>OY288212.1:16239321-17493135 GCA_958449745.1 Ochropleura leucogaster
TTTTAACGAGCAGATTCGGCAGACGTTTTCCTGCTCCTTGTACTAAAATTCAAATTACCTGACATAGCGACAACAGCGCCACCTATAATGGTCCAATTGTGTTTTCAAAGCATCCATGAGCCCATTGAAATATACATAACTCAACGCATTTAATTGGGTAGTTGACGCCATTATCCAATAATATAAAAACACAATTTTTCTGAAAGAACACCTTATTCTAGATCTGAGAACTCCATTGAAAAAAAAAAAAAAATGAAAAATGTTTTATTCAATAACACATTTGGTTTAACAGTATTGAGGTTGACCTCTCCTTTTAAGTGTGAAAACACCTGTGCCAGGAGTGGCCGCTCTCCCTTAACTAGTTTGCATTTTTGTATGTTTCTTCTTAATAACTAATTAACTTATAATTAATTTATACCATTTATTGGTACAACAGTGTGTAACATGAGCGCGCGCAGTGCGCGGACGTAAGTATACAAGCTTAAGTGCATATGTGTGTGTCTGTATGCGCGTGTGTGTATGTGTGTGTGTGAGTGAGTGTGTGTGTGTGTATGTGTGGGTCTGAATGTGAAATATATACGAGACAAATTTATATACGTAGTAATGTTTCATTTTGTTTTGTTTTTATATAAATTTATAGATACGTACATAAAGTGTATACACAATGACAGATTAAACATTATTATTTAGTAATATGGACAATTATATTCTCAGTGTCTTCATAGTTTAGAGTTTTCAACCACTCCGTCACCATCCGCTTACATTCTAAGTTAGTTTTTGTATATATTTTGAGAATTTTATTAATGCTATTATATAAATGCGAAGATTGATTAAGATATTGATGTCTAGCAAAGTAAGTTCTGCATGCGCGTGTTTTAATAACTGTATCATTCCGTCTTTTCTTTGATATAGTGGGATCAACTGAAAGCGTCTTATGTGTTTTTTGAATGGCATGTAGGATATACAATTTACGAATAGTTAACACGTTAGCTATTGAGTAAAGAGTAGCTGTTGGGAATCTAAGTTTTTTAAAAAGCATCACCTTCAAGAGTATCCTTTGAGCACGTTCCACCTCGAGGAATTTAGTTTTAGATGCGCCCCCCCATACTGGAATGCAATAGATCATGATCGACTGAGCCAAGGCAACATAAACCTTTTTAAGTAGTTCAACATTAGAGGAATGTCTAAGGATTTTAAATATCCAGATCAATTTTCTAATTCGACCACCTATTAGATCTATCTGAGAGTGCCAAGATAGTCTTTCGTCTATCATGACTCCCAAGTACTTCGTGGTGTTGACCTTGTTTATTTTAGGGCAATTGCAGTTGTTGCTGGTTCGAGTGCAGTGATGTATTCTAAGACCATATTCAGGGCGAGGTTGAGTTCTACTGTCGATGGAAAAACACATGTAGTTGGTCTTTGAGGTGTTTAAGGTAAGCAAATTCTTCCTCAGCCACAGGGCAGTGGTAGCCAAGGCAGACTCAGCATCCTTCTTTACGGTGTCCCAAGATTTTCCTGTTATTACCAGAGCAGTATCGTCAGCATATGAAAATATCTTAGCGTTGTTTGAGTTCATATTGCAGAGATCATTGATGTAAATGAGGAACAGTGTTGGTCCCAGGACTGAACCCTGGGGCACCCCGAAGGTCTGTTCAGCTTCGTCACTAACAAATTGCCCTACCTTAACCCTCTGGTTCCTCCCTCCCTCTGGTTCCTCTCCATTCATTTCAAAATAACTTTAAAATTCGATTTTTAGTTGCTTTTAAATCAATAAATAGTTGCATCATTGACTTGACAACTTAGTGACGTCATCGGTGGCGAGTCATACAAAATCTATGGGGAAAGCGCGTTTTGACAGCTCATAAAAAGTATATCAATTGATTGGTGGTGACAACTACCCTATTGAATTCCACCATTACAGGCACTTTTGATTGTCATAAAAACAAAAAAGATGCTACAGTCCTAGTCACAAGAGATAATAACTTATGAAAGTATCTACTGTAGTTTCTATACTATGTTAAATATATGAATTACATAATTATGTAAATCAAGAAGACTAGCCACATGTCCCGGTATCGCACGGGTGCAGTTTTCTAAAGAAATATTTAAAACATTCTGTCATACAATCCATGTCCTGACAATTACGAACATAACAAAATAAATAACACCCAAATCGGTCGAGCCGTTCTCAAGTGATACTCCGTCATATGAATACATGTGGCAATCGATTTGTATGTACCATAGATTCAATTTACTTAAACTACTTGTTGGTGGTACGAATGAAGTTATACCTACTTAAATCTATGTTTTAAGATCATAAAGATGTGTCAAAGTAGTTGTATAACCACCCACATGACAAAGTCTAAATAAGAAACTGACGAGATTTTATTTATTTAACTTAATCTCCAACACAATTTATTATTATTTTACATTCATCATCAAAGTTCATAAAACAAAACTTAAACGCCAACATAATTTACAACCACGTTGCATCAAAATAAAATGTTCTCTCGGCACGCTCCCTATCGCTTGATTACAGCGCAGCGCAGGCGCATGTGTGCGTCACGTTGCGAGTCCCGTGCGCGCTCACAACATGGCGGCCGCGCTGCGCAGACGCCGTTTCCGGGAAACACTGCGCGCGCCAAGCTGCCAACCGACGCACCCGCCATCTTGTTTGGTTGCGCGGTAATTTATGTAAGCGCTTTAGAGAGTAAAGGTTTTAGAATTTTGATTGTTGGGAGTACATTTTAGTTTAAAAAAATGTATGATTTAAGTAGGTATCACATTAGCTATTGTTAAACTTTATTTGCATTACTTGATAGAATTTTGGGTACTTACTTAAACATAAATTAAGCTCAGGTCATTATTACATAAAACGAATGAATGTATGCATGAATAAAGAGAGAAAGTGGTATTTGTGCATTGGACGACGCAATAATGTCATTAGAACACAGACTACGTGTTGAGTATTGCAAGCAGAAGTACCTACTATTTGTTGATCATTTGCAAAAGTAAAATTCGTCATCACTACATTTAGCTTGGGTTGGGCTGATCAGATCATAGGTCACCCTCACATTGGTTTAATCAACAAATGGATTTTGAGATGAATCTTTTCATCAATATAATAATTTTGCATTCATATTGTTTAATATGAAGGAAACATTTGGTTCAGGGTCGCCGTTTATAAAACCACTGTATTTCCTAGGCAATATGAATTTGCTGAGTGTACGTAGCTTTGTCTACGTACACTCAGCAAAGGACATAAGTGACCAGGCTCGACAGGTACACTGGAAATATTCTTTAAAAGCCATAAATGTTTTCGAATAATAAGTCACATTTAACTGATGGCAAACGTTTATTAAATAAATTACATTTCAGTTGAAGACTTCCATCGGTTTCTAAGAAAAATCAACTATATCTTACGGGGCTGGTTTTTAATGTCTTTTGCTGACTGTATATAAATCTAGTTAACCACGAAAGCTGGTCGAGAGTTCTACACACCTGATACTTCGGTATAAACATTTTGATTTACAAATTGTTTGTTACTAGCTTTACCCGCGTGATGATCGAAAAAAAGTATCCGATGAGCCAAATTTCATCAAGATCCGTTCAGCCGTTTTGACGTGAAAGAGTAACAACATCCATACACCCATCTATCCATCCTCACAAACATTCGCAATTATAATATTAGTAAGATAGGATAGGATAATCCTATTGAGGACTAAACTGAATTTAGTCGCAAATACAAAGAGCATAAAAATACAATTATTGCACGCCACGTCAAGTAGGTCACCTCTCAGCATGATGCTGTGCTAAAGCAAAGCGCTGGTTCTTAAAAAAATCTCTTACAAAAACAAAATCAAATTCTCCTATAAATACCCAAGAATCAGTGCTACAAGTAAATCTTGGCAAAGTTATCGCCGCGCCAGAGTACACAATACATATTATGACGTCACATACGCAAACACAGACGACATTGCGAAGTATGAACGTCGCAGCAACTACGGCTATTGTTTGTACATTATGTGGACAACATTGGAAGGTCGACAGATTTGATTCGCAGCGCTGAAGCTTACCGAAAACATATCGTTATGTAACTTGCTTTACAATTGGGAAAACAAGAAAGAATTAATACTTATTTGTCACGGTGACATGACTTGCACAATAAAACAAAAAAAAAACAACTATAAACTAACAAAGGACTTTTTCGGATGGAAAATCATCAAATGACTCCTCCAGCTCAGAGCAGAGCGGAAGAGTGTTAGACTGGTACTAACTGAAACCCATTCATGTTACTTCTTTTGCCCTTTGTGTTCCGAAGCTGCCGTATCTCTTTCGAGCCAACCCGCAGCCCCGGTAAATATCTATTACTAGCTGTTCCACGCGGTTTCACCCACGCTGCTCAGCACCTGTTGGTCGTAGCGTTGTTATATAGCCTATAGCCTTCCTCAAGAAATGGACTATCCAACACTAAAATAATTTTCCAATTCCAACCAGTAGTCCCTGAGATTAGCGCGTTCAAACAAACAAACAAACAAACTCTTCAGCTTTATAATATTAGTATAGATTTGGATTGAAGAAGCAGTCGGTACAGAATTATTGATTGAGTATCCCTTTATTTCTTATTTATACATTGGTGGTAGTAGTACGAGATCCGGCTGCAGAATCAGTGTACCTATCGAGTATTTGCTGAAAACCAAATTTTTACACATATTCATGATTAGGAGAATTTATATCCACCAGGTTGCCTATCAAAATGTGGCCGCTAGTATTTTTAATTAAATTATTAATAATTCATAATCCGTAAGAAATTTCATTGACTTTTTTTTTCAATGAAATGTCGTCTACTTTACGGCAACATCTATAAAGACTCTGAAAAATTATGGTTGCCGTTGCGCACCTGGCCGCACCTCTTCGCAGCCAGGTATACACAGGTATGAATTTGTTACATTTATACACCCACAACGTACATTTATAATTTATATATCAAATTAAAGCTAATTTTTTTCTGTATATTATTATATACGGTTGCTTAATTAAATCTGGCCGCCAATAAGGGTTGCTGGCTAATAAATATAGTAAATATTAAAAGTAGAGTGAAAGAGAGCTAGCGCGTAACACCACTGTCTAGTCAGACGAGGATAGCGATTGCCAGCTGTCGGACGGTTTAAAGCCATTGCGCATGCGTCAGATGTTAGTGTTCTCAACGGATCAGTTGTGATTTTTATTTTAAGTTCGAAATCACGCTGTTTGGAGTACGTAATACACAACATAATATATTGCTGTTTTATTTGTGCATCGAAAAATTATCAATCTCGCACATTCCACCATGCTGGAAATCTTTAAAGGAAAAATTATTGCGGACCATCTTTGTTAATTCGATGTGGTTAAATGCTACTGAGCGGGATTGCATCAAGTTCAGCGCGGAAAATAATGGCTGGCTGCTGTTAGATGGTTTTTTAAAACCAACATTGTTCCTGGGAGATTCAACTCCAGCGCAAGTTGAGAATGTGCTGTGTGATTCCACGAACAAGCCTTCCGATAATAATGACGATACCGATATTTCTGATGAAAGTGATACCTGCGATGATAGTGTGACTGAGAGCTCCGATGATTCAGATTTTTAAAAAAAGAGTCATTGAAGTATAAAATACATTTTAAAAATTCATAATTTGCTTAAACTGATGATTGATGAATATGTAAAATAAATGTAATACTTGAATAAAATTAAATCTTTTTTCATACAGTACTTGTACAACACAATGTTTTTACATAAGTAACCTTGATTTTATTCATCATCAATATTCATTTTTTTTTGTAATTTTTAAATTTGTCATTGACTTTTTAATTTTTATTTTAGAAAAGAAAGACGTTTCTTTTGGAGTATTTATTATTTTGAGTCGTACCTACTATTGTTTGAATCGGAGGTTGAGAACACTAACATCTGACGCATGCGCAATGGCTTTAAACCGTCCGACAGCTGGCAATCGCTATCCTCGTCTGACTAGTGGTGTTACGCGCTAGCTCTCTTTCAATCTACTTTTAATATTTACTATATTTATTAGCCAGCAACCCTTATTGGCGGCCAGATTTAATTAAGCAACCGTATATAATAATATACAGAAAAAAAATAGCTTTAATTTGATATATAAATTATAAATGTACGTTGTGGGTGTATAAATGTAACAAATTCATACCTGTGTATACCTGGCTGCGAAGAGGTGCGGCCAGGTGCGCAACGGCAACCATAATTTTTCAGAGTCTTTATAGATGTTGCCGTAAAGTAGACGACATTTCATTGAAAAAAAAAGTCAATGAAATTTCTTACGGATTATGAATTATTAATAATTTAATTAAAAATACTAGCGGCCACATTTTGATAGGCAACCTGGTGGATATAAATTCTCCTAATCATGAATATGTGTAAAAATTTGGTTTTCAGAAAATACTCGATAGGTACACTGATTCTGCAGCCGGATCTTAGACTATAGGTACATTGTGTTCACACAAAATACAACTAATACTACATATAAATTAAAAGTCGGATCTAACTAGTAAGCGGCGTTCAATCTTACCGAAAATGTAATGTAAGATGATATCAATACATAATCGATAAAGATAAGATTATAACTATGAAATTCACGTTTTTTTTTAAAGGAAATTATGAAATACTGCTACTAAACCCACTAAAACCCCACCCATGTTTCTTTTATTGTCTTTATGGTCCGGAGTCGCGGTACCTCTTTCGCACAACCCCGGCATGCGGTGGCCCTAGCAGGTCTGAGGAAATTCACGGCTTAGAGCAGTCCACACCAGTCGAGTAACTGCCATATTCCATAGGCATTTTTCTGTTTTAAAGAATTTAAGATTTAAACATAACCTGTTTACTTTCCCCAGTAATTCTCATTCAATCCTACAATAGCTATTTTAAATACGTAAACTTACTTGTTCCAGATTTCCATTAGTGGGATTACTTCAATTTATAGACAAGAAGCAGTAACTATTTAAGCTTAGATATCTCCATAAACTAACTTAAATTGGTAAGCGTCTGCTAGCTTTCAATAGTAAGCTCTAGTTACTATCATTTAGAATTTATTGTACTTTGAACTTGATTTACTATATCTATTTTACTGTATTAACTTTAGCTTAAGACTTGCCAACATTATGATCGTAATGGAATATGCAATGTATGAAATTAATTAAGCAAGTTATTATTCGTGTAGATGATATCTACGGAAGTCTACAAGCATGTCGAGTCATCGTCTACCTAGCCTTTTCACGACTATGTTTGAAACGGTTTCGAGTCTTACCGGATTCAAATTTTGCCCATTTAGTACTGGGACTACTGGGTAATACAATACCCCCATAATAACCCCTTCTTTGCATGTGGAATCATCAAAAACCGGTGGAGTGTCAAGATTTCACTGTCTACAACCCGCAGTTCCTTTTTTGCCCTTTGTTTCGGGACCGCGGTAACTTTTTTGACTAACCCGCAACCCTAGCAGGCAGTGGCCCCCTGGCAGGCATTTTTGAGGCGCTTGAAACACGAACGCATCGTCGACACGGCATACGATACTCCTTGGTAGGACTGGTTGTCTACACAAAACAACGGTTTAAGATCTGCAAAATGACAGCCAGGCCCAACAGCTTAACCTGCATTCTTTTCATTACTGGAAATACTGAAACTAATTCAGTAGTCAATACAATCCATTCGTTTTCCAGGACTTCAGTTAAACGTTCTAATACATGATGTAATGAATGAAACTGAGACACAAGCTCTGAGATTTTGTTTTCTCTTCCAGATTATGCTTTTCTATTCTAATCTGTACCCTGACGTCATTGGCAAAGCGTACATTTTCCGAGAATGGTACATGATGCATTAATACTGGGAAGCTGATTCACCAAACATTTTCGCTAAATATCTGAAGGCTTACGACGACGTATGAGTCATGGGGTTTTTGTAGCCAATTGCGTTCTATTGAGACGAAATGTGATCGGGAGAGCGAAAATGGATTCAATTGTAGCACTAGATCATATTGTGTTGTGATGTGAGCTTGTGAAATGTGAATGCACTATTACATAGACCTCTGTTTAACCCTTTAGGAATTACAGGTGTGATGTAGCTTGCTCTTATATGGAGGAATTTACAAAACGGCAATGCTGGTTTTTTATGTTAGGGAAATACTTCAAATAACTTCCCATCAGAATTATACTGACTAAATCCCACCCATGTTCCTTCTTTTGCTCTTTATGTTCCTGGGCCACAGTATCTTTTTCGAACAACCCGCCACCCTGGCAGGCAGGCCTGCCATAGCAACGCTTTATATCTTAATTAATAACCTTATTATAAGTTAATATTGCTATTGAAATGAAAACATCCCCTCAATAAAATTATGTTAACGAGTTTAGAAAGTTATCAAGTAATAGGTAAATACTTGAAAACATAAACACTAAGTCTAAGTTAGATTAATTTGAGGAGCTCGTGGCTTAATACAATAACAGCCACTCGGGTCAATCCTTAGGTTAAGCTGTGTTTGCTTGGGTTGGTCCTTGGATGGGTGACCATACACATACCGAGTTTCCTCCATGCCTTAGAAAGCACGTTAAACCGCTGTGGAGGTCAAATAGGCAGGCGCTCCTTGTAAAATACTGGTATTCAGTTGCATGGGTTAGACTTAGAGCCGACCCCAACAGAATTGGAAAAAGGCAGCGCAGGTTATCAATGCTACATATGAACTAGGTATATTACATGAGTGACTATTTATTTATTTATAACTGCTGGCGCCCCAGGTTTCGCCCGCGTGATGAAAATTGAAATAAAACGTATACTATGTGTTATTCCAGTAACTCTGTGCCAAACTACATCAAGATCCGTTCATACGTTTTGACATGAAAGAGTAACAAACATCCATCCATACATCCTCACGAACATTCGCATTTATTATATTAGTAGGAAGTAGGGTAAGCACACCAATAGCACATACAAGTCGAGATAAATCTAAAACGGCATTTCAGTAACCATGCATGACACGTCTGCATGACATTGACATGATGAATATTGGAGACAAAATGCTAAAATAAAAATTGTCTCAAGTAAACCCAAAACCAGTACACTAAAAAAAACAATAAGAGTTAAATAGACATTCATGGTTCACACTGTATATATGGGGAAATATTTATAAGTTGTGAAATTCAGGGATTTTGTTTAAAATTCAGTTAGTTTTATAAAACATTTTATATGATTTCGATGACAGAACAATTTCGAAACACAATGTATGTAAATAACGACCTTAGTTCTGGTATTGCTTACGTGTGACACATTCACGTTTTATTATAGTTTACAGTGTAACTCACGACCTCGCTTCGTGAGTAAATTATCAATTTCTTTTCTCGAAAAGGTTTCAATAAAAGAATAGCTCATGTCCGGGTTATTTTTGCTTCAGATTAAGGTTAACAAAAAGGTAGTTGCTATGGGATCAACATAAAAAAAAACTGTTATAAGCTTATAATTTTTTCGGATTCATCTTTTCTTCCCAATTACACTCAGGTCGGTTTCTAGTCTAACTGGATGCAGCTGAATACCAGTATTTTACATGGAGCGCCTGCTTGGCTGACCTCCACAAACGATACTCGTTGGTAAGAATGGTTGTAAGAGTTTCGAGACATTGGCAATCTGTAACCACTGGAATTAATGGAAGCGGGCCAGACTTAATTTTCGACACTAGAAGATCATCCACATACTCTTAACCTTATCCCTAATAGGGTAGATTCTAGGGTCAAAGTAATTACATTCTATTTAGTCTGTCTTTTAGATTATTCAAAAATGAGGAACACGTATTTTTGTATTTGTAAATAAGACCAAAAATTACAAAGATGCCATTAAAGTTACGAGTGACGTCACGCCGCACGCGTTGCTGCATTTTTTTGCAACAAGTGACGTCACAAGCAACTTTTTTTTTAAACTAGGTGCCCTATTATTTAGGGTCGACAGGAGCATGTCTTCTTCTTCCATACATCTCTATTACCCGTGATTTCATAAGCTTCGAGACTCAAAGATGCTTAAGGAATAGGAGTCAACTTGATTGAGTTAAGATACCCCACAAGGAAACAAACACAAACGTCTATTGTTTATACCTATTTCAATAACACGCGATACAGAGTGATCTTGTCGCTTATCTGTCACTTATCGGGAGCTACACGTGACGGGAGTTATCTTACGAATAATAGCGTCGTAAGACTCGTAACATACGTCGTACATTGAACGAGTAGTGTTTGGAATTATTTATGTCAATCTGATGAGACCACTGATTAAATTGAATACTATAACAATGTACCATATTCTGACAAATAATTGAATTTGAATTTATAACAACGACAATCTAGCATTACCCTTTTTTTGTGGATGGGAAATCATCAAATAACTTTCCCTGGTCTGGGCGGAGCGGGGGAAGTGTCAGACTTTTACTGACTAAAACCGGGTGGGTTTTAGTCGTAGTAGTTAGGTAGTGTTCCTTTTTTTGCCTCTCTTTCAAACAACCCGCAACCTGGCAGCATTACCCTTCCTTTACTATTTAGAGTTTTATTATTAAACTAGCTGTTCTGCGCGATTTCACCAACGTCTTTGGTGACTTCCCCGTTCCCGTGGGTAGTAACTTAGCGTAATGTTATATAGCCTATGTTACTCAGTAATAATGAAGCTTTGTAATGGTGAAAGATCATTCAAATCGGTTAAACAGTTAAAGAGTAAAAAACAAAAAGAAAATTTGACGCCCTACAATTATTTTACCATTTTTATACATGTACATTTTTTTATTAGTTTGTGTCTATTTGTAGTATGTAAATAATAGTTTTTATTACTTTTTGTAGAATGTAAGATATTTAACATGTAAACATATAAAAGAGGTATAAACAACTACATATGTCAGTTACAATATTTATAAAAAGATTATTAATAAAACTTATAGATTAACAACTTAGTCTTGTCTAATCAGTGTAGAAAGATATAACTTACTGAAAGTTTAAAGGTATTGTGGCATCCGACAGGTTTCGTTAACCTCAGTGGTTTATCATTTTAACCATCTGCCCTGGCGACCTAAATACAGATGCCAAGGTTTTTATTACGAGTAACATGATAAAATTTAAATAAACTTATCGTAATTGTAGATAATTTATTATTCAGTCAGAATATTATGAAAGTGAGTATAAGAAATGGAGATTTTCAAGAGCTTTGAATAAAAAGTAAGAACTTAGAATAAAACTAACTTAAAGCATTAAACATTGCTTTAATAAACATTACATTCCTTGAATCAGGTAAATATGAACCTTTTGTTGAAGTAAATAAGATCTATTTACTATAAACAAAACATCACGCCATTTAACCTGTAAAAGGGGGCGAGCCTATTGCCATCAATACACGTGGAAGGTTGTATTAATAAAATAAAATTATCGTAAACATTATCGATAATTTTAAACTTTTCTCTTTATTTAATTTCTTAATTATTCTTCTTATTTTTCTTAAAAAAAACATCAATAAATACAAAACTAGTAGCCTACCGGTATTGGGAATAGGGTCCAAGCTACCGGCGCGGCGCTTAGGGTCCAGAGAGGAACCTCTTAACGAGAGGAGTCGTATCTAGGAGTACCGTTTTCTGGATCGAACCCTTGATCCAGCTGCCTAAAGAGCGCCTCCTCAGATGTTGGTAGAAGCTCTTGGCAATTACGCCATTTGGTGTTAACTAATTATTTACAGGTTATAAAAGTTACACGTATAGGTTATATGAACAATTTATCATTTCGAATTTCGTAGCACCAACCCTCTTAAACAAATGTTATTGTAACGTTTAGTAAAATTAAGTCATACAATAAAAAATAAACGTAAAAAAAAAACATATTTTTTAAATTTAAATGTAATTAATCCTTATTGACATTCTAATCTGTCTCTCTAATATTAAATCGCAAACAAAAATAATATAAATATGCATTATATATAAGTATACATATGTACAACTAGTACATATTCCATTTCGTAGCACGTCTGGTGCTACGAATTTGCTACGCGCTACGAGGTCACTCATCGATCGGAAAACAGACAACAAGTCCAGAATCCATTTTTTTACGTACGAAAGCCTGACTTTCCTTATAGTTTAGCAATGTCACTTCATTTAGAACCTTATCGTAATAAGATAAGATTCAAAATCATGTACTGTTTAGTAAAAGCAATTTGTACCAAGCAATATTTTGCGTATCTTTTAGAATTTCGAATATCTGTTTTTTTATGGAATTCACAGAGGCTTCTTATATTTGCCCTAATTAAGTACAAATATTTCAGTTCTTACTTTATAAGTCTCGCAGCAAAGGTTATTAAAACTTAGTTGATTATTGATTTTTGTAATGGTCATCGCCCATTATAAGTTGAACTATAAATTCTATAAATATCATAGGTTCGATGATTCAATTTATGGTGGTTCTATATACGTTGTAAGAATCTTTAACTGACCGATAATTATAATAACGTAAATAAAATGTAAAAATATGAAATATACACCCCCCGATGAGGTTAGATGGGGTATGAACATTTGTCAAGTGGTTAGACATTATTACCTACTAATAGGAAATTCTTTCAGACCCACGGCAGGTATATAATTATTGATTTGTTTGGACTTCGTCTGACCATGTCTCCGCTAGGCTTGGCCTATAAAATACGACGCAATTTTCAAGATAACATAATGCCTGCGTAGATTAAGTATTTATTTTCAATATTATTAGTTCGAACCATACACTTTGTTCAAAGCTGGCTAAAATGTTCAATATATTTACAGAGCAAGCAACGTTAACATCATAAGATCATCGGAATAATAATATGTTTATAAGCTAGCTATAATATTAAAAGAAGTTATTAAGGCCACTACACACTTAATCGGGTCGGTAAATTGGATTCTATACACTTTTATTCGGGAAGTCGTATATCTGTCTCGCTTGCTTTCGTAATGCCAAAAAAGGTAAGCAGACTATTGCTTGTCGAATCGAAACGATTGTGAATACTGGGGCTGAAGCAAATACTGCATCTAACTATTCGGCCGTCATTTGACTTGTGCCGATCAGAAACTTACTGCCGTTCGGCATATATCTCCGCTTAGCCGACCTGAACATGATTAACCCTGACACATGTTTTACACAATTCAAGCTAAGTGCAGTGGCTTTTTCATGAACTTGTAAGTACGCATTTTTGGCCGCCCGGTTATGTTGAAACCGAACTTGTTGTCAAGTTCTTCATTCATGGGTCATTATTTTTACAGTATTTTAGGCAAAAATATTATTTAGACGTAGTTTTATGCTTAGCTCGATGTAACATAACATTATTAGGTATACCAATAACCGTACCGATATTACATAAAACAACACAAAAGATTATACAGAATTAAGATTACGTTTATCAGCGATTATTTTAGATACTGAGCCTGCACGTTTTGTAGATAGGGAAACGAAACAAGATAATTTGAAACAATACCATTTATCGTATTACGTACATCCTCTAAATGTTCGATTGTAGAAACGAAAAACCCTAGTGTATATTTCCATTAAAAATCAAATCCAAACATAATATTTTTTATTTCACATATGCCTACATGGGCACTTATAAACGTCGAGAAAAGGTTCATGGTTCAAGTTGATGGAGAAGACCCGGGAAGAAAATCTATGGGTACTCTTTTGAAATCATTTAGTTTTACAATATTGTTGTAACATCATTTGTACTTAATTATGAGACGACAGAGTAAGACCGATAATAACTCATTACTTACTTCACAAAACGTAAATTAAGGTAAGAAGTTAACAAAAGTTAACAAGCGTCTAAGAATCTACAAGGCCCACAATGATAATCTCCATTTTTCCTTAAAACTAACTTTGTAAAATCTTGGCATTCCATTAATTAGGTAAAACCCATTCTGTCTTCATTGCCATCTGATACGGATTTAAAGCTAACGTAATATTTAGGTAGCAGGTTTAACGTTTTTCCTCAAATGACTTTGCATATCATCATCTGCCTAGCTTTTTCCCAACTATGTTGGGGTCGGCTACCAGTCTAACCGGATGCAGCTGAATAACAGTATTTTACATGGACCGACTGCTCCACAACCCAGTTAGTACTGGGTAATACGATACCCCTTGGTAAGACTGGTTGTCAGACTTTCGGAACACTGACTACCTGTAACGACTGTCAAACACACAACGTGAAAGAGTAACAAACATCCATACATTCGCATTTACAATATTAGTAGGATGTGTTGCAAAATGGCGAGTAGCTTGTGGCTAAATGATGACAAGTGCTCGGATCAATCTCCAGATTATGCTGGACTATTACATACCGAATGTTCACTGTGCCTCGGTAAGCAAAAAAAAAAAGATCTTAGTAGATTTTTGGTAGTCATTACAGTTTGCTAGGGGCCCGTAAGTCTGACAACCAGTCTTACCTGAAGGTATCGTACTGCCCCGTCGTAACTTGGTTGTGATAATATACTGCATCCGATGAGACTGCAAGCCAATCTCAATATAATTTTTCATTGGGAAAATGCTAGGCAGACGATTATCTCTTACAAAGTGGAGACCATATGATTTAGAAGTTTAAACCACCATCATTTGAATCAGAACTTAGATCATTCTTTAGCTCGGGTTGCGAGTTGTGCCAGGGTTACGGATTGTTCGAAAGCGATACCGCGCCCCGGAACATAAAAGGCAATAGAAGGAACATGGGTAGGTTTTAGAAAACTCTGACCACTTCACGGTGGAAGTTATTTGATGGTTTCCCTACCGCTAAAGAAAAGATAATTCCTTAAAGGTTTTAAATTAAATGATTAAAACAGTTATTTCTTAACAGAAATTTAATTTGGCTGTAGCATTTAAAGGCTTTGTTACTACGTATTTACGTCATGATCCGCAATGCGCGTCACTGACATGAGCCGAATGGATAAAACGATATTTGCGAAACACAGAAATGATTTAAAGGTCTTAGTACTCATATTGGTTTAGCTTACAAATGTCAAGTACGATTGCAATTGACTGATTCGATATCCCTTACAATATTAGAAAGGGTAGACTGAGCGACATTTTATCAGCAATAGTAGTCGAAAAGTAAAAATCAAAAATATTTTAGCTCAACATAACATTTTAATAACATCACGAATGTAAATTTTCAGAGGTGTGCCTAATAAGACACGCATAATTCACCAGTTACGTTTCAAGTCCCATATAATAAGGATTGATCCTATCCTATAGTCATCAAATACGGGTACAAATCTAGACATCGTGGCAGCTACTGAGTAATTTCTGATGGAAAAACCAAACAATGTTTTGCCCCACTTGGGAATCGAACACAGTACCTCATGCTGAGCAATCACGATGAAATTCTTAAAATGGTATTATGATTCTGCTAGCAGCCATTTTAGACTCCCAAAACCAACAAACTATCGTTAACAATATCGAGACACAAGTTTTCATGGAGTTGTTCTGGACTGCTATTATTCTGTCTTTTGCATAATACTTCTAATTTATAATCAACGATATTTTATTAACAATTACATAAGCTGCTAAGCAATATTCTTGGAAAATCCTTTACAAACTTCAATGTACTTTTGGTTCAAAAATGATACTGTTAAATTCGGGTTCAAATTACGTGCCAGAGTTGCGAGTTGTTGGAAAGAGATACCGCGACCCCTTAAAATAAAGGGGAAAGAGAAGGAACATGGGTTTTAGTGAGTAAGAGTCTGACTCTCCTCCCGCTCCGACCAAAGCGATCGAAATTATTTGATGATTTCCCATCCACAAAAAAAGGTGACTGTAGCTTTTTTCTATTTTGAAGAATACCGCTAAATCCTTAAAACTTGAAAAACATGAATTAAATCTGAAAACAACAGAATCCAAGTAAAAAGAAAATTAAATACTATAAATTAAAGAAGATATCAATCTCTGATTTTAACCAGTTCGATTATCAAGATCAATATTTTCCTGCATCATAATATAAAATCGCGTTTTAAATGCCATTTAACTATCTACCTTGTAACTGATTACATAATCATTCAAAATGTTAATAGACATTCAGAGTAAGCATTTAATTGATCACGTCAATCAATCACTGTCAACATTTGAATTGGTTTGGACACTTCAAAATTTAAAAAAAACCTTCTAAAAATTAGATAAAAAATCTATAGATTTAAAACCACGGGGCCTAGTCTGCTATTACAATAGTGTCACAATGGTCGATCACTGATCGCATAATGGTTGATTTTGACAAGTTTAGTATGTAGTAGATTACCAACATTATCAAAATCAACCATTATGCGATCAATGATCGACCATTCTGACACTATTGTAATAGCAGACTTAGGGGTGTTTTGATGTCAATAAGGACGGTTTGGGGCAGAACACCTCTGAATTACCTCTCAGGAATTATAGCCTTTATGTCAAATTACCTTATTTTCAATTAAAAGTAATTTAGTTTCATACATGGGATATAGGTACGTGACACAAAGTTTAATCAATTATGTTTTATGCTCAAAAATACACTTCACTGGGTTTTGTAGTAAAAAGTATAAGAGCGAAAATAAATCATTTCCCTAGTGGATAATCAAAGATTAATACCAAAAAACCACAGTCAGGTACAAAAAAACCCCTCCTGAAGAACTATCGAGCGCCTTCCGTCGACTTATTTACCACATAATCCTTATGTACAGTTCTCGTACGTCATGGCCGCATCGTGGCCGTCATGCGCACAACGCCGATCGATTCGACCTTACAGTACACTAATGTTATTCTATTTCAAGACTTTATTTAGTACTCATTGGGAGATTTGACTACGGTTATGTATGTGTTGGTAGAATGTTGATTTTTTAATATAATATGATGATGAAATTGTTTTTGTTCGTGATTAGTTCTCTTGATAGGATTTATTTTGGAATGAAGGAGATATTTAAGAGACAGAAAGAAACGATAGATGGACTGATTATATAAAGGAAAAACCAGCCAAGAGTGAGTCAGACTCGCGCACTGAGGGTTCCGCACGGGGGTTTGTTTTCATAGCACAAAGGGACCATACAGTATAGTAACCATATATGGTTTTAATTTAACTGGATACCTCAAAGCGTCCTTGAGATAAAGGGTTTTGACAGACAGACAGACTGATAACAAAGTGATTAAACAAGGAATCCGATTGTTTTCTTTTGAGGTACGGAACCCTAAACTGGAGTAAATATAAGCGTGACGATTGACAGGGGATAATGGAAAAAAGAACGCGTAGCGTCGACCCCAAATAACATTGGGCAACAGTAGGAAGATGATGATGATGTTTTGGGATAAGGGAATTGGTGATTTCCTGCAGTCATGTTTACGTCTTTTTTACTTTGACAAATTCTTTTGTATATTAGCGTGAGAAATAAGTACAATGGCGAAGATCACCGACGTTTAATGCTAAATGTCTATATTATTTTCTAACAAATCAATTCTAATTTAGGACGTTAACGCATTAAAATTCTTATCACCAATACCATCACCATAATAGTCACAGACGCAGATATATTGTGAATTGACCATCGTTGTACCATTTGTGACCATTTTACGAATGGTAACGTAAAAGAACTTTAAATGAAAACCAAACATCGCTGTGTAATCTATACTAATATTAAAAGCTGAAGAGTTTGTTTGTTTGTTTGAACGCGCTAATCTCAGGGACTACTGGTTGGAATTGGAAAATTCTTTTAGTGTTGGATAGTCCATTTCTTGAGGAAGGCTATATAACATCACGCTACGACCAGCAGGTGCTGAGCAGCGTGGAAGAAACCGCGTGGAACAGCTAGTACGTCATAATAAGCGGTTGGTCATTATAAGCTGTAATTTATATTATTCATACATGATTCTGATTCAGCAGCCATTTTACACTCCCAGATAATCGGGTATTTCATTTCATCGTTTTAAATTGAATTTATTGACTGCCTCGTTGATACATAACTAGTGAGCATAAGATCCTGGGTTTGATTTCCAGATTGAGTAATTTGTTATTAGGATTTTCCATCAAGAATTTCTCAGTAGCAGCTACGGAGCCTGGATTTGGGCGCGGTTGATGGAAATAGGTTCACCCCCTATTACATGGGATGTAAATGTGGGTGTAATAACTTACGTCGCTGCTTAAACCCTCAGGGTTTACTGCCGTGATGTTATGTTTTGTTTATTGACTGGTAAAATGTGAGTGTTTAAGTAATCAAACTCAATATTATAAAGGCGAAAGTTTATATGTGTCTGTTTGTTACTCTTTTACGATTTATCGGATTTGGGTATCGCTAATATGACTGAAATATGATTTGTTGTTATATCGGCAACGTAAATACACCATCTGTGAAAATTTATTCTGTGAAGATTTTCACAGTTGACATCTGTGAAAATGTCAACTGTTTAACTATATCGGTTCATGAGATACAGCCTGGTGACATATGGACACTCTTTGTTGTGTTCTATTCATCAATAATAATTACTGATATAGTCTCCTGCGTTTGATTGTCTACCATAGTACCTACGTGATATGGGCAAAATTGTGGTGTCTCCTTCCACAAACGCCATTAAATAAATAAGTCAAGTCTTAAGACAGATGGACGGACAGCAGTCTTAGTAATAGGGTCCAGTTTTACCCTTTGGGTACAGAAACCTAAAAATAAAAGGATCAAATCACTGCATCGTACAGCTAAAACCTACGTCAACCAATGACTCGTGCGTCATCCGATGTGTTTACAGCAATTTTCCTTTATAACCGTCTGTTATACCTACCTATTTATTGAGTTTTATGAACTCCTGTTTAGCAGTGCTTTGTTATATTATTGAAGAGATGAAAATGTTTAGTTTAATTTCATTATTTATTTAATTATGCACACACAAAATACATGACAGAAGAGCACAAAGGTACTGCTTATTTCTTTAGAAATTTCTTCCAGCAGACCTGCGAGAGGAAACTTGGATGAGATATGTAGAAGACAAAACAGGAAAATTATCAATCATATAACAAACATACATACAAATAATACACATATAAAAATAAATACTGAGATAGTAAATCCTTACTTATAATATTATAAAAGCGAAAGTGAGTTTGTTTGTTACCTCTTCACGCTTTAATGGCTAAACCGATTTTGGTGAATTTTGGTACAGAGATTTTTTTTTATTAAAAAAGTGGGTTGTGAGGGAGAAAGAGGGAAGAAAAGGAAAAACTTAGCGTTGCTATTACAAATCAATAAGGCGCAAGGGGTGTTACTGTGTTACCCCGAAATTAACGCGAGCGAAGCCGCGGGCAAAAGCTAGTATACACATAAAATTTATAATTAGATAGATAGATATTTATTCGATGCAACAAGAGGTGTCTCTTAATACAAGAATTAGGTAATTCAACAAAAACATCACAAGGAAAAAAATGGACACATTAAAAAAAAATAAGGTAGACTAAGTTAGGTTGACCCATAGGCATTTAGACACATCACATATATTTATTAAGATCGCCCACTACTGGGCGGTGTGTGTCTCAAAATTGCACCAAATAGGAGCAAGAGAATTATGCAGAATATTACAGTAAAGAATACAGGTAATGCTCTTTGACTTGCTTTTTAAAGATAAATAAACTTGTTTACTAACTTAGAAAAAAAATGCGTCTATGATAATTGCCATGTGTTTGTTTTATTGACCCCGATTAGACGCAACTCGCCTGAAGTAAAGACTCTCCTGGTGCCATTTGACTATGGGACCTATAGTTACATTTAACTGCATTACGCCGTTCTATAAGAAAGCGGTTCTCTCAAATTTTCGAAAGATTATATTAATTGGGTAAAAGAGAAGCCGGCACTGACTTCCACAGATAGACTGGCTGACTGGGAAGGAATGGGTTACTATCCAGCACGTGGGTTCAATGTGGGTTGGGCCCACTGTCTTAAATTTTCTTTTTTTTAAAACATTGCCCCACACTAGGATTTCTTCTGTATCGTGGGTGCGTTTACAAACATTTAAACTCACACACACAAACAGCCAGACCTGAAACAACTATCTGCACGTCAAACAAATATTTGTTCCGTGCGGGAATCGCAACCGCGACACGCAGCGCTGCAGTCGATCGCTCAGCCACTGCTCACCGTGTCGTCAAAGCTAAAATAGTTTTTAAGATATTCTGCTTTCATCACGATCAAAGAATTTCCATCACCGTTTTAAGAGATGTGGTGATGAAATAATCTGATTCGAACCTTCACGACGAGTAAGTCAGTTTTGTTATCACTGGGTCTCCACTGTTCAGATAAGCCCTGAGCCGAAATAAAGTTAAAAAAGAGCGGACATATGAAATGCTGTAAAATAGAGTAGCAATATCGATGAAGCCTCAAATATACGTTTGATATTGGACGACACGAGCCCGCCTCTCGAGCCGCTCACACAAACATTCAATCATCATTCCATATGTATTACTTCGTGAAATTACTTTGTCATTCAATAGAATAGGCAATGACGATAACCATCCTTTTTCGGAGAACAAAACTGACGAGTTACTATCCTTAATATATAGCGAAAGTGAGTTTGTTTGTTACGTCTTCTCGCCTAAATGGCTAAACCGATTTTGATGAGTTTTGGTACAGAGATAGTTGGGACCCTGGAGACGGACATAGACATAAAAAAAATGAGAAAAGGGGAAGAAAAAGGGCCATTTGGGCCATTTAGGCGTGAAGACGTAACAAACTTACTACTCACTTTCGCTTTTATAATATTTGTAAGGATTTCAGCAATGATTACATTTTGAGACATCTGCCTTGACAAGCACGGTGAGCCGTTGGTTATATTACTGGTCAACTGAGGGTACTCACTTCAATCCGAAGGTCAAATAATGAAACAGGTTTTTACCAAGAAATCTGACTCAGGATTTCAGGATCAGATATGAAGGAGAAAGGAGTAAACGATACTGTGACAGGGGAGAATGTAAGAAGAAAAACGTGTTGCTCCGAGCGCAAATACAATGGGACTTGGCCGGGAAAATGATGATAATTTTAATATTTCCTGGATTCGCCCTTTTTAATTAATTTATTTCAACTTAGCTTGCATCATGTTATCAGTATAGTTGGGATATTTTCAAAGCTGAGATGTTTGCTATTATGGAAAGCTTTTTTATAAAAAAAAACTTGCGATCCCGGGTAATTCAATTTAAGTGAGTTATACCGTAAACCCAATATAACACAAATTACTATTGCCTGTTACAACGGAAAATGGTTGTTTTTCCCTACCTTTAAGCCAGTGAATTGGACGAGAGTTGTAACAAATGTCAGATTGACCCTATTAAACCTCAGGGAATATAAGTAAATAGGGAAGTAAAATAAATATAAATCCATCCGATTAGTGAAGCAATCCCGAAATCCCTTGGTTTTATTTGTAATAAAAATATGCTAACAAGCCGCTTCCATAATTTGTTACTCAAAAATAACCTGAAAAATAAAATAACCTACAAAATAATCTGACGATTCGGTTATTCGGCGCACTGGCTGAGCGGTCGACTGCTGTGCTGCGTGTCGCGGGTTCGATAACCGCACGGAACAAGTATTTGTATGACCTACACGTAGTTGTTTCGGGTCTGGCTTTTTGTAAATGTGAGTTTAAATGTTTGTAAACGCATCCACGATACA
Source organism: Ochropleura leucogaster (assembly GCA_958449745.1). NCBI lineage: Eukaryota > Metazoa > Arthropoda > Insecta > Lepidoptera > Noctuidae > Ochropleura > Ochropleura leucogaster. The sequence goes on from OY288212.1 coordinate 16,260,999, forward strand.
GGAGAAATTCCTAGTGGAGCAACGTATTTAAAAAAAAACCTTATGTATGAATGCATTATATGTATTAGGTTAATAAATATGAATCTTCACCCTGTTTTCGTATGGATTATTTCCAGTCGATCGCGCATCTAAATAGAAGGTCTCAAACCAACCCTTTCCTTTAGTCGATGTTATTTTATTTATGGCCTGTGGGGATCTCAGGTAGCCAGGCCAATGCTGCGACCCTGATGTTTTTAGAATACCGTAGCATAATACGGAACCTTTATAGGATTGCTTTGCTGACAGTTTGCCTGTAAAGACTTTTATCCTAGTAAAAATTGGAGGTATCGAGTTGAAATTAAAACCATAATATATTCAAATCTGTGGTCCATAGGAGCTGTGTAAAAATCAATCCTTTAAGTCTACGCAGTCATATAATATAACCGTTTAAATAGCAAGCTTGTGCGGACCGCGCATATGACTGTTTTTTTTAGATTTATAGCATTCAATTGAAGATTTTTTTAACTCTTGTTTTGCACCTAATATCCTAAATTAAAATAATTTCTACGAGGTTGGGCGCTAATACCTATAACTACAAGATATTAAGTTTTCTTAGCTGTATTGGCTGCAACTATAATATTCAACATTATTTACCTTACCTTTTGGCATACTTGTATTGTAATTTATATTTGTTTTTTTTGAAGGTGCAAATAAGCTATTTTTTTTTCAAATAACATGCGTCGGTGTTCCCAAGATCAAATTGCCCAGATCCACTGAAGTCGCGAGTTAATAGGCTTTATTTTGGGTTCTCTCGTTCCATCGTTGATTTCAACTCTGTCTTCAGGTCAAGAATAGGTCTATTTAAATTGTATAAAAAAAAACCTTGGTTTATGTTGCTAAATTAATTTCTGGAAGTCGGTTATTTTTGTTTGATTCATAGATTTTTGTCATCAACTTCCGAAGATAAATTAATTTTCTGTCTTTTTAGTTGTGGTATGATGGTATTTTTTTTTTTTTTTTTTTTTTTTTTTTTCGGGTGGGAAATCATCCAATGACTTCCCCCGCTCTGGGTGGAGCGGGGGGGCATGTCAGACTTGTACTGACTAAAACCCACCCATGTTTCTTCTATTGCCCTTTACGTTCCGAGGCCGCGGTATCTCTTTCGAACAACCCGCAACCCCGGCAGGCAGAGGCTCTGGCAAGCCCCTCTGCTTTGCTGACACTCTTTGAGGCGCGCGTGAAACACGAACGCGCCGTCGACACGGCCTGTCGTCAATCGACGGACGGACGGTGAACTACCCATTGCTCACCGCCCACAGGCCCGCATGGTATGATGGTATTACACACAAATTCTTCATCATCATCATCAGGCTATATTAGTCCACTGCTGGACATAGCCCTCCCCTAATGAGCGCCATAGCATAAATTCTTATCGAGTATTTATTTTTCATTGCTACTAAGATATTAGCGTATCGTCTATACAAATTACAAGAAAAAATATGTAAAATTATAACTCATAAATTACCCAAGCAACATAAATAAAATAAATATGGGCCTCCTTAAAGAGTATAGCCAGATATTATTTAATTGCTTGAAGAACGGATATAATTTATTAACCCACAAAAAAATTAAAATATGAAGTTGTTTCTTATACATTATAATTAGTTAAGAATTTAAATAACTCTTAATTACTTGATATTTTTCTGCTGTACAGGTGGCTACATACTGCTCTAACACAAAATGAGTGAAATGAAAAAAGAAGTTTTAATTATTACGAAATAAAGAAAGTAATTAAGTTCCTTATTTCCTTTATTTATTTACTAGCTGGCGCCCGCGGCTTGGCCCGCTACAATCTGTCTCTGTGCCAAATCCGTGCCATCAAGATCCGTTCAGCCGCTTTGACGTGAAAGAGTAACAAACATCCATATCTATACATCCGTCCATCCTCACAAATGTCATAAAAACTTTTAAAAAATTCTGAAAAATTAAAATGGCAGCCCATCGGTATCGGAAACAGAGTCCAAGTTACCGGAAGTCAGGGCTCCAGAGAAAGGAACCTCCTAACGATAAGAATCGAGTCTAGAGTACCGCTTCACCGCTTCCTGAATCAAGCCCTTGCTCCAGCTGCCTAACGTGAGCCTCCTCAGGTGTTGGTCGAGGCTCTTGGCAAGTGAGCCATTAGCTGTAATTACTATCGACACAAAGATCGCTGACTTCACATTCCATAAGCCGATAACCTAGTGTGCCAAGTCGAGATATTTTATTTGTTAAGCAGTTCTTTTTTAACACGTTGCCCGACACTAGGAATTTCTCCTGTATTGTGGTTGCGTTCACAAACATTTAAACTCACATACACAAACATCCAGACCCGGAAAAACTATCTGTAGGCCATACAAATATTTGTTCCGTGCGGGGATCGAACCCGCGACACGCAGCGCAGCAGTCGATCGCTCAGCCACTGCGCCAATCGTTTCGTCAAGTCAAGTTATTATTGTCTGGCCATTTTTGAATATTTTCAAAAACAAAATTATATTAAACACTAGCTGTTCCCCAAGGTTTCAGCCGCGCTGCTCAGCACCTGTTGGTCGTAGCTTGATGTTATATAGCCTATAGCCTTCCTCAAGAAATGAACTATCCAACACTAAAAGAATTTTCCAACCAGTAGTCCCTGAGATTAGCGCGTTCAAACAAACAAACAAACTCTTCAGCTTTATAATATTAGTATAGAAGTATAGATTAGTATTGCTACCGGAGCGGTAATAGTCTTAATAGATTTTAATCCCTTCTATTTGTTTCTAGAAAACCTCTTCATTGGCAACAAATATAAAGAGGGAAATGAAAAACTGCAAGCCATTTTCACAATATGTGGTTCATACTCATTCATCATTAAAAACCGACGCAAAGTGCTACTTTGTTGTATTGTTTGTATTCCCGACGAGCGAGCAGGAAATATAAATATTCAGTGTTTTTGCAACACAGCCAATAATATGGTCGACTATTAATAGCATGAACTCCACCAACCTTGCAGGAGGCATATGTAAAAACTGTTGTATGTAGCGAATTACGAATAAGGTTTTAAAGAAATGTTCTCTTTATCGTGTGGTTTCTCCAGATTAGGTTATCCTAATCTAGTGTCAAACTGTATGCCGCTCATAACTCTCTGACTTGTCTTACATTTAAGTTATGTATTTTGCAATTATGGGCACAGTACATGGTGATAAATTAGTAACAGGTTCAGCTACATTTTACCAATAGCCATGCAAAAGTTGAAGTTTGAAGCTTAAACAATAAAGGCGATTAGGGCATTGAAGAGTTTAAAATCACAACTTTCCGCCGGTAGTATCTCTCCGGCAAAAAATGTGATGGACTCTCGTAGATTTAGGTACTTAATTCTATTTAGCTTAAGTAAAATAACTGCTTTTTAAATGTATCCAGTCTAGGAGCATGATTATATTTTTAAAACTAAAACCTGTTAACAATTAAAACCATTAGAAAGACCGCAAAAGAAATACGTGTGGCACTGGGGGACTGCAGCGGTTAAGCTATTGCATAGCATTTTTATCAACTTAAGCAATAAATAAATAAAAAATCTAAATATAACATTAAAAAAGTACTTCCAATGAAAAGAAGTCGCAAAAAGAAAAAACAAGACCTTGGGTTTGATCTAGAATAATGTCGCATGACTATCCGATTCTCTACCAAACACGCCATTAATATCGTGATTGAAATTACTGACCGTATTCGTAATGAAATTTCTTGTTAGGATTTTATGCTACTGAATTTCTGGATTCAGTCTCCACGCTCAAGGCCTGCGATAGAAGCTATGCAAAAGCTTAAAAAAAACAACTCTCAGATAGTTCAATTCAGGTGCCTAATTGAACGAAAAAATAAATTTACCAACCAAATAATAGATGAAGGAATAGCTGTCCCATAAAAACAAATTACCTTATTAAGATCGAGAAACAGCATTTACTGAACATAAAAAAAATACAGAACGGTCCCACAAAAGAAAGGGGACTCCCCAGCATCATACTTGGCTGAGCGTTAGAAAAAAAAAACTTATCGAAGTAAAGGACATTTCGAAGCTGAATAAAAAACATGCTAACTCAGAAGAGATTTAAATTGTTATCATGACGTGCTACCGCTTTATCTAATAGAAGCCAAGATTAGAAATGGTGTAAAAAGACCCTAGCCGAAACCAAAGAGCACTTGACCTCCTCGTCATTGAAATATCGGAGATATTGCAGGTCAAAGTTTAAGACTTTTCCAGTTTTTCTTTTACCCCTGGTAGTATCTAATGCATTGATCAGCAACATTTGTTTGAGTTTTAGTAGTTTGAATGCGTTACATTTGGAAGGGGTTCTTAAAAAAACGGTATCATTTGATTTTATAAGATTTTTTGATGCTAGGTCAACCTAGCATCAAAAAATTACAATGCTTTGATTTATGTTCTTTAATTTTGCAGAAATATTTTTTTCATATAGGTACCTATTATTATTAAAATAAATACAGACAATATTATAAATGCCATTTTCTTGTGCAAATTGTGATTCAAGTTGTTAACGTATCAAGATGAAATTTAAACCAATAGGTAGAAAATTCCATGATTGTATTTTTGCAGAAATACTTTTTTATTATCAACACATTTTTTTGAGAAAAGTATTTTTTTAAAGGCTCCAATAAGCTTAATTTAATTACTGCAGCATTCACACTATGATAATTAATATAAAGCAAAGTTGACTACTTCTAACTAGTATAAGTTTCGAAATCACGATTCCATAACATTTTCTCGATATATCTAAACAGAATTTCAAATGGATATTTTCAATTAAAAACTCCAAATTTGGCCAGGAGATTTTGCAGGATGGCAATGCTTAACTGACAGATTCGAGAAGGGTTCGTATGTATCTTGTATACAAGAACCAGCCAAGTGCGAGTCGGACTCGCACACCGAGGGTTCCGTACAAACTTGCAACATGAACGGTCAAATCTTTAGACTGCGTGTACTCAGAGGTATAATTTCACAGATCCAAGGGACCACAGATTGAACTATATGTTTTTAATCAAAACTCGATACCTCGATACGTTCCCGACATAAAGGGCTTTGACAGATAGACAACTAAATGATCCTAAAAATGGAAAAAGGGAGTATGCAAGGATTGTAGCGGATGGCTTCTTGTAGTTTCTGCCTAAAACCATCGAAAAAAGACGCAAGTTTGTCTGTGTGTATGAATAAACCGAGAAGTACCGCACATTTTCTGGGCTCTAACCGAGTCCCAGCACGTCTATACAATTTGAAGAATATCAATCTTAATTGTAATAGGACATTAAATGAAGACTTATGATTCTGTGTGGGTTCCGGAAATGAGACAGTCGTCCTGGCCCTTGAGTATAGTAAAAGGCGATTTAGATGGACAACAACCATTCTATAGTTATGTATACCCGAATCCACAGATATAGGTCACTTCTTGGCAAGTGCTCACCATCGCATGCATCAGAGCCCCCAGGACTCAATATTGGGTCTTCTTCATGGCAATCTAGAACCGTACCATGAGTTTGGCGCTTCTTAATGTGGCTTAATCTTGGAATGACTCAACTTAGATAGTTGTTAGTGTAGTGTAGTGTGTAGTTTGCTTCGGCCAACCTGTGTCCGGAATCTATTTAAAGACTTCCAGGTCAGCCATGACTACTCATATTCAAGTGGAAGATTTTCAGAAAGTGACACAAATGGGTAAGGCAAGCTAAGTAACACAGTTATTTTTTGTGTGTGAAAAATCAAGTTTTACCTACGTTTGAACTCAATGTAACGCACTCGAAACTTCGAGCTGATGGATACATTGAATAGTACAGGCGCCGTCGAGGTATTTAAATGAATAACATTTCAATCCTAAATTTAATAGAAATTAGTTGGAGGTTTGACCTTCAATATCTTTGTTACTAGTATGTTTCCAGATATGGTCCTGAACCATTAAAAAAACACAATGACTGATACAACAAGTGCCTCGGGTCTCGATTTAGTTCAAGATGTATTTGCACCCTTTTTAATCGTTTCTGCTTCCCAGCTTTGTGGAATCCTGACTACCTGAAGATTAAACATATATTTTCATTTAGAGTAAAAACAATAGCTGTAAATCTTCATGTTTCTAAGTAAAAACAGAATAAAAACTTTATTTCCTTCACTCTGATTGCATCTCACGGGCAGTTGCAATCGCCCGTCCATTAAACTGAAACAAATTGGATAAACACACCGGTCTAGCGAAATGAAACTTTCAGTAGAAAGTCGGCTCTTTGCTTTACAAAGTCTTCTTCAAAGATAGTTTGTATTAAATCTCCTTTTTGTTTTCATTGAAGGCACTTAGTGGAGATATTAAATGAAAACATAGGAATAACTGATTTTGTTTAGAAGTTCTTTTCTTTGTAATTTGCTGTTTTGAAATGATTAAAATATCGTTTCGTGGGATCCATTCCAAAATTTTAAATTAGGACTAGATAGAACAGCTACCCTACCATGACATCTTAAAGCTTAACTTATTCTGCTGAGGGAAAGAGACAGAGCTATACAGGGTGTCTAGCACCATCTCTTTCACTCAGTAGAATAAGTTCTGCTTTAAGATGTCATAGTAGGCCTACAGGTCACTTTCATTACTGGTAAGGAATTCTAAATTATTTTTAACATGTGTATTGTGTTTCGAATTTGGTGATTCATTTGTTTTCTTGCCGTCTGATTTTTCTTTCGTTCTTAAATAATACTAAATAGACTTGCGATGAGATATCTTCAAAGTATTCTCTCTACATGTGGCCTAGAGTAGCACGCTTACCTAAAAGAAACCTATTCACTCAAAACTTTGAAGATATCTAGATTATTATGATTAGGAAGAGTGAAGCAGGCAGTGATTTCTACAGACTGGCGGTTGGCAAAATAAATGTGGAAGTATAGTGAGTTTGGGTTCGTGGAACTGTAATCATATAACGATGATGCCTCGCCATATTTCTGCTCGTCCGACGATAGGATGGGTAGACACTCCCTGAAATACAGCCGACTAAAAACAGATAAACTTTTAACTGAGACGGCAAACTTGGCGAAATGGCTGAGCGATCAACTGCTGCGCTGCGTATCGGGGGATCGATCCCCGCACAGAACAAATATTTGTTTGATCAACAGGTAGTGGTTTCGGGTCTGGCTGTTTGTGTATGAGTTTAAACCCACAATACCGGAGCAATTGTGTGGGTAAAGCTTTTAAAACAAAAAAATCAAACTTAGCGGCTATGTTCAAGGCTTTGGAGTTTAGCTTGGAAAAGCGAGTCGTTATCAATGAGCCCCTAGTCGCTCAATTGCTTCCAACGCTGGTAGTTGATACTTGGCTGATCCATCCCAGCAGTGCGAAGAATACTTCATGAACGATCTAGCTTTGTATAATGTGAGCAACTGGTTTGGCGTGAAGTACTTTCACATCTTTGCTAGATGGCCAGCATTGTAGGCCTCAGGCTTTTGCGCTTCCGCGCGTCCTCATTGAGAATTGAACCAAGGCCGAGCTTTGCCGGATAGATGTTAGTCGAAATACGGAACAAAATACTTCATAGCCACGTGTAACACGTCCACATTTACGAACACGAATGGGCTCGTGCTGCATAAGTGTATGGTGAAGCTCCTGTTAAAGAAAGGTTGCTTTTTCCAAGGAAAATGTGCTGAAGGTACTTTTTTGCTTTTACTGCACTCTTGCGAATCTGAACCACATCTCTTACGACGCAATAAATGTATATAATTATGTAAATAAATGTGTGGTACATAAAAAACGTAAGGCAAATTTGTAATTTTAAGATTTTAGTTTAAAAGAACAATTTTTAATGGAAATATCATAATGTTTATGTGGGTTGGACGTGGACTGTGATATACACATCAGTCATCAGTCAGGTCAAATAGACAACCATCACCATCCCTCCAATCCAAAGAATCTACGTCACAACATTCCAAAAGACTCGTTGAACTCTTTTCTACTCTTATTTGACATTCCAAATTTGAACATTTCAATTGACCCAAAATCATAAAACCTTTTCTAATTTAACACTACATTGACATCATAATTATGTGTGATTATGTATATTTTATTAAGAGTTAAAGTTTTAGCCGAATCTGTCCCAGTTAATCAGTTAATTGGTTGGTCGTTTGCATGTGACCTACTCGGCGAAAACCTCGAAAATGTTCAAATTGTTTACCTCACCTTGCTTTATAGGGTTAAGCAGAGTTTAAAGACTTGTTTATTGTAGGTAGAGAGTGTTTGGGGAAAGTTATGTTTGGTAAACCAAAGGTTTAAATCGATAGATGCACAACAAAGTCGTCACTGAGAAGACTCGCACGTAACGATAGATAATGACTTTGAATAATGACATTTGACAACGACAATGACATTTCAATCCTTGCTAAAATTATAAAAACGAAAGTGAGTTGTTTGTTTGTTAAATGGCCCGACCGACCAAAACCAGAACGAAAAAAGTGAGATAAGGGAGAGAAAGAGGGAAGAAAAAGGGAGAAAAGATTTTCTTTTCGATCATCACGCGAGTAATAGTTAGTGTTAGCCCAAAGTAACTATGCCATGCGGACGAAGTCGAGGGCGGAAGCTAGTTATATAATAGTCTAGCTACCTCTTTGGTCTAGAAGTTGCAATCGCGATTGCTGAGGTGGTCCTGGGTTCGATTCCCGGGTGGGGCTAATTGTTATTGGGTTTTCCATTAGGAATTTCTTAGTAGCAGCCATGTAGTTTGGATTAGTTCCCGGTTGTTGGCAAAAGGCTCGCACTGGGACTTAAACAGTCGAAATATGGGCGTTCTTTTGTTTTAGATAGGTACCTTCTGGGATTACAGGCGTGATGTTATGATATTGTAAACTCGCTGAGTGTGCGAGACAACTATTCCAAATGTCATTGACAAAAAGACAGAATCGTAATTACTTTGTGACGCTATGTTATAAGGTGAATCTAAGGACATAAATTTTTGTGTTTGTGACCGTTCAGTCACATATAAATGTACTCAAATGTATACTTTCTTTGTACGTAATTATTTGAAGTAATAAACATTTTATGTGGAAGATTCAAGATCACAGCCTGATATATCGTACTTAGAATCTCAAATACCTGACAGATATTTCTAGACGACATGTTAGGCAAAGTCTGATGCCCAAGAGAGGCAAAATAACTCTGACACCAGGTTACGCACTATCTAGAAGACCTCAAATGATGAAATACACTTAATGGTTTTACGGACCTGACTGCTCACTTTCGTATTTATGATAATTAAAATTCTAGCACATAGATGATAGTATTTAAAGCCGATATCAGACGAAGAAAGCTTGTGTCAAAAACCAAAGTCGTTGGATCAGTTCTCTAATGAATTAATTTCTCACTAATTATATAATATCATCTGCCTAAAAACAAACTAAATATTTTGCGATCGGCTTCCAGTCTAACTGGATGCAGCTATAGACCAGTATTCTACATGGAGCGTCTGCGATTTGACCTACACAACCCTTTAAGTACTGGGTAATACCGTAATACGATCCCTTGATAAGGTTGTCAGACTTTCGGGAACATTACCTGGAACTGTCAAAGATCTACAAATGCGAAGCTCAAACTCAAACCATTTATTTCAATAAGACCATTACTGGCACTTTTGAATGTCAAGAAAAAAACCGTGTCCAATGGAGTAATGTGCTTTCTGAGGCATGGAGGAAACTCGGTATGTAACGGGTCACATATCCACGGACCAACCTACGATGACCGATCTTTGACGATACGGTTGGCGCAGTGGCTAAGTCTTTGACCTCTGTGCTACGTGTCGAAGGTTAGCTCCCCGCACGGAACAAATATTTGTATGGCCTACAGATAGTTGTTCCGTATCTGGCTGTTTGTGTATGTGTGTTTAAATGTTTGTTAACCCACCAACTATACAGGAGATATTCCTAGTAGCGCGACTTGGCTTTAATATCAAATCGAGCGGCAGTATTTTACCACGAACTCTTTACTTATTTTTTAGTAATTAAATATTTCAAGCAATGGTACTAGGTGTCCACAACACAAGTTTAATTCAAATATTGTGTTAAGATGTTTATGTAAAAGCCTAAAAAATCAACAAAATACTTTGTGACCCAAATAAAGAACCGTTCACAAGTTTAATTCTAAACAATGAGTGGTCTAGTTTTTTAAGTGTAGTTCAGCAGTAAACGTAATAAAACAGCCTTGAGGAAGTAGGTCAGCGTGTCGGGTGATCCTGCAAGGTGAACGGAGCTATGTCTACTTATTCATGTTTTCTTCACTTGGCAACCGATGAAGGACTAATATGGCATGATTTTCTCTTAGGGCAAATATTTCATTTATGTGAAATTGAAAACGATCAGGGGGTCTAAAATTACCGCTTTAGCAGAATTATAATATTTCTAGCTGCGCTCCGCGGCTTCGCCTTCGTGATGATAAAACAAATATCCTATGTGTTATTCCAGACTATTATCTACCTCTGTGCCAAATTTCATCAAGATCCGTTCAGTAGTTTTTTCGTGAAAGAGGATCAAACATACATCCATACTTACAAACTTTCGCATTTATAATATTAGTAGGAAGTAGGATAGGATAATATTACAATAACACGGACAACAAAAGTAGGTATGTACTTAAACTTCATATACAATAGTGGTACATAGGCGGACTTAATGCCATAAGGCATTCTCTACCAGTCAACTTTTGGATTAAATACGACAGCATGGTGGTAGGGAAATAAAATTATATCAAAATATAACTATTTGTTTTCAAATGACTTTTGACTTTGTTAACCTCTAGAGCCTCAGCGGCACAAAAACGTCCCAGTAAACAAGTATTACCGTTGAGCCCCGCTGGCACAAATTTGTGCCACAAAACCCGGACCAATTTAAAACAGTATTTGTAGTTAAGATAAGTCTTAAAATCAGATTACGCTTACGATAAGAGCCCGCCCGGCGGTGCTTGACGGATAGTTGACGTAAATAATGGCGGTCCTTGTGAGGTTAATATAAGGATACTTTTACAATATCAGATTTACAAGAAAGACCATCATCCTTTGTCTCGTATTATTGTGACAAACCGAACTAAAACATATAACAACGCACATAATAAAATCCACATTGCGCTACTTATCCTCAGATGGTAGAAACTCGACAAAGTGTCGTGTATCGAATGCAACAACGGTGCAACCTACTAAGCCGTCGATTGTAACTGTTCGCCCTACTCGCCTCTTACTACATTCGACTACGTACGACAATTGATACTAAACGAGTTTAAAAAAAACAACTGGCAAAATTTGAGATTACTCGTAGGTACACCTCACCTCAGTCTAACTTTTCAGGTCATACAGGCGTAATGAAATACATTAACACCGGGAGCAGAGCTTAGGGTGCTGGAGGCAATTTTTCTGTTTTTGCGGATCGGAAATCATCAAATAACTTCCCGTTCTGGGCGGAGCGAGGGTGAGTGTCACTCATTTACTGACTAAAACCCACCCATGTTCCTTCTTTTGCCCTTATGTTCCGATGCCGCGGTATCTCTTTCGATCAACTCCGGAATTGGACCCCATTAGGAACTCTCATATGATTTTATTTGTGTAGGTTCACAGGATGGTGATTTTTTTAAATAAGTCTGCTATGTCCGGTCATTGACGTTTGATTGAATTCATCTAATCATTCAATTGTCATGAAATAATACAAATACATCGTTATAGTACGTTGCTGATGCTGACATCAATTTATTGATGCGGATATGTTGTTTTTATTTTCAATGAAAATTAAATGTACAATAGCTTGGATGTTCCGTTTATATTATTTATATAGTTTAACCAATGAGTAATAGTTTAATCTGTAAGTCCTGTAATATATCTGCATTTTTTTTTCTGAAAATCATGAAAAAAGTGTGTGTGTCGGCTCCGACGCACGACTGGAGTTTACTCCTTAAGTACGAGTATCTAACCATACGCAAAAAGAGTTTATTCAACTGAAAAAAGATTAATATCATATGAAAGGGTAAATTCACAAATTTATGAAAAAAATAGCAATTTAAATACATCGACACTGATAGAAACAAACAAGCCCAATAACATATAGTATATAGGTATAGTCGCCTATACAGCATACCATATGTACGTCTTAATACACTCACAGCCAAATTAGAAAGTTGCGCACCAAAAACTTAACACATTTTCGTTACTTTAGTAGGTTTTACCCCTCGGATTTTTCTCTTACCGGGCGGCATAAAGTATATAGGTATAGGCGCCTTATATATGAAAATCGATTTTTAAGGAGTAAACTCCAATAAACTCCAAAAACTTTATTTACACACAAAACGTGTTTTATGGAAAAAAAAACAAACAGACAAAAGGGCACAAATGTACTGCTTATTTCATTTAGAAATTTCTTCCAGCAGACCTGCGTTAGGACAGATTTATAAGACACGTAGAGCCACAGTGTGTTAAAATAATAAATTAAGCACTAACTTTAAGCTTTTCTAATATTTGCGTTCCTCTTTCAGTGCTTACAAACATCTTGTCAAAGTCTGTACAAGTATTGAATAGATGTAGGGAGCAGATTATTAAAACTTGTTGGAAGTTTAATTCTGTTTATATAGAAACTAGGTCCACGTAAAGGTGGTTCCACACCGGATCGTTTGTCTGTAATGTAACAATCCGATGCGATTTTGTACAGAAACAGATGATTGCTACAAACTGTATTTTGATCAGAAAGTTCGATTAAATCGGTTTCTTCCAAGCAAGCTTGCTCTACCTTAGGCCACATGATCGCTTTACATCAGGCGTGTTGCTGCCAAACGCAAGTCTCATCATCTTCCTGCCGTTCTCCTATTCATCTATAGGCGCAAAACTTTTTCTTCTCCCATTCTCCCCTGTCAGACATAATGTACTTTTTTTTCTTTCATACTATTCTACACAATCTATCTTTACCTCAAGATATGAGTCTGTAATAACAGTAACATCTTTTGTAAGTATATTGTGTAGAAAACAACTTTGCAGGTTGCGCACTATAATGCTGACTTTTCCTCACTCTTCAAACTTGATATAACGTTCGAATCTGAATCGTTACATGATAGGTATGCTAATGTGAATGGTGTGGGAGCACCTTAAGATCACAGCCCCGTAAGTGACTTTATAGAAAAGACTAGCTTTTGCCCGCAGCTTCGCTCGCGTTAAATTCGGGGTAACACAGTTTCCCTTTCCTGATTTACAGGTACCTGCTACCTGTAGTTTTTGCCCTTGCGCCTTATTTATTGTAATAGCAATGCTAAGGTATCCCTTTTCTTCCTTTTTTCTCCCTCTTAACTCAAACTTTTTTAAAAAATAATCGCCTATGTCCATCCCCAGGGTCCCAACGATCTCTGTACCAATTCATCAAAATCGGTTTAGCCATTTAGGCGTTAAGACGTAACAAACAAACTCACTTTCGCTTTTATAATATTAGTAGGGATTTCTCACTTACTTATACATGCGAAAGTTTGTTTTTTATTTCGTATTTATGTTGGACGCTTCTCATTTGCAACTTAAATATGAGTCTTGATACAGTTTGTAATAAGACTTATATATTTCAGTTGTTTATATATCAGTTACTGTTGAATACGTTAATAAATGGTTTAGTTTATTGATTGACCTTAAACGTTTTTTCGTAGGTATACATTGAACCCTTATTTGTGTGTGATTACTTTTCAATTACAAACAATAACTGTTGGATGAGATGGAAGAGATGAAAATTTAGTTTTTTAATTCTGAGAGAATAATAGGATTATTTTATAAAAAAAATAGGAGATGATGTTGATGTCGCGTAAAGAATTTCGCGAAAACAGGGTTTGTTTACATTTAATTAAACACGGAATAGACAAAAAAGTGCCTTCAAAAAGAAAATATACATAGTAGTATAATAATTGTGGAAATAGTATAAACCGAATCTCTGTCAAAAAAAAGTAAGTACTACGACTGGTAATGTTAACCTCAAGTCATTGTCATATTACAGTCTGAAAAAATATTTTAATAAATAAAACGATTTATAGAGTTGCTTAAAATTTGATTTAAATAACCCACCTACAACACACAAAAGCCCAATTTGCGAAATTCATATTTTGATAATCCCGCAAACAAACAACAAGGTAAATTTCAGCGGTACCGTATAAAGTTCGAAAAGTAAATCTAATACATATATAAAATTCTCGTGTCACAATTTTTGTTCCCATACTCAATTTAACAACATTCCGAAACGGCTGGACCGGGAAAACGAAATTTTGTGTACATATCAAGTAGGTCTGAGAATCGGCTACTATTTATTTTTCATACCCCTAAGTGAGCAACGGGTGAAACCGCTGGACACAGCTAGTCTAATATATAAAATTATCGTGTCACAATTTTCGTTCCCATACTCCTCCGAAACGGTTGGACCGATTGCAGCGAAATTTTGTGTGCATATCCGGTAGATCTAAGAATCAGCCAAGATCTATTTTTATACCCCTAATTGAGCAGCGGGTGAAACTGCTAGGCACAGCTAGTAATCTATATATTAGCGTCGACAATAATAACCTAAAATGAGTCCGTCTTAAATTTGGACGAGCTTAGTGCCTTTTTTTGGGGTGGGAAGTCACCAATTAACTTCCCCCGCTCTGGGCGGAGCGGGGGGAGTGTCAGACTTGTACTGACTAAAACCCACCCATGTTCCTTCTATTGTCCTCCGGGGCCGCGGTATCGCTTTCGAACAACCCGCAAGCCCAGCAGGAAGTTTAGTGCCTTCATTTTCTTCTTATTAATAGCGTCTATTAGGAGACCTAAGTTGGCCGCTTCAGCAGAATCATAACAGAATAATAAGATTCATATCAATCCTATTGTTATTCTGTAACGTGTAACAGATATCGAAGGAAGTGCCCAATATACGTCAGGAACGATGTGAGGTTCTTAGAAGCCCATTAGATTTGCTAGCGAAGGAAGAGGCCGGGCGTTTGAGGGAGAGAACCTCAAACCAACCCAGCGGGAGACGCCCCGGCCATTGTAGATGCGGGCCTGTAGACGGTGAGCAGTGAGTAGCTCACCGTCCGTCCAGCTATTGGCGACCGACCGTGTCGACGAGTTAGTGTTCCACGCGAGCCTCAGAGACATGTCAGCAACGCTGAAGGGCCTGCCAGGGCCACCGCCTGCCGGGGTTGCGGGTTGTTCGAAAGAGATACCGCGGTCTCGGACCATTAAGGGCAATAGAAGCAACATAGGTGGGTTTTCCAACCCATCCGAAAAAAAAAAGGTGTCCATTAGCCATTTGTTTCCAAAGGAGCTTGACCTTAAAATACTATTTACATAAATATATTTCTCGGAATCCACTTATTCAATGATGAAATAAGCAAAAGTAATCAAATGGAAACCTAATAACAAGAAACGAGCTGAAAAGCTGACACATTTATTTCGTTTTATTACTTTTTGAATCGGCCGCGTCCATCTTAACTTTCCGTGTTTTCAAGTCAACATTCAGTAAGATAACATACATTTAGACTTGTTTTACATTTGCTCATTCACTAGCCACATAGTGTGTATGTGTATAAATATTACGCATTGCAAGCTATTTTTATTTTGTCCCAATGCTATTTTATAAAATACTAGCTGTTCCTCACGGTTTCACCCGCGCTGCTCAGCACCTGTTGGTCGTAGCGTGATGTTATATAGCCTATAGCCTTCCTCAAGAAATGGACTATCCAACAATAAAAGAATTTTCCAATTCCAACCAGTAGTCCCTGAGATTAGCGCGTTCAAACAAACAAACAAAGAAACTCTTCAGCTTTATAATATTAGTATATATATAATATATATATAAAGTATAGATTAGTATAGATATATATATATAATATATATATAAAGTATAGATTAGTATAGATGTATTTGTAAATGTTTGTGATACTTTGCATGTTGAATGTTATTTTTTTTTTTGTTATTTTGTTGCTCGTTGTAATTTGCGACTAATAAATGTTTTTTCTTTCTTTCTTACGTATAGATACCTAATATATAAAATTCGGTTGTCGCGGTATGTTAGCAAACTCCTCCGAAAAGGCTGGACCGATTGTATGAAATTTTGTGTGTATATCGTGTAGGTCTGAGAATTGGCCAACATCTATTTTTAATACCCCTAACTAGTAAGGCTGGTCTGAACAGCGGGTAAAACTGCTGGGCACAGCTAGTATATTTGTATGAACTTTACAAAGATTGCTTTTTGTAAGGAACGTACGGCAGTTAGGATTCAATTTCTAGGCTGGATTCGGCTTCCAGTTGTACAGGATTCAGCCAGGTAAGCTTAATCTCGAGATCGACCCGTGCAGCAGCTATTATTTAGCCACGAGCTCTTCATTTAGCAGTTAGAAGTAAGAAAACATATTTCAAAATTCATCCCCTAAAAGAAAAATAGTCAAAGTTCCTGGATTGAGGAATTGTATGCCTTTGAAAAATCCCATCGGGTCCATTGCTCGTAGTCGCAATTACAGCTAAAGCCCCATAACATCCTGCCAGAGTTACGGGTTCTTTGAAAGAGATACCGCGGACCCGGTACACTTTCTGAATAAAAGCCCTCCCATGTGTTCCTGTTTATTTATTTTATTTATTAAGGTGTTTCTGATTTTATGTTTTCGTTAAATAAACGCAATTTTCTTTCTTTCTTGTTCCTTGTTTAGAAGTCCCACTTGCAGTTTTTTAATGATTTCTCATCCACAATAAGAAGCGCTATATTAAATGATGACTAGCTGTTCCACGCGGTTTCACCAACGCTGCTCAGCACCTGTTGGTCGTAGCGTGATGTTATATAGCCTATAGCCTTCCTCAAGAAATGGAATATCCAACACTAAAAGAATTTTCCAATTCCAACCAGTAGTCCCTGAGATTAGCGCGTTCAAACAAACAAACAAACTCTTCAGCTTTATAATATTAGTATAGATAAGCTTAGTTAGACCCGTCAGGTTGATTAACTATTAATGATATTATCAAGTAAGAGTTTCCAACTTACAATATGTCAGTTGTTAAGGTTTTAATGTTGGATAGTCAATTAAGGATTCAACAGAATTTATTCGGCTATTTAATGAACTATTCCCTGTTATCTCCTAATAACAACAGAGTTAATGTTTATAATATCACACGTGGAGTTATGTACGTGGAGTTATGTTGTACCCGCTTTACATCATTGGAAAAGGTCTGAGTTTTTTGTTGATTGATGGGATTTGGGATATAATTAAATAACTTCCCCCGCTGTGTTAGACATGTACCGACTAAAACCCACCTGTATTCATTATTTTGCCCTTTATGGTCCAGGGCCACGGTATCTCTTTCGAACAACCCGCTACCGGCGGGGGAAGACTTAGTGGCGACGAGCTAATGCGGCGTAATTATTTATGTATGTTCATTCATTGATACGTCTTTATACGTAGGTATTACAAACATTGACAGCTCGCCACCTGTGGTCATGCGTTTAATCATACAAACAAACCTTTTATTTAATACTAGCTTCCGCCCGCGACTTCGTCCGCGTGGCATAGTTACTTTGGGTAACGCCAATTTATACCCGCGTGATGATCGAAAAAAAAACTCTCTTCCCTTTTCTCCTCTCTTACTCCCCCTTCTCTCACTTTTTTAGCCTATATCCGTCTCCAGGGTCCCAACTATCTGTACCAAAATTCATCAGAATCAGTTTGGCCATTTAGGGGTGAAGACGTAACAAACAAACTCATTTTCGTTTTTATAATATTAGTAAGGGTGTCCTGGGAAATACATCACTGAAAATAAACTAAAGAAACCTACGCAAAAACACAGCTCTGAACAATCTAAATAAAATACACAAAAGCGAAGTTTGTTATAAATATAAATGTACAGAAGTCGAGTTGTGTGGGCAGACAGACGGTGACGTCAGCCGGTGACGTCAGACTTGCCCACTAACGAATGTAATCGTGTTGGATTGATGAATCTCAGCTATTGAAGGTTTTACGTTTATGTACTAAGGCGTGAAGTTTCTCTGAAAAGGGGTAGGTTGAGATGTTGACTACTTACTTTTGTTGAGTTTACTTTTTAACCGACTTAAAAAAAGGAGGTGGTTATCAATTTGACTGTTTTTTTTTAATTTCGACTGGGTGAGCTGATTATTCGTGTGACATACCATCATACCACTACTACACAAGCTGAAATAAAAACTTCTTTGAAAAAAAAAGCCGACTTTCAAAAAAACGTTTAAATACTATCAAAAATCTTTTCTTCTCAGTAATGGCAATTTGAATTGACTTCTGGAACTTCTTCGTCGTTTAGAAGTCGATAAATTTTGTTTATCGATATTTTACCACCTCCTTTCGGAAATTTTCCGTCTTTTTTGTGTTATTTTATTATTTTTTGCAATAAAGTTTTTTGTATTGATAATTTACCAATATCGTTTATCAGGACTGTATTATTTCCACTTCTGGACACACGGCACCTCTTTGTAAGAAGGGGGCTCCAGGGGGAGGAAATGAGACCGAATTTAGTTATAAAGGAAAAAAGCCATTTGTATTGGTGAACGATACTGAAACTTCGAACTCCTAGTCAAATTCTGGGCCACGACAGGTATATTTGTTTTGGAGTGCATTATTGTTTTTCGAAGACGATCCATTAATTTAACACTTAGTATACTGCGCTCTACTGCTCGTTGGATAACCTTGAGACTTCTGTTTGTTGGTCAAAGAGCAAGTTTGTGCACCATAGTTTAAGGTTTTTTTTAGTGTTCTTCTAGTTCAGTCTTGTCTCTTTATCTATTCTAAAGTATTATTGCTAGGCTATAGGTTAATCTAAAAGATGCACGTTGGCATTTTCCTATTATTTTTTGACCAATCATTGACTGTCTCAGTATTATAACATACCAATTCTATCAGCTTCTCTTATTTAATTAATGTATTATTTAACTTTCAATGCTAGTTAAAGCGAACTGTTTGAGCAACTGTGAAATAATCTCGACCGTCTTATAAAGTACTACAATTCTAGCAAATACTGTCCCACTGCTGGGCAAAGGCCCTCTCCATTCTTTTCAACGGTCACGATTTTGCGCTACTTCTTTCTAATTTTCAAGGAAGACATTCAGTTCGTTAATTGCTAAGTCATCATGTGCCTAGCCTTTTCCCAACTATTTTGGGGTCGGCTTCCAGTCTTACCGGATGCAGCTGAATACCAGTATTTTACTTGGAGCGACTGCCTCCATAACCCAGTTAGTACGATGCCCCTTGGTAAGACTGGTTGTCAGACTTTCGGGACACTGACTATTTGTATAACGACAGTCAAAGATCTACAAATGACAGCCAGGACCAACAGCTTAACGTGTTTTCTGAGGTAAGGAGGAAACTCGGTATGTAACGGGTGGTAACCCATCCATAGACCAACCTAGGCAAGCACGGCTTAACCTAAAGATCGACCTGAGCGGATGCTATTATTTAGCTACGAGCTCCTCATTCCTCATTTCCTTCGTTCATTGTTAAGTAATTGTGATAAAGTAACAAATAGAAGATAGATTAAGAACAGTGAATATACAGATCCAGAAAGACAGAAAAGATAGAAAGATACTACAGTACGGCCAACGAGAAGCGATACGATAGGTCATTAACCTAAAGAACAACTGTGGCGTTGACAATCTAATATTTAGCTCTTTCCATCTTGTGCCTTTGTCGTAATGTCTCGTTCTCCCAGCAAAAACAAGACAACGTTAAGACGGGTTCGCCAACATTCGGGCGGCCATTTTAAATGGGGTTTTAGCATGGGTATTGTTTACATTTGGTATCGCTTCTCGTTGGCCGTACTGTAGTGTGTAATAAAACATATTACATCCATCCAAAGTAAGAACGCAACTGGAAAAAATGTAGTATTGAGATATGTATTAGAAATTCTTTTTAGCTATCACTTAAAATAAAAAGACAGTGATAACCGAGTCGCGACGAACGTTTACACATTTTGAAACCGGCGACCCCTCATGAAAACTTTAACCCTCCGGCTGCAACGTGGCTTAAAACTCCCCTTCCACGCATGAAACGATCCCAAACTCCCTATAATTTAACACCCCAAAAGCAAATAGGATTTACACTGCGTTGCAATACGACCCCTGTGCTCACAGCGCCATCTATCCGTGTCGACGAAGAGTTTAAACCCACACATGGAAAGATTCTGCTATACTACAGATGTAGCTGGTACATAATGATGCTATACTATGTTTTCATAATATGAAATCGTGTCGCTCTCGCAATGAAGAATGTTAATTTTAGTAACATGTCTCGCTACGTGGACCGCGTGGCTGTGTGTTTCGTAGAATTGTAGAGGTATTTTGTCTGTTTGTGTGGCATCGTGATGGTAACATGGGGTTGGCTGAAACATGAGTAGTATTGGAGGGTTGTCTTTAATTAATAATAAGAATTCTCGTAATAAGACGCTGTTTATCAAATATAAGATTGGATTAATGGCTACAATAATGCAAGATACATTTTGAAGTTTACATTACACTTGATGATCTATTTACTGCATCTGTCAGCGAAGTACGCGTGGCTGAGTTTTGGGTTAAACACGTTCTTTTTGTCATCGATACCCTAAAAATCGGCCAAGTACTCGCGCACCAAGAGTTTCGTACAAACTTGAGAAATAAACGGCCATATCTTCCTGTCTGCGTAGACTTAGAGGGATGATTTTATCATAGTACAAAGGGACCACAGACTAGAGTATTTGGTTTTCATTTCAACTCGATACCTCTACGCGTTTCTGAGATAAAGGGTCTTGATAGGCAGACGAACTACAAAGTGATCCAATAAGGGTTCTTTTTTTTTTCTTTCGAGGTACGGAACCCTAAAAATACTCAATGAGAGAGTCAAATAGAAATTTAAAAAAAAATTGTTAAGTTTACTGGGAAAGCTTAACATGGCTATACATGGGTTAACACAAACAACCAACCGGACATAACCCATTGAAAAGATTTTGTCTCTTGCCAGATACAACTGATCGCTTCAAGAACCCAAAAGGTCAGTTTTCAGCTATTTTTTTTACAGATTCTTGCAAAAGGAAATAGCAATGTTTTCACAGTCATTGCTTGTTTTATCAGTCATGTCGATTTAATAACCTGACATCATATGTTGATGTTTTGTTAATTAGCTCACACGACGTGTTTTACGTGAGAAACTTTCGAAAACATTGACGTTATTGTCAACTTGGTTAATTAAATCGTGTTGTATTGACAACATGCATCACGCTACTCTTTTTTTTAATCCTGGGACAACTCACACACGGCTATCTGATCCCAAGCTAAACAAAGCTTGTGTTATGGTAACCAGACAACTGATATACATACTTATATAATTTATAAATACATACATATTATAGATAAATCACACCCAGACACAGAACAAACAATCATGCTCATCACACAAAGTTTGTCCTGGGTGGGAATCGAACCCACGACCTCCAGCTCAGCAGTCAGGGCCACTAACCACTAGACCAACAGGCCCGTCATAGCCTGGTCGATGATGGTCATGGTGATGGTCGTCACTCTGGGCCTGCATGGTGGCTGGCAGAATGAAGGCTTGTGTTCCAGCAGTGATACTACTATCCATATCTACTCTTAAACCAATCAATTAATCAATCATTTATTTATTTTGTAGAACATAGGTGTTTACAGATAGTATATAAAATATAGGTTCACTATGTTTTGCCAATAGATAGCGTACAAAGTTAAGGTATAAAAAAACCAAGCAAAAATAACACAATTCTAAATAAAATAAAATTAAAAAGTTAGTTAAATAGCTCCAAATATCTAAATTTAAAAATAACTATGTCAATCACGTAAAAAGTTGTTAGTATCGTTATTAAAAATTAAATTAAGCACATCATTTGGATAATATTACTGATTACTTAATTAATTATTATTTTTAGTCCATTTATTGTTTTCTTTACATAAAATTATATTTTTAAATAGTTCTTAAACACAAAAATTAAAAAAATATAAATATAAAAATAGTAGCCCACCGGTATCGGGAACAGGGTCTAAGCTACCGGCGGTCAGGGCTCCAGAGAGAGGGAACCTCCTAACAATACGAGCCGTGTCCAGGAGTACCGCTTTCTGTATCAAGCCCTTGATCCAGCTGCCTAACGAAAGCCTCCTCAGGTAAGATAAGATTGGTCAAGGCTTTTGGCAATTAAGCCATTGGCAGATACGACTATCGGCACAATGATCGCTGAGTCGACATCCCACATGTCGACATTAATCAGCATATCGGATCTTTATATTCCTGTTTATCAGCAATAAATTCAGTGATGGAGTAATAGCATCTACCCAAAAGAAACTTAAACAAGGTCTTCCTAAAGGATTTCAAACATTCTTAAGTTTTAATAGCTACTGGTATTTTGGGAACCATACTGAGTCTCATATCATCACATGTGTAATTCCTGTAGGCGTTAAGCAGAAGCTTACCAAATACATTTCAGTCATGTTTAAGTCCCATGTTAAAGGGCCAAGCCTATTACCATCAATCGGGCAAGATTCTGGGGATGGTAATGAGAAATTCCTGAACTACTCAAAAACACTTTTATATGATCAGCAGCTGCGTTTTGCATCTATGTACCGTACCTAATATAAAAATTACTTGAAATATGATAAATGAATATAGCTTTAAAGCCAACAAATAAAACTGATTGTTTTGAGCTTAGCTAGACTTTAATGTACCCGTTTGGGAAACAAGCGTTTTCATATAACATGATATTACACTAACTCGACCAAGTTTCACAAGCACGAGTACTGAGAAAGAGGTCCTGGTATCGGTTCCCGGGTCGAGTAAAGTGCTATTAGGCTTTTTCAACAGGGATTTCTCAGAAGCACCCATGCTCCATGCATGGAAGCATCCATGAGCTCAGAAGATGGCACCTTAACGGGCACGAGTGATTAATTGGTACACTTCTGCCCCACCCTGCGGAGACTACAGGTATGATTGTTATGATATTAGCTCTCAGATTGAAGAGTAACATAAAAAAAAGGCTTAAAGTATAGTCCTGAACTTTCCAGGTTCGCCCAACTCGAATGTAGGCCGCATGAAGCGAACACACCAACAGCAAAATGACGAACCAATCAGATTAGCGATGCAATCCACGTAGTACAGGAACGTTGTGAGATACGTTATGTATTACGTACGAAACAAAGTTAACTGGGAATGACGTAAATGAACAAGGACAGAAAAACTTTTAAGTAACAATAAATGGACAAATACCAATGGCATAAGACTCGAGCACAAGTTCGCGGTTTGAACGTAACGTCTCTTCCTTCACCCTCTTTATCCATCTTAATTAAGGGAGATAATCACTTAAAAAAAAATACCGTCTACAGGGTCCCAACTATCTCTGTACCAATATTCATCAAAATCGGTTAGGCCATTTAAGCGTAGAGACGGAACAAACAAACTCACTTTCGCTTTTATAATATTAGTAAGGATATATCTTCTAATTTATAAAATTCTCTTGTCACAATGTTCGTTCCCATACTCCTCCGTAACGGCTCAACCGATTCTTATGAAATTTTTTTATGCACACTCAGTAAGTCTGAAAATCGGCCAACATCTATTTTTCATACCCCTAAGTTAGCAGCGGGTGAAACCGCTGGACACTGCTAGTATCGTAGTAGTAATCACTTGAAATTAGCCCTTAATAATGTGACGGAATGATGTTACACTTTTGAGGGGTAAGTGTCGACAGGGATGATTCAGAAAGCATTACAAATTGTGTTGCAATATCTTCTTTTACCTAACGTGACGTCAGACAGGGGAGAATGGAAGAAGAAAACGTGTTGCTGTCCTTGTCCCATTCTAGTGGAATCAAATTCTACGAAAATGATCTGGTTTTACTTAAGTATTGATGTTTTCTGGCACAAGGTAAACTGCTGTAGTGTTAACACAATAACTTAGCTTACAGATTTATTAGGGAATAGAATTCCTTTACACCGCACCGGTTTTATGTCCAAATCATACGTAATATCAACAATAATGCTCTGGAACGCGCTACCCTTAGGGCTGATTTTTCAATAGTCAGATATCTTTTATCTGAGGAATAAAAATGGCGGTTTGAAAGCTTATCTCTAGAAAATATGTCAAACCGCTATTTTTATTCCTCAGATAAAAGTTATCTTAGACATTAAAAGGGTGAAAGTAAATTTACTTGTAAAAGAAAAGTTCGCAACCATTATGTAGGTCCGTCTCCCAATTAAAAGTTAATTATTTTTTAAATGTTTATTTCATATGTATTAGTATAGAAATATACGTTTCCGAAAACAAATAGTTTTAGAAATAAATCCTTACTATAATATTATAAAAACGAAAGTGAGTTTGTTTGTTTGTTTGTTACCTCTTCACGGTTTAATGGCTAAACCGATTTTGATGAATTTTGGTACAGAGATAGTTGGGAACCAGGAGACGGACATAGGCTAATTTTTATTTAAAAAAGTGGGATATGAGGGAGAACGAGGAAAGAAAAGGGAAAACTTAGCGTTGCTGTTACAAATCAATCGGGCGCAAGAACAAAAACTGCAGGTCTACTTGGTGTGTTATACCGAATTTAACGCGAGCGAAACCGCGGGCGAAAGCTAGTATAATATAATTTCTGTACCCTATCACAATGTTGTCGTATTTTACCCAAAGGTTGACTGGTAGAGAATGCCTTTTTTGGGGTGGGAAATCATCAAATAACTTACTTACTGGGTGGGTTTTAGTCAGTACAAATCTGCCACTCCCTTCTTCTCCGCCCAGAGCGGGAGAAGTTATTTGGTAATTTCTTTGTTTTGAAAACAAAAGTACATTTACAAGATTATGATCTTGTAAACAAAATACGTTTGAATGACCCCATGTAAAGGAATATCGAACGACGCAGAATTGTATCGCATCCTACGTAAATGTATTTATCTGCTACCAAATGAGATCAATGCACTTGTGACATGTCCCAACAGTAATAACAACGGATAAATGGCCGAGGGGATTTCGTTCTGCTATATGTGGACAATTTCAGTTGTGTCGCGTTCAATAATCGAGATGCCTCTGTTTAATTTACTTTGTAGTATAAACGAATTTCAATATCTTTCATAAGTTTCGAAATTCGTGGTTTGTCACATAACTTCTCCTAAACGGCTGAACTGATTCGGAAGATTTATCGTGTGTATATTTATAGGCTCCTGAGTGATTTGATAACACAATGGGACCGGGTAGGTGGCGCTGCTGTCGGTATGTTACAAAATTTGCTGAAGCAGGATAACGTCTGCCGGATCCACTAGTTTTATATATTATCCTACGTTCTCCTACTAATATTATAAATGCGTAAGTTTGTGAGGATGTACCAATGTATGTTATTCTTTCACGCAGAAACTACTACTTAACGGTATTTGATTAAATTTCACATCACACAGATAGTGTATAACCTAGATGAAAACATTAACTACTTTTAATCCTCATACTACAATACCTTGACATAAATTCACTACCTATCGACACATTAAGATTAATTAAAACAAAAATTCAGATGACATTCTGAGCTGAGTAAGACCTAAGGTACTTATGAGGTGGTGCTACAAGACCCCCTTCATCTACAGCGTCTACTTCATCGTCAATATTATCATTAAGCCACCGGATTTTGCGGTCTATTCATTGATTATGAACCCTAGTCATCAACCACATCAGATCAAAAAGAGTGGTTTCTTTTCAAACAAGAAAAGCTCTAAACGATGTTATTTACATTTCATGAAATTAGGAATACAGATTTTATCATTCCAATTTTATTTACGGTCCGTGCAACAGAACACGGCATCATATACTTAGGTATTTTTCTTTACACAACCCATCTATCTTTTCTTCGACCTTTCCTTCCCTCTACATCTATCAACATTCATATCCTCTTCACACTGTTTATCAAACTCGCAATACAGACTAGGGCACCTACAAACAGTAATGCTCTGAATATAAGAAAATATTTAGCGGTTTATTAACGGTTTATAACCTAAAACATCATCTAACTACAAACACTGCAAAATATACTTGTGTGAATTCTAATAATTAGATAATTCGTTCGAGATAAACAATATTATCATTCAAGGCTTCTCATTCGATACTAATCAGTAACAAATGGCAATCGTTTCGTATTCCTAAATACCAAGCAAAATCTTGTAAAGTCTCGATACTTAATCGAGCATTTCTATTCGCCCCACGTCAACTTCAAGTGCCCGTAATTCAACCCAAGACAACTACATAACATGAGAACAACGTACGACTTTGTCTCGAAGTTAATAATAATAAAAAGAGAAAAAACGAGCTGCCGACGACGAGGGGTTAGCCGTCTTCCGTGAGATAGTGTAAATAGATGGCGACGGGCAAAAAACACCATGTGACTATTAACGCGCACAGTTTTAACTGCGATTTCTCCAAATAATACGTCACAAATCCCAAACTTAGCTGTGGATTTAACTGTGAAACAATACAAACTTGTATAAAATGCTTCAGAACACAAATTTTCAAGTGTAGAATTCACCAAAAACATAAAAACAGTAAGTTGAAACACATTCGCTGTATTGAGCACGCACTCGGTATCGCTCGGGTGCGCTCGGCAGTTTCCGCCGTCGTTCGGTTAACGGCTCTTTTCCCCAGCGTGCAGCGTGCGCGCAGACTTTCGCTACAAAAATAAACGCTCCTTGGCATCAAATCAAGGCGAGCCTTCGGTTTTTAGCATTATTGGACTCAGTTTATGGGCGGACTGCCATTTGAGTTGCGTATTTGTGTTGTTAATAAATTAGTTGTTACTAAACTTTCTACTTAATATTGTAGGTTTGATGATGGGCCCTCTAATTGCTGAGTAATCGGTCGGCAAGTGAGCTTGGGTTGCCCAAGCGTTGGTTCTTTGTTACGTAAAGTAAGACAGCTATTTCAATATCGTGTGATAGAGACCTTTGGCCAGCAAACAGAGTATTAATTACTTGTCGCGTGTATTTATCAAGTTTATGATACGAACGACAATTCTATAATAAAATTATATAACGCTTCTTTGCTCTATACAGTACCTATCTATGTATTTTCTCAGGGAAACCGGGAGAGAGTTAGATGGGGGGGGGGGGGCAGGTGGATAGCTTTCTGTTTATTCGGGATCGTAGCTATGAAAAACGAGACAGTCATTTGCGTCCCGATTTTGGACAAAGAATCGTTTAATTCGTAATACTATTGGGTTTGGAGGGACTGGTCCCTTCAAAATACTCAGAGCAGTTTCACCTTTCAATGCTTCTGAAAGGAATAACTTATGGAGTTACTACGTTTTGATGAGTTTTAAGCTGTTTATCCACACCGCGGTTTTTTATAGCCGAAATGGACTATGGTATATGAAATAGCCATTGGCGGAATTGCTAATCAAAATGCGAAAGTTTGTGGGGATGTATGGATGTTCGTTACTCTTTAACAAAAAAAATACTGAAAAAATTGGGTGAAGTTTGGCAACCAGATCACAAATAAATCATATTTATCATCATCCAAAACCATTCTAATTTTACTTTAAACTAAAATACAAATATAACTATCCTATCTATCCTGCAAACCAGCCAAGTGCGAGTCTGACTCGCGCACCGAGGGTTCCGTACAGGCTTGCTACTGTATAACGCTCTCCTGAATTCTCACACAGGTTTTGATATGTTTGCGGATGAATGGAAGGTGATACTGTTAGAATGTTTGAATTTCTGTGAGAAGAACGAATGACTGAATTTAATAAATAATAAATTATATATGTTTATTCAGAACGGCTGAGGCTAATGACACTATCATTAGCCTCAGCCGTTCTATTTATAATGAATAACTAAACGGCCATATTTTTGACTACATACATCTAGAGTTGATTTTTTCACAGCTCAAGAGCATTCTCGAGATAAAGAGTCCTTAATAGATAGGCAATCAGACAGATAGACGAACAACAAAGTTATCCTATATGTGTTCCGCTTTTTCCTTTTGAGGTGCAGAAGTTGCGGACCCCTAAAAATTGAATTATTAAAAAAAAATGTTTAGAAAGAAATAAACCAGATGAGAAGATTAATAGATACAAAAACAGTATTTTCGGAACGATGCTAACTTTACAATGTAGCTTATCATTTAAACGTTTCTAGCTTTTAAACATTTTACAACATCTACAAAAGGCTGCAAACAATGATATAATTACGATCTGTTATAAGTTTACCAACATGGCGGCAACCGTGTTCCCACACTCGTGCGCACATCCGCGAGAATGTTCGCACCTGTCTCCGTTGGCTCAAGTGTTGCCACATAATAATATGAGTAATGAGTTGCTTGTTGTAGAAAGGCCATGTTTCATATTATAATAAGGGCGGTATTGACGTCATTTGGCAGTTTCGTATGTTTGTTTACATGCTTATTGTATCTTTACGTGTTCGTGGCTAAATAACAACATTCATGCGCGTCGAACTTCAGGTAAAACCACGCTTGCCTAGGTTGGTCCGTGGATGGGTCAGAAAGCTCGCTAAGCCGTTTGGTCTCGGCTGTCATTTGTAGGTTTTTAAGAACCCTTTTAGTATTGGGTAATATGATACCCCTTGGTAAGACTGGTTGTCAGGCTTTCGGGACACGAACTACTTGTAATGACTGTTAAAGATGTTCAAATGACATCCGAGACCACAGACTAACAGCTAGATGGCAGACCAACCTAGACAAGCGCGGCTTTAGATTAAGTTCGACCCAAGCAGCTGTTATTGAGCGGCTGTCAAAGTGGCAGTAAAGCAAAGGAGCCTGTAAGGGCCACAGCCTGTCACCCTGTCCTGGGTTGTGGGTTGATCGAAAGACATGCCGCGGCTCCGGAACAAGGGCAAAAGAAGGAACATTCAACAGGATTTTAGTGAGTAAAAGTACCACAATGCCTTCCGCGCCGCCCAGAGCGGAGGGGGATAGTTATTTATTGATAGCACATTCATAAAAAAGACAAAAACAATCCCTTGGTTATATGTGGATTATACTGACGTAAGTATAAAAACTTTTAAATACTTACCTTTAAAAAAACAAGTTACTCGACTTACTCGAAATGAATTAAATTGTGCATGAGTAATTACTTGTATAAGTAATCCAAATTCATTAGTTTAATAGTTACTAACATAGCTTGCAGAAATGCCTGTTAAAATGCTAATTAGTATTGGTTCACCACTGAAAAAGCTATGAAAAAGCTAGTTTAATATGGTTTAACAAACTAATTAGTACAGTTTCTTGTGTTCGAATTTGTCGATTTTAACAGTTAACAACAAAAATATTATGAAGCAATTTCATTATTAAATTCAGTTATTTCAGGTGCAGGCCCATTACAGATGTGGGTTGCGGGTTGTTCGCGGCTCCGAAACACAAAGGGCAAAAGAAGGAACATTTCCCCGCGCTCCGCACAGAGCGGGGCAAGTTATTTGATGATTTCCCATCAGCAAAAAAGACCCATTAAGAAAACATAGATTTTAACATTATCGAAACAACATTCAAAATGGAAGAAGAAAACGTGTTGTGCCGACCCCAGATAGAATGGGACAAGGGCAAGAAAAAGATGAATACAACATTCAAAAATCATGATTATGATTGACAAAACAGTAGGCAAATTAACACCACTCGTGTAACCCTAATGGATTAGCAGAGTACATTCAGTTGTGTTTTCCGAGTATAACTTTGCCCAAACTGAAATCGAACCCATGACTACACAGCATTCTACCCAGCAGTAGTGCTAGACCAACAAGCCAGTCTTATAAGTCAAATCAAATCAAATCATTTATTTCAATTAGACCATTACAGGCACTTTTGAATGTCAAGAAACAAAATGAATCTACAGTCCCGGTCACAAGGCATAATAACTTGTGAAAGTACTGCAGTTGCCCATTCCAAAGCGTTGATCTCTATGGAGAAGAATGGGCAAGAAACACCATAAATGAGTATCTAAGTTCACATGGGTCTGACGATGTAGCAATATATTTCTATTAGTTAGAAACATGATTAACGTTAATATTAAAGACATCGGCGCTACACGTGTATGTAAACGTATTGAGACGTAGTTTGTTTATTTTCGAAACGGTATTTTAGTATATCTCAGGAATATTTAGTGTAAGTTTCAAGATTTTGGGATCTCGTCATCTAATCTAGTCCCCACTTGATATTTAGGAACTGAACCAAGAAATGACGCTCAACAATAGCGCTCAACAACAATATAATTGAGGTAGTCTTATTTATTTAGAAAGAAATCATAGATAACAGAAAGCCAATTACATGTCCTCCACGTTTAGGACTACAGACATTGTGTTGATTTAAAAGTAATATACAGTACTGGAAAAAATTAAGGGTTCCAAAAAATTAACCAAATTTTTGGGAAATTTTCAACAGGTGGTAACTTCGTGAGAAATGGTCGTATAGGAAATAAAAAACAGGTAATTGTAGCTCCAAGTGTCTGGGATCGTGTTCAATTACATAACTTCAAACAACACGTGTCGACGGCCTAGCGCTTATATGGTAACTTATAACCTGTGTGTTAGTAACGAATTACATATAACTTTTAACGACCTCAGAACTACACGTGTAAGCGTGGTATTTAGAAGTAGTTCGCAAATTTTCATAAACTTTTTAATGGCAGTTAGTTTAGAAGTATCTCATGATATTCTAAAGCTTTTAATGAAGAGCACCGCCGTGCCCTCGTAGAGGCGCTCTGTCGCGTCCGGTCTTGGTGCAGTCTATGGTACGGAGCGAGAGGGAATGGGAAGCGGTCATCTCCTTCTGCGAAGCAGTCATGCTAGCGAAGGAGGTGGCCGGGCGTTTGAGGGAGAGAACCCCAAACCAACCCAGCCGCTGCGGTAGACGCGTCGGGAACATGGGTGGGTTTTAGTCAGTAAAAGTCTGACACTCCCCTCCCCCGTGGAAGTTATATGATGATTACCCATCCGGAAAAAGAAGGTTTTAATGAAATAACACTATCCCTAATAAATTCTATTTAAAGTGAGAAGATGGGATGTAAAGGACCTCGAGTGGTTAGTTAAAATCCAGCAGTTAAATACCAGTACGTTGAAAAATACGGTCGAACACAGAACCTCTTCCTTTTTTGAAATCGGCTAAAAAAGCGATTGTGAATCTGACTGCGCTACTTTTTATCCTGCTTATCTATCTAACTTAACTTCTTGCTGATCTAGCAATATCAAGGTAGATATTACAGTAAGTAAGTAAGAGTGGAAGGAAAGCCTACGCTGAAGCTGTTGCCATGTATTTAGTGCACTAATCTGAATAAAGGGCATACCAAAGCTCTCGACAGCTACAAGATGCAGTCGCTGTAGACTCGAAATCGGTTAGATGGCATTACCAACATATCGTCCTGAACTCTGCACCCATGAAGAAAAGTTTCAACAGTACTAAAAATACCTGTTTCATACAAATTGTCAAAAAAGGTGGTTTTCAATTAGATTTCGGTTAGATGACATCACCATCACATCGTTCTGAACCTTGCACTACAGAAAACTTTCAACAGTAATAAAAGATCAACTGTTCCATAAAAATTGACAAAAAGGAGGAAGTTTTCAATTCGATTGTTTTTTTTTTTAATTTATTTGTTACCGTGTGTGGACCGATTTTAATTATTTTATTTGAACACTGGTGCTCTCCGTGTAGTTCCATTAGAAAACCATATAACTTTTTTTTCTTCTTCATATTTTTATGGATGATATCCTTATATCTCTTAGTAGCATTGGAAAATGAATACTCGAAAAGACATTGTGTGAGATACTATCATACCGCAATTAAAACCCCTGTAATTAAAAAATACACTACACCGACCGAAGACAGTGACTTTTGTTAGACTGTATATTTTTTTGCTACCGTTTTTTTATGGAAGTCGGTTTTACTATTGTTCAGAATAATGTACTGAAACTGTAACCAGCGTCAGTGCCAAGTTAGACATAACTTTTAATGACATCGGTGGAACACGTGCGAGCGCGATATTGACTCGTAGTTCATGTGTCCTTATGAAGTTGTTACGGTAGTTTTCAGAACAGAATATTTCAGTACCTGGTGAAGATTCGAGTTTAGTTTTCGTACAGTTACAGTAACCTAAACCACTTGTGATAAAGGTCTCATGTGACTTTTTTATATATAGATTTTGAACCAGGAACAAAAACCTGAATTGCCTCTAAGCATTCACTCATGAAAAACGATTCGACTTGAACCAAAGTTCAGCAGTCACATTTCATCCTATCAAGTCTAGATTTGTTTAGGTGGGGCTTAAATATAACTGACGAAATGTGGGTGCATTATAGGTAGGTACATACCTCTGCGGCAGAGGTCTACCTACAAACAGGAGCTATGTCTATCCCTTCGGGGATTACAGGAGTAATGTTTTGTTATAACATCACGTATTGAGGGTAGCAGAGGTGTATTAGGTACTTAGACCTTTAGTTTACTAAGATAATTGCTTCTTTACATAAATAATATCTAAGCTTATTGATATTATAAAGAGGTGAAATTTTTTTGTGAGAAACAAGACTTAAATTTTATTACTAGCTTCCGCCCACGACTTCGTCCACGTGGAATAGTTACTTTGGGTGA
Source organism: Ochropleura leucogaster (assembly GCA_958449745.1). Classification (NCBI taxonomy): domain Eukaryota; kingdom Metazoa; phylum Arthropoda; class Insecta; order Lepidoptera; family Noctuidae; genus Ochropleura; species Ochropleura leucogaster. Next base: position 16,293,599 of record OY288212.1, read on the forward strand.
CGCGCGAGATGATCGAAAAAATATTTTTTTCCTCCCCCCTTTTCTTCTCTCTTTCTCTCCCTTGTCTCACTTTATATAAACAAACTAAATTTTGCTTTTGTAATATTAGTAAGGAAGTAAGGATTATTATAATGAATTATTATAATTTTTGGGATGTGCTTTTGCTTCTCAGCGTACCTACTGGTATTTTTAACTACATTGACGGGTGGAAACCAAAGTAAATGTGGAGTGTGCTGTTTTGTGTTGAGGGTGTGTTGTGATGAGGACCTTATTATACTGAGTCCATATGTAAACTGTATTATTTATATTTAACACCTTGTAAAACACATGTGGGATGCAATAAATAATTGAATTGAATAGCTTGCTTTACCTGATTTCTAGCTAAGCGTAAAAGTGTCTTAAAGCTTGAACAACTGAATTAGACGAGCTGTATAAAAAGTTTGCCCTTTTCACTATACCGTTTATCCGCATAAGAGAAACTGCAGCTTTCCACTTATTTGACGGCGAGTTCAACATTATTAGTTCGTGTTATTTCGTAAATTGGATTTAGTGCAACGCAGCTCCGCCGTAATTACGTGTTACGACTAGTCTTTGTGTTACAGCTGAATTAAACTAGGTTTGTCGTGTTCTGTGTTTTATTATCAGGTTTGTTTTTTATGATAGTAGGGAATAGAGCTGGAAGGAAACGTTTTGTTTAATTATAAAGCCTTATATTCTAAACTTTCCTAGTTCCAAATTTTTAGGGAATCTTAGATTTACAGGTTCATTCGTACCAATTCTTCCGATTTATGATGAAGAACTATATATAAATAGTGCCTCTTTGCTTTGCTCCTTTTTAGGAGAGGGGTATGAAAAGTTGATTTTGGCGGATTGTCGAGACCTATCCAATATTTCGGAGGAGTAGGTAACAAACAGCGTAACACCAGGATTTTATATATTAGATCTTCAGCTGATAATGTTTAGACTTCAGGGAAACAGGAGACTGTAATCTACGATACGAGAACAGTGCGGGTTTATGCACCTTTGCTGTCTTTCTTTTCTTGTATTTGTCTAACCAACCCCCTGCCAATACTACCCTGCCCAACTCACACACACAAACAGCCAGACCCGGAACAACTACCTGTAGACCATACAAATATTTGTGGAAGTCTTCCGGATGGGAAAATCATCAAATAACTTCCCCCGCTGTGGGCGGAGCGGGGGGAGTGTCCGACCTTTACTGACTAAAACCCACCCATGTTCCTTCTATTGCGCTTTATGCTCCGGGGCCGCGGTATCTCTTTCGAACAACTCGCAACCCCGGCAGGCGGAGGCCCTGGCAGGCTCCGCTGCTTTTAGATGGCACTTTTGACTAAAAGTCTATTAGTCAGTCTATCAGGTCTTAGAGCCCAAAAAGAAAAGTTGTTATTTTTATCGTCTTTTTCGGCTCTAAGATGTATCAATTTCCTCAAGATGTTTTCCTTCACCGATTTGAGAGACTCACATACATAAAATTATAAAAAAAAAAAAAAATTACAAAAACAGTGCAACAGAAATAAAGCGTAGACTCACGAATGCATTGCAAATAAATCGAGTTCATTTACATGTGCGATTTAAAAATAATCGTGACAAATTAATTAGCCGCGTCTATACGCCCATGTTTTTCTGCGTATAAATAAATCACTGTGATTCTTGGCTCCATATCGCAGAGCATAACGCTAAATGATTGCTTTCATGTGTTTATTATAACATCTAATTAAGCTTTTAGGTAAGTACTAATTGTTTAGTAAAACCGCAAAGTATGTAACCCTTTTTTAAGTTGTTATGTCCCGTACATCAAAAGGAAAAACACGGAACCCTTATCGGATCAGTTTGGTGTCTGTCTGTCTGTGAAGACCCTTTATCTCGAGAACGCGTGGATGTATCGAGTTGAAATTCAAACCATTTACACAAGTTTATGGTCCCTGTGTACTGTGAAATATCAACCCTATAAGTCTACGCAGTCAAAAGATATGGCCGTTTATGTCGTCAGTTTGTACGGATCCCTCAGTGAGCGACTCGCTCTTGGCCAGTTTTCTTGTAGTGAAAGAAATGTTTTCTGTGCTGAGAATAAACTAGCGTACCTAAGCTAATTAATAAGGATTATGGCGTAAGATGCAAGGTAACATAACATCGCGCCTGTAATCCTTCAAGGGTTTCACAGAGGCGTACATAATAGTACACCCACATTTTGCCGGTTATGTTAAGTTCTATATAATCGGGGGCGAGAATATTGCCATCAACAGGACACGAATTCAGACTCCGAGGCCGTTACTGAGGAATTCCTGATGAACACTTCGCCCGGGTTAAGAGTAAGCAGTCGCGCTAGCAACCACTAAACCAATAAGGCAAATAACCGATACTATTATTTACCTAGTTATGTTAGTAAAATTATGTATTAGCTATGCACGCGCGGCAGGAAACGCCCGGGAGACACGGCGGAGCACACGGTTGTATACCTACTATCCCGAAATTTCCTATTTCACTAAAAAATACTGACCACCGTCGTAAGGAAAAACTTTCTCTTCCTTGACTTTCTGTTTATTTCTTATCAGCCAAAAAAGGGGGATCGAAAACTCTGTGATCATTAACAGTGCCTGAGAATTGCAAATTACACAAAAATATTTAAAAACAGTTTTTTTCTTTGTTGTGGTGGCTGTTCACGAGATTTTCCTTTAAAAATGAGCAAATTCAACTTTTGGACGTTTAAAATACAAGTACACCTACGTCAAACTACAATCCCCATGACCACGATACGCAACCCACCTGTTGCAATAAGTGCACACGTCAGTGGAACCCCACACGTTGGGCCATTGCATGCCATGGCTGTCGGGCCCACTCGCCTCAATTACTGTACAAAGCAGACAGGGCCCCGTACCTCATTCGTAACATATTTGTACATGTTCAAAGTTTTGTACACTAGCTATATAATATTGGAAATCCTTACTAATATTATAAAAGCGAAAGTGAGTTTGTTTGTTTGTTACCTCTTCACGCTTTAATGGCTTAACCGATTTTGATGAATTTTGGTACAGAGATAGTTGGGAACCAGGAGACGGACATAGGCTAATTTTTTTTGAAAAAAGTGGGATGTGAGGGAGAAAGACGGAAGAAAAGGGAAAACTTAGCGTTGCTATTACAAATCAATAAGGCGCAAGGGGAACTATGTTACCCCAAAATTAACGCGATCGAAGCCGCGGGCAAAAGCTAGTATGTTATAAAATCACTTCATTATTTTTTTTGTTGCTAAAAACCAAAAACGTTAAATCTTACATGGGTGTCGCAAACTAAACTAAAACTATTCTAAAAATCATTAAAATTTTGTTTATTTCTGTGAAATGACGTTTCTTATTCTGAAATTGATTAGTGTGACACAACTTAACTATATTAGAGCTTGACAGCATTAATGATAGTTTAGTAACTTAATTGAGAGCAAATGCCAATTGTGTCGATCTTTTGTCTCAAACTAAACTAAACGTAGGTACTTTAAAAATCAGCAAAAGTTTTAGTTTATTCCTGTCAAACGACGGTTCTGATTCTAAAATTGATTACAAGTGATAAAACTTCTGAAATTGAGTTTTTTTCTTTCAGGCCAGTATGTCTTTCGAGCAACCCACAACTCCGGCAGGCGGTGGCCCTAACTGACAGGCCCTATGCTTTGCTGACATCTCTTCAAGGCGCGCGTGGAACACTAACGCGCCGTCGACACGGCCTGTCGTCAATAGACGGACGCGCGGTGAGCTACCCATTGCTTACCTCGGCGCCCGACGCCCAGGGCACCTTCCGCGGCGGCTGGGTTGGTTTGAGGTTTTCGCCCTTAAACGCCCGGCCACTTCCTTCGCTAGCATGACTGCTTCGCGGAAGGAGGTGACCGCTTCTGATTCTCTCTCGCTCCGGACCATGGAATGAACCAGGGCCGGACCCGAGACATCGCCGCCGCCGATCGCCTCTACGAGGGCACGGCTGTGCTTCGCCCAAGCTGGGCCGACCGCCACTGCGTGCTCCACCGTGTTCTCCGGGCGATCGTCACAACGGTGATACCCGGGCGTTTCTTCTCGCCCGATTATGTGCAGGAGTAACAAGCCTAAATGCCCAAGACAAGCTTGAACAAAAAAAAATACTCAACACTTTTCAGGGCAAGACCTAGTTTGATATACAAAATGCTTTGGTTAGCGGTTTAGTGAAGTGTCCATATACTTACACCTTATATACCAAGGATATTGAAAGAGACGAGACTGTATTTATTCCTCACACATTGTTTGTATTGTTCATATTCATTATGTGATAAAAATAGACTCCAGTTAACACAAGGATGAAGAGTTAAACCCGGTTGTCATCAGCGTTTTTCTTGGCATATTGACAAACTGCATTTAGAACAAGCGTACCTAATGAGCTATTACAAATAAAGTTAGTCCATGTAGCCTAGCCTTGTGAAACTGCTTATACTGAATTGTAAATAGGTGTCAGTGGTGTTGGGTCTCAAGTTCGAAGCCACGACACGCACCTTTCCATCTCGCTTGGGTCTCTTTCACTTTCTTGTTTGAAGGAAAATATCGAAGCCAAGTCAAGAGGTCCATGGGTCCGGGATTACGAGTTGTTCTTAAGAGCTGCCGCGGCCCCGGAACTCAAAGGGCAAAAGAAGGAACATGGGTTGGTTTTAGCCAGTAAAAGTCTGACACATCCCCCCCGAAATTATTTGGTCATTTTATCCGCAAAAAACATGACACGCACCTCTGATTTTGCTTGGTTTCATGTGTGTAATTATCACTTCGGTGAGGGAAACATGCCTACAAACAGCCTGAGAGATTTTCTCTCGACGGCATATTAAGACAAGTCAGAGGGTCACGGGTGGCATAAAACTCTGACTCCATACGACTCTAACCACACTATAAGTAAAGAAGAGAATCGGCGTTTTAAAGCGTTGTTTACATGTGTTTTTTTGTGTTGTATATCCTATATTAACCCAAAAAACATCCAGCTCAAGAGATATGAAACAAAAATACAATTGAAAGTTTTCTTCAACAAACCTAAATCAACTACTTAATATACTATCAAAATATTGGTTTGTGGTATCAGCAACAAAGTATCGTGTTTGGTACATCGTTATCAGTTGTTATCAGTCTACGTGCCGCCACATACGGCCACAAGTCGACGCTCGGAATGTGGAATAGCTTTTAAATTGTAGAGCACGTTATGTCAATAATTATGACACGAATTTGATATTGTGTTTTGTAAATTAACTAGCTGTGTCCAGCGGTTCCACCCGCTGCTCAGGTTCCCTTCACACTTAGGGGTATGAAAAATGTATGTTGGTCGATTCTCAAACCTTCCCAATATGCACACAAAATTTCATAAGAATCGGTCGAGCCGTTTCGGAGGAGTATGGGAACGAAAATTGTGACACGAGATTTTTATATATTAGACATTAATGAGCTCGTGGCTAACCAAAAACGTCCACTCGGTTCGATTTTGAGGTTAAGCAGCGCTTGCCTGGGTTGGTCCGTAGGTGACCACTTATGTACTAAGTTTTGAGCGATCGACTGCTGCGTCGCGTGTCGCGGGTTAGATTCCCGCACGGAACAAATATTTGTATGACCTACTAGTAGTTGTGTCGGGTCTGGCTGTTTGTGTATGTGAGTTTAAACGCACCTACAATGCACGAGAAATTCCTAGTGGGGTAACATAAAAAAAAAAGTTTTCTCCATGCCTCGGAAAACATGTTAAGCCGTTGGTGTCGGCTGTCATTTGTAAATTTTTGACAGTCGATACTGGTAGTCAGTGCCTAGAAAGTCTGACAACCAGTGTTACAGGAGTAGATACCGCATTACCCAGTTATAAACTGGATTGTAGAGGTCGGCAGTCAAAGCGACATGTAAAATGCTATTCTATCACCACGCGAGTAAAACCGCGGGGCGCAGCTTGTAAAACATAAATGGTGAAATGGGTCTACTTATTAGTACCTCTGCATATCCCTTCAGGGATCACAGACTTGATGTTATGTTATGAGCGAAAGGCCTTACATACTTGTAAAACGTTCAGTTAAACCTATTAGAATGAGAGATTTTGTACTTTTAACGATAGAGAATGAATCCACTTCAATGGCTCGGAAATAATGAAATCCCATGAAGGAAACAACCATAAAAGATGTTATTACCGTTATTGTTTCCCGTACTTATTTATTTAATCCTAATATAATATTTTAAATGCGAATGTTTGTGAGGATTGATGGATGGATGTTTGTTACTCTTTCACGTCAAATCGGCAGAACGGATCTTGATTAAATTTGGCACAGACGTAGTAATCTACGTCACATAGGATACCTTTAATTTTCGATATCACGAGCACACCAGCTAGTAAAGTATAAAACATTAAAAATCATCTAAAAAAGGTATTTTAAAATAAACCTTCTCGAAATCTAGCTCTTATTGCACTACGATTAGGTTCAACCTGAAATGTATTTCAAACGGGTTTTTTTACGATAGACGACAGATCACAATAAATAACTGTTTTAGTACCTATAATCAGTTGCGATGTTTTTTTTAGTGCAAGGAAGCGCACGTTTTTAAGGCCTTTAGTATTTTTTTTTAAAACAACTTAATTAATTAATTTATTTAATAATTTATGTACACAAAGGAGAAAACACAAGAAAACAACATAAAAAAATAAAGTACAAGAACACAGCTTTTTTAATCTAGGAAAGAAATTAATTTCCACGTGAGATTACTTCTTGAAATTTTCAGTTATCTATCTAAGGATTAACGCAATAACTACCAACACTGATACTAATAACAAGCACAAAGGTTAAACTGGACTGAGTAAAGCAAGTTATCACTATCTAGGCGACTATAACAATCATTAAAGCTGAAACTTTATCATGGCACGTGACTACGCCACGGTCCGGTATTGCTGAAACTGAAAGTTACGTAATCTCGTGTGACAATTTACGGGAAGGATGTAATAATGGACCAGTTTGGGAATTATGGGTATTGAAAGAGGTAACAATTTTTTTTTGTTTTCTTGTAACATGTAGCGTGGTATAGATGCAGAGGCAGCTTGTTGAAAAGTTCTAACTTATTTATTTTAGAAGGTAAAGGGCAAAAGAAAGAACATGGGTGGGGTTTAGTAATGTCTAAGTCGTATATATTTTCTCTTGTAATTTGTAATGTATAATTGAAATTATGGGTGTACTACTAATAAATGTTTTTTATTTAATATTTAGTCAATAAACGTCTGGCATTCTCCCCCGTTCCGCTAAGTTAAGTAGCTAAAGAAAATAGTAGGTTGCAAAACAAGATTTAATAAAAGATACTGTTTTGTTAGTTGTACTTATGGTTTATCATTTTAATGTGTGAAAATGAAAGTTACCGAATTGGTACACAATACAGCATTAATGCAAAACAGCCGTTTTTCGTTTGTACGAAAAATGATGTACTGTACTATTTTATATCATAAAAAATTGAACATAATGATAGCGATTCTGATGAACCAACTTAATTTAAACTAGACTAAGATTTAAATGACACTAATCACATCTAATTTTATTCTACAACATTTTAGTCGCGTTTAAAGATAGTCCGATTTAGCTTGACAACCACTGTTTTTGGTAAAAAAAACTTCAATTTCAAAATAGTGAGATAAATCGCAATCTCACTATTTAGAAATTGAAGTTTTTTCAATTTCTAATTTTCTCTAAATTGAATAACTAAACTATCATTAATGCTGTCAAACTATAACATAGTTACGTTGCGTCACGTCCATCAATTTTAGGAGATGTCGATGGACAGCGAAATTTTAGTGATTTTTAAAGAGTAGTTTTAGTTTACTTCGTGCAAGAGAATCGACACCACTATCAGCTTCTTCGGTTAGTTCTGAAACATCACAAGGTGAATAGAGATTAATTTACCATTCAAGACACGAAGCTTACCTATAAGCTGCAGGCCTACTATGACATCTTAAAGCAGAACTTATTCCACTGAGTGAAAGAGATGGTGCTAGACACCCTGTATAGCTCTGTCCCTTTCCCTCAGCGAAATAAGTTTTGCTTTAACACGTCATGGTAGGGTAGCTGTTTTGTGAAAGGGTCGCCCCCTACTACATCAGAGTTTAACATAGCTAGCGAAATGTAGTACCTACTATTAGGCACACCTCTGACATCTTCGGGGTTTACAGGGGTGAGGATATGTAATATAATCTGAAAACTATGCTGATTGGATATACAGTACACCTAACTGCTATGAAGATAGTGGAACCTTCATACAAATGAAATTAAAAAAATTGGGAGGTGTCAAGGGACACCCGGATAGAACGAAGTTCCTATAGAAATGAAAATATCTGGCTTGCTTTCTATAAGAGAGAGAGACAGACAGACAGACAGAGAAACATGCGACGCCGCACAGCTTACAATAGCTTTGCTATAGCAAAAAGTGTCGTGACAACTTTTCGTAAGATTTTTTTTCCGTCTAGCCCCCTTTCACAACGCGCGATAAGGAACTTCGTTCCAAAAGTTTTTGCCAAAAAACCGACTTCTTTAAAATAATAATTTATTTTCCGTATTTTTTGGTTTTTATTTGGCAAAAAAGCTTTTTGTTTCAGTTTTTTTAGTTTTCGTATGATGGTATCTCACACAAATTCTTATCAAGTATTATTTTTTTATTACTACTAAGATATATTAGCATATACATAGAAGATAAAATTCATATGGGTCACATTGAGAGTCGATAATAAAAAGAATTTTGAAAATCGGCCCACAATGGACGGTGAAATCGCGTAAAGAACATAATATAAAGAAAAGAGTCGAATTGAAATCATCATTCCTTCAATCTCATCATTATTTTGAAGTCGGTTAAAAAGGAAGAAACTACCAAAAACCATAAACTAAATAAAAATGTTTCCATAATGCATTTTAAAGTGACAAAGCCAAGTTAATTTACAAAGGTTATTCTAACACAATGAAGGTCGAAAACTAGTCGGTCTAATGCGCTCTCATTCTGTTATCGACAAATGCAGTCCAGCGAGGTATTCATAGCCCCATTATTCATAAAAACTTGACATTTATATGTATTGCTGTCCTTGTCAACGTAATATGATTTAGGTGAAAAGGCGATAGTGCCTTCTGCGATTGCCATTTACTATTCATTATTTAGACATTAGGTACATGTACAAGATAACATCACGCTCGTTTTGCTCGCAATGGTAGGCAGAGGTACCGAAAGTACAGTCCTTTTAAAAGGTTCCGTAGGTTCCTTAAAAAAAAAACAGAAGCCTTATTGCATCAGTTTGTTGTCTGCCTCTCTGTCAAGACTCTTATCTCCGGAAAGCGTAAAGGTATTGAGCTGGAATTAAAAACATACACTCAACTCTGTGGTACTAAAATCAACCTTCTAAGTCTACGCAGTCAAAAGATATGGTTGTTTATGTCGCAAGTTTGTACGGAACCCTCGGTGTGCGAGTCTGACTCGCTCTTGGCCGGTTTTTAGGGTTCTGTACCTCAAAGTGAAAAACGGAACCCTTATAAGATTATTTTTTGTCTGTCTGCTTGTCTGTCAAGACTTTTTAGCTCAGGAGCGCGTGGAGTTATCGAGTTGAAATTAATACCAAATGCTGAGGTCTGCGGTCCCATAACTCGGTGAAAAAATCAACCAATCTATGTTTTCGCAATCAAAAGATTTGTCGTTTATGTCGCATTTTTAAGTTTATGGTATTTTATGGGGTAGTTTTTGTTGACCTAGAATCATTAAACTAATTAATTTAACGCTTTTTAATTTATTGATAAGTTAGGTAGTATGTTTAATAATTTTAGTTTAATTTAGTTTATTTTTCTCATAAAGTACTAAGATTCATTTGACATTCGATTATATTTAAAAAGATTAATGGTGGAAAAAAACGTTAAATTTGGCAAAAATCAATATCGTAGAGTACCAGTAAAAAAAAAACCGTAGTAGTAAATTTGTAGATGCATAACTAAAAAAATGTGACTAAAAATTTAATTGCACTTAATAAACTAACTGCGATCAATGTAATACTACATTAAGGGGTATATATAAGTATGGGGACAACAGTTTTCCAACGGCTAAGTTTAGTTAGTCATTCAATACAGTTTATCTTTTCATTACGTAAAGAAATGTTCAGTATTTTCATTAGTTACCTACTCGCACTTGGTCAGATTTAGCACAGACGACGCTGTGCAGAAGTGGCTAAGTACTGTAAGAGGTTTTATACCTTAACCAAACCCGATTGCTGGCTGGTTGGCCATGACGTTCCAATACTCAGGTCGTTTTTAAATAAAGAATTATAGAAAGATGAAGACTAGGAATTGGCGTAGGAAGTGTGAGATGTATCTTAAAGTATTATCTGTATGTGCTTTTATTTTAGTAATATAGCGCATATTTTACAGTAGTTTTATTCTGAAGAAAGAAAAAGAATGTATTGCTACTACAGTAATGTAAGAAACGCCAGAGCCATCTTTTATCACGATGACCTGACCTGCCGTTATTTAATTGCTTCTATACTATAAGAATAAAGAGCTAGTTGTTTATGCCGGCGATGTCTGCTTATAGATAATGAAGTTTCGAAGTCTTGTGTAGACTAGCTGTCCTGCGCGGTTTCATTCGCGTCTTTGGTTACTGCCCCGCTCCCGTGGGCACTAGCATTATGTTATATACCTAATCTATGTTACTGAGTGATAATGTAGCTATACAGGGTGTTTGGAAGATCGATGCAAAGCCGTGAAGCAGACCTAGTATAGACTATTTAGAACCATTTGAACCTAACTTGTCTTCGGCGAAGTGTGACTATTTTTTTTAAATCAAATTTTAATGATTTTTGATGATAATCCTAAAATTTTGCAGTTATTTGCAAATAATTAGTCAGTTTGAAAGATAAATCATTTATTTTTTTAATTTATTTTATTAAAGTAATGTCTGAACAATCAAACGAAACATGATTAAGGCATCTGTGTCATGAGAATTTTTTTTTTTAGACAGTTGAAGTTAATACTTCTGTTTTTAGATTAAGAAAACAGATTTTTGACAGTTTAAAAAAAAATCACGGATCGTGCTTTTTCTGTTCAAACATTTTTAAAGACATGCCTAGTTATTAGACTTTCTTTTGAGGTATCAATTACGTAGATAGCTTACAAATTATTGAAATTAGGATCTACAAACTAAAGTGAGGGAGAAAATTAAACATTTTAAATAGGGTGATAAAACGAGACTAGTGCTTTAAAATAATAACATTTATTATTATACTTATTAAAAAATAGATTTTATGTTAAAAAAAAATAAGAAGATTATGTATGGCAGAGCAGACGGCAATGGATCTTTAGCACGACGGATGTACCAAGAACGCTATCCTAATCGGAGAGTACCGAACGTAAGAGTGTTTTACAACACATTTCGTCGGCTTGCTGCAGATGGGATACACCGTGTGGAACCTGGAGTCAATCCAGGTAGACATGGTACTGACATCGAACAAGATATCTTAGCGGCATTTCAAGCTGATCCACATACCAGCACTAGAAAAGTAGCTCGAAATTTAAACATCTCCCATTGGAAAGTGTGGAATACAATGCACCAAAATAACAGGTATGCGTATCATGGCACGGGCGTTCAAGGTCTTGAAGAGCGAGATCCTCAGAGAAGGATACAGTTTTGTCGTTTTCTTCTTAACTCTGACATTGAAAATGCATGGTTTCTGAAGTCAATCTTGTGGACAGACGAAAGTAAATTTTCTAGGGAAGGCATAACTAATTTCCACAATCTTCATCAATGGGCTGAAAAACACAACAATCCACATTGGAAAAAGCAGAAGTCATTTCAAAGGAAATTCTCGGTCAACGTGTGGGCCGGAGTGATCGGCAGAACACTGGTTGGGCCCCATTTCTTACCGGATAATTTGAATGGCAATAGTTATTTGGAATTCTTACAAAATGATTTTCCAGAGCTTGTAGAGGAATCCGGGGCCCTAATATTCACAGGAGACCGAGAAATTATTTTCCAACAAGATGGTTGTCCAGCGCATTGGAGATTGAATGTACGCGAGCACATAAACAATTGCTTCCCTGACAGCTGGATCGGCAGAGACGGACCAATCCCTTGGCCCGCCCGGTCACCCGATCTAACGCCGCTTGACTTTTTCGTGTGGGGTCGGGCCAAGGAACTAGTTTATACAAACGTAGAGATAAATACTAAAGAAGAACTGATTGCGAGAATAAATTCAGCATTTGAAACAATGAAACTAGAGATGAAGTTGAAAATTACAACAACGGAAGTGAGAAGACGGGCCCGTGCTTGTGTTAGGAACCGCGGCGGACATTTTGAACATGAAAAATAAATGATTTGTATTAAAATTTTGTTTTAATTATTTCACCGATACATTTTAATTTTCTCCCTCACTTTAGTTTGTAGATCCTAATTTCAATAATTTGTAAGCTATCTGCGTAATTGATACCTCAAAAGAAAGTCTAATAACTAGGCATGTCTTTAAAAATGTTTGAACAGAAAAAGCACGATCCGTGATTTTTTTTTAAACTGTCAAAAATCTGTTTTCTTAATCTAAAAACAGAAGTATTAACTTCAACTGTCTAAAAAAAAAAATTCTCATGACACAGATGCCTTAATCATGTTTCGTTTGATTGTTCAGACATTACTTTAATAAAATAAATTAAAAAAATAAATGATTTATCTTTCAAACTGACTAATTATTTGCAAATAACTGCAAAATTTTAGGATTATCATCAAAAATCATTAAAATTTGATTTAAAAAAAATAGTCACACTTCGCCGAAGACAAGTTAGGTTCAAATGGTTCTAAATAGTCTATACTAGGTCTGCTTCACGGCTTTGCATCGATCTTCCAAACACCCTGTATAATGGCAAAAAAAAATTTGTAATCCATTCAGTAGTTATTGAGTTTATACGTTAGAAACAGAAAATACAATTCTTCTTTAAAATTTTATTAGTAAAGATAAGCCATTGACACTTATAAAACGTCACAAAATACGTAGCTGTGCGGTTCGGGTTGGGTGAAGAAGCACAGGCAAGAGACTCCACGGTTAAATAAAGTTTCGTAATTTGCTTATAGATATGATATTGGCTTAGAGAGGAGTTTGCATTTGCATAAATAATAGCAGCCGTTCGTGGTCGATCTTAAGGTTAAGCCGCACTTGCCTAGATGCCCACCTACTACATACCGAGTTTCCTTCATGTCGCGGAAAGCATGTTAAGCTGTTGGTCGCGATTGTCATTTGTAGATCTAAGTCAGTCGTTACAGGTAATCAGTGTCCCAAAATACTGACAACCAGTCTTACCAATGGGTATCGTATTACCCAGTACTGACTCCTGTATGTATTCAGCTGCATCCGGTAAGAGTGGAAGCCGACTCCAACATGACTGGGCTTTACCAGCTAGGCAGATTATCAATTTGCTTATAGACATGGACGCGTAAGTGCAGAGTGTATTTTACTTCAGTCTCGGAAAGATAAAGTTGGGTCTACCTTTATAGGGGATAAAATGGCATGTGAAATTAACGGGGGATTATCTATACTAATAATAATAAAGAGGTATTATTTATTCAAGACTATTGTTGCCAATAAGCTTGATATAGTGGTGGTGGACCGACAAGAACGGCGCGCAATGATTGTTGACATAACGATTCCGCATGACCTCGTGAAAGCTGAGAAAGATAATCAAATCAAGTTTTGACTTGTCTCGCGAGGTTGTCGACATGTGGGTTGTGGACTCAGTGATCATTGTGCCGATAGTCATATCTGCCAAAGGCTTAATTGCCAAGAGCCTCAACCAATACCTGAGGAGGCTTTCGTTAGGCAGCTGGATCAAGGGCTTGATACAGAAAGCGGTACTCCTGGACACGGCTCGTATTGTTAGGAGGTTCCTTTCTCTGGAGCCCTGACCGCCGGTAGCTTGGACCCTGTTCCCGATACCGGTGGGCTACTATTTTTATATGTTTTTATTATGATATACCTATTTAAAAATATAAACTATACGTCAAAAAATCAATAAATGAAGTTATAAAGAGGGAAAAGTTTGTATATCCGGAACTACCAATTCGATATCGAAAATTCTGTAACTGGTTTGTGAATAAGTCGAACTTGTTAGATATGATCCTGAAAAGTTTAAAGTTCCAAGAAGATTCCGCCTTAAATATCGTACCATTGCAGCTTTGCAACTAAGAATCAGGGAAAGAAAACGTACTCCATACAAACGTTGAAAGGAGGGTTTTAAGGACCCTGGAACATCCTGCGTCTGTTCTTCACCAGACTATGGGTCAATTTTTTTGTGATCCATGTTTTGTGTTAGTTTTTATTGACTCTATTATTTCATTATTTTGGGTTCATAAGTACCCATGACGAAACTAAAAGAAAAAAAAATGTTTACTAGAAATTCTGACCTTTCACAGTTTTTTTAACCTAACTTTAAATGCTATCTCGACTCTTCAATGAGAACAATGGTTCGAGTACATACAATTGAATGCTTCCGTATAATGAGTACATTTCAGCCCAAAATAAAAATAATTTCCCAGCAATCATTCGTCGTCATTATAAGTAATAAATATTGATTGTTTCTTTTTTCAATCATTTTTGCGTAAAACGTTTTCACGCCTAAATGGCCGAACCGATTTTGATGAATTTTGGTACAGAGATAGTTGGGACCCTGGAGACGGATATAGGATAATTTAAAAAAAGTGAGTTAAGGGGAAGAAAAGTGGAGGGAAAATTTTTTTTTTTCCATCAAGCGGGTTAAAGTAAGCGTTAGCCCAAAGTAACTATTGTCCACCCGGACGAAATCGCGGGCGAAAGCTAGTATTGTGATAAATGAGCTTCCTTTTCCTCTCATATTCTATATCAAATGTCGTTTTGCGATCCATTTCCTCTTCTTTCCATTTATCTTTCTTACTAAAGAAAGATTGAAAGAAACTCAACACAAGAAGAAGAAAACTAAGTTAACAATGTTACCTGCTCTATTGAACGGGATCACAGCACAGGAATCGAAATAAACTTACCTAACAAGATGGAAGCGAAGCGGCGGTGTAGATAGATTTAGTAATTTCCTGATATTCTGCCGACTCCCGCCAAGTTACAGTGAAGGTGGCAATCGGGGAAAATCGTATTTCAATGTTGCACTTTGTAAATGGTACCTATTTTTATAACGTATTTACAAACGATTCCAGTCAAGAAGTCTCCGATTCTCCTGAATCGAAGCATCCTGTATACTGGGGCTGAAGTGATAAAGGACTTGATTGCCGGAAAACGGAACCCTAATAGTCTGTCTCTATGTCACAGCCATAAATGCAGTGTCATCCTTACGAATATTAAGTGAGTTTGTTTGTTTGTTACGTCTTCACGCCTAAACGGCCAAATTGATTGTAATGAATTTTGGTACAGACTCTGTACCAAAATTCATTACAATCAATTTGGCCGTCCCAACTATCTCTGTACTACAGAGATAGTTGGGACCCTGGAGACGGACATAGGCTAAAAAATTGAGGTAAGGAGGAGAAAAAGGAAAGAAAAGATATATTTTTTCAATCATCACGCGGGCTAAACTGAGCCAAAGTAACGACACCACGCGGACGAAGTCGCGGGCGGAAGCTAATCCTTACTTCCTTACTAATATTATAAAAGCGAAAGTGAGTTTGTTTGTTTGTTACCTCTTCACGTTTTAATGGCTAAACCGATTGTGATGAATTTTGGTACATAGATAGTTGGGAAGCAGAAGACGGACATAGGCTAATTTTCATTTAAAAAAGTGGGATGTGAGGGAGAAAGAGGGAAAACTTAGCGTTGCTATTATAAATCAATAAGGCGCAAGGCGAACTGTGTTACCCCCAAATTTAACGAGGGCGAAGCCGCGGGCGAAAGCTAGTCTTATAATAAAACCGTATGCAACATAATCTGCAAATTACATAATACTTAAACAAAACAAAAAGCAGTAACATTTATTTGCAAGTTTAAACTTTCTATCAGCTAATGAGTGTTACATAAGCAGTATTTAATCGAAGCAGGCTCGCCTGCTAGTTGGACTGAGGTAATAGCTGATTTGCATCCAGTTATAACTTGGGAAGACCAGGAAGGCCGAGTGGCTCATATTTTGGCATAAAGGGTGCATCAAATACATTTGCCGTTTGAGTAGAGAATAATTGGGTTTGCCTGAACAATAAGTGGATATGATACAGGGGATTTTAGCACTTATTAATAGTAAAGTTTTCTTAGGATAGTTTAATAGTCACACAACCCTAAACGAAAAACTTAAACACACACACACACAAGCACAATTAAAAACACAAGTGCACTCCTTTTCGTATTTTGTATTTTTTAACGGACTTCAAAAAACGGAGGAGAATAGAATATACTTTATTGCACACCAAAAATTGAAAAAAAAAACAAACTGGTTAATAAAAAAGTGCTAAATCTATGGTTACAATGGCGGTCTTATCGCTAATAGCGATATCTTCCAGACAACCTTTGGATGGACTTTACAAATATAAAAATGCAACGGTTCTATGTTCGACCGTATTTTGTTTTAAATATAGGTTTTTCAAAATTATTTTTTATTTTTTTGGTTCAAAACACTGTTATGTTTAACAATTAGGTACTCATCATTAAATAATCTTATCATTAATAAGTTTCATTTAATTGTGCAATAGTTGAAGATTTCTTTAACGCTTTACATGTTTTGTCTCAAATAAATCCCATCAAAAACAATACTTGTCAAAAAAACCAAGTCTCGCAACTCAGTTGTTCTGCGGTAAAAAGTTGTGAGATCTATGTAATACCAAGTTGGTTATTAATTTATTCAGTCTCTACTTAAGCGACTTTCTGTCTTAATACGTCCAGTCTCTAAGACCACGATCGTGGTCCATAACAGTTGAAAATCAATTGCGTCTGGAATCTCCGTACTCGAAGCATTAAGTTGTTACGTAATAATTAACAGCATCTTATAGTGACGCATATCAATATTAAAATTCTTTAATGTTTCATATAA
Organism: Ochropleura leucogaster; assembly: GCA_958449745.1. Taxonomy (NCBI): domain Eukaryota; kingdom Metazoa; phylum Arthropoda; class Insecta; order Lepidoptera; family Noctuidae; genus Ochropleura; species Ochropleura leucogaster. The sequence goes on from OY288212.1 coordinate 16,310,616, forward strand.
ATATATCGAAACTTGGCCATCGCGCTAAATAATTGAATTTACATGTGTTTTCAGGCGATTGAGTTTACACGTGTTTTCAGGCGATGACCAAGTCTCAATACATTTATATAAAACATTAAAGAATTTTAATATTCATATGCGTCACTATAAGATGCTGTTAATTATTACGTAACAACTTAATGCTTCGAGTACGGAGATTCCAGACGCAATTGATTTTCAACTGTTATGGACCACGATCGTGGTCTTAGAGACTGGACGTATTAAGACAGAAAGTCGCTTAAGTAGAGACTGAATAAATATTAATAACCAACTTGGTATTACATAGATCTCACAACTTTTTACCGCAGAACAACTGAGTTGCGAGACTTGGTTTTTTTGACAAGTATTGTTTTTGATGGGATCTCATTTCTTTTTGTATTTTGTAGACAGTTCTTCTTTTTTCCTTTTCGGTACCTTCTACTTATTATGTATATCTACCAGCAACGAATTTTCTTAAAGCCCTCTCTCTGACTTATGAATTTTTCTTATTTTTGTAGGTAGCCTTCCGTTTTCTCTTTTCCGGTACTACTTCTTGAGCTTCAGCTACAGTTTTTCTAAGAGCCTAGTCCCTGTCTCTATGCGTTTTTCTGGGAGGCTTTGATGTTACAATTTTTGCCAAATCTGGACGGTAAATGCTTCTTAGTCTGTTGTGTTCACAAATTGAGGATTCCTGCGCTTTAACACTTCCAAAGTCGACATTAATTAGATGTAAACCGCCCAGACTTGTAACTCTCGAAAGTGCCACGTAAGCTTGACCGGATGTGAATACTGTGGAACCGATATCCATCAGTGCATTATGTAGACTTAGTCCTTGACTTTTGTGTATAGTTATAGCATAGGCCAGGGGTGGCGAACCTTGATGAACCAACGTGCCATTTTTCCTAAATAAATGTTGAATGAGGCCACAGACGTGCCATCAAATAATTTTGACTAAGTGATTGTATTAGGAAAATAATTACTATCAATTCGAAACTTTTTTACTGACTAGTAGAGTCATCGCCAAACGGTTTCTAAGCGAATTAATTTTATTCATCTCTGAAAATAATGAATTTCTCCGGCGAGTTAAAAAATGATAGTAAGATAAAAATATGATTAAAATTGTTTGCGTGCCCAATTCTTTGTGTCGCGTGCCGTCATTGGCACGCGTGCCATTGGTTCGCCATCTCTGGCATAGGCTATACATATGGGAAACAGTTCGCGATGAACATAGGCGCTATTAATAATTTCAAATTTAGTTTTAACCGGACAAAGTTCGTAAACATGTTCGTTATTAAATGTAATGTTAAGTACGAACACGCACGTAGGTACGTTTTTTTGCATTAAATAATTTAATTTACACGTGTTTTCATGACGGGAATACCCAGTTTTTGCTCGGTTTGGCAGGGGCACTACCATGCGCCTATATTTATATGGGACTAGCTTAAACCCGTAAGGCATCGTTACGAATAAAGCCAATATTGAAAAATTTTATTGAAAACTTGGCTGTATGGACTTAATTTTCTTTGCGGTCTTTTATAGTCTAGATTTTTTAGTTTTTCCTTGATTCATACACCAAACACTACTTTTATTCCAAATTTCAAGCTTCTGGGTCTGCTAGAAGTGCCTTAGCATTTTGATGATCGGTGAGTCAGTGAGTGACAAAATTAAGAAATTTGACCCGTTATAATTCTTAAAATACTGGTTCAAATTGAATGAAATTTGAAATATACCGTGTCTTTACTATGCCTGCAAGGTTACTAAAATTTCAGTCTTCTAGTTTAATCCACAACGAAGTTACAGGGGGTCGAAAATGGTCTGAGTTGCTTCGAGAAAAGGATGGTAACGGCCGTGACGCTTTTTGCTCGACTTGGTGGGGGCACTGCCGTGCCCCCAGATCACAATCTTATGCAACCTATCGCAATAGATGCGGGCCTGTGGACGGTGAGCAATGGGTAGCTCACCGTCCGTCCGTATTGACGACAGGCCGTGTCGACGCGTTAGTTGCACGCGCGCCTCAAAGACATGTCAGCAAAGCAGAGGGGCCTGCCAGGGCCAACGCCTGCCGGAAATGCGGGTTGTTCGAAAAAGATACCGCGGCCCCGGAACGTTAAGGGCGATAGAAAGAACATGGGTGGGTTTTGTGGGATTTCAGTATCTATCAACCGTTACTGATGCAACTAACTAATCTTTTTTTGTCATCGATACCCTAAAACGAGTCGCCCTCGAGCACCGAGGGTTCTGTACAAACTTGCGACGTGAACAGCCATAACTACTGAGTGCGTAGGCGATTGATTTTTTTTAAACAAAAAAGGGTCTACAACACTTGAGTACATGGTTTTAATTTCAACTTGATACTTCCACGCGTTTCCGAGGTAAAAGGGCCTTGACAAACAGACAGACAGACAGACAACAAGGGTTCTGATCCAATAAATGTTCTGTTTTTTCCCTTTGAGGTACGGAACCTAATTACTTAAAAGCCAATAATAAAGTTAATCCTAAAAGCTTAATTAGATGTTATTATAAACACAGCAATCTTTTTTTCAGCAAAAGGATTCAATAAGGGTTCTGTTTTTTTCCTTTTGAGTTACGGAACCCTAAAAGGAACCGTTACTGTTTAACATTAAAATTATTTCCATCGCACCCTGGTCTACTTACTCAATTATATCTACCGGCTCCCTATCTACCACTAAATGGTTTATTTAATAAACAGTCTATCAAGATAGACATTTGAATTTTCTCAGCTGGCTTTCCCTCTTCGTGGGAGGATATTTTCGATTTATCTAAGGGGCTGCGCTTACGTGGAGACTTTTTGCTACCGACAAAGCACAAAATTACCGGAAATCGTAGTTTTTAATCAAGTATTCATAGGTACTTTGTATTCGACACAAGACATAAATGTGTCCACGTTTGCGCAGCACCATAGAAATTTGATATTCATTGGTAGCGTGTATCCGACACAAGACATAAATGTGTCCACGTTTGCGCAGCACCATAGAAATTTGATATTCATTGGTAGCGTGTATCCGACACAAGACATAAATGTGTCCACGTTTGCGCAGCACCATAGAAATTTGATATTCATTGGTAGCGTGTATCCGACACAAGACACAAAAGTGTCCACGTTTGCGTAGCACCATAGAAATTTGATATTCATTGGTAGCGTGTATCCGACACAAGACATAAATGTGTCCACGTTTGCGCAGCACCATAGAAATTTGATATTCATTGGTAGCGTGTATCCGACACAAGACATAAATGTGTCCACGTTTGCGCAGCACCATAGAAATTTGATATTCATTGGTAGCGTGTATCCGACACAAGACACAAAAGTGTCCACGTTTGCGTAGCACCATAGAAATTTGATATTCATTGGTAGCGTGTATCCGACACAAGACACAAAAGTGTCCACGTTTGCGTAGCACCATAGAAATTTGATATTCATTGGTAGCGTGTATCCGACACAAGACACAAAAGTGTCCACGTTTGCGTAGCACCATAGAAATTTGATATTCATTGGTAGCGTGTATCCGACACAAGACACAAAAGTGTCCACGTTTGCGCAGCGCCTTAGTCTCTAAGATTATCTTTATCTCAATATTATATTCTGGATTTTCCTCCAGCTTTATATTACGACGCAGCGGAATGAATATTATTTTATGATATATTGACTGAGTTTATTTGATTTTGGGGCTTCATTTATTAATAAAAATAAGTTTAAGTACAGTATACTTATCAGTGGGGCAGTAAGGACTATCAATGGAAAAACAACTTCCTTCCTAATTGTAGGTAGCTAATGAAAGTACCGAACATTGCTCTAAGGAAAAGATAAACTGTATTGAAGGACAATTTAAACTTTGTGAATGGAAAAATGCTGTCCTCATACATTGACATAAGTCGCGGTTAGTTTACCAACTGAAATTGAGTTTGTAGTCACATTTTGTTTCACATCTACAAAACGGTTTTCAGACTTTTTTCTTTACTGGTGCTCTATGTTGCAGCTTCATGTAAAATATCATGATTCTAGTCCAACGAGAAGTAACTACCCTGTTTGTTTGTTTGTTTCCCTTTGCAAATATATGAGAAATGCGACATAAACAGACATATCTCAAAAGATATGGCTGTTTACCAAAGCCGTGAAAGAATGACCTAAGTTCACTAACTTAGAAAGTATCAACTTTCTAAGTTAGTGAACTTAGGTCATTCTTTCACAGCTCCAAAGGACAGACTAGTACTTCAGTATTTGGCATTAATTTCAACTTGACCTTCTTGTGTTACCGGGATTAAGGGTCTTGACAGACGGATAGACGCATAAAGGTTTTTTACTTTGAGGTTCGGAACCGTAAAAATAAAGCTTACATATTCTACGTAAGGACAGATTTTTCTCCTACTAGATAGATTTATGAATCCTACGAGAAAAATAATTGGTCAATACTGCCGGGCCGGTTCATATACTTATACGTGATATTTAGATGTATTTTTCAAGGTGAAATATCTTATGTTATGTGATTTGACACTTAATTGACAGCATTATTTGAATAGTATAAAAAATAAACGTGTGTTACTTATAACAGTTGATAACCATACTATCGAATTTTATCGAGGTTTAAGGCGCGGTAAGAAGCTAATCTTTAGGTATTCGTGGAGGTGAGGCTAGCTGCTGACTGGACGTGGAATGACTCTAGTATACGACAGTAGTGCATCGAAAGAATAGAAATAAGGTCGAAAATATTTCGGCGTTTGATTTGATTTGAATATTATGTCCGCCAAAATGTAAATTATTTTGCAGTTTTAATTAAATATTTAAAAAATAACAGTTCTGTGTTTTAAAAGTTCTAGATATATCTTTAGTCTATGAAATTTCCTTTGTTACTAGCTGTGCCCAGCGGTTTCACCCGCTATGTACACAAAATTTCGTTTAAATCGGTCCAGCCGTTTCGGAGGAGTATGGGAACGAAAACTGTGACACGAGAATTTTATATATTAGATAAGTAGATATTAAAAAATGTGACAGTTTACGTTTAAGTAACAAAATTTATTTAAGCAAATATGGTAGCGTCATTTATGCTGTAGCATTTGGACTACGAGTCTCTCATTGTCATCTTTCTAGGCAGATGATGACACGTACCATCAGCCGAGCACAGACACACGTGCCTGCTACTGAGTAATTCTTAGTGAAAAAACCTTAAAACAAGCGAACCTAGAACCCCACGCACAAAGTAAGATATCAAGGTTCCCAAATGATCTGGAGTTGCAGGTTGTTTGAAGGAGATACCGGGAATATACAGGGCAAAAGAAGGAACATGGGTGGGTTTTAGTCAGTAAAAGTCTGGCACTCCTCACCGCTCCCAGAGCAGGGGAAGTTATTCGATTAGATTCAAATGATTTCCAACCCGTAAAAAAAGTGTGTGTGTCAGCTCCGACGCACTACTAAAGTTTACTCCTTAAGTACGAGTATCTAACCATACGCAAAAAGAGTTTATTTAACTGAAAAAAGAATCATATCATAGAAAAAAATAGCAATATAAATACATCGACACTGATAGAAACAAACAAGCCCAATAACATATAGTATATAGGTATAGTCGCCTATACAGCATACCATATGTACGTCTTAATACACTCACAGCCAAATTAGAAAGTTGCGCACTAAAGGTGCGCACCAAAAACGTGACACATTTTCGTTACTTTAGTAGTTTTACCCCTCGGATTTTTCTCATACCGGGCGCCTTATATATGAAAATCGGTTCTTAAGGAGTAACTGCAATAAACTCCAAAAAACAAATCATTCCGATTATTGATTTACTTAGCTTTCCATAACAAAACGTGTTTCAATACTAAAGGATCAATAACTGAACTCCAACTTAGATATAAATTACATTAAGTTGCTTGATATTGCGCCACTAACTTACTTGAATAACTGGAGCATTTCCTGATCAATTCTTAGTAATAACGTCGCGTCGCCCTATTGTGTTCTGACGTTTATGCTTTTATATTTCAACACGGAAACGCGACGAAAGCTCCATTTTGAAATGTGTTAAATTAAATGTTGTTGTTGTCTCAATTTTGTGTGTTTTGTTTTCGTGTAGCATTTCTAACACCCTGCACGCCTGTAATCCCTAAAGAGTTAGGCAGAAGTTGTATTAAGATACAACTTCTGCCAAACTCTTTTATTTAATATTTTAATATTCTAAATTAAATTCTAATATTTTATTTTTTTGGGGATGGGAAATCATCAACTAACTTCCTCCGTTTTAGGCGCGATGTCAGACTTTTACTGAATAATCCAGTCATGTTTCTTCTTTTGCCCTTTATTTTCCGGGGCCGCGGTATCTCTGTCGAACAACCCGCAACCCCGGATTTGTTTGGCCTATAGATAGTTGTTCTGGGTTTTGTATGTGAGTTAATGTTCGTAAACGCACTGACAAGAGAAATTCCTAGAGAGAGGCGAAGTTAATTTAAAAAAAATGCAAGATTTGGTATCCCTATTTAACTAGCATGTTTAGTTTTAGGGAAAATTATATATATATATAAATCATTGTTGACCTTCGTTAGCAAAAGATCGTCAATGTTTTTAAGACAATAATTTATTGTGTACAGAGTACTTAGTTTAATTAAATTAATTATTTTACTATTTTTATACTTGTAAATATTTTTATTATTGGTACATGTGTAATTGTAGTTTCTTACTAAAAGTAGTTAATATAATGAGAGAAATAACCTAAGTTATTTGCAAAAAAAAATATAGTTCAAGAGAAATATTTATTATTCTAAATATCCGGTAAAAAAATACGATTTTCATTTTTTTTTTTTCAAAAACTAGACATGCTAGTTAAATAGGCATACATTACCTATATCCGAAAAAAGGTCTTCTTAAAACACAATGTGATGTACAGTTTTATCCTTTTTACATTTACTTGGCTAAGTAATTAAGGTAAGGTAATGCTTTGAGAGAGCAGTAGCCTCGCGGTCTTCAACCCTAGAAGTAATCCCCAACTACGGATAACTTCTCCTTATAGGGATAAACCTAGGATTGGATCGCTCGACTTAATTGATTTATAAGCTGATACGGCTCTGTGATGTTACAGCGAAGTCATTTAAGGGTTACCATTTTAGTGACAGGTTGAATAACATTACAAAACTTCACGCCTGTTATTTCTGAAGGGTTAAGCAGAGGTGTATACTTAATTGTACAGTCACATTTCACCAATTATGTTTCGAAGTTCCATGTAGAAGAGGGCGGGCCAATTGCCATCAACACAAACACCCGATAACAATTTGCTCAACCCAAGAACTGAACCAAGAACACTAGGCTCACAGTCACAAATTGTGGTCACTAAGCAAACGAAGCAGTCAATACATAATAATTATAAAAGTGACACACGTAGTATTTTTGAGATCATTGTGTACAAAGCAGTAAAACCTGAATCCTCACTTAACGTTTTGACTGTTTCAACAGTAAATATTCTGAAATCAACTTAAATCTCTTCTTTTCTCTTTCCGGTTTTTTTGTCAAAACGTTGTCCCACACTAAGAATTTCTTCCTGTAGCATGGGTGAGTTTACAAACATTTAAACTCAACATACACAAACAGCCAGACCCGAAAGAACTATAACATATATGTAGGTTATACAAATATGTGTTTAGTGCGGGGATCAAACCCTAGACACGCAGCACAGCAGTCGATTGTTCAGGCACTACTCCAACCGTGCTGTCAACCACAACTCATCACTTCAAAAAGTCAATGAAAATAACATGAATTGGAAACAAAAATTTGACTAGACTTTATATCAAGCATCTCTACTGCACACGCAAACATTAATGTAGAAACACATTAATGCTTACAAGTCGTAATTAAAATCAATCGTCTCATTGCTTCAACGCTGAGTTATCAAACAATTTATCAAGGTATCATCTTACGAGTGAATCACGGCGACTCACTGGCGTCATGTTTCACCATTCATGTTTAATTCAGGATTGGGGCTGTCCAGATTCGTCAGCGCATCGTTTAAGGAGAATGAGTCGCGATTTGTCGAAGAATTTGAAGAACACAAACGACTGTGTGCCTATTTCATTTATTGACACGTGTTACAGGTGAAAACAAAATAGTTTTAATACGCCTTTATATTTGTAAGGAAATGTGCTTTATTTTTTGCGGATGGTGTAAACAGGAGTCAAGGGTTTTAAGCTGAAAACCAGGGAGGACTTAAGCATAATGCTGACGCTTGAACCTCTTGCTTCCGGTATTATAGTTTTAATGTATTTACTACTACTAGCTGTAATACTGGAGCCAATAAACGTTTATTCTATTCTTTGGTAAAATGGGCGAAGGGGGGCAAGTTATGACAATGTCAGACTTTTATTGACTAAAACCTACCCAGGTTTCTTCTTTTGTTCCAGGCCGCGGTATCCCTTTCGAACAACCCGCAAAAACCCCGGTGTGTCATATACTCATAGTTGGTCGAATGCTCGTTAGTCACAAGCGCACCTGAGCCTGACTCCTGGGTTCAATTGGTACGATTCGTTTTGCTTACGGATAGTAGTATTTTGACAGAAGTTCTATGAGACGTATGTCAAAATACAACTATCCGTAAGCCAAAACGAATCGTTTTTGTTTATTGGAACGCCCGGTTAGTGCAAATGGGTTGTTCCGACAGGAATTTATCAGTAGCAGCTAGGGAGTCTGGACCCAGTTTATGTTAATAAGCTTATTTTGGGTTAGCGTCGACGACCTCTTTCCTGTCTTAGGGATTGTGAGTCAGTCGAGGTAATGTCTGACTAGAACCGACTAAAACTACCCTCTTGCTCTGCTCGGGTCCCTTTGACATGGTCAGAGACCTTTTTAGCGCTTTTCGCTGTAACTGCTTTTATTTTCATTTAATAAATAATATTTTTGTTCCTGGCTTTGGTTAAGAGTAGGCCCATTTAATGCTAAACAAAAATAATAAAAATCACGCGCTCTATTAGAGAGAACTTAAAAGGTATGCGACAGGGTAGTCTGCGAAATTCAATTTTTCTTGAGTTTTTTTGCAATTTGTAGGTCAGTGATGTATGTATGTTGTGTGAGAATATTCCCTAAACGACCCTCGAATGTTCATGTAAACCCTATAGTGACTATGATCCATATATGACTATTTATAAAGAAAAAACTTAGAAAATTGTATTGATTAAATAAATGATTATAATTCTGGAAATACAAACATTTACGGTCACGAATCAAATGTACACCTTGAGACTGCAAATGCAAAAAAAAGAAAAAACCTGGCTATCCTGGGGCTTTCACTTTAAACACGATTTCACCTGAATCTTAAGTAAATATAAGTTTTCATGTAGGAACGAAAATCAAATCACGTTTATTTGTTATAACCACCCCAAAACATCACACTGTGTAACAAGGTTCCTAAATCTCAATAACGGACCCCCTCCGTTCCCTCCCTTTGATTCTAAATCCGATGCGTCCGGACGCCATTGTTTCTGAACTTAGTGTGGCAAGGTTTGAACGGAAATAATTTATTTCATCCGCCATCATGTGGTTTTTGTTTTGATCATCATCATTATCAAAAAACTTGACGACACGGTTGGTGCAGTGGCTGAGCGATTGACTGCTACGCTGCGTGTCACGGGTTCGATTCCCGCACGAAACAAATATTTGGATGGCCTACAGGTAGTTGTTTCGGGTCTGGCTGTTAGTGTATCCCCCGAATACTGAAACGTCACTCAAAATTTAAATTTAACAGATACTTAAAAGTGACGTTTGCCAATACAAAATCTGAAGTTTAAGAGCTGCTCAAATGTTAAGCAGCCCTCAAATTTTGAGTGACGTTTCAGTATTCGGGGGTAGGTGATTTTAAATGTTTGTAAACGCACCCACGATACAGGAGAAATTCCTAGTGTGCGGCAACGTGTTTAGAAAAAAAACACGTTCCCCTGCTCTGGCCGGAGCGGGGGGGTGGTGTCAGACTTGTACTGAAAGGTAGCGAGCCTTTTCATATCAAACGAACTCTGTAGCGGTTATTGTAAGAACTAGATTGACTGTTTCATGAAATAGTCAAATTGAATAAACCTGCAAATTGAAAATGTGAGAATATTTCGCACACCTAGTACAGGCACATACAGGCATTTCACTGTACATACATATTATATAAATTGTGTTATGTTATGTTAGACAGTTTCGAAAAATCGCCAAGCATTTGAATAGAAGGATAACTAAAAAAATAAATTGTTTCTTGTTTAGTTTTGATTTCCGCGGGCTACCCTGGCGCTTCCACGTCAATCATCATTCCCTACTCAATTTATTTATTTGCGGTTAACTCAGCATGTCTTCTTCAACCATACTTCTCTAATACTCTGAATTTCATGAACTACCCCCTTCCTAAACATTGTGATCTTTCACTTAGTCTATCCATCATTTGTTTGGTGCAAAATAATTTCATCCCGATATAGATTACTAGCTTTCGCCCGCGGCTTCGCCCGCGTTAAATTTGGGGTAATACAGTTCCCCTTGCGCCTTATTGATTTGTAATAGCAACGCTAACTTTTCCCTTTTCTTCCCTCTTTCTCCCTCACATCCCACTTTTTTTTTAATAAAAAATAGCCTATGTCCGTCTCCTGGTTCCCAACTATCTATGTACCAAAATTTATCACAATCGGTGTAGCCATTGAAGCGTGAAGAGGTAACAAACAAACTCACTTTCGCTTTTATAATATTATATATAATTATATATTATATATAGTAAGGAGTAAGGATAATGTTTCTCACATTTTCCTTTTACTTTAAAGGAATCTGGTACACACAAAACACACTATACTGTGTTGTTGTGTCTGAGTAGTATTGTGTTGTGTGTGTTTTGTGTTTCGTGGAACTCTCTCACTATGGAGTAGCCTCGGGATGGACAACAAACAATCCTGAAATTAGCTACGTAAGAAATAATAAGTCTTATTATCCGTCGTATAGAGATTTGTTTTGATAACCTGATTATTTTTAAAAAGTCGTTGCAGAGAGAAACTCCTTGTGCGATACGATGCTAAGTAATTGAGTTTATCCGTGATTATCGCGTTTGCAACATCGCCGAATATCGAAAACTCATTAAATAAACAAACATGGTAAATATCCCGTTTTAATTCAAATTCAAATCCATTTATTGTTTGTCACAAGTGAAATATTCGTTCTTATTATTATTACAAATTAGCTCGCTGTAAAATATCTTTAAGGTGAACATTAAAATCGTATATCATTCGAAGTCAACGTCCATCATTCACATAGAGTTAAGTGTTTTTTGTAAGTATTAATAATAATTGATCTTTAACTTAACTCATTTAACTAATTGAGGTATGTATACTTTATTGGCGGTAAAACATTGGAATTGATTTTTATTATACCTTAATTATTGAGGAGGCTCGTGGCTAAATAAAAACTACCGCTCGGGTCATCTTGGTCCGTGGATGGGCGACTACTCGTTACATACCGAGTTTCCTCCGTACCTCGGAAAGCACGTTAAGTCGTTGGTCCCGGCTGTCATTTGTAGTTCTTTGACAGTCGTTACAGGTAGTCAGTCAGTGGCTCGAAAGTTCGACAACTATTCTTACCAAGGAGTTTCGTATTACCCAGTTGCTAATGGGATGTGAAGGTCAGATAGGCAGTCGCTCCATGTAAAATACTGATAGTCAGCAGAATCCTACTCCAACATACCTACTTGGGAAAAAGCTAGGCCGATGATGATGATCATTAAGTTTTTGTCTACTAAGTGCATTAAGGCCAATATAACGCAAATCAAAAATATTATTGTTGTTGCTACTTCTAAGAAAATGCCGCGCGAGTGCCGGTTGCCGCAATAACTAGTTATTAGTATTATTTAATGTTTGTTTACTTTCCGCCCTGTACTAACCTTCAAGATTTTGATACTTCACAACTTCTGGCGTTTAAAAAGTACTTTTTAAATTACTTTTAGTGTTTATTTTCAATGATAAGCCTTTTAAAATATAACTTATTGCGATTTTAAGTTTTTCCGTAATTGCATTAATAATATTTTTGATTTGCGTTATAGTAGCCCTAATGCACTTAGTATCGTGAGTAGAGCCTTAGTTTAAAATAATGCCCATGACTGCAATTCCACCCTGTTTATTCATTTTTAATATCATGACAGCAATGAGTTTCGATCCCACTTGTCGAAGCTCTCATTAGGCGGTTAGATCAAGGGTTTGATTCAGAAGGCAGTACCTACTCCTCGATATGACCCCCATTGTTAGGAAGTTCTTGTCTCTGGAGCCCTACCACCGGTAGCTTTTACCCTGCTACGCATACTGGTGGACCACTACTTTTATATTTGTTTTTTTAATGAAATATGTAAATGTGAGATCGAAAGTAAATAAAGGTCCCTATATATTATTATATTATATTGAGGTAGTTTTTTTAAGGTTGTAGGGAAATCTCTGGATGTGATGAACCGGTTCCAAAATTTATTTAACGATTAGGAAGCCTCGTTATTTGTTTGTCGCAGGCATATAATACCACGCTACGTTATTTAGAAGTTGAGCAGCGGATAAAACCGCCTGGCACAGCTAGTTTTTAAATAAAGGCACGCCGTTAATAAAAATAAGCATAGTAACTTACCTTAAGTAAATCTTAAACAGCTAATTACCTGAAAAACGAAAAGCATTGTTAATATTAACGTAAGCAAACACCACACATCAAATACTCATCTACAAATCTAATTAAATAAAAATGTTAAGTTGGTTTGTGTACGCTTCGAAAACTCAAAAACTAGTGGTTCGAATTGAATAATTATTTTAGTGTTGGATAGCCTAACTTATAGGCTATATAACATCACGCTACGGCACTAAGGAGCTGAGTAGCGATTTTGATTTATAGAAAAAAAAATTGTAGTGTGTATTTAATATTAAAAATCAAACCGGATTATTTGAGGAAAAAAATTTGAATCGTATTTAGAAGTGCATTAAGATATGTCGAAAAAAGCTTTAAAACACAAGCTTATGTACTTGCTCCGTCGGCGTCGGTTCTAAGCTGACGCTGGCGCATCGTCTCCAACGGTACCACGGCCGTGTTCATTCACCCCGCAACGGGGAACAGCGTGACAATACACACGTGCATACCAATCTAATTTACTTTAATTATAATTAATTAATTACTTTGTTTTCTACATTCCGTTTTATTTTATTACTAGCTGGCGCCCGCGGCTTTACCCGCGTGTTATCAAAAAAAAAGTATCCTAAGTTTATTCCAGACTAAAATCTAATTTTATGCGAAATTTCATCAAGATTCGTTCAGCCGTTTTGACGTGAAAGAGTAAAAATCCTTACATCCATCCTCACAAACATTCGCATTAATAGTATTATGAAGTGGGATTCTTCTCCATTCCGTTTTGTTTTATGGACTGGCTCGTTGGTCTAGTGGTCGCGTCCGACTGCTGAACATGAGGCCTTGGGTTCAATTCCCAGGACGGGGAAAGTGTTATTGGGTTTTTAAATCAGGACTTTTTTATTAACTGCCACGGAGTAGTAGGCTCGTTCCTTATCACATGGGACTTAAACTTAAATGGCGAAATTTCGGTGTGAAACTATAGCTCCTCTGTCAAACCCTTAGGCTTCTATAGGCGTGACGGTTAGTTTGGATTTAGAACACCCTCAAATGGAAGACGGGATTGAAGATGGTTTGGAAGATTGCAACCAATAGACACCTTGACATTGATATACTTGACTATATTCAGACTATAAATTTTTACTTAGTTTTGTAAGATTCTGAGTTAAGTTGAAGTGTTTTACTTAGTGAAAATAAATTCACTGACGGTTTATATTACATAAATATAAAAGAACAAAGTACAATTAACATAGTATTTTTTACTTTTTTATCAACAAATAAGTTTACACCTCCAAATAACATTTAAACAAGTCCGAGTCGATTTCTAAGTCCTTTAAACATTTTCATAGCTCAGTGCCCCACCCTGAGGCTGACGTGTCAAATGATGAATGATCGCGATCGATGCTCGAACGAGCTGCGTGCTGCCATCTGTCGTCTTAGCTCTGCGCGCGCGCCGGTTAGAGGACCGTTTATGTAATTATGTTTGTACATAGTTCTGCTTTTAGGATATCTGATAGCGTGGTTATTTATAGAATAGGTTTGAGTCTATGCTCGTTTATGGTAAGACGGTTTATTTTGTCTCTCGAAGTAAAACTCAATTCTAAATTTCATAGTTTATACGAGAATTTAGGTATATTTGATTGATAAGATTAGTAAGTGAAAAAAAAAAACATTTTCATCAACGAATTATATAAAACTCAAGATATTGTGATAACAACATACTTTACAGTTAATAACTTTACCTATTATTTAAAGAAACTCGTTTCATTTAATAACATGACGTGTTTCACGGACGTACAATTCAGGATATGGGTAATTTATATAACATTGACGAAATGTAAAGCCAACTTCGTATGAAATCAGCGATAACAAGGATACCGGTTAAAATATACATAATTAACAACTGAATTGGGGGAAACTAAACTCTATAGGTTATTCATAAAGGAAAAAGTTATGGTAAAATACCGATGTCCTTCTAAATATCATTGATTTTCCCCTAAAAATATATAGAATTGCAAATTACAAAGCTACTTTTCGAAGAATTTGCACGCGCCGATGCAAATCGTGAGTCATATTACCAAACGGTTTTATATGCTACCTTATTATCATCATCTATAAATATAACTATAACGACAATGCAATACCTTTACAAAAACTTTTGTATCTGTTAGCCAAAGCCATCTAATTCATTTTAAAAAGAATAAATCAGTTCCATCCCAAAGCGTTCCAGAACATTCAAATTTTCGAAAAGAGAATTCTATGTAAGCGTTGTACATAAAACAAAATGGTGGTTCGGTTGTCCGCGCCGCCCAATGCACTCGCGTTTATCGCCCGACATATCGAGTGGCGACTTGGCAACGCTGCGGCCGCATTCCTGCAGTACACGGCAACGTCGCAATCGCAGCCGCGATCACTACCCGTGCCTTTGTTGATGGCTGTGACGTCGCGAAATGATAAAACGTTAAATGTTTGCAATGAGAAAACTTATCAAAATCATTGAGAAAATCGATTTTGTTTTTTTTTGTTAGTAAGGTGCGCATGAGCATAGCATGTTTATTTTGAATCGGGGGTGGAGAGTACGCTTTCTCTCGTAGCTCGCTTAGAAATCGACGGACGTGCATTGTTGCTTCTAAACACGTCTCGCCCATGTTAGTTCTACATAAGCGGATTCTTCGCTCTTTCCAATCTTGCTTGGATCCTTAGCAACAGTTTGAGTTATAGACACTTAAAGGTTTGTTTGCGATGATAAATACGTTCTGGCGGGGCGTGGTCGTCACTCTAAATACTTCCTAATTGTACTGATAACTTTGTTCGAGAGGCCACTAGTTGCTTGTCAGTAAGACTTATTTTCTGATGTTGGTAGCTTTGTTTCTTATTTCTCAGCGTGGTCATTGATTTATGACAGGTAACATAAGCGATGAGGTCATTACTGAAGTATTTTAGTTAAAAGGTTTCATCTCCGGTTATTTTTATAATGTTGGCCAACCAAACCATCTTGTCTATTAATAGTAGCCACCGTCGAACCCTTTCAATGTTCACTTGTATTTTATGAGCCATATAAAATGTATGAATTTACAACGTAAGTAAATAGTTGTTTATGACAAAATATATTCTTATCGAAATTAGTGTTATATTATAGCTTTACAGGTACTAAATAGTAGGTGAAGATACATATAGTACCAATTACCTATAATAATTTTAAAGTGTTGGTGCAAGCTATTCGGATGCCTTTTTTGTGTATGGTTAATCATCAAATAACTTACAAAGAAAAGAAGGAACATGGGTGGATTTTAGTCAATACACGGGGTATTGACTAAACTCCATCCATATTCCTTCTTTTGCTCTTTATGTTTCGGGCCCGCGGTATCTCTTTCGAACAATACAAAACCTTGAGATTCGGATGCCTAAAAAAAATTTTCGATGTTCTTAAAATGTTTCCATTTTCTAGCATATGTACAGACGCCTGCACATCAAGCTACTACAATCTGTCAGATTTCTTTGATAGATTATCGACTTTATTTCTAAAGTATTAGGTTCAAGGTTCATTGGGAAAAATTGACAGTTTCGGGTAGCTTGACCTGCAGGCGTCTGTACGTTTACCCGTGACACTTCTTTGCGAAATCATCGAATTACTTCAACACTCTGGGCGGAGCGGGGGGGAGTGTCTGACTTTTGATGACCCTTAACACTTTTTAGAATCAATTTTTTTAAGTGAATTTAGACAGTGCATGCATTTTTTTACAGACAGCATGATAAATAAAGTTCATATCGGTTAACGGTAATTATGTGATAAATGTGATGCACTTACTTCGTAGTGAATCAACAAAAAATACTGAAATCACTTTTTCGTGGTAGCCTTACAATACAAGGAAGCTAGTACAGTCACGAGCAAAACAATGTAGGTACGAACTTACCAAAATGTTTTCAAAACCGATTCCTTCCTACAGTATTAAATAAAGTTTTACGGTTTCAAGAACATTGTAGTTTGGAAGCCATACTATAACTAAATAAGTCTTATCTCTAAGTGGTAATTTTCTGGTACCTAATATGTTTTTGTCTCTGCTTCACCCTAAGGTGGTTTGTACATACTTACGAAGTTTTAATAAATAAATAAAATAAGTAAAAGCCGTTAAGACGTAGATTGTAAAGAAAACGCTTCACATATCTATGTTTTCATATTTTATAAGATTTTTGCTTGTTGCAACAAAACAATTAAACTTAACTACTGGATAGTTGTATATTCGATTCTAATCCGTTGCTTATGCGAGCCGAGGCCTCAGAGAGCTGACTAAATAAAAGAAAATGAAATCCAGTAAGGTTACCATGACATCTTATAGCAGTTCTTATTCCTGTGTGAGAAAGAGATGGTGCTAGACACCCTGCATAGCTGTCTCTTTCCCTCAATGGAATAAGTTCTGCTTTACGACGTCATGGTAGGGTAGCTGGTCACTGTTACTAGGGACCTAAGTCTGCTATTACAATAGTGTCAGAATGGTCGATCGAGTTTAGTATAATGTAGTAGATTACCAAACTTGTCAAAATCAACCATTATGCGATCAGTGATCGACCATTCTGACACTATTGTAATAGCAGACTAAGGCCCCAGATATGATGAAGAGAACTACACTACGGAACGCTACAACACAAGATAAATCAATATGTGCTCATACTAAAAATATAGAAATTGATCGATAAAACCATAAAAGAGAATATGATAAAGTATCAGTAATATGATTTCGTGTGCATGTCCTAAGTAGGTAGGTGTAGGTTTCTAAGCAATCATGAATAGATAGACATTTATATTGATTCATCATTATAAGCATATATCTGATGCTCATGAAGATGTATAAGGTTACTTGGTAAGGCAAGGTTATAACAAAATTTGAACATTTTTGAACCTATGAAAATCCATAAAGATATTACAAAAACACCATGAAAATATATTTTTTGATCTACGGCGCAAGCTTTAGGAAATATATTTTTATGGTTAACAAAAAATGATATAAATTAGGTAGCTCGATAAAAAAAAACACGGATGTGACACTAACACGAACACGGATGTGAAACCGTGTTTCTTTTTAAAAATTACTTTTTTTACACGTTATAACGTGTAAAATAGTACATTTTGATTCAAGTGAGGAAACTTGGTCATTGCAAACGAGGCTGATGTACCTACCTAACACACGAGCCGCAAGGTGAGAGCGTTTTAAAGCCGAAAACAGCAGTGACAAATCCCTACGAGAATTAAACGACGTTTTTCAATGCACTTCGAACAAATTAAATAACAGAACCAAAAGTACTTTTAACACTAAACAATATGAAACCATGATTAAATTTGACTTTCCCTGCGCTTTGTCTTCTTAAAAATAAGAAATTCAAATAAATTTTGATTTTAGAACTCCAATAAATATGAATTTGTTCTTAAAAGCAAATTATTTTATAAGTGATCATGTTATGTTACGATCATGTCACGGATAACAATATTATAAACAACTGTACAAATCCCTATAGCCGGCAGTTTTTGAATTTTTTTTAGAGCATAGAGACTGTAACAACACATTGATATTTATTTGAATTCTAAAGGAAAACTCAAATGAAATCATAGTTTCAAAATGTACTATTGAATGATACATAATATAATCAAGCTTGTTAGGGATCCGTACCTGAAAAGGAAAAATCGGAACCCTTATTGGAGCACTTTGTTGTCCGTCCGTCTGTCTGTCTGTCAAGACCCTTTGGATGTCGGGTACGAGTGGAGGTTGAAATTAAAACCATATACTCAAGTCTGTAGTCCCTTTGAAGTTTATGTCGCAAGTTTGTGCGGAACCCTAGGTGCGAGAATCTGACTTTGACTTGGGCAGTTTTTTTTTTGCTTACATAATGATAATTTCATGTATAAAATATGATCTAAAGAAAGACATTTATTATTGCGTGTTGTTTAAGTTTTAATACAAACATACAAACACATCCGTTTGTTAATTAATTGAACTGAATTGTGATCGATGGAAATACGTGAAACTTATTAATATATATTTTTATATTTGTTTGTTTTTTGATATTTGTGATTAATAAGACAGCAAGGTATAGTAATCAGTTAATTATAACTTCGACCTTTGGGTTACAGTAAAATTTATATTTGTTTATGCAGAAATAACATAATTTGATAGCTCCTAGACAGCAGAACCTTTGTCCAGCAGTGAATCACTTAGAAACAAATATTTGAATATAGAATACCTATATTGTGAGTATACTTAAAAGTGCAATCATGAACAAACCATAGTCAATAAATAGAGCAGCAATTTAAGGTCTAAACACAGTTGCTATAACGGCTGTGAACGATTACGAAGGCCATAATCAAACAGCCATTAAAGATAATTAGCGTTTTCAATAGGAATTAGATATCAGCAAGGCAATGCAAGCATGAGGTCATGGGTGTCGGGCGCCGCGAAAGGACTCTCGGCCTCCGTAGATGCGGGTCTGTGGATGGTGTGCAATGGGTAGCTCCCATCATCCGTCTTTTGACGACAGGCCGTATTGACGGCGCGTTCTTGTGCCACGCTCGCTTCAAAGAGATGTTAGCAAAACAGAGGGACCTGCCAGGGTTACAGGTAGTTTCAAGGGATACCGAGGCCCCGGGATATTAAGAGCAAAAGAAAGGAAAGCCATGGGTGGGGTTTTGTTGCTAAAATTCTGACACTCACCCCCGCTCAGCTCGGAGCGAGGGAAGTTTGATAATTTCCCATCGCCAAAAACTGCATAAGGCCTTGTGTTCGATGCCAGGCAATCAAGATTTTTTCAGTAGTGTCTGGTTTTGCGCCAGCCTAATGGCGATCCTATTACACGGCTCTTAAAGTTTATTACGTAATTACAAGAAAAACGGTTGTTACGTTATTGTTTAAAGAAAGTAAAAGGAGTATGGAACAAGGAGACATGCTGTGACGACAGCAAATAATTTGGGATGAGGGCAAGAGAATGATGAAGAATAGCACTTGAGCTTAGGATCGACACAGCAGCTGTGTCATTTCGTATTTCCGTGTAAATTTTCGCAGAAGCAGCTTCTACGAGAATTTACACGGAAATTACACGGATGGTCGGTCTATGTTGAAGACTTGTCGCAGCGCAGCAGCCAACCGCTCCCGTGGCCTCAAAAGTCTAAAGTCGTGTGATAGTGTGCCTTCTCGTTACTTCTGGCTGGGCAAACAATCGCATTCCACACAATCACCCCATCAGAAGACCTGGAAGCCTACCCCAACATAGTTGGGAAAAGGCTAGCTAAGATGGTGATGAAATAGGCCGTTCCTAATGCTTAAATTGATGCAGAGGCCACACTTAAGTGTCACTTAAGATAAGAAAGCTTTGTTCCTGCAGTACAAACGTCTATTTCGCTTTTATAGCCTAGAAGTGTGAGTTTATTATAAATGGAAATTATGCGTTCGCCAATCGTGAGAGACGGATTTACACTGATCTAACTACCTATTGTCCACGGCTTGATTTAAAGAAGAACATTCTTCTTTTATTCTCATCACTGAACGCGTAGACAAATTTTCGTGTCCGTGCTATTAACAGGTGAGGGATTAATCTCATGAGACGGAGACCCTGACTGCAAGATCATGTATTATCATAAGAACTAAAGAGGTGTGCATAATTTTAGCTCAATCGGATCAAAAAGAGGTCGATAAATGGTTTATAAATATTGAAACGTTTCGTCTGCTTACCTTTTGCTAACTATGTTGGGGTCGGTTTCCAGTCTTACCGGATGCAGCTGAATACCAGTATTTTACATGGAGTGACTGTATAGACATTCATGGTTCGCTCTGTTTATATATAAGGAACGTCTATATTAAGCGAAATTTATAGAGAAACTTAAACAACCAGTTCAATACTTTAAACGGCACGGTTGGCGCAGTGGCAGAGCGATCGACTGCTGCGTGTAGCGGGTTCGATCCCCGCACGATACAAATATTTATAACGACCTACAAGTAGTTATATCGGGTCTGGCTGTTTGTGTGTGTGAGTTTAAATGTTTGAAAACCCACGATACAGGATAAATTCCTAGTGTGGGGCAGTTTTGTTAAACTACAAAACTGCCCAACTTGAACATAACTGGCAAAATATAAGTGTACTATTGTGTACGTAAGCCTTCCAAACTTCAGCCGTGATTCAATGTTAAGAATTAAATTCGTTCAAAACTAAACCGATCTCAGACGTTGACGACGAAACGACCTACTTACTGATGCAGCCCCGTGTGTATGAAGCGTGAAGTTTTGTAGAATTGTGCCGAGTGCACCGTACACCGGATCCATTCTTGATATTAAGTTCGAACATAGTTCAAACTTCGACTTCTGACTATGTTATGAGTTTAGGAGTTCTTGAGTGTGGAGAATGCTAGATAAAAGGGCTACCATGACATCTTATAGCAGTTCTTATTTGTGTGAGAAAGAGATGGTGCTAGACACCCTGTATCTCTATCTGATGGTGCTAGACGCTCTGTCTCTTTCCCTCAGCGGAATAAGTTCTGTTTTAAGACGTCATGGTAGGGCAGCTTATGTTAGAGATGATTATTGACCTGAATTTGTTCTAGGTTCCATTCACAGGTCAGTCAAAGTGTTATTGGATGTTTCCATGCGAAATTTCTCATTGGCAGTCTTGGTGTCTGGATGTCTGCTTGTTTGATGGCGATAGGGTCGCCCCCTATAGTATGGTGCACCTCTTCTCGACGTTTTTTAAGTGCCTATGTATCATCATCAGCCTAGCCCTTTCCCAACTATGTTGGGGTCGGCTTCCAGACTTACCAGATGCAGCTGAATGCCAGTATTTTACATGGAGAGACTGCCTCTCTGACCTCCACAACCCAAGTGAAACTGGATAATAAGATACCCTTAGGTAAGACTGGTTGTTAAACTTTTGGGACACTGACTACCTGTAACGACATCTACAAATGACAGCCGAGACCAACATTACAGCTTTACGTGCTTTTCGAGGCACGAAGGAAGCTCGGTATGTAACGGTATAAAAATAATACCAGACTATTACTATCCCACTGCTGGACCTCTACTCATACAGAGAAGGCACGCGCGTTGATCACCACGCTTGCTCAAGACTGGGTTGGCGATTTCAGACTTATATTGTTTATATCGCCCGTTTTCCTCACGATGGTGTCCTTCACCGAAGTATTGTCTAAGATAAATATAGAAAAGTACAATATATAAATTGAAAGTTACGGTAGAACTTGTCAGGATTTGAGCCCACAACTTTGTGCATGAGGGATGAGGCCTCAACCTCTGAAAAAACACCCTCTTAGATCTTGTAGCCTTGGGAATTGTGCCTTTGTTTCTGTATAATTGAACCCAATGTATACACACATACGTTTTCATTGCCGGTACTAAATTATTTTATTTTCAGTACCAATGATGACGACTTGATTAGTTTACATAAAGGGTACTCTTAAAAAACCGAAAGGAATTCTCATCATCATCATCATTTTCCTGCCCTTGTCCTGTTCTATTTGGCGTCGGCGCAACACGTTTTCTTCTTCCATTCTCCCTATAATTTTTGGTGTGCAATAATGTATATTCTATTCTATTCTAAATTTTCGCTAAGATGTTAATAATTATCATATTGTTATTGCACTTTTTGCTTGAACGAAGTTTATACAATTGATAGTTTTTTTTTATTTAGCGTTAAAAATCGAATTTAAAAAAATATTGCCACAATAGTCACAGGCATTTGAACTGTAGTATAAATTAGTTTAATCTTATTTTTCGAGACAATTAGTAGTTAAAATTAATAATTTATTTATTTATTTGTTTACCTACAATTGTTACAATGATAAATATAAACAATAAGTACAAAGAATTCGACTAAGTTTACGATATGATGCGGCAAACTATACTTTGGTTGTTTAGTACAGTTTTTCATTGATTAATGTAAAGAAAAACTTCCCTACTAGTTTCGTTATGTATCCTTGTTTTACCAAAAACTTCTCGCAGAAAAATTATCGTATGCATTAAACAGCATGCATTTCTTATCTTGTCTATGAACAGAACCACAGACAATTCTAGATTATAATTACAACGAGGGCCAATAAAATGCATTGACATGCACTATCAGGTGTCACATTGACACAGATTAGCTGGAGTGTCATACACTTCACATTACGACAGTGTCATAAACCCTTGAGCTTTTGAATTATCACGGCTCTTGATTGATGATAGGCAGTGATTCAGGCCTGTAGTTAAGTAAGTCTTTTTTTGCGGATGAAAAATCAAACGCACCCATGTCCCTTCTATTGTCCCTTTCCGGGGCCACGGTATCTCTTTCGAACAACCCGCAACCCCGGTAGGCGGAGGCTAGTTAACTAAGCCTGGTGTGACGATTGAAACATTAACAAACCGTATAAATATAGATTTTTATTTTATAACATTGTCTTTAATCCACACTAGGAATTTCTTCGGTATTGTGGGTGCATTTAAAAAACATTTAATCTCACATACACAAACACCCAGACCCGAAACAACTATTTGTAGGCCATCAAAATATTTGGTTCCTGCGGGGATCGAATCCACGACACGCAGCGTCGCAGCCAATCGCTCATGCACTGCGCCAACCGTGCCGTCAATTAATGAAACATAGGCTAGGATTTAGATTTAGTATACTATTCGAATGGTACCTTCACACCCAAGGGATCCAAGAGAAAGAAAAAAAATGTGAGGAAATACAATAGATGCGCAAAAACATCTATTATAAAACGAGTGAAAAGAACATGACAGTTTTATTTTATAGTTTTCACTGCAGGCAATGAATCGAGATATTTATTTCCTAATATTCTCCTTTATCTTAGAGAATATGATACCATCACAAAATATAAAAAAACTAATTGAAATCTTCGTGCTAGGACGCACAAAGATTTCAGTCTTACCAACATTCGTAGTATTTAATAATGACTATGCATCATCTTAACAATCTTATTTAATAGGATAAGCATTGAATATTATTTATTAAAAATCAAAAAATTATTAACAAACGAACGTAACAGCAATCTCTTCACAATCTAACAATTACAACCACTTCCCCCAAATGTTTTGAACCGGTATTTAAACTTTATTTGCCGGTAATCGAGTCAAGTGGCCCACACTGGCCACTTGTGGGGGATCAAGTGAGGGTGCGTTAATTAGACTAGAGTGGATGTTCCACGTACAGTCGAACAATGCATTTGGTACGCAGGTATCATCTTGCCACGACAACGCCATGTGTGCATTTCTAAACTTATACTCTAATAACTCTCTAATCTGTAATTGACTCTGGCCGTGCTATGTCAAAGTAAAGAAATTAAAATCATAAATTAATGTACGACAACTCTTATGATTGTTAGGCTCTGACTCTGGAAAAATGGAATTTACACAAGCACAAACAGAATAAATCAGTTAACAAAAGTGAGCGTTATGGAATCAGTTTTGTAATTACATGCTCTAAAGAAAACCAACTAAGTACCTACTCTACCTTGAGGTTCGCATGGAATTAGTAATTTTTACCGATCGGAAATCCCATCACACGGCATATTACATTTGACATCATTAACAGTGTCTAACTTTCACGTCACACCCACAATTTCTTTTTAAAAGTACTTGCATGAAAATAGTTTGTTCGACTGTACATTTTCCCCTATGCAAACTAGAGTGTTGTTCATTGCTTCTCTAACAAGCATTTGAGGGCATTTCGCATACAAATGCATCGGTGGATGCAGTTTTTTCAACGTTGGTTTGACTTAGCAGGGGTCCTGTTTATAGATTTTCCGGTGTTTAAGAGAGTTGTATCCATTACTTCGTTAGTTTGAGCTTTATAAAGTCATTTGCATACAAAAACATCAATGGTTGTAGTAGTTTCAATGTTGGCCCGCCTTGGTAGGGGTTCCAACCAACTGGGCGCGCATGAGTGAATTTTTTCTCATCGAGAACTAGATTCATTGCTGCATTTGTTAGGGCATTGAAGAGAGTTTTGTATAGAAATGCATCAATGGATGTAAATTGAGGGTACTTGAAATGTTGCCAAGTTAGCAGGGGTGGGGCATGCGTTTGAAGTTGCATTCAATCATTGTATTATACAGCTTAAATTTTAACTTGTTATATGAAATGCTTTGACTATTGATTTTTAATCCATAAGGGAAAGAAACGAGTAGGTACCTACATAAGAGTCTTAAAGTAACGCTGCTGACTGAAAAGTTGTGTGGTAATCGCGTGGTAGTTTTTGATGCGGAGGAATGAGGAAAATGTCGTGAGGAAAGTTTTGAGTATGGTTGTGGATGGGTATAGTAGAAGAGGAAGGCCAAACAAACGATGGATGGGCTGCGTGAAGAATGATACGATAAGAAAGGAGATGTCTGATGAAATGACGGATAATCAAGGAGTATGAAAGTAGAAGGCATGCTGTGGCGACCCCAAATAACTTGAGATAAGTGCAGGAGAATGATGAAAGGTATTCTGTTATTAAGAATGCTTTCGTTTAAGTCATAAGGACTTCGTATTTATCCTTTAAATAATTTGAGAGTAAAAACCAGAGCTCTCTAACTTATTCTTTGGAAAGTCTCACAGAATTTCAGAAAAAATATACTCGACAGTCTCACTAATGATGTGTTTTTGATTGAAAACTTTTTTTTTGCGTATGGGAGATCATAAAATAACTTCCCCCGCTCTGGGCGGAGTGGGGGAGGAGTGTCAGACTTGTACTGACTAAATCCCACTCATGTTCCTTCTATTGTCCATTATGTTGCGCGATATCTCTTTCAGACAACCCGCAACCGAATACTTAGGTATGAAGATTAAGTTAATAAGATAAGTGCTCGTGGCTAAATAATAGCAGTCGCTCCGGTCGATATTTCTATGGGTGACCACCCGTTGCAAACCAAGTTTCCCCCGTGCCTCGGAAAGCACCTTAAGCTGTTGGTCTCAGCTGTCATTTGTAGATCTTTGACTGTCGTTACAGGCAGTGCCCCGAAAGTCTGACAGCCAGTCTTACCGAGGGGTATCGTACTGCCCAGATCCAAATGGGTAGTGGAGTAGGGATGGCAGTCGCTCCATGTAAAATACATACAAATATTCAGCTTAATCCGGTAAGACTACAAGCCGACAGTAACTAGTTGGGAAAAGTATTGAAATTATCTAATGTATTATTTATTATTGAATCGACCTGAAATTTTTACTAACTTACCTGCGAAATTGATGCTTATAATAAATTCAATATTACCTAACTATTATGAATTTATTAATTTACTAGCTTCTGCCCGCGATTTCGTCAGCTTGGCATAGTTACTCTTACTTTGGGCTAACGCTAACTGTAACCCACGCGATGATAGAAATCTTCCCTCTTTTTCTTCCAATTATAAAAAAAATGCCTATGTCCGTCTTCAGGGTCCCAAATATCTCTGTACCAAAATTTACAAAATCGGTTTAGCCATTTAAGCGTGAAGACGTAACAAACAAACGAAGCCGCCGGACAAAAGCTAGTATTATAGTTGCAAGTAGCAAAAAATAAAATTAATAAGTACTTGAAATACTACAACAAATTTCAATGGCTCCAAATATTTAGGGGCATTAGGCTGTGTTCCTACCCTAAATGAACGAGGATGCGTAGCGAGGGATGTGTTAGATGTTCAAACAAACAAAAAACACAGCTTCTTTTTCACAGCTTGAGCTAAGTTAGCTATGTGATAGTTTAGTTTCACACACATCCCTCGCTACGCATCCTCGCTCATCTCAAGTGAAAACGCCGCCTTAAAGCTCCCAAATAGGCATATGTACAATGTGTCCGGTCATTGACTAGCGATATTCTAGATACTTATGGTAACGAGTGCTTTAGTATACTATTACGATACACAGACATACCTACAGAATATCTCAAAAAGCGGGGAAGTGAATTAGGTCTAATTCACTTGCCGGCTTTTTGGCAGCCATTTTGAGATATTCTCTATGCCTGTACAAAAAATAATGATATCTCTCAAAGTTTTGGTCTTACTGTCTATAGTTTAAATTAAGAAATGATGATCTTACATTTTCGTAACTTTAGAAAACAAATTTAAAGTACAAAAAAATATGCAAAACAACGAAAGTTTTGTAAAACATTTTTGTGAAAAAAAATGGTAGTTATTTTTTTAAAGTCAATAAATTTTAGTAGGTACTAGAATGTTTGTTATATAAGTACATATCGCTAGTACGTGACTGGACACATTGTATATGCATCCCTACAATCAAAGGTCACACAAATCCCCGGCCGCAGGTAGGTATTTAATTACATTAATTAACTATTCCCTGAGTCCGCACACGAACCGGACACCGGACAGATCTGCGCCTAGACGCTCTCCCTATTAATTCTATTAACCCCTATTATAGTTAACTGGTGCTCACTGCTTATCCCGGCGGTGTAAACTCGTTATGTTATGACTTGGGCTCATGTTAGTTTAGTAGTTAAATTTGATGGTACAGTTGCAGTAATTAAGGTTTATGTAAAGAGTAAATTTAGGTTTTTAACCTCGATTTTAACACACACACACAGGAAGTTGTATTTTATAACAACATTCTGTGTATCAATAAATTAAAACAACGTGAAGAAACTAACTTGTCAATAAACTAAACAAAACGCGTCGGAATATCTTTTACATCCGTCAAAATGCTTTTATTTAACACTTCAAGCACAAAGTACAGGCGTACATAAAATGGAAAAGAAATTATTATTTATACTACATGGATTTATAAAATACTATTAATATAAAACAAAGTAAATAACTATATTTGTCAAAATATGATATATATAAAGACAAACAATGGGGAAAACATTAACGAACCAGTATTAGCGTTTTCAACAAACAAACGAACTAGCTTCATACTATTAGTAGGTATAGAAGTATAGATTAAATTCAAGAGTCGACTAATTTTAGCGAAAACATTTCTCTGTGCACATTTCCCATTCCAAATTAAGTGTTCCACCAGACTAAGGTAACTTAATTTTAAATTCCCAAAATAAACCGTATTACGACGTGTAGTGTGTGGGGAAAATGGATTAGGTACCTACAGGTACTGGTACTAAATGGTTACTTGGAACTGTGAAATAAACTATGAAGTGTCTTTCAGGAAATTAGGATTTCTGAGAAATGCCACGGGTTTGGAATTATTCCAGTAACATTTCAAAGCACACATTCACAAATGACCCGTAATTGACTCGGAACTTGGGTTGGATTACTAACTTAGGTTATGTTTAGGCTTAAAAATATTTGTTCTATACGGGGATCGCACCCGCGACATGCAACAAGCACAGCAGACAGTGCGCCAACGTGCCGTCGTCGTCGAAATACTCTTCCTTAAGTGGACAAATTAATAAGGCTAACAGTTCGCTCTCGCCATGAAAGTTCAGATAGAACTTTTAAAGCATTTCTTATCAGGGTATTATTTTTAGTATAATTGAAATAGGTACGAATGGTATCAATATACTTATTTTATGTAGTTTCGCATTCGCGATGCGATGATCTGCCTAGTCTTTTCCCACCTTTGTTTGTTATTGGTAAGTCTGGTCAGACTTTCGGGACACTGACTACCTGTAACGACTGTCAAAGATCGACTAATGACAGCCGGGACCAACAGCTTAACGTGATTTCCGAGGTATGGAGGTGTGTCGGTATGTAAAGGGTGGTCACCTATTCACAGAAAAACCTAGGCAAGCGCGGCTTAACTTAAAGATCGACCCGAGCGGTTGCTATGAGCTCCTCAAAAAGGGAAGTAAAGTTAATAAAAAACTTAACGTTACATTATCACAAGGAAAATGTTAAAATGTATTCACCTATTTCACATGTCATTGAAATGAAATAAAACCGTATTATTTTCCCGTTAATAATGCTAACAGACAAATAATGAAAAGAAAATCATTTTCAATAACTGAATTAAGTTGGCAACACATTGCTTTTTCTAGCGAAAACAAATACTAAGAACATAATATGGCTCACAGCTTCGCACATTATTTACTATTGCTTACAGAGAAAGAATGAAAAGAAAATCATTTTCAATAACTAAATTAAGTTGGCAACACATCGGCTTTGCTTTTTCTAGTGAAAATAAATACCGAGAACATAATATGGCTCACAGCCTCGCACGTCATTTAATTTTGTTTTGTATTATAAAGGCTGATTTTGGGAAGAAAATAATACACAAAACACATGAATAAAGTCATGATGATTTTTAGGAACAGCAAAACCAAATAAAATCTGTTAGCTAACTTGTTAGTTGGACTACTTATCTACCTTTTTTTTGTCGATGTGGTAATCCTCATGGATGTCCCTCGACCGTGGGGAGGACGGGGAAGTCTGTCAGAATCTACTGACTTAAAACACACTGGTGTTCCTTTCTCACACTTGAGTCAGGGGGCAGCGGGAAAAAATGCGACTTCTGCTGCCCCGGACTAGTGTGGCCCACTTGACCTGAGCGGAGGGGGGAGCCTAATCTAACTAGATTTTTAGGGTTCTGAACCTCAAAAGGAAAAAACGGAACCCTTATTGGATCACTTTGTTGTCCGTCTGTCAAGAACCTTGATCTCGGAAACGCGTGGAGGTATCTAGTTGAAATTAAAACCATATACTCAAGTCTGTGGTTCCTTAGTGCCGTGAAAAAAACAACCCTCTAAGTGTACGCATTCAAAAGATATGCCTGTTTTTGTCGAAAGTTTGTACGGAACTCTTGGTGCGCGAGTCTGATTCGCTCTTGGACGGATTTTTGTTTTAGTTTGGGCCACTCGCAGTTCAGCTCTATAAGGTTTCACCAAACAACCAATTTTGTTTATTCAACCGGAATATCCTGTGGTGACCTCAAACGAATTTAAGGCCCCCAGCCAACGGTTACAAACTAAGTTATTAAACTAATTGACCGCTCGCTAAGGAGAGCCCCTGTGGGGTCTTTACCCCACAGGGGCTCTCCTTAGCGAGCTCGCGACCTCGGCTTAGGGCGGGCATTGGAGGGATGGCAGCTGCCCATCTCTATGGGCGGGTTCAAATTATTTTCAGGGATATTTAAAGCTGCTGGATCAGCTTCGAGCTACGAGTTGTCTAACCTAACCATAGATTAATTCACTTTTCATGAATTTCAGTTAAGAATCAGAGGTTCTTCTAATCATCGCTAGAGACATAATTAATCCAATTTCACCATCTGTTTAGTATTTTTCTTAACTGTGTTGGGGTCCGCTTTCAGTGTTCGCAGACTGCACATAAGTACCAGTATTTTACATGAATCAACTGTCTTTTTGACTTCACAATCCTTGGTAAGACTGGTTGTAAGACTTGGGTCACTAACCTGTAAGGACTGTCCTAGATCCTTTGGCTTAAGGTGCTTTTAGAGGCAAGAAGAAAACTCGGTACATCATTATATACTGAGATTGCTCGTGGTCACCCATCCACGGACCAACCTAAGTAAGCGCGGCTTAAGCTTAAGATCGACGAGACTGTCACTGCTGGTGTGATTGTGTAGAATGCGAGTCTGTCCCCGCACCCCAGCCAGAAGTGACGAGAAGGAATACGGTGAGATTTTAGTCTGTAGGAGTCTGACAGACCCCCCCGCCATTGCGGAGGACATCCATCGAAGATTTCCATACGTTAAGAAAACATCGACTAGAACAGCTTTTATTAGACTTACTAACGAGCTTCTCAAATTAATTCAATTTGCACTTAATTAATTGATTTCAAGTATTTACCTTATACTTATTACTGCGAGCATTAACTTTCCAGACCTCTAAATAAAACTCAAAGGGCATTATATAAACATATATTATAAGGGATAAAGCGTGGGTGTTCTCACGTGGCAGCACCCCCTGGGTTGAACTGCGTAGGAAGCATCCAGATATGTTTATTGGAATCTGCGTTATATCCGCCAGCAAGCTTTTAGTCCCAGCTTCGCATCAATTTTGTTGGATAGCAATATCTATGAAAGGGTTTTATAATGTCACGGTCAATGTCGCAGAAAAATATATTTTAACTAGCCTTTGCCCGCGGCTTCGCTCGCGTTAAATTCGGATTCGGCCTTATTGATTTGTAATAGTAACGCTAAGTTTTCCCGTTTCGTCCCGAAAAACAGACCCATTTATTGTAAGTTCAAACAAAAACCGTATATTTTACTAATGGACCTTAAAAAGCTTACTCAATTACGTTCAATACATTCATTCACGATGATTGTCTCTGAATTCGAACTTCGTGTGCGTGTCCGAAAATGATATAGAGTAGGGTTACAAACGTAACTACGTTTAACTTTCGTTCGTTAACGAAGTTACGTTTCGGAGAAAGAGAGTAGACCCCCTGTTACGTAGGTACGGAAATTAACGAACTTGGGAATAATGTAGCTTTCCGTTGGTGAAAGAATTCTTGGAATCGAATAGTTCCAAAGATTACACTCTACATACAAACTTAGAAACAAACCGTACCTCTAAAGAATATTAAGAGTTGGTTATTTAAATCTGGTAGGCTTGACACTTTCAGGATATCAACCTTTTTGTAGATGAGAAGGATTAAAAAAACGTAAGGTAAGGTGGCACTATTATTAAAATGGAACTTTTACGGGATCACTTTGTTTTCCGTCTAACTGTCTTTATCTCCGGAAATCGTGGATGTATCGAGTTGAAATTAAACCCATATTCTCAAGTTCGTGCAGCTATGAAAAAATCAACCCTTTAAGTATACGCAGTCAAAATATATGGCCGTTTATGTCGCATGATTGTTGAGTCCTTCTCCCACTTCGCCGGTTTTCTTACGTTTGGCTGCAACTTGCATGAAGTGAAGCGAACTTTTTAAAGTTTATAAGTTGGTTTCCACGATTGGCGGAAACGGACATTAGGTCTATCATAGAAGTTTATTTCAAATATACAGCAGAAAGATTGCTTTTAAACCTGAATTTAGCTGTGACAACAGTAATGTAGTGTACCTATTATTAAAAAAATATAATTTTCATAAATAAATAATCAGGATACACCAACACAAATTAAACTCTATTAACTAAACACAGGACTACTAAACATCGGAGTTTCTCTGAAGGATAGAATCCGCAACGAATACATCCGAGAGAGAACCAAAGTTATCGACATAGCTCAAAGAATCAGCAAGCTGAAGTGGCAGTGGGCTGGCCATATCTCACGAAGATCCGACAACCGTTGGGGTAAACGTGTTCTTGAGTGGAGACCGCGACTCGGCAAGCGTAGTGTAGGACGCCCTCCGACCAGGTGGGATGACGATCTAAGAAAGACTGCAGGCAGATGCTGGATGCGGCAAGCTGAAGACAGGGCGCTATGGCGCTCATTAGGGGAGGGCTATTTCCAGCAGTGGACTAATATAGCCTGATGATGATGATGATAAACTAAACACAAACACACATCATCATCTGCCTAGCCTTTTCCCAACTATGTTGGGGTCGGCTTCCAGTGCAACAGCTGAATATAAGTATTTTACATGGAGCAACTGCCTATCTGACCTCCACAACCCAGTTAGTACTGGGTAAAAAGGGGTATCCCTTGGTAAGACTGGTTGTTAGACTTTCGGAACACTGACTACCTGTAACGACTGTCAAAGATCTACAAATGACAGCTGGGACCAACGGCTTAACGTGCTTTCCGAGGCACGGAGGAAACTCGGTATGTAACGGGTGGTCACCCCTCTGGAAACCAACCTAGGCAAGCGCGGCTTCACCTGAAGATCGACCCGAGCGGCCGCCATTATTTAGCAACGAGCTCCTAAACACAAAGACACGAATCGTCGAATTCACAGATGATGAACTGAATGAGTCGAAAGACCTCGCCCAGTTTGTTGGCAAACCTTTCATATAACTGGCATTTTCTATTTATGCTCGCAATGTGAACGGAGAATTCCATTAGAGCAATAGGTTCCCATTACGAGAAGAACGCACAAATATAGGAATTTTATATCAATAGCAATTTCTATTTCATTCTTAGTAAGAATAAAACACCTTACAATCCTTACTTAATATTATAAAAGCGAAAGTGAGTTTGTTTGTTACGTCTTCACGCCTAAGTGGCTAAAGCGATTTTGATGAATTTTGGTACAGAGATAGTTGGAACCCTAGAGACGGACATATGCTATTTATTTAAAAAAAAGATTGAGATAACTCAATCTTTTTTTGATTGAGATAACTCAATCTTTTTTTGAGGGAAAAAGAGGGAAGAAAATTGGAAAACTTTGCATTGCTATTACAATAAATAAGGCGCAAGGGCAAAAACTACAGATAGCAGGTACCTGTAAATCAGGAAAGGGGAACTGTGTTACCCCGAATTTAACGCGAGCGAAGCCGCGGGCAAAATCTAGTTTATAATATAAGGCTGTTCATACCTTTATTTCTCTTTCAGCCTGAGAAGCCAAAGCGTGGGTAAAAGCAAATTTAACCATAATTTCATTCATAGTGATTAAAAGCAAAACTACTTTGGTGTTATGTTCAAATATTGAAAAAAATCGTTTGATTCACGTGGAAATTGACACTGCTGTTCTCGGCTCCATAAGACCCTCGACTAATGGCTCGTGTGTGAATTCCACCCCGGGTCAATGACAAATTTTCTTCACTTGAATCAAAATATACTATTCTATTTCGGTGTAATTGTAAGTTAAGTGTTTTGTTTGTATTAACTATCTGCCCTTCTGACTACATTAGCGTGGGAAGAATACAAGGATCATGAGAACAGTTTTAAATGTCAGACATTAATAAGCCCTTGTCTTTATTCAAATTGAAAAAAAAACAAGACATAATAGAAACCTTATTTTGTAAATTACTAGTTTTTGCCAGCGGCCTCATCCTCGAATCCGTCGTTGGATTCATTAAGAGATACAGTCTTCAAATCGATTTTTTTCTGTCAGTTTTCAGGTGATAAAGTTCAGTAAAAAAAAAACGTAAAATTTGAATTTAGTGAAGGATCTGTTAATATTCAAAATTTGCATAACAGAATACTGTATATACATAATATCATAACTGTCCCACTGCTGGGCAAAGCCCTCTTCCCATCTAGAGAAGGCACGAGCATTGATCACCGCGCTTGCTCACGACGGGTGCCGATTCCAGACTTATTAATCATCAGTCTAGGTGTCGTCGCGATGTTTTTCATCGCCGTTGTCTGTTACGTATTTAGATAAACTCTAGAAAGTACCTACATTTGAACTGAAAAATCACATTTGTACTTGCCGGATTTGAACTCAGAACCTCATGGATAAGAGCAGAGGCGCTTAACCTTTGGGCCATCGATATTTAATTAACTGTATGAATATGATCAACATCATTGTGGTCATTAGGCTAGACAGTCGGGTTCCAGTTCTACCAGATGACGCTGTAGTAATATCAGTATTTTCTAAGGAGTGTCAGCCAATTTCACCTCCACAACACAGGTACCCTTGGTCTTAACTGACTGTCAGTCTTTCCAGTAACGATTGTCAAAGAGCTGCAAATGACAGCCTAAGGTTTAGCGGGCTTTGCGACTCATTGAGCCTCGGATGGCCACGCGTAGCTTAACCTTCAACCATAGGGCTGTGAAAAACATTAGCTACGAACTCCTAGTCTATGAATACATTATTTTGTAAATAGATATCTAAAGACCTCATAACTAATGACAATAGACAGATATATTGAATTGTATAAGTATAACAATAAATAATACACAAAGTGATGAAGTGATTCTAAATAAATATACTTTTCTGTACTGCGTTATCATTGATTTAATAAATCTCGAAATTTCAGCTAATATGAGTAAATTAGTTTAATAACTAATAGATGTCAATCTCATATTATTTCAAGTACTAATTAAGAAGACAAATTAAAAACAACAATGTCTTATTACAGCTAATATGAAGAATCTTTTAAAAAACTCCACAAAAAAAAACGTTTCAGTCATAATTTCATCGAGCAAGCTGAATAAAAACGGTAATTAAGAAAAAAAAAACTCAACTCTCGTCAGTCATAAAACAAAATCTGCAAATTGGAACAACCTCGTCGCGCCTGCACAAGTTTGCGCGTGCGCAAGGGTACGTCACCTTGACACGAGGCCCCACGGGGTACTCTTGGCATCCCTCTCACTCAACCGCGTAGACAGTCAGCGAGACAGAGATACAAACATCCGTAGACAGACGCTTTCAGAAACGCTACGCCGCTTATTTGTGGCCGCCATTTTGTATGTTCCTTTTGTCGAATGATATTAATTTGAGGACCTTATTTATGGAGCATTATTTTTAACGGGATATCCTTCTATGGTTTATATATGCGTTTAATGATCGATGGGGAATGCAACATGCATTTTAGTGTATTCTTAGCCGTCGTAGCGGTTGTAACAAAGCGTAAAACTGAATATTTCTCAATTTAGCGTGTTAATCTAATCTGTCTTGACCCGGAATAACGATTCCAACGACCTCGCTTGCTTCGTGTAGTTATTATAGTCTTACTTATTCATATTTAAGCATTTTCTTGGTAAATAATACTTTACAATAGAACAAAAAGAAAGTTGACGTCATACAAAACCCTTTTACTGAATTCCAATGAATGCATATCGAGATTGAATATAATGAAACGATAATCTAATTACTTGTGACGTATGCTGCATTGTGTAACACGCATTAGTCGGTAAACGTATATACACAGCGTAGACCACACCACGTTACGTGACATTACAAGAAATTGCGCATTACAATATGGAATAAATTGAATATATAATAGCTACGTGTATCTATATAACAGATAAGATAACGCTAACATTGCTACGAAATCAACTTTAAAATGGAATCTATGTTAATTTTCGTAGCAAAATACACATTTTGAATATCGAAAGCAACTATTTCGCAAATAAAGTGTGTTAAAAATAGTTTATATAAGCGAAAAAAGTGTCAAAACGTGATTACTGACGTAACCTGAAAACTGTCGCGAGTGTAAAACTTTTCGGTACTCACAGCGCCATCTATGCGTCAACTTGGTAGTTTGACGTGATCTTCACAAGGTTAGGCTGTAAGCCCACGGGCTGCGCTATTTATATAAACACTCAGGTTGTGACATGTGTTTATGGTATCTTTTATAACGCTATTAATTCTTTATGTGTTAATAAGGAAAATTAGGGAAACTAAACTTTATTGTTTTCGTAGAGGATTTTGTCTTTGATTTTCCATAGATTGCTCGAGTTGACGTCACGAGGCGACGTGTTTAAATACATCGTGAAGCGTAATGAGTTTATCAGATATTGTTTATAGAACTTTATGAGCGTTCCATGTTGAGGAAAACTTTTACAACGCCATTGTACTTATGAATTTGTGATAAACCATAAAACACACATGATTTAGATATAATATATTTGTTTTTATGGTCACCAAAAGAATCGTCATCAAAGAAATATTGGAAACCGAGAAAGGAGCTATAATACCCTTTCATTCGACAAGGGCAAAGATCAATCCACACAATACTGAAGGATTCACGAATAATATTATATGCGTAGCGACGTAGCATGAGAATTTGCGCTACAGACATTTTAAACAACTGTACTAATTACCTACGTATTTGCTTTTAAAACAAATGTTGACAAGACCGTGTGAACGTAATCGATGAAACGTTTAGTATGTAACTGCGCATTAAATAACTTGACAAATATTAACAGTGCATGGTTTAATCAAACTTCTAGTAATGCTTTGATACTCAACATATTTATACTGAACCCCACACAAGGATACCCTGTGTCGTGGGGTTCAGTTTCAGTCTCTTTGTCTATAGTGGAATTAATAGTAGTAAGTAGTTTTTTTCGTGAAAGAGGACCAAACATGCATCTATACTCACAAACTTTCGCATAAATAGTTATTAGTAGGATGTGTTGCATTTAAATAAGAATTGCAATAATAACACTGGAATCAATGTTATAAAAAAGTAAGTATACACGCATTTGAAACCCTTTTGAATACTTTAAATTTTTTTAAACTGACATGGACTAGGACATCATCACTTGAAACGCCATGATCACGGTTCGACAACGGACGAGTTTATGCTCGATCATGACGTTTACAATAACGCCAAAATATCGGGTATTAACGTGTTTTATATCTCATTTCAAGTATCCCTTTTTTTGCGGATGGGAAATCATCAAATAACTTCCCCCGCACTAGGCGGAGCGGGGAGTATTAGCCTTCTACACACTAACACACCCTTTTTCTTTCCTTTGCCCTTTATGTCCCGGGGCCGCGGTATCTCTTTCTAATACTCCACAACCCCGGTTTTCACGCACCTAAAACTAAATCTGTGTCAAGATATTAGTTTTAATTTCATAATGACGAAGGATAATGTCTTAAAGATGAAGGCGGAATCTGAAGGTAAAGTCGGTTGTTGATAATATTCGTCCTGCTTTTGAAAATACCATAAACAAAAGAACAATGCAATTGATGACGTATGTCAGCATTTTGCAGCTGTTTACACTTTCGCAAGTCGTGATCAACGATCGATAGGTATATATTTGTGTTGGGAAGGCGCTTTAGAAAATAATTTCAGCTTTTATAAAGCTGAAGAGTTAGTTTGTTTGTTTGTTTGAACGCGCTAATCTCAGGGACTACTGGTTGGAATTGGAAAATTCTTTTAGTGTTGGATAGTCCATTTCTTGAGGAAGGCTATAGGCTATATAACATCACGCTACGACCAACAGGTGCTGAGCAGCGCGGGTGAAACCATGGGGAACAGCTAGTCTGTATATAACGCGAGCAATTGAATGAAGAAAATGTACATAGTATAAATCTTAGATTAACTAACAGACAACGTACAGGGTCAAGAAGCATAAGGTTAAGGAGAGGTTTGACGACACGGTTGGCGCAGTGGCTTTGCCATGGACTGCTGCGCTGCGTGTAACGGGTTCGATTCCCGCGTGGAACAAATATTTGTATGGCTTACATATAGTTTTCTGGGTCTGGCTGTTTGTGTTTGTGAGATTCAATGTGAATGTTTGTAAACGCATCCACGATACAGGAGAAATTCATAGTGTGGGGCAACGTTTTTTTTAAAGGTGTACCTTATAGTACCACCCACATTTCGTCCGTAATGTTTAAGTCCCATGAAATAGGGGGCGATCTCATTGCTATCAACCGAGAGATAGCAAATGATTCATTACAACATAGTTTAATAAAGATCCATACTTAGTAATAAACTAGCTGTTCCCCACGGTTTCACCCGCGCTGCTCAGCACCTGTTGGTTGTAGCGTGATGTTATATAGCCTATAGCCTTCCTCAAGAAATGGACTATCCAACACTAAAAGAATTTTCCAATTCCAACTAGTAGTCCCTGAGATTAGCGCGTTCAAACAAACAAACAAACTCTTCAGCTTTATAATATTAGTATAGATATAAGTTACCGCGTATTATTATTCCTGAAGTAAAACCCCAACAAGACTTGCCGATCCGGGAATCAAACTAGCCAATTTGGGAATCAAAATAAAGGCGCTTAGCAGTCGCGCTCACGACCACTAACAAAACGAGGCAGCAACAGTTTATCCTCAGATTAAAGCCTGTTTGGTATGCATCGCTTGCACTCCGTAACTGCAACCGGACTGGTGTAGTCAGTTCATTTCATACAACGCAGACGAATCGCATGCAAATTGCCTTATCAGTGGTTTGGGATTTTCAGTTCATTAAATGCATGTAAATTGTTATCACTAAGCATGCCGAGTTCAACAAATAAGAACTGAATGACCTACTATCAATAACTGAAGATATATAGAAGAGCATACATGAAATCTACTGTGCTGTTCTCCCTATAACCGATCCTTTTCTATCTCAAACTTTCCTGCGATTTACGGTCATCCTTACTTAATAAAAGCAAAAGTGAGTTTTTTTTGTTTGTTACGTCTTCACGCCTAAATGGCTAAACCGATTTTGGTACAGAAATAGTTGGAGACGGACATAGGCAATTTTTTTAAAGTGAGAAATGAGGGAGAAAAAGGAAGATTCAAGATTCATTTATTTGCAAAAACATGTGTAGATAATATACATGGTATGGTGCTTATTATAGGTGTTACAAAGAATATTCAGGCTCAACATGTTTGACTATGGCTGGTGTACAAATTATGTCGTTAGACAGTCACATTTCAAAATACAGTTATATAATTAAATTAACATTAATAGGAAACAAAATAAATATATTAAATTAGTCAGTTACTTCATAGCGTCATATTTATCATTTAAAAATTCATCAACATTGTAATAGGCTTTTTTGGTCAATATATTTTTTAATGTTTTCTTAAATTGATCTGAATTTAATTTTTTGACATCATTAGGTACCTATGTTATTATAAATTACTAGCTGTTCCCCACGGTTTCACCCGCGCTGCTCAGCACCTAATGGTCGTAGCGTGATGTTATATAGCCTATGGCCTTCCTCAAGAAATGGACTATCCAAGACTAAAAGAATTTTTCAATTCCAACCAGTAGTCCCTGAGATTAGCGCGTTCAAACAAACAAACAAATTCTTCAGCTTTATAATATTAGTATAGATTGGCGCTCTGCATACCACGCTTTTGTATAGTAGAGTAAGAAACTGTATTACCCCGAATTTAACGCGAGCGAAGCCGCGGGCAAAAGCTAGTTACTGTATCCTATATACCCTGCCCCCTAGCCGACCCATCATAGCAATATATCCCAGCACTAAACATGTATTTTCATCTAACGTCACCCGCATCATGCTACAACCAAAACAGTATAGTGGATGTTTTTTTATTAGTGTGTGACTTTATCTAAATTTATTTGAAAACAAGATCAGAGATTTTCAAATCTCTATCTCTTCCTTAATCGACAAGACTAGTGTGTATTGGTTACCCCGGGTGCTCTAAGGAATAGCCCAGGATTTTCGATTTTCTATGTTGGGGTGGCTTCTTGAACGGATGCAGCTGCCTAGGTATGCACAAATGTGAGATAATATTCCTTTAATTGTCTTTTAGATTTCGACCTATCAAGCACTACAACAAAACAACTTAAAACATAAATCCTATATTTCAAATAATGAAAATAACCTTCTCCTTTTTTTGAAGTTGGCTAAAAAAGGAAATAATGATTGCATATTCCTAAAATTAAAAGTTGTTTGGTAAAAGATTACCATTTAAAAAAGGACTTAATAACCAGGTGAATAAGGCACTAAAAGGCATCGCAGATTTATCAAATTCTGAAACTTTCAGGACTGCAAGCATAGTTTGTGTTTCTACAACAAAATGGTTTTAGCTCCCTCTCTACGTTTGCACATTAAAAAGTTCTACGTTCCTTTATTTTCAGTAACAGTGAAAGCTAAAGCTGGCTCACGAAGTTTTGAGCAAAGGAAAGCTGATTATAGGAAAATTCACCCTAAAAAGCTTTATATCTAGTGTATTATCAAACACATATCCTTGCTAATATTATCAAAGCAAAAGTGAGTTTGTTTGTTACGTCTTCACGCCTCAATGGCTAAAGCCCTGTTCCAATAAACAAAAACGACATAAACCGATTTTTTATGACTTTTGGTACAGTGATAGTTGGGACCCTGGAGACGGACATAGGCTATTTTTTTTAAAGTGAGAAATGAGGGAGAAAGAGGGTAGAAAAGGA
Organism: Ochropleura leucogaster; assembly: GCA_958449745.1. Taxonomy (NCBI): domain Eukaryota; kingdom Metazoa; phylum Arthropoda; class Insecta; order Lepidoptera; family Noctuidae; genus Ochropleura; species Ochropleura leucogaster. The sequence goes on from OY288212.1 coordinate 16,350,810, forward strand.
AAAACTTAGCATTGCTATAACAATAAATAAGGCGCAAGGGCAAAAACTACAGGTAGCAGGTGCTTGCAAATCAGGATAGGGGAACTGTGTTACCCCGAATTTAACGCGAGTGAAGCCGCGGGCAAAAGCAAGTGAAAATTAAATAAAATTCTTTTATTACAGACAAAGTACATTTGGTTAGTACAACACAAATTGAAAAACGAATGTTAGTACTTAAATCTACCAGAAAAACAATCATTTTATTATACGCTAAACTTGCATGTAGGCGTATTCAATGTTCTCATGTGTAGATGGTGATCACCGGGTTAGTTTTAGTGCGGTAAAAGTCCCACACTGTCAGGTCTTGTCCCCAAAGACCGGTCGCCTTTTGAAGGTTTCCACCCGACAAAAAAAAAAGGCGTACCTACTCAAAGCCAGTACGGGATTTCACTCAATTGCCGCCAGGGCAGACAGCCCGCTTATGCATTCGCTGGTCGATCGAACCAGATCGCTGTTTACTATTAAGTACTAACATAGGCTAAGAATTTTGTTACTGACACACTGGACCCCTGTTGTCTTCATAATAAATAAATAAATAAACTGTCCCACATGAACCTGGGGCTTTACATGTAGTCGAGTAATATAACTCAGGCATGATGGTCTTGCACCGAAGTAAGTGATAATTATACGAAACGCACATGCATTCGAAAACTAACAGCTGCGTGGCTAAGGTTCGAACTCGCGACCTAAGAGTCTTGGCAGTGTGACGGTCACACCACTTGGCCTTATAATCAGTAAAGGGCTGTAAGTAAGTCCTGCGAAGGGCAGGGCGTTTTTGTGGGACTGTCTCTTGTAATGTGACGTTCAAAAAGTGCTGATTATCAGCCTTATTTGAATAAATGACTCTTGATTTTGAGTGCTTCTATGACTCAATGTGCTTTCACAACATAATAAAAAAATCACGGAAAACAATTTTACTGCCAGAAGTCAGTGACTTTTGTTTCATTCATTGATTTTTTTAGTGTTTTCTTGGAGGTCGGTTTTTTTTTTGCAAAAAAGTTTTCTTTTTAGGCTTTTTAGTTTCTTTATGATGGTAGAAGGCAGTGTCACACATTTTTTATCGACTATTCATTTTTAGGGTTCCGTAGTCAACTAGGAACCCTTATAGTTTCGCCATGTCTGTCTGTCCGTCCGTCCGTCCGTCCGTCCTCGCTTAATCTCTGTGACCGTTAGCACTAGAAAGCTGAAATTTGGTACCAATATGTATATCAATCACGCCGACAAAGTAGTAAAATAAAAATTGGAAAAAAATGTTTTATTAGGGTAGCCACCCTATATGTAAAGTAGGAAGTGATTTTTTTTTTAATTTGAACCCTAACGTGTGATATATTGTTGGAAAGGTATTTAAAAATGAATAGGGGTTTACTAAGATCATTTTTTGATATTGTCAATAATTTCGGAAATAATCGCTCAAAAAGTAAAAAACAATGTGTCCCCCCCCCCTCTAACTTTTGAACCATAAGTTTAGAAAATATGAAAAAAATCTGAAAAGTAGAACTTTATAAGGACTTTCTATGAAAATTATTTTGAACTTGATTGACACAACAGTTTTTGTACAAAAAAGACAAAAAGTTTTACAAAATAATTTCTGGACTAAGTTTGTAGTATAATCGTATATGCAAGCATTTTTTTTAACTTCGTTTACATATTTTAATATCTATATAAAAAAAGAATTATTGAAATCGGTTCTCGCAATCCAAAATTATTAAAAAAAGTATTAATTAGGAAATACAATTCTCTAGTGTTCAACGTCAAACAAATAATAAACTCATAAGTGGGAACACTTATTGTGACGGACGGGAAACTACGGAACCCTACACTGAGCGTGGCCCGACACGCTCTTGGCCGGTTTTCATTGCTACTAAGAGATATTAGCATATCGTTCATTTACATTAGAAGTCATATTCTCATGGATACTATAAGTTGAACTGGACCACCTGAACGCCGGGAAGCACTATCTCCCAAATAAAAAAAAAATATCAAAAGAATCGGTTCATCTAGTTAAAATTTCTAAGGTCCTTAACAATCATCTGCCTAGCCTTTTCCGAACTATGTTGGGGTCGGCTTCCAGTCTAACCGGATGCAGCTGAATATCAGTATTTTACATGGAGCGACTGCTTATCTGATCTCCACAACCTAGTTAATACTGGGTAATACGATACCCCTTGGTAAGACTCGTTGTCAGACTTTCGGAACACAGACTACCTGTAATGACTGTCAAATGACAGCCGGGACCAAGACTTAACGTGTTTTCCGAGACACGGAGGAAACTCGGTATGTTACGGGTGGTCACCCATCCACAGACCAACCTAGGCAAGCGCGGCTTAACCTAAAGATCGACTCGAGCGGCTGCTATTATTTAGCCACGAGCTCCTCCTAAGGTCCTTAACAAACAAATAAAAAATACAGTCAAATTGAGAACCTCCTCCTTTTTTAAGTCGGTTTTAAAACAGCGTCACTATACATACAGTAAACAAGTTTTCAATCATTTATCACACATTTCTGTTGTCTTAATGTCCAGAACGGCCATGAACTTATTTATGACGTTTCTCGATCAATAAATGCTGTAACAGTAAATATTGTCCAAATCTACATTCAGAATATAAAGTGGGCACATAACGGGATTGCCAACACCAATTGTAGGTATAAGACTAGCTTATATTGTTATGGCTTGAATTGAATATGGTGAAACAGGAATTGTTGGCTATTGAGATTACCACTAATTGAGAATCTTACTATGTAATATTATCAATGCGACTGTTTTTGAAGACATGGATGTTTGTAAGGATGGATGTATGGATATATATATCTTGATGAAATTTGGCAAAGAGGTAGATTATAGTCTGAAATAACAATAAGATAGGACGTTTTTTTCGATATCACGCGGGCGAAGCCGCGGGCGCCAGTAAGTTTATTTATATACACGTTTTCACCCGCGCTGCTCAGCACCTGTTGGTCGTGGCGTGATGTTATATAGCCTATAGCCTTCCTCAAGAAATGGACTATCCAACACTAAAAGAATTTTCCAATTCCAATCAGTAGTCCCTGAGATTAGCGCGTTCAAACAAACAAACAAACAAACTCTTCAGCTTTATAATATTAGTATAGATTTAACAGTTCAAGAACAAAGTACAGAGACTCGGACTCGGGCTCCTCCAAAGTAATAACTAACGTAATTTCAGTTACTTGTATAACTCGTGGCTTAATAATAGCAGCCGCTCAAGTCGATCTTTAGGTTAAACCGCGCTTGCCTAGGTTGGTCTGTAGATTGGTGACCACCCGATACCTACCGAGTTTCCTACGTGCCTCAGAAAGCACGTTAAGCTATTGATCCCGGCTTTCATTTATTCAGTCTAGTTTCCCGAAAGTCTGACAACCATCCTTACCAAAGGGTATCGTAATACAGTATTACGAAGTACTGACTGGGTTATGAAGGTCAGATAGGCAGTCGATTCATCCTTACTATCCTTACTCCTTACTAATATTATAAAAGCGAAAGTGAGTTTGTTTGTTTGTTACCTCTTCACGCTTTGATGAATTTTGGTACATAGATAGTTGGGAACCAGGAGACGGACATAGGCTAATTTTTATTTGAAAAAAGTGGGATGTGAGGGAGAAAGAGGGAAGAAAAGGGAAAACTTAGCGTTTCTATTACAAATCAATAAGGCGCAAGGAGAACCCCCAAATTTAACGCGGGCGAAGCCGCGGGCGAAAGCTAGTATAAAATATAAATATAAACTGGAAACCAACCCCAACATTGTTAGGATAAGGTTATGATAAATGATGATGGGAACGATGATAAATCCATACTAATATTATAAAAGCGAAAGTGAATTTGTCTTTTTTTTTTCACGCCTATGTGGCGAAACCGAATTTGATGAATATTAGTACAGAGATAATTGTTGACCCTGGAGACCGACATAGGCGAAGCAAAGTGAGAAAAAGCTTAGAAAAAGGGAAGAAAAGGGGAGAGAAATATATTTTTTTTTTCGATCATCACGCGGGTTATAGTTAGCGTTAGCCCAAAGTAACTATGTCACGCGAACGAAGTCGCGGGCGGAAGCTCTCTCTCTAATATATAAAAAATCTCGTGTCACAATGTTCTTTCCCATACTCCTCCGTAACGGCTCTACCGATTACCCTTAAGGTTGGTAAGCAGCAAGTGAAACCGCTGGGCACAGCTAGTTGTGTTATATATGTAATTAATCATTCTTATTTATAATAGGATCAACCATTATTTTATTAGGGTTGTTAAGCATAGCCACGTTTACATAAAGTTTATTTAATAAATAGGAATGATTAATTCTCAAGACTCGGTAATCTAACAAGTTTACGAATAACAATTCTAGTGACTTTAGTTTAGAGCTGATATTTGTAAACTATGTCTAGTTAATAAATGTCGTCAATTTTACAGTCACTATACTTATAACAATAACTTTAGCCCCCATTGTTACTGTGAAACAGAAATACCAGGAATCTATGTGGAAAAATGACACCTGTCAACGATTTCATAGTATGAAATATTATACCAGCTGTGCCCCACGGTCTCATTCGCGTGGTGATAGAATTTAAAATATATCTTTATGAATTAGCCTATGTGTTTATTATAATCACATAATGTATAAGCTATATTATAGTAAAGTTTCATAAAAATCCATTCAGTAGTTTTTGCATGAAAATGTAACAGACATCCATACTTTCAAACAAACTTTTGCGTTTATAATATTATAAATAGGATTTACACGATAATTTAATACAATATGTATAGCTAAATCTATAGCTACAATAGCGGTGTTATCGCTGACAGCGATATCTTGCAGACAACCTTTGTATGGACTGGCCAGTCCAGATAGTATAGCATTTCCCTAAAACGCCAGCTTTATGTATAAGGTTCCTCACATGCTTAGCCAGAATTCAGATAATTTAGTTTGTGAATACTGAACTAATTCCAATGATTCTTACAAAGGCTGTCTGGAAGAAATCGCTGTCAGCGATATTGAACACATTAAAAACTTTAATGTTTTAGTATAAAAATCAACCACGCTGTAATTTTTATGGAGATTTTTATGAGACACGATGACACGTGCGTAAGGCTTCGCCCGACCCTAGTTCAGGGCACGGTCCAGAGCGAGAGCGAATAGGAAGCAGGAACCTCCATCTGCACAGCAGTTAGCGAATGAGGTGGCTGGATGATTGAGGAAGCAATCCTCAAAACAACCCAGCCGCCGCGGGAGACATTCGGAGCAGCGCCACGGAGACTTCATTTGTGCCCAATTGATGGCAATAAGTTCGCCACCTCTCATTTTCGACTTAAGGCCGTACCCTAACAAAATAACCTGGCGCATTCGTTCTCTCTTTGCCGCGCAGGAGTAACAGTAGTGAAAAATGCCCATTTTTTGGAATAAAATCTATATAAAACTAGCTGCTGTGCCTATACATTGCTATGCAATTTTCTACCTTTCTACCTACCCTACTTTTTCTTTCCTATAAACCTCACGGAGCTCGAGACCTTTCCAACGAATGCAAAACCGTGGAAATCGGTTCGTGCGTTCTGGAGTTATAGCGTCAGGAAGGAAAACCCGACTTATTTTTATATAGTAGATAAAGTTTTGGGTTTTTGTAAAAATATTTGTCCAAAAATGTTCATTATAATATTGTGTACCTATTCATTAGTGTCAGTAGCAAAATTAAACAATGATTACTTTACGAGGAGATGCATGTTATTGGTAATTATTACTAATTTCTGGGGTTTTGCTGTAAGAAGATTTAAGTAGTAAATAATTTCTCAATAAAAAAAATGTACAATAATAGAATCAAGATTATAAAGAAATTTTATGTATTTTTTTAGTTACTTAGTTTGTTTTAAATATCAAGTAGATAGCTCCAGAAAACTGCCCAAAAACGGCTTGCGCAGCGTTTTGGTCGGGGAGTCCCACATTACAGTTATGTTTAAGGCACCTTAAACATAACTGCAATGTGGGACTATTATTAGGTATACTCTGCCCAGCCTTTCGGCCATGACGGTCGTAATGTTAATCTTTCCGATAACTTTACTTGCACGATGAACGTATTAGCGTGACGTCACATATCATGTTTTCAATCTGTTTTCTTCGTAGACTAAACAGATGTTTGTATTTTCATAACAAGGTGAAGTTTTATAGAGGTAAATATGAGAATTTCCCGAGTAATGCGCACAGATATTCATAAAACAATGTTTGTTATAGTAATAACAAACATTATTCTATTATATGTACTTATACTAGTTCGTAATACATACGCAAGAATCCTGAGGAATTGATATTAGAGGATCTAGACAAACCGGCAATCTATGCATAAGTTTTAAAGATTACTGAAAAGTGAAAAACAATTGAACCGACATATCAGCTGCCTAGACTTTTATTTATTTTTTGCGGATAGAAAAAAGTAATTAACAGGGGTGTGTCAGACCTTTACTGGCTAAAGCCCACCCATGTTCTTTATTTTGCCCTTGATGTTCCGGGGATGAGGTATCTTTTTCGAATAACCCGCAACCCCGGTAGGCGGTCATCCTGACAGGCCCCTCTGCTCTATTGACTCTCTCCACAACTCAATTAGTACTGGGTAATACAATACGCAAATTAATTAAGGAAACCAACTTAGTTTTAAGTAGGCATGTAGGTATTGATCACAAACAAAAAATCAAATAGCCTTTTATTGCTGTTAAATTTCTTACAATATAAGAAATTTAACAGTAATAAAAGGGTATTTTATTTTTATTTATTATTTAATAATACAATACGCCTTGATAAAACCGGTTGTCTGACTTTCGGGACACTGACTACCTGTAACAACTGTCCAAGATCTACAAATGACAGCCATGATCAACAACTTCGTGTGCTTTCAAAGGCACGGATTATACTCGGTATGGGTCATACTCATCCATGGACCAACCGAGGCAAGCGCGAAGCGACTGTTTAACCACAAGCTCCTGACCTGAACTGACATAAGCTACCGAAAATTTGATGTCAACGCTGTTAAAAGTCGTTGCAAAAATTGTAAAAGGTTATTGATAGCGATTGTTTCTTGGCCTTCACGGGTTCCATTTCTTCAGGGCCAAGCGACAATTGCTGTGCAAATAATCGTAGTAGTATTGTATTGGGATCACGGGGTTAAAAAGATTGTCGTTCTATCCAAAAAACTGGTATTCATCCCCATCCAGTTACTTGGCGTTGAAAAAAGCCTAGATAAAACGACTGCCATTTTTCTGTCTTTCTCCTAATTTATTTGGTAGCCTGGAGATTAATTTGAACAATATTGTCTATGTATATATATATAACTAGCTGTGCCCAGCGGTTTCACCCGCTGCTCACTTAGGGGTATGAAAAATAGATGTTGGCCGATTCTCAGACCTACCCGATATGTACAGAAAATTTTGTTTAAATCGGTCCAGCCGTTTCGGAGGAGTATGGGAACGAAAACTGCGACACGAGAATTTTATATATTAGATTTATTTTGTCTGAAATTTTCTGTCAATTTGCACCAACTATGTGTTTGTCTCTGCATCACCGTGAGGTTGACTGGTAAAAATGCCCAAGGCATTAGATCTGCTTTTATACAATGTTTTTTTCACATGCGCATGAAGTTATAATAAATAAATGAAATACTCTGCGTTACTCCCAAAGTCCAAATAAATAAATAAAATAAACTTTATTTTGGAACAATTTGGTTAAACAATTTTACAAAAATAAACGAAGATAGCTGCAAAAGTATAATACTGCGGCACAGCTATCAACGCCCAACTCTATACCACAATAATTTAAAATGCGGTTTGTTCCAGACTTAGTTCAAGGAAATAGTAATTAAGTAGAAAAAATAAAACAAAATAAAAACTTAATCTAAGATTAAAAAGAAACATTGGATAAAAATACACTGGTTTTCCATTTTCAGTATCCAAGTGTAGTAAAGTGTATGAATATTATGTGTGTGTAGTGTGATGCATATACACTACGCGTAGGGATGCGCGCATGCATGCACCCTTGTGTGTGGTTGTATGTTTGTGTGTTTTGTTAAGTTATGTTATGGTACCACAAGTTGCTCAGTTTCGTCATAGGACATGGATTTGAGCCAGTCAGTCAGGTTTTTTCGTAATGAATTTCTAGTGCAAGGGTAAATGTTAATTTTGTTATTAATAGTGTTATAAAGTTTGGAGCCTAGGTGCTTAAAGTGGCGGCTTACCACCACTGACCTGCAGAGCTCAGTTTTACAGATTCTGTCAGAGCGACGCTTCTGTGAGAGGTAGTGTGGGTTAAATAATATAATAAATAAAATCTGCACACAGCTAACATTTTCGATAGTATTGATATTCAAACATTCATTTCTGATATTATTAACAAACACGCTAATGTAATCCCCGATAAAATAGGCAGACTTACAAGGGTATTGCCATCAACTAGGCATAGATCCAGACTCTGGGGTTGCTACTAAGAAATTCTTGATTGAAAAACCCGATGTTCAAAATGCTCTAATCAGCAAAACCCAAAAAATCACACTTTGACGGGCCTTTTGGTCTAGTGGTTAGTGGCCCTGAGGTCGTGGGTTCGATTCCTACCCAGGACAAAATTTGTGTGATAAGCATGATTGATTGTTCTGTGTCTGGGTGTGATTTATTTATAATATGTATGTATTCATAAATTATATAAGTATGTATATCAGTTGTCTTAGTTTGGGATCAGAAAGCCGTGTGTGAGTTGTCCCAAGATATTTATATTAAGATACTCAAAAATCGCGCGACTACTAAACCCACGACGTAGTCGAAGTTTTATTGAATAAAAAGCACTGCTCTTGCTTCTCTGTAAAAACGCTACTATCTTTCAACCTAGGGTCAGTCCAAAGCAGCTTAGTCATGAATCTTCACTTAAACTAGATTAATGGCCTGGTTCACTGTATTGTGCCAGCTAGGAATTAATATAACAGTTGAATGGAAATACTGTTCCATTTTTGAAATGGATCGATTTCTAATTGTACGTAACCAGCCGAGATTCTAGACATAGTGACAGATTTAGGATTATATTCTATTCTAGAATGCAGGTTTAAATATTTTAAGTATCATTTGATATAAGTAATCATAACATAACATCACGCCTGTAATCCCTGAAGGGTTAGGCAGACATTTAGCTAATAGTACGCCCACATTTCGCCAGTTATAAGTCATTTAATAGAAGGCGATCCTATTGCCATTAATCGGGCACAAATCAAGAAACCAATGCTGCTATTGAGAATTTTCTAATGGAGAAACCTAATAACTCTTTGTCTGACCCGGGAAACCAAACGAGTACCTCAAGTCGCACTTGCGACCACTAGACTAAACCAACAATCATCGACAGCAAAACTTTTATGTATATAGATCAGCTCAAAGTTGAACTAAGATTAATGTTAGTACCTACTAGTATTAGCTCAATGTTGAGCTACAAGTATTATAAGCATCCAAGCAACAGACCTACAACTGAATACCAGCACTCTACATGGAGCGATTGCCTATCTAATCTCCACTTACACACACACTTACTGGGTAATAGTAGGTATTTTATTAGGTTGGGTAATTATCCAATAACTACGTTACGCTATCCTATAATACTTAAACAACAACATTGTAAAACCAAATGATTTTAAAAGTGTAAGGAGTTTCTTGCTGGTTCTTCTCCACGAGCTACTCGAACCGTGCACCTTTTCTCGATGTTTAATAAGTGTCCATGTAGGCTTATCACTTTTATCACTGAGTACCTACTTATTTATTTGTACTTGTTGCCATCGTCCGTGTGTCACTGCGGGTGCCAACTGAAAACCAGCGTTGGGTGTCTGACGCCCAGCATATGCTGAGTTGGTAACCCTTTCGTTATGGGCACGCTCAGCGCAACCTTGTCCATGTTTTTCTGTGCACCTTTTTTTTATTTTTCTTTTGCTGCTGTGTTGTGTCTGTTTCGAATAAATATGTTTCTATTCTATTCTATTCTATTCTTATGTGAAATCAAGTATTTAATTTGAGGTACACATGACCTTTTCGAGGAACTTCAACCAGTCTTACCAAGGGGTATCGTATTACCCAGTACTAACTGGGTTGTGGAGGTCAGATAGGCCGTCGCTCCATGTAAAATACTGATATTTAGCTGCATCCGGTTAGACTGGGAGCCGACAACTATCGTGAAAATAGCGAAATTGATGAACGATGAACTTTTTAAAACAAGTCGTATCAGAGTGTCCAAAGACAATCTTTTATCAGATACTTACAGAAATATACCACCAAATAAATATAGATTATTTAAGTAGGTACAAAATCTTTAAACCTCATTCTAAATATTTTATTACATTAAGTTTCCAAGCCCTTCATACCGTAACGGTGGCGTCTGAAAACGTACGGGCGGCCGTTGACCCCGCGGGCCGTTGAACCTATTTCGGAGCACGGTACTGTTCACACTAATTTGGGGTCATTTTGTTATACAAGGCCATTAATTGACGCAGGCCGATTATATGCGTAAGTAATATAAAGATATTTTACAGAAATAACATACATGACAACAAAGCAGAGGTGTACCTATATATTTAAGTACTAGCTAACGCGCTAATCTCAGGGACTACTGGTTGGAATTGGAAAATTCTTTTTGTGTTGGATAGTCCATTTCTTGAGGAAGGCTATAGGCTATATAACATCACGCTACGACCAACAGGTGCTGAGCAGCGTGGGTGAAACCGCGTGGAACAGCTAGTAAATAATAAAAAGCTAAACAAATTAAAAATGAACCGTGGCAGCTAAACCGGGCATATTTTCCTGGCTGTACACTTCTACAGGGATAGGAAAGTTATTATTGAAGTTGTGAAAGATCAAGCCACGTGGTCTGTATAGCAGGCCATTGAGCTCTGTGCTCAACCTCTCATACTTAATTCATTTCTACAAATTAGGTAAAAGGACTAAGTTTGAGAGACCTTAGTAGACAAAATTGTAACACCCCATTAGCAGTACTCATTATTTATGGCATCAATTATATTCAAGTTTTCACAGACATAATTTGTCATAAATGTAAAACTATGAATATTTATTTCCTAGAATTCAAGATGATGGTGGTAAAGACGATGAAGATTGTTGTTTCGATAGTCGAGTTTTTCAAACAATTGGCTAAAACGAACAAACAAAATTATAGAAGACATTAAACAATTAAGTAAAGCTAATAGAATTGGTGTGTTATTGTGAGTTGGGATGACCGGATGCATATTTATTTACCTAAAGTAAAAATTTGGTTAGCAAAGTATGGAAGCGGTTTGTTAGGATATTTTATTAAAAATTAAATCTCGGATTTCGGGATTGCATCACTAATAGGATGTAGAATGTATATGTATATTTACTTATCTTACCTATTTACTTATATTTCAATATCCCGATTTGATATATATAGATTAAGGAAAAACAACAATATTACGTTGAAACAGGGCAACAGTAATTTGTGTTAAATTGAATATACAATATCTCACGGAGTAAACACTTAAATCGCGAGATTTTTTGTAGAAAAAAGTGCTTTCCACTTTTCAAATTTAGGTGTCTAGGTGTATCCTAAATCTATCTATACTAATATTATAAAGCTGAAGAGTTTGTTTGTTTGTTTGTTTGAACGCGCTAATCTCAGGGACTTCTGGTTGGAATTGAATAATTCTTTTAGTGTTGGATAGTCCATTTCTCGAGAAAGGCTATAGGCTATATAACATCACGCTACGACCAACAGGTGCTGAGCAGCGTGGGTGAAACCGCGGAGAACAGCTAGTGTGTTATAATAGGTATGCATTCGAATATCCTAAATCTAGTTATAATAATGCAATGTCCATGATTTGTAAAATAGTAATAGTCAAATATGCACGTGATTATTTAGGGTGAAGATCCACGGAATATTTATATGACATGTAACATTTTTATAAGTTAACTAGCTGTTCCACGCGGTTTCACCCACGCTGCTCAGCACCTGTTGGTCGTAGCGTGATGTTATATAGCCTATAGCCTTCCTCAAGAAATGGACTATCCAACACTAAAAGAATTTTCCAATTCCAACCAGTAGTCCCTGAGATTAGCGCGTTCAAACAAACAAACAAACTCTTCGGCTTTATAATATTAGTATAGATAAAAAACAGAGACTAAAGTGATTAGGAAAATATGTAGTAAAGCTTTCAAGCCACGTGTTCTTCAAAAAACATCGCCATATTTTTCTTTGTAATTTTCATCAATAGAAGTTCACGGCCAGACGATGTTCGATTGAATCCTCGAGTTTCATTGGCAGTCACTATCATCTGACTGAAAGTTTATAATAGTATACCTGTTCCCCACGGTTTCACCCGCGCTGCTCAGCACCTGTTGGTCGTAGCGTGATGTTATATAGCCTATAGCCTTCCTCAAGAAATGGACTATCCAACACTAAAAGAATTTTCCAATTCCAACCAGTAGTCCCTGAGATTAGCGCGTTCAAACAAACAAACAAACAAACTCTTCAGCTTTATAATATTAAGTATAGATTAGTAGTATTCGTAGCTAGTCAATACAGCCGTTCAGATCGATCTTTAGGTTAAGCCGTGCTTACCTAGGTTTGTCCGTGTATGGGTGACTACCCAGTACATATTTTTTTCTGTGCTACGGAAAGCACGTAAGCACGTGCCATTTTTAGATTATATCAAATAGATCCGTGTTAGCAATTAGTTTTTTTTTAAACGTTGCTCCACTCTAGGAATTTCTCCTGTATCGTGGGTGCGTTTACAAACATTTAAACTCACATACAGCCAGACCCGACAAAACTATATGCATACACATATTTGTTCTATGCGAGAATTGAACCCACGACACGCAGCGCAGCAGTCAATAGCTAAGCCACTGCGCCAACCGTGCCGTCAAAAATTGATTGTGTCACCTTATGTGAAATGTTTTCTGTAAGAGCATTATTGTTGTAATGTGAGTATATAATAAAGTATTCTATTAAACTGTAAACCAAATATTGATTGGATAAACCAAGACGGATTACTCCCCAAACCCCCCAATGTATAAAACATAGGTTGAAGAAAAACAAGGTTCTGTTAGATACAGAGCTAATAATGGTATTTTCCTACCCCCATTTTATTTGAGGTCGACTCAACACGTTTTCTTCTTCCATTCTCCCCTGTCTGACATCACGGCAACATTTACTTTTTGCTCCTTCATCCATCAATATTCATGTCCCCGTTAAATGTCGTTAAGTTCCTACGGGAATAGATAGACAGATAGATAAAAACTGGGCGGTCTTATCACTAAAACCGATATTTTCAAGACAACCTTTAGATGGATTTAAAGGTGGAGAAACAGTACTGTGGGTAGTCTCTGTGGTGTAACATTTTTCAAAATTAATAGTTATATTAAAAAAAAAAACAAATAATTATACATAAATATATTTAAAATAATAATCATCAAGAGCAAAGAAGTATTTAAAATTGTTGTTTAAGAAGAGAGGCAGTGCTTTTTGACTTTTTAAAAGTGGACAGGGTTTTAGCGCTTCTTACAGACATGGGCACGGCATTCCACAGCCGTACAGCTTGAACTGTAAAGGATTTATCGTAGAAGCTAGTAAGACACTCATGAGGGAACTTGATACGGTGTAGTTATGGGTTTAACGGTAAAATCTTCGTTTTCTTGAAGGCCTACCTCGCTAAAACGTTACTCATAAATTCGACGATTTTGGTAGCTTTATCGCGTGTTTTTGCGACATTCAACAGGATATTAAATGTCCATACCAAGACAAACCAAGACAAACAACTCCCTCTATTTTTTTCTGGAACAGGCGAAACTTTCAAACTTACTCTTATATTCCTTACTTTATCCATTCTTGTTTCTTCCGATAAAGAACCTAAAACAGTATTTTGTCATTTTATTTTCTTATTAACCAAATTAATTAAAATAAAATAGTATTTTTTTCCTATGAGTGTATGTGTATCAGTTGATTGCGAAAGTCTTTTCAGGATTTTAAAGAACGTTGTTTTTCCATTTGGGTCCTTCAATAAAAAAGATTTTGAATTTCAAAGATTTTCGCGGACTGACAAATGGCAATCTCCTCTGAACATTAATGTTTTGACTGAATACAAAAATCCAAATATTTTATTTTACAAGGGCTCAATAATATTTTATTTTAAATAAAACACCGAGAAAAGGTGCTCGGTTCGGGTTGGCCGTTATTTATGGAGAAGAACCGGCAAGAAACTTTATGGTTATTTGAAATATCATTTGGTTTTACAATATCGTAGAGTGACAATTTCAAAATGTGTTATAATGTAACTTTATGTGGTAAATATTAATGATGACGACTTGCAACATGGACGGCTTTCGTAGCAATTTTAACCGACTTAAAAAAGGAGGCCTTTTCAATTCTTTTTTTGTGTTACTCGATTTCTCCGTCAATTGTGGACTTATTTTCAAAATTCTACATTCGCGGTACGAAAACGTTATAATCATACATTAATATCAAGAAACTCCATGTACAAGTAACAACCATCTCTATAAATAAGTAAGGTATCGATTACAAATCGATTTCGCAACGCAGTCGTTTGCGCAGGCGTCGCGGATGTGACGTCAGAAAGGTAGATTGCGCTGCTATTGTTTGAAGATGTGGGTCAAACGGAAATCTGAAGGATTTCTATTGATGAAAGTGGCTGTGTGTTGAGTTATGATATTTTATATTTGCACACATTTGAATCTAGAGGTAAAGATGCCTCTAGATTGAAATGTGTGCAAATATAAAAGGCTTTTAATCTATACTAATATTATAAAGCTTAAGAGTTTGTTTGTTTGTTTGAACGCGCTAATCTCGGTAACTACTGGTTGGAATTGGAAAATTCTTTTAGTGTTGGATAGTCCATTTCTTGAGGAAGGCTATAGCATCATGCTACGACCAACAGGTGCTGAGCAGCGCGGGTGAAGCCGTGGGGAACAGCTAGTTTAGAGATAAATTTTGTCCATTTATCAACTTTTTTTTTGTTCTGGGCGGAGCGGGGGGAGTGCGAGACTGTCTAAAACCCACCCATGTTCCTTCCCTTTCTGTTCCGGGGCCGCGGTATCTCTTTCTAACAACCCGCAGCCCCGGATTTTGTCAACCTTCAATGATAATTAGCAATATGAAAAATATCTAATAGGTTGATTTAATCCTGGAGGTTTAAATTAGCCCCATTAGCAGAATCATATTATAGGATAATAACGCAGTTAGTATTGTGGATAGTGATTTTATGAACATTTTTACGAATGGTAACTTAATTAATATAAATAACCCATTATGATTTAGTTTAATGGGCCATTTAAAGCCCCCGAATGACAATTTATGTCCAGGATAATTCAACATACAGAAATTATAACATAGGTACTTAAATTAGAATTTTGGCTGGGAAATTCCTCTAAGATAAAGCGAGTAAATAACATTTATGTATTGTAACGAAAAGTTTTTTATCTCGAGTGTTATACTCAATATTATTTCTGTTGGAAGCCAGTAAAAAACTGTTAATGTTGATGGACAGAGAGCGAGAAGGCCAAAGAAAAGATGGAAGGATTGTGTAAGGAATGATATGAAGCAGAAAGAAGTAAATGATGTCATGACGTCTGCTGGGGAAAATGGAAGAAGAAAACGTGTTGCGCCGATCCCAAATAAAAGGACAAGGGCAGGAAAATGATGACTTATTAAAAAGAAAACTATACTAATGATTGAAACCTTTGAAGTTAACAATGACCTTAACAGAAGGAGGCTCTCGTTAGGTAGCTGGATCAAGGGCTTGATACAGAAAGCGGTACTCCTGGACACGGCTCGTATTGTTAGGAGGTTCCTTTCTCTGGAGCCCTGACCGCCGGTAGTTTGGACCCTGTACCCGATACTGGTGGGCTACAATTTTTATATTTTTAAATGTTTTTATTATTTTTTTAAGAAATATTTAAAAATGTAAACATACCTATGTTATGAAAACAATAAATGGACTTACCTTAACAAAACAATATAAAAAAATGTTTACAAAAATCGCCTCAAGTCGAGGTCAATTCGTAAAAGATTCTTGTAGAACTGTGTCTGTAAATTCAAGGAATACCTATAACTACTAAACAAGTTGCATAAAACCTAAGTTATTTTCGCTTTTCATGGATTCGACACAGAAGGAAACCCGGTTTAATGTCTATTTTTTGTGGACAATAAGGGACATGCATTCCTAATACTGATCGCAGTGATGGCTGATGACGACTGGTGCAGCATGGCTGCCGTGTTGCAGCACCATGCTGAAATAGATGCGTTTTGGCTTCGTACGAATTTAGTTAATTATTTTAATTTTGTTTGTAGGGCGACGTCGTCATTGTCCTCTTAAAAAACAATATTTGTTTCTTTACTCTAAGGCTTAGAATAAAATAACAAATGTAAGTAGTTTTTTTTTTATTCATTTTTAAGTATTTTTTTTAGTTTGTCTTATTGTTTGGTCTTGTGCGAGTCTAACGAACAGTATTTCTTTCTTTCTTTTTATACGAACCCTTACGAGAGAGAGCTAGGCCATATTTCCGAATAGCGAAGCCGGTCACTGAGAACATCTGTCACAATTATTTTGTTGCTATTGCACAGATAAAGCTTAGTTACATCTAACTGTATCATACTCTATTATATGGTAATTATTTCAATGATACATCGATGTGTACAATCTTTTGATGGAATTTTGAAAGTTAAATTTGACACGTCCTACGTGGCCCCGATACAGGTAGAAGGCGACGATGCGGACCTCGTAACTGTTACTTGGTTTGTTTTTTTTTTGCGGCTAGAAAATTGTCAAATAAGCTGACTTATTTAAGCTCCATGTCATCATGTCATGCGTACAAAATTTCAACTGAATCGGAATCCGGAAAGTTTTACAATTTGACTGTTACTATAGCCACGTCATCTCACTGCTAGTCAAAGGCCTTTCCCCACGACGGCGACGTCCAGTACTTTCAATCCGCGGCGCCCGCCTGCCAGGGTTGCGGGTTATTCAAAAGAGACACCGCGGCTCTTGAACATAAAGGGTAATAGAAAGAACATGGGTGGGATTTAGTAAGTATAAGTCTGACTCTCCCTTCAGCTCCGCCCAGAGCGGGAGGAGACATTTGATGATTTCCCAGCCAAAAACATTGCCAAAATCAATATTTTTCAAACTCATGTCAAAAAAAAACAATGTCCAATTCAACCAAAAACAAAATACTCAGTATTACTCAATCATTACCGCGTCCCACGCCGCCGTGCTAACTTTTATTTCACTCAGAAAAACTTATGTCTGCCCCAGTTCGAGCAACTTTGGGATTTACTTCTCTTTTAATAAGTTTCAAACTGTACACACAAACTTAGTCAGGCAAAGAAAAGTAAGTTTAGTTATAAAGTTTGATAACGAATGAATTATCAATATTACTTACTTATTTCCAAAAAAAAACCGGACAAGAGCGAGTCAGACTTGAGCACTGAGGGTTCCGTACAAACTGCGACATTATATGCCATATAGTTTGACTGCGTAAACTTAGAGGGTTGCTTTTTTCACAGCACAAAAAGACTACAGACTTGAGTAGGTATATAGTTTTAATTTCAACTCGATACCTCCATCTGTTCCCGAGATTAAGGGTCTTTACAGAGAGACGGACACCAGGGTTCCATTTTTCCTTTTTAGATACCTACAGAACCTCAAAAACCATGTTCCTTCGCATCACATAATAAAAACTGACGTGTATTTACCAATAATAAACCGTAGTCTGTCTAAAACGTAGTTTATCTTAACCGTAGATTTTCTGTTACAATTTATCTATATATTTTTTTGGAAACTAGCCAACAAAACAATTTTGTAACACCTCGCTTGGAGGTCAAAACACTCAATAATCAAAAGCTTCATACATTTTGTTTAAACTATATGCTTTCGTTTGACCGCAACTCGCCCGATGTAAAGCGAAGCCTATGGTGGAGCAAGCTTGAATAGAAGAAACCGATTCACACGAACTTGAAACTTTGAAGAAATCTTGATTATAATGATCAGAGAACAGAGAAACCGACAGTGATTTCCAAAGACTGACGGTCATCATCATCATTTTCCTGCCCTTATCCCATTCTATCTATTTGGGGTCGGCGCACACGTTTTCTTCTTCGATTCTCCCCTATCAGACGTCACGGCATAATTTACTCCTTTCTCCTACATATCATTCCTTACACAATCCAAAGACAGACGGTACGCACAATAAATGTGGGTGTATAACGCAGCTTATGCTGAGACAGGGACCTTTTTTGCCTCGCAAAGACAATAACCTTGTCTCTACTATTTTTATTTCATTTTGTTATTGATTTATTTGTTTTGTGCGAGTCTTAAATAAAAGTTTTTCTTTCTTTCTTAGTAACTTCTATATTCCTATACACCCCAAAACTAGACAACAGCAAACAAATGTACAGTAATCACCACACACACGTGTATCATATTATTATAAGGTAAAAGAAACAAAAGCGGTGCCAGAGAAAATGAAGAATGGTGATTAATTTTAGCCCACATCCGCTCGGGAGAGATGTGGACGAATTAGATAACACCTCGTTTAACGAAACAAGACGTGGATGAAAGATTTAAGGAAGCTGGATATAAATGTGACTTAATGAATAAGGTTTTTGTTTTACCAAAGATTTGAGGTTTAGAATGTAGAATTACTGGTTTTATTTGAAAGAAAGACACAGGATTCTAGGATCATACTAGAATTCGCAACTAAAAGTGGTCGACGAAAAGAAAGACGACGAGCGTTTCTTGCCCTCCGTGTGTCACTAGCAGCTTTTTTTGGGTAAATTCCTGTATTGTGTCTTTTGTTGCATCAAATAAATAATTTACGTACGGAATTTTATGAAGAGAAGAGATACCGCAAGCCTAGAACCCGAAGGGTTAAATAAGGAAGATGGATGGGTTTTGTTAGTGAAAGTCTGACAATCCCTGCCGCTCCGCCCGCTGCGGGAGGGGTCAATTGATGATTTCCCATCAGAAAAACCCGTCTATTACATGGAACTTAAAACTGGCGTTCTTAGCTATCAAACAGATTAAACGCGAGAAATATGTAATGTTTACGTGCATAACTAGCCAATATATTAAATTCCTCTATTGATTTTACTCTTAAAAAACCGGGCAACTTCGAATCCAGGGTACCATTCAAACTTGCGACATACACGGTCATTTCTTTTGACTGCGTAGACTTACAGGGAGATTCACAGCTGCAAGGGACTTAAATTAAATTGTTTTAAATTGAAATTGAAACCTCCACGTGTTGTCGAGAAAAATTGTCTTGACAAGTGACTATATAAGAGTTCTATATTTTCCTTTTGAGGTACGGAAGCCGAAAAGAAAAACCTTATAGGATCTATTCTTAAACTAAACATATAGCAGTATGCCTGGCATCCACAGTCCACACGCCAGTACACAAGTACCACAGGAGCCATACACAATGCGCGCGCGCAGGATGTGACGTCAGCGCTTCATGAATGGCCGCAGTGTCGATGACACGCCGCATTGTTCGTACATATGTGGCGGCTTATCTCTGTACCTATCTATATATACGTAGGACGATTTGTTGTCGATGAACTTTTATGTCGAAAGGGCAAAGTTTTGTGGATGATTATTTTCGCATATTTTGCACATCATAACATCACGCCTGTAATTCCCGAAGGATAAGGCAGAGGTGTAGATAACTAATTATTTCGCCAGGTTAAGTTCTATGTACACACGACGGCAGGTCAACCTATTCGAAACCATAATAACCTGTAGGCCTACTATGACATCTCAAAGCAGAACTTATTCCACTGAGTGAAAGAGATGGTGCTAGGCACCCTGTATAGCTGTTTCTTTCCCTCAGCGGAATAAGTTCTGCTTTAAGACGTCATGGTAGGGTAGCAGATCTCTCTACTGCGGATCGCACACCGTAGTAGAGATCAGGT
Source organism: Ochropleura leucogaster (assembly GCA_958449745.1). NCBI lineage: Eukaryota > Metazoa > Arthropoda > Insecta > Lepidoptera > Noctuidae > Ochropleura > Ochropleura leucogaster. Next base: position 16,370,807 of record OY288212.1, read on the forward strand.
TTTTTTTGTGTAGATTGATGTGCCGTCGTGTGTACCTAATAGAGTGCAAGCCTTATGCCACCAACCGGCTACAAGCCAGACTCCGTGGCTGCTACCGAGAAATGTTTGATGGTAAAACCCAATAACACTTTACTCGACCCGTGATTCGATTCCAGGACCTCAGGCTTAGCAGTTACGCTTGCTAACACTAAAACAATTATTCAGTTGTTCATGATTTATCATTAACTAGCTGTTCCCCACGGTTTCACCCGCGCTGCTTAGCACCTGTTGATCGTAGCGTGATGTTATATAGCCTATAGCCTTCCTCAAGAAATGGACTATCCAACACTAAAAGAATTTTCCAATTCCAACCAGTAGTCACTGAGATTAGCGCGTTCAAACAAACAAACTCTTCAGCTTTATAATATTAGTATAGATAACTATTGGTAAGTAGCATTCACCGGTGTATTGTCTGGTAAGTATTGTCTTTCCGCCTCCCTTAAATCCATCCAAAGGTTGTCCTGATAAGATCGCTTTTAGCGATAATACCGCCCATTGTGTCACCCTATTTATAGAACCACTTAGGAATCAAACCACCTAGGTAATACCAGTAGTAGTTACATGAGCTACCCATGTAAAAAAAAATCTAGAAGTTTATAACGTTCTTTCTGTCGTTATCGTGTGCCTCAACTGGTGCCAGAGTTTATATGACGCTAATGGGCCTCTGATTTGGCTTGTTATAATGTACAGTTAGCAATAAGCAAGTCAGGTTTTAAACCTTACCTACACAAAAGCTGCTTTTTATATACCTAAGGGTAGAAACTCTATGTAATAGGAAAAAGCATCTTTTAGCTGCCACGGTTCATTTTAATTGAATTTTGCTTTTACTCTGGACGCTCTTACTGTACACGTCTTTCCACATCGTTCTCACATATTTGTATAATCTCAACACGAATGATGTAAAATCGTTTTTGTAACAATATTCTAATTTAAAAGTGTCCATGGATTTTCTTGCCCATTCTTCTCCATAGAGATTAACGCTTTGGAATGGACAACTACAGTACTTACACAAGTTATTATGTTTTGTGACCGGGACTGTAGCTTCAACATTTTGTTTCTTGACATTCAAAAGTGCCTGTAATGGTCTTATTGAAATAAATGCGTTTGAATTTGAAAGAATTTGGCCCAATATACTTGTACAGTATCTACTTTTCTTTCATTGGACAGGTTTAGTCGTACATGAGAATAAAAAGCTCCAAAAGATTTGGATTCAGATTTATAACACCGCCAACTGGAATGTTTCTCAAATTATCAATCTCAATCAATCTTTGACTAGTTAGGTACCTATATGAAATTAAAGTGTCTGTTTGTAATTCCAATATATCTACTTTTTACTGAATGCATATGAAAGAAAATACGGTACTTTTAACAAAAAAATGCTGTCATTTTTTATGTCTATTTGTGCCGGCAAATTTTCGAAACGACTGAACCATCTGTAACGGGAATATTTCTGTCAGTAAAATTCCCGGGAAATTGACGGTAAAATTTTGCGGGTTGTTCGAAAGAGATACCGCGGCCCCGGAACATAAAGGGAATTAGAAGGAACATGGGAGGGTTTTAGTTAGTCAGTACAAGTCTGACAATCCCCCGCGCTGCGCCTAGAGCGCGGGAAATTATATGGTAATTTCAAATCTGCAAAAAAAAGGAATAACGTATATCTACTTTTATCGAACGAAACACCGCGGCCCCAGAACATCATAAAATTTCTTTGGTAAAAGAAGGAACTTGGGCGGGTTTTAGTCAGTAGAAGTCTGACACTCCGCCCGCGCTCCATCCAGAGAAGTTATTTAAAGATTTTCCATCCGCAAAAATATCTAGTTTTATTTTAGAAAAGGCTAAACAAGAAATCTAAACCCATGAATTGATAACAAAATCCGATGCAAAAAAGGTAGTAATATTTTTAATCGGACAACGGTTGCAAGCCAGTAAGCTATAAAACTGTAATTAGGAAGTTTTTACTATCTAATTAATAACGATATACAGGGTGTTTGGAAGATCGATGCAAAGCCGTGAAGCAGACCTAGTATAGACTATTTAGAACCATTTGAACCTAACTTGTCTTCGGCGAAGTGTGACTATTTTTTTTAAATCAAATTTTAATGATTTTTGATGATAATCCTAAAATTTTGCAGTTATTTGCAAATAATTAGTCAGTTTGAAAGATAAATCATTTATTTTTTTAATTTATTTTATTAAAGTAATGTCTGAACAATCAAACGAAACATGATTAAGGCATCTGTGTCATGAGAATTTTTTTTTTTAGACAGTTGAAGTTAATACTTCTGTTTTTAGATTAAGAAAACAGAATTTTGGCAGTTTAAAAAAAAATCACGGATCGTGCTTTTTCTGTTCAAACATTTTTAAAGACATGCCTAGTTATTAGACTTTCTTTTGAGGTATCAATTACGCAGATAGCTTACAAATTATTGAAATTAGGATCTACAAACTAAAGTGAGGGAGAAAATTAAACATTTTAAATAGGGTGATAAAACGAGACTAGTGCTTTAAAATAATAACATTTATTATTATACTTATTAAAAAATAGATTTTATGTTAAAAAAAAATAAGAAGATAACTTTAATTTTGGACATTCGAAATAAAATTTAGGGGAGACTCTCTAACACTGCCGACGCGTGACGCGAGCGATAAGATGGCGATAACTTTGACAATTTCAGGTAGCGCCCGCGCACCCCTAGTTACGTGAACACATTTCACAGCAAAAACGACTTTATTGGTAAGACAATAGGGTCGTGTTTCTTTAGATAGGGTCAGTAACTACCTGTTTTTTTGATGGGACGCCAGTTTACTCAGTCGAGTAACAACTGCGCTTGTGACTAGACGTTATCTCCTTTTTCGTGACAATTCATCGTGTTCAGTTGTAGCTCTTTGCGCTCCTGCACGTGACTCTTGAACTTTTATTTTAAGTTGAACTTTTAGTGCGTTACCAGCCGTTTTTGTGAGAACTGACTATGGCTACTTTCTCGAACGAGGAATATGCTGACATCGTTTTTATGTATGGCAGAGCAGACGGCAATGGATCTTTAGCACGACGGATGTACCAAGAACGCTATCCTAATCGGAGAGTACCGAACGTAAGAGTGTTTTACAACACATTTCGTCGGCTTGCTGCAGATGGGATACACCGTGTGGAACCTGGAGTCAATCCAGGTAGACATGGTACTGACATCGAACAAGATATCTTAGCGGCATTTCAAGCTGATCCACATACCAGCACTAGAAAAGTAGCTCGAAATTTAAACATCTCCCATTGGAAAGTGTGGAATACAATGCACCAAAATAACAGGTATGCGTATCATGGCACGGGCGTTCAAGGTCTTGAAGAGCGAGATCCTCAGAGAAGGATACAGTTTTGTCGTTTTCTTCTTAACTCTGACATTGAAAATGCATGGTTTCTGAAGTCAATCTTGTGGACAGACGAAAGTAAATTTTCTAGGGAAGGCATAACTAATTTCCACAATCTTCATCAATGGGCTGAAAAACACAACAATCCACATTGGAAAAAGCAGAAGTCATTTCAAAGGAAATTCTCGGTCAACGTGTGGGCCGGAGTGATCGGCAGAACACTGGTTGGGCCCCATTTCTTACCGGATAATTTGAATGGCAATAGTTATTTGGAATTCTTACAAAATGATTTTCCAGAGCTTGTAGAGGAATCCGGGGCCCTAATATTCACAGGAGACCGAGAAATTATTTTCCAACAAGATGGTTGTCCAGCGCATTGGACATTGAATGTACGCGAGCACTTAAACAATTGCTTCCCTGACAGCTGGATCGGCAGAGACGGACCAATCCCTTGGCCCGCCCGGTCACCCGATCTAACGCCGCTTGACTTTTTCGTGTGGGGTCGGGCCAAGGAACTAGTTTATACAAACGTAGAGATAAATACTAAAGAAGAACTGATTGCGAGAATAAATTCAGCATTTGAAACAATGAAACTAGAGATGAAGTTGAAAATTACAACAACGGAAGTGAGAAGACGGGCCCGTGCTTGTGTTAGGAACCGCGGCGGACATTTTGAACATGAAAAATAAATGATTTGTATTAAAATTTTGTTTTAATTATTTCACCGATACATTTTAATTTTCTCCCTCACTTTAGTTTGTAGATCCTAATTTCAATAATTTGTAAGCTATCTGCGTAATTGATACCTCAAAAGAAAGTCTAATAACTAGGCATGTCTTTAAAAATGTTTGAACAGAAAAAGCACGATCCGTGATTTTTTTTTAAACTGTCAAAAATCTGTTTTCTTAATCTAAAAACAGAAGTATTAACTTCAACTGTCTAAAAAAAAAAATTCTCATGACACAGATGCCTTAATCATGTTTCGTTTGATTGTTCAGACATTACTTTAATAAAATAAATTAAAAAAATAAATGATTTATCTTTCAAACTGACTAATTATTTGCAAATAACTGCAAAATTTTAGGATTATCATCAAAAATCATTAAAATTTGATTTAAAAAAAATACTCACACTTCGCCGAAGACAAGTTAGGTTCAAATGGTTCTAAATAGTCTATACTAGGTCTGCTTCACGGCTTTGCATCGATCTTCCAAACACCCTGTATAATAAGGACCAGAAGGGCTACTATGACATCTTATAGCAATTCTTATTCCACTGAGTGAAAGAGATGGTGCTAGACACCCTGTATAGATCTGTCTCTTTCCCTCAGCGGAATAGGGCTACTGTTTTTGAAAATGGAAGACATTTATAAGCGTACAACTTCCAAGTACGTTGCGTAGTAAGTGAGTTCTACGAACTGTCGCATGCCATAAACAACTACTACTAACTTTCTTAGAAAAAATACTAGTTATAAGTACTTGGACATAGGCTAGTTATTCACTTTTTTTTTTCATGTTGTAAGTAGAAGGTTTAAAAATAAATTGTTTTTTTTTTACGGAAGCAATTTGAATGTATCGCACAACTTAAACTTAACTGAAATAACTCAAAAGCGGTTATTTTTCAGGAGACGAACGAAACTATTACAGCTTGTTTGAGAATTTAGGAACATTAAATTATTTTATTTATTTATTTATTTATTTATGCACACACAAAATACATGACAGGACATTACATTAAGACAGAAGAGCACAAAGGTACAGCTTATTTCATAAGAAATTTCTTCCAGCAGACCTGCGAGAGGAAAGTTGGATAAGATATGTAGACACAGTGTGTGGAAAAGATAAAACAGAAAGTTATCAATCATATTAATAAACTTACCTGCGACGAAGAGGTCATTACCTCTTCGTCGCAGGCTGTGGTTCCACCACAGTCATATCAACTAGTTAGTCACGCTGACGAGGTAAGTAATGACATGGCTACTATTGCAAGTACCCAGTGTAATGAGGAAATGAGGAGTGCTTTGGAGGGTGCGATTCGAGAATATCGGTACATATCGCCCGAACTTAGACCACGCTTACCTCGTTTGCCCATGCATAATAAAAATAGAATGCTGGTGGCTGTTCTGGATTCGCAGTTGTCAAACTATTTTGACAACTGCGAAAACCTCACTGATGCTCACTCAATCTTGTATTGTGCGGCTGTAGCAGCGTGTCGTGTAGCTCACGTTAAATTTCCTGATGACAGAGCTACACGACCGAAACCAGCTGTTCCGTTCTGGCAGTGCAGGATTGAGCGGCGTATTGGTGTGGCCAGAGCACTCATCGGCAAACTAATCAGTTTCAGGGAGGGCAACACTCGACCTCGAGTGATGCGCTTTGTGAGGCGGGCATTTGCAGGGACTGACATAAGTCCTCCAGACTATATGTCCCGCATCACAGAGCGCATCGACTTCCTGAAACAGAAAGTATATGCATGGGCAAACCGTATTCGTAGGTATAAGCGGCGGGTGGAACGATACACTTTGAATCGCACATTCCAAAGTGATGAAAGGTGGGTGTATAGAGCATGGGAGCGACCGGACCAAGGTGTGTCTGACACGCACCTACCGGATGATGACGCCATGTGTTTGTTTTGGCGCAACATCTGGTCGGTGCCTGTCAGTCATACCGAAGGTGAATGGACTCGGGAAGTCGAACGAGAGTGTGACCCAATACCAGAAATGGGGGCCTTAACAATCAGCCCCCAAGATGTAGCTTGTGCTGTCCGTCCGTTGCCTAATTGGAAATCTCCAGGGCCGGACGGACTGCACAACTTCTGGATAAAGAATATTCAGAGGTCGCACGCTTGTTTGGCAACCCTATTCCAGACAGCCTTAGAGTCAGGGTCGCTACCCAAGTTTCTGACAACTGGTATAACCCACCTGCTCCATAAATCGGGTAGTACGGCGGAACCCAAAAATTATAGACCAATTACGTGTCTTCCGACACTTTATAAAGTTCTTACATCCATTTTGAGAGCTAAAATCACTAAACACATTGATGACAATTCTATCATGTCTGCTTCTCAAAATGGATGTAAGAACGGGTCCCGCGGTACTAAGGAGCTGCTCCTCATTGATATGGCCATTAGTCAACAGGTTCGCCGTTCCCGAAGGCATCTGTCGACATGCTGGATAGACTATAAGAAGGCCTATGACTCCGTGCCACATACATGGCTCATGAGGGTGCTAGAGTTGTACAAAGTTGATGCAACTCTGCGCACCTTCCTGAGCTCGTGTATGAGGCAATGGAATACGGTCCTTCGCTATCCAGGATGTCGGCAGATTCAGAGGAATAGTGAACCGATAAGGATAGAGCGAGGTATATTCCAGGGCGATAGTTTGAGTCCACTTTGGTTCTGCTTAGCCTTGAATCCTCTAAGCACGTTGCTGGAGAATTCAGGTCTGGGCTATCGATTGAGGAGAGGTGGTCAGGTTATATCTCACCTCCTTTACATGGATGACCTGAAACTCTTTGCCCCCAACGATTTGCAGCTGATGGAGCTACTGAAGGTAACTGAAACTTTTAGTAGCGCCATCAGGATGGAATTTGGTGTGGACAAATGTGCGGTCATGCATGTAAAGCGAGGGGAAATTGTGGAATCTGTGGGAACCCAGCTCTCAGATTCCATAAACCTTAGATCCCTCTCAGCAACCGAAACCTACAAGTATTTGGGGATGTCGGAAGCGCTGGGCATCAATGTTGCTGACATGAAGCAATCGTTGAAGGAACGCTTCTTTGGCCGCCTAAGAAAAGTATTTAATAGTCTTTTATCAGGCGGAAACAAGGTGCGTGCTTTTAACGGTTGGGTCATGCCGGTTTTGATGTACTCTTTCGGCATACTCAAATGGACTCAAACAGAACTGGACGCCCTAGATAGGAAGGTCCGTACATTGTTAACGGCATTTCGTATGCATCACCCACGTTCTTCGGTTATGAGACTGTATATCCCGCGGAGTTGTGGAGGTCGAGGTTTTTTAAACGCCAAGACTCTCCACAATCGCGAGATATGCAGCCTCAGGGAATATTTCCTAGAAACCGACGTGGGAATGCATCGGGATGTGGTTGCAGTGGACAAAGGCCTCACCCCGCTCTCCTTGGCTAAAGAGAACTGGTGCAAACCTGTAGTGCTTGACACTAACGACCGCAGAGAGGTATGGCAGAGCAAGGAGCTTCACGGACGCTTTTTCCGGGCCCTACATGGACCCGATGTAGATCATTCAGCGTCCGTAGCCTGGCTACGATCCGGGGATCTCTTTGGAGAAACTGAAGGTTTTGTCTGTGCAATTATGGATGAAGTTATGATGACAAATAACTACCGGAGATTTATTGTGAAGGACGGCACGGTTGACATATGTCGGGCATGCCACCGTCCGGGTGAATCAATTCGACACATTATCTCCGGTTGTTCTCGTCTAGCTAACGGAGAGTACTTGCATAGACACAACCTTGTAGCCAGGATTATCCATCAGCAACTTGCTCTAAAATACAATCTTGTGGAATCGGAAGTGCCGTACTACAGGTATGAGCCCGACCCAGTTCTTGAACATGGCAATATCACATTGTACTGGGATCGATCCATCATCACTGACAGGACTATTGTTGCCAACAAGCCTGATATAGTGGTGGTGGATCGATCAGAGCGGCGCGCAATGATTATTGACATAACAGTCCCGCATGATGAGAACCTCGTGAAAGCCGAGAAAGATAAACAAATGAAGTATATTGACTTGGCTCGCGAGGTTGTCGACATGTGGGATGTGGACTCAGCGATCATTGTGCCGATAGTCGTATCTGCCAATGGCTTAATTGCCAAGAGCCTCGACCAATACCTAAGAAGGCTCTCGTTAGGCAGCTGGATCAAGGGCTTGATACAGAAAGCGGTACTCCTGGACACGGCTCGTATTGTTAGGAGGTTCCTTTCTCTGGAGCCCTGACCGCCGGTAGCTTGGACCCTGTTCCCGATACCGGTGGGCTACTATTTTTATATTTTTAAATGTTTTTTTTTTTTATTATTTTAAGAAATATTTAAAAATGTAATTTTATGTTAAAAAATAAATAAATGTACGAAAAACTTACATACAAATAATACACATATAAAATAAATACTGAGATAGTAATATATACCTAAAATATCTAATTATACAGAATATTACAGTAAAGAGGACAAGTAATGCTCTTTGACTTGCTTTTTAAAAATAAATATTGTTTTAGAGTCTCGAATGTTAGGCGGAAGTGAGTTCCACAAACGTACTGCGTGAACAGAGAAGGAGTAGGAGAAAAATTCAGTTTTATGTGAAGGGAAATTAAGATCATATTTAAGGTGGGATCTACACAGAGCATCAGGAGGGCGGGTAAACGAGAATCGATCACGCAGGTAGCTGGGATAGGCAGGATTAAACAGTATATTATAGAGGAGACATAAAATCCGAGTGTTTCTGCGAAGACGAATAGGGAGCCACTTGAGCTCCTTGCGGAAGGAAGAAACATGGTCATATTTCCTCAAACCATACACAAAACGAATGCAAAGGTTTTGCAAGCGCTCCAACTTATTCAATAGCTCTTCAGTAGCATCTAAATAGCAGGCATCAGCGTAATCAATGATCGGCTGAATCAGTGTTTGAGCTAAGTAAATTTTGGTTTTATAAGGCAAGAAGGTTTGTAAAGATTTAAGCGAATGAAAAGAAAAGTGCACCTTACGACTAACCTCATTCACTTGAGCTCGCCAAGAAAGATTACTGTCAATTAAGACACCAAGGTCCTTAGCTGAGTCAGCATAGGCAATGGTCGAGCAGCCTAGAGATAATGGCGGCAAAGATGACAGGTCAAGTGCAGTGCGATAATATCTGCTGCCTATGATCAAGGCCTGGGACTTATTAGGGTTGATCTGTAAGCCGTATGACTTAGCCCACTCGTAGATACGCTCCAGGTCATGATTCATGGCATTGATTGCTGATTCAGCATCAGACAGCGAGAAATGTCGATACAGCTGCAAATCGTCTGCGTAGAGGTGAAAGCTGGAAGTGATAATTTTGGTAACAGAGTTAATAAAGATGGAGAAGAGGAGAGGAGAGAGAACGCCACCCTGAGGAACACCAGCAGTCAGATCACACCAATCAGAGTAGATTTCTTCTTGGCGGACAGACTGTGATCGACCCCGAAGATACGAGTCGAACCATGCTAACGTGGAAGCAGAGAAGTTAAAAGATTGAAGGATCCCAAGAAGGACGTCAAAATCCACTGAGTTGAACGCGCAACTAAAGTCAAGTAACACTAAAACAGTCAGAGATTTATTGTCCATGGCCCAGCGGATATCATCAGTAACCTTCAAGAGAGCAGTAACTGTACTGTGGCCAGTACGAAAACCAGATTGGAAAGGAGAAATAAGAGCATTTGACGAAAGATATCTGGAAATTTGAAAATGAACAATGTGTTCGAGAACTTTAGAGAGGAAAGGAAGAATGGAGATGGGTCTAAAGTGGGATAAGGAAGAAGGATTACTAACTTTAGGAAGTGGTATTATGTGAGCCTGTTTCCAAGCTGAGGGAAATATACCAGTGAATAATGAAAAATTAAAAATGTGAGTAAGGATAGGGAGCAATTCTGAAATAATGGGCAAGATCATTCTCGAACACAAATTATCATGGCCCACAGCAGAGGAGGAAATGGAAAGAAGAGACTTTTTGACAACGTCTTCAGAGACAGGACTGAAATCAAAAAGTGGACAGTTTGGTAACGGCAAGTTAGAGAGTTCCGACAAAGTTGAAGATTTAACGCTCGGTTCAATAGAAAAAGGTGGCAAAGAAAAGAAGTGGTTAAGAGCGCACAAGTCGACACCTGTACAGGTATTCGAGGAAGATTTCCCAATACCGACAGACTTTAAAAATTTCCAGACATCAGCGGAGTTACGGTTAACGAGAGATTCGTGGAAATAGCGTCTCTTGGCATCTCGACACAGACGATTGCAGGTATTACGCATAGCTTTAAAGTGAGTGAGATTAAGTTCAGTTGGTCTACGCCTATATCTACTTTTCGCCTTATCCTTACGACCAATAGCATTCTTGATTTCAGCTGTCATCCACGGTGCAGGATTATGTTTAATTTTAACACGCCGACGCGGGGCATGTTTGTCATAAATTTCTAACAAAATTTTTTACATAATTAGTAGGTTGTAAAATGTCATTGTATGTAAATTATGGAATGTAAGATAGTTGCGTATGATCACCGAGCTGAAAAAGATCGAGTTAACTTTTCAAAGTAAACTTTTTGAAGTTTACTCCTTAAGAATCGATTTTCATATATAAGGCGCCCGGTATGAGAAAAATCCGAGGGGTAAAAATTACTAAAGTAACGAAAATGTGTCACGTTTTTGGTGCGCACCTTTAGTGCGCAACTTTCTAATTTGGCTGTGAGTGTATTAAGACGTACATATGGTATGATGTATAGGCGACTATACCTATATACTATATGTTATTGGGCTTGTTTGTTTCTATCAGTGTCGATGTATTTATATTGCTATTTTTTTCATTAATTTGTGAATTTACCCTTTCATATGATATTAATCTTTTTTCAGTTGAATAAACTCTTTTTGCATATGGTTAGATACTCGTACTTAAGGAGTAAACTCCAGTCGTGCGTCGGAGCTGACACACACACTTTTTCTTTTTTCATTTGCTGATCGAAGACCAGCCTTCTGAAGTTGATAGTCACCAAGTTTTGGCGCACTGTCAAAACTTTTCAAAGATGCAATTTAGTACCCATAACATGAGAATGCATAAAACATTAGATATGTTTTATGCATTCTCAGCTATCTTTAAGTGTCCGACATATTTATTTATTTAAACTTCATGTACAATAGTGGTATATAGGCGGACTTAATGCCATAAGGCATTCTCTACCAGTCAACCTTTTGGAAAAATACGACATCATTGTGATAGGGTACAAAAACATACATAGCATATCTAAAACTATTTTACTATTTACATATTTGATTAATTAAGAAGGCATTTAGCTTACAAAGCATTGTCACACCAACTAAACATGGAAGTATGCAAAATTTTAACTTACCGGGACAGCGGATACCGGGAAGTTGGTCATGGCTTTAACTTCTAAGACTTGCCCCCGAATACTGAAACGTCACTTAAAATTTAAGGCTCACTTAAATTTAACAGAGGCTCAGAAGTGACGTTTGTTTCGTCAAATGTTAAGCAGCCCTCACATTTTGAGTGACGTTTCAGTATTCGGGGGTACGTTACATAGGTTTCAGGTGAAGCTAATTAAAGCGTGTTAAGATTAAATCGCCAGGGTAACCCGGCAACATTTTTTATTTTCTTTTGCAAAGTATAGGTCAGTGGCAGGTTTCATGTAGATTGATGAAATTAAATTGTGTAAAATCTAGTTCTTCTAACCTGACAGGCACATATGTGTTGCTGGGGAGTTTGTTCCGCCACTTCTCCTCCCCAGCTAAAACACTAGGAAGTTAGTAGCGAGTCGGGCGGTCGTTTTGGAGGACTGTATCTTGAAATAAGACGTTCAAAAAGCGCTGATTATCAGCCTAATTTGAATAAATAACTTTTGATATTGATAAAAAATTTGGAACGTAGCAAGTACGTTCATTGTACCGCAATAAATGTCAATTTCCTGAAACACTCACTCAATAGGGTTAAATGACACTAACCTGCAAATTGCAAAAAAAACAATAAATGTAAATTTCCTGAAACACTCACTCAATAGGGTTAAATGACACTAACCTGCAAATTGCAAAAAAAGATAACTTCATGGTCTACTCTGGCACTTCCACTTTCAAAAGAAGTACTAGGCACACAGCATGTAGAGGAGTTGTACTCAAATTGGTTTCGTGAATGATAGTCAATCTAAAAGAGCAACTTAAATGGCTGTTCCTAAGTACTTGTAGGCACCAACGCCAGAAAGATTTGGCAGCTTTTATTTCAAATGAAGTTCGTAAGCTAAAGTTCAGAAAAGTTTAGGTATTAAAAGATTTCGGCCACAGCCAATCAGATTGCTTTTCGAGAGATTCTGGAGAAATGAAAAGTAATAAGTTCCAGCAAGTTTCCTTTTTTTTCATATGCTTCATAAGGAAAGGCAGAATTAAATTTATTATTACTATGACGACACGGTTAGCGCAGTGGCTGAGCGATCGACTGATCCGCTGCGTGTCGCGGGTTCGATCCCCGCACGGAACAAATATTTGTAATTTTCTATGACCTACAGGTAGTTGTTTCGGGTCTGGCTGTTTGTGTTTGCGAGTTTAAATGTTTGTAAAATAACCCACCCACACAGTACAGGCAAAATTTCTAGTGCGGAGTAAGGTCCTTAAAAAAAAATCCTCGTTGGTCTTGTGAGCATGAGGACCTGGGTGGGATTCCCGGGTCAGGTATACGTGTGATTGGGTTTTTACATCAGATGTCAGTCGCATACCAAAATTTGGTTAAGCGCCCGGTTGATGGGAATAGGCTCGCGCTCTATTACAAAATATTTCAATATAACTGGTAAAATGTGGGTGTCCTGGTACCCCCCTGCCTAACCCTAGGGGATTACAGGCGCCATGTTTTTATCCGATCGGTTTTTTCGACTTTCGGACTTCCAGCTACATTACGACTGATTATGATTATTATTATGACAAGGATAGACCGATTGAAATATTGCTCTCTTGTTTCGAAGCGTTTATGAAAGTCCATTTGCAAGCATCCTAAGATATCGCGTATGTGTATTACTAAAATTTGAGTTACCGTAGTCCAGTTTTCATCCTTACTAATATTAGTGAGTGAGAGTGAGTTTGTTTGTTACATCTTCACGCCTAAATGGCTGAACCGATTTTGATGAAGGGTACAGAGATAGTTGAGACCCTGTAGACGGACATAGGATTTTTTTTCTGTTTAAAGTGATAAATGAGGGAGAAAGAGGGAAGAAAAGGGAAACTTGGCATTGCTATTAACTAACAAATACAGGTAGCAGGTACTTGCAAATCTGGAAAGGATATTAACCCGAATTTAACGCGAGCGAAGCTGCGGGTAAAAGCTTGTAATTTATAAACGTTAACATTTGTGATTTCAAGTCTTATATCTAACACTAGCTGACCCACAGCGTTTTCACCCGCTGCGGCACCTCAATTAATGAACTTTCCAACACTAACAATATTTTTCTATTCGAATCAGTAGTTCTTAGGCTTAGCGCGTTGATCCACACAAACTCCAGATTACACTTTATAAGTAAAATTTAAAAAAAAAACTAAACAGCTCTGACCTACATTATTCAAAGCACTCTTTCATTAAACTTGACATTTGTAAACACGATCTATACTTGTCGTTTTATGTCAACAAACTGGGAAAGTAAACTTTTTTACCGGAGTATAAGACACGTAGGAGTATTGGGTTCTTCATGGTTAAGCTGCTGTTGGCCCGGGGTTGCGGGTTGTTCGAAAGTGATACCGCGGCCCCGGAACGTAAAGGGCAATAGAAGGAACATGGGTGGGTTTTAGTCAGTACAAGTCTGACATGCGCCCCCGCTCCGCCCAGAACGGGGGAAGTCATTGGATGATTTCCCACCCGAAAAAAAAAACTGCTTTTGGCTTTCTAAGGTCAATCCCTGGATGGGTGACCATCCATTACATACGAGCACAGAGATTCTCTCGTGCCTCATAGATCACGTTATGCCGTTGGACCTGGCTGTCTTTTGTAAATCTTCGGCAGTTGTCAGTCAATCCTAATTTTTTACCTTTTCGAGGATGAGTAATGATCAAGTAACTTCTGCTGCTCTGGGCGGAGCAGGGGGGAGTGTCAGACGTCCTTAGACGGACGGGCGGCAAGCTACCCATTGCTCACCGTCCCCAGACTCGCGAATGTGAAGCCCTGGCCTTTAATCCAATTTCCTTAGTAACAAAAAGTGACTCATAGCAAATCAATAAACCAATCTAACTCCTTGTAAATTGTCTAAGTGCCGCCTCAGACGGTGAGAGCTCTCCGCAGCCACTTCCAGACATCCTAATCACTTCTAAGTTAATTGACTGAGGTGTTCGTGGCTTAGTAAGTAACTTTAGATGTCTCAAGAGTAGCTGGCATGGGTTCCAATAAATACAATGAGAGAGCTTAGGTAGGCCAAGCATAATAAAGGGTCATTTTGTTATTCATATTCATTATTTGTTACAAATATTTAATACTAGCTTTTGCCCGCGGCTTCGCTCACGTTATATTCGGGGTAATATAGTTTTCCTTTCCTGATTTGCAGGTAGCTGCTACCTGTAGTTTTTGCCTTTCCGCCTTATTTATTGTAATAGTAAAGCTAAGTTTTCCCTTTTCTTCCATTTTTCTTCCTCATTTCTCAATTTAAAAAAAGAAATAAGTAGCATATTTCCCAACTATCTCTGTACCAAAATTCATCACAATCGGTTAAGCCATTTAGGCGTGAAGACGTAACAAGTAAACAAACTCACTTTCGCTTTTTTAATATTAGTAAGAATTAAAAGTTAAACAAACAAAAAACTATAACTTAAAGAAATTAACATATAAATCTAATATATAAAATTCTCGTGTCACAGTTTTTGTTCCCATACTCCTCCGAAACGGCTGGACCGATTCAAACGAAACTGTGTGCATATAGGTAGGTCTGAGAACCGCTGGGCACAGCTAGTAAACTAAAAAATTATGTTAAAAACTTGTCTTCAACGCTATCAGTTGATACTGTCCCCAAGAGACTGGCCGCATTGCCACGTTTTATGGCAACGCTTAAAGTGTAAAAGCCAGCTCTAGGGTCAGGTCAGGAAGTGTCAACTAAACGTTTAGCAATATCCTTAAAAAGGCTGTGATCACAATGTCACCACGGTCCCAGAGTTTCAACTCCAAATAGCTCGAAAATATAGTTAATTATAATAATAATAGTTACTATTTACGCCGCTTAAAGTTCTCTGCAGCCGCAGCAGCAGCGCTAGCGCAGTAAGACGAGCTAGGAAGATAGGCTGGCGCAAGAATATCGATACAATTTACGCCCCGGACTAAAGTCCTAAGACATTATTTACATTATGTTGGTGGAGTCGATTTTATAAAGCACTAAGCCTGTTTACAAAAAAAAGTGTGTGTGTCAGCTCCGACGCACGACTGAAGTTTACTCCTTAAATACGAGTATCTAACCATACGCAAAAAGAGTTTATTCAACTGAAAAAAGATTAATATCACATGAAAGAGTAAATTCACAAATTAATGAAAAACAAGCCCAATAATATATAGTATATAGGTATAGTCGCCTATACAGCATACCATATGTACGTCTTAATACACTCACAGCCAAATTAGAAAGTTTCGTACTAAAGGTGCGCACCAAAAACGTGACACATTTTCGTTACTTTAGTAGGTTTTACCCCACGGATTTTTCTCATACCGGGCGCCTTATATATGAAAATCGATTCTTAAGGAGTAAACTCCAATTATTGTGTCACAGATTTAGCTGCCCTATTCCTCCGAACCGGCTTGACCGATTTTTATATCATTCGGTAGGTCTGAGCATCGGTCGTAATCTATTTTTCATACCCCTTAGTGAGACGGGTGGCCTTCTTCAGAACGGGTACCTACTCATCCATCTTTCCTCACAAACATTCACAGTTATTAGTACTTAAGAAGTTCCGAAAACTTATTTTTGACTATTTTGTGTGTTTTTCGGGTTTGTAACTATAGGCTTTTCAACAATAATAACGCCTGAAGGGCTACTATGACATCTTATAGCAATTCTTATTCCACTGAGGGAAAGAGATGGTGCTAGACACCCCGTATAGCTCTGTCTCTTTCCCTCAGTGGAATAAGAATTGCTTTAAGAGGTCATAGTAGGGTAGCTGGAACGAATATTGGATCGAACTATTTTCTACGCCAATATTATGCATCTACAGTTGACTGAATTGAAGAACGTAACTACAATTCAGTCTACACTGGATTTTAGTCTCAAAATTCCAAATGGAAAATAGGGACGTGACGGTAAATAAGTTGGAGTGCGAACTCGTAGTAATTAAAGTTATTAATCATAATCATTACGCCGAAAGTGATTAAAGAGTGCTGGCAGGAACATTATCATGAAACACGCCACCAATCGCGCGCAGAGTTATCATGCGCACTATCGTATTCTCGAAAATTATACTATTTTTATTTTATGTAGAACTTCTTTGCACGTTTTAAAGAAAAATATGTTGCCAAGGCAGTCAACATTTTGTCACGTTTTGACTGATTTACGAATAAATTTATGATTCTTACGGGTCTTTTGGCCCCAGATAACACGTGTATCATCACCGTATCCTACAAATTGAATAAATAACTATACTCTTTTCCATCAGTTACAATAAGTTCAAATTTTCAGGGGTTACGAGACCCTATTATTAAGACTCTTTCAAAAGACTTATTGTCGGGCCTACGCTGTCCTCTCATACTTAAGTCATAACGCTGAAACAACAATATTTTTTCTTTTCGGTCTTCTTTTTAAAAAAACTTTGTCCCACACTAAAAACTTCTTCTGTATTGTGGGTGCGTTTACAAACACATAAACTCACATACACAAACAGTCAGACCCGAAACAACTATCTGCAGGTCATACAAATATTTGTTCCGTGCGGGAATCGAACCCGCGGCACGCAACGCAGCAGTCGATCGCTCAGCCACTGCGCCAACCGTGTCGTCTATATTGTAAAACAAAATGATTTTAAAAGAGTAACCATGGAGACGAAACGACCAACCCGAACCGTGCATCTTTTCTCGACGTTTTATAAGTGCCATGCGTTCATGTACCTAGGCCTATGTGAAATAAAAATATTTGATTTTCTGCTCTCCGTCTGTCTATCCGTCTGTCACCAGGCCTTATTTCATGAACCGTGAGACAGTTGAAATTTTACAGATGATTTATTTCTGTTGACGCTATAACAACAAATACTAAAAACCAGAAAAAACTTGAGAGGTGTCAAGGGACACCCGGATGGAACGAAGTTATTATTTATTTTGTACAAAAAATCTGTATACACTTAACAAAAAATAATCGTCGCGACACCACACTGTTCAATGAGCAATAGAAAGTTGAAACGACGGTTTGCTTTCTATGAGAGAGAGAGAGAGAGAGAGAGAGAAAGAGACCGACAGATAAACACGCGCAAGCCGCACGGCTTGTAACTATGGCAAAAGTGTCGTTACAGCTTTTGGTCTTAATTTTTTCCGTCTAGCCACCTTTCGCAACGCGGGATTAAGAATTTCGTTCCAATAAAATAAATATTGAAGGGGCTCCTATCCGGGGTTGCGGGTTGTTCGAAAGAGATACCGCGGCCCCGGAACCTAAAGGGCAATAGAAGAAGTTACATGGGTGGGTTTTAGTCAGTTCAAGTCTGACATGCCCATGACTGACAATGCCAATAACTTCCAAGTCATTGGATGATTTCCCACCAGAAAAAATAAATAAAAAGGGGGTCTCCTACTATACAACTTACATGTATTTTTTGCCGTTCCAGCGGTTTTGAATCTATTAATATAACAAAAGATCAGAATTTAAAATGTCACGCGAAGTAAAACCTACACATTTTGTGGAACAGTGTAGGTCGAGTTATTGATTTTATTACTGAACAACTGAGGCCTTTGTAAGGCTTCTTTCAGTAGTACTTCATGATAGAACATGTAAGTTCTGAAGTCAGGCTTATCCTACTAATCTATACTTATACTTAATATTATAAAGCTGAAGAGTTTGTTTGTTTGAACGCGCTAATCTCAGGGACTACTGGTTAGAATTGAAAAATTCTTTTAGTGTTGGATAGTCCATTTCTTGAGGAAGGCTATAGGCTATATAACATCACGCTACGACCAACAAGTGCTGAGCAGCGTGGGTGAAACCGCGTGGAACAGCTAGTACATATTATAAGTGCGAATGTTTATGAGGATGTATGGATGTTTGTTACTCATTCACGTCCAAACGAATGAACGGATCTTGATGAAATTTGGCATAAAGAGAGAATAAGTATAGTCTAGAATAACACAGGATACTTTTTTATTGATATCACGGGGGCGAAGCCACGGGCGCCAGGTATTGGTACCATAAAGGTCAAGTATTAAACACCTACATATTATTTGGAAAAGTAATTAGATTTAAGTAAATTGGATGTGCCCTTTTTTTATGGACGGGAAATCATCAAATAACTTTTCACGCTCTGGGCGAAGCAGGGGGGAGTGTCAGACTTCTACTGACTAAAACCCACCCATGTTCCTTCTTTTGCCCTTTATGTTCCGGAGCCGCGGTATCTCTTCCAAACAACCCACAACCCCGAAATAACCAGCAAACCCCGGTCTACCTAGCCCATCGGGTACTACAAGTATGATATTATATAGGTAACTGTCTACGTGCTATATCTGATTGCGGTGTGACCTCTGACCTAACGTAGCGTTGTGTGAGGATTCACTTATTTTCATCTGACCTTCTATTCTGTCCCGAGCTAGTAGTAGTGCTACGTAACGCCACGTCGATACTTAAGCGTTTATTCTTTCTCACAAGCTTGTAGACATATTGTTTCGTAGTTTATTTTAAGAGGTATTACAATATATTTTTTTTGTAATCTGTGACTTTTCAATAGCTGGGTTTAATATGGGAGCATTTCGATTTAAGAGGTTACTTTTAGATAATCATAAAAAAAACAGTTTATTTCAATAACTTAAAAATATTATACATGTGTTTTTGGGAATTTCCATTTAAGTGAAAATAAACTTGTGGTAGGAATATTGAATTGGCGTTTTTATTAAGCCGCTGTACAAACCAAACACTTTGTAAAACGTCTAGATTTTCGTCGCAAAGTTAGCCGTATCTGTACACACTAAAAGCCAAGGACAGTTATGAAAATACTGAAATTGAACGCGTTCCACGCAAAAATACGTATTTGAATTATTGTCTTCCTACTCATAATTTTGTTGCTATGCATCTTCTCTTGGTAAACATGATTAAAAATTTAAATATTATAAATATTATTTTGAAAAAGTAGGTTGATATTTGAAGGATCAGAACTACATTGAAATCAATAAGTACCTGACGACAAAAAGCAATCGTGTTATCCACTTAACTATTTAATACATTTCATTCTCTTTGTTCCATACAAATAATTTTTTTTTATGAAAATAGAAAAACAATGGCTGAATAGAGCGAGCGTTGCGTTGAAGTCTTTTATGGGGGACCTACGTCATACATAGAGTTGCCATGCTAGTTATATTACCTATTTTATCGAATAAAATCATACAAGCCAACTTTATGACGAGCATTTGTATCGATAGTCTAATTAGAACATACAACAAACAAGTCTGTTTCCTATTACACAATGTCACATTTAAAATAATCGATTAAACTAATTGTACCAAAAAATGTTAATCGATAACGAAATTAGTTTTAAGAAACACGCTTCTTAGCAACTTCAAGTTGTTAAAAATATGTAAAAGAAGATGAGGAATTTAACAACCCCTCCAAGTCGTAAAAAGTTTTACGAATGCATTTCACGTAGCCGTACGGTGAAATTAAGAACTGCTAACGCCATCTAGTGGTACAATCTGATGACATAAGCGAACAGATGTGTATTGTTTGTTGAGAACAGCGCCATCTAGGATATTTTGAAGACATTTTTAGAAGAACATGCAACTAAAAACATTTTTAACTTATTTCTTCGTCAAAATACTCGTATTCGTCATAATAATGAGCTTAAAAGTGCCTGATAACAGTTTAACGTATCTTTAAAGTGCAGAAACAGGAAATTCATATTGATTTAGAGGTTATCTGCTCATTTGCACTTTAGAATACGCTACATTATCGTTTCAAAATGCTTATTAAGCTAATCCTACCTTAAAATGCTGGTGTGCCGCTTGCTCCTCCGCCTCGTACTTATGCTTTATGTTCTCTATGCGCATCTGCTTCAGTATGCCCGCCACCTCGATCCTGATATTAGAAAATACGAAAAGCATTATTCCCATACTGAAAAAAAAAACTTAAAAATATTATCAACTAGCTGCGCCTGCGGTTTAATTTATTGGGATAAAAAGTTACTTATATGTTAATCCAGGGTATAAGCTATCTACACGCAAATTTATCCAAATCAGTTAAGTTGTTTGAGCATGAAGGAGTAACAAACATTCACAAAAAATAATATTAGTATGATGATTCATTCTGAGACAGATAAAATTTAATTATTATGATGCTAAAGGTGGTGTTGAGGTTTCCATTGCAAATATTTATTATCATTTGCATTTGACACTAGGAAGTTGCAAAGGGCAGGGCATTTTTGTGGGACTGTCTCTTGTAATGTGACGTTCAACAAGTGCTGATTAACAGCCAATCTAAAAAATCTGTAGATTGGCAAAATTGTGGTGTCTCCTTCCACAAACGCCATTAAATAAATAAGTCAAGTCAAGTCAAAAAATCTTGACCTTTCATGCCCTGTACTACAACACTGGTCTTGATTCCTTTTCCAGAATATTATTGGAATTACTTAACTTAAGGCTAAGGCAAATATTCTTCTGTTTTTCAGATCTCTGTTTGTTTATCTACACTTATAAAGAGGAAAGATATCTATGTTTGTAATGAATAAAATAAAAAAAGTGCTGTTACAGTAAATAAGGCGCAAGGCAAAAACTACAGGTAGCAGGTACCTGGAAATCAAAAAAAGGGTATAGTTTTACCTCGAATTTAATAAGCAAAAGCTAGTTTTACATTATTACTGAGTGACATAGGCTATACAACCCTTAGGATTTTTTTTTCTTTTATTTTATTACTAGCTACATTTTTTTTTTTTTTGTTTTGTCCTGTGGAAGTCAATTAAACCCTTTTTTTATTTCTTTAGTAGCTATTAAAACTGCACACAGTAATATATATGATCAATTTTATTATTATTTTTTGGCACTATTACCTGATTCTCATATTCTCCTGCAATCTCCGAAGAGGTCCTAGGTACTCCTGGGAACGTCCTCCGCGCACTTCTGCTAGTTGGTGATCCACCTGCTTCACTCTCTCACAGTACAGCTGCTCACGGAGCACCGAGAACTGACGTTCCAGGTTGGCTGGAAGTAGAGAGTAGGGGTTTAGTTAATGGTAATTTAAAATCTAGTGCTAATAGAAGTTTTAAGCCTTGAGTATTGTAATAAACAGTCTAACTATGAAACAAAGATTTATGTCTGATTAACTTCCGTCCGCGACTTCGTCCGTGTGGCATATTAACTTTGGGCTATCGCTAGCGCTAACTTTAACCCACATGCTGATTAAAAAATATTATCTATCCCCCTTTTCTCTCTCAGCTTATGTTCGTCTCCAACGTCCCAACTGTCTCTGAACCAAAATTCATTAGATTCGGTTTGGCCATTTAGGTGTGAAGACGTAACAAACAAACTCACTTTCGCTTTTATAATATTAGTAAAGATTCTAGATGCCTGCCCCCCTAATAAAAAATATTAAATATATTAATTTTTAGGGTTCCGTAGTCAACTAGGAACCCTTATAGTTTCGCCATGTCTGTCTGTCCGTCCGTCCGTCCGTCCGTCCTCGCTTAATCTCTGTGACCGTTAGCACTAGAAAGCTGAAATTTGGTACCAATATGTATATCAATCACGCCGACAAAGTGGTAAAATAAAAATTTGAAAAAAAATGTTTTATTAGGGTAGCCACCCTATATGTAAAGTGGGAAGTGTTTTTTTTTTTAATTTCAACCCTAACGTGTGATATATTGTTGGAAAGGTATTTAAAAATGAATAGGGGTTTACTAAGATCATTTTTTGATAATGTCAATAATTTCGGAAATAATCGCTCCAAAAGTAAAAAACAATGTGTCCCCCCCCCTCTAACTTTTGAACCATAAGTTTAGAAAATATGAAAAAAATCAGAAAAGTAGAACTTTATAAGGACTTTCTATGAAAATTATTTTGAACTTGATTGACACAACAGTTTTTGTACAAAAAAGACAAAAAGTTGTACAAAATAATTTCTGGACTAAGTTTGTAGTATAATCGTATATGCAAGCATTTTTTGTAACTTTGTTTACATATTTTATTATCCTGAACGTATCTTTTTTCAAACAAAAAAAGAATCATTGAAATCGATTCTCGCAATCCAAAATTACCACAGAAATTGCACGTCTTTGTATTAATTAGTAACCCAATTCCCCGAGAGATAGCGCTGTAGGTACTTATTACATTGGATCGGGTATTACCGAATTGTTCGGTTGGCCTCATAACTGGGAACACTTATTGTGACGGACGGGAAACTACGGAACCCTACACTGAGCGTGGCCCGACACGCTCTTGGCCGGTTTTAATTATTGTTGTCTTCAAAAGATCTCTTTTAATACCTATGTAATGTTTTTTTTTAACCTTTTAAACACCATAGTGTGCAAAAAAATTGTGTGTTTATATACATGTGCCCACCCTGCCAAGCCATTCTTTTGACCAACATTTTTGTCCCATTTTTGTGCTGTTGGCATCCAGGGCAGGCCTTTGCTTGTCACATATATGTGACGATAGCATTGAAAAGGTTAAGAATGTTATTTGTAGTGTGCAGAACATTATTTTGTATTCAACCAATTAATAAAAAATACAACCAGAAAAGGCCTGATGAGGGAACTGTTCTACATTCCTTATGTTGATGTTGTATTTTAAGGAGATATCCAAAGGTTGTCTTGAAAAGATTGCTTGGAGCAATAAGACTACCCTTTGTGTGGCTCATTTTATAGGTATGCATGGCTTGGTTGGGGCTTTATTGTATAATGAGCAGATGTCCGCAACTACACATCTGAGGTGTGTATTTTGCGTACGAACCATCCATAGGTTTGGGGCTAAACACGCTAGAACTTTATGTCATTTAAGAAGTTCTATATTGTGATATATGAAATTTATATAATGTACATAACAAATACATAATATCTTTATATATACCCTCACAAAACCTCAGCCCATCAAGAGAACTGACATGCACTACGGGATTTATGCTTAACAATATTCTGACAGAGCAACAAACATGTAAATTACAGGTATTAAGCAAAAGGAAGTTGGAGAATTAATAATGTGCCTATTATCAAAATAACTTTCAAGTACCAGAGGCATATTGTTAAGAGAGTTTATAGTAAGTATGATGTGTGTTCTGTCCAAGATGAGTCAGCCTTATCTATGCTTTAAAAATAACAAAAACAAACAAACTATTTGTGATACTGTATCTTGAAGAAGATATCTTACTCTCTCATAACAAGCAGAGACAATACATTCTATATAACTATTGGAGTGTGCAGGACTTAGACAATCTGGGTCAAAAGACAAAAATCTAAAATATCTGGTTACAATGCCAACCCATCATCTAAAAACATAAAATACCAGCATTTTTAAAAAATAAAATACAGGTATAACATTGCACGAGATTCCTTCACAAACAGATAGTGAATAAAAACAAACAATTATCAACAATTCCGCCAAAAACATTGATGTTTTGTAAACATAACCTCAAAACATAACAAGGATACTAACATAAGTTATCGAGGCACTCGTTCCTTCGCCTCTCGCACTCGCTCTCGTCCATCTCCGAGGAATCATCAGAATCGGGTTCATCAGCCTCTTCAGCACTCGAATCTCTATCAGGTCCTCTAGAAGATCCATTGGAACGTTCAGTCTCGCCCCCAGACATCTCCCCATCCCCATCACTGTCACCCTCCACTTTCATGGACGGCATTTTAACTGAGATCCAATGACTTGGTGGGTTTGAATGAGTTTTAAGTTGTTGAGAGGAACAAATTATAACAGTTTGTTGATTTTCGCTCCCTTTAGTTTAGAAAGTACGTCAGTTGTCAATTTTAAAAACGTCATTAATAGAGAATGTCAAATCTGTCAACGTCAAAGTCTGGTTTGCCAACGCAAAAAAGAGTTAACTACTAAAATGTTTGTCATTTAACCTTTTGAACACCGTTGACCCCCTAAGTTGCAAAATTGACGCGTGGTTAATACGCCACCGACGACTAAAGTTGTCTAAATTATAATAAACTAGCTTTCGCCAGCGGCTTCGCCCGCGTTAAATTTGGGGTAACACAGTTCCCCTTGCGCCTTATTGATTTGTAATAGCAACGCTAGATTTTCCCTTTTCTTCCCTCTTTCTCACTCACATCCCACTTTTTAAAAATAAAAATTAGCCTAAGTCTGTCTCCTGGTTCCCAACTATCTATGTACCAAAATTCATCACAATCGGTTTAGCCATTAAAGCGTGAAGAGGTAACAAACAAACAAACAAACTCACTTTCGCTTTTATAATATTAAGTAAGGATTAAATATAATCGAAAATGTTTCATCGCTAACTTAAAAATGGCTCACATAAAAAAAATGCTTTACGTCGGGTGTGCAGTAACGGAAAATTATTTGCTGATGTAAGAGATACATTAGATATAATTTATATTTTTTTTTTAATTAATAGATGATAATTATAAATTCCTTATTAAAATAAACATTAAAAAATAGTAGCCCACCGGTATCGGGAACAGGGTCCAAGCTACCGGCAGTTAGGGCTCCAGGAGAAAGGTACATACCTCCTAACAATACGAGCCGTGTCAAGGAGTACCGCTCTCTGTATCAAGCCCTTGATGTAGCTGCCTAACGAGAGCCTCCTTATAAATTGGTCGAGGCTCTTGACAATTAAGCCATTGGCAGATATGACTATCGGTACCTATAATGATAGATGGGTCCACATCCCACATGTCGACAACCTCGCAAGTCAATATACTTGATTTGCATAGATCTTTCTCAACTTTCACTAAGTTGTCGTCATGCGGGACCTTTATGTCAACAATCATTGTGCGTCGCCCTGATCAGTCCCCCACCACTACCATTATCTGGCTTATTGGCAACAATAGTCCTGTCAGTGATGATGGAGCGATCCCAGTACAATGTGATATTGCCATGTTCGAGAACTGGGTCGGGCACATACCTGTAGTACGGCACTTCCGATTCCACAAGGCTGTATTTTAGAGCAAGTTGCTGATGGATAGTCCTGGCTACAAGGTTGAGCTCAATGCAAGTACTCTCCGTTAGTCAGACGAGAACCACTGGAGATAATGTTACGAATCGATTAATCCGGACGGTGGCATGACCGACATATGTAAACCGTACTGTCGTTCACATAATTCATTATAAATTTATTTTATCTCGATTGGATTTTTTAGAATTGATGGCTTTTGGTCTCCTTGGGAATTGGTCGGCGATCTGCAGTAGTGTAGTAGTGGAATAGTAGTTTATTTCTGGAAGTCGGTGACTTTTGTTTGTTTTATTGACATTTTTGACTATTGACTCGGAAAAAATCATTGTAATTCTGAAAATCGACCTAAAATTTACGGAAATATATACAGTCGAATTGGGAAACTCTCTTTTTTGTAGAAGGTTTGGGGTACCTAGAAAAATCTAGGTAATATTTCAACCTAGCTTTGTTCGCTTTTTGATGATAAACGTTTTCTTTTTGGGCTTCGACGAGACTGCAATAAACAAGGACTCCTTCTAGGACTAGCTATGCAGTGGCATAGCTAGTCCTAGAAGGAGTCCTTGTTCTTATCCAAAACTGTCAGATACAGATAAGTTTTCTGTTATTGGCTTATTGTTACTTTTTGAGGGCTATGCATACAGAGTGCATTATGTTTTTGCAGTGGTTCACTGAGTCTTCCTATATATAGGACGCACACTGGGCAAAGGCAGCAAAGGGTTGAACAGCACGGGATCGCATTTTTTCACAGTACTTTCTGTGTTTCGTTCAGAACCGTCATTTGTTAGAGTAGAGCGATATTTAGAGTGATAATTTCCGTTCTGTCTCAATTGACCCCTAGATACAAAATTATTCAAAATATGTTTTTCGGGGTCCAGAATAATATTTAGTTAAAAAATAAAACAAACATTTTATCTGATATTAAATTTAATAGGTATTCTATTATTTACAATAAATTGTTCACTATTAACATGTTATTTATTTATATCATTTCCTCAATTGTTAATAAATTATATACATGGCTATTTATAAATAAGATAATATCAATACTGTGAAGTTCACCAAATCCACAATTTCGTATTATGAGCAAGAAATATGTATGGAAAATTGTTCTTTGATGAAAATTGAAATACCTAAGTACACTCCAAACATTAATCTTACTCATAATAGTTTAACAATAACTTAAAACACAAATAATTATGTTAAAAAAGAAAAACAAATTATAGTTTACAAGTTTTAGCACCTCCACAGGTTACAACTGATTTATTTTTTACTCAAATAAGAAATAACTTCCAAAACTAAAGCTATTTCGAGATGTATAAAAAAACTTTATATGACACTAAATCTCGAAATCAGTACACATAACAAGTGGTAATGATGAATACCTACAACATACAGATAAAATAACATAATTATTTAAAAATTGTGATTACGTTAAAATGAATAATAAATCCACATTTCTTCGTGGCCTTATATATTTGGCACTAAATTATTTGGATGCACATGTCTATCTACATAGATATACAAATATTAACGGAACTAATAATCAGGACATTTAATAGAATATTATTGGCGTAAGTATATTAATTTGTATTGCAACGAACAATATCGCAGTGTTATGTTCGTAACCAGATAATATTAATACTAATAATTCTAAATCATGTCTTTCAAACTTTGTACCTAGTGTTGTAACAGCTGCGAATTCATTTAAGATACTGTAAATAAATCTATGTATTTTTATTCATTAAAGTATAGGATTATCTGCAGTATCGGTGGTAGAATCCCTTCCTCGAATATTATCCTATGTTATTATTGTCTTGGACAGTTTGAATCGAACTTATTTT
The DNA here is from genome assembly GCA_958449745.1 of Ochropleura leucogaster. Lineage (NCBI taxonomy): Eukaryota > Metazoa > Arthropoda > Insecta > Lepidoptera > Noctuidae > Ochropleura > Ochropleura leucogaster. Next base: position 16,398,078 of record OY288212.1, read on the forward strand.
TTATTTTATCCATTTCATTGAAATAATTCTTCCGGCTTCTTTCTGCTGATTTGGAAAATTTCATATATTTTTTGTTTTAAATACTTGCGTAAAGATGTAAATTATTAATATTTTCTGGTTACACTAACGGAACCATGTAGACGCAGTTGTATAAGACACCCAGTTTGCGAGCATTCATTCTAATATTTAATTTTATCTATACGTTAAATGGGTAAACTTGCCAAAAAGAATAGTTTATTGGCCGAAAATATTAATTGAAATAGGTATACTATAAAAAACAGATATGTCGTTGTACAGTAGGTAAATTGATTATACGGATATAAAATATTGCTTTTCTACTCACTATAATAGCAGTGTTAATTTTAATTGGTTTTATTGTAACTATAAACGTCCTACCACCGAGTCGTTTCTTTATAGAGAAATCCACAAGAAGACTACAGGAGAAATTTTTCAAAAAATTCTATTTTTTATACCTACGTACCGTATAAATTTGGCATTTTAGAGACATATTTTATTGTTTTATCTTCGTATTTATTATCTATCTATTTTATTCATCGCAAACTATAAATTCCTCTGCATTATTGTTGGTGTAATAGTTTAGAATTTTTAACAATCTTAGTACTTTTTAACATGCTTAATATAATTTATTCGGACTGGCAATACATGCGAAATATTTTCATAATTGTATAATCACAAGCATCTTTGACGACGTAACTTTTTAATTGGAAAAGTTTAAAATTACCTATGCAGGATTGCAAAGAAAAATTAATGAATGTTTGCTTTGGACAGTCTTCGCAATTCATAGTACCGATTTACTTTTAAATACTACTAAAGGAATGTATTCTTCAATTACTTTGGAATGTATCGTATTAGTATCGTAGTTTAGCAATTTATTAGTAAAATTATATACCTTAATAAATTATTGAAACCCAAAGGTTTATGAATCATCTATAATATTTTTAAGCGTGTATTTTTTCTGCAGATATAGAGGCATTAAAGTAAGATTTTTTTTAAGAAAAATATATTCCATGTAAGTACATTAATCAATGAGCTTGTATAAATTATAATATCAAGCAATAAATATAATAACATACCTTTATTCAAAGAGGGGAATTTTAGTTTATATTTTATTGGCGCTTAAATACACTCATAGTTTTTAGTTTCAAAAGTTTGGGGCGTGCGTTGCCGAGTCAGTCAGGACAAAACGTTGAAAATATTATCTCGAATTTTATATATAAATGTCTAAACTACCGAAGGATTTAATGACTGACTCTCGGGGTCATTTATTATAATAACTATTTCTAAATATTATTAAAATAAGAAACAAAGATAACACTAACCTTCCTTCGTTTCTAATTTTAACAAACAGTTACTTAGAAGTTTAAAATGACATAACATCCACGAATAAGGCAGTATATTTTGTTAGAATTTTAAAAAGAATCTCGCTATGGATTTATAAGATAAACTCACTCTTTTATTGTAATCACTATAATTATGCACGAAACGTTCTTACCACCAGACAGTGATTTTATTGCCAACTTTATTTATTTTCGAAATGAATAATTCATCAATTATTACGGATAAAAACGTACGAATTTCGTGGTACATCGTCTTTAATTAATAAATATTATTTTATTTCTCTCATTTTGATTTCATAACACCACTTCTACGCTCATCTTCATAAGTAAATCGCACCTCACTTGTAACACTTATAATATTTTTGAAATAAATCCGTAACTAAACTAAAGTGATGTTTGAAACGATTAAAATACACTCGTTCTGTAAAAATCGACTCGAAAATACAATCGAGTTACACTAACGTAAAAGATCTCGTATTCTCGTTTTGATTTAAATATTCAATTTCAACTAAACAAGATTTTGGGAACACATTTCTAAATTCTATATTTTCATCTACATCGTTACGATCTGAGAACGCGTCCGTCTCTCTACTTGCCTCTCTATCGCTACCGAGTACGCTCATATTCGACTTTGACTTAAATTTCTTTTTGATGTCGCAAACGTTCAGGAAGTAGAAAAGCAAATGTAAAACCATTTGCGTGATGATATCGAACATCAAGATCAGTTTGGTCACACTGAAGTCCCTGGCGACGTGTATGACGCTGAGGGGCGCGGAGGGCGCGGGGGCGGGGGGCGGTAGGCGCGGGCGAGCGTGCGGTAGGCGCGGGAGTGCGGGCGCGCGGCGCGGGCGTGCGGATGCGAGGCGCGGGCGGCGCTAGGTGTGCTTGAGCCAGTGCGCCGGCACCCACTGCGGCTCGCGCTCCAGGCTGTTGATCTCGTTCAGCAGCTGCTGGTAGGCACGTTGGGTATCGTTATTTATGATAATCATGTCGAACAAGTGGCCCCATCGTAGTTCCATATCTCGTGCGGTTGCGATTATTTCTTTTAACTCTTCCTCCTGAAAATAACAACAGATTTACGTTAAATGTTTGTCACCACTAGCTCAGATACGAATTCTGAATACAAAACGAGTCATGACATCATCCATATACACCATGCTCCGTTAAACAATTTTGCCTGAATGACAAAAACACACTTCATTAAGAAAATATAAATTGAAACGTGGAGTGAAGTGTGAAGTGATACCGAGCTGCTTCACAAAAAAACTTATATATCCTTTTATCAACGCGAATCTCAACAGAGGTATCTGACGTAAGCCTTATGCCAGACCTAATATTTTTAATCGCCTAAACAATACACGGGGTTTTTAAGTTACACTACCTTGAAAGCCTCTCCGTTTCTGATCTTCTTTTGTCTCAGCTTCTCCAGGCTGGGTGGTGCGACGAATACGGTGTAAGGCTTCAGGTCGGAGTTGCGAAGGATCTTCAGCGACTGAGGGTGTAGGTTCAGCACGCAGATCTTCCCTGAGTTCACTACTTCTCGAATCGCTTCTAGCGATGTACCTGGATAAGAAATTGAGCAAAATCCTTTTATTAATATTATAAAAGCGAAAATTTGTAAGGACGTAGATTCGTAAGTATGTTTGTTCCTCACAAAAACTACTGAATGGATTTTGATGAAACGTCACAATAGTATAGCTTACATATCAGAATAACACATTAGCTACAATTCATAAAGATATATTGTATATTCTATCACCACGCGAATTAGTTAGGGATACCTTTGATTCAGAAAGCTGTGAGGCTCTATTGAGATTCTCTCTCTTGTTTATTATAATAGCTTTTACCTTCGACTTCACCCGCGTCCCATGTGACTCGGTAGAAGAGTAGCTTTCTAATAGTAAAATTCTTTTCGAAAACGGATAAGTAACTACTTTCACAGATTTCCCAATAGATCCAAAATTAAAAACTTTAGTTCCCTATAATGTTAGTAGGTATGGAATGTTTTTATTCTTACCGTAATAAGCTTTCTCGTATTCTCCGTGTTCAACAAACTTTCTGTTGAGAATGTCTGCTTCGAATTGCGTGCGCGATATGAAGTGGTAGTCCTGGCCGGGCACCTCGTGGTCCTTGCGAGGACGTGACGTGTCTGTGACGTGAAAAACATGGTAAATTTATTTATTGGCTTGAAAAATATATTAAGTTTTTGGTTGGCTTAGATCACACAAACCAATTGCGTACAATATTATAAACTTTCTATCACAATCGTATGGATGTTGAAGAAAATTCTTTATCAATTACTTCATAATAATTTGAATATCGTTATTTGGACAAAATTATTTGCCAAATAAATGTATTTGTATTTGTTTCTGCGGATGAGAAATCATCATATAACTAACTTTTCTCTTCCGTTCTGGGCGGAGCGGGGGTAAAAGTCTGACACTCTCTTCCAGACTTTTACTGACTAAAACCCACCTATGTTTCTTCTTTTGCCATTTATGTTCCGGGGCCGCGGTATTTCTTTCGAAAATCCCGCAACCCCAGCAGACTTTTCGAGGGTGTTGCGTTTGACTTACAGTTGTCTATCAGGTTCTTGATTATTTTCATCAGTAAAACTTACGGGGCACAGCAGCAGCAAATCTCGAGCTGTCTTCCATTAACCTCTGCCTGAGTTCGTGTCGGCCGATGTTAGGAGGACCAATTAGCACGATGGGTCTCTTGTGTGACGCCCGCGGGTAGTACAGCGCGACCTCTTCGTATGTTAGGATCTCCTCTTGCTCGTATTCTGGAAGGTTTAATCTCACTAATCTCACTTATAATGTTTTTTTGTGGAATTATTATGTAGGTTGGATATTTGTCTGAGGTGAGTTTTTGAAACACACTGCATTTGAGTTTGAGTTTGATTGGAACTTTTTTGGTTCCTAATCAAACTAAATAATAAAAATAGAAGATAAAATTTAAAGCAATTTCAACCATCCTAATTTACAAAAAAGCACCCGGATTTTTAAGTATTTTTTTATTTATACTCAAACCGTTGCATACCCACTATGAGTAAAAATCTACCACTAATCAATTTTTATTTGACCTGTCCACACTAAAAATTTAATCTCCCGAAACCATAGATTCTAAATGTCAACGTGTTTTATTTTCTCTTCATCCAATATAAAATTAGGTGCACCTCGCTTATAATGCTAGCCCACCACCATAATTACATGACGTGAAGTAACTCACCATCCCCGCCAGACGTGGAGTACAGCGGGTATCCAGCTTCGCTTGTAGCCTTCTTCCCTTTCTTCTTTCGTGGCGGTTTCTTGGCACAGAGTAGAGTGCCGCCTTTGCGGGGTTTGTCTCTGGCTGCTACTTCGCCGGCTAGGGTTAGTTTCATTGATTCTCGCCTGGATTGATAAGAGATAATAAGTTGTTATCATTTCATGGCTATTATGATAGGTACTTATAGATGTAAGTATTTTTGTTGGAATAGTATTGATGGTTAGACTGTACCTACTTGTTATAAAACCATTGCTAAGAGAGAAAAGAAATATGGATAGAACTTCTAAAATCAACCAATATAACTAAAATATTGGTTTTCCTCGTGTTATAAAAAAATGAATGCAACCAAAGTACTCATATTCACTCATGTAGGTATATCTGGGTCAGAATGTCTTATTCAAGTTAAGTGACACATTGAGTCACACACACAGACACAGTGAGTCATTAAAATCTCTGTAGCAATACTCACTGGTGTTGGAACGCCTGGCTGGGAATGAGTCCGGCGAGGGTCTGGTCCTCCTCGCCCTCCCGGAACGCTTGCCACCAGTTCGGGTCTTCGCGACTGATCACATGAAGAACGTCGCCTTTTTGGAAACTTATACCTGGAATTTAGAGATTCAGTTTAAGACTAGATGCGAATATAGAACAATGACTAACAGTTGACACATGGCCAAGGAGGTACCTACTTTAGTTGGATTTGGCTGTTAATTCACCCATAAGTTATTAATTAATTTAATAAGTACGTTTTAGTTTTGAGAGGCCTAGTGACTCGTAACACTGGTATTTTCTGCTTATTTTGGGCAACAGTCTCTGACAAATGTTCATATTTTTTTGATTACCTAAGTATGTGTTCACCATAAAAAGACAATATTTTAAAATCTCTGACCGGTATGTTAGTAGGTAAGTTGGACGTTGAGATTTTTGTAAAAGGGGTCGCCCACATAAAACCTACGTACCTACACAGCGTGTACGAGAAATGTATGGTCACACATTTCAGGGTGTGATTCCGGTCCTTGACCTGCACAATTTTTTCTATGGGACCACGATCGAAACCGAGAAAAATATCAATGGGTACCTGCTTGACCCATTTATGGGGAGCTCCCCAAAAAGCACCTGCTTTTTAGCGATTTCGATGGCAGTCCACGCTTACGTGGTGCTGTTATGCCGTAGAGTTGTTCTTTTTGCTGCCAATTAGCATTGCTTTATTCAGGGTTGATGGATAGCACTGTGTTTGTCGCCCATTACCTCGGATTAAGCTTCAGTCAATCATGCATTGTTGAAGATTTAGCTCACCAAGCTCCCGACAGGGTATGTACACATCATCCTCGGGATCGTAGTCGAAGTGCGCGCGCACGTGCAGCACGCGGTGCGAGGGGGGCGCGCGTGACGTCACGCGGCGCGGCGCCAGCACGACGCACAGCGTGCCCGACAGCGCGCCCAGCACCTGGCACACCTCGTGCACTGACTTGCCGCGCATCGCCACGCCGTTCACTTCGAGGAGCTGGAGGAGATATAGAATAAGAATAATTGATTTGTGTAAAAACATGGTACAGACGCCTGCAGGTCAAGCTACCCGAAACTGTCATTTTTCCCAGTGAACCTTGAACCTAATACTTACTTAAGAAATAAAGTCGAAAATCTATCAAAGAAATCTGACAGATTGTAGTAGCTTGATGTGCAGGCGTCTGTACATAGGGTCTTATAATTATATTATTATGAACTTACATGTTTTAACATATAATGACATACAAATATCAGAGCATGTTATTATGAAACATACTAAATTTTAACAATAAATAAATGAGTAATAAAAAAACAACAGAAAACAATGAAATAGCAATAAAAATTAAAACTTAGTAACCATATCTATCAGTCACTTTTTTATTAAGACTTACACTATAAAAACAATTGTCCACAAGCCATTTATGCAACTTTAATTTAAAATATTTTAGAGGGGGCTCTCTTAATTCCTTTGGTATGTTGTTATAATTTTTTTATTGCAGTAATTAAACATTTTTTTTAGCATAATGTATCGTCGTGTGTAGTCTTGTTTTGTCACGACAATTGTATTTAAGATAGGGTTAAGGAAATTATCATCAATCATTCAAGGTGTGTTCAGGGTTTAAGTTTATTTTTTGTGTTGACGAATAGGCCAAAGTCTGAAGAATTATGTCCGGAAGCATTTGCAACAATAATGCGAACATTATAGCCATAATATGAATAATAAATGTCTAGGCCGTAAACGAGTTTACAATCCGATTATGGCAATACCAAGACTGGTCCACAAAAATTAGACCGGTGTAGCAAAACACTGGCAACAACATTTAGGTGTTTTTGAGTATTAAAGTGATGGAGGTACCTCGTCTCCTTCATGTAACAGGCCTGACTTCTCTGCAGCACCACCTCTTACTATCCTGCCGATTATTACGGCCTCGCCTTCGTTTCTTACAGTAGCACCTGAAAATGAAAAATAAAGAAACTATGTAAGTACTTCTACTGCTTGAATATCTTGGAAGTGAGGTGAAGTTTAGAAAGCTTGTTACAGCTTCATGTCTTCATGAACAAGAATGATTTTTTAAAGTTTTACATTTGATTTAATCAATGATTTTTAGTTACCTTACTGAATTCGATAATTACGTTTTTAACCCTCTATATCACTATGTAGACTGTAGGCAATATACCGTACAAAAGCGACATTTTTTTATAATTGATTTCCTATCTTAATAGCGTACTGTAGCCTATAGTCCACATTTCGAACGAACGAGCTAGTACCAAAAAATACGACTTTTGAGATTAGTGTTGCCTACAAGCAACATTCCCTATTTTTGTAATTTTGTCAATTGTTTGTTAAAAAAATAAAACCCAGAAATACGTGTATTTTGTTTTCTTGTAATCATCTCCAATCCAAAAAATCAAATAAATCTCAGTTTATGAATGTTAGAGAGCTAACTACCGAATTACCGATTCAGATGTTTGATGCATCCTCGTTACAAGTTGTAACATTACGTTACATTACAGGCAAATGCCCTCATCAGGGAGGTACGCCTTTAGCTCAGTATCAGATGATGATGATAAATTCTTACCAAGTGGTTCGTTAGTCTTCTCGATTTTGATAATTTTAATATGTTCGCTGGGGTCGTCAGGCGAGTGCGCAGTCAGCGCCTTGTCGTTGTCACCCTTGTGATTGAAATTGTTACCAGTCTGGAAAATGAAAAATAACATTATTGCTGTGTTTATTATATGTTATTACTAGCTGTGCCCAGCGGTTTCACCCGCGGCTCATTTCACTTAAGGGTGTGAAATATAGATGGAAGCCGATTCTCAGATTTACTGAATATACTACTACTAAAATCATAAGAATCGGTCGAGCCGGTTCGGAGAAGTATGGGAACGAACATTGTGACAGGAGAATCTAATATCTTATTCGAAAGATAAGAAACGAGCGCATCTCGCCGTCAAACGTAAAGTTTAGCGAGTAAATATTGTATGAAAAACACAAAAACTGAGAGATAAAAAAAAAATCTCAAAAAAAAAAAGCGCAAATAGAGTAATCACCAAAGAAAACTGTATCAAAAATGATAAGCTTGGCTATTGAACATGAACACGCTAGTTTTCATTCGACATAGTTAGTGAACGAAAGCTAGCGAAAACAGTAACTACTATTTGAAAACTTAAAAGTTTAGACTTTATTGAAACTTCGAAAGTATTGCTTCAGAGAAAAGTTATAGCTGAGTGAAGTTTAGAAACGCTGTTTCTGGTATTTTTTTTAATGTATCTTAGAAAAACAGTTATTGTGTATATATTAGTAACTTCAATGTTATAATGCTTGAAGCACTAAAGATCATAATATTGTACATTTCAAAATGCAATAGTAATAGCTGTTTTATTCTGGGATTCCAGAAATAATTACCTACTGCATTGAACTTCAGTAAACGACAACATAAAAGCTACGACACAATTTTTTTTTATTTGACGGCACATTTAGCGCAGTGGCTGAGCGATCGACTGTTGCACCAACCGTGTCGTCAAAATTTGAATATCTAATATATAAAGTTCTCGTGTCACCGTTTTCGTTCCCATACTCCTCCGAAACGGCTGGACCGATTTAAACGAAATTTTGTGTACATATCGGGTAGGTCTGAGAATCGGCCAACATCTATATTTCATAGCCCTAAGTGGGCAGCGAGTGAAACCGCTGGGCACAGCTAGTTAACTAATAAATCTGTTCACTTGCTTGCTTTACTCTGTGTTTAATTGCTTTACATAATTGCATCATATTGTGATAAACAGTTACGAATTCTAATTTGAGGATACTTTACCAACAGGTAAATCCCTCGCATTTCCAATGAAATGTCTGAAACAAGTCTCAGTAACAATCTTGAACGAAATATTCTCATAAAAACGGTTTTTACAATTTATACGAGCGCGAACTTTTCGAACTTGGGCAGGAATGTCCGAATACATAAGTACCGTTTATGAATTTTACATTAAAATAATTCCCTTTTTTCTTAGACTGTTTGTTTTCTTCAGTTATTTCGATAAGATGTTGGTAAGAGTTTGTGTTTATGATTATTTGATTTAAAACATATAATACACATCAACATTGTGGATTTAATTTTAAGAAGTTTGCACAGAATTTAAAAAGAAAATCCAAATATAATCCAATTTGAATTGAATAGAAGAAAAAAATGCATATTTTTAGAAACGCAAAAAACTAGTTCTTTATGTTGTTTTGCGTGACTGAAAATATAGATTATATGTATAATTGGTATTCATATTAAAGCACCGAACCCGGAGGTTTTTGTAACGATGTCTTAGGGCTCCGTACCTCTGCCGGGGTTGCGGGTTGTTCGAAAGAGATACCGCGGCCTCGGAACGTAAAGGGCAATAGAAGGAACATGGTGGGTTTTAGTCAGTACAAGCTTGACATGCCCCTCCGCTCCGCCCAGAGCGGGGGAAGTCATTGGTTTATTTCACACCCGAAAAAAAAGGGCTCCGTACCTTTAAAGAAAAATCGAACCCCTTTTTGTCCGTCCGTCTGTCTGTAGGTCTATCTGTCAAGACTATTTATTTCAGGAACGCGTGAAGATATCAAATTGAAATTAAAACTACACACTCAAGTCTGTGGTCCCTTAAAGCTGTGAAAATTAACCCTCTAATCTAAGTAGTTAAAAGATATGGCCGTTTATGTCACAAGTTTGTACGGAACCCATGGTGCGCGAGTCTGACTCACTCTTGTCCGTTTTCTTTTTACAGATCTGTTACTAATCTTATCATTCTCACCTTATGCCTCTTGCCCCTCGTAAAGCATGCAGGGTCGAGCAGCGCCGCCGCCTGGTCATGCGCCTGGATCAGACTCTCCAGCTCCAGCCCTCCCAGGATCGACAGCAGCTCGGCCGCCAACGCAGACGACTCGGCGCCTGTCGACGTGTGCGCTCCTAGTACGTCCATGCACTGTTGAGAGAGCTTTGGGTTAGAATTTGGAAAAGGAAACATTGAAGGACAAAGGGTCCTTCGAACCGGATCCTAGCATCGACGCATTACTTAATTGTTACAAGTTTATTGAGAATTTTGACCTGTAATTATAAAATTAATAAATCGCTGATGCTATTACTACTTACTACTCAAGTCGTGGTTCAAATCTGTGTGCGTGTGCAGTCAGTCTCAGTTATAACTTTGCTAATTAATGCTGACTGGCCAGGTAGCACTTGCATTCAAAAATGCTAATTATCATTTTATCTCGTGGAAGCCCAGAAGGTATTATCGAAGAATGTGGAACCTCGTTGTTTCACATTGAGACTCTGTTGAGTTAATTACTGGATTTCTTTGGATCAATAAACCACAAAAAACCCACAAAGAAACGTGGATAGATATTCTCGGATAAAGGCCACTAAAAACCGTTTTATTGGCTTTTATCCAAGATATCTATCTAGGCTGGTTGCACCATGGACCGTGTCAGTTCCTGCCACACTGGACAAACCAATGCATTTACCACTGAACAAGTTTAAACTTTAGTTTGGTACACTTACGTCTTTCAATCGATCAGTAGCACGATGCGTGTGCGGCGGTGCTAGCCCAGACCGCTTGTGTCTCACCGCCGTCAGCACAGCCGACCGCGTGGCCAAGGCCGTGCGTAGCGCAGGACACAGCAGCGCTCCTGCCGCACCCGCCACCCGCGCCGCCAACGCTGACTCCCCGCTCGCTCCAAGTGCCTTCTGCACGCGGGTGAGCGCTGCACAGACTTCTTGGTAGTCTGGAAATAATAAGGTATGGAGTTATTGGTTGAGGGTTAACACCATGGAGGTCTGCTCTTTGCGGCTTGTGGACACGCTCTAGGTTGATTACATTATGGGTTGTTGGGTAGCCGAGGACCAACATAAAGTGTGTTGTTTACGAAGGTGATATAAAAGCCTTGTATCCAGCGGGAGTCTGATATATAATAGGCTGCTGGTGATTCTCCACATAATCGACCATTATTTTCAATTATAATGGTAATAACTATAAGTGACTCACAAAGAACATGTTCTGAAGGAATTCAATACGATTGTCGATACGGTAATGACATGTAAAGACAAGAAACACAGCGTGTTCAAGCCACTTCAATAAAAAATATTATAATTGAATGCATTTGTATAACACATAGCGATTGTAGGTATTGATTCGATATTGCTAAAAATGTCTTTAATCATGTCATCGTGTACTAAGGAGATGATTTGCCGCCTCCTTGTTTAATCCATGAAATTAAGCAATCATTGAAGATGTACGTTAGAACGGTCAACAACGGCAAAAGGTGACTTAATTCCTTAAGACCTCAAGTCATAGAACAAAATTTGTTTAGTTCCATGGACTGAGAGACCACACGATAGGACTTGCGTTTATAGTGTTGCATCCTGTATAAGGGTTGTTGCAAGTGACGTTCTGTAGTGACTGCCAACCTCCATGGAAAAAAACCTGACCTGCCAAGAGCGAGTCGGACGAAAAATTCCAAAAAAAGTGGCCACATAAACGGCCATATCTTTTGACTGCATAGACTAAAGACAGTTGATTTTTTACAGCACAAAGGGACTACAGACTTTATTTATTTAGAGGCTTTTACCTTACAGAGGTATTTCACTACTACCCTACTTAATAAACCTTAATTAAGTATAACATTATTTATTGCCTAAACGAGGGAGATAGTGATGCAGCAACCATTTTATAAATCAGTATCGCCTCTTCCGCACTAGGTATGAGCTATAGGACTGCAGACTTGAAGTAATTGTTTTTAATTGGGTAGTTGACACCATTAACCAATAATTTAAAAACACATTTTTTCTGAAAGAACACTTTATTCTAGACCTGAGAACTCCATTCATTTCAAAATAACTTTAAAATTCGATTTTTAGTTGCTTTTAAATCAATAAATAGTTGCATCATTGACTTGACAACTTAGTGACGTCATCGGCTGCGAGTCTCATACAAAATCTATGGGGGGAAACGCGCTTTGACAGCTCATAAAAAGTATATCAATTGATTGGTGGTGTCAACTACCCTATTTCATAAGTTCCCGAGATAAAGGGTCTTTACGTAGGTCAGGACCTCTTTTGTCTTGTCTGTCTAAAACTCTAAACAGACAAACGGACATCAAAGTGATCCTTCAAGGATTCCGTTCTTTAACCGACGAAACAAAAAGGAGGAGGTTCTCAATTCGACATGTATTTTTTTTTCTTTACGTACGGATTGTGAACGAGAGAAGTTTAAAGTATTTACCTAATGAAACTGATTGTTTGTTTACTAAGCAACCCTTTTCCGTTTGACCTCCAAAACCTTTACAGAATCCTTAAAGATGTTATCAATATACGGGTCGAAACCGCCGACGACCCTTTGATACACGCGATATCGAGGGTTCTTGTTTGTATAGGTGTCTAGATAGGTACGCTTGACAAGAAGAAGAAAATTTAAAGTTTGTGATTCGAATTGATCATGCAGTACAAATGTGGGTAAGTATTTTATTTTCAATCCACTTCCTCAAAAACTAGCTCTTATTGCCCTTGTCCATCTGTCTGTCTATCTGTCAAGTCCCTTTATCTCAAGGTAGGAGTATCGAGAAATTAAAACCAAGTCTGCGGTCTCTTAAAGCTGTGAAAAAAACAATCCACTTAGTCCCATTTGACCGTTTATGTCGCAAGTTTATACGAAACCTTCGGTGAATACAGCAACTGATGCAAGCTCTGGAGAAAGAAAGAAAATCGCGTTGTGGCATCAGCCTTTTTCCAACTGTGCTGGGGTGGGATCCCAGATTTAGCTAAATACCATTATTTCAAATGGAGCTGGATAAAGAGGCTATACGATACCCCTTGGTAAACTTGGTTGTCGGACCTTCGGGCCACAGAGTACTTATAACGACTGTCAAAGATCTACAAGTGACAGATAACAACGGCTTAGCGTAATTTCCAAAGCACGAGGGAAACTCAAAATGTGGTCACCCATCCACAGACAAACCTATGTCCTAAGATAATCCTCTACAGAATAAATTATCCTTTACAGAACCAAAAAAAGTATTTTCTTTTTTTTTAATACCTCCGCTCCCACTAGGACAGCCCGACCCGGACTACCTGTAGGCCATACAAATATTTGTTCCGTGCGGGGTACGAACCCGCAATACGCAGCGTAGCAGTCGATGGCTTAGTCACTCCAGCCGTGTCGTTATATGTAGCTATATGCAGATACAAACAATATTGTGTCTAAAGCCAGGTAATTTCCTAAACTCGAAAACTTAGCAAATATAGTTGTAATCAGTGACTTATCTACGTGATATGAAGGAAGTTTAACCCTTACCCTGGCCGGGTCATCAATCCCGACAGGGTCAATCAAGGGACCGTTTTGCACGTAAGCCTGACACTTATAGGGTACGTGTTGATATCTAGGAGATTCTGCAAGTGAAGAGTATTCAAGTTTGACGTGTGAGACAACCATAGGTCGTATGTCTAACTGGTTACTTGTAAGGTTAATTACGCAGATAGAGGTAGTGTAGACCGGTGAAATGAAAGGATGGGTTAGTAATAACAGCTGCTAATAACAGCTGCTTCCGTCAAAGTTCGGGTTAAGCCAGGACTAAGTTGGTCTCATTGCTGGGGTGGTTATGTTGAATGCGATTGTGTCCCCGCACCCCAGTCAGAAGTGTCGAGTAAGAACACCGTGTGGTTTTAGTCAGTAGGAGTCTGGCAGACCCCCCCGCCATGGCGGAGGACATCTATTGAGGATTTCCATACGTAAAAACACAAAAAAGGACTAGGTTGGTCTGAGAGCTCACCGAGTTTTCTCCGTGTCTCGGAAAACACGTTTTCTTTTGTAGATCTTTGACAGTCGTTTCAGGTCTGTGTCCCGAAAATCTGACAGCGAGTCTTATTAAGCGGTATCGTATTTCCCAGTACTAACTTGATTGTGGAGATCAGATTGCCCGTCGCTTCATATAAAGTACTGGTATTCAGCTGCATTTCGTTAAAATTAAAGCCAACCCCGATATAATTGGGAAAAGGCTAGGCAAGATGTCTGCAAACGTAACAGTTGATATAACAAATCTGCTGCCTCTGGTAAGAATGGTGGTTGGGAAAAGACGGCAGATTATAATGAAAAGCCTAGAGAGACTTTTTGAACGTCAATGAATCAATGAATTTGTTTTGTAGCATATGTTGTACACTTACTATGACGGGTAGACTCACTCATTCCCTTAACGATAACCCACCGAAGAATAAATCGCCTCTTCATCATTTTTCCTATATATCTCTGGGAGTCTTCTTTCCCCATAAACTAAATAAGCGTCTTAACCACTGCCCAAGTGACCACATACCGAAAACCCTAATACCTTTATCAGTTCATCAGCAGACAACTTGGCGCAAGTTTAGCTGGGTGTTATAATTTTATCAGCCATCTTACACCTCTTTCACAACCTCAGGCGACACGACTTGCGTCGAACGACACGCGGATTTTTTCTACAGCTTTTATTTAACTTGCAATGTTTGTATGTTTGTTTTGGTAAAATCTAGTAACTGAATTTCCGAACAGGTGTGGGGCAACTGATTGAAATGAAGTTTTTTAACTTAGGATTTCAATGCACGGTTAAATAAGTGACATTATTCTAAATCCAATATGGAAGACTCCCAAATATGGCGGACTAGAGTTTTTTTTATGCATTTTCATGTTATGGGTGTCAATTTAGAGGGTGTGCTAAGCAGCGTCACACCTTTTTTAAAGTTTTTTTTTTTACTATTAGCTTGTAATTGTTTTCTTGACGAGAGAATAGTAGCTCCGCAAGTCACGTCGCGTTGAATTACATGCTCTAAGCAATTTATTTCATTTGTTCGCAAGACGTATGCCTGCCGGGGTTGCGGATTGTGTGACAAACATGCCAATGCCCGGTAACATAAAGGGCAAAAAATTAACATGCATGGGTTTTAGTCAGTACAAACCTGACACTCCCTTCCTCTACGCCCAGAGCAGGACGACTAATTGATGAATTCCCGTCTGAAAAAAGGACATGTTGGTTCGTGGCCAAGCCTTTACGTTCTACTTCCCGAGTAATGTCGTCCGAACGACGAGTGAACTAGCGACAAGCGAACTGGAATTAACACGACCCCTAGTTGGACGGAAAACTAAAAATATGGGCCAGTGGGGAAAATATATCGTTCCATATCGGTATGCGCTTTTAGCTGGGCAGGATTTTTGTAATTTTTAAAACTGGTTTTTATAAAATTATGTGACTCATATTAAGTACTCCTATGCAAAGCTCCTAAGTGTTATGTTAAATAACCTATAGCTTTCCTCGATAAATGGGCTATCTGATTTTAAAATAACTGGAAATGAAAATTCAACTGAAACCAGTTGTTCCTGTGATTGGCGCGTTCAACTTAACAAATTTGATGTAATTTTATAAATTGTCAAAAAAAAAATTGTGTATTTTACAATTTTTTTTTTTTTTTTTTTACAATAAAAATGTAAAGTTTTAATTAAACTATATTATGAACAGAAATATTAATGGAATTAAACCACATTAAATTTAACTTTTAGAAAAACAAATATTTATATTACATTTATTTTTGAAGGAAGATTATTTCCTACTTCAATATTAATTTTCATTTATTCTCTTTATTTCCAACTAAACAGGGTCCTGAACCGTTTCACAGGGGTCGTAAATCCTCGGGGATTAAATAAAGGGAATTTTGGAGCATTATCCCGTAAATTAATAACACCATACAGTACGAGCATGGTCTCCCTAACGGATTGCAAAGGTCGCGCTATGATGTGGATAAGATGAAATATATGCATAGTACCATATGATTATGCCTTTTGAAAACCTGGGTAGGCTAGCAATATAGCTCTGAATTTTAGACACTAATGTAGCGTATACCTACATCAGTGACATTAGAGGATTTAACATTAACATGGCACCACGCTTATAATTCCCGAAGGTTTTTTTTTATTATTAATAACTAACTCGAATTAACAGTTTTACACCACACAAACGAGTTATAGGTTAGTAAAGATATATTTAAGAAACTAGCTGTTCCACGCGGTTTCACCCACGCTGCTCAGCACCTGTTGGTCGTAGCGTGATGTAATATAGCCTATAGCCTTGCTCAAGAAATGAACTATCCAACACTAAAAGAATTTTCCAATTCCAACCAGTAGTCCCTGAGATTAGTGCGTTCAAACAAACAAACAAACTCTTCAGATTTATAATATTAGTATAGATAACAAAATTACAAATCATGAATACAGCATAAAAAATAGAAACTAGATATTGGTAACAAATTAAAATTTAAAGATACAATTATAAACTAAATTATTAGTGTTAATCCTTACTAATGTTATAAAAGCGAAAGTGAGTTTGTTTGTTTGTTACGTCTTCACGCCTAAACGGCTAAACTGATTTTGATGAATTTTGGTACAGAGATAGTTGAGACCTTGGAAACGGACATAGGCATGATTTATTTTAAAAAAAGTGAGAAATGAGGCAGAAAGATTCAAGAAAAGGGAAAACTTAGCTTTCATATTACAATTAATAAGGCGCAAGGGCAAAAACTACAGGTAGCGGGTACCTGCAAACCAGGAAAGGGGAAACTATGTTACCCCGAATTTAACGCGATCGAAGCCGCGGCCGCGGCTAAAGCTAGTAAATTTTATAAATTGAATGTTACATACAATAAACTAAAATAGACTGAGATCACAATTAGTGTTAGGGTTAGGTAGAGGTGTACGGCGGTAACGTTTTGCCCGACAAAGGAATCGAGCCCATGACCAGCACAGCAGTCGTGATTGCGACCACTGCACCAACGCGGCTCTCTAATAAGCTGCTTGACCTTTTAACGCTTCAATGACAGATTTTTACTAAGTATGACCCATTATTGACAAAAGACTCCCTAAGTTCGATCCACAAACTCTGTTCCCCTCGTCACTGGATTACCCATGTTTTATTTTTAGTTTGAATAAGATTTGATATACATATTTCTTAATAACTACAAATAATAAAGATATGTACAAGTCAAAAATGGGATATAATATCGCTGTCAATAGGAAAGAAAGCTTTTGTCTTGCTGGATGGCAATTACCACCGTTAAGTTAATTTCTATTTTCTCAGAATTGCCGGAAAGGTTTGCAAGCGACAGGGAAATAAAGATATCACAGCAGAGCGCCTTAAAAATCCAAAATCTAATACATTTTCATGCAAAGTAATTTCAAGCATCACTGAATTATTTGCTTCACTTGAAAATTTCGCTGATCCGCGGGAAAAATTACCGCGAAACGGACGTGATCCGAAAATTAGATTGGTTTCGTGGATTTTTCTCGGAATTCTTTCAAGATATCGCTACTTTTTTATGCGAATTTGATTCAGATTCCAAAATGGAAGACCAGCTAGCAGCTGGTTTACTGGATCATGAAGAAGAAAAGTATTGGACAGATCCGTATGACGTCAAATTAAGATTGAGATTTTTAGGGCTTAAAGATTGTGGCCTGAATCCAGAACTCAAAACAAACCGTAATAAGTCTTCATGGCGCGAACAATGACAGAATCCTTTATGCCTGTTTTCATCAAACAAATAATGATCGAGCCAGCTCCAGATGCAGACAAATCTCGTCCTTACCGTTTTATTGTTTAAAGTTATTATTTCAAATTGTGCGTGTTCTGCAGATACAAAGTCCGAGGCAAATCTTAGTGTAAGAACCAAAATATGATATCAATAACTAGTTTTAATGTACACTTACCGACAACAGCATACAGCTGCGTGGAATCATCGCTGGCATCGTCTTCGTACGCGTCGTTAACGAAGGCTGTGCCTGACGACGGAGGGTTAGACTCCAAGGCCTGGAGCTTGTGGGATCCCCGCAGGGATGTGCGCAGGAATTCATTCTGGGCTGCGATCCTCTCCTCAGCCTCCTTGCGTTGTCGAAGCTGTTCCTGTTGGCAAAAGAAAATGAGAGGTTAGTGATTTAATTCAGAATTTGCATACTTTAATTTTGCATCTTTGGAAGTATACAATGCAAATGCATTGTTACTTTTTAAATTAACGCAAAATTATTGGCTTAAAGATCTCGCTATTCAATTGAAGAAATTGTGATGGAATTATCAACCCGAAACTAATTATTTGTAAGATAATATTCACCATCTCATGTTACTAACGATTGCAATGTAGGCTGCGAGTTGGTTCGAAAGAGAAACTACGGCCCCGGAACACAAAGGGCAGCAGAATGCACATGAATGGGATTTAGTAAGTACGAGACGGACATTCCCTTTCACTCCGCCTAGAACGGGAGGAGTACTTTACAAAGAGCTTACAATTTAATCATTTATGTTATTACTAAATCGAGAATTGACAGAAATTCCTAGAAATGGCCATATCATATACAATTTTGTAATACTCATTGGGCAAAAACTACATACAGTTATTTAGTTCACAATTTAACCGAATGAAATGGCATAAGTTCACATGTGGTGTTGCAATCGCGTCGATAGTTCACATGGTCAATGCGCCACAGTTAATTGTATGCCTGCTGTGACCGTTCACACGGATACACTATTGGGTAACAACGTTATGATACCCCATTACTCTTCTATCACTTCCAAGAAATAACAGCGCTGCATGGTTCTCTTGCCGCGCGGCGATAATCGGAACTAAAGCCGCCATCTTGTTTACGATTTCCAGAGACAATTCCACAAATGTTTACCAACAGCGCCCATGAGAATGTTAATAATGGTGTTAATATGGCGGACCAAAAAGATAGCGGACTAGTTATATTAAATGCACTGCCATGGTACGGATATGCCGAAGGGTACCTAATTATGCAGAAGGGTTTGCCGAGAGGAGTACGTGAAATAAAATGACGTCACTATAAAACGTATTTTTTAAAACAACAATATTTTATTTATCAAAGATGGAGTCATTAACAGGATCACAAAGCTAGACATGGACGTTAACTAAATGAGTCAATTGTCCTTTAAAATATTATCGTGATACTCATTATAAATCACTCATAAGCCTGATATGAAAACACACTTAATGACACACATAACCAGTCACTTAAATCGTATAACAATGGGTTTTCATTGCTCAACGGTGTGCCTGCCATATGTCAACAACAGCTGATTCCTACGCTAGCGTTTGGTTCGCGAATGGGTGACCACCCATGTCATACCGAGTTTCCCCGAGTTTTGGAAAGCACGGTAGTCCCGGTTGTGATTTCCATTTAGATCTAAACCAGCATGCCTTTTTTTCACGGACTGGAAATCATCAAATAACTTTCCTGCTCTGAGAGGAGTTAGGGCAGTGTCAAACTTTTACTGACTAAAACGCACCTATGATCCTTCGTTTGCCCTTTATGTTCCTCATCATCTATTGAATAACCTACAAACCCGGCAGTAAGCCGCTCTGCTATGCTGTCATCTATTTGAGGCGACAATGGATCACGGTCGCGCTGTCGACACGGCCTTTCACCACTAGACGGACGGATGGTGAGCTATCCATTGTTCACCATCCACAAACCCGAATCTACCGGCCAGGAGTCTTCTCGCAGCACTCGACCCCTAAGCGTCTCGCGCAAACAGCTAGTCTAAGAGATGTTTCACGACGGCATTTTAAGCCAAATCAGAGTTCCATGGGAGGAGAAACTCTGGCACCAGGCTAGGCATTAACCACACGATAAGACGAAAGACCGGACGACACGGCACGATTGGCGCAGTGGCTGAGCGATCGACTACTGCGCTGCGTGTCGCGGGTTCGATTCCCGCACGGAACAAATATTTGTATGACCTGCTGATAGTTGTTTCGGGTCTGGCTGTTTGTGTATGTGAGTTTCAATGTTTGTAAAAGCACCCACGATACAGGACAAATTCCTAGTGTGGGGCAAAGTGAAGTTTTCTAGTTAGTTCTTAACTTCAAACACATAGTGTTGGATGGCCCTGTTTACCTCGACCGTTTAAACGATATCACATCGATCACCCGTCGATAAATCTGTGTCACTAATATCTCAGCTGTCGTACAACACTACTTAAGGCCATGTAGCCTTAAAACATGCCTTGACCGACTGTATAACAAGCTTATATAATGTTTACCTATTTATTATACTTAACATAAACATTTTCCATTGCTGATGTGCAGCATATTTTTGTTATTTTAAGTGGTTGTTAGTTATTTTAAAATTGTGTTTTAATCTGCTATTAATAGGGTTTAAAATTGTAGGCTTCGATTTCTTCGTCTAAAAAGAACAAATGCTTCTTATAATACTAGCCTATTATTGGCCACTGCTGGCCAAAGGTCTCTTCTCATACAGAGAAGACACGGGAATTGATCACCGCGCTAGCTTAAGACGGGTTGGCGATTCCAGACTTGTTTATATTAATTACTAGCTTTTGCCCGCGGCTTCGCTCGCGTTAAATTCTGTAGCGCCTTATTGATTTGCAATAGCAACGCTAAGTTTTCCCTTTTCTTCCCTCTTTCTCCCTCACATCCCACTTTTTTCAAATAAAAATTAGCCTATGTCCGTCTCCTGGCTCCCAACTATCTATGTACCAAAATTCATCACAATCGGTTTAGCCATTAAAGCGTAAAGAGGTAACAAACAAACAAACAAACAAACAAATAAACAAACAAACAAACTCACTTTCGCTTTTATAATATTATATATATATATAATATATATATATTAATTATATATATTATATTATAATATTATATATTATAATATTATATTATTATAGTAAGGAAGTAAGGATAAGTCCAGGTATCCTGACGATGTTTGTCTGTGATGCCCAAGATAAACTAAGAAAAGTACATATGGATTGGAATAATCACATTGGTATTTGCCCGGATTTGAACCCACAAGCTCGTGCATAAGAGGCAAGGACTTAACCTCGGGACCATCACAACACGACAAAAAAGACTCTTAATTCCTTTTAGTCCATTTGACTTTCCATTCTTGGTAAATTTACTTACAAACAAGAAGAAAACAGTGTAAGAACATTCACAAAAACATTATTGCTATTCTAACACTTCGCGACAATGATTTACCGTAATAGTCTTCCGAAACATTAAGCCCAAACTTAAAACAAAAGAACACTAATTGTTTAGTCAAACGGCTGCTTTCAAGTCTGCCTAAACATCCTAATTTGGCTTTCAAAAACATCTGGCCCAGACTCCTAGTTCCAATTTGCTTTTGGTCCGAATTTCGGTCCATCGGCCTGGATCCGTTCACGGTGCATCGCACACTCATCTCACTGGCCAGACTGCAAGACCAACTAAACTTTAAGAAACTATTCACTTCAATTTAAACTAACTTTGTCTGGATGAGATAGCTTAACTGTGCTAGCCAAATTACATGGTAAAACATAGAGTTTAGGAATGACGAACAATCCCCGCAATCATTCTTACACCCACAAATGAACTTGAAATTAATACTTCGAAACCTGATATAATGAATGATGATAATGAAAAAGTTATAAAAGCTGATGTAAAAGCGAAGCTGTATAAGCTTAGTAACATCGTCCCTAGTAACAATTTTGAAGGAAGCAAAGTTATTTTTGAACTAATAAAGAAGTCAGGTCATAAACCTAAAGCCTGCGGCACTGAAGCTCTTATGTGGAGTTGACAATTCAAAGTTACAACACACATGATGTAACTATGGAAAAAAAATTCAAGAAAAGTATTGTAATTCAGCAGTAATGAAAACACAGCTTTACCCTTAGTACCTTTTACCGTGTTTAATGCATGAACTCGTACAAATTCAAACAGAGTATTTTGTTGAGGACAATACGAAAATATTCAAAATTCACGGACCATGACATACAAAGTACAAACTAACCGATATGGTACCATTTGGTCTGCTAAACGTCGCGTTGTTTAGCATACAATGGTGGCCGCAGAATTATGTATGTCGTGTATGTTTGCGTGACGTCAGCGCGTTAACTGATAGCCGTGCTGGACAAACAGATCCGGTCTTGTTATGGGGTCAGGAGATATGAGAGAGAGCAGATTTTCTAATTTTACGAAGACATATATGGAATATCAGAGAATAAACAGCCAACACATAAAAGACACAATTAAAAAAATCACAGCACAGAGCTCTAAGTAATAAATCGGAAAAGTTTAGGTTTCTAATTTCATCCCTGCAATATTTTATCACTCGTGGCTTCGTACCAATATTTAAGCATCCGTAAAGTCTAAGGCACTTAACATGAAAAATCTTAAAACATATTTCGTGAAGTTATTCCAGAAAATCTAAGCGGGGTCATCTTATCGAACTGGCAGCACACTCGGGCTACAGACTGGCCCCATTCTGCCGAAAAATTCGCTGGAAATTTAATAAAAAATACATTCCCTTTCCCCATTATGAACATCAAATCATTTCCTTCGAGCTCTCACTCAATACTTGGTACTTCTAACGTGGGTGTTTCTTCGTCTGAGTTATTTTCGTCTTATAAAAGTCTGGCTACGTATTGGATCTAGTAGGTACTAATCTGATCTTAGTAACCTAGTGTTCATTTTATAAACGGTTAAAGATACTAATGCAGTCACTATACTGTTCCTGTATATAATATTTTATAGCAAACCGGGCAAACCTTCCTCAGATGGTTATTTCAAGTTTGAAATTGTAGGAAAACGGGGGAACGTTTTATTAATAACAAGACTCGAGAGCTATCTAATGCAGTGGCATTATTGATACTTACAAACGGAAAATATGAACATTGTAACCTGCTTAAAAATGCTCAGCTAGAAGCTGTATTTTATTATTATGTAATGTATAAATGTTTACTTTTTAAGTGCACTGATGTAACTCTGAATACGTTTTTTTAGCATGTTTGGAATAGGATTTGTAGCTATTCCAAATATTCTTCTTGATATCAATTTGTGTGTGCCAAATAACATACTCACAGCATGAAATAAAACAAAATATATTCAGTTTAATTCGCCAACTGTCCGAATCACAAACTCAAAGTTTTAATCACAAAATGGAAACTTTCATTTCGTTTGGGACATTATGTCTATTAGACTGAAAGCGTTGCATTTACGACAAGCAATTTGCTTTTGGCAAAAGTTTAAAGACTATTACTTTAGAAATATGTTTTGAACTTAGTCGTGCATTAGACGTTTGCTTGCGACGCAAAAATTGATCAATGCTTTTATCATTCTTGTCGGTATCCAGTTTCTAGTGTAAAATTTTGGCGAGAATGCACCCATCCATTTAAGCTGCAAACAGCTACCATTGTCTAGTTTCATCGTTTTTGTTCGCATTTATTTTGGCATCATCATAGATGTCTCATAAATTCAATCCATCTTTATCACCTGGAATTTCCTTCCTTCTTTCATAATTATTATTGGAATCAGTTTTTTAAACTCTCAACTAATTTCTATATTGTACAAGTACTTGTCTTTTAATTTATCATTACCATACCTTCTATTTCTTTATTAACTACAATCCTACACAAACACTCGTACAAATCAGGTACAGCACAATACAGCGGTGCATTTTCAATACATCTTATCCGTGACATATTATCTTTGTTTGCCGGGTCCCTGATTGTGCAAGACTTAAGAGAGAAAGCCCTTGGTACCAAACGAGATTTATCGATGACAAACTGTAATGGTCGCTTATAAACATCACTTACGAGATCAAGATACGGAATGGAGCGATTTAATCAATCAATATTATGTTTCCTTATTCGTACTGATTCGGAATTATGAATGGGAGGAAGGACATAAATATTTAAGAGAGACATTGCTCAAGTCGACATCGGTGACGTCAGTTTGATACCAGCTCTAATAAAGCTCTCTGATAAGATATAAAAGCGGTTTGAAACACACGGATATCTGTGAGTAAAATATGAATGGCAATATTAAAACTGACACTTTTTCACAATTGCCCAGTTGGAGCAAACAAGGAACAAATAATCCTTCCAAATTGAGCCAATCGGTTGACCTTAGAAGCTACTTATTTCCTCCATAACAATAGCCTCCTCAAAATATCCAGCTTGTAGACGTCACAGGCAAATTACTTCTATTTCCACGACGCTGCGCCGTATACGGGCCGGTTCCGAATATCTGTCGCATTTCGCGCCAAACGGCCCGGACATCACGATGTTTTTACGTTCTTACGGAGCCTGGTATGACGTCAGTGAGTGGTATCACAAAATAGGTGGATGCAGAAGATCAGATTATACACCGGTATTTTCATTTAAGATATAAGCCGACCCTGGATGAAGCGGTCACTAAGTATTCTGGTAACTCAGTTTTCTATTTAATTTAAGATTGTCTAGACCCTCAGAGGCGCTAGCGTAAGAATTTCAAATAATTACAGCTGTCAGTTGCACGATCGACTTATGTGTTCGTGTTGTCATAGATTTATGTTCTTGTCTGACAAGATGATTTGTGTTTCGATGCATGGTTTGTCTACTTGCGTGATTTGATTAAATTATAATTCCGATTTGATGTGGCGAAAGTGTTAATATCTACGATCAACAGAAGCATCAGCAGCTGAATATTAGTAGGTTACATGGAACTACTAGTTTTTGGACTTCCGGGCTACAAAGTTTATACCTGCAACGCCTGTCAAAGATCTACAAACGATAGCCGATTGTCGGTTTCACGTATTTTTTCCGAAGCACGCAGAAATCTCCCATCTCAAACTCAAAGCATTTAGTTCAATTAGACCATTACAAGCAATTTTGAATAATATAAGTCAAGAAACACAAGGATAAGCCTAGAGTCCCAGTCAAGAGCCATAATTATTTGTGAAAGTACTATGGTTGCCCAAACCATAGCGTTGATCTCTATGGAAAAGAATGGGCAAGAAACACCATGGACACGCTTTTAAATCTAACCTAGACAAGCGAGGATTAACCTGAAGATCGATCTGCGCGGCTGTTTTTATTTAGTTGGTTGTGGCTCGTTAAAATTCTAAGTTGTCCTTCGGCACCACTTTACTTTGTGATAGTAAGGCTCTTACTAAGAGTTCAGTAACAGCTACTATGAATATTTTTATTGAGCAATTTGTACAATTCCGTTATTTCTGCCTTTTCGAGAAAAACAGGTGGAACACTACTTTTAGTACACTAGCTGTAGTGAGACGGAAAATGTTGTGCCCGTTTTCACTAATACTAACTGATACTTAAACAAATGCTTAATAGGATTTCAAGTCTTGGAAAGAACCTTTCATTTAAAACTTAGCTTTGCTATTACAATAGCGCGGCGCAAGCGCTAAAACTACATATAGCCGGTACCTGCAAATCAGAAAAGGGGAACTGTGTTGCACCGAATGTAACGCGAGCGAAGCCGCGGGCATAGTTAGTATGTTATATTTATTCCTTGACAAAATCAATTTATTTAACAACGTTTTTATCAGATACTAGCTGTTCCTCGCGGTTTTACCCACGCTGCTCAGCACCTGTTGGTCGTAGCGTGATGTTATATAGCCTATAGCCTTCCTCAAGAAATGGACTTTCCAACACTAAAAGAATTTTTCAATTCGAACCAGTACTTCCTGAGATTAGCGCGTTCAAACAAACAAACAAACTCTTCAGCTTTATAATATTATAGTATGGATTAGTATAGATTATTTCGCGGCTCTTATAGCGTCTTAATCAAAGGTTGTGGTTTATAACCACACGTCCGTTAACCAAATACATCCTGCTTCTAATAACATCGTATATCGTGCTGTGGAAGGGCAATCCGAAATTATTAATGAGATTACTCAATTAGCAATGTTAATTTTATTCAAAGAAGGTATAGTAAAAATGTTTCATTGTTTAGCTGCAATCATTGAATGAGGAAGTGTGTTTAATGTTTGCCACGAAATTAACTTTGAGGATGGCACCATTGCAGAGGGGTCTGCCATGGCCGCCGCCTGCCGGGGTTGCGGGTTGTTTGAATGGGATACAGCGACCCCGGAACATAAAGGGCAATAGAAGGATGGGTGGGTTTTAGTCAGCACAAGTCTGACACTTTAAGTTAAGTTCTAAGTTATTTGATGATTTCCCATCCGCAAAAAAAGGTTGGCAACATTTGTAGGTAAATGATAGCCTTTGGAAGAAGAAGATAAAAATATGGAAAAAGTAGAAATGCTGGGTCAACTACGAATAAATAATTATGAATATCATTCTAGATGCGTTAAACAACCAGGATTTAATTAGATAGATCAGTCAAGATATTAAAATAACTAAAGTGCAATGACAGGTTTTCAACAGTGGACTGTCGTGAGCAGATGATGATGATACAAGTCTAATGTATCAGACAAGTAAATTCGATGATGGAATAGATATCAACATAAATATAAAAGCGAAAATCACTGACATATTCATCACAAAATCTCAGAAACTAAAAGTATTAAATTTTGCAAGGGAGTTTTTTTTAGAACATAGATGTTAGTAAGGCGAGATTTTGCAAAAAATTTATAGGACAATACGATACCTTGCCACGGTTGATTTGAAATTTTGCATAGGCATTCTCGAATTTAATAGACTATAACATAACGTCTAAGCAGTGCGTGAAGCCGCTAAACACAGCTAGTATCTCATAAATGGCTGTTGATTGAGACAAACAAACATTTACAACAGTGTAAACTAAGGAGCCACTAAATCGTGGTTCTTCGATTAAAGGAACACAACACTGTGTAAGTACATTAAAGTAATATTCGTTTCGTTTTCTTATTTTCACAAGTTTGTAATTATAACGTCACATTATAATTACAACATTTTGTAGCAACACTACATTGCTTCGAGTCATTCCAAACTGGATTATTGCTAACATTGCTTAAACGTTTTTACAATTTTCGTTCTAGTCTTTTAAGAGAGAGTAAACGCTTTTACAGTTGAACATAAACCAGTGGATAAAACGGTTTTAATAGATAACTGTGAAGTAATCGAAACTACAAGTAATTAAGAATAAGAGCTGGCATCAAATGGGAAAGTGACCATTGAAGGAAAAATATAATAAGAGGACTAAATAAAAAGAAAAAAAAAAGTATTTGAACAATTAAACTTTTGAGAAATGAAAAAGAAGGTGGTGCATCACTTGATACTACACCAGTTTTGGAAGATAACCAACATCATAGATAACACAAAGAAAAAAAATATTAGGGAGAAATTGAAGAAAATTCAAAGAAGTAAGCAGCTTGTGGCTAAATAATAACAGCCGCTCAGTTCAATCTTTAAGTTAAGCCACGCTTGCATAGGTTGATGGTGCCAATTAACATCAAACACCAGAAACCTGATGATTTGATTGATCTTTTGACTTACATAAGAATCAAGCAGTGAAGACTATGGAATGAGATAGCTTTATACAGAACGAAAGATTCAGTACTATCTTCGGCGATGTATGTGGGTGTTTGACGAGCGGTACACTTCTATCTACCCTTTTTAGGAATACAAGCGTGTTAAGAATTCTTATTACCATCTCGTTGTTGCTCTCTTTAATATCCTGTTTATCGTACGTGGCATTATTACTTGCCAATGTGTGTAGGTAATATTTTTTAGATGAAATATGATAAAATATTCAATAGAGATGCCTTCTCTTATCTTTTCATAAAATTCACATTTTCATGTCAATGTCATGTTATCTCTGAATATGGAAATTGTGTGTGAGTGACATGAATCAGTATAGTTGGACAAGTAACTTTAAGTTGGCGCGTGGTCGCGTGTTATTTAATTATTCTTTATCCTGTTGTTTATGTGCCTAACCTGGGGGTCTAAAATGATTGCTTAAAAAAGAATGGTTACAGGCGCAGTTAATATTGTGAATTGTCAGTTTGTGACAATTTTACGAAATTTAACGTAGGTAATACTTAATATTAACTTATTCTGATTCTGCTAAAACGACCATCTTAGGTAACCTAGTGTCAAGAATTTTTAGCGTCTGGCTAAACAGATCAGAAATTATCTCTCAAGCATGCTGGTTTCTTGACGATGTTTTCTTTTACTGAAGCAACTGATAACTATACAATACGCACATGAATCCGAAAAATTACATAGCAGTCCGACAATGACATAATTATCTATGACTATCACTCTTTCAACACATTTTGATGAAATAATAATCACATGTATGTACTAAAAGCGGCTTCATATTAACGTAGGTACGTAAAGATCAATGCAGCTTTTTTCTACATTTATTAATTCTGAGGCGCTCGAATGTAGTACCGTTGCAACCAATCATATTTCTTGAATGCGTTCGGAGCTCTACTTTTGAATTTGGAACGATCGACTATGATGACCGACTGGCATTGCAGTTGACGTAAAAGAAACATTTTATTTTTAAATTATGGAACGATTTTAATGGCATGTTATAACTTTTTTTTCAAGATGGACACTATGGACAGTACAGACAACATAGAGTAAATAAATTAGAGAAAGAAGAACTGCTCTACTCTGAAACTTAAAAAAAAGTAATTATAGACAGTATTTAGTTAATTAAAACACCTAAGTGCCTACCCCACTATATGTCAACGTTATTTTAAATACTTGTACCGAAAGTACTAGATTTATTTTTGTTAAAAAAACGTAAATATCCTTTTATTTGCCAATTCAATACATCATCAATCACCAACATTATCAAATATTACTTGTACTCACATGGCATTATTACATCGTCACATACTACGACGCTTAAGTGCCTGCCCACGCTCCACTAGGGGCGAGTACTGGCATCAAGAACTAGCTCACTATACTGTACGAGTAACATGGCATTACGTGAGAAACGTTTTACGCAATGGAGCTGTTGGGATGTTGGGATGAGCCGAAAATCGGGCCCCGAAAATGGCAAAACTGTCAATGAATTCAATACATCGAAATCCTGACTAATATTATGAAAGCGAAAGTGAGTTTGTTTGTCTTCGTCGTCTTCATGCCTAAATGGATAAACCAATTTTGATGACGTTTGGTACAGAGATAATTGGGGAAAAAGTGCCTATGTCTGTCTCCAAAGTTCTTTTAAAGTGAGAATCGGGGTAGAAAGAGGGAATAAAAGTGGAGAGAACGATATTTTTTTTTCGATCATCACGCGGATTTAAGTAAGCGTTAGGCCAAAATAACTAAGCCACGAAAACGAAGTCGCGGGCGGAAGCTAGTTTAAATATAAAGAAGAATCACTGGTGATCAATATTGAAAAACAAGAAAAAGTCAGGTAAACGCTGTAAAAAAGTTTTTAAAACAACTGGTTAAAAAAAATGCCGTACAAAACCGATCCATGTTGTTACTACAATTAGATTAGAATGAGAAGCCTCACAAAGTTTCTTTTTGTTCTATTGAATTATGCAAGTTTAAATGGAATGGTGCAACTATGACGCCCACGCCTTGTTGTTCTACATTGTTCCAAATTGAATTACAAGCTTGTTGCTGATTTAAACTGTGGCAAATAACTTGCACAAATAGAATAATACAAAAAAAAACTAGTAATGGTTATGTTTTTAAGAAAGAAGCAGATTTAAGCACTTTGTGTAGTATTCAGAAAATTAGGAAAAATAATTTCATGTTTATGACAGACTTTAAAAAAAAACAGGAGGTCTTTGGCGAAATGTTTATAAGCTTCTTGTATTAAAGAGAAAATATTTGCGTTGTTATGTAGATTTTTGGCATTATCAATAAAACGTGAATTAAACAGGAACTTGCAATTAAAATACAACTTTGGCATTGAGATTTTTTTAAGCAATAGCTTAGCATAGCAGACCTACTGGCCACATTGATTGCTTTAAGTTCAATAAAAGCGAAAAAATATGACCGACAAATAATTGATCGCTATTCTCGAGGCCCCAACTCACGGTCACGTAGTGTTTCAAGCAACGCCTAGCACTAGTGCACTGGCGCTCGCACTATCCTGCGATAGCATTACTAGTCCCGGCAAACAAATCCTGTTTGCATTGATGACTACGTTTACTCTGCTGTTGGCACCATTGGAAAACTGTTATTTAGAAGGTTTACAAACTTACAAGTACCCTACAATTTACCTCTTAATGTTCGTTTTTAAATTCTCGCAAACTTTTTCTCTATTAGCTTCACTTCTTAACTTTTTAACCACAGATTTTTTTAGGGTTCCGTACCTTAAAAGGAAAAAACGGAACCTTTATTAGATCACTTTGTAGTCCCTCTGTCTGTCTTTTAAGACCCTTTATCTCAGAAACGCGTGAAGGTATCGAGTTGAGATTAAAACCACATACTCAAATCTGAGGTGCCTAGATGTTGTGGAAAAATCAACCCCCTAAGTCTACGCAGTCAAAAGATATGGCTGTTTATGTCGCAAGTTTGTACGGAACCCTCGGTGCGCTTTGAAAGTTTGACAGTCGGTTTTTTCTACTAGAAAATCTATCAAGATTGCCTTTGTTGACCAGCCGTTGATTAAATTAAACATAGTTTAATGAATAATTCGAGTTAGTCACATTTTTGTTGACGATTATCTCCTGAGGAAATAAGGTAAGAATGTGAAATGCGGAAAGTTTTCGTCATAGAAAACTGAAGGGAACAAGATGAAAGGAAATGGCCTTTAGGGAAATCTATCGAATCTAATAACTCGAATAGAACGAAAGAAGATGCCTTTTTCTTATGTTTAAATGTAATAAAACGATTCCTGATCGCTTAAAGTTATACACTGTTTTAGAGAAGTTGTTTAGACGGTTTATAAGAGAAGCTGATGGTACATCGTATATTTCATCCGGGGTTGCGGGTTGTTCGAAAGAGATACCGCGGCTCTGGAACATAAAGGGCAATGGAAGGAACATGGGTGGGTTTTAGTCAGTACAAGTCTGACACTCTATCCCGCTCCGCATAAAGGAGGGAAGTTATGATGATTTCCCACCCCAAAAAAATCGTGTATTTCTCATCGCAAGCTTGCACGTCTGATGTTTCAGAATTGTGCGGGTTCAGGGTTGTTTGATTATCACTTGCTTGTAAGACATCATGAGGTAATCAGCATGCTTGCGAGATATTTGTCGACGGCATGTTTAGACAAGTCAGAAGGGCTTCTGACTTGTCTAAACTGGACTGCATAGAAACTCTAATACCAGCTGGCCACACGATAGAGAAGAGATCGCATGCTAGCAAAAGAAATGAGATTAAAACTTGAAATTGTATAACAATTCTGTTCAGTTAATAATGTCATTTGAACAGTATATGAGTCGTCTATTAAATAGTACGGACAACGTGCGAAATGGCTCTTCTGAGTACTCCGCGCCGATCGCTGAGAGCGCATCTTACAATTCAAATCTTTGACTACTCTGGTGTCCACACGTAGAATACAAGTACAAAGATTTAATCCAACTATTTATTTTCCAGAGATACTGTTAATTCATATCTCAACCACTCAAATGAAGGCTGACGGTAATCAATTCAACTGGTGCTCATAAATTATGTATATTATCGCTCTAGGCACTAAATTATAGCAGTTATTAGTAATTGAGACCATTTAGCCTGTGAGGCATGTTAGTTATATGAGGTATTCATTTTAATCCAAGTTTTTTTTTTAAAAGACAAATTTGAACTTTACGTAATTGTTATAAACATCATTGGCCCCCTAATACATGGGGCTCAAACATAACTGGCGCTAAGGTAAAGGGTAAACCTCTCCTGCCGGGGTTGCGGGTTGTCCGAGAGAGGTATGGCAAAAGAAGGAACGTGGGTTTTAGTCAGTACAAGTCTGACAATCGCCCCCGATCCATCCAAAACGGGGGAAGTTATTTGATGAATTCCCATCTACAAAAAAGGGTAAACTTTTGTCTAACCATTAAAGAATTACATATCTCATTAAATGTTTATGTTACAAAGCAAATAAAGAAAACACAAACGTACTGCATATTTCTATAGGAATTACTTCCAATAATCTTGTACAAGAGGGAGACGAAGACACATAGTTTAATGATTTAGTAACCTTACATTACACATTAAATTGGTTAAGAAGGAAAAACAACAATCCAAACTGTGATTCTCTTGGTACTTTTGTAAGGAAAATCGGACGTAATCAACAGATCTTTCTAGAACAGAAAGACACTGTGGGGCACTATAAGTACTGCAATAATCCTTCCGTTCACTTTTATGGTCGATGCATTTAACGAATGTGCATCTGGGGAAGCTCTCGAGTGCCCCGATGAACTACAACAAATGTACGCTAAGAAAATCTCTAAGATGTAGAAACAGTGTAATGGTATAAGCAGATACCGAAACGTAGATAACTAATAATCAATAATATAATTACAGAATGTTAAGCATGCCAAAGTGCGAACCATTATTAAACGTACAGACATGCACATTGAGGACGCTTTTTTATAAAATTGTTAGACTCGTAAATTCCTAAATTTACGATATCTTTTAAAATGTATGACGATCACTCGGGCGAAGACAAATGGTGGCGTTAGTCGCAAATGATCTATAAATTAAAATACCCATGAACACTGTCACAATTTTGAATTATAAAACGTTGATATTTGACGAATTTCTTGCAACTAATCTTGAAATAAAACCTTCGTATTTGAGGAAAATAGTGATACCTCTTGAGTGTCGGGACTCAAGGCCCTCAGAGGTCAAGAGATAAGGTCAGCACAATATCCGGCGAGGTTGTTTACTCACAAGCTAATAAGAGAAATTGGCGTTATCCTTATTTGTATGTATTGACTACACTATTTGGGGAATATTGGTGATAGTTCAGCATGTATGATTTGGAGGGATGGAAAGATAGATTTCGAATCTTATAAACAGTTGATGCAAAGTCAGATTTGTTTAACTTGCTTGTCTGTTCAAATATTCAAGCTGACTACCTACTACTAGCTTAAGTCTGAAGCGCCAAGAAGACACGATATTTAGTTCCATCGTTGTACCCTAAAACTTGTGTTTTGCGAATGTGTAGTTTCCTTTTTTTTTAACTTAAATAACTCCACAATTGTTGACCAACAGCGCCTTACTGTCGATATGATTCGAGCACCGGAAGATTCTTGTACTCTACATCCAAAACGTATAGTAGGACGTCAAATGACAGTCGAAATGGCAGCAGTATTATTGCGGAAGCTCATAAATGGCATTAAGAGACTCCGTGCCTACATAATACCACAATATTAAAAAGCAGATGAAATACTGTTTGATTTAACGCCTACAGGTTTAGAAACAGCCGCACTCAAGATCCAGAGGGATTGAAAAGGGGAAGGTTTGGAGATTTTCATAGATTAGAATAATTTGTTTCAGTTGAAGTAAATATGTTAGGGATTAGAGATTTCTGATGCAAACGTGAGTGTGATGCTGTCCAGAATAAGACTCACTTTTAAGCACAAGAATGTCCCAACTGCCTATTAAAACAAATCATTTATTTTTGCGAACATGGGTAATTGTTACATAGATGTTTTATAAAATAATATTAGTAGGATGATAGCCGGGAACAACAGAGACCAAAAGGACATTCGGTATGTAATGGGTCACCGATCCACGGACCAACCTAGGCAAGCATGGCTTCACCTGTAGACTGAAGCAAGCGGCTGTTATTATTAAGTCACCAGCTCTTCTCACTACTAAAAGTCAAAAGTCTGTCACTACAAAATGCTCCTCAAGGTGGAAAACTACGTCAAAACACACTCTTGGCAATAAAGCACTATTTACCTAAAACCTTTGCCCATAACCGTTGCTCAAAGCAAAACAAAGCTATCCAGTAAGTCCGGTTTATATCCGGAAGTGCCGGGAGCAATACAATTCACAGAACCGTGCACGTTCCGGCCCGGATATCAACCGTTCCGATTGTAAACACTTATGTGTTTACTGACCGGGTATAAATGTTACTACGATTAAATGTTTAATGCATTATGTACAGTTATTGTGCTGCAAGTAATACAATGTTATTTTAACATAAATTTAACGTCACGCTTGTTATCGCCGAAGGGGGCGGCAGAGGTGTACTTTTGGTAGAACGCAAATTTAAAACATGTGTAAGTCACAAGTGATAGGAGCGATTCTATTGAAAGATTCAAATTAAAAATGCCGAAAAATTTAAATTTTGTAGAATCAATAGTATATTTAGATTCAAGTGAGGAAACTTATTTATTTATTTATTTATGTACACAAAAACACAGATGATGGGAAAATATGTACAGACAAAAGAGCAGAAAGGTACTGCTTATTTTATTTAAAAAAAAGTTCCAGCAATCCTGCGATAGGACAGATTCTTATGACACGTAAATGCAGTGTGTAAAATATTAAAAAAAGCAATAACTTAAATATATATAACTATATTAATATAGAAAAACATAGTACTTAGTCATTGCGGCCGAGGTGTAATTCACACACGAGTCACAAGGCGAGAGTGTTATGGAGCCGAGAACAGCTACAACTAAACAACCTCATATTACGAATAAGAAATTGAAATATATTTGAATTTAGATCTCAAATAAATGTCAATTTGTTGTTTAAACCTTCATATTCACAATATTACATATTTTTTTATTGACATACTGTTAATAAACACAATTTAAACAAGTCCATTGCGATAGATGAGAAAAACGCACGCGTGTGATATACATTGCATGTTGTACCTAATCGTAATGTATTAAGAGCCCGTTTCGAGTAAGTCTTTTGAAAATTATAGCAATGCATCTAAAATTTTATTAACAAACGCAACAGATCTCTCCAGTAAGCTTTAAAGGATTTTATTTCCTCAAAAGACTAACATTATAACTTTTTGCAAGTTATTTCCAAGACTACTCTAGAATTCGAATAATTTTGTTTGCATTCTAGATAAATCCCAGTAGCATTTTGTTTAGAAATATGTTGTAGAATTTTGAAAGCACTGATACAAAACAACATCTGGAGAAACCTCAACTTCATTTGTTTCTTATGTGGCTAACTGGGGCCTCTAATAGCTACAATAGGGAAGAAATAAGCTGTACAGGAGTCTAGCTCTCTCTCATTACAGTAAGATTAAAGTAATACCTACTGCTAAAAGAGGTTCAGTCCCTGATGAAAGCAGTAGATACATAAACGCAATCAATGTAAATAAAATGTATATAATCAAGAGAAACTCACTCTCAATTGAAAGTAAACACAAACAACAATATACTCACAGAGTAGGCCTTTATTCTTTCTGGGTCGACATCGTGTTGCGAGCGAGCCTGCGCGCGCGGCGATGACGACACCATGATCTATGGATCACGATCTATGCGCTCGAGTAACGGTTTATCCAAATGGGAATGTTGAACGCCATATCACATTGCACTTTCAGAATTTGTTTTTTTTTTGTTGTTGGCAACACTATTAATAAAACACTGTGTTTCACTTGTATTATACTGGAGGACCAAAATTAAATAAATAATTTTTGAAGTTTATATTTGTGTGTTTAACAAAACTTGGTGTATTTAATGTTTCTATGTGAAATTCGTTCATTGGGTATTACGTAAGAGATTATGAAACTTTTTATTGTTATAAGCACAATTTTTTGTTTTTTTTTTTTATTGAGTTGTTTTTTTTGTGAATGTGCTTGTCAAAAATGACAACTTTCAACATTTGTGCCTATTTTCTGTTCCTGCCTTTTATTTTTTCAGTATTCACTGTGTATGTACATACCGATGTATGTACATACACAGTGAATACTGAAAAAATTAAATAAATAAACAAATTGGTCCATTTCATTGGTATTTTTGTTACGTCACAAATCACAACCATAATAGATGTGAATAACGTAATAAGTTATGCTGTTACGATTACGATGCCAAGTAAGTAGTTGAGCATTACGTTATGCACGCACTGGTAAACACTGTGTACTTGTTACGGGCGCACAGCGGGTCGGAAGTGGATTATCGGGAAAAAATCAGTTGAGCAAATAATTTTGTTGTTTTTGTTATTTTTGGTAATAGACGGTTAGAGGGAAGAGACGTTCACCTTGAAACTTTTTCGAGATTTTTATTTTTAGTAGAGCAATATTGAATATACTAGAAAGAAATTGCATTCCACCGTAGAACATCGTTATATAAATTTGGCTATTAAAAACTAGCATTAGGGAGTGATAGACAACGTGGATTAGAAAAGTCCATAAAACATAATTATTATTATTACAAAGCTGAATAGTCTGTTCAGTTGAGCGCATTAATCTCAGGAACTACTGGTTCGAATCGAAAAATGCCTTAAGTGTAGGATAGCCTATTTATTTAGGAAGACCATAGGCTATATAACATCACGCTACAACACTCCGGAGCTGAACAGCGGATGAAAACACTGGGCATAGCTAGTCTTAAAATAACACCAAAGCAGTATCAACATGGACATGGTTAAACTTAGTCATTCATACAAGTTCGGCAGACTTTCAAATTATTAGTACCTGACATTCACCACAAAACTCAAGCCTAAATGTCAAATTCTTAAAGAGAATGTTCTAAAGTCCAACGTGTCTTGTGCCTGTACTGTTGTGAGTGGGAAAGAGATGGAGCTACACGTGTCTCGTTCTATCTCTTGCGTTGAAGTAACAATATTGCTATATAGGGCGATGTTAAGATGAAAGCGTCAAGGTAGCCTGTTATAGCAGAAGGGCCTGCCAGGGCCTGCCGGGGTTGCGGGTTGTTCGAAAGAGATACCACGGCCCTGGAATGTTAGGGCAAAATAAAGAATATGGGTGGGTTTTAGTCACTAAAAGTTTGACATCTTTTCATTACCTTTCCATCCGTTAAAAACAAAAAAGTGTAGCCCGCGATATTCAAATTTTCTAACGTTTTTTACAATTTTTAGATCCGTGTCAGGTTGTATGTTAAATAAAATACATTCGAATTGAGAACCTCCTTCTTTTTTTAAGTTGTTTTAAAATGATGAATCCTGCCCGTAACGAATATCGCTTTGATTATCGAGTTGTAATTTAAAATCAGCCAATACAACCTTCTCAGTTCATTTATCATCGTGAATGACTATTTCATGACAAAGTCAAAACTCTTACGGTCGTTTTTTTTTATATTTTAGTTTATATAAAACTTGACACTGATCTGCAAAACACGTAAATAAAATTTAATTTCGCGCGCTATCCTTACGTTTCCACCTTAAGCCCCTGCTCACCCGTTCTCTGTCTAAAACACTTCACAAATATCAAGTCTTAGTACTTGAATACCTTCTTGTAGTAAAAGTAGCACTTGAAATGTTACGATAAGAGTTCCAAGGTCAGAAATCGATTATGAAACGATTCGATGCGGTGAATTTAATCGGTAATGTGGATGTTAAAGTATCGAGAGGTTTGTGGCGGCAAACTGAGAAGAGAGCTCGTTTTTTTTTTAATTAGAATTTTTTTAGTGTTGCACCACGTCGATTTTAGAAACATGTGTTTGTTGGACTATGATTGATGTATGAGATCGATAAATCAAATTAAGTTTGCATCCGGATTGTTAAAGTACTTTAATATGTATCAATATCCGGGGCCTTTTTATAACGCATGGGAAATCGTCAAATTACTTTACTCGCTCTGGGCGGAGCGGGGAGAATCATCAAACTTTTACTGACTAAAACCCACCCATGTTCTTTCTTTTGCCCTTTAAGTTTTGGTGCAAAGATATTGAATACCGCAACAACTTTACTATTTATGAAAGTCTTATTTTCCTGTGATAATAGTGCATTGTTACCTACCGGGAAAGATAAAACTTATATCTTATCGCTTTCTCAACGTCATTGGTAAATAGGTATTGTTTAAGAAAAAATGGACAATATATATTTATTTATGTATACTGCTCTCTGTTAACACTTTGACCTGAAGATGACCTAGCATTATAGGGAAATTCAATAGAATTAAAGATCATCTTATGCTGGTTTTGTTACCACTTATAAGTAGCTACCGATGTACAAAGCTTTTTTTTTAATTATTAATTTTAAAGTCTATAATATCAAACACTTAATGCTTTACAAAAATAAATTTTAAAAAAGTAACTAAAAATAATAATAAGTACTGACCTAATTAAATATTTTTAAAGCGAAAAATTTTACAAAACCACAGCTGTAACAACTATTTATATACGGATAAGTTCAGGCAAGTACTTAGTTAACCTTACATAATATGTAAGTAGCTTAATGATGTTTAAAAACATAATCTAGATACAGACGCCAGCAGGTCAAGCTACCCGAAACTGTCAATTTTTCCCAATTAACCTTGAACCTAATACTTTAGAAATAAAGTCGAAAATCTATCAAAGAAATCTGACACATTGTAGTAGCTTGATGTGCAGGCGTCTGTAAATACTTTTTATGAAACAAAAACCCGCCAAGAGCCAGTCAGACTCGCGCACCTAGGGTTTCATTTAAACTTGCGACATAAACGGCCATATCTTTTGACTGCGTAGACTTAGAGGGTTGAGAGGGATTTTTCATAGCACATAAGGACCACAGAGGTATAAGGTTATAATTTCAACTCGATACCTCCGCGCGTTCCCGAGATGAAGGGTCTTGACAGACAGACAGACAGACGGACATAAAAGTGATGTTATAATGGTTTCGTATTTTCTTTTTGAGGTACGGTACCCCAAAAAGAACTAATTACGTTTCAATGTTGTTTCATACTGCTGCAAGTGCTTAAAAAGTAGAATAAAGTTACATGCATCGCTTCAAAATCTAGGTTAAAAGGCTTGCTGTGTATAAATCGGTATTTCCAAGTCTTGGGTTTGGTTTAATATAAAAGTGAATGTAGTCGTGTAGCTTCCAAAGAGATGGTTTCATCGGAAACGACGAAGATTGGCTAAAAATCGAAACCTTTTGAAATCATCTACTAGATATGAGGCTTTGATAAGTTACGAAATATTTGAAAATGAGTAAAACGATGGAGTTTTATGTAAATTCTTCTCAATATGAAACTCCTTATCTGCCTAGCCTTTTCCTAACTATGTTGGGTCAGCTTCCAGTCTAACCGGATGCAGCTGAATATCAGTATTTCACATGGAGCGACTGCCTATCTGACCTCCACAACCCAGTTAGTACTGGGTAATGCAATACCCCTTGGTAAGACTGGTTGTCAAACTTTCGCAACACGGACTACCTGTAACGACTGTCAAAGATCTACAAATGACAGCCGGGACCAACGCGGCAACGGCTTAACGTGCTTTCCGAGGCAGGGAGGAAACTCGGTATGTAACGGGTGGTCACCCATCCACAGACAAACCTAGTTAAAAGATCGACCCGAGCGGCTGCTATTATTCAGCCACGAGCTTTTATTATTTTTTTTTTCTTTGCGGATGAAAATCATCAAATAACTTCCCCCGTCTGGGCGGAGCGGGGGAAATGTCTGACTGTTACTGACTAAAACCCATTCCCATCCATGTTCCATCTTTTGACTTTTATATTTCGAACAACCCGCAACCCCGGCAGGCAGTGCCCCTGACAGGTCCCTCTGCTTCGCTGATATATCTTTGAGGCGCGCATAGAACACGAACGCGTCGACACGGTCTGTCGTCACGACGTCGTCTAGACGGACGGACGGTGAGCGAACCTACATTTATCCTGTGGTCACAAGCCATTCTGGAGCAAAATGACCCCGAGATCTAGGTAAAAATATATCGAGTTTATTCAATCGGTTTTAACTCTGAGATGGAAGGAGAATTTAATTTCCGCAACAGCCTGGAACTATCCAAATAAATCGGGTCAAGAGGAAAATTTCTGAAAAGAAACACTTATGTACAATTTTCCCGTGTTTGAAATTAAATAAATGATTGGATTTTTTTATAGAGACTATTAAATTGTTGTTGTTTGTCATGGATGTCCTTGTGCATTAAACAGATGTGCACAAAAAGCCATAAAATCGATAGCCATAATAACAACTTCTGAAAACAGTAACTAAAAAGAGAAACCGTGGCCCCGGAACACAAAAGGCAAAAAACGAACATGGATGGTTTTTAGTCAGTAAACTTCTGACTCTCCCTTCCGCTCCGCCCATAACGGGAGAAGTTATTTGAAGATTTCGCATTCGAATAAATGGTCCCATCACAAAGTTTAAAAAACCTGAAAATGACGTCGTGATATCAAATGAGACTTTGGGACCTTTCTTACCGCAATATCCTTAAAAATCGAACTCCATAATTAAATACCGAAATGAATCTCCCAATTTATGTTTAAGACTCAAGGTCGGGCGGATGAACTGTGAAATTAGACGTCTTGAGCCCCTATACTTCAGTCAAGCTTCGCGCATGCGTGGAGCCCAATTCATTCATTACTTACAATTAATATAAATGTTAGAAGTTTCCCTGCCTCGCTCGGGGACATTTTATCATGCTCCAATTTCCGGTATCCGGTATAGTTGTCACCCCTAATTAGAAGTGAGAGGAAATTAATATTTGCGAGAAAATTCTCGATGCGAAATTCTTTTTTTTGTATTGACTTTTTCATTTATTTTTTTTGTGGCCAGTGTCAATTCTTTTTTTTAATTAAATTAGAACGTAGATTTTATGGATTGTTATTCTTATTAATTTCTATAATAATATGTCGGACTAGAAATATTAAAAAGCGAAAATGAGGATAAAAAAGATCGTCGTGCGTATATTATGGCATTGTTTGGTTACTGCTTACCCACGCGGGATATTAGCCGTGAGTGTATGTACTACTAGCTGGTACTCACGGTTTTGCCCATTCGGTAATAGTCCCACGGCATGGCTTTAACGGGATAAAAAGTATTATATGTGTTAAACCGGGTTATAAATTTCCTGTGCGTCAAATTTATTTAAAATCCATTCAGGAGTTTTTGCGTCAAAGACTAGCAAATACCCATACATGCAAACATACATAATAACGTCTACTTACTAGCTAACGTCCGCGGCTTCGCAAGAGTGATATCGAAAAAGAAGTATCCTATGTGTTATTCCAGACTATAATCTACCTCTGTGCCAAATTTCATCAAGATCTGCTTAGCTTCTGATCTGCTTTGCTTAATGTTCAGATTTAATTTTAATGTTTTAATTTTTATTTTTGATTATAATGTAATTTTGATAACTTTATTTAATGTCATGTTTTTATATTTCCTCTAGACATTTTATTGTGATTGTAATTTAATTTTGTCTTTAATTTTAATGATTTAATTTTTAATGTATTTTTTTTTTTTAATTTGATTTTAAATTTAATTTTGATAATTTTACTTTTAATTTTCTTGATTTTATATATTATTAACATAGATTTGTAAGTGCTACTAACAAAAATATGAATCTTTGTGTTCGATTTAAATAAATAAATAAAAAATAAATTAGCCGTTTTGACGTAGAAAGTAACAAACATCCATACATCTATCCATTTTCTGAAACATTCGCATTTATAATATAAATATTAAAGTAGGATTAGGTACACTTTAAGCTTATTTTATCTCCAAAGCAAAACAGTTTTCAAAATCCAATAAAAATCCGCTTAACCCTCAAACGATCGTACGCATAATGTTATGTGCCAAATATACCCCTCCACATCCAGGTCAAAGGGTTAAGGGCTTAAAGATAACACCTGGAATGCCAAAAGTCATGACATTACAAAGGGATGGGAACACGGAGCTATTTTTAATGTTCCCCGTTTTCACAAATGTATTACGTATGTCGATATATGAAGCTGTTGATTACCAGTGTATGCTGAGCTCTGATTGTAGGAAAAGCCTTTTATATGTTAGGCCAACTTATACTAGAGAATAGTATGGCTTTGTATGTATTTTTGTTATTATAAAAAATATATTGTAACAGATTAGCAGTATTCGAATTTAAACATTCGATTGCAATTTTAAGTATTTTTTTTATAGAAAATTATTATTTATAAACACAATTTTCCATATTTTTCAATAATTTTGAGGTCCCGATATTCCAACGCTGTTGCAAGCGCCATTAACGCCAATATCAGGAGATCACAATAATAGAAAGTTAGAGGAGGTATCCCGTAAGTGTTTTGATAGTTTTTACAGCTGCCATAATGATTTCTAGATCTTTAATTAAATTCACTACCAGATTTAATTCCTTCTGTTTTTTTTATCTACTTGAGTTAGAAAATAAATATCTTAATAAATTTATAAAAAAAAAACTGTACGAAATAGTCTATATGATTATTTTAAATAAACCAATCGATAGAGCTCGCGATGCTGTTTCCAAATATATATATAACTTATTTTCGGCAACATGTCCTTTACGACAATTGAAATTTCTGGTATCGATATGTAGGTATAATCTATCCGCGAGAGAGCTACAAAATCAAGAATGCGGATCGCTCTTATCACAAGATAGCGATTGTATCATACTATCTAATATCTATTATCTCGTATCGATCCACCACGCTCTAAATATTCTTGCCAGAACATCGAAACATCTAATGATGATAGAACAAAAAGTATACTGGATTCTTTTTAAAACTTTTTCCAGACTTTAAGGGTGTGTATTCTTCATAAAAATTAACAGGTTTTTCTAAAGACAACTTTTTTATAAAACAACGAAAAAATAATAGCTGCTTTGTTATGCATACATTATGAGTCACATACCTAATTATACAGGATGTATTTAAAAAAAATGCAAGACTTTTATGGCGTGTAGTACTCATGATAATTAACAAGTTTTCCTAAAAGACATTTGTAAAAACAACGAAAAAAAAAAACGTAAATTCTTCCATTTGCTAAAAACTAGTCAAGTGCGAGTCGGACTTGTAGAAACTACTTAATACGGTAACTAATAACAGTGCTGAAATCTACTCTGACGAAAAAATAACCTATATTGAAGAACAAACTTAACTCTGCCATTGGAATTCTGTTGTCCCCATAATTATATGGACAGATAGCTTAAGCTTTTATTAGTTAGGTAAAGGAAACTGTGTTACCCCGAATTTAACGCGAGCGAAGCCGCGGGCCAAAGCTAGTTGTAAATAAAAAGACACGCACGAATGGCATTGTTATTAAATTTCAGGAAATGCGCAACACTGATTTTGTTTTTGTAAAAAAAACTATATTATAAAAAAACCTGGTTGTGTATACGTGACAGCTATAAATTAAGTTAAATAAAAAAGGTCATTCACCTTAAATAATAAGACTAAACATATTAAAATACTGACGCAAGTACATTGATTGCAATATTTAGGAAAACCACAACTTGTCAAAAACAGAATTTCCCATTCAATTAGCTGATATAGGTGTTGGCGTGAGTGTGAATCATTGAATTAAGATATTATATTTATTAATCACTTTAAGATATATATAGATATATAACTTATTAAAATAGTTATCTGATGACGATATAGGTTATGAATTTGAGTAGCTAGTGTAAAATATCGAAAATTCATTTGTACACTCTAGATAAGCAAATGATAATTTATGTATTGTTTTAAAATACATATTCAATAAGCATGTATTTAATAAACACAGCCAAGACAAAAATTATGAAATTTAACTTTTTTTTTGTGTATAAAAGTAAAACTTTTTGTCCGAATGCAACCTACTTTTGATCCACTGTTTCTGGTATTATGCAAAAAGGTGAAATAAAATGTATAGTCTTTTATTTTAGTTTCCTAACGATTCTAGATCTAAGAAACGCAAGATTAACCTAGAAATAAAAGATTAGTTTCAGTCTTGAACTATTATCCAACATTTCATTAACAAAACGAGAGACAAAAAGCGTGACATGATTTTAACAGTTTTTTTTCATAATCTGTACACAAATTTCATGTAAAAAGTATGCCAAACTATAAACCTGTTTGTCGGCTTATTTAAGAATCATGGCCAATTAGATATCTTTGCTGAAGGGAAATCCTATTGGCAATTTACTCTAAACCTCTTTTCGTATGACTATTGTAGAAGTTCTTGATTTTATTGATTTATAAGCCAGATCTAGGAAAAATCATTAACATATTATATGCTATTTTCATACAAACCTTTTAATTAATTATTTTATCTGTACTGCAATGTGATCTTATCGATCAAATTATTACCTAAATAAAGTTACTGAACTATGAATCTATTGATTAACCCGCCATCGACAGCCGATTAAATTATATGAAGGCTAAAAGATTGATAACAGTTACTGTGTAAATCACTATACTCGACTTTGTGTCTCTAAGCATTAATGCTAGTTTCCATTGATTGATGTTCAGAAATGTTTTAGTATGATTCAGAATGCATTTACAAACAAAAGAAAAAAGAATTGAAACAAATGACTGAAGTTTTCATTCGATCGAATTTCAAAAAGAAATATTTTTTTTTTCATTTGTGGCCAGCAATAGAAAGCAACAAGATTACACATAAATAAACTATTGTCTAAATACTTTTATAACATATGATTATACCAAGGCGGGAGGAGGCGAGTCGAATGCAGAAGGCAGATATCCAGACTCCAAGGATGCTACTGAGAAATTCCTGATGAAACAACCCAATTACACTTTGTCCAAGCTTGGACTCGACTACCTCAGCTCAACAGTCGATCTTCACCAACACAGCAGTCCATA
The DNA here is from genome assembly GCA_958449745.1 of Ochropleura leucogaster. NCBI lineage: Eukaryota > Metazoa > Arthropoda > Insecta > Lepidoptera > Noctuidae > Ochropleura > Ochropleura leucogaster. The sequence goes on from OY288212.1 coordinate 16,442,574, forward strand.
GAGCATAGACTTCTTCATAAATCTAATACCAGACAGGTTTTAGTAGACCCTAGCCTATTAAACGTCGATCTCGTGAGTTGAATCTCAATAAATATCGAGGTTATGTAGTCACGATTAAACGGGAAAGTAAAAGCATTTGCTGTATAGAAACCGCATTAAGTGGGTTGACCATATCATTAAGGGAGACCTTAGCACGAACTTAGAAAAACTATTTAGGTCTGATTAAATAGCTACCAAATAAAAGTCATTGTAATTACTGTTAAGTTTTCTTATTTAACCCAAAGGTTGACTGGTAGACAATGCCCTATGGCATCAAGTCCGCCTATGTACCACTATTGTACATGAAGTTTAAATAAATAAATAGAATAACAGGTCGCCTTTATGTATATCCTCACCCACATTTCGCTATTTATAGTGTTTAACTATAAAAGGGGAGCATACGGCCCACAATAGAACATCGAACTTAGAAAAAATATCTTAAAACGCTAAAAGCCGTGAGAAATTATGTAATTATAATATTTGTTTCTGAATATCTTAACTATGATATAATGCTAGTTTCAACTATAACAAAAAGAGACGGAAAAGTATGCTGTAATCGTCACAATCAGTCATGCGGCTCAAAGAATTCTCACGTAAAGACAAATCGTGTCGAAAGAAAACGATTTCCCCAAAATGTAATACAATGAAGATGGAGTTGTATTTAATATCTAAGCTGCTTATATTTTCAAGGCATTATCAAGGTTTTATCAGTTGATATCTGCACACAATGGCAATACCTGTAATCTTCCGTATGTAAGATCTAGGCTAAGATTTAGTAAACAATCCAGTCATAACTAAATAAAAACTTCTTAGGTCTGAAACGACGAACACATTATTACCTCAAAAGCCTCATTATCGCCTTCGAATCTACGGCATAAACAGAAGTGCTTCAATCTGTCCACACTCATGCAACATCGCGTCGAATCCAAAAGGTACGCGTTCAAAGTCTGTAAAAACTTCGCCATTTTGAATTTTGACACTGATCACTGGTAACACTGAGATGGGAAACGTCAAATTGGAAATGACATTACTACATTTTTTTTGTGGTGTTATGAAAACTTTTTTGTAACACAGGTGTGCACGGTCGGAAAAGTGTGCTAGTACTGGCTGTTATCAGGCCAGACTATCTCGAGTTCGTCACGCCAGATATTGTGTGTTGTGATGACGATAACACGAGGGGCGTACGACTGGCTTTGTTTTCAAAACAAAAATAGATTTTTGTCTGAACTGAGGCTGTATTTGAAGAAAACTACTTATGTAATTTAAAATCGAATTTAAAAATGGAATACGTTGAGAACGTATTCCATTTTTAAATTCGATTCGTTGATATTTTTTAGGTACGTTCCCCGATTACTCGAAGGCGCCTGGACCGATTAGGAAAATCTTTTTGTTCAAGAGTTTTTTTTTATCAGAAGGGAGGATAGAGTACCTATTATAAAATAACTAAAGAAAAGTTGTCTCGTTAGTTTAGTGGTCGCAAGTTAGATCACTAAGCCTGAGTTCAATTCCCAGATGACACAAATTGTCATTTGGTTTTTCGACTAGTAAATTTAGCATTTATGGCCGGCTGATGGGAATAGGTTCGCTCCATATTAAAAGGACTCAAACATAACATAGGTACACTTCTGCCCAAGGGTCCCTATACCAACGCTGGGTACGGTTCCAATAACTTGTGCGTGAATCGTCACGCTTTTTACTCAACACGTATAAAACATAACTGGTGGGCATTGTTTAAAAGTACAAACAATCAACGGAACTATCACAACTAATTAACTTTTATCTGTTATTGGATAACAGCTTACCAACTCAATTCATTACAACTATATGACAATTCATTATTCCTACATTATTATAATATTAATTGAAAGACACAAACAATTTAAAAGGCTTTGAAAGCTGATAAAATGATGTTCTATTTTTAACGTTGGCAACACCGGCTGTAGGTTCCGCAGGTGTCAAAACAGCTGTCAGGGACATCCGCTGGATGAATTCTTTGGTCATATATGGATTTAAGTATTCTATTGAATAAGAAACAGACGTTGAGTCTGACCTACGTTAGAATACGAACTCATCTATATTATAAAAAATATTGTAAATTTGAACGTAGCTCTGTTTGTTTGTATGTAACCTTTCACGAGTAAACGATTGATCGGATTGTGATGAAATTTGACATAAAGATAAATTACAACTGGGAAAAGGACATAGTACCTATGTAAATGTTTTCGCTAAAAATTTTGGGGCGATGACGTACCTACATGACATACGTTAAAATAGAACGGCTATAGGGCAATGTAAAACGGCGGACGAAACCACGGGTAGCAACTAGTTTAGAAAAAAAGAAATATTCTCGAAGCAGTCTCCGTCTCATCAGATATTAAAAGGATCAAGTCCAGCCAATCCTCTTTTAAAATAAAAGCACTAATTAAAACCTTGGATCAAGAGATTAGTATTATTTAAATGCGGATTCTTTCATATTGTGTCATTTAAGACCTACATCATTTTAGAAATCAGTTTCATGATTCTTTTCCGTTGACAATAGAATAGAATATTACAACTAACATTCTTAAAAGAAAAAAAAACATTTCACCGTTTGGATCACGATATTTTCAAAACACCTTTTGGATACACTACAGAGGGAGAATATGGCAGGTAGTCTGTGGTGTAGGTATCTATTTTATAATATACTAGCTTTTGCCCGCAGCTTCGCTCGCGTTAAATTCGGTATAACACACCAACCAAGCAGACCTGCAGTTTTTGCTCTTGCGCCTGATTGATTTGTAATAGCAACGCTAAGTTTTCCCTTTTCTTCCCTCGTCATCCCTCATTTTTTAATAAAAATTGGCCTATGTCCGTCTCCTGATTCCCAACTATTTCTGTACGAAAATTCATCAAAATCGGTTTAGCCACTAAAGCGTGAAGAGGTAACAAACAAACAAACTCACTTTCGCATTTATAATATTAGTAAGGATACATAAAATTCATTGTTCTCGGCTGTCATTTATCATTTGATCTTTGACTGTCGTTACAGGTGTGTTCCGAAAGTCTGACAACCAGTCTTACCAAAGGGCATCGTATTACCCAGTACTAACTGGGTTATGGAGGTCAGATAGGCAGTCGCTTCATGTAAAATACTGATATTTAGTTGCATCCGGTTAGAGTGGAAGCCGACCCCAACATAGTTGGGAAAAGGCTAGGCAGATGATGGGTTAACCAGCTGATTTATTTCTACCACGAGCACCTAGTAAATAAAACTCTGCCTAAACCTTTTGGAATTACAGGCATGATGTTATTCCTTTAACGTTTAAATACCTTCTATTCTGACCGCTGAACGGTGTATCTAGGTAAAACGATTGTAACTAGGCTCTAAGACGTCTGGGCTGTCAGATGTAATGCCAACCTTGCCAGGAGCCTTGGCATACAAATCTCTTTTAGTTGCCATCTCCTTTACTGGGAGGTGTTCTATGTTTAAAATTTTGTTTCTAGAATAAATCGGCTCTGTTTTTATTACCTATGGTTTCAATAAAAACAATTTTTTTTCAACTGAATGTGAGTCTAAAAGAATTTTATTTCAAATATCGTATCGCGTTAGGTTAAAATGTTAGTTGAACTAACAATTCATTCTACCGCGGAAACAATGGTATTCGAACAGTTCTTTTTTCAAAAAAGTTCAATGAACGCCCAACTTGATTAATACTTTTAGTAAAAACAATGAATTGTTTTTACTCTGGCAACACTTAAAAATGTATCTCCACAAAAAGTTTTATCACCAAAACCTTTTTATTCTAACTCTGTCTACAGCAAAAAAATAGGTACTGGCACCATGTAAATAAAATTTATTCCAGTCAGATGGCCGAAATTTTTATTGCGATAAAAAAACTTAGCAATAAAAAGGTCCGACATGATGACCTTTAGAGGTACTCTGTGAGGGTACGTAAGTAGTTTATAGGTCTCGTAAATATTGCTCGTACCGAGGATCTAATGTATACGAGTGTGGCCACATTTGGTTTTACGGCCCTACTATATGGAACTACGGTAGAATCTTGATTGAAAAAGTTATAATTTTTTTTGAAAAGGTCTTGTTTAAAAGATGCCGCAGTTCATTCAGAACCCTTACATAACGGAACCCTATTTCTTAGATAATTAAAACAAAAATGCTTTGTTATTAACACTTGAAACGGGATATTTCCCATGTTTGTTATTTGTATCTCGGTTTAAGTTTTAATAATATTGTCAGTAACCATGTCAGTTTAAAGAAAAATACTTTGGGTATTCCAAAGCTTGCTTGCATAGCTAGGAAACTGTCTTGAAGTAATTCAAAAGATCCCACAACGAAATGCATCACCAAAATAATGAGTTAATACAATAACAGTTTAATGATAAAAAGTATTTTTTTTTTTTAAACTTTGCCCCACTCTATGAATTTCTCCTAACATATAAAGTCACAAACACAAACAGCCAGACCCGAAACAACTATCTGCAGGTCATACAAATATTTGTTCCGGGAATCGAACCCGCGACACGCAGCGCAGCAGTCGATCGCTCAGCCACTGCGCCAACCGTGCCGTCAAACCTAAAATCATTCCATATTGCACAAAGTTTTTTTTCAAAGCTATTTATCCCAGCTGATACAATGTCAGCTATACGAACATAGAGCCAGCAATGCATTCCTAAACTAATCCACTAATCGATCACTGTACCGAGGTTTTCTGTTGGAAAACTCTTTGTTATTTATAGTAGCAAAACGGAAAAAGTGTTGTACAAATGACAAATTGACGATAAGCTTAACGTAAAAGATGGGTAAACAAAAGAAGATCGGAAACAGGGGCTTTTTAGTCCGATCTTAATATGGCAACTGAAAATTAGGTACCTATCTAATACAGCTATATTTTTCAACAGACTTTCAGTCTCACGAAATTATTTTCAAGAATATTTGGCCATTCATTTAACATAAAAAGATCTCGTCATATTGAATCTGACTCTTTCAATAACGAATAATATTAATTTATTAATTCAATTGTTGTCATCTATTTAAAATCCTTAAAGGAACAAAACTATTTTCATGAATATTGTTGGCAATACCAACAGAGTACTTAAAAATAAACTTCCTAATTGTTTAATTAGACTTGCAACATTGCATTTTAATGTCAAGCAAGATTGTTACGCGCTAGTTGATTGTCCTTAGCAGAGAATAGTTTGCATTGCAGTACTGCCCTACGCCAAAAACACAACCCTTAAAATCATAAGTCCACTCATAAAGATCCCAACAAATAACAGTACTTATTCCGCTGTGGATAGAGTGGAATGGAGTATCAGACTTTTACTGACTAAAACCCATCCATGTTCCTTTATTTACCATTTGTGTTCCGGAGCTGCGGAATCTCTTTCGAACAACCCGCAACCCCGGCAGACAGTGGCCCTGGCAGACTCTTCTGTAAAATACTAGTGCTAAACAAAACAATATGAAATGTCATGCTTTGGTATTAATCATGACAACACAAATACATGACATACATTTGTGACTTAAAGCGTGTCCTAAACCTACAAGCAGAATAGTATTGTTCTTCCCAGAATTACACAAGAAAAGCTTCTGAAATCGTCTTTGTGTAGACAGACAGTGAGTTGAATTTAAATAGCTCCGTTAATTGCTTTCCTTGCGTCTGTGAAGACGTATTAATTACTAATGTGTCAGTTACATTTATTGTAAGTGTCTGGGGAACGTTTGGTAGGCGTAATATACTCCTTTATCCAACTTAACTTAGTAACACTTGAATAACTTTGAAGCCCTGTGCGACAATTGTTGTGTTTACGCAAAATCGCTTTTTGGGCCCCAAAAATATTTTGTGGCCACGAATTTTTAAAGCGGCTTCTATAATTATCATTCACGATATGCTTCAATGTATTATAAAATACTGACTTTAGGTTCCAAAAATGTAATATCTGCAAAAGTCCTCACTTAACCTACACATGTCGAAAAATATACTAAATTCAGACTATTTCCTTTTGCCTCCCAAAAAGCAAACACAATTCACTGTGTTACCAACGTACCGACTGCAACAAAATTAATTAAAGCAGCAACAATGAATGAATCCAATCTAGGCTACCTTAATAAATTTGAAGCAGAATTAAAAGCGAGTGTTTGCAACATTCCCGGAACCGTCCATTTAAATATAAATTTATTTTAGGCTGTGGGCACATAACACGCAATCCCAAATATACTCAAGGGCGGTGGTTTTACTATCAAAAGCCAAAACAATTGGAGCAATTATGTAAAACAAAACATTGGGTGAAATGAACTGAGTTAAATCGAGTTTGTTTTTAATGAAGATTATTGTTTAAACAAAGTAGAAACTTTGAAACCTTTGGATAGGAATTAGGAACTGGAAGACGGAGATTCAGATATAGAACGTAACTTGAAAAGGCCTTAAAAACAGGAATAGACTGGATTGGATATAGATAGATTGAAACGTGTCTGTGGAATTTCGGATACTGAATTTAATCTTTATTTCAAAAAGGAAAGGAATTCGTAATTACATGCAGATCTTGGTAATTTGATTAATATGTGTGGATGAAGCCTCATATTAAAGAAAAAAACATTGACTTAAAACAAAAAATTGTGGTGGATAATAAAATTAAATGACCTGTTAATATAAAATTGCAAAGCTTAAACAATGTCGTACAGCTTAAATGCACCAATTGACACAGAATGCTGCTGACACCTGAAACAGAACCGCTTGACGATACATAGGTACCTACATAATTCATCAAGCTAATTTGAGGACTTAACACGTTGTATACGTCGTGAATATTAAAATGTCGTACATTGTCCGCTCATTCAGAATTATAAAACATTGAATGGACTCAGAAGCGGGAATGGATACTGACTTGTGCGATTATTCAATAAATACTTTTTGAATGAATTTACGGATCAATGTTTTTTTTTGTTGCGCAAAGGTGCGCATTAGAGTTTAAATTGTAATTACCGGCTGTGACTGATGTGCTTTTTTCTTTCGATGTGTTAGTAGTACTAGAAGTACCAAAACTAATAACTAACTAATTAAGAATAACAAAAAGCAAGCAAAAGGACTTATGGGGTTTAGTCTGACGACCCTAAATTCATGAAAATGAATACCATTGGTACTTTAGCTGTGTTGAGTAATGACGTCACAGAACTGTGTTCGTCGTTCGAAAAAGTTGCGTTTAGTTTTTCCATTTTATAGTCACTAAAAACAAAGAACACTGTGTGTATTTTTACATACTAGACAAAAGCAACACACAATACAGAGCGATCAAAAATTCAACTCAGTTATAATGGTTAATTTCATAAGTGCTTCTATTCGGCTTCTGTTATGATCCAGAATAGTTGAATAAAGGAAAAATTTCGTCGTACCTACATATGCGGACTCAGTACAAAACCGCACGGTACATTTAATTTTATATCCAACGATTTTTACCATCTCTAGCAGATTTTTATACAGTTCCTCCATTGTATTGTAGTTTAGTTTATGATTTTTAGTAGTTTTGCCCCGGTGGAGAGTAGTTTGTGGTTTTATTGCGAATATGAAATTATTATCTAGTTTTAAAGAAGCCATTTTGGTTGCGAATCATGTTGCTGTTATTTTTAAGAGCCAATGCAATGCTAGTAAAAGACTTGAATTAATATCAGGTTTTCGTACTGTTAAGTAAACCGATAAAGTCATTAAATAGTGTCGACAAGTTTTCAATTCTCTCTATTAAGAATTGAAACTGAATAATTTGATACATTTTCAGTACAAGCTTACTATTTCGTAGCTTTGTACGTTGACAGACTGACTATAACTTTTTATTCAGATGGGAAATCATCAATTAATTTCCCCCGCTCTGGGCGGAGCAAGCGGAATAACCCACCCATGTTCCTTCTTTTGCCCTTTATGTTCCGGGGCCGCGGTATCTCTTTCGAACAACCCACAACGGAGTGACTATATCTACGCCAATCTTAACATATTATTATATCAAGAGGATGATAATAATGATATAAGACCGCCAATAGATAATGCTTTACCTGTATTATTATTAATACGAATTGACATGAAGTCATTCATTACTATCACACATTATTCATAAAGCATTTACTTTTCTTTCTAATATGGAACAGATTAAATGAAAAAAACTTCCTTAAAAGTGGTAATTATCATTAATCATAGAGACAACTTAATACCACTCCTTAGATATCTTCATTAACCTTTATTTAATGAGTTTTTCTTTTATTTATTGCCCAGCATCATGTTTTGAATTAAATAGTTTCTTAAAGCAAATAAATCAATTAGGATGGTCAACTTTCACGGAAACCTCATCGGTTATCATCAGATAGTAATACATCGACCAAAACCACTTCAAATGAAAAACAAACTTAGATTCTTCGCTTTCTAGATAACACAAAAACTATTTGGATACCAAAAATTAACAAAAGCACGTATTACGTGTAATACGAACAAAACCATCGTCTAGATACACGAAAAAATCACACACAAACACATCTATAAAAATCCTTTGACAAGTTCAACAAATTCACTTAACTTAACCAAACCTTGGACTGAAACCATTCGGGAGAACAATTAGTATCCTTGAGGCAACATAATTACACTGATCACCATTTTATCGCCATTCGGACAAATAGGAGAAACGTTTGGTGCGAAAAGTGCTACATAGCCAGATTCGCTCCTGGTCCTCTGGGACCTTCAACGGACGTGAACTTATTTGTGATTAGCTTACAACTTCTGTGGGACCTTGCTGATGAAGAATTCAATGGGTCTCCGTTAATTGGGAGTGGTACTAACTAACTTTATTAAGTTACTAGCTTTCGCCCGCAGCTTCGCCCGCGTTAAATTTGGGGTAACACAGTTCCCCTTGCGCCTTATTGATTTGTAATAGCAACGCTAAGTTTTACCTTCTATTCCCTCTTTCTCCCTCACATCCCACTTTTTTCAAAAAAATATTAGCCTATGTCCGTCTCCTGGTTCCCAACTATCTCTGTACCAAAATTCATCGAAATCGGTTCAGCCATTAAAGCGTGAAGAGGTAACAAACAAACAAACAAACAAACAAACAAACAAACAAACTCACTTTCGCTTTAATAATATTAGTAAGGATTGCAGTAGATACTATTGTTAGACGAAGTCAATGACATATTTTTGTTGTCATTGCATTGGCTAAATTCGATGTTTTCATATTAAAAAAAATACTTATGAGACCTAACCTAACCTAATGAATAGTTTTAAAAGTTAGCGCTAATTTTCAAAAGTGTTTTAATTAAATTCAGGTAGCAAGTCAGAAAACGACCAGCATGTAAAATCGGCCAACTTCAATAAAAAACCAATCCGGACCTGAACGAGAGTAGGTACTAAAAATCCATCCACCTGCATTGACACGTTGAATGCATTCGATCGCACTATCTCTGTCCTTGTCACATTAGCAGGGGACAATGAGACGGAAGACGGTAGGGTGTGCATTGATTCAGTAGACGTCGGCACTGTCCGGTGTTGGCAATCGGTTGCCACGACGACTGTACCTTGGGTTGTGGCTATAGAAAATGCGGGAGATCTAGTGGCTTGTATTATTATAGCTTCTTCTTATTTCCTAAAAAGATGGTATCACTATAGGTATATGTATTAAATCCCTGATACATACCAGGTTTGTTATTTTACCTGATAGTATGTGAAATAGTAAACAGGATTTTTAGAATTTTAGTCTTTAAACTCAAAATGCTGTTGTATAGCTGCATCTGGTTAAAATGGAAGCCGACCCCAAAAGTTCGGAAAAGGCTAAGCAGATGATGATGATGATGTAATTATTCATTCCAATTAATGAAATGATCAAAATCGTACAAAAAGGCATTCTAACAATTCTAGGATCCTATTACACTAATCACGGATGTAGGTTAAACCCGAATTTGATCATTACATGGTATTATATTTTCCGAAAATAAAATTCCTAGTAAAAGTTCAGTATCTGTAGGTATACAAGTGAATCATTAACTTTTTATGAATAGACGAACATAAAAGAATTTCCCAATTTTTGTACCTCATCGTTAACAAATGTTTAGAACCTTAATGCGTGGGTATTAAGGTACAGTAATGAACATAAAACATCACCGTTTAAGTCTTATGAGTGGTTTTATAATTACCCATAAAAAATTGCCGCCATTACAATCATTTAAACATTTAGAAATAACAATGAAGGACTATGTTAATTTTTAGAAATGGAAAGTTATTTTTATTTTTTGCACACTTATTTATTCAGACGATGACCTTGAGAAAAGACACTTATTTACCCACTGAAATTTATAGTTTGAACGAAAATCCAATACCTACTAAAACCAAATAAAATTTCGAGTGTAGTGTGTATTTGTAGAACAACACTTGGTAGTTAAAAAAGGTGTAAATAACCAAACACAAAAGACAAACGCTTTGCTATCTCTGCATCGCTGAACACTGAAATGCTAAATTATCACGGTACTCTATAAAAAGAACCTCTATTTTTACCACAATGGATCTCTTCCCGCTTTTAAATACATAATCTAATCTGCAGAATAGATGTCCCAAAAAGGCCAAAAGTCTGACCTCAACCTGTCAGTTGCATGCAACCTTTTTACATAGAGCTATTTCTGTCATTCGAAACAAAAATCGCACATCCGAAAGATGTGACCAGAGACAAAAATAGAATTTATTTATAACGCAACGCCCGCGCATTTAAAGGCCTGCCCACAGCCGGCACGTACTTCCCGCTTCCTGCTTTTTATGAATGCTGATACGACCGATGAATGGCTGACTTTATTGAATGCTTACTTTTGCATGGGAAGTCGGAGACAATGGGCAGTGGCGACAAAACTTCACACAATAACTACGAAACTATTGACTGGCGATATGAAACAATAATGCTACAAGAAGATAATGGTTTTGTAGGTACAGAAGTACAATGCAAGATGAATAGTATTGGAAGTGCCTGGTAGGTAGGAAATTCAACATCATCACCACATTGCAATGTAGTGCGAAAGACCACCTCTTTATACTGCTACTGTTGGGGTCTGCTTCCAGTCTAAGCGAATGCAACTGAATACCTGTCTTTCCTCCGGTCTATCTAACTTCTACAACTAGTTTGTACTGGACAAAACAATTCTCCTTGGTAAGACTGGTTGTCAGGCTATCGGGACACTGACTATTTGTCACTGCTGTCAAAGATCTACAAATGAAAGACGGGACCAACAGCTCAAAGTGATTTAAAAGGCGTGGAGTAAAATCGGTATTTAACGAGTAGTCACCCATCTATAGACCAACCTAATCAAGTGTGGATTAACCTAAAGATGTTGTTATTTATCAATGAGCTCCTTGGGCAGACGACGAACGTCACGTTGGCAGTATTCATATTTAACTTTTGAATCAATAACTTTAAACCTACCTAACATGTAACCCATCGAAGGTTACAGTTACGCATTAAAATGTAATTTTTAACGTTTTTACAATAGCTAGGTACATACAAATTATAGACAACGGACGTCCTTCAAATGAGATCATTTCCTAAAAAATGTTATTGTACATTTAAAAAAGAGGTATTCCTCAAAGCGCTCCCGTTTTGAAGCGCTCCCATCTAAGCGCTCCCGTTTTATTCCTCTAAGCGCTCCCAAAAGGAACGCTCGAAGAAAGAACTCCTTGAAGCGCTCCTTTTGGGAGCGCTTAGAGGAATAAAACGGGAGCGCTTAGATGGGAGCGCTTCAAAACGGGAGCGCTTTGAGGAATACCTCTTAAAAAAACCCCAAGGTTATTATAATGACAATTTAAACAAAATTCGAAGAGATTACAATATAGAATAAACATCAGAGATGTACGCAACAAATCATCATGAATTGAATTATAATTATCGATGAGTCACATTGGATTTGTATCGGTGACCTTCAAATTATATTTTGCTGAGGTTATGTCAATGAATCTGTTGCCTAAGTTAATATGACAATGATTAAATTACTTTCTAAAGAGATAATTTTTCAACATCATTTAAATTTTAATAGATGTGTGACAAACTGAATCAACAATTTGCTTGGAGTTTTAACAAACCCATTTATAATTTCTAAGTTTATTGGAACGAAGTTCCTTATCGCGCGTTGCAAAAAGGGACTAGACGGAAAAAAATAAGATCAAAAGTTGTAACGACATTTTTTGCTATTGCTGTAAGCCGTGCGGCGTGCGCGTTTCTCTGTCTCTTTCTCTCTCTCTCTCTCTCATAGAAATCTAACCAGTTATTTTCGTTTCGTATTTCTATTTCGCATTGAACATTGTGTTGTTGCGACGATTATTTTTGTTGAGTGCATACAGGTTTTTGTACATAATAAATAATAACTTCGTTTCATCCGGGTGTCCCTTGACACCTCTCAAGTTTTTTCTTATCGTAATGAAATGTTTTGCAGTAAGGTCTGTACAGACCAAATAGGTAATAAACTTGGTTCGAGTAAAATACGTTACGATAGTAGCACTACTATCGTAACCTACTTCATCACCTATTTGTATAGTTTATGAATTCGGCCTTACTACTAAACAATAAAAATCACAAGAAAGAAAGGATTGATATTCTTTAACTTTATCATCCCCTAGTACTGTTGCAGACCATTGGTTGTCAAGCAGAAGCATAAACCAACAACAATTTACATAACCACATCACAGCCCTACACAAAATTGTCCATAGCAACTAAACCGTGGTTAAATCGATAATAGTTATCATACATTGTCTACTACAGAGTGTGGTGGCCCTACCGATATGCTCACGCGCACATAGCCTGTCTCCCCACAACTACAGGGCTGTCACAAACCGGAAAAGCCAGCGTAATGCGAAGCTGCTCAATTTGGTGAGACGAATCGATGCTATCGATGGCATTCACCTGATTTGATACACTGACGTTGTGGAGGAATTTGAAGAGGCTTTACCGTTTCGATATTAAATCTCTCTATGTCATTGGCAATGGGATAATAAAAAAAAATGAATTTTACATTAACGGTATCAATTATTACTGTCAGAAAGATCCAGTTATTGTACGAACTTTTTTATACCAAGGAGTTTACCCCACGTTCCTCTATTATGTTATGCAACATAGATGTTCAAAGAAATACAGCCCTACTAGTGGCACATTTTGTAGGAGCCCTGTACCTAATATATAAAAAAGTTGAAACCCGGGGCCACCCAACAATAAATACCGAACCTTCTAAATAAAAATACTTGTACACTATCAGATCGGTATCTGGTAAGGTAGGTGTCGGTAGGTAAGCCACATGGTGCCCATAACTGGTTAAAACCGGTCCCGAGATCTCTCCCCGCTGATTGACCTACTCTCAATTATTTTTACAATCACATTGTATACCATACTAACCGTTTTACACGTGGGTAGCTTGTAGTTTAATGTCCAGTATATCTTGGACGATGGCAAAATAGGAATTATACTGAAAAGCAGGATCTAGGTATACTTTTGAAATATGCCTTTGCAAACAGCGTTTCTTAGTACAAGATAGTCGATACAAAATACTGGCAGAATTTTGACTTTGATTGAACACGGTAAGGTTTTCTGAAGAAAAACGGTAAATTAACGTTTGTAGTTGATATTTCATAAGAAAAAGAGCGAATTGTTTTAGCTTCGTAAACAAAGGGCAGATTTATCCCCATCTCAGCTTTGTGCTGCTCTTGTTATAGCGATTTCCACTTCTTCGTTCTTTAATTTGTCTGACTAATGACCTGCCGCGCGTTCTTTTATTGATTTTCTTTCTTTGCATACTGTTATCTCATCTACTCAACCTTCTTTAGGTTAGCAATGGTACTATATACCTTAAGATTATCTAAATGAATTCAACAAAACATCGATTTCTATTCGTATTGAAAACTAAGGACTACTGTCTTTTTTCATATCCTCCTCTTGTTGTTCATTCACACATCCACAACTTATTAACCCAAGATAAACTACAAAATGAATCAATTTCACCAGATCAAATCAAGATAATCCCAGTAAAGCACGTGTCTTCTAACGTTACTCCTAGAGCAGGTAAACCAACGGTATCGCATACCTTGAGGGTTGCACCCGATTTGAGATCGTAATACTGCGAACAATAGGTCGTAAAAGCTAGCCAATCGACTATAATGCCCAAGTTATGGTCAGGTGCAACTGGTGCGAGATGATAAGGTGATAACCTGGGTATATGTTGATGTATCGGTCATGTTTATGCAAAATATGGAAAAGAATAAAGACAATATATTGTTTAGCACTAAACGAGTCATTTATAAAACAGATATGGCTAAACCCTATTTGATGATTTTTGGTACAGAGATAGTTTGGAACCGTGGGAACCGAAATATTAAAAAAAAAAGATTGAGATATGAGGGAGAAAGAGGGAAGAAAAGGTAAATCTTAGCATTGCTATTACAGCAAATAAGGCGCAAGGGCAAAAACTACAAGTAGCAGGTACCTGTAGATCAGGAAAGGGAAACTGTGTTACCCCGAATTTAACATAAGCGAAGCCGCGGGCAAAAGCTAGTAGATAATAAAGTTAACACATAGGGACATACTACGGTTTCTAAAACTCATGCATCTTTGATTGGAGAAAACGTCACCAATGAAGACCTTCAAGTATCTAGAGCATCATTCATCTTATGCGTCCTTGACATTGGCATCAGAATTTAGCATTGACACAGTCTGCGGCACCACAATAGAGAGACAAATTCTAAAATTAGAATTTGGAAACCTCTAGATTGAAAATAGCCTTTGAAGTAAAGATAAAAAATAAATTCGCATAAGTACTTAGATTTGGAGAATACAATGTAGGTGGATCAGGTACAGTGAGGTGAGTTTGACGCAATTGACCATATTATTTGACCCAAAAATCGAACTACCAAACAGAAAACTTCGATCACTGTGTGACGTCAATCCTATTGTTGTCATGCAAAAATGTACGTTAACTTGGAACGGTTTCAAGTAATTTAAATAAAGGATATGGAAGACTGCATTACTAAGACAGGAAGGTTTGTATCATACGAAGTAGTCAAACGTCGACAGGAAAAAGAGAAGTGTATATCATACAAATGTGAAGGAAACTTATCTACACAATAGAAAGAAGCTTGCCAATTCTTTGACGTAAGTCGGTCAACCTTAAATATCACAAGTCCATAAGCCCTTAAAGAATGGCGACCACAAGCGTTGCATTCATTTTATTAATTGCACCGTTGGATTTTCAGTTTCGCTTATTGCACAGATTTGAAATCCTAACAGTACAATAATATTTTGGCGTTGTGTTGTGGTAGTGGAAACGGGTCTCAGTCTCCTAACAAATCCCTCTTCAACGTAACACGCAACTAAAATTTACAACATCAACAGTAAAACAGAACAAGCAACAGCGGGTAGCACGCTAGTTAACCCTACTATTTGCATTCTTAACTAAACACTAAACAAACATGAAACGAACAGTTTTTAGTTGTTTATTTACTCTCCTACGAACACACTACCAAAATAATAATATGTGAATAATATGACAGAAGGAAAATCCAACTCTGTACAAGTTCCTAGTAGAATTCAAATGGCGTTCGAAAGCTTTTTTTCATCTAGAATACTGGCAGTTGGTAATAAAATGAGTTTAAAAAGTAGGTAGATTCAATTTGAGATGTAAGAGTGCATGCCAGTTCCAATTTCGAATCTAAACTTTTTTAAATTGGACGCTGTAGGAAGGCCTTATGGATAACGTATTTGGTTCATGTTTGATTAAATTTACCTAACTTTGGTCAGGAAGTGACAAGTCTATTTTTACTTTCGCAAGCTAGGAGAACCTTTGCTCGTAAACTTGAGCCTCATAAACTCGTAAAATGAACGATCACACAAGGCAACATCATAAATATCACGCCTGAGCCTAGGATGGGTGTCCGTAGTAAACAACATTTCATAAAAGTTTGAATATGCCTTGTGGCCTAGATTAACAATTTTTCCCCTAAAATTCCTCGAAAATTTATCCTATCTACCGCTAGAAATATTACGTTTTCATTCACCATTAGAATAGTTTTGTTACTATGTGCCTTTGTATAGTAGATTCCTTTGGCAGTCACTCTGTCATACATTATTACAAAGCTAAATCCTCGAGTAATAAATATAAGGATCTTGGCAAGAAGTCAGGATAAAGCTTCGAAGAAAAGAAAAGACAACTATTTCCTCGACCGCGCTCGGTTTAGAGAGGGCGCACTCATCTTTATTATAAAGTGTTTTTGGCAAAATCAAAGACGTTGATCTTTTTTTATCCTGATCTTTTGAATCCCCGAATGATTTATCTCAAGGATATAACGTATTCAGCATCAATCGATTCATTCATTACCACTGTACGTGTGATATTATGCTTCTCTACAACTTCATTTCCATTTTATCGCGTTCCATTGAAATAACTGATTACAACGAACGTGTACAAATTAGAAAATGTTCCTGTTGTTTTCGACAAAATTTCCTTTTCACATTGAGTTATATAGTAGTAGAGTATTATAACATGAAAATAACAATTTCTAACTCAAAGAAAAATACATTTTTTGCCGTATATTCATCGGTTGACATACCAGAGCGACTGCAAATATTTTCACTGCAGCCTAAAATCGAACACATGAAAACCTACATTTTCAGTTAACAGAAAATATTCCCGTCGACGCTGTGACTCGTGTATCATCCGCTATTCTTTTAGCTACAAACGATTCGATGCACAAACGGAACAGTTCTGACACGTTATTTTTCTTTCTGTACGAGAAATGTGGAACAAATAAATGAAACAATATCCATGATGCCAAAGGAGTGGGAAACAACAAGTATATTTTACGAATCAACGGCATTGATATTTATTGTACTTAGCTTTAATAAGATGAACAATTTATTATTGGAGGTCTTGCAGAAATAAATCATATCGAAAGAGATGGATGGATAGATCGTAATGTTCCTAGGGCCATAACCCCTAGCCACGATTCCGGAAAAACTTTATACGCTGACGTTAGCAATGTTCCAGAAAAACAGGTGTATAAAAAAACATAGTAACGAAAAAAAAGTAACGTAACAGAATTAAACAAATCCAATACTAATAAACCAGATCACAGACAGTTAATTTAAGTCAGGATCTCAATGCCGTTAATCTTCCCGCAGAATTAAAGCTAATGACAGGAAATAGGAATGATAAAGCTATCGACTATTCAAAGATTATTACATTGGCGTTGAAACGCTAGCAGTACTTCTAGAGATTAGATTACTATTCCAAATCCTCCTGTTCCCCAATAAAGATAATATTATACAGTAGCTTGGTCTACACTGCTTTCAGTAATAAATGTTTAAGCTTGAGAGTTTTCTCGCGTATTATATTTAAGATCTTTAGAATAATGTAGAGAATGAATTGCATCTTTATAGCTGGTTCCTCTTCCACATTTTAGGTTATTTTACGAAGGTTGTTAAGATTTAAATTTAAATTGAAACTGACTTATACATTGGCAGTGTGAGTAACACAGACCATTTCATTCCGAGTATCAATAATGGGAGTAGCGTTAAAGTCAAAATACTAAAATTTCGGACTGAAGTGAGCGAATTCTATCAGACCTAAATTCAGTTCCTAAAGAAAACCATTAAGTAATTGGTAGCCGGCCGTCCGTCAGACAATTTAATTAAATTAGAGAGCAAGCATCCACGAATACTGTACTCTCATTTTTAAACTAGCAACATGTTTTTAATTCTCACTTTAATGTGATTAAAAATACAGCTAGACAAGCATGTAACATAGAACTATGATTAATATTTCTTCTGGATTGTTATTATAAAGGAGAACTTAAAGGGCAAGAAAGATTAGAGTATCTATCAGCACTATAGGCAATGCAACAACCAAATAAATTAAGCAAGCTTAATAATCTTGCACCTCTTTCCAATGATCCATCACAAACATTCCTTGAATCTTCGAAGCTTTACACCTAAATGTGGCAAAATAAAGGGGATCACACAATACTTACAGAATACATATTATTATAGTCTTGACTAGAAATATTTTAAACGCAACCTCTTTGGAGTCGTGAAGTTATCACGGCGGAGCAATAAATCCTCTAGCGTCCAAATGTCAGGGGTCATAGCGTTAGTATTCAGCCAGCGGAGTGTGAAGCGTGGGTGTATGCCCGCGAAATGGACTGCCAGCCAGATGAGGTGACGGACGTCGTCGGGGACATAGTTTTAAATAGTTTTCTCAGGTATTCTTGGTTTGATGTTATAGGTGTTTTGGAGATATGGACTGGGATATATCTAAAGATGAGTCAAACCTGTTCTATGACAACGAGAGATTAGTTTGTAAGTCCCGCGTGATCTCGCTATGTGTTATTCCACACTATAATCTACCTCTGTGCCAAATTTTATCAAGATCCGCTTAGACGTTTTGACGTGAAAGAGTAACAAACATCCATACTGATACATCCATCCATCCTCATCTATATATATAAACTGATGAACAACACACAGCCTCTTGCCTCTTTCATGGCAAAATTTACTACTAAGGAATTATTTTTGATAATTCATTCCCACCCCGAATTAAAAAAGAGAATGATAACTCATCATAATCGATAACTTTGTTAAGAAACTTGTTACTTAGTTGTGTCATCGTTTTCTGGAAAGTCATGAGGGTTTGTAAATAGGTAGTGGTGGGGATTACCCAGTGGTTAAACAGCTTTTCTTAAAAAAAATACTACACTACACCTAGCACAAAAGAAAATAGTACAGCCAACGAGAAGCGATACGAAAGGTCATTAACTTAAAGAACAACTGTGGCGTTGACAATCTAATATTTAGCTCTTTCCAACTTGTGCCTCTGTCGTAATGTCTCGTTCCCCCGGCAAAAACATGACAACGTTAAGACGGGTTCGCCAACATTCGGGCGGTCATTTTAGATGGGGTTTTGTTTACATTTGGTATCGCTTCTCGTTGGCCGTACTATAAGTAATATTTTTAGCGAGATTAAGTAGTTTTTGGGAGACCGAACATTTTCAGACTTCTAACACGGAAGGACATGGAAGCGGCCCATTGAGCGTCGGTTCGAAGGCTTTTCCAATGTTAGGAGCTTGTCAGATGCCAGTCACTGGAGCCCCTTAAATATTTCTGTAATGTTCAAACACTTTATGTTCAAAGAAAGTTCACGTCAAACTCACATTAACTGAAAATAGACGAGTATTTGCCAAACAATTTGTCGTCCTTGATATCTTGGTATACCGTTTATAACTCATCAACTCTTGGAGAACACTTGCTTTGAAGTTAAAAGTTTTGTCTTTTATTAAATTTTGCCGACCCAAGTTGAAGTACTGCATGCAAAAATAGCATGTTTTGTTAAAGAAAATCCTTCCCCGGAACAATATCTCTACAGTTTCTGCTTACTGCATAGTATGAGCCGTAACCTACATTTGTTTTAAATTACTAACAAGATTTACTGGCGTGCGTCACTCGGTTATAAGAACAGCTATGTTATTTAAAAAGCCACTTTAAAGTACAACAATTGAAGTTATATTCTTTTGAACTAGGGAACAAAAACAAGTGAACACTGGCTGGTTATGGTTTCACACTAGATTTAAGTCAATACAGAGAGGGAGTTACTCGTATTCCCGATGCATGTCCGACCAGAGCTTCGCAGTTTTCGTTCAAATATTTTTTGTGGATCAGACAGGAAAATGGTGGTACGAATGCAAATTCAAATCTCACAAAGGCTACAGAATTGGGTGCATATATTATATATTTAACAATATACACAGGCGACAGTTTAATTAATAGTTTTTCAAATTCGTCATCTATCGAACCGCGATGGACACTCGTGATGGATCTCCCGGTTCTGTGAGAGGAGGCTCCGGTTTCAGAAGAAGGAACGGTATTAGTTACTTCAGCGTTATTGAGTTTACTTAATTTTATTTTTATCCGTCTCGAGTACTTTAAGTAGATGTGATGAGTGATATTTGGCGGTTGGAGTATGCTCTTTAGCGAGTGCAACTACTCATAAGTGTAATTATCCTACTCAAGAGGGTGCAGAAAGAATGCATTTTTTGAGACGTCAATCCAGCGGCCAGATCATTTAGATACCTCTTCAGCTTATCCAGGTATATTTACGTTTTGGCTTTGGTTTCCTGTTTCAACAAATTTGTCTGAAGAAAATCGCTTCTATTTATAGCCCTCAGCCTTACAGCACAGTCTATACCGACTCGAACAGAATAACAATGCATTCAAACTTCATTCAGCTTCGTAATACCAAGCGATCGTTCAAAGGAACATGAATCCTGCATACCATTCCTCCAACGTATTATGTCTTGACAAAGAGGCAACCAAAAGGCATTCGACCTCCTAAATAATTCTAAAACACCCTGCCCATATCATGTAGGGTTCCTGATATTAGCTGTCGTCAAACCCCCTTTATCTGGCGGACCTTTTCTATATTTAAGCACATTGTTGGCCTGATTGGTAGTAGAATGGCTCAGGGGAGGGTAGTAATACAAAGTTACGCAACCAACGGATGTCCTCATTCCTCGGACAGAAATATCTGTCGGTTGGTCTCGGGGCGAACTGTCTAATGCCTCCGAGTTGGAAGATGAGGCGTTTTCAGTATCGTACTGTGTTGTGTCGTTTATTCTAGAATTTCTAGAGACAAACAGCACTTGAAAACGCAAGTCTCAAGTGCCAAATGACTGAGATTGAAACTCGATTATGAACATTGTCGACCGAGTTATATGTTTCAAAATAGCGTGGCATAAGTTTTTAGGATCGCTTTCGAGAGTTCTTAAGCCACAATTGTGCCCAGATCGTGGCAAAAAGCTCACCACTATGACATGGGACTTAAACATAACAGGCTAAATGTGAGAGTACTATAGGCACACCTATGCCTCTTTTTTTGGGTGGGAAATCATCAAATAACTTCCCCCGCTCTGGGCGGTGCGGGGGGGAGTGTCAGTCTTTTACCGACTAAATTCCACCCATGTTCCTTCCATTGCCCTTTGCGTTCTGGGGCCACGGTATCTCTTTCGAATAACCCGCAACCCCGACAGGACACCTATGCCTCTTTGGGGAATATTTTAAGTAAGGGACTATATTATGCAACGCAGGTTATGTTTTTCTCGCTACATCTCCTAACTCCCACCAACCAATCACATATGCCGTATAGAAGCCTCTTAACGCGACCGCTGACAGCCGACAAAAGCCTTGAATGCTCACTCTACGCGCATCGCTGACATTTCACAATCAACACACACTGACAATGACGTTTACCGACACTCGTGCAGTAAAGTTGAGTTTCTATGTCGGTTACTATATGTAGAAGAGGTTAGAAACTTTCTTTAGAATTTTAATCAGACGATGAGACCAAATCATCATCATCGCCTTTTTTCTAACTATGATCCCCATCATCTATCCCCTGCCAGAGTTGCGGTTACATAATTTTAATCAGATGATGAGACCAAATAAATCATCATTATCGCTTTTTTCTAACTATGATGGGGTCTATCCCCTGCCGGAGTTGCGGTTACATAATTTTAATCAGATAATGAGACCAAATAAATCATCATTATCGCTTTTTTCTAACTATGATGGGGTCTATCCCCTGCCGGAGTTGCGGTTACATAAAGGGTAATCAGTAAAAGTCCGTCACTCCCGAGAGCGGGAGAAGTTATATGAAAAATTTCCACCAGCAAAAAAAAATGGGGTCTATTCAAGTCTTGTGGAATGCTGATGAGTTTCAGAACTTAACATGGAGCGACTGCCTCTGACATGATAAGACACAAAAAGACAATAAATACTAATGTACTGACAGTACTGTCTCTCCTCCTTTAAATCCATTCAAAGGTTGTCTTGAAAAGACCGCTTTTAGCGATAAGACCGCCCATTGTGTCACCCTATTTATAAGTTGTATACTGTTATTCTTGTCATTTGTATGGTGTACATTATAAAGAATATTGAGGAGCTCGTGGCTAAATAATAGCAGCCGTTCAAGTCGATCTTTAGGTTAAGCCGCGCTTGCCTAGGTTGGTCTGTGGATGGGTGGCCACCCGTTACATACGAGTTTCCTTCGTGCTTCGGAAAGCACGTTAAGCTGTTAGATAGTCAGTGTCCCGAAAGTCTGACAACCAGTCTTACCAAGACGTATCGTACTACCCAGTACTAACTGGGTTAAGGAGGTCAGATAGGGAGTCGCTCCATGTAAAATACTAGTATTCAGCTGCATCCGGTAAGACTGGAAGCCGAACCCAACAAACTTGGGAAAAGACTAGGCAAATGATGACATAATAAAGAATATTCTATCTATCTATAAATGGCAGTCCTTGGTAAAAATCGGTAAGATTTTATTTAAATACTAGCTTTCGACCGCGGCTTCGCCCGTGTTAAATTTGGGGTAACACAGTTCCCCTTGCGCCTTATTGATTTGTAATAGCAACGCTAACTTTTTCCTTTTCTTCCCTCTTTCTCCCTCACATCCCACTTTTTTAAATAAAAATTAGCCTATGTCCGTCTCCTGGTTCCCAACTAAATATGTACCAAAATTCATCACAATCGGTTTAGCCATTAAAGCGTGAAGAGGTAAAAAATAAACAAACTCACTTTCGCTTTTATAATATTAGTAAGGATACTAGAAAGTTTAGTAAGTTAGTAGTTTTCATGGTTCCCTTTCTCCATCTTTTTTTATCGGTGACGAGCCGTCCGTTAGTCATAAACAAGTATGGCACAAACAAATGACAGATGGCGAACGTCAGAAAGTTTTGAATGGTTGATTTGATTCGGACGACTGTTTTTGTTTATGTTATTGTTTTCAAACAGTCGGTTTGTTGATTGATCGACGGTATTCACAGCTGTGACGTCTGAGCTCATGTCTTTAATTCTGATGTTGTCAACAGATTTAATTAAAACTAGCTGTTCCTCGCGGTTTCACCCACGCTGCTTAGCACCTGTTGGTCGTAGCGTGATGTTATATAGCCTATAGCCTTCCTCAATAAATGGACTATCCAACACTAAAAGAATTTTTCAATTCGAACCAGTACTTCCTAAGATTAGCGCGTTCAAACAAACAAACAAACTCTTCAGCTTTATAATATTATTAGTATAGATAGTAAATCTTGAGGTCTTATTGGCAAGTTTCACCGCAAATTTGTGTTACTATGAGACTTATATGAGCAAGGTCTTTACATACATAGATAAATTAACGCCTCCTTTTCAAAAGGGTAAGCAGAAACCACAGAACCCCAACTGCTACGATTCTAGCACACTTTTTTTGCATTTTTTAAATCTAAGTTAATAATATACACGAAACTTGTACAGACGATACACGTAGGTGCGTGTTACAAATATTTAAACTAACACATACACAAATAGCCAGACATGAAACAACTACCTGTAGGAGATATAATTATTTGTCCCGTCCGGGGATTGTACCCGTGACACGCAGCGCAGAAGTCGATCGCTCAACCACTGCGCCAACCAACCAAGCCGTCAAATTTAAAATTCATTAATAAACAGTTTTTTTTTCTACAAATTTAATTTATTCGAAAACAGTAATGGATTTAAAATAAAATTGTCACAAACTTGGTGACTTATCTGCTTTCCTGACGGTAACTATTAATAATTTTAAAACCTATCGATTTTCTGTTGCTTGACCGTCATGAATGATGGTTGTTCGTCCTGACCGTTACGATCAGCAGATTTCCAATGCAGCCTGAAAATCAGGATCTTGCTACCCTACCATGACGTCTTAAATCAGAACTTATTCCACTGAGGGAAAGAGACAGAGCTATACAGGGTGTCTAGCCCCATCTCATTCCCTCAGTGGAATAAGTTCTGCTTTAAGACGTCATGGTAGACCTACTGATCCCCATATTTTTTACTTTATTATGCAATTTACTACGTGTCCAGAAGTTTCAGAGCCATAAAAACGTAATTGGGTTTCTCTCTTTGAATATTTAGATCAATAGATAATCCGGGATTGGAATCAGGGCCGATAAATGGCTATAAAGTCTCCCCTGTCACGGGGGACTCAATACCAGCTTCAATGTTCGGAGAGCGACAGTTTCTAATGGGCCAAAGATCTATGGGGAATGTTTTGACACATAGGTTAGTGTGTAGTGTATATTTGATGCTTGCTTTGAAGAATTCTTCATTTATTGTAACCTGACGAGATCGAACAAAAAACTTTTCATCAGTAAAAACGATGTCCAAAGTTAACATAACAACAAGCTACCGAAATCGGGCCTGGGGACGGTGACACTGTCCGTCCGTCTATTGACGACAGGCCGTGTCCACGGCGTTACTGTTCCACGGGCTCCCCAAAGAGGTGTCAGCAAAGCAGAGGGTCTGCCACGGCCACCGAATCGGGGTTACGGTTTGTTCGAAAGACATATCGCGGCCCCGGAACGTAAAGGGCAATAGAAGGAACATGGGTGTGTTTTAGTAGTACAAGTCTGACACTCCCCCCCGATAACCGCCGACGATGCCGAAATCGTCATCATCATTCTCCTGCTCTTTATCCCAATTTATTTGGGGCTCGCAGATTTACTTTTTCCTCCATACTTCTAATTAACCCGTATATCAGATAAGAGGTAACCACTGGGTTACCTCTTTTGTGACCACCCTGCACAGTCCATCCATCATTACTTTTGTCTTCTTCTACTCCGATAGCCATGGGATGATGCTCAAAATTATCCTCACTACAGCGTAAAGAAGTCATTACAACTTGTAGAGACCCTCTGTTTATCTAAGCTACATGTGTTAACTTTGGAACACACTAAGACATGAACATCTTCAAGGTTAGATCGTCATTTATTTCTTAGGCTGACAGCACATCCAATTGCTATTCGAATTTGTTTTGGAAAGCCCTCGAGACTTGAACACGTACCTACATGTTATATTTCTCAGAATTGTTTCTACGAATGTTTATTTTTGGTGTTTTATAGGAACATATAAAGGAATAGTTGATTGGTTGTCCTTGGTAGCTTGATTATTGGGCCATAGTCTAGACGAAGGGTGAAGAAGAATGTAAACAACCATTTCATTGGATGTATTTTGAATACGAATTTGAATGGCAATTATATATTTATTACCTTGTCATTTATCCATATATTACAAATACATAGATAAGATTGTTCAAAAATGTAATCATATTATTATTGTATTTGTTGGCTAAAAATGCACCAACCTACCAACTAATACGATGACTAAACTTATCAATGTGTTGTTTTGGCAAATTGGTTGCCATGGTAACTGACAGGGGCGACAAATATTCTAATCTTTTGTAATGTTAATGTGTAGCACTAGTTACACCCCTTATATTATTTTCTAAATGATTCAGAAAATATATAGGATGTCTTGTTTTACATTTTTTTGTGATCTTCAAATAGGATATTTCAGGAGCTAATATTGTCAATAAATAAAGTTTGTAGATTCCGTAAACATTTTCCAAGCATTGGGATGACGTTTGATTACGCTGATGATTCGGGTCGGCTTCCAGTCTAACCGAATTCAGCTAAATACCAGTATTTTACATGGAGCGACAGCCTATCTCACCAGCTCCACAACCCATTAGCAATTTTGTAATACGATACTCCTTGGTAAATCTGGTTGTCAAACTTTCGACCCACTGACTGCCAGTAACGTCTATCAAAGATCTACAAATGACAGCCGGGACCAATGGCTTAACGTGCTTTCCGAGGCATAGAGGAAACTAGGTATGTTTCGGGTGGTCACCCATCCACGGTTCGAACTAGACAAGGGTGGCTTAACCTCAAGATCGATACGCTCCTCAGGTTCTATAAAATACATGCAACATTGAAATACAGCTACAGATGTTAGGCCCGGTATATTAATATCGCAAACTTTCTCTTTCCAACTACTTGGCCATTAACGACAATGATTTATAGTTAACTAAGAACAAAGTTAATTAACAAACGACCCAATTTCTTACTCATTGTTAATGTAATGAACTAACGAAGCGTTTTGTAGAGAACAGAAGTTATTATTGCGGAATCTCTTTAACACTGGATTTAAGTTAGGTTCTTGTTTGTTTACAACTAGAAAAATGCTGTTCAATTGGAAAAACTAGAGCTAAGAGAAGCCTCCAGCCAGGGTTGCGGGTTCCGGGGTCCGGGTTGTTCGAAAGAGATACTGCAGCCCCGGAACAAGGGCAATAGAAGGGACATGGGTGGGTTTTAATCAGTAAAAGTTTGACGCGCCCTTTCCGCTCCGCCTAGAGCGGGTTAGAGAAGAAAGTTAGAAGTTATTTGAAGATTTCAAACCCCAACAAAAAAAGGGTTGCGGGTTGTTCGAAAGATATATCGCGGCCCCGGAACATAAAGGGCAAAACAAAGAGCACGGGTGGGTATAAGCCAGTAACAGTCTGACACTCCACCCCTCAGAACTCAAACTCATGGAAGGAAATGAATGCTAATCTATCAATTAAACACGAACAATCTATGAATGGCAAGCATTCTCTTATCACATACGCACAGCTTCTACAATACAATAAATCGCAGCTCACACAAGAATTGCAATATTAATAATAGAGGCAATTTCAGCTAACTTTGGACCTAGAATCTTGGCACTATACTACGAGGAACAAAAGACGATGAATGTATATAAAATGTATCATGGAACAAGTAAAGGAATTGGTGCTATTTTACAATTGTTATCAAAACTTTAGACAATAAGAGCGGGTTGTTTTATATATGCTTAACTCATAGGAAACGGAAAACGATGGCGCTAGATAGATAAATAGAATATTCTTTATTATGTACACCACACAAATAACAAGATTAACATTAAACAACTTATAAATAGGGTGACATAATGGGCGGTCTTATCGCTTAAAGCGATCTTTTGAAGACAACCTTTGGATGGATTTAAAGGAGGAGAAACAATACTATAGGTAGCCTGTGGTGTAAGATTTTAAAAAATAAATATATAATAGCTACATTTAAAAAAAAACAAGAACTTATATATATAAACACATATAATATACATTTAAAATAATAATCATAAAGAACAAAAAGGTATTTAATATTTTGTTTAAGGAGAGAGGTAACTAACGCTAACTTTTGTTAAAACAAAAAAATGTTTTGTTTTACAAAATGGCGACCATAACCGATGCGTTACTCATGAGTTAACATCATTTTACGGAATTTTAAGAGAGCAATAGTTAATTCTGATTCGCAACTAAATTGCTGTTTAAATGCTAGCTCTTATAAAACAACTAAGAGATTCAAGCTGATTCAGTAGTTCCATGTTAAAAATTCCCGAAGCGAAAAAGACCACAAAATTAACACCATAAGTCAAAAACTATTGACTTTAAAACCCCAACCTTGTTATTAACAATAATTCATTAGCGACCCTGTATTAAAAGCATAATATCCCCTTTTATTATCACCCCTAAAATCGTATATCAGCCCCGAATATTTTGTTGTTGGTTACAATCATAAGGGTTCGTCCTAGTTGGTACCTTAATGAATTTGGTACGATCTTAGATAATAACACTTGATCTAACACGGTAACCATGACCAACGCCTTGTAGGTCTAGTCACTTGGGTAATACGAGTACAAAAAAAAAGTAAACAGAAAATACGCATTCAAAATTATGCAAGAAACTTCTGTGCTAAGCTAAAGCGAAGATACGACATTGATACTTTTATCCGACTAATTTTATAAGAGGTAAAATTTGTTTGTTTGTTTGCTACAATTTCATTCAAAAACTACTAAACTTATTTGAAAAAACCTTTCACCATTAGAAAGCTACATTATAAATAAAGTAACATGGGCTATATAACATCACGCTTCTATCTACGGGAGCGGGGGAGTAACCAAAAACGTGGGTGAAACTACCAGGACAGCTAGTGTCCGATAAAAACCATCAATTAGGTCTCAAAATATTGATATTTCAGCATTGGCAAAAATATGCCAAAATATTTCGGTATGTGGACATTCTTCGATCAATATTTTACCAACCAGGACGAAGCCTATGGGTCAAATTGTATCCGGATTTTAACCATACTCAATAATTCAGAACAACCACTGTATTTATGATCATATTACCGCGAAGTGATAAGGGTTAAAATTAGATTATGTAATGAGGTTTCAGAATACATCGTTAGGTTAAGCAACACTATCCAAGGACGGATATTTGAGCGGTGGTTGTTTACCAATGTTATTAGGGATGATATTACCTTGAGAAGAATATCCTTTTTGGGGTGAGATTAGTTATTATTATTTTAGTCTATATTAGTTGTGTAATGTGGCTCATGTTTAACGAGTAACCTCGTCGGCTTAAAATAATAATTACCAACTTATTTTTGTAGCCTAAACCAGAGACATGAGAATTAACAAAAAAAAAGTTTGTCTGAAAATACAACCTTTATCGCTACAGGTATGGTAACATTTTAGGATGGGGTATAGACTATCGACCTGAAAAAAAACCACATAGACACCACCACCATAATCGCGAAAAAAATATCAGCTGACCCATATTTTTATTTTAAATTGAGTTACAGACAAATAAGTCTGTAATTTTGATATTAGGTGACCAAAGCCATAGACTGTTTTGTCTTTGGTAAACTACAAATGCGGAACACAGGACCAACTTTTTCCAGGAACCACTAACGAGCATGGTTTCATTACATAGGTACATGATGTTAGACAATATACTAAGTCAGGCTGGACATTTGCATGAGATGAAAGTCTAGAAACGCAGCATGCATGGTAAATAAATATTTAAGCAAGCAGTTGTAGGCCAAGTCTTATTTATGTAATATAAGATTCTAACTGTGGTCATACGTAACGCGCTCGGACGGTTAATGAGGCTTTAACTGAATAATAAGTTAACCGCGGATATGAGTTAACCGCGACTGGAATTAATTACAGCTGTTTCTATTAAAATGTGAGATAACTTTGTTATGAGCTTGATGTAACGTTTGTAAAGTTATTCTCATTTTTAAGATTTAGGTTTTAGTACTCCCTCGGGTCGTCATTATCTGTCTTATCTAAGGTTTCTTTGAGAAATACGTGATATGTTAACTTATTTTCAATAGAGAAGCTGATGTGTATGGCCGAGGCAGACGGCTGGCTGGCCTATGTATTCAATGATATTCATTTCGATTACTGACCGATCACTGTGTTCACTGTTCACACAAAAAAAGCCTAGAATTTGTTTTCATTATATTTTGGAAGTCTATTTTATTTTCTGCGGTTAAGATTGCTCATTACAAAAGCTTTGTGCTAACACCACTCTGCGACGCCAAGCCAATAAAGCATCATTTTTTCCAACTAACTCGCTAAATTGAACTCGCATTTTCTTTTGTGAAGATAAAACCCTGAGGTAGGATATACTTATGATCTTTTAGATTCGACGGCTCTACTTTGAAGTATACTCAAACTACATTAAACAGACGATTTAAATCATTACTGTCTTTAAAAAACTCTGAAAATCTCAGAACTGCCACTTAATGGGGACTTAACATTGAGTTGAGTTTGAGTTGCTCTAGCATTAATTTTAGCAAATATAGCAAAATAACGACTCTCAACTCATGTTCATGATATTTCTCATAAATTCAAATTTATGGGGTAACATCAACTACAGTCCAGAAGGTAAATATCTGCAGATTATATTAAATGCAAACCAACATGGTCCAAGATTTCTATTTAATTCTCTAAATGCTAAAGAAACACATCAATAAGGAAAATATAGATACAACAGACGATCATAATGAATTCATTGTTTAAGAATCGTATTAGTAACTGCTATCCTTATTTTTAATTGCTTTTAACGAGCTTAGACTCTCATTAGAACTGAAACAAGAATTGGAAGTATTAAGCATATGGAAATCAAATGATAATAACAATGCTGATAACTAAATAAGGTAGATAGGCCTTAAAACCATTGTTAGAAATCAGCTAAAAGAAGGAAAGTTAAAGAAAGAGTCTTGGGTTGTTGCTTCAAATTTACTTGTTTTTGTAAACAGACTAGATTCTAGAATAGCTACAATAACAATTTAGTTTTGGCACTAAACAATTATTTGTTCTCAAATACCTGCCAATACCTATGACCTCAGTGGTTCAGATAAAACAGTATTCTAAAACAAACCTCGATACAGCACAAGTCATAAAAGCACTCACACAAACTCAAGTTGGTATATACATAGGTACCAAACGTTGACCGGTGACTAACCATTGAAACAATAACTTGTGACAAGGTTAATAAGTTCTTGTCTTTGAAGACATCTAAGTAAGCATTTTAATTCACCGAAGTGAGAAAAATATTTTTGTATTTCGTCATTATTGTTATTTGGCCATGCTATATGTTTAAAAAGTCATGTCAGCTGGTTTTCGTTAATCATTATGATAGCTTCAATAATTATAATACAAATAGCAATGAACACAAAGAAATCATCGAGATACGTCAACTCTAAAAGTTAGCTTTTAAAAAGAATAGATGACGAACCTGTACATAGGTACTAAATTCATTCCATCACCAAAATAACAGCTGTCAACACATACCTACTATACTGCTTTTTATTTGACTGTCTTAAGTCTTATTTAATACAACACTAATTTGCTAAAACCCCGTAGCTATATCCATTAAGGATTCGAAATATCTTGTACTAATTGCAAAACATTGAAACTTGCTACAGACTAAAAAATAGAAACATCAAGCATAACTGGTTACGAGTTATTTAAAAACCTTCGAAGCGACCCATTTACCTCCTGACCCTCGACATCACGTCATGAAAGGAAGTAACTAGTACACATTCCCCGTTTACTTGCAAAAGAACTCCAAGCCGAAATAACATTTTTTGAATGTTAACTTTGAATGGGCTTTTTATATTTAAACGGTAAGTTTTGAATGATAAATGGGGAAATCTCTAAGTCGAGACCAATAGAGAGTCAGTTTGAGCAATAACTCATTGAGTCCCTTTGGATTTAGTGAGTGAATGCTTTTAATCCCTCACTTCCACTCAAAATTAATTAACCGAATTTAGCATTGGCATACCTGGATCCAAATAGGTAATATTTTACTCCATATTTGAATATGGAGTAAAATATTACCACGCTCAAATGAAATCGAATGTGAAATGTAATATACCGGCTTCAAACGAACGCAGTGAAAATAAATTTTAATAAACAAACTTCCTTTCATTTCAAATATTGTTTCGCTTTTCGAGAGTACTTCCATTTTAAAACAAAATTCATTGCTCAATTTTTCGCCAGACTCATCTGTGTTTGTATCGAGTAAAATAAATAAAAGCCTAATGTAATTAATAAACATTAATTTATAGCAATGATTGCGTAAGCGATAAAGCATTTTGTTTACAAATAAATAAAGGTGCTTTTAAATGTTATTTATTTTAACTGGGGATATTCTGGACACATTTTATAAAAAGGACCAATCGTTGATTTGGGACCGCATTAGAGGCAGCCCCTTTCTATGTTGGATATGGGTTGTAAGTGTCACGTGTACCCACTTTTATGAGCTCACCAAAGCTTTAAAGATCAAACAAACTTCACTTAAAGTTGCACATTTCGTTGAAACACGTTGGACCACAATTGAGTGGTGAATCGGTGACAGGTTGTCAGACTATCGCCCACAACACAACCAACCACAACAATAACCAGTTTCATTTAAATCTTACAACTTACAAATCACAAGTATAAATACGATGTTTTTCTTTGATTCCGTGAAACGAAATATACGAGTTTATTACCCAATGAATATTGACGATCACATATAAAACATTAACATAAACACACACATATAAACGATTGGTTATTCACAATTTGAATACACGTCACAGCACAGTTCGTGTGATATTGTTGACACTCGGGACAACCGAAACGCGTGGCGTCGCGGCCACAGCGAGGAACAGACTGCCGGTTCGCGAGCGTGCCTGCCCGGCCGATCGCCCTAGGAATCAGGCTTACTAAGACCTCTATTTTGTTAGTGAGCACTGAAGGTGGTATTGTTATTGTTTTGATTTCATTGGGTCAGCGTGCTATTTGGATATAAAATTTTCAATGTGTGTATTTGGAAGCCTGCACGAGAGATACGATTTCCGACTCATTTGAAAGTGAAACTTACTGCATGAATCTTTACACATATTCTGGAGGTAGGAAACTCTCTTGTATATCCTTTGAAGGTATTTTACTATATTCACAGAAGAAAACAATGCTAAGTAGTAACATCAACAGTTAATATTTTAATAACACTATCACTGTATTACAATCTGCTTTATAAACACAGAGCGCCGCAATGTTATAATAACATTACCCTTTGGTTCAACAGAGTAATATACTTAGGATAAATCTGAATAAAACAACAGTGAAAGTGGAATATCAATGCGCTACACCGCACTTTATCTCTGATCCTTTGCAACAGAAGGCTTTAAAGGATTGTTAGCAATCCGCGAAGCACTGACTTGTTGCTACTCCATTTGAGCTAAGTACTTTGCTTCTTATACTAGCTATCGTTGTTAATGTAACGAACCTCTTTATAGCTGTAGGAACGTACATTACGTTGCTTTTATTTGAAACGCATTGAATGATATTGCATCTGACAATGAAAATGTTTACACGTATGATTCCATCGATCTTAACGCAGTGTTACAATAATATTAATATTGATATTATTAAATAGTCCTGCTCATAGATCAACTGTACATTCGTCTACACAAGTATGTTTAAAAATATTCGTGAGAATCGTGAGCTAATAACTTAACGGCTTGGTCACAAACAACGAGCGCTCTAATCCGAGTAAAGGACCAAGAAAATCGTGGTCCTTTATCCGGGTCTACGTTGCTAGGTTAAAAAAGGTTTTATAGAGTAAAGCTTGCTTTCGCAGGTTCAACAAAAAAAAACTAAATTAAGGTACAAATTACATTAGCATTATTCAGAAACACGTTTTGCGAATCCTAATATTTTCATATTTGGGTCACGGTATATTTCATAGAATAGGTAACAGGAATACTTAATTATTAATATCACGAGCATAATTTAGTACATAGATGTAACTAATTAATATTATACGTTAATAAATCATAATTGGTATAAATTAAATAGAAATACGGAGAATTTCACAAAAGTACAGGCACGTAACGTCTAAACGTGATGAAATGATAAAACGACCTAATTGATTGAAAACGTATAACGTTTTATAAAAAACAGTGTTCAGCTGTTTTTTTAAATTCAATTTACTTTGCGTTGAACATAGATGATTTAATCTATGTGAAATGAAAGTGTGTAATGGTTTCACCGAGAAAATATTCTTATTTTAAACACGTTAGTATAGTGTTCTATAAAAAAAAAACATTTATGGATAAAAATAACTTAAAGAAACTAACTTATATATAAACTGAAAAATTCGTCCTCAACGCTATCAACTTTTATGGATTAATAAAAATATTAAATTGAGCACGACACGCGACATAAATTAATTCTATTGCCGCGTCCAAGACTTCTAACCTCCTTGTAAATGAATTTTTATTTCATAACGTTGAATGTAACCTGTTGTATTGCTTCAATCTCGTAAACGCTGTGCAGTTGCACATTAAACGATTTTTATATCGAATACTAATGTTTTTGATTCACTACATCTGCTTGAATTTAATTCAATATAAAATACTAGTTTTTTTTTCTATAAAAAATTCTCAAAGGTAGCCCGTGTTTCTGGACTTTTGCTCGTTTGATGGCGATAGGATCGCCCCCAATTACACATAGAACATATCTGTCTTAACGTAGATAAAATAAATATCTTGGGACAACTCACACACGGCTATCTGATCCCAAGCTAAGCAGAGCTTGTGTTATGGTAACCAGACAACTGATATACATACTTATATAATTTATAAATACATACATATTATAGATAAATCACACCCAGACACAGAACACGACCTCCGGCTCAGCAGTCAGGACCAGTAACCACTGGACCAACAGGCCCGTACAGATAAATAAGTTCACATCTACCTAACTTAGGGATAACAGGATGGTGGGGATTGCGTGATTTGATCGAATATCTTACTACAGCGGGATTTTTTTATCAGTTCTTTAAGCATTTCTATCCTTAATCTCCTTTAAGATCTTTTTATCTAAACTTCCACTTAAGAGTTTCTTTGAGATAGCTCCAATCTTAAAGTAACATCGAAATAGAGTCAACTGCACCTGCAACTAGGATAAACAAGTTTTTTAAATCATTTCTAAGACGTTGAACATGAGCATCTGAGCGACAAACTAAGTTAGGCATCTGTGGTTCAAAATTAGAGATGTCTTGTCAGGCGGAAAAAGAATTCCACTTTTTAAACTTTTAATACGTGTTAAAGTAGGCGCTTATAAAATTTGAGCTTAAGTTCTCTCAGCAATAAAAAAAAGTTAAATAAGATCTACAAAATATGACATCCCACCTTGTACTACTTAATAGTAAACCCATATTTCTCTAGTTACGTTTAAATCCAATGTTATAAGAGTCAAAGCCTATTGCCAGCAACCGGGCCCAAATGAAGACTCCGTAGCTGCCCCTGAGAAATTCCTGTTGGAAAAACAAAATAACTCTGCGCAAAAATTGGAATCATAATCTTTAAAACCAGTTACAAAAACTATAGGGATAAAGCATAGGGTATCTAAAGACCAAAACTTTTTAATTTTCACCTCACCTCACCGCTTATAGATGAATAAGCCGCAGTGGATTAAAAACCTTATTAAAAGGAGTTTGTTAAGGCTAAGAATGTAGGTAACGTTTAAACTGATCGTAAATGACCAAGTCTTTTACTAGTACCAAACGTGTATAGCACTCACGAGCAAAAAAAAAACTTTACTTTTCTAAGTAATTGTTCTTCCACTATAGTTCAATTTTGTGTTTCTGCGATCAATGTATGCTGAAAGATGGAAGAAAACATATTTAGCACAAGCCACAAGTCCATAAAAAAGTGCCGTGTGGAAATTTTGAAATCCATTATGATTACAAAATAATTATTGTTTCAATGTTGCAATCGTAATTTCTCAAAAAAAGTGTAGATATAAGTAAAATATTCATTCTCCACAGCAATTTTAAAATATTGTTTATTCTATGGGTACACTGACGTGGCGCGACTGCTGTTGGTATACATATTAGTGCTCACGACACTATAGAAGTATAAGAAAACGTAAAAGGTGTCTCTGTCAAATTTATTATTTAGCATTCATTGTACAAACGGCGTATTTATAAATAAGGCGGTCCTTTTGCCAGCAGGTATTCCAAACAGAATTAACATAACACAAGCAGTAACGATACTAATTAAAAATTCATGAGAAATTAATCACCTTACGTAATGATGTACTACGAAATGTCCGGAACGACTTACTGGAAAAGTTTGTCAAGCTGGAGTAGTGTTCATCATTATGAATGCCACAAAAGGAAGGTCATTATCAAAAATCACGCTAACTTTATCCAAAATATTTTGGTAAAGAAAACCTTTTTTTATTTATTTTTCTACATCCGAATCCAAGACACTACAACCACATTTCGCCAATTATTCCTATTTTCGAGATAAAATTGTTCTAAACGACTAAGACATTCATTATACTTTTCCTTCAATTAGTCTTTGACGGATTCATTTTTACTTCTATTCAACTACGTCAGATTGATAAATAATTGATGTGATGCAACAAAATACTGACGGAGGACTTATAGTTTATACATATAAATTATAATACTATAAGATTGTCCCAAATGCATAAAATTGTACTTACGAGTATTCACGCCAAACTGACAGATGCGAGTATTTACGAGGTTCTCATTTACTGTCATAGATAGCGCTATGAGTATCGAATGAACAAATTAGTCAAATCAGGATATGCATTGCGAGGTTTTCTTCCTAGAAACGCAATAAAATAAATTTGAGCAAAAATGCATTCCCGAGGTTTTCAGTCTAAGGCGACGATACCGAGTTTCCTCCGTGCCTCAGAAAGCACGTTACGCCGTTGCTCCCGGCTGTCCTTTGTAGATCTTTGACAGTCGTTACAGGTAGTCAGTGTTCCGAAAGTCTGACAACCAGTCTTACCAAGGGGTATCGTATTACCCGGTACTAACTGGCTTGTGGAGGTCACATAAGCAGTCGCTCCATGTAAAATACTGATATTCAGCAACACCCGGTTAGACTGGAAGCCGACCCCAACATAGTTGGGAAAAGGCTGGGCTATGATGACGTCTGTCATACAAAAAACATTAAAGTGAGAAGGATATAAAAATATAGAAGTTAGAGAGTTATTCTCAAATCCAAGTCAACAAAAATAACACTCAGGATAAAAGTAAGAATTTTAAACTTCCAAACTGTAGCCTTACGAGCACAATAATAAATTTGAAGCAACTTTCTCTTTTCCAATTCCTTGCATAACAGCTCGTGGTCGATCGCTGTAGATACAGGCCTAAACGCCAATACAATGCACTAACGAATAGGGTCAGAATATGGCCTTATTGTTTAGTAGAGAGATTATGATTGATTACCTACTTCAGGTTTTGACGTTAACTGTACTGTAGCCTGGGGCAGTAAATCGAGTTGAAAAATAATTATCTATAAGAGTTGTGAGTGAAATCATCATTATTTATTTATTTATTATCATTTAAAATAGTTTTCAATTTTCACTTCTATAAACATTTTTGTGTTAACACCTAGTTGTATGTGCATGCTGTAGTCTCCTATAATTGAAGGAACACAGTTAAATTAACCCATGTCCAAATCATCAAATAACTTCCCCTGCTCTTCTCTTCTCAGCAGGGGAAGTTATTTGATGATTTCCCACTCCAAAAAAAAAAGCATAATATTTTCACACTGTGACTTGAGTCTAATATTTTCACACTCTGTTGTGAGCCTAATAATCTGCTTCATACGGATCCAGTTGGCCTTTTAATTATGATATCCTCGTTTAGGTGACTTTAATTAACACATCGCGGCCGCTTTGTTGTTTTAAAACAAAAATAATTAACCACAAGTTGGAGCCCACTTTGTACATAAGATAAGAGATGGTTAACCTTATTTTTGACGTTGAGTTGAATTGTTTGTTCCGTGTTATTCTGACATAAATAAACTAAGTTAAATTATTTTATTTTCATGAGTAGGTAATAGAGAAGTATGGATGAAAAAGGCGTGATTCTTCGACCCTAAATAATTTGGGATAGGAACAGGCGAATGAGCGCAGTGGCTAAACGATCGAAAGCTACGCTGCGTGTCGCGGATTCGATCCCCGCACGGACCAACCAAACATTTGTATGGCCTACAGATAGTTGTTCCGGGTCTGGCTGTTTGTGTATGTGAGTTTAAATGTTTGTAAAAGCACCCACGATACAGGAGAAATTCATAGTGTGGGCAGGGTTTAAAAAAAAAATATGTTGATAATGAATGGCAAATCCAAGTCACAGCATCAGAGGGGCTTGCCAAGCCCACCTCCTGCGGATTGTTGGCCCTCGTGACCGGAACGCAAAGGGCAAAAGAAGGAATATAGATAGGTTTTAGTCAGTAAAAGTCCGACACTTCCTCCCGCTCCATCTATATCGGGGAAAGTCAGTTGATGAATTCCCATCCAAAAAAAACGTACCGCTTGATTTCGTCCGCTATCGTTATTGAATACTTTCAACGATCAAATAGAAGTTGGGAAACAGTAAAGTTACATAACAAATATTGTCAGCAACGGATGCTGACATGAAATTATTACAAATTATCTGAAAAAAAAAGCACTAACTGCGACTAAACAGTCCGATTTCGTAGTTCTTTTGTAAAACTGTTATATTTTCAACTAACAGAAACACGATAAAATTGTAAATTCCAGTTTGTTTTAAACCCCGCAGTTCGTCGGCAAATGTTTGAAAACTTTCATGTGACAATTTTTATTTAGTCGACAAAGTTTTTGAAGTTGCCTTTTATAGAGAAGCTAACGCAAAGGCATTTCAATTGAAATATTAAAAATACAACATTTTGAGTTGAAAACTTCATTAAAAAACTAGTTCGTAAATTGCGTCATAGATATTATGACTCCATATTTGAAACATGAAAGCAACTATTTTCCTTTTAATACAAAATTATGGAAGAATCGTCATCCCTCCAACCAGGTGGGATGACGATCTAAGAAAGACTGCAGGCAGATGCTGGATGCGGCAAGCTGAAGACAGGGCGCTATGGCGCTCATTAGGGGAGGGCTATTTTTGGACAAAGTTCTAAGGGCAGAGTCACCCAAAACACTTCTGTAGATTTTTATAGATGTGAATAAATAAGATACGTTCCTTACTTCACAGACTTGTCTTTGATTTTCCCTAGGGTTACAACCTGTAAACTTATCCAAGTAGCTACTCAACTACCACTTACTTCAATCCTTACCAATATTATAAAAGCGATAGTGAGTTCGTTTGTTTGTTACGTCTTCACGCTTTGGCTAAACCGGTTTTGATGAATATTGGTACCACGATAGTTGAGACCCTGGAGACGGACATGGACATTTTTTTTTTGGGAAATGAGAGAGTAAGCGAGAAAAAAACGGAAAACTTAGCCTTTCTATGACAATCAATAAGGCGCAAGGGCAAAAACTACTGATAGCAGGTACCTGCAAATCAGAAAAGGGGAACTCTGTTACCCCGAATTTAACGCGAGCGAAGCCGCGGGCAAAAGCTAGCTTAAGCATATTTTCAGTTCTAACTGAAAAATGACTTAAAAATACACTAGTATTTAAAAAGCATATGAAAACACATGTGTCGGACGCGTAAACACTTCAACAGGATTTACAAAACGAAAGTTTTTGAGCAACGTAATACGTATTTTCCAATTTTAGTCCAAAACAAAATTGGGAACTTTTTCTGGACCCCGGTTTAATGTGGCTGTTTAAATATTAAAGAGAGCGCAATTTGAGTGCTGTCTTTTTTTTCCGATGCCTTGACCGACCCTAATGCAAAATTTAGAATGTGAGGAACAAATTCGTGGCTTTGAATTCGTTACAGAATGTCTCCATTAAAAGGAGATAATATAAATAAAGTTTTAAAAATAAGTTAAAATCAAATCGAAAGGAAATTGATTAAAAATGTCGTAATTAACTATCGCCGATATGCTCTGAAGCAGGGTGAGTACGGTAGTGTCAAAATCAAAGCTTTAGTTTCAAGTAAGCCAATTAGAGACACTTTTAAAATCTCGAAACAACTACAACAATATAAAAAAAAAACTTATTATATATATAAAAAGGAATAAATAATTGCTAAATATGACAATTTACATTTTAATCCAAGCGTCGTTGCGTCGGGTTACCTCTTTGTTCATCATTTTCTGTACGTATCTCATTCTGATAGATATTGATATGATGAATGATGATATCTGATTGTACAAGGCGATTTGCGCAGGCATTTGATTGTACATCTGTTTGAAAGAGTGGTATCGAGTGGAAATTAAATCCATATATTCTAGTCTGTGTTCCCTTTGTGCTGTGAAGAAAATCAACCCTCGAAGTCTACGCAGTCAAAAGATAATGCCTTGTTTGTCCCAAGTTTGTATGCAATCCTTGGTGAGCTAGTCAGACTCCTTCTTAGCCAGTTTTTAAATTAAAGTATATATTTACATGATTTTTGCATTTGTGACATCTATCTACGAACCATCATTATAAGACAAGAAAGAAGAGAGCGAGACATGGAGAGAGATCACGGTCGAAAATAGACAGAGATCCATCATCACGGACAAACCTGCTGGCTCTGGGTCCTCATACCGTACTCTAATGGACAATCTACCCCAGTATCCATGAGTATCTGTTCTCGACCGGTTCGCAATCTGTCCCCGGTTCAAACAGTTTATGGAACAAGAACTTTCAGCAAATTACACGTAGAATCTACGTGACATCCAGTTATAGTCCGAACTGGTTGGGAAGTAAGTTTTAGAACTAAAACCAGCCAGTAGTTTCTAACTTTTGATACAGGATACAAAATTGATACCGCATTAAACCTATGGTGAAGTTTGATGAAACAAACTCTCATACGATTTTGTATATCCAAATTTTACTAATCTAGAAATATCAAAGACAATGTTTTTTACTTTTCATGTATGTGCAGACAAAGAAACAAAGTACATTGCTAGTTTTCCAAAAAAAATATTTTGATTTTTGTATGAGGAGATAAACAATTATTTCTAAAATTGTGTCAGTTATAGGTACGTACCGACTTTACCCTATCGAACACCATGTAGGTAAAGCCGCGGGCGTAACCTAGTATCTGCATATTTTAGTAGGTGTGGTAAATGGAATATTTATAAATTAATTACACACAATAGAGTAGCCTTGAATATTAAATGATACCAACATGAAATAGCTTGTGGTTTTAAATTCTTCGAATAGTCTTGTTAGTTTCCTGTTAATCATCGCAAATACGTGAATACAGATAAGTTAACTGGTTCTAAAAGGTTATTTAAAACAGAATATAACTTCTATACAATTTATTTATTTAAACTTCATGTACAATAGTGGTACATAGGCGGACTTTAATGCCATAAGGCATTCTCTACCAGTCAACCTTTGGGTTGAATACGACAACATTGTGATAGGGTACAAAAATATATATCTAAAAAAGTAAATATTTGTTTTCGAGACATACATACAGATACTTACACACATTTGCAAATAAAATCCGTACTAATATTATAAAAGCTAAAGTGAGTTTGTTTGTTTGTTACGTCTTCACGCCTAAATGACCGATTTGATGAATTTTGGTACAGAGATACTTGGGAACTTGAAGACGGTCATAGGTTAAAAAAAGTGAGAAAGAGGGGAGAGAAAGATATATTTTTTGCGATCATCACGCAGGTTAAATTTAGCGTTAGCCCAAAGTAACTATGCCTCGCGGACGAAGCCGCGGCGCCAGCTAGTTATTAATAAAGCACTTGTAACAGTGTGAGTAACAAAACATTATTTTGTCGTCCATTTTAAATACGAAAGCTGCAAATATAACAAAAATCCGGAAGGCAACACAATTTTAATAACAGTGTCAAACAATGCGTTCACACAAATGACACAGGTCGACCGTGTCTATGGATTTGGATCAAGATTTTACTGCTATGAATTCTTTTTATGAACTTTGTCGTATTTGACTGTGGCTAATGGCTTCACTTGCTTGGGCTCTATTAGAAATATCAGCGCTGTTGCAACATCATGATGAGATAGAGGCCTTTTAGCCTCTTACAGGATCAATTTAGTTGATAGCGTCAATTTTTTTTAGGTTTAATTTATTCTTTTCTAGATTTAATTTTTTTTATTCTTTTTTCAATTAACTTTTTTTTGTCTTTTTCTATGATGATTACGTAATATTATTGACTCTATAATGTTGGATTAGCTAGTGTCTATCACATAATGCGCTGCGTCGCGAGGTTTCACCGTACGCATGCCAGACCGGAATTAAAAGTAGGACCGGAAATTAGACCAAAAATTACAAAGATATAGCCCATTAAAGTTAAGTGTGACGTCAAGCGTTGCGAAAAAAATGGAACAACATTTTTGGTCTAATTTACAAATAAAAAAATACACGTGTCCCTTATTTTATCTATAATATGTATGTATTTATAAATTATAAGTATGTATATCAGTTGTCTGGTAACCATAACACAAGCTCTGCTTAGCTTGGGATCAGATAGCCGTGTGTGAGTTGTCCCAAGATATTTATTTATTATTATTTATTATTTTTGAATAATCTAAAAGACGGACTAATAATCTCTCTTTTGGAAACACTCTATTGCAATCAAACAAAATGTTTATCAAATAGAAGAGGATTTGGTTTTGCTTGTTTTGTTTATGGCTGTAGTGTGTATTTGTACTCGTAGGCATAGGATTATAAGTTATAGCAGAATAAATAATGGAAATGAAGACTCAAGTAATATTTTCCTTCCTCAAGTTATATGGAGTCCCTTATTGATTATAATTGTTAGTTTTATAGTTTTCCTTGATGTACAAGTCATCGACTTTAAAACAATAAAGGGCGGTTTCTTCTATTTCCATGTTTTTTTTATTACAATAGAATAGTGGTTTTGTTTATATATTATGTAGTATTCTAGTTCATTGATTGGTTTTTATACATATTATTACATTTTTAAATATTTCAAAAAAGCATAAAAAAACATTTAAAAATATAAAAATAGTAGCCCACCGGTATCGGGCACAGGGTCCAAGCTACCGGCGGTCAGGGCTCCAGAGAAAGGAACCTCCTAACAATACGAGCCGTGTCCAGGAGTACCGCTTTCTGTATCAAGGCCTTGATCCAGCTGCCTAACGAGAACCTTCTCAGGTGTTAGTCAAGGCTCTTAGCAATTAAGCCATTGGCTGTAACGACTATCGGCACAATGATCGCTGAGTCCACGTCCCACATGTCGACAACCTCGCGAGCCAAGTCAATATACTTGATTTGCTTATCTTTCTCGGCTTTCACGAGGTTCTCATCATGCGGGACTGTTATGTCAACAATCATTGCGCGCCGCTCTGATCGATCCACCACCACTATATCAGGCTTGTTGGCAACAATAGTCCGGTCTGTGATGATGGAGCGATCCCAGTACAATGTGATATTGCCATGTTCAAGAACTGGGTCGGGCTCATACCTGTAGTACGGCACTTCCGATTCCACAAGGTTGTATTTTAGAGCAAGTTGCTGATGGATAATCCTGGCTACAAGGTTGTGTCTATGCAAGTACTCTCCGTTAGCTAGACGAGAACAATCGGAGATAATGTGTCGTATTGATTCTCCCGGACGATGGCATGCCCGACATATGTCAACCGTGCCGTCCTTCTTATGTAGTTTTATTTTTAGGATGCAAGTAATTCTGGTTGCGGGTTGTTCGAAAGAGATACCGCGGGAACATAAAGGGGTAAAGAAGGAACATGGGTGGGCTTAGTCAGTACAAGTGTAACACTCTAATTAAAACACAAAATAAGTTAAGGCGTTGAAGTACAGAAGTAGT
This sequence comes from Ochropleura leucogaster, assembly GCA_958449745.1. Classification (NCBI taxonomy): domain Eukaryota; kingdom Metazoa; phylum Arthropoda; class Insecta; order Lepidoptera; family Noctuidae; genus Ochropleura; species Ochropleura leucogaster. The sequence goes on from OY288212.1 coordinate 16,485,576, forward strand.
CAACCGGAAACGTGCCCAGAAGACTAGCAAATGATGTACTTATTGTAATTTGAGGATGCAAATAGGTATGAATTAAACGACTTTGAATTAGCTCTTTGACCTCCGCCGGCATTGGTCGAAATTGCCAAAAATAATCTATTAATGTATTTTTATAACAAAAAACTTTGAAATAAAATGTCGCACACCCGACTACGAGTCCTCAATAAAAGGTTGCTTCTTCTTCACCATAACCACAAAAGAAAAGCCACTGACCTGATGGTATTTCTTGATGGAGTCCATCTGCTCCTTGCTGACGTTATCATGCGCAGGCGGGCGCGGCGGGGCGTCCCGCGCGGTGTCGCGGGGGGGCACCGCCGGCGCCGCCGTCTTCGCAGTTCCATTCACCTGCTGCAGACAGGAGAAGGGTTATAGCGGGGTGAGGAGCGAGGTGGAGGAGGAGCTGCCTTCCTTTCACAGTTGTTTCAGCACGGACATTGCATCGTGGAACAAGCCATAGTGATCTTATTGATCGTTAGAATTAGGTTGTTTTTTGTTTGATGGGGAACTGCTGTCAGAGGTGAAATAACCGTGAAATGAGAGTAGATGTCAGATAACAGAGGTGGAAGATAGAGCTCATAATTATCAAGGTAGACAATTCGGTATGTTTTGGATCTGAGAAATTCTAATATTGTTTTAAAATATAGGAGACCGATAATAACACAACTACATTTCTTGGGAATCGAACCCAGTTTTACCAGAAATTATTATTGTTGATCAATTGAAAACATTATAAAAAGTTTTACAAACAGCAATTCAACCATACAATGAGCAAGAACAATTTAATTCCAGACTTGAGTTCCATAACAGAGAAAACTAAAATCTACTCAAATAGCCTCTCTCAAAACTGGACAAAACTGCTCTTAATAATTTTTTTTCACAAAATAGTAGGATCCCAGTTTATACACATGCTTATTACCCATTCATTGTTAATAGGGTAGGTACAGAATTATAGATGCTTCCATGAAAAACATTTGTTATTTATTTATTACAACAAAATCAACCTGTAATGTGCCCAAGTTCTTAGAGAGAGAGTGGACCCACTGCAGGGAAATTGGTCATTGAGACCATGATTGAGGTGGCTGCGCGGTGCGGTAGGGTAGTGAGTGGCAGTCAGCCAATGACAGAGCCTTCGCAGTCTTCGATGGGCTTCAAAACCTCTACTCCACCGCGCAGCCACGTCAGGCACGGTTATTTTTAAGCTACCCCTTATTACTGTCTATCTGTACCTACCCTTAAACGTCAAATGCAAGCCAACCTTTTCCCAGTTTTGAGGCAATTTCAGACATGCATTTTGATCTAAAAATTACAATATCTTAAAGGTAACATATTGTTCACATTTCTAGACACAAGTAAATTCCTAAAACCATTTTCTTTATTCCAACTGCGGTGTTCTTTTCATGATAATTTATGGCCCAAGTTCTGATATACCTTGCTATATTACATTCACTTTAACAGTTAATCATTTAAGTAATACAACTTTTTAAATATTTCGTTTAAAAGAGACATTTGGACTGACAAGAGAACTTTTTCTACTGCTTTTTGGACTTTTGGAAGTTTGTGAAAAGTTTTGGGTACCTTTGCAGGGAATAATTTGTTTTTTTTTTAAACTACGCAAACACACCATGAAAGTAATATTTATGTTATATAAGTGGGTTAAAACAAGAATCTTTGAATCATTATTGTTTCACAACAAAAAACAGCTGTCAGAAGAAAATGTACAGAATTAAAAGTATGTTTTAAATGAAGAAAAAGAAATTGAGCCATTAAAACAGTCATTAACAATCCAGGCAAAAATAAAGACAGTAAATAATTATTATTGAAGTCAGATTTAGATTATTGCCCCCGATACAACATGCACATTTTAGAAAACATTTATATCTACGCTATATAATAGATTAGCCTCCTGAAAAAGAAAAGAGTATTATGTTAAAACACGATATTTTATACAAAAATAAAGTATAATATATTATATAGCAAACAGTTGACAAATACTTGGGTTATTGGAACAAACCTTGTTTTAGTTGTATATTAAATAATACAAAAATATACATAGTAACCTGCCTACAAACGATTACAAAATATAATCAACGTCAACAAATAAAATAAATAATAATAGTACCTACATACTTATATAAAGGCAACTTCGATCAAGCAAACAAGAATATATATATATTTCATATTATTCTGTCGTTATATATACGTGGCATAAAATATACTCTTAAGCTCTGTAAGAAGAGAAATAATGGCGTATATTTCAAAGTATTAGACGACCTTTTCGAAGGGATATAAGCTATCTACGCAGATTATGTCCCCGCACAAGTACGTCTATGAGAAATTGAGGGCATTTTCCTACCATTTAAGAAAGGCATTATGTCTTGTAGATCCATTACGTAATGTTGATAGAGGACAAAAAATATCTATTAATCATTTTCTTATGATCATAATGCTCGGAAAAGCCGATGAAATCTAGGGAGGTAATAAAAAATATGGGGTTTAACTTTTTCTGATTTTCTTAATAAATATATATTAATTAGAACTTAGGACGAGGCACCAGGGAAGCCTGCTAAAATTTAAAAGAATCCCTCATTCATTTGTAAGATTCATTTTCAATTGAAAAAATAATGAATCTGTAAAGCCATATTTGTTGTGGTCACGAATCATATTTTTTTTAACATACAGCCTGAGGCTCTAAAATGATCGCTTTAGCAGAATCAGAATTTATATATTTTTTTTGCGTAATTCATACTTACGTTAAAATTCTTAAAATGGTCAAAGACACAGTTAATATTGTGGATTATCACTTTGTGACCATTTTACCTAATTTATATTATAAACCTGTAATGATCCTGCTAAAGCAGCTATTTTAGACCCCCTGAACTGTAAATTGCAAAAGCTAACATAGTCTACACTGGCGCTTCCACCTTAAAAAAACAATTGTATTTAATTTTCTGCAGTCTCTTCATAAATATATAAAATAAATAATGCTTTTTTTATACCAATACTTCATAATATTATTCTTTTATACACTCAAAGCATATACCGAAGAAACAGCCAAATGCGATTCAAACATATTTTGAATTTTAACGGTCATGTGTTCCAAATCAAGATGGCCGAACATTCCGCGGACAGCTGAGCGTTTTAGTGCAATAAGCGTGGTTTATGATAATTATGAGATTGATGAAAGTGAAACTGATATGATGACCTAAGTGATAAAGCTTTTAGGGGAATATAGATTGACATAAATATAATTTTCCTGTAATACCATCAATACATGGGGCACAACATTTTTTCTTCTTCTATTCTCCACTACCAGCCGTCACACTGTCATTCACTGCCTTTTCATTATCATTCCCAACTGTTGGAGTCGACCTGTGTTTTACATAGAGCTGCCTATCTGCCCTCCACAACCCAGTTTATACTGGGCAATATACCCTTTGGTAAGTAAGACTGGTTTTTGGGCCACTGGATTATTAACCTAAATATCGACCCATACTTATTATTTAGCCACAAATTACTGCTTCATGCATGCATTCATCAACGTTTATATTTTCACTACAATTTAACTAGTAATGCAACAACCATACCCAAACTGCCGTACATATCCTGGCTTTTTCAAGCTGGTCTTTCACGCTAACTTTAGTATTTCAAAATAAATTCTACATTACAAGTCATATTGCAGTTTAAAGTATGATTTCAAATGTTTTTCTTTCCCTGCTAAAGATGAAGTAATTTGAACACTGACAGTTTCAAAAGTTTATTTTATTGGAAACTGAGAATACTAAATATATAATGATGAAACAATATCACAAGGTGTAATATAACAAACGCGAGACGGTCCGTGTCTTCCGTGAGATTATAAAATTCTAAAATATATTTAACGCAATCAACATGTATGGAAAAACTAAAAAAAAAGACAGGTGTGAGACGGACTCGCGCAGCGAGAGTTCACAAACTAGCGACGTAAACGGCCATATCATTTGACAGCATAGACTTAGAGGGTTTATTTTTCAAAGGCCATAGACTTAAGCATACACAGCATAAGGTTTCAAATCGATAGCTCTACGTGTTACCAAGATAAAGAGTCTTGACAGACAGACATACAGATAAAAAAGTTGTTCAGTTTCATAGTCTAAGACACCACACGATAGGTCTTGTGTTTATTAAATTAAACATGAATGTGTTGAATCTGATAAAAATAATATTTAACGCTGAACTAGATATATCTACGTTCACTCAGCTCTTGTAATTAACAACATCAATGATACTTCAGTTATTACAAACACTATAAAAGAAACAGACAGATTAAATAATAAGAATGTGATAATTACTGTTAATAATGATGTCGTGATTCGCGTATTCACAAAACTGGGTGAAGGTGATAGAACGCCTGTAGTTGGTAATTCTGAACTAAGTAGCCTTATCTTAGTGGCAATGTAGATAAAAACTACTATTTTTAGATCCCTATGAAACTCATTTACAAAGTAATCACTACAGTTAAAAGGTACATATGCTTCTTGTATATCATTCTTGAATTGATTTACTTTATGACGTACTACTAGTATCTAAACACGAAAGTAGTTATCTTCTACCATATTTCAATAAGTATACCAATAAAATATTAGTACTATCCCGTACCGCTTCACTGTTGGGAGCACTTCCTATATTCCTTCTATTGGTCATCATCATTTCATCATTTTCCTACCCTTGTCCCATTCTATTTGGGGGCAGTTTAACACATTTTCTTCTCCCATCTCCCCTGTCAGACATCACGTTATCATTGACTCCTTTCTCCTTCTTACCATTCCTTACACAATCCATCCATCTTTTCTTTTTCCATCAATAATTTACAAAAAAATATTCGAAATTCAAGAAGAAACTATGAATGTCTCGTTGAACGTTCGCTTTCTTGTAATAAAAATAAGGGTATAGATCATTTGACTAGTAGCTATATAATTGTTGATGGCGTCAATACATACACTAACACTTAAGTAAATCAAATAAGGTCTATTTCAATATTTGCCCAAGAATTTAACAAATAAAGAATAACATAGTCCACCTACGTCATTTTGAATCGCATCTAATAAACACCCTATAATCACTCACTTAAACATATCGTAATCGATCAACGTCGAATCGTAATATAATTACTAAAGAAAACAATGTTACAGAATCAATCTTCAAAGAATAAAAAACGGTTTGCGAATTATAATGAAATGATGATCGTGATTAAAAATGATTAAAATTAATAATTAGACAACTAATTACCTTCCACGACAATGTTAATGATTTTGTTAATAACTACTTAAGACGAATAGGTGTTAGTCATGATATGTCAAAGCCCAACCAAATACCATTGAATATATCCTACATATCATCTTTGTTCCAAGATAATACAATGCCGATAGAGACCCTTTTGACCCTTCAGACGATTAATGGGGCGGAATCGAAATGATGCGTAGCAATATTGAAGGCAAGGAAAAGGCTGATTTGATAATAGATGCCAATTAAGGTCAAATCAAATGAAATATGTTGCCCGATATGATCCAATGCCTGTTGGATTTTATTCTTTTACATTACTCTGTAAATTTAGAGGAGGTTTTAGCGTACAGCGAGGCGCTAAATGTTCAGTTTATGCACGCTACAAATAATCTCTCCTCCAGATTCCCCTCAATATTCAACATTGTATTCAAGGACCAAGATGACATACCGACAAGTACCCACAACTCCAATGTTCCCATGACAACCATGCGTAGCAATGTGCCCATTACCTGAAACAGCACGCTCTTTCTGTCCACGGTCGCGGTACCCGGATATTTAGGAGTCGTTTTCACAATTTGGACAAACGTTTCGGGAACATCCACGGCCACCTCTCTCCCGAGGAGCACTGGCGTCGTGTCAAAGCCAGGAGGCAGCTTGTACGAAGCGTAGACAGCCTCCCTGATCAAAACAGAATCTGTTCTCGCCGAGTACGTGACCGCATCTCTGCAATCTATCAAAGAATCCTCGCCATTTGATATTAGGAGCTGAATTTTGTGATCGCTCAGATTGTGAGTGTTGTTTGAAGCTACAGAGTCTGATCTTTCGGAAATGAGGTCTCCACATTTGGCTGTTTCTGACGATCCTTTGCTTTTCTTGCTGCCGAAGCTTCCCGAGCCATCGGAGCTTTGTGGGAGGGAGAGGAGTTCTATGGTGCTGTTATTCTTAAAGCTGCCGGACCCATCGGAGCTGGGGGCGGAGATATCGATGGGGTGAAGGACGGTGCTCTGCTTGCTGCCGAAGCTGGTGCCCGAACCACCGGAGGAGAGGAGTGGCTCGTCATCCCTGGAGGTCCGGAGGCGTACCTGCGGGGGCCGCGGGGGCGGGTAGCGGGGGGGCGTTTTGTTCCTCGCGATGAAACTGTCCGGAACATCCACCGCCATCTCGCGGTGGGGACCTGGAAAATGAGATCATGACGTGAATATTAGGGAAGTCAAACAATGTCTGATTAGCAAAATTGGAATAAACCTTGTTTGTTATCAATATATGAAGTTTAACAAAAAATCCACGCAATGCCTAAGTTTCATCAGAGAATAATTCTTGTATTTTAAAAAACCTTTTGCATTTTCAAACCGACAAAAATATATTTATTGACAAGTTTTTGATATTTACTGTCGCTGAGCCACGGCGCTGTAGCAAAAGTACTTTTTAATTTTATCAATTAAAAGTTATATATTACCGTCCGTATCCAGCTTTAGTCTGTTAGCCCATATTGCAATGCCTATATCGTCTAGTATAGATATATTCAATTAACAAGTTTACATGGCGATAACATAAAAAAACCAGTTAACGCTAATCTCTTAACATACGTGAAGCTCATACAAAGCGAGGTCAAGTTATACTAGATACGTATAGCGTGATGTTTAGCCGTGTGTACAACATCGCATCTGTCGGAACATATCAGTGTCGCCATCTGGTTGACGCGCGGCAACCAATGACCCGCGAGCAACCACAGGCAACCACTTATCTTATCTAACTACTAATTATATAAAACACTGGCCTGAAATAACTCGTATATTTATTGCCCTTTGTTGAATGACAGACAGGTATTTGTGTTCCATAGAGGTTGTTGGTTTATTTTTATTTTTCGTTAGATGTGAAGCGAAGATGTATTGCGGAGTTTTATTTTTGTAGGAGCTGGAATTTCCAGTGATTTGGCTGGTGGAAATAGGTTTTATTTTTCATTTTACGTTTTGTCAATCTAAGTACAAATACCTACTGTAACATAATAAAAATGTTAACCAAATATTTTTTAGAAGAGTAACTTGGGAATTTCTTGCCGGTTCATTTCCATTAGAAACAACCAACCCGAACCGTTCAACATTAATTATCCATTTTTTAAAGAAGGTCGTGAAATAAAAAAAAAATTCCGACTGCAGTCATATTTCAGGGTTTGATGTTCTAAATAATGATCAGATTCATCGAATTAAACCACTGTCTCCAAAGGAACTTCAAGGAAATCGAGAAAATAAATCTGTACAAAACTTCGATCAAAGATATGGAGCAGCAGATTTTTTTATATACTGAGTCAAGCTATACAAAGCCAATTTATAGGGTTCTCTCACTGAATTGTTAATCTTTACAAAGCGAGCTCATGTTATACTGGAAATGTATATCTTGATGTGTCACCATATGTTAACGCTATAAAGGGTGGAATTTTGTAATGCCACTTGAAGGGGAAGTACTCTTAATACTTTAGAAAGAAAATTTTACTCAAAGAAAACATTCCTTTATTTTTGAAAAACAAGAAAACGGCATTCAAAGATTTTTTTTTTAAATTCGCTTGCCGCACTCGGTAAGCCGACCGACTAAAATCTATAAAGAGTTGCACCTTGTATTTTGATTGCATCGATCGTTAGTGTCAATAAGGATGAAATCTCTTTAACAAACTTCATAAGTTAAATGAAAGGAAAACAATGAGATATGCCATCTAGTCCATTGGCAAGCAAGAATAATACAAATTACAAATACATCCAAAAGACGCGTTTGTTTCGTCCGACTAAACTATCAATTAACAAAATAATCAAATTATTCTGTTAAAAGATCTATACAAGTGCCATTTACGTTAATTACAAGGAATATAGCTGTGGCTTCCTTATTTTTTGTGCCATTGTCTGCTTGGAGGTCGTTTGGAAACAAAAACTGATGAAAATAATGTGTTAGAGATCTTAATGTTCTAGAATAAATATAGAAACTATTCTTAGTTGGCTGGCTGTTGTTTTCTATTTTAGATTTCATTTGTTGTCTTGGTAGTATTTTGGTAATAGTGAATTGCTCTTGCTTTAACCAACACGAAAGAAATTTTGTAAATAAAACTTCTGTACTTTACTGATGCTGCAGAACACCAATATTTTTCATGGAACGACTATCTGTCTGGCCTACATACTTACCCTAATAACATGGATAATACGATACCTATTGGTCAGACTTCAAACCAAGCACACCCAAAACGGCATTCTATTTCAAACCAACCTCTAATTTGGCAATAAAAAAAAAGAAAAACCACAAACCAAATAAAAATTCAAACTTTCAAATATGGAACGAAAATTTAAACTAACACGACGGAGAAAATTATTCAGGAAAGACACAAAAGCCCGTAATAACGCGAATCCAGCGAGTTTTGTCAAAAAAATAATGAAAGACTGAATTAATATCTGACAAAATTGCGAAGTTTCATTGCCTGTCGGGAATTTTTTGAAGTTACCTTTTTTGTCGTTTTATCATGAAGTTTTTAATCTGGCACCTCGGTGGACAGACGGAATATCAATGTATGATAAAACCTTCTTTCTTTTATTTCTCTTTTTGACAGTTGGAAGCTTTCATAGAGGGACATTGTTTTTGCATCAGCTTGCGTGTGACTGCCATGTTATCTATGCAAAATTTGGTACATACTGACTGAGGGGAAACTGAAAATGTAGTTTTATTTTTAATTTAGAGATCTTTGCAGTTCCTTCAAGAAGGCAGGGCTAATGAAGTTCCATTTCAGAATCCAAAACCGACCATGATTGAATAAGACATTAATGCCAAATAAAAGGGGGTAAGTCTTTTTTGTGTTCAGATTTAAGTTTTCTTTTTGTAGTGTCATGCTGTGTTGTACAGACGCCTGCACATCAAGCTACTACAATCTGTCAGATTTCTTTGATAGATTTTCGACTTTATTTCTAAAGTATTAGGTTTAAGGTTCATTGGGAAAAATTGTCAGTTTCGGGTAGCTTGACCTGCAGGGGTCTGTACGTACATGCCACAAGTGATTGTGGCATGTGCCAAATAAACCTATTTCTTTGCTTTCCTTTTTTCTTTAGTGGTACCATAAATACCTTTTGTTCACTTAAAAACTGTCTAAGCGAACAGTTATTTTAAGACCTAAAAGAATGGTTTCCGTAATTGATTTTATTATTTTATAAACTAGCTGTTCCACGCGGTTTCACCCGCGCTGCTCAGCACTTGTTGGTCGTAGCGTGATGTTATATATCCTATAGCCTTCCTCAAGAAATGGACTATCCAACACTAAAAGAATTTTCCAATTCCAACCAGTAGTCCCTGAGAATAACGCGTTCAAACAAACAAACAAACAAACTCTTCAGCTTTATAATATTAGTATAGATTACTAGCTTTTGCCCGCGACTTCGTACACGTGGATTAATAATTCCCGTTCCCGGGGGATTTCCGGGATGAAAACTATCCTATGTCCTTTCTCGGGTCCCAAACTATATCTGTACCAAATTTCATTAAAACCGGTTCAGTGGTTTAGGCGTGAAGAAAAGACAGACAGACAGACAGAGTTACTTTCGCATTTATAATATTAGTTTAGATTCATTGTGACTTTATTTTTTGCTACATTTTCTGCTACCTACATATATTTTTTGATAATAATACTCGATATAAGCCGATTTTACTTTTTCTTTAACTTTACGTGTATTTTAGGGTAAGAAATATGTTATTTTTAATTTATTTATAACCAACTTATACTAGAACTTAACACCAAACAATCAAGTTATCGTTAAGACATGAAACATGAAACTTAGATGCATTCACAATTTGAATTAGTAAAAATAATAAAAAATATAATAGTAAAATGAACAAAATAATTATATGATGCTTACCGGTATCAGAAGTGAGTGATAACATGGTGAGCATGTCTTTGTCGTCATCCGGCGGCGGGCGCTTCTCGTCTTCGGCGCCCAGGACTACTATGCTGGAGCCGGAGCGTCTACGCGGCCTGGAATGTTACATACAGACAATAAATATATGTGAAACAAACATAATATCTCGACTCCCAGAAGTGTTAAGTACACCATATTAAGTGTCGCAACGTTATCCAAAAAAGGGTCTTCGAAGGAGATTCTTGACCTGCCAGGGTTGTTCGAAAGAGGTACCGTGGAACACAAATAGTAAGGGAGGGGAAGAAACATAGATGGATTTTATTCATTAAAAGTTCTTCGCTCCGTTTAGAGCGGGAGAAGTTATTTCATAATTATCCATCCAATAAAAGGAGGATTCTTAAACCATGATAATGGTGTAAACAGTTAGTCCAAGTTCCCTGCACGTACAAACGGCGACATTTTAAACTATGCATTTGTAGTATAAAATAGCGTCGCTGTATATAGATTTTCTCCGCATAAAATGAATGTATAAATTGATTGGTTGCTATGCGTACACTCTTATGCCGTGCATTCCACCTTCCACCATCGTGCGTTCTGTCTTCACCCAAGCGAACAGAACCTAGTCTCAGTTCCCCCCACATAACAACGAATTCCAAGACTGTTTGTGTTTAATTAAAACAATAAAAATAAAGCCGTGAACATCCTTACTAATATCATAAAAGCGAAGGTGAGTTTGTTTGTTTGTTACGTCTTTACGCCTAAATGGCTAAACCGATTTTGATGAATTTTGGTACAGAGACAGTTTAGGCCCTGGAGACGGGCATAGGCTATTTTTTTTGTGAGAAATGTGATAGAAAGAGGGACTGAAAGGGAAAACTTAGCATTGCTATTACAATAAATAAGGTGCAAGGGCAAAAACTACAGGTAGCAGGGAACTGTGTTACCCCGAATTTAGCGTGAGCGAAGCCGCAGGCAAAAGCTAGTTGTTAATAAAAGGAAGTGTGTCCGGCAAGACCGACGGCCTGACGTGACGGTCTGACGCGACGGCCTGACGGGAGCAACGGTGTGAGACGTCAGTCGTCACGCACTCGTAACTTAACGCGTTACGTTATGTAACGGACTGGCTGTAATTACCGTGGTGTTTAAGATCTCGGCATAATACGTATCTGTAGAGTTTTTTTTACACGATAATGTAGGATGTTTATTCAAAAAATCGTGTTGCTGAAGAAATTGTTCCTCTACTTCTTCTTCCCAGCTAAAACACTAGGAAGTGGCGAAGGGCAGGCGCTAAGGGAGACTGTCTCTTGTAATATTGCCGTTCAAAAGTACTGATTATTAGCCTCATTTGAGTAAATAACTTTTCATTTTGACTTTGTGGGACAATACGGTCTAACAAAAAAAACTGTATCCAAACTTAAGCATCTACCCAAAGATCGAAACTAAATAAGTTTCAAAACTAGTTGCTAGTAAAAATCGGAGCCTCACCCAAGAAAATTAGCACTCTGAAACTAAAGACCCTTTCAGTTTCAACTCCGTAACTAAACCCTTCGGCACAGATATCGCATAATTACACACAGATTCAGCACTTTTTACAATTTAATAACGAAGTCAGCTCATTTTGTTAAACCACCATATTGGGCTCTTTTCGATTTAAACCCGTAGCCACTTAGCTCCCAGAAAATTGCCCTGAACACGTCCTCAGATGAAGCAACTTCGCGTTAAGCGCGAGCTTGAGTTGTATTTTTAAGCGAACATCCGTAAAGATGGTCATAGACGACAATTAATGTGCAGTTTTGCTTATATACACGGTAACACATCAAGCAATACGTTTTTAATGTAAAATGGTATCACTTTGTATAGGTTTCGATGAGAGACCGCGTATTGTTTTGTATATCAATTCAATCAATTATTATTATATCAATCAATTATTTATTGCATTTCACTTGTGTTTCACAAGGTCTTAAATAATAATACAGTGCACATGGACCCTGTCGGGCAAAACATTTTTTTTTTTTAATAAGAAGAAAATAATTAACGTCAAATAAAAATTAACAAATCATTCACATCCTTGCAATGGAACTCGGCTTTGCATCCTAACTTGTATTCTGTCAGGTCGCGGTAAATCGTGGAGAAAGTAGAAATTGCTCAGAGCATTCTTAGATAATTGTCGCAACACGCTTCTCGCTTGAGTTTGTAGGTTGTGGCCGAGCGTTTATACCAATCAGAGAGGCCAAAATATAAATAATAATGGAAAACGCAAAAAAGGCAATTTTCTTCTTTTATGAATGGTAGCAATTCGGCAATTGTAAGGGTGGGCTTTCATTGTCTTCTTCGTAGATATACGTTAAAAGATTGTGCAAGGCAAAAGTTCTAATACTTTTTGTTAGGTGAAATGAAATGCAATTTGAAAAAGTGACTTAGGGGCGCGGTTTTACCAATTTAAACTTTTGGAAATGCTTCCACAAATCTAAGAAAGAACACACTATGACAAAATATGTCATTCAAGTTGAACACATGGCCTGAATTAAATCTAAATATGATAAAAATTTGATGGCTCGATAAAAATACCACGAATATAACACTAACTTACGATTTTAAACCATCAATGAAATTTTGTATCGTAAAAGTAATTAAAGGATTTTTTTATTACTTTAAATAATAAATCTTGTGTTTTAAAAGAGCTAGGCGACAGTAGAATTTATAATTAGGTACCTACCTATTTTTTAAATAATAACAATACTGCTATTACGCGGCTGCGAAGTCGACATATAGCCGACCAATGAGCGCCCTTAATTTTAAAATTAATATTTTTTTACGTTTAGTGGTTCTATTTGACACGCTGATCTTTTTTCAGACAGAGGAAAATCAGCCCCGACCGTAACGCAGTCCCAGTGTGATATATGCTAGGACGAATGCAGTGATAATTTTTGACGGCACGGTAGGCGCAGTGGCCGAGCTATCGACTGCTGCGCCACGTGTCGCCAGTTCGATCCCCGCACGGAAAAAATATTCGGGTCTGGCTGTTTGTGTAAGTGAGTTTAAATTTTTGTAAACGCACCCACGATACAGGAGAAATTCATAGTGTGGGGCATCATTTCTGTTTTTAAATAAAATAGTATAATATATATATTACATGTCCGTTACTGTCCCACAAACAACTGCCACAAAAGAAAATAGTTTTGTCAACATTTTACAACAATTAAAAGTATTTCAAACACTTATTTGTGTCCATACATAAGTCAAGTTTAAGTTAATTGTCTGTTTGTTCAAAAGACATTGACTAATGGCTAAGAGGAAAACATTACGACGAGTAAAAGCTAATTCACTTCAACATCTCTAGACAGACCAACAATACAGATGTATCGCTTCTAGCTCACTATATCTGCTTTTTTAGTTTTTTTACAATTTCCTAGTGACGATTTCATGAGAAAATCAATCAATTGGATTAATTAAACGAACGTTTGAAAAGAATTTTTATGATTATAATTTCTTTGTTCATCATCATTTTCCTGCCCTTGTTCCATTCTATTTGGGGTCAGCACAACACGTTTTCTTCTTCCATTCTCCCCTATCAGACGTCACGGCATTATTTACTCCTTTCTCCTTCATATAATTCCTTACACAATCCATCCATCTTTTTTTTGGTTTCCTCTCGCTGTCCGTCAATCAACATATAGATCCATCACTCTTTTAGCCACATGTCCTTCATCCCTTCTCATTACATGTCCATGTATTTCTTTGTTAAACTCGCGAATGTTACTCTCGAGAATATTTAAACGATAACACACCCAATATTGACCTGCTAATTGTAAAACAAAAACAATTATAAAAGACTATTCTCCTCGTTGGACGAGAGACCTTTTTTTTTTCGGGTGGGAAATCATCCAATGACTTCCCCCGCTCTGGGTGGAGCGGGGGGGCATGTCAGACTTGTACTGACTAAAACCCACCCATGTTTCTTCTATTGCCCTTTACGTTCCGAGGCCGCGGTATCTCTTTCGAACAACCCGCAACCCCGGCAGGCGGAGGCTCTGGCAAGCCCCTCTGCTTGGCTCTCTTTGAGGCGTGCGTGAAACACAAACGCGCCGTCGACACAGCCTGTCAATGTCAATCGACGGACGGACGGTGAACTACCCATTGCTCACCGCTCACAGGCCCGCATCTATACGATGGCCGGGAGTCGCCTCGCGGCGCCCGGCGCCATGGGCGTCTCCCGCGGTTTACCCACGGCTTCGCTTGCGTTAAATTCGCGGTACCATTAGTTTTTGCCCTTGCGCCATAGCAAAGCTATGTTTTCCATTTTCTTTCCTTTTCCCTCATTTTCCACTTGAAAGAAATACCTTTGTCCGTCTCCAGGGTCCCATACTATCTCTGTATCAAAATCACACCTTCATTAATCACCGATTTTGATGATTTTGATACAGAGATAGTATGGACTATCTCTGTATCAAAATCATCAAAACGGTTTAGCCATTAAGGCGTGAAGACGTCACAAACAAACTCACTTTCGCTTTTATAATATTAGTTAGGATTATTAAATAAACCTCTGACTAATACTTCGGGGATAAGATGCTTGATGTTATCTCAGTTTTGCTTGGCAACACTATTCTACACATTTAACATGGTATACAATCAGCTCCACTAACCATGCAGACGAGGATATTGTCAAACAATGCGAATGATTATTACGGCTAATTCCGCCAGTAAAGTGCTTACTTTTATTGTCTGCCCGGTCGTAGCCGGGGTCGGGAATAAAACGCACAGTCTTGGGGGTTGGCGCAAGAGTATTCAAAGAACTGTAGGGATGTGTAATAGGAATTACTACATAGTATAAAACTAAGTCCCTACCCGCTGTCTGTCGGTCAATATGTATGTTTGTATTTTTTTTGCGAATGAGAAATCATCAAATAACTTCTCCCACTCTGGGCGAAGCGGGAAGGAGTGTCAGACTATGACAATGCCTCTAACATCCTGTATCCAACAACAAAAATGGTCCATCAAAATGCAAACTTTTTTACACGCTTTTATTAGCTTCACTTGTAACTATGTATGTATGTAAGAAAATCTTGGAATCTTAATTTGACCCACTTTCCGGTCTTCGATTACGATGAAATTTTGAACCCATTCTGAGTTTTGATGACAATACATGACTAGCAAAGAAACGTCCTTACTAATCCAATATGGCGGCCTCCCCAAGATAGCGGACTGCTGTTTGAAATCCAACCCCATGATATGGATATCAAATGAAAAGGTTTGCTTTCAGGAATACGAAAAAAAGCGTGTTTTTTAGTTTTTTAAGCTAATTACTTATTTTCCGATAAGATTTCACTTCATTTGTCAAGTTATGCCACGAACAATCTTATGCCTGGCTGTTTTTTTTTTTATAAGAATGGAATGCTCTATATTTAAATTCCATTAAAACGAAACTTTTTTATTTACTTATATCTCTCTCCACAGCATTTGTAATCGATTATGACGGTAAATCGTAACGTTATATGACGTGGATGGATGACTCAAACTTCTAGACCAGGGGTCGGCAACCTCTTAGCAAGCAAGGGCCACAAGGTGACAAAATCATCTATAGGCGGGCCGCAGTTATTATACTCATAATAATTGGTCATATTCCATAAAAAATATATGCCATTAAAAATTGTTAAAACATAGGGAATTTAATTCGTACACGTAATACTTACATTATGTTTGTTTGGGCTTTATAGCTATAAAAACAAGGGAAAAATAAAGAAATACAAACTACGACCTACCTACCTAAACCGGAAACCGATTTTACACAAATTTTAGTGTGATGTCTGAGGTTGCATTTGAGAGGCTGTAGGGCGGAGGAGGTATTTCGTGTATGTTAGCAGTCATATTTGTCGTGGCAAATCGTAGAATAGCTCTTTTTTTGCAGATGGGAAATCATCAAGTTACTTCCCCCGGTCTGGGTGTAGCTGGGGGAAGTGTCAGACTTGTACTGACTAAAACCCACCCATGTTCCTTCTATTGCCCTTTACGTTCCGGGGCCGCGGTATCTCTTTCAAACAACCCGCAAGCCCTGCAGGCAGTGGCCCTGGCAGGTCCATCTGCTTTGCTGACATCTCTTTGAGGCGCGCGTGGAAAACTAAGACGCCATCGACACGGTCTGTCGTCAATAGACGGGCGGACGGTGAGCTACCCATTGCTCACCGTCCACAGGCCCGGAGCGAAGGTGGCCGAGAGTCGACTAGCGGCGCCCGACGCCGGGGGCGTCTTTCGCGGAGGCTGAGTTGGTTTGAGGTTTTCCTCTCCCTCAGACACCCGGGCACTTCCTTCGCTAGCATGACTGCTTCGCAGAAGGAGGTGACCGCTTCCCATTCCGCTTCGCTCCGGACCTTAGACAGAACCAGGGCCGGACGCGAGAGATCGCCGCCGCCGATCGCCTCCAGCTCGGGCACGGCGGTGCTCCGCCCAGCGCTGGGCAGATCGCCACTGTGTGCTCCACCGTATCCTCCGGGCGATCATCACAATGGTGAGACCCGGGCGTTTTCTCCCGCCCGATTATGTGCAGGAACCTCCCAAATCATCCGTGTCCGGTGAGGACCTGCGTCAGGTGGTAGGTGAGGACGCCATGGTACCTCTCCAGCCTCTCCTCAAAGAGGGGACTTACCGCCACTATGGTGATGTGCCCTGCACGGGGTTGCGACAGTCGCTCTCTCCATGCCACCATGAGATCGCACCGGAGGTCTGTCCGCTGGGCGGCAATTTGCCGTGGCAGCAGAGATTCCCCCAGGTGTAGTGCCTCATCGCCTCATTCCTACAGGCGCACGAGGACTATCGCCTCCAGATCTCGGTGGCAATCCGACAAGAAGGCTCGCCGCCTCCTTGGAGATCGTGCGGTAGCCTCGGATTCGCCTAATGGCTACCACCTTTTGGGACGCGTTCAGGTAGTGGGCGGCGCGCCGCCCTAAAGAACGCGCCATGGACCGCATAACTCCGGCCCTAGAATCTACGGCAGGAGGCATTTGCCCCCGCGGAAACCATACTGGTGCTCCGCAAGATCCCACCCCGTCCCCACAACGTGCCCGACGAGGCGGTTTGCAATTACTCTTTCAAAGAGCTGGCTCACCTCGTCGAGTAGCACAATGGGCCGAAATGCGGACGGAGAGTCCGCGCCCCGGCTTCTGTATGAGGACCAGCTTCCCCGTCCTCTAACGAAGTGGGAACTGGCCCCTCTCCGAGCATGTAAGCAAGCAAGCTTTGCCGTGCAAGCCATTGAGTTCCGGGGTGGTATTTTTGGCTATAGAATAGTGTTCAAATGCTCATCTGTAAGACGAGAAGCATATTTATTTTTTCTATAATTGCCAATTCAAAAATTGTAATGAACTGCCTAGCAAACTTTTACATTTCGTCAAAATCAGATGGCATTTAACAAGATCATTGGATTCATAGGAGCTTTGAGAATATCAGCTAGTATGACACATTTCAAAGTGTTGCCGAGCAGAGGGGTTAAAAGGCGCGCTTACTTAATGCGTTGATTTTGAAAATAATTATTTCTTATTTACAAAACATTCACGGGCCGCAAGAAAGACGTCCGCGGGCCGCATGCGGCCCGCGGGCCGCGGGTTGCCGACCCCTGTTCTAGACGAATTGAAACATAAATGTAAAATATTAGACCTAATATTTTATCTAATCAGATAAAACAAACAATCTCTTATTTATTTATGATTTAAATTTTGACTTCGAATTTAACTAGTGACACACATTTTGTAGACACACACTACCGCTTTTGATCCTTCAACACGAAACGTTATTTAAACTCCGTCTGAGTTTAAATGAGTGAGAGAGATAGAAATTACTTTTATACACTCCTAAATTGGCCGTTTTATAAGCAAAAATCCAAAATCAACATTGGAAGTTGGGTAGGCCTTTAATGTGGGACGCAACGTGCGTCGATACTCTTGCGCCATCCCATCTTCCTAGCTCTTCGTGCTGCGCTGGCGCTGCTGCTGCGGCTGCAGAGGACCTCAAGCCGCGTAAATATAGTAACCTTATTGTAACTATATTTTCGAGCCGTTTGGGGTTGAAACTCTGAGACCGTTGGGTCTTTGTGCTCACAGCCTTTTTACGGAAATATCAAAACGTTTGGTTGACACTTCCCGTGACCCAAGGGCTGACTCTTACGTTGGGCAGAAGCTTAGCGTTGCCATACAACGTGGCAACGCGGCCAGTCTCTTGGGGACATTGCCAACTGACAGCGTTGAGGACGAATTTTTTGACGCTATTTTTTAATTTATTTATAAGTTAGGTACTATGTTTAATAATTATAGTTTAATTTAGTTTAGGTATTAATAAATATTATATGAGTATTTACATAATCAATAAAATCAACATTGAAACTGAATTGAAGAAACAGCTAAGCTTATCCCTCGCTCCACACCCCAGGGGCGCAATATTCCCAATTTCAACGTCCGCCATAAAACAAAACACCGAACTAGTGCGACCATTCGTCTGCATAGTCCGGGAATTCTTTACGTAAACTATTAATACTAGGTCAGTCCTTCACGGGGTCTAAAATGGCGGCTTTAGAACAATCAATATAAGAATAATATTATAATAATATGAATTACATTAAAATTCTTAAAATGGTCACAGACGCAATTAATATCGTGAATTGTGACTTTGTGGCATATTATTATCTTATTATAATTCTGATTAAGCGGCCATCTTAAACCCCCTGGACATACAGTCACGCTCATCAATATGAATAAATTTGGCAACTTTCAAGTGTTTGCCGCTACCATAATGAATAGCATAATTAAATCTAATATACAAAAATCTCGTGTCACAGTGTTAGTTACCATACTCCTCTGATACGGCTCGACCGATTCTTATGATGTTTTTATGCATATTCAGTAAGCCTGAGAATCGGCTACTATGTTTCTTTCAAACATCTTAAGTGATGAAGGTGGTAAGCATCGGGTGAAAAAGTTGGGCACAGCTAGTGTTTTCTTAAACAAAGTATTTTAAAACCAGGAGACCGAAGTTACGGTCGTTTCCTTCTCCGTATAACTTGCAAACATAAGATTAGTTTTGGACCCGAACTAAAAATATATACATACATTATCTGTCAAAATCAAAACCCTCCTTTGGTGTTGCCGTAGTCGGGTAATGAATGACAACCCGGTTGGACAGTTGTCCCTACTCTTGATGAGCTTTCAAAATTGGAATATATAATAGGGGGTTTCTATTTGAAGTATCAAGACTACTTTCTACGGGCCCGTATTTTCATTGATGAGAATACACTTCTGTTTTGTTATAAATAAGGTCTTAAATCGCAAATTTGCAATAGTAATTCACGAGGAAATCGCTTGTGAATTTAGGTAAGTGTATTTATATAGAGGTCGTGACCGTACGAAAAGGGTGCGTCGTCGATTGTTTTATTTGTTATTGGAACGGAAAAGTGGGTCTGTGTTTTATTTGCTTATTTTTTGTTGAGTTATTTATGTGTGAGCTACTTTTTGGTGGTGGGAGTTTGTCCTGTGGCGACTTACTTTTTAGATAGATTTATATCATCCTCAAAATAAGTGAGTATAAAGATTCCATCGAGACAAAGATGGCGGAACGAATTTGACGTATAACTAACGGAAGTTGCAGTTGACAGAATTGTTTGGAAAGCCTTTTCTCTCCAATGGGAATGGGAATACTTATACAAGATTATGGTTAAGATACATTAATTATCACTACATAGTATAAAACAAAGTCGCTTTCTCTGTCCCTATGTCCCTTTGTATGCTTAAATCTTTGAAACTACGCCACGGATTTTGATGCAGTTTTTTTGAATAGATAGAGTGATTCAAGAGGAAGGTTTTTATGTATAATACATACATATTATAGTAGAGAAAAGTGGGCATTTTCTAAGATTTGTAACACCCGTGCGAAGCTGGGACGGGTCGCTAGTAATATTTATAATTCAAATTAAATATACTATTGACATGTAAGTATGTTGTTGGTTTTGTTATGTGCCAGATGTTGAACAGTTTTGTGTGCGCAGAGGGATTTTATATATTACTAGCTGTGCCTAAAGGTTACACCCGTTGTTCAGCTTAAATAAAATATAATGTTTAAGATCGATTTTATCAAACCTGCCGAAAACACGTACAAAATTTCATAAAATCGGTCAAACCGTTTCCGAGGAATATTTAAACTAATATTATAAAGCTGAAGAGTTTGTTTGTTTGAACGCGCTAATCTTAGGGACTACAGGTTGGAATTGGAAAATCCTTTTAGTGTTGGATAGTCCATTTCTTGAGGAAGGCTATATAACATCACGCTTCGACCAACAGGTGCTGAACCGCGGGGAACAGCTAGTGGCAAATAAAACTGTGACACGAAATTTTTATGTAAAATATTTTATCATAGCGATGTCGCACTATGATAAAATCTTATAAAAACACAATAGTTAGAATATGAGAATGACGTGACCAAATTAACCATACTTTGTCATCTAAACTAAACCTGCATACAAAATTTCAGTTTATTCGGAAACCAGGAAATTGGTCAAATTTGACTTCTAAGATTTGGTTACACAGTTAGTTACACGGTTAAGTTAACGCTAAAAACCTTGTCAAAGATTTAATAACAGACAACGGGACAAAACTAAATAAACACTTTTTAAAAATAGAGAAGCGTTTGTCGGTAAAACCATGCCCATAAAATAAAATCTCAACGACTTAAACCACTATCTTACTAACTGAACTCTAACTGGAATAACGAAAAGAAAAACAATTCACAGTAGCACCATTGCAACCCTAAGGGGCGCAGCGTCTGTCCCGCGGCTCAAAGGATCAGCATAAGATGCAATTATCAAAAGTCTGCCGTCACGCTCGGATTCTCAGTCTAAATAAATAGAAAACTCGCCTATAAAGAGTTCCGTACTAAGAATATTATATGTTATCTACCGCAAATAATTTAAAAAAAAATACTCAAGTCTAAATTATTTATTCATTTTACTAAATGATGTTTCTCTTTCCTTTTAAAAAATATTAGTATTACAGTTGATAATTATAATAATTAAGTATTTATTTTTCTAGTCTCCTAAAAAGAGTAATGTTTCCAAATAACTGTCTTACTTAAAAATTAGACAATTGACAGTAGACTTCCGAAAGATATTTTAGAATAAATAAAAAAAAAAAACACTACAAAAAATCATTTCTTTTATTTTTATTTTTAATATAAGTAACTTTAAAGGATTTCCGTTTCAATTCGGACTAAAAGAACCCTAAAACTAGAAAATTCCTTCCCGCGTTCCTCCATTTTTTTATTTCATGTGAATGTTTTGCATGAAGATTTGAAAATGGAATGTTTCTGTATTTTTAGAAAAAGAAAACGTTTGATGTGAGAAAATAGTATTAATTTATTTGTTCGTTACATTTGTGCCATATTTTTGGTTGTTTATTGAATATATGACATATTTACGTGAGGCATGCACCTAACTATATTTATTAATAATGAAATATATGATATTTTTACTGTCAAAGATATAAAAGTAACAAACATGACCAGCAGAAAACGTTAGATTACGTGCTACTATAAGACATAGCGGTGAATCGAGTGCAGTGCGGAACATCGAGTGGAACAATTCGAATTTGAATCGATTTGCGGTCGTCCGATTATGGTGCGCGGTGTTAATGAACTATTGTTGTGCAAGAGAACGGACTGGCTGGTAGAAATATTGCAATGATTGTAGTCATTTAGTCTTCTGTGATTAAAGGGTTCAAGAATATGAAACTTATTAGTAATCAGCTGCAAACAGTTAGACAATACTGACTTCAATCATGATCTGCCTAGATTTTTCCCAACTATGTTGGGGTCGGCTTCCAGTCTAACCGGATGCAACTGAATATCAGTATTTTACATAGAGCGGCTGCCTATCTGATCTCCACAACCCAGTTAGTACTGGGTAATGCGATAGCCCTTGTGAAGACTGGTTGTCAGACTTTCGGAACACAGACTACCTGTAACGACTGTCAAAGATCTACAAATGACAGCCTGGACCAACGGCTTAACGTGCTTTCGGAGGCACAGAGGAAACTCGGTATATGTATAACGGGTGGTCACCCATCCACAGACCAAGCTAGGCAAGCGCGGATTAACCTAAAGATCGACCCGAGCGGCTGCTATTATTTAGCCACGAGCTCCTCACAATACTTATTTCAATACAGATAGAAAATGGCTAGGCGAATAAGGGTTGAAAGATATAAACGCTATAGTACAGCACTAGCTGCGCCCTACGGCAGAGCATCTGTACAACAGCATAGACCAGGATAAAGCCTGCTGGGGTTGTGGGTTGGTTCGAAAGGCAAAAAGGAACATGGATGGGTTTTAGTCAGTGCAAGTTTGACACCCCTTCAACTCCGCCCAGGGGAGATGACATTTGATGATATTCCCATTTAAAAAAAAAATGATTAAAATGTAGCATTCGCGGTAATTCAGGTTATAAACTGTCCAAATCCATTCAGTTATTTTTGCATGAAAGAGTAACAAACATCTATCTACCCATCCTCAAAACGAATTAACAATATTAATAGGTATTGTGGATTTACAATTATTCTTCTTCTTCGTGTATATGATAATTTCATCATTTCCACGTGTGACCACCACCTGCCGGAGTTGCGGGTTGTTTGAAAGAGATTTCGCGGCCCCGGAACATAAAGGGCTAGAAAATACCATGAACGGGTTTTGTAGTAGGTACAAGTTTGACAAGTATAAGTTTGACACTACCTTCTGATTCGCCGAGAGTGTTTTAATGAACAAAGAAAACAAAACACTTCAAAATAATCTTTTATCTTTAACTATCCCTAACATTTAGAAAGACAGCTTTTAACAATACCTATCACTAAACAACGTAGGCCTCTCACAAACGGCTCCACACAGCTATCTTCCGACCTGTCCCTCCACGTATAGGAAACGGCCTCAATAATACATTATAAAGGTGGTTTCACACCGGCCAGACGAGCTATGGACGGAATCATAGATATCAGAAAGGAGGAGATTTGCACGTTAGATGAAAATTTATCGAAACCATAGATTTCAGAAAGGAGTTTTTAATGTTTCAGCGGGCAAAAGCTGGTTAGTCTACGTTTAACGCGATTAACTTTTGCCCCCTCATGGGCATTTATGGATTTGGTTGTTTAAGTAGTTAATTTAATTATGTATTAGGTTAGTTGGGACCTGCTCGGGTTGTGGATTGCTTCGAAAAAAAAATACCGGAAAAGGTAAATGAAGGAACACAGATAGGTTTCAGTCAGTTAGAGCCTGACACTCCCCCTCCCGCTCCGCCCAGAGCGGAGGAAGTTATTTGATCATTTTCCACCCGAATTTTCCTAGTTCCCTAATTTTCCAGTCTCGAAAAATGATGATAAAACAGAAATATTTCTCTACATAGGTACCTAATGTTTCATAGGCATCTATTCACTATTATAAATAACATACTGTAATACATATGTACTACCAACAATAAGCTTTATAGTAACATAGATATCTTTATATTTCCCCTCGGCCGCCGGACATGTCAGCACAGACACTATCGCACATTACGTTGTAAGTAGACTTTGTGCTGAAGGCTTTCATGACTATATACTATACACATTGATATAATTATATTTAAAAAGTGTGTCAGATAGTATGGAGTCTATGGAGATGGGTCGTGATTGTTTTAGAAGTACTAAGTTTTGGCTTATTTGAGTGATAACAATGATTGAGATATTATGTGAATTTCTGTTTATTATAGACTAGCTGTTCCTCGCGGTTTCACCCAGCACCTGTTGGTCGTAGCGTGATGTTATATAGCCTATAGCCTTCCTCAAGAAATGGACTATCCAACACTAAAAGAATTTTTCACTTCGAACCAGTACTTCCTGAGATTAGCGCGTTCAAACAAACAAACAAACAAACTCTTCAGCTTTATAATATTGGTATAGATTACTATAGATTTGTTTTGTAGAGAAATATATCTGTATAATGCATCATTTGTCGTGACAATAAGTATTTGAAAGATTAGATACTTTTTTTCGATGTGAAGTCAGGTTTCAGGAAGTGTCAGGATCTTATTGACTGAAACTCATCCATTATTTTTAAAATAAAAAAAAAGAAATAGAAACTCATCCATGTTCCTTCATTTACCTCCTTCGATATGTTCTTCGAAGCAACCCGCAGCCCGAGCAGGTCCCAACTAACCTAATACAAATTAACTACTTACCCTCAGTCTAACTTTACTGTGCGCGAAGCAGAGGGAGTGTCAGTCTTACTAATAAGTACCCGTACTTCTTTTTCTTATGCCCTTTGTATTCTGAGGGTACCTCTTTCGAACAAGCCTGCAGTCCCAGCAGGATGGATATCCTTACGATCAAGCACTACGCATCACACATGCCCACTATGAACAACGTAAGTAGGCAACAATAGGCATTGTGTTCACCATCTTGATATACACGTGTTTGACATTTTCCTGCCAATGTTACATATATGTAGCTCTTATATGTAACGTAGGCAGGAGAATGTACCGTCACTATTGTATTGTAAACTGTCCGAATTGACTGACTGTATCTCTAAACGTTTTGATGGAAAGGATAACTTTGAATGATAACGCGAAGTCCTATGTGAGCGGTAGCTTCCATTTCAAACTACCTTCTCTCCTGAATTTCCTCATCATTTTCATCTCAATAGTCTTTATCTAACTATGTCGGATTCCAATCTAACTTGATGCAGTTGAATACCGGTATTATAATTTTGTGGTTTTTTTTAAAAAAAAAAACCTTTCCTCGCCCTAGTAATTTCTCCTGTATCGTGGGTGCGTTATCAAATTTTTACTATATTTATTTCGAGTAACCGATATTTCGGTGCAGTTGCACACGCCATTGTCACTTTAGTAAGACCAATATAATAAAAACTATTCTGGGGTTAGCAGCATATATAATTTAATACGATTCTAACTACAACTTCAAAAACAGCAAGGAATACAAATTTGTTATCTTCTTAAAATATTAAAATGGAAAGAAAAAATGTCGAACTTTCAAGTATTACAGTTTTTAGCTAATTAATACACAAAATATTAGATTTAAAAATAGATATTGTCACTGTAGGAAAATCTTACAAACAATTACACACGAAAAAACACGATCTTGATAATAAACTTCTACATCAAAATAACGTTAAACACGGTCCTATAAAAAACTATTATTACACCATTTATAAATACAGCAACAAGGGAAACAGATACTGAAATAGTTATTGGGTCAGTAGGTGTGAGATCGTTATTACGTAAGCAATAAGGGCCAGAGTTATTGGAAAACTGTTAAGGGAACAATGTTCATTTTCCTCTAAAGTTTTTCTCGTAAGTTGTAGACGGATGCCCGGATGCTTCAACTCTACAACCTACTTTCGAGGCCTTTTATATGAAACTAGTAAATTGTGAACAATGAAATGCAGGATTTCAAATATGACAAAGTAAAACGAAAGAATAACCTTCTGCTATTCGAGTTGATGAAAGAGAAATTGTGTTAGGCTAGTATGTTGCAGGGGGTCTAATACAGCCGCTTAATAATTTTATTATCATACAAGCTTTTGCTTGCGGCTTCGCTGGCGTTAAATTCAAGGTAACACAGTTCCCCTTGCGCCTAATTGATTTGTAATAGCAACGCTAAGTTTTCCCCTTTCTTCCCTCTTTCTTTCTCAAATCTCACTTTAAAAAAAATTAAAAAGCCTATGTCCGTCTCCTGGTTCCCAACTATCTAAGTACCAAAATTCATCAAAATCGGTTAAGCCATTAAAGCGTGAAGAGGTAACAAACAAACTCACTTTCGCTTTTATAATATTAGTAAGGATTATGATTTGATTCTGCTGAAGTGGCAATTTTAATCGCCTTGCACGACTCCAACATTTTCTTTGTCTTAATCCTGATAGGTGGGTAACCTGTGCTGCCTATAGTGCACGTATTTGGGGCATACCCCGTAAAGGAGCTCCATTCCGGCATTATGTTTTGTCTACATCGAGGATACCCTATTTGGCCAAATTATATCGGCAGATGCAAAATCTAGACCCGCTAGTCGGTCAGGAGTTTTGTGATTAGACAGATAAACAGAGGAGTCTAAAGGCAGTAACCAAATTAGCTACATCGCTACATTGTATGAAAGGGAGTCGTCGTTGTGACATGTAATGAGGAGGGACGAAGCACAAGTGGCTAAAACAGTGATGGATCTGAATGTTGATAGACGAAGAGCGAGAGGAAGGTCAAATAAAAGAAAGATAGATTGTGTAAGGAATGATATTGAAGGAGTAAGGAGTAAATGATGCCGTGGAGTCTGATAAGGGAGAATGGAAGAAGAGAACGTGTTGCGCTGACCTTAAATAGAATGGGACAAGAGCAGGAAAATGATGCTAGATTGCATGTCATTAAAAGATTTGTGATTTTCAAACCTCAAAACTGACAAATATTTAACATTAATCGCAAAAAGAAATGAAATTGGAAACCTTGACGTTAGAGACGGACCACTTCAGTTAACATTGAAATTTGAGTTATTTATTGATGAATGATTAAAAAAAGATGGTTTCAAAAGAGAAATGAAAGTGCATACAGCGTTGGATGATCCTGAATCAACAACTAAAAATTCGAATGCTACTAATGTCCCGAGTGAAGAGTTAAATTTAGTTGATTTTCATTCAATCTTCGTCATGACAGTATAAATATGTTGGAACACAATGTAACACGTTTGATTGACATGTGAATGAGTTGCCTATTTTGATGACTAACGCGTTGTTTCCAAATTGGAACATGAACTTCAAGTTCAATTGCTATTTGCGGTTAATGGCTTTTAAATCATGTTATAACGTTACTATCAATGCCCGTTGGTTTCACTCGGTGTTCAGACCATCGCTACTAGAAAAAAATAGATATCTGGTCGATTTTTAGACGTACCCGGAATGCACACAAAATTTGATACAAATCGATCCAGACGAGCACCGAGGGTTCCGTACAAATTTGCACATAAAAATTCATATCTTTTGACTGTTTAGACTTAGAGGGTTGATTTTTGCACAGCACAAAGAGACCACAGACTTGAGATAATATGGCTTTTGTTTCAACTTGATACATCCACGCATTCTCGAAATAAAGGATCTTGAAGGACACCAAAGTGATCCAATAAGAGTTTCGTTATTTTCCTTTAGAGGTACGCAGCCCTAAAAAACATAAGAATTTACAAGCAACACCATTTTCAAACAACATATAACTTCCAACGAACCTCTGCAAAAAAATCGAAATGCTCAAACACTGCTTGCTAATTCTATTGAATTGAAACCGTTCATATCTCGCGATCATTCCGACCACGTTCGGCAGCTCGCACGCCCACCCTTGTATTAATAAAACGCCCACTGTACCATTGTATGGCGAAGTTTTCAATATTGCTATTACGTTAGAAGATTATCTATTGATTCGTTGGTAAGGTAGTGATTTTATTGTGGATTGTGTTTGGGTATTGATTGTAAATTCGTAATACAACATCATGCTTGTGTTTCGTCAAAATTAAGTTGACGTGACTACAGTCACGACTTTTTCGAAAAACGGTTTTTACTATGAAAGATGAGCTTTTTTATGAATGGGAAATTATCAAATAACTTTCCCCGCTTTAGGCGGAGCGGAGGGGAGTGTCAGTTTAGGTCACGACAATAACATGTATATATTTACCAAAATACAAAAGCGTTTTTACCTTGAAAGATGAGCCTTTTTTATGAATGGAAATCATCAAATAACTTCCCCCGCTTTAGGCGGAGTGGAGGGAAGTGTCAGTTCAGTCTTTTACTGACTAACACCTTCCTTTTTTTGCCCTTTATGTTCCGGGGTCGAGGTATTTCTTTCGAACAACCCGCAACCCCGACAAATGAGACTTATCGTAATATATGGCTTCCAAAATCCTACGTCTGTGAAACCGTAAAGCGTTAATCAATACAGTAGGAAGAAATTGGTTTTGAATTTTGGTAAGTAAAAACATGTTAATGCTGGTGATTGTACACCCAATAACCCCATATTTTGTTACTTTTGTTTAATTTAGACATAATTATGTATGTACCTATATAGGCAAGGCTATTTCTATATACCGGGCACGAATCTGAAAAAATCCAGATCGAAAAATACCAAGTATACTAAGCCAGACCTGGAAATCGTACTCAAGATCTCTTGCTCGACAGTAGCATTTACCACATGGTGGCGTGGTAGGTACTATTATTTATCCCGTGCTTAGTGGTCGCAATTCACACGTGACCAACGACTAGACTAGCGAGACGGTTACGTAGGTACCTTATTCTTGTTATTGAAAGCTTTTGGAAAAGAAAGAAAGAAAACACATAAGTATAATTGTCCCAAATAACGGTAAGCAAACAAAAAAAAATGATTACATATCCAAAGCATCACAAACATTTACAAATACATGTTACATGGGACTAAATAAAAAAATTGCTTGCACGTCGTGACTGCGACAGGTACACGCCACTCAGCATGATGCTGTGCCATGGCCCACAGCACAGCGCTGGTTTTCAGTGGAAAAAAATGTAAAAAAAAAATCTGTACTATCTGGCATCCCACATAGTTTAACCAACACCCACAGTTTTCGACTGTAAGTGAAGCCTAATTTATGCAAAAAATACTAAATTAAAATCTTTTTGAAATGTTAAGGCAACAAGTGCCGCCTCCGAAAACGCCTACTTTGATGGTTTCTCTTGTTTTTATTAAATACCGTCAATTATTGCCATTACTGTGGTAAAAATAAACAAGAGTTTGAGTTGTAGTATCTAGATCTATCTTAGTTTAAAGGGGTTGATATTTCAATCGCTTTAAACCAAGATCTAGGGCGTATTTCTGAAGATGATCGCAATCGGCACTGTCTGAACCTTCGACTGGAGCTGTTAGTGTCATCTTTATCAAAGACTCATCATCTTCCTTCTCTTGTCCCACTCTATCTTCAGTCCGCGGCATGTCTCCTGTATCGTGGGTGCGTTTACAGGCAGAACTAAGTCATACAAATATTTGTTCCGCGAGGGGATCCAATCCGCAACACGCTGCGCAGTAGTTAAACGCTTAGCGACTCACTACACTAACCGTCGTGGTCAAAATGCTAGACAGAGCATTACAGAGTTGAAACTAAACGAAGTTTTAAATACGTGTAGCGTTTAGTAATCTGTGGTGTAAACGAGCCATAGACTAAACAGCGCTAAAAAAAGTGCGAATAACCGATTGTCACTTTTTTTTCCACCAAGATGATCTTGGTAACATTGTGAACTAGTGTGCCAGCACCCGTATTGTTTTATTGTTTAATTTCGTAACAGGCGTGTATTTTTAACGTTTTTATTGCATTTTTTCTTGTCTTCGTCACATCCTGACTATAATGGGTTTCATTAACATTGTTGTCACGAATGGCAGATTCGAGATGATAGTGGCTTTATTTGTTGTTTAAAGATGAGATGGTTACTTTATTAACTATGGAACTTTGTGCAATTGTCCTGAGTACAACTAATTTTCCGGGTCGGGGTATCTATCTTTACCTAAATGCATTTAAATACCCACGAGTATATAAACAAAGAATTGGATACTGCAGTATAGGTGTACCAAGCATGATAGTCAATTTTAAAAGTTATTTTCAAGTCCTATGAAATAGGAGGTGAGCCCTAAATAGGTTGTTAAAAAGATGCTCCATCGCCCAGAACACTAAGAAAGAACATGGATGGGTTGTTAACGGTAAAAGTCTGACATTCTCTCCCGCTCTGACCAGAGAGTTAAGTTTTTGATCGTATCCCATCCCCTAAAACACTATTGAATGGGTTGCTGTACTTTAAAAAACATAGGCACATTCATGACAGTAGCTACTTCATGCTTACAGCATCATCTCAAATCTTCAAAAGAAGATTCTCTCTTCTTACTCCTCCATAATGTCTTCTAACGAAAAACGGGGAAAAAGGGTAACACACTCCAGAAATTAAAAAAAAAAACAAAAACCCTAATATTTAGCTACACTTTCAACAACTCCTCATGACTACAACATCCACGATCATACAGCAGTTAGTAACGAATGGCTACAATCGCATGTCCAACATGGCCCATTATGTAAAGGCGCCATTACCATGCTATAAACTTTTTACCTAACGCGTAATTGTAGCTATTACCGTGAGTGGTGTCAATTGCTAACTATGTGTATATCTTCTGTCAACACATATAATGGCTAGGCTCAGTGTATCATAATATGTTGTTTTTGTATTATCAAATATACATGATTGTTGAATTAACAGCGTTTCGGTAGTCTGATACTGAATGTTTTGCGAACAACTATTTTAAATTAAACATACTATGATTACATTTTAAAGGCATGTATTTCGGAGGAATGAGAAAAATGCTGTGGGGAAAATTTTGGGTAGGTAGAAGAGGAAGGCCAAAAATCCCATGGATATAAGTCTACGCAATCAAAAGATATGGCTGTATATGTCGCAAATTTGTACGGAACTCTCGATAAGCGAGTCAGCCTCGCACTTGGCCGGTTTTTTAATATTTTGTTTTACTGCTTTGTCCTGCTGATACCTGCTAGGTTGAAGTGGATCTGGGCTGGTCACGTCTGCCACATGTTGGAGAAGCAATAGGCAAAAATTACTCACTCAGTGGACAGTTTTTGAAGACAGATTTTGGACTCATACACTGAGTGAGTTCTGGCCAGCGAAAGAGTTAATGATGGAATATGTATGTAAAAATATTACATTTTCACCATAACACAGTACTTACACGAGCTGGTGAACAATTTAATCACCCGCATGGTTAATGCTTTGCTTTCACCGGTTCTGAGTGGTTTTTAATCACCGTATACACTTTTTTCGAGGTCATCTTTTAATGAAAATAGTTTAAAAAAATGTGTTGTTTTATAACCCATTTTGTAATAGTTTATAGGCAACTAAAATTGATAAAGTATAGTAGTAGGTACCTAATCCTACTAATATTATAAATGCGAATGTTTGTGAGGATGTATGGATGTTTGTTACTCTTTTATGTCAAAACGGCTGAACGGATCTTGAGGAAATTCAGCATAGAGTTAGATTTTAGTCTGTAAAACATATAGGAAAACTTTTTTCTTCGATCATAACGCAGGCGAAGCCGCGAACGACAGCTTGTTGTAAATAAGTATTATAGGTTTCATTTAAATTAAAAACTGTGGTTATCAGCACAAATATGTTAAATATTAAATGAAAAGTTTAATTTAAACTTGTGGTTTACCCATTCATTATTAATTAAATTGCAAACTCGATCAACACGACAAATAGGTACCTATCGGTATCCATGACAACAGAATAATAATATTTAAAACAACACGCACTGTTTATTCGTGATCATGGCGATTCAAAATAAATTGAAAACATGGTAAATTTCTCTGAAATATGTTAATGTTTTAAATGTCATAAATAAAATTCCATAATTTGCAACTATGTCTTACGAGAATTTAAAAGAAAAATAAATAAAATGCTTTTGCCCGTGCCATCGTGAGCATAAAAACTTGAACATAAAATACAGGGTTATTTGTAAAACACCGGCACCCTCTTAGGACCATGTTACCAGCATCATAACCAACAACTTTTGTTCTATGACATTTAAACATTTATCATATTTTAGTTCATCAGATTTTCATACAAAAATAAAAATATTTAAATTGAACGCTCTAAATGTTACGAAATCTATGCGAAGCAAACGTACCTACGGGGACAGTGCGCGGCAGGTGTAGGTATGTAGGTACAGCAAACGGACGGAGTTGAAATGTGTTAGATAGGACAACGAAATCTTGATGATTTGTTTTTGGTAAATGTATAAAATTTTGTAAAAAATCATAGAACAAAAGTTGTTGTTTATGATGATAGTAATACAGTCCTGCGAGGTTGTCGGTGTTTTACAAATAACCCTGTATATCATACCTATTAATCCTATAATTAATTGAAATTTCTTTAGAAATAAGCTGTGCCTTTGTACTCTTTGCTTTTTATGATTTTTTCCTGTGTTTTCTCTTGTGTGTACATAAATCATTAAATAATTTTAGGTCTTTCTAAAAAAAGTATCTCAACAGACTCACTACTTTTCATGACTATTTTTGTTTAAAAAAAAAACCGCGAGTCTAAGGACCACACACATGAGTAGTATTTAAGTAGACTAAAATTAATAAGACCCAGTTCGGTTCTACGTCTTTCAATACAAATTATTTATAGAAAAGAGCAATCGAACTCACTCACGATACAAATTACAAATAACTAGTTTTGTATCCGATGTAATGACAGGTATTGGACCAAAACATCAAGCAATACATGTTACACACAGGAAATGGTTGAACAAGCGAATCGTCCGCACCTACGTGTGAAAGAGATAGAAGATATCGACGTCTCTGTCACACGTTATCAGCTGGTCGCTGTAATGGCACCTGTTTACGCGACCTTCGAAATGCGTTTTGGAAAACTCATTAGTTTTGTTG
The DNA here is from genome assembly GCA_958449745.1 of Ochropleura leucogaster. Classification (NCBI taxonomy): domain Eukaryota; kingdom Metazoa; phylum Arthropoda; class Insecta; order Lepidoptera; family Noctuidae; genus Ochropleura; species Ochropleura leucogaster. The sequence goes on from OY288212.1 coordinate 16,518,265, forward strand.
TTAATTTTTTGAGGTGTTTCTAATTAAAATCATGTTATTTGATGTTGTGTTTGATTATGACTTTGAATTCACAGAATAAAGAAGTGTGTGAATTAATAATGGTAGAAGATATTTGAGGAAATTCACAACCACGGCTTAAAGAAGAAAGTTGTGACTTGCTGGAGTGCAAAAACAATAGTTTTTTTTACGTGATTTTTGATACAACAAATTAAAAGAGACAGTCCCACAAAACGCCCGCCCTTCGTTACTTCCTATAGTGTTTTAGCTGGGAAGAAGAAGTGGCGGAACAAACTCCCCAGCAACAGATCTGTCCGTCATGTAAGAAGAAACAAGTTTTATACAATTTCATTTATCACAAGGTAAATTTAAGAAATAATTAATTTATTATCACATGTCAGCTAGCTGACACCAATTATGTATAAGTATAAAAGAAAAAGAAAATAAGTGTAAGTGAAAACTGAAAAGCAAATCACGATAGTCAAAGGAATCGACAATATTTTCCTTTCTTAAAAACTTTTTTTTCATTAAAAAAAAAAACTATCTACTTAACCTAAAAAATATTTTTTCACCACGCCCTTTTAAAAAGCTTTATTATTTGACGTAATTACCAAATACTTTTCCGATTCATAATTATTTAATATTCCTGATTTATTTTATTGATCCAGCAAAATTACTTCGTATTTTGATTTTTACATACCCTCAGGTCATAATTATAAACACCTAGAATAATATTATTTTTATTAAAGTCCAACTTTGATAAAATATATTTTATGGTGTTTGTGTCTGTGACCACAAACATCATCTGCCTTTTCTTAATAAATTGGGGTTGTCTTCAGTACAATCGAATGCAGAAATAAATAGCAGTTAAAGCAATAAATATAAATAGCAGTATTTTTACATGGGGCGACAGCCTGTCTGACATGCACAACCCAGTTAATACTGGGTAATACGACAAACAGCATAAATCATAACAAATCAAACAGAAGAAATAAAATATTTTATTTAGTTCTACCAATTTTTATGAATTCCGACCTACTGACACTTTCCTTGAATTGACTCATTCAATTTCCGCGAAGAGATAAGAACCCGTAACCGAACCGTTCATTCATTCAATCATTCAATTTTCAGATCAGTGCAGCATTCATTTTTTATGAATCTTTCGAGTGATTGATTCGTTTTTGTAACTTTTCTGTTATTTTATTTTTCTCTTTCCATTCTAAGGTAATATTTTCGATATACTGTACTAAAGTTTTGGCTGTGGCAAAGCCTTTTTAGTGGACAAATAAAACTGCCGTACCAAGTTAAAAAAAAACATTATTTAGTTTACTAGTCAAAGAACTGGTAGCTGGAACAAATATTGATTATTTAATGAATCGTACTTAAATAAAAAGATTTATGTCTCAAAGTAGCAGTCGTTTGTTCTGAGACTTTTTACAGTGTCAAATATCAACACCATAGATTACAAAAGATTGTCTATACCCGCTATGTAGGGGCCACACTATCTAGAGTTGCATTAAGACAAATTTCATGGATGCAACAATGCTAAAAAACATAACCCTGCTTTGGTGATCGTGTATAAATTAACCGCAAAATAAGTGGTCTAATTGGGCATTGACAATTATGCCAACCAAAAACAGGGGGTCAAAAATGGTCGCTTAAGCAGAATCATAATAAGTTAATAATATGTAAAATGGCCACAATGGGAGAATTCACAATGTTACTTACTTCTGTGATCATTTTAACGTAATTCGTATTATTATTCTACTAGCTGTTCCACGCGGTTTCACCCACGCTGCTCAGCACCTGTTGGTCGTAGCGTGATGTTATATAGCCTATAGCCTTCCTCAAGAAATGGACTATCCAACACTAAAAGAATTTTCCAATTCCAACCAGTAGTCCCTGAGATTAGCGCGTTCAAACAAACAAACTCTTCAGCTTTATAATATTAGTATAGATTATGATTCTAGTAAAGTGATCACTTTAGGCCCCCTGAGCAGTTAACGTACGATGTACCATTTTTTGGTTATCTTTGCGCTGATTTGCCTTCCAGAAATCGAGCGTTATCATTCCATAGAGTTCTTCGTCATTCTCTTTATCTACTTAGCTACTCATACTATTCATAGACACTCATTTCCGTTGCCTCGTTGCTGTTACACTACTAAAAGAAGATTTTATTTCTATAAAATTATTTGCGCGTATCATAGGCCAGCTATAAACTTATTAAAATTCATCTGATAACGGATGGATGCTGGCATTTCAGTTTTCGCTTTTAATAAGTTTGAATATTTAATACCACTGTTCAAATATTTGCAGAGTAACGAGCGTTTTTAATCGGGACGAAATTATTGCCTCTTTAGGTTTGTTCTGTTTTTTATCAATGCAGCTGTAATTGATACTTCAATCAAAAGCTTATCATATAAAGGGTACTAGAACAACCTATTTTCTTCTATTTCTATGTTCTTCTTATAAGCAGCATTCAACCCTTCATATCCATGGATACAAATCTCGCGAATGATATACACGTCATTCTTTGCCTAGCCTTTACCCAACTATGTTGGGGTCGGCTTCCACCCTTACCAGATGCAGCTGAATACAATTATTTTAAAAGGAGCAACAGACCTTCACAACTCAGCTAGTACTGCGTAATACGATGTCCCTTAGTAAGACTGGTTGTCAGAATTTTGGGACACTGACTACCTGTAACGACTATCAAAAATCTACAAATGACAGCCGGGACGGTTATACGCGTAACAAATCGAATAAACTCTCAATCAAAAGCAGGAATGAATCAGAAAAACAAGTACCGGCTTACTAATCGTAATAGAACATAATCCACAGAAGAAGAAACCAGAAGGTCAAGCGATACAGGAAAACTACAGTACATAGACACAGGTCAACGAGGGAATAAGGAAACTATTTTAGCCGTAGATAAGTTACTGTATGTACTGTGGGCACTAATAGAGTGTCTACCAAACCTGTCCTATTCTCACTTTAAGACACGGTTATGTGTTTGAACTTGATGCTTCTCATTATGTTAATTGGATTAGCTAACATATAATTGGATGCGCAATTCTTTTGTGAAGCTAAACAGTGTGCAGTACTATCTAAGTAGAACTTTCTAACTTTTTTGTAGATGTAGATAACATTGGAGTGCTAAAATTCTTGGAGTGTCTGCTCTGACACCAAATAACGAGGAATTTGTAAATCGAAATGAAACATTTACAAAACTGCCTAAGAATGAAGTGGCACTTGAAACGCAATATACGAAACCTTTGCTCCGATTTTGGAGAATCCGCAAAGAATTCACAAAACAGCACTTTTCGGAACATAACAATCAAATTCTCATAACACCACTGTTTACTTTATTCACATTTCAAAACTTAAACACAACACAACAAACACCACTGGCCACATAGAAAAGGAACAAACAAAAGAGCGTACTTGACTAACAAAAAATTAAAAAGAAATGGGCGTTCGAAACATTTACGATAAACAAAAATTCTAATTAGAAGCGGGCGCACGTCAGGTAGGTTACGCGGTGACTAATTGCCGGAGCACAGATAACGGCTGATAAACAAAACGCGCCAATAGGTGGGTGTCTATGGCCGTGACGTCACGCGCTAATGTAATTTTGCCGGGATTTGTCGTACAGCACAACACGTATTGTCCGTTCTATTGATTTTAGTTAACTGTATGGAGTAGGAAAGTGCTTGGTATTAATGTTTTTAATTAAGTTAATAGTGATAGGTATATTTTAGTTGTATTATTGGACAAAAAAACATTTGCCACACGGTTGATCATAACAATAATTTGACAACTGATAAAGCTTTGAACCCTTTCGAAATATTTTGTTGACATGATCAACACTGCCTGCTGGGAATTTTGGTTCCTACGAATCTCACTACGGGTTCACATTATAATTCCATGTTTTATATGAATGGGATTAGTTTCCGTACTAAATCTTTCTACGTTTTATTTGTCTATTTTCATAATATATCTTCAAATTCTTAATATAAATATTGATAGTTTTTCCAAAACTGACTGTTAGAAAAGGAATTTTTGGCTAGAAATGAATCCTTTTCAAACCGTGATTCATTCTTTGCACATCGTCTAATGTTTTGAAAGTGTGTACCGTCTAGGTGTCAGCTATTAGAGCATTAACGTTCAAAGTAAAAGTTTTATTATTACTATTTGTTATTCATACAAACGCAACATAAGAAATTCCCATGACTGTGGTGTGGTATTTGGGTAATACCGGAAAAATGAAATTCGAGACCGAATTATATTGTTGCTTCTCCATTATGGATTGTATTGCCGTCATCAATAATCTGCGGTTTGCCTATACACACACATTCCGTAAATTACGTTCGTCATAAAAACTAGGCTTTATCAATATAATCATCAAAGTCTTTTTGTATTGAATCCTTAAAAAGTTCACTATCAAACGTTTTAGTCCTTTCTACGTGACTCCAATAGCCGTAGAGAAGTCCACTTTGATAGCTTTCTTTTCTTTTAGCTCTGTAGGTATTTTTTTTAGAAAAACATTGCTACACTAGGATTTTCTCCTGTTAGGGGGTGCGTTCACAAAAAAAAAATACTCAAATACACAAACAGCCAGCTCCAAAACAACTACCTGTAATTCATACGAATATTTGTTCCGTGCGGGGATCGAACCCGTAAAAGTAACACCCAGTAACACCCAGTGCAGCAGTCGATCGCTCTGCCACTGCCTCAACCGTACCGTCGAATATCGTATAGCTGTGTTGATTCCTAATATTATTCCTATAGTCAGCATCTTGGATCCAACAAAAAAAATGGTCCGTAAAGTCAATAACGACATAATTTCCTTTGCCTCTCTTCCCAGGATTACCTATTCTATTGTACAAGCTTTCATCGCGTTCATCACTACCCAATTCCCTAAGCTATTAACAAACCTGTGTTGCGGTGCTTTATCTGACATCATAATAGCCCTTCCCTCTGTTACTCTCATCCCCTCAGTCCACCAACACACTTAATTATAACGTGGAACTCCTCTACGTTTAGCATATAAAATGGCTGCATTGTTGAAGAATACATTGTGTTGTAGGACTTGGTGCAATGCATTTGTTGAGTTGGACGACACATTTGTTTGTTTGCTCTGCACATTTGCGGAACTTATGCGATACAATTGTTTCAGAATTGCCCTAATGTTCCTGTGTGATGTTTTTGTGTGGTAGAGCAATAGGTACACCATTACACATATTCGTACAGTCCATCCAAAGGTTTGGAAGATATCGCTATCAGCGATAAGACCGCCATTGTAACCATAGAATTAGGACTTCTGTTTTAACTTTTGGTGTGCATTAGAGTAGGTATATTTTATTCTATTCCATTCTACTCTATGACGGCGATCGTCGCAGATCGTAGATTTCAAGGGAATTTTGTTGTGATTACCAACTCTGGTTTGTGTTTTAACTTTAATATTCGACATATCGAATATATTTTGGATAATCATGTTTAAGTAATTCCCACGGTTATACTCAAATGTAGTCTGTATAGTTTAGTCATCATCAGTTTACCTAGCCTTTTCCAACTAAGTTTCGAACGACTTCCAGTCTAACCTTATGCAGTATTTTACATGCAGCACCTGCCACCTTATCTCCACGACAAAAAACTTAACTAATCCTTGAAAACAGTACCCAATTTAGTCTTTCCAAACCTTTTGGTAAAAGGTTGATAGACTTTCGGGCCACTGACTAACTATTACGACTGTCAAAGATCTACTTATGACAGCCGGGACCAACGGTTTAACGTACTTTCTAAGGCACAGAGAAATCTCGGTATGGTCACCCATCCATGGAACAACATTGGCAATAGCTGCTTAACCTTGAAGAACGTCGATCCATGCAGCTGTATCTATTTAGCCATGAGCTTCTGTCCATCTATTCTAGACACAAAGAAGAATAGAATAGTTAATAATGTGAATCTCTCATGTAATCTTTATTGGATCGTAACTTTAATCATGTATTTCTTAAAGACTGGTCTACTCATAATCTATACTAATATTATAAAGCTGAAGAGTTTGTTTGAACGCGCTAATCTCAGGGACTACTGCTTGGAATTGGAAATTCTTTTAGTGTTGGATAGTCCATTTCTTAAGGAAGGCTATAGGCTATATAACATCACGCTACGACCAACAGGTGCTGAGCAGCGTGGGTGAAACCGCGTGGAACAGCTAGTAAATTATGAAGCTGAAGAGTTTGTTTGTTTGAACGCGCTAATCTCAGAAACTACTGGTTGGAATTGGAAAATTCTTTTAGTGTTGGATAGTCCATTTCTTGAGGAAGGCTATAGGCTATATAACATTACGCTACGACTAACAGGTGCTGAGCAGCGTGGGTGAAACCGCGTGGAACAGCTAGTAAATTATATAACGAGTATGTCGGAATTATTTTGCAATAACGGTGGCGTCATAAATAAATACAAATGGAACTTCTACCGGACAAATAATATAATGGTGTTGCATTAGTTTAGGTTGATAAGAGAGGTAAATAATACTGGCCACTTTTATTTTTAGAATGCATTTAGTTACGCTTTTGTTTATGAATCCGCGATACAGTTCTAGAATGGCACGTGCAGAATAATCTGAATTCACAGATCAAAGGGTTAAAAGAAACGTTTATGGTTCGATTTTTCAATTATTTGATAATGTGACGTTTACAAAAACTGCCAAAATGATGGATGATTGTTGGAAAAATCTTAATTGGCGATTGAAAAATCGGCCTTAGCACAATATCTTATAATATGAATACTTTACAAGTTGTGAAATGATCTGAAAGTGATTCATAAAATTATTAACTTCATATGTGACTGTTTTAGGCCCCTGGGGGTCTAAAATGGCCGCTTAAGCATATTTTATTTATTAATTTTATTAAAACTTATGCACAAGTATAAAACTGTACAAAGGCGGACTTAATGCCTTAGGCATTTTCTACCAGTCTACCTTAAGGTGATGCAGAGACAAAAAAAAATAGGTTAATAATATGCATTAGGTTACCATTCATAAAATGGTCACAAAGTGGCAATTCACAATATTAACTGCATGTGTGACCATTTTAAGAATTTTAACATTATTTATATTATTACTTACCATATTATGATTCTGCTAACGTAGCCATTTTAAACCCCCAGATCTTTAAAAAGCTAAGCTAACTAAGTCATACTTTGGACTCGTCTTGGACAGTTGGATGCATTGTGTGCAGACAACGACCGGGCTGTATGGTCGTTGTGTGCAGATGATAATCATCTCTATATCCTTCTGTAAACTAAAAATGGACGGATTAACGTGCTTTCCTAGACACGAAGGAATTTCATCTACGGACCAACTTATGCAAGCGCAGCTTTTGCATTATTTAGCCACGAGCTCTTCCTCCAAACACATTGATCTTTCCAAAAATCTCACAGTCACTGATAACTTCGACCGTCACAGAAAAGAAACAGTCTACATCAGCTATAGCGGCCCGCGCTCCAACTGCAGTGGAAAGTGGAAAGCATACCGCCATTACAAATTCACCGCGTGTTTCCAAATGGTTGGATCTTGAACTTCGCTCGTTATCTACTGCTGTACACGTAATGGCATCTTTGAATATTAATGCAGGTGATAATGTACTGGTTCTTCGTTTTATTCCGCTGTTATCAAGGGGTTTTGTAATGTTTCAGGGTTTTTTTGACTGTTAACTAAACTAAGAAGTTTCTTTTTAATCGACTTCAAAAAAGGAAAAGGTTCTATATTCGTATTTTGAACAGTCTTTCCTGTCTTGTAATAACTGGAACATTTTTTTTTTGTTATTAGAATTACAAAAAAACCAGCCAAGAGCGAGTCACACTGGCGCATCGAGCGTTTCGTACAAACTTGTGACATAAACGGCCATATCTTTAACTGCTGTTGTATGTTTGTTGGTTTTTTACACATTACAAAGAGACCAGAGTCGAGTTGGTTTTTATTTATTTATTTCAACTGGATACCTCCACGCGTTCCCGAGATATAGGGTCTTGACAGACAGATAGACAGACAGACGAACTACAAAGTAATCCAATGAAGGTTCCGCTTTTTCCTTTTAAGGTACGGGACCCCGAAAACGACAAATATATGTCATATTAATCTATACTAATATTATAAAGCTGAAGAGTTTGTTTGTTTGTTTGTTTGAACGCGCTAATCTCAGGGACTACTGGTCGGAAAATTCTTTTAGTGTTGGATAGTCCATTTCTTGAGGAAGGCTATGGGCTATATAACATCACGCTACGACCAACAGGTGCTGAGCAGCGTGGGTGAAACCGCGTGGAACAGCTAGTCACTGATACATGGATTTTTTACTATAAAAATCATGTTCTATTGTTTTCCTACAAATGTAACTGAGTCACACTTGACTGTTTTATAAACTGTTCTAATTTCAAAAAACACCTTGCTTTATAAAAACTAGACGTTTGTAGACCAAATATTCGCTGTTTATCGCCCACAACACACGCCAATCCTAACCACCGTGATTGAATTCTAACGATCAATCGATTATCCATTCGACTGCTCCATAATCGATTACAGTATCATAATTAGATCGATTATTACGTTAATCGTCCGTAAGCCCTCCATATCCATCCATTCCTTAATCAAGAGCTTATTGTCTGACATAATTGGTGTCTTTGACAGTCATATACAAAGACCTGAGGTTGCATTGTGGTCTTAGTCAGAACTGAACGTAGTTGACGAATTTGAAGTTGGTATTGAAACTAGATATTATTGAAACGGCCATTTACGTTTGATTGACTAGCTAATTAGTACAAACTTTAAAATATACAACACCTATAGACTATTGCTAAATGTTTTCTTTCTATTCTTTTTTAAACACCCCACACTAAGAATTTCGCTTGCATCGTGGGTGCATGTACGAGCATTTTAGTTTTATAAATATAGTCTTGATTGCTTTTTTAAACATAGGAAGTACATATATATACTGTCTTCAATTTAAATAAAAAAAATGCCATGCAAAATATTTTTGTCTGGACCTTAAAAGTGACTATGATGACTTCTGACTTCTTCTCCAAGTAATCGGGTACAAAACACCGGCTTCATCTAGTTTTTTAAAAAGACAAGTATAAGTAAGTGTTTATGAAAACCTACTTGCAAAATAAACATAATTTATCATTTACATATACCTAGAAATGAGGTGTTGGATACTTATAAGTATTTTAATAATATTGCATTAAAGATTGCAAATGCTATCAATTCCGCAGACATGGATCGCTTCGGGAAGTAATAAAAGAATGACGTTAAACCAATTTTTCACCCACATTCACAAGCCTATACAATCAATGGTGCATCTCAATGGGAACGTCATTTGGCACGCCTCACAACATCGGGCCACATCGGAGCAAATCGGAGTGAATCGGGGAGTGATGCGTGGGAAGCAGTTGATGCACAATGAGAGGCAGGCCATTGTATGAAAATGTGCTATACACTAGCGAAAAGATCTTGGTTTGGTTGCATTTTTGGACAACCGACAGTTGACAATCCTATATACATATAAATAAATAAATACGAATAATAAGGGGCGGGACGAGGAAAACGTGTTGCCACGACCCCAAATAGAATGGGCCAACAAATTAAATACGAATAAATATTTTTTTTTTTATTCACCTTCATTCCCCCATACTTAGCAGAGTGTTATCAAAATCAAAAATCATTTCCTTCGATTAGACCATTACAGGCACTTTTGAATGTCAAAAAAAACAAAATGTCAAAGCTACAGTCCCGGTCACAAGACATAATAACTTGTGAAAGTACTGTAGTTGCCCATTCCAAAGCGTTAATAATGAAAATAGAGCATTTGTGTCGTTCTTTGGAGGTCTGCAACCTTGGGTTAACATTACAAATATTGACATAACTCTAATAGTGTCAACATAATAATATACGCATAGTCGGAAGAATTAAAATTGTATAAAATAAAAATAAAAACAAAATTTAACATTGAGTGATGGCTTTCATCAACACTATTGATTTGAAAACGTGATAACGTTGCTGAATTCCCAACACACAGACCAAGCCTGGATAGAACGACGGGAGTGTGAAGAGATTTAACTTCATTTAAAAGTTACGGGTTCATAGTTACCGCCAGGAAATTATCATGGGACCGTTTGAACCTCTAAACTTAACTACACGTGTGGGAGAAGTTTTAATTTTTAACACCGTACAGGTTTGGAATTTACATCTCGTTGGAAACAAGCGGACCAGTCTACCTACGTCTAGGGCATCATCGTGATAGCTAGCAACTGGATTGTGGTGGTCTGATAGTCAGTGGTCAAACTTGAAGCTGAACCCAACATCAACATAAATGGGAAGGTTAGGCTTTGCAGATGATGATGACAAACATACACGACAACACGGTTGCCACAGACGCTGAGCGATCGACTGCTGCGCTGCGTGTAGCGGGTTCGATCCCCGCAAGGAACAAATATTTGTACAGCCTACAGATAGTTGTGCCGGGTCTGGCTGTTTATGTATGTGAGTTTTAATGTTTGTAAACGCATCCACGATACAGGAGAAATTTCTAGTGTGGGCAACGTTTTTTAAAAAGAAAAATAAGCAAACAAACGTACATTGCAAGTCTATTTTACAATAATAGCACTGAATAACTGATCAATGATCATGAATAGACAACTCTTTTGTATATCGTTTTTGCAGTCCTTGACAAATATGGACAAGAAACTGATTGGAGATGACAATGCAATGTAAAGCATTGACCTAGCTCTTGGAAAATATGTCAACAGTTCAATTGTTTACGATTCTTGCGAATTGTCAGTATTGAATGGCGATAATTGTATAATTGGTCCTGTATAGAATTTTCATAGAAACGATCATAGATATCAACCCGCTTTTGTTGTAGTAAAGCGGGGTTATAAATAGAACGTTTTTTTTTTTTTGAGCAAACTTTCATAAACTATTAAAGACAATCAATGGAAGTTACCTACCAATTCTCCAATTAAACCAATTAATTTCAAACATGAATCGGAGAAATACTCTCAAAAGGAATAAACGGAACCCTTATAGGATCATTTTGTTGTAAGTCTGTGTGTCTGTCTTAATCTCGAGAACGCATGGAGGCATCAAGTTGAAAATACTTTCTGAGACATGGTTTCGTATGGGAAAAACCACCATTCCTTCTTTTGCCGTTTGTGATCCACGACCACGGTAACCCTCAACCCCGGCAGACAGTGGCTTCGTCTTTTTGAAGCGCGCGTGAAACACGAATGCGTCATCAATACGGCCTGTGAGCTACCCATTGCTCACCGTCCACAAATGTGCGTCTACGGGTCTGAGACATGCTAACTAAAGTTAGAAGCGAAGCGCAGCTTAAAATAATAACGTGAATGCAAAAGTATTAATAAATTTCATTAAAAATCTAGAGATACTAAAATCTCAGTTTACAATAAAAGCTCACCTCAATTTAGACATTGACCTTTGTATAAATTCCATCTCTAACAGGTTTATATTTAAACACTTCCTGTCCTTCTACCTGTTTTAATCTAATGACCTAAATCCGCGACTAAACCCAGATCATTTCTAGACCAAACTGTTATTCTTCCATTATTTAAATAGGAAGATTAGTGCAATTGGTATCATACCTAAAAAATATCGTGGGTGGAGCTAAGCTTTGACGACACAGTTGGCGCAGTGCGACTAAGCGATTGACTGCTGCGCCGCGTGTCTCGGGTTCGATCCTCGCACGGAACAAATATTTGTAAGGCCTACAGATAGTAGTTTCTGGTCTGGCTGTTTGTGTAAGTAAGTTCAAATGTTTGTAACCGCACCCACGATACAGAAGACACTCCAAAAGTGAGGCAAAGTTTAAAAAAAAGCCATTTGATGAGGGATTTCTTATCATCTACCTAGCGTTTTCCCATCATCATATGTTGAGATCAGCTTCCAGTCTAACCGAATGCATGCCTATTTTACTTGGAGTAACTGCCTATCTGACTTCCACAATCCTTTTAGAACTGGAGTGTCCATTAGTAAGACCGATTGTCAAACTTTCGGACTACTGATTACCTGCAACGACTGTGAAAGATCTAACTACTGACAGCGGAGACAACGCGGCAACGGCTTAACGACCTTTCCAAGGTACGGAGAAAACTCGGTATGTCATGGTCACCCATCCACGAACCAACCTAGAGAAGCGCGGCTTAACGCGGGCGGTGTTTTTATTTAGCCACATGCTTATGCTGAGTTTAATCTTGTCAGGTACAAGATTAAACTCAGCACTCAAATTTATATAATTCATTGTACATTTTTAATGTATTTTCCAAATAGGGTAGTTTCCTGGGTCCATTAAAGTTACGTCTGACGTCACACGTTGCGAAGAAATGCAGCAACGCGTGACGTCACACGTAACTTTTTTGAATTTGGGGTAACACAGTTCCTCTTGCGCCTTATTGATTTGTAATAGCAACGCTAAGTTTTCCCTTTTCTTCCCTCTTTCTTCCTCACATCCCACTTTTTTAAAATTAAAATTAGCCTATGTCCGTCTCCTGGTTCCCAACTATCTCTGTACCAAAATTCATCAAAATCGGTTAAGCCATTAAAGCGTGAAGAGGTAACAAACAAACAAACTCACTTTCGCTTTTATAATATTAGTAAGGAAGTAAGGATATCTTTGTCATTTTTATTCTAATTTCACAAATAAAAAATACCTGTCCCTAATTCTCGAATATTCTAAAAGACGGACTTTTTTTTGTAACTAACCTATTCTTCAAATACAAATCTCCTTTACTATGTATTCGCTTCTTAACAATAAAACGCTTAGTTATTCGTCTACCTGTCCCAAGGTTAGCAGGTTGGCACAAGACACGGGAAGTAGGGTCGGGATACTCCCCGGTAGCACCTGACGCGAAGACCCGTATTATTAGTTGTGGGGTCGGCAGGTCGGCTCGCAACTGTTTTATTAATGTTGACGGTCCCTTCTGAGGGAAGGCGAATTTTTGAAGTGGTGTAGGTTAATATACATTGAAGATATCAGCTGTAACGGGTACCTTTATTCAGCATTTTCTAGGGTTTTCTACAATCTAGAATACTTTTTTTTTTCAAGAGAAAGAACATGTGTGGGTTTTACTCAGTACAAATCTTACTCTCCCCCCGTTAAGTTATTTGTCGATTACCCATCCGCAAATAAAAACCTTATTGCTTATACATCCTAATCACGAGAAGTTATTTGTGCGAAATAGCGTTAAAACGTGACATCAAACTCCATATTGCAACATTACAATAATAACAACCAACGTTTCTACAAACAGCTGCAATAATAAACAATAACAACAAATACTACCACAGCAAATTTAATGACTGTAAAACCAATAGTAAATAGAGTTTCTTGCCCATTCTTCTCCATAGAGATCAGCGCTTTGGAATGGGCAACTACAGTACTTTCACAAGTTCTAATGTCTTGGGACCGGGACTGTAGCTTTACCACTCATAAGTGCCTGTAATGGTCTAATTGAAATAAATGATTTTGATTTTAAATATCCAAATAATGCGGCCCAAGAACATGTGGGACCTAGAGTACCTCCTGATACTGAAGTCTATCTAACGGTAAACAAGTGTCAGGTGATACTTGATGGTGGTATAGACTTACGAGTTAGCGTCAAGTGACTGGAAGTAAGTTGAGATCGTTCTCACGGTAAAAGACAGGTTCGGTTACCAACTGACACATGTCGATATATTATTGTAGACTTGTGGTACAGTTCAATTTGCTCCAGAGTGTTTGGACAATGTTAATAATCTAATAGGCGACCGTGGCTTTACCCGCTTCGAAAAAAAAAGGATCCTATGTGTTATTCCAGACTATAATCTACATCTATGCTAAAATTTTATCGAGATCCGTTCAGCCGTTTTGACGTAAAAGAGTATACAAACATAAGTCTATACATCCATCCATCCTCACAAACATTCGCATTTATAATATTAGTAGGATTGGCTATAACAAACCTGGAAAGTTAATTAAAAAAACCGGCCAAGAACGAGTCAGACTCGCGCAACGAGGGTTCCGTACAAACTTGCGACATGCACAGCCATATATTTTGACTGCAAAGACTTAGAAGGTTGATTTTTTCCTAACACTAAGGAAAAACAGATATGTAAATGGTTTTAATTTCAACTTAAAGGGTTTTGACAGACAGACAGACAACAAAGTCATCCAATAAGGGTTCCGTACTGTCCTTTTGAGGTACGGAACCCTAAAATGAAATAGTCTTTCAAAACTGAACGCAATTAGTGTCAATCTCCTGAGGATACGTTCTTGGCTGCAAGATTAAGTGTTGATTGGTATATCATGTACACAAGTTAATTATGAAATAAAACGCTTATATTACAGATATCATTAGTGCCCCACAGAAGGAATTTCTCCTGTATCGTGGGTGCGTTAACAAACATTTAAACTCACATACACAAACAGCCAATTCAATATCCTAGCAAGTATTACGTCTGTTTTAATAGAAAAAATGCGGCACAAATTATAGATTCTTGAAGTGTTTCGTAGTTTCGAAACAATAGTTCATATGTAATGCCGAAGAAAACTTTAGAAAGTGCTCGGATTAATTCTTCAAACACGTTCACTTTCTTCGTATCTTGCGCAGACGCATCCAACGATATACTATTACATTTTGCATGTTAATTAACATCACAATTTACGTCTTCATGTGAATTCATGTAATACTTTCTTTTACTGCTTACAGAATCAGTAAGACATTATCTAGTAGAAAGTCGCAAACTGGAGACCAAATTTTACTAGGCTTAAAAATAAACCGGATGGGAAATATAATAACGTCCCCCGCTCTGGGTGGACCGGGGAGAGAGTCAAACTTGTATCTACTGATTAAAACCCACCCATGTACCTTCTATTGCCCTTTACGTTCCGGGGCCGCGGTATCTCTTTCGAACAACCCGCAAACCCGGCAAGAATATTTAAAGGCACTTTAGAATTCCATACAAAAAAAAACAAAAAAAGGTACTGCTACAGTCCAAGTCACAAGACATAATCACCTGTGAAAGTACAGCAGTGGCTCATTCCAAAGCGTAGATCTCTACGGAGAAGCATGACCAAGAAACTCCTATTTCTTGAACCAATACAATCCTTCCCAGCGTCCTTATAATAAACACTTTTAAATAATAGTAATTGAAACCGTTGAATCTCTCCCAACAGCTAAACAACGACACTCATAATATTTACGTTAGCGCTATAAGAATACGTAAACAAACAATTAGTTATTATATACAACTTGAAATAAATGACCACACAGAAGTGACTGGTAGGCAATTAATCTATACTATCTATATCTATACTAATATTATAAAGCTGAAGAGTTTGTTTGTTTGTTTGTTTGTTTGAACGCGCTAATCTCAGGGACTACTGGTTGGAATTGGAAAATTCTTTAAGTGTTGGATAGTCCATTTCATGAGGAAGGCTATATAACATCACGCTACGACCAACAGGTGCTGAGGAGCGTGGGTGAAACCGCGTGGAATAGCTAGTGATCTAATACGCTGCATTATAGTTATTCATTTAATATTCTTTATGGTATCTGAGCAATATAATTATTCTTCATGCTTTAAAAGAGATTTAGCATATTCATCGTCTTTCGCGTCTAGGATTCCATCAGCCCGTCTATCCGTCTGTCAACAGGCTGTATCGCATGAACCGTGATAGATAGACAGTTCAAATTTTCACAGATGATGTACTTCTGTTGCCGCTATAACAACAACTACTAAAAAAACAGAAGACAATAAATATTTATGGGGCATTTATACGACAAACATGTGTTTTACCGTTTATATACGACTAGATTTTGCTTTCGCTCGCCTTAAATTCGGTATAACACAGTTCCCCTTTCCTGATTTCAAGGTAGCTGCTGCAGTTTTTTGCATTTGCGCCTCATTGATTTGTTATAGCGAAGCTATTTCCCTATTCTTCCCACTTTCTCCCTCACATCTCAATCTTTTTTTAAAATAGCCTATGTCCGTCTCCTGGTTCCCAACTATCACTGTACCAAAATTCATCAAAATCGTTTTAGCCGTTAAAACGTGAAGAGATAACAAACAAACAAACTCACATTCGCTTTTATAATATTAGTAAGGATAGTGGTAATACTTCTTATATTGTTTCGTCGCGTGAAGCAAGTCAGATGTCTCACTTTCACAGTTCACCTTTTAACATTTAATCTTATTTTAACAGTTTCCACGGTGGCTTATGCAAGGTAGTTTGTCAGCTGACATTTTCTTACGAATGCTGGATGTTGTAAAAGCGTATAAAACTTGGTTCAGAGAGAAACCACTAGTGAGATTGCATGGTATCATTGGTAGTGTTATTAAAATCGATGAACATTTTAATGAAATGATCTTGTGTTTACAATTCTAAAGATTACCAGCTGTGCCCAGCGGTTTCACCCGCTGTTCACTTAGGGGTATGAAAAATAGATGTTGGCCGGTTCTCAGACCTACTGAATATGCATTTAGAATTTCATAAACTATACGTATACTTATATATTTACGTAACTAACACTAAGACACGAAAATTTTATATTTTAGATTTATTTTAACAGTTTTGTGTCAAAAACACTTCCGTCTGAATTTACATTTGCTATTTGAGTGGGCCTAGACAAGACACGTTTCCTGGCTGGAGCCCTTAATCTCAAGGCATATCCACAGGAATTGTCTAGTGGCGCAGCCTAGTTGGTTGCTAAGTGTAAAGATTGCTGTAGGGCTCGGACAAATCTGTCAAAATCAACGTGAACTTTATTCTTGTTGTAGTGAGGTTAAAATTACATTGTCTAAAGTAAAGTTACTTTTCATGGACCAATCAATCTTTCCAGACAGACAAGCACTGTCTTGTCTTTCGCGAAAAACAGTCATGCTGTACCATGCTTACTCAAGGCAACGAAAGTCATAATGGGTTATTCAATAACATCCTCAGCATTATGATTAATAAGTTCTGTTTACTAGAAAGGTACATTTTGTTTAATAATTCCACAGTACACCCACAGGCAGGCTTTGCCTTTCCCTTTTCGAATAAGAAAGATTCCTTCACGAAGCATTTTGGCATCGTTTCAATACTTGTGTCATTCATTGCGAGTATATCGGACCGGTGCTAGAAATGTATCTGGTACTTAACAAACAATTCTTAAATGAACCTATGATCATTGTTCTTTATTACTATTTTGCTGATCTTATTCTTTTTTGTGTCAGGCACTACCGTATTTTAATCAAAGGAAACAAATTTAGATTCGTGAGCTTCACAAACGGCGAAACACATACAGTCCTGTGGGGTTATTATGACGTTGACACACACTGACAAGTGTGCTAAAAGACGTGACATGTTTTTTTTATTAATCCAAGTTTTTAATGTTTTAAACTACCTTCATCAACAAACAATAAAACATACATTGCATCCATCCACATAATGTTTTAGTGCGTAACATACAGTTCTACCCCAAAAAATAAAAAAGTCGTTAGTCTGCAATATTTTTTGCGTAGAGTTACTTAATTTTATGAACATAATGCATGGTTGACGGCTTCAAAAAGGGTTGTTTTACACTCTGTATATTAAGTATCTACATACACGTTTAGCCAAGTCCATTCCAGTCAAAACAGAACATCATACATCCTAGTCTAACATCTTCCATTCTACACGGAACAATGTAACTTGTAACTGACAGCAAGACGTATGGCGGCCATCTTGGAAACGTTAACAACATCTTGCCTTACATGAACTGCAACGTCATTAGTTATTAGGAAACTAGCGTTTTAAATATACATATTAGCTTTCTATGGTCGTTGGGGAATAAAACATTTAGCTTATATATTGACTGCACGCTATTATGAAATAACAGTTTGCATAAGCTTACTTTACTTGTAATTATTGAGCTTGCATCTATGTCTTTAGTCAATACAAGCCCAGTTTACGGCAGAGGGGCCTGCTAGGGCCTCCGGCCGGGTTTGCGTTTGTTCGAAAGTGATACCGCGGCCCCGGAACGTAAAGGGCAATAGAAGGAACATGGGTGGGTTTTAGTCAGTACAAGTCTTGACACTCCCCCCGCCCAGAGCGGGGGAAGTTTTTTGATGACTTTACACCCCAAAAAAAGCCCAGTTTACGCATTAGACCTCAACAATTTCTTCTTTATCGTGTCGAGAAATATCTCTCTGACATGCTGGTTTCAGCAAATGATAATAATTAAACAATACGTAGATGGATCCGATAAATCAGAGCTGAGCGTATTTTTTTTTGTATTACTTAAGACATTATCAAATTACTTCTCCTGCTCTGGGTGGAGCGAGTGGGAGTGTCCGATTTTTAGTACACCAATATTTCATCAGTTACACTGCAATATTTTTGTTTAGGTATGCATATTATGTTGTTATTGTGACCTCAAACCAAACAATAATATTATTTGTCCATAATAAACTAAACGCTATAGTGTAAAATAATTAATAAAAATTTGCTTTATACCGCTGTTTGTCTCTGCAGCACCCAAAGGTTGACTGGTAGAAAATGCCTATGAAATTATGTAAGCCTCTGTACTTTTAAAACAAAGACAGTCATCACAGTTTTCGCCATTTCTCTCTTGCTGAATGATCAGTACATTTCTTCAAAATATTATAAAACTGTTTTAGAAATACGCACAAACATGATTATTTACGTGACCAGGAAATCTCTGTTCTTACCACCACTACGGAGTTTCCTTCCTCCTCCAAAACAAGGCGTACTCCACAACTTACCTATCAATAAACTACTTACTCAAACTAATATTAAAAGCTCGCAAACATAAAAACTCCCTGAGAATAATGAGCCAGTTCTGAAACTTGGCCAATATAAGGCCAAACGATACTTGGCCAATAAGGCTAGACGATAAATAACGCACGACGCTTAGAAAAGTGTTATTAAGGCTCCGTCGCCTTAAATATTCTTGGCATTACTCAACATTAGGGTTGGTGTTGCAAGTTATGTGTTTTCTTTTTTTTACGTTAAGTTTTTCGTGAGGGTTTTTTGCCAATAAAAAAAAAAACAAGAGTAGTAAACTTCTTATAACGTAGAACAGGTAAGGTTTAGATTAGGAAGTATAAAAAAATTAGAACTAAGAAAACTGGTAGCTTTTTATTAAGCCGATATCTTAGTATGCCGTTGATAAGGCCTAGATTCCTTTGAAGAATGTTCAAAATTCTTAGTTTACTCGCTCAAATTCTGACCTACCCGATGTCATCATAATCTACATATGATTCTGGGCTGACAAAGCTCTACGCATAAGATATTGCACGGAAAACATTTGCCTTGTAAAGCGAAATTCATGAATAAATCACCATGGTAAAGGATTAATAAGTTCTGTCCATCGTGTTAAATAAACATTGAAACAGTGAACCTTTTGGTAAAGCGCATCAGAATAGAAGTGATCAAAATTGACCAAAAAGCTTCTAGAATTTATGACAACTTCTGGAAATCAAGATGGCGTCCCTGATTTCTTACACCTCAGTGACGCCATCTTGATTTTCATCTTCATTCAAATTCAAATTCCATGTTCATTCTTTCGCCATTTTTATCTTGACAATTCCTTACTATGCATTTTTTGAATAATTAGGAAGAAGTTCTGGCTTTCTGTAATAGCTTGCACCT
Organism: Ochropleura leucogaster; assembly: GCA_958449745.1. Taxonomy (NCBI): domain Eukaryota; kingdom Metazoa; phylum Arthropoda; class Insecta; order Lepidoptera; family Noctuidae; genus Ochropleura; species Ochropleura leucogaster. Next base: position 16,537,950 of record OY288212.1, read on the forward strand.
GATGGCAAGAGTAATTGCTACCGCAAATCATATGAAATAAGAGTGATATTGAAGGACCTTCATATGCAATAACAGCGATATAAGAGACCCTTTGCAGATCCAGACACAATGTTGAAATATCTGATGAGCACAAAACTTAATAATATCCCTAAATTGCATCTGCTCTAAAACCTTCCCTGCAATAGACATTAATAGAATTAAAACTTGACAAAATCCTTTAGTAAGAGCGTCTATGAGAGTCAGTCTTAATACCCAAACTACACTACATCCCGGAATGTAATAAAGTCGGTTAAAACATCCTAAGCGACAACCCTATCGGAGACGGATTAGGCAGCGTTCACAGGCACGTTGCAAACAGCTCTTATCGGTCGTCTCGAGATACTTGACTTATTAGTCACTTAGTTTGTTTTACTAGGGTACCGTGTTATAGTGTAGCTGTGCCCTTACTTACTGCATAATACACAGGTTTCAGGCGGTTGGAAATGAAAAACATAACTTAGCCGGAGATTTGGCGTGATTAACTTCTAGGGGGTTTTATTTATTGAGAAAATGTGTCATCTACACACGTCGCGGTTTTTGTCGTATGTGTGTGTGTTATTTTATATTTTTTTATTTTTGTTGTTTTTTTTATTTATTTTGTTTTTTTTTTTGTTGCAATTTTAATAAACAGCTCTTCTTTCTTTCATATTTTTCGTGGTTTTCCTATAGTACCAACTAAATTATTGTCTCAAAGGACACTCACTTGGAAAGACTTGCTTTGGACTCACGGAGTTCTCTAGGTTTGGACTCGTTTCCCTATTTCAATACGGCACAACATTTTTGGACAGTTAGTAATATTAGAGGAATTGTATGTAGTTTCCAAACAGCTGTTATCTCGAGTTTGACCGGTTCTTAGTCACAGAGTTTAAACAATACGTTGTAAATTACAACATTGTAAGGGATAAGAAGATAAGTAAAACGGTTCTTAATACTGTAAGATTTACAAACAATAATTACAACTAAGATAACAACAAGTTTAAAAAAAAAACATTTATTTTGTTATTATAAAGACTCCTTACGAGCTAGTAAGTCAACACTGCAGCAATAAACCCGGATTAATATTAAACCAACAATTCAAAAAATTAAACCCGAGAAATTCTTCTGAAAAATAACACTATTTAATATCTAACTACCTCCAAGTAAAAGTGCTATTACAATAACAATAACACAGTATACCGGTGAACAACATAACAATAAAATAAAAAAAGATCCAAATACACGTGGACATAACGTGGAACCCCGGACGAAATTCTCACGAAATATTTAGCGAGCCTTTTAAAAAAATGGAGTAACAAAAGAGGTCTACTCGAAATTCGAAATATAAACACAGTTCGAATACCAACCGATTTTGGACGCGGAAAAAATGCAGGTAACAAATTATGGGTGACGTAAGCGGGACCGAAGTCCGGAGTCCGGAATAACGTGGTTGTTTCTTTCTTTTGTTTTGGGGCAAAAGAAATTGCTGGTTTAATTGTTTTTGGTATGATGTATGTTGTCGAATGCTTATGATGAATTTCAATGGTAAAAAATTTATTTTTCGAATTTGTTTATAAGAATTTTTGATGTTTATTTCTCAAGTTCATCCACCTTTTCAAATGATACTTGGAAAGTAATGAAAGGGAAAGCTCACGGAAGTATTGATTACGATTCAACTGTATCTTTGACTTGTCTCAACTACATTACGAAATTCGTAAAATATTTATAACTCCCATATAAACAGTAACTTTTCTTACCAACACGAATCAAATAAACCTAACTAAATTATTTCCTATACGTCGAGATTCCCACATTAACGCTAATAGAACTGCCACATCATAAAATTATGTTCATTTTTAGTTGTAATGATAATTTCATCTGCCTACGTATTTCAAAATGGCTGGATCACGCATGCCCGACCCATCAAGGCTTTCAAATAATGGGGATGGACATTAAGAGAGAATACCATAAATTCTCCCGGGCCATCCGTTTGGGTCCCGTCCGTGATCAGCTTATTTGAATAAGCCACTTATGGGATAAAAGTAAAGCTTAATTACGACCCTATGGAGGCCCGCGGTGTTGTTTGTTAGTTTTGTTACTTTTACCATGAAATTCAATAAAAAATATTTAACTTGAAAGGACAAGCTCATGCACAAAACTATTGATTCTATTTATTGTAATATTGAATCGTGTATAATCACTTGAATCAATAATGGCGTACGTCGCTATTATTGATTCAATAGTTGATTAAAATGGCCAAAGATCATTTCAGTATTACTTTAAATTTTCATCCATACTGTATATTAATTATGGTATCATGGTAGAGGCTTATTTCTCTTTTCTTTTTTTTGTTAAGATTTATTAATACATATTTATTTAGATATTACTATCGTAAAAAAATGCATTAAAAACATTTACAAATTTAAAACATTATTAGTCCACCAGCATCGGGAACTGGGTCCGAGTTAACGATGGTCAGAACTCTAGAGGAACCTCCTAACAATTTATTATTAATTATAATAAAATAGCTTTCGCCCGCGGCTTCGCTCGCGTTAAATTCGGGGTAACACAGTTCCCCTTGCGCCTTATTGATTTGTAATAGCAACGCCAAGTTTTCCCTTTTCTTCCCTCTTTCTCCCTCACATCCCACTTTTTAAAAATAAAAATTTAGCCTATGTCCGTCTCCTGGTTCGCAACTATCTCTGTACCAAAATTCATCACAATCGGTTTAGCCATTAAGGCGTGAAGAGGTAACAAACAAACAAACAAACTCACTTTCGCTTTTATAATATTAGTAAGGATGTACTCTTTTCTCATCACATAGAAAAAAAAAACTTCGAACACTTTTACCAAATGAAGCCTTCAAAAACCGAACCTTTTTATTCAAATTCCTCGCTGTCGGTAATCGTGACTTACGGTTCAAAACGAAAGCTTAGAGAATTTACTTAAACTTAACTTCAACTTATTTTATGTAATTCTACTTTGTAAGCGCACATTAGTCGTTTTGTAACTAGTAAGGTGTGTACCAATCGTAGTTGGTAAGCAATAGATAGGGTTTAAGAGGATTATTAAGAGAAACTTGTTCAGATACTTAGTGGTCATAGTAAAGGTCAATTTAATGGACTATGGTGTTCAGAATGATGAGTAGGAGATCGTGGCTAAATAATATCTGAAAACATCATACTGATTTGATTTGATTTGATTAAACATGAAAAAATCAACAAAATTCTTCAGCATGCAGCCTTTATATTGACAGACGATTAAAACTACTAACATATCAAGAGTAAACGAAAATATCTACAATAAATAAATGCTATAAAAGGTGTTATCTAAAAAATCTGAAGTATCTGTGTACTTAACTTGCTGGTAATCGGTTAAAAGCATAGATAACGCACGTTATTTGTCGGTTAACTCACAAAAAACGGTTCCAGTTAAGTACGGCTTAAGTAGTAACGGATTTGGAGATGCTTGCTTTTACAAAGTACCTACTTTCTATTAAATGAGATAGTTGAGTTTTTACATTGCGGTTCGTTGGAAATTGATTGACGATAAATAATGATTTTAGACGAGGGGAATACCATATGGCTGTTTTTTATGTATTTTTACTACTATGTGTGTACCTATGTATAAAATAATAGAATATTAACATCATGCAGGTAATTACGTACAATAATGTTTTCTCAAAAAAATTATATGTTCGGAAATACATTGCTGTCAATGTAATTCCAAACATATATTTTTTTTTGAGGACACATTATTTTGAAACATATTTAATTTACAATAAGAAATAGACCAAAGAATTTTTTTAAGGAATGATAAAACCTATCAAAAAATAAAATAATTATTTAAAAGAAAATCTCAAAATGTCAAATGTGAACTGGAATTGATATCCAGCGTAATTTTAAAAAGATTAACCCTTTGAACGCCAGAGCACATACGGACGCGGATGCCCTCCACGCCAAACCACTCATTTTGGCTCAAATTTTGTCACATATTAGTGTCGTTGGCGTCAACGCACGCACTTGCTTGTTACATATGTGACAATGGCGTTCATAAAATTAAATACAGAAATGAACACGTTCGGTCGGTCACTGCTAAGAAGTGCAATAAAATAAAAACGTGCTTATTAGTTTGTTAAAATCGTCTATCTTAAAACAATACAAGAAGTTATTTATTACTAGCTTTCGCCCGCGGCTTCGCCCGCGTAAAATTTGGGGTAATACAGTTCCCCTTGCGCCTTATTGATTTGTAATAGCAACGCTAAGTTTTCCCTTTTCTTCCCTCTTTCTCCCTCACATCACACTTTTTTTAAATAAAAATTAGCTGATATCCGTCTCCTGGTTCCCAACTATCTTTATTCATCACAATCTGTTTAGCCATTAAAGCGTGAAGAGGTAACAAACAAACAAACTCACTTTCGCTTTTATAATATTAGTAAGGATAATTATTAGTTACGATTTAGAAGAATTTAATAAAAAAAAAAACGAGTGTGTGTACTTATGTACACGCGTTAGAAGTTATACTTCTTTTTGCTTCGTAAACGTATACAAAAAAAAATCGATTCGATTTATCAATATATTTACTTATTTTGATTATAGCAACACTTTAACGTAAGAATGCCAACAGTAGGTAATTTATTTATCAAATCAATTTCATAACTTATTATGTTTACAAAATAAACTTCAAAAATAAAGAAAATAATTGTAATATAAATTTATCTGCATTTAATGCATTTATGCAATTATGCATGAGAAAAACCAGTACCGTTGATTGTCATGATTCTTTAACAAATAGATCAAAGATTAAATTAAATTATAAGTCTATTACCGTCGTTTGTGAAATTGATTTAATAAAACACCAAAATAATATTTATTTATTCACACTGTTTAATTGTACTTTTACGAAACACGTGTTCTAAATATAAAAATACTAGAATATACAACTTGAACATAGTTATCGATTTTCATGCCACCTACAACCAACTTCACGCTGTCATCGTAAAAATTCACTCTCATCATTTTTCTCCATCGCGCCAAAAGAAGTATAACTTCAAAAACGACTGTCTGTCTAACTGAATCGGTTAATAGCTCTTTAATACTATAGAAATAGTGACATTAAAAATCTTCAGCTCCGGTCTAAAAGGTGTCATCTGCTTATCGTTCAATCAGTCGTAAAATGCCCGCATAGGAAAATTAAGAAACGTGCTAGTTCTTAGTTTAAACTTCTAATTAAACGTGATACCTGTTTAGCTTCCAAAAGACAACTTGTGATTAAAAGTTTTTGGAAATACCGACTTTTTTGCGGTTGAAAAAACCATCAAATAACTTCCCCCGCTCTGGGTGGAGTAAGAGAGAGAGAGAGAGAGAGAAGACGTTAACTGGCTAAAACCCGCCCATTTTCCTTACTTTGCCCTTTATGATCCGGGGCCGCGGTGTCTCTTTCGAAAATCCCGCTACCTCGGCAGGCGGTGGCCCTGGCAGGCCCCTCTGCTAGGATTTAACAACTGCGAAAGATTTTTAATAATGCAAAGTCCTGTTCATAAAGATCTGAAGCTACGATCCAATTTTATAAAGTATGATAACTTAAATTTCATAGACGTCGATACAAATCAATAATTTACTTCGAGATTTTTGGTCAAAATTAATACGTTGTTCGTGTTTCAGTTATATTTTTTACCGATTTAAAAAAGGAGGAGGTTCTACATTCAACTGTACTTTCTTATGTATGTTTGTTACGCCATTTCTCCGTCAATATTGGGCTGAGTTTCAAAATTAATTTTACTTACCGAGGTGCTTCCATATCAATTTTATCTATATTGCTTGGGTAGTTTATGTATGAGTTATATTTTATAATTCATACTTTTTCTTCTACTGTAAATAGATGAAATGTTTTTATATTTTACTTGATAAAAATTTGTGTGAGCAACCATCATAACTAAAAAGGCTGAAATAAAAAACTTTTTATGTAAAAAAACAACAAAAAATAAATCTTTTTTATATGTAAGTACTTAGTACTTAATCTATACTAATATTATAAAGCTGAAGAGTTTGTTTGTTTGTTTGAACGCCCTAATCTCAGGGACTACTGGTTGGAATTGGAAAATTCTTTTAGTGTTGGATAGTCCATTTCTTGAGGAAGGCTATAGGCTATATAACAGCACGCTACGACCAACAGGTGCTGAGCAGCGTGGGTGAAACCACGTGGAACAGCTAGTGACTAATGCGATTACAGAAATCAAGCAAAGACACCTGAGTGCACCTATTGCTATCAAAAACGTGCATTTCTAAAATTCTTTACGAACTACAAAAAGCGCATTGCCAAGAACTTCAAAACATAGCTCACACTCAATAATAAAAACAAAGTGAATTTCACGCCCCTAATTTTTCAATTACACAACACAAAACAAGACAGACGACAATATCCGTTTTATTATATATTATACACGAAACGGCATCCATAACAGTCGTTTCCACAAAGGAAATTTGTATCAAAACTTGCCATTGTTCATGCCTTCGCAGTGACGACGTTTCTTAAGAGAACCGGCCCGTTTTCATAACTCCACGTCGGCATCCTACCAGTAATGTTTGAGCAAAATGAATTTTATCTCTTAGGGGATAAAGTTGATTATGTTAGCTAACAGTTTCTGAGATGGGTCGTTATGGAACGGAGCCAGGAGACAATGGGAGTGCTCAGTATTCAAGTGCTGTGCGTGTTTCCCGCGATATCGCGTTAATATTCGTATTAGGTATCGGATTAAAGCAAAGGAATTCGGATACGCATCAAGTAAACGTTTTTAAACGATGTTTTAACTGACACGGGGATATTGCGATGTTTTTCGGTTGCCCTTTTTATTGGGGTATTAGGTCGGGTAATGTACTGGAGGCAATATGCTCCGGAAATATGATGTCGTTTTATGAATTAAGTAGATGTTTTTTGGTACCAAGTGGGTAAATAAACAAACTGTTTAAGTGCTTACCCATCCAATTGCGTAATGTTATTTTGTGTGTGTGTTTTGAATATTTCCGACACTTTGTCCTGATGTATAATTCACAGTAATCGTGTTACAATGACGTGATATAACATCACGCTATGTAATCTAGAAGGGTAAGGCAGAGGTAAACTTAATATTACCAACCCTATTTTGCTAGTTACGTTAGTAAGTCCCATGAAGTAAGGGGCCAACTTATTGCCATCAATCGGACATACATGCAGGCTCCGTGCCTGCTACTGAGAACTTCCTAATAAAAACACTGAACAACACTTTTCTCGGCCCGAAAATCGAACCCAGGGCATCATAGTCAGCAATCACCCTTGTCATCACTAGACTAAGGTAAAAAAAAACAACAGATATCTATCAAAGACGCCACGGTTGAGCAGTGGCTGAGCGATCGATTGCTGCGCTGCGTGTCGCGGGTTCGATTCCCGCACACAGAACAAAATTTTTTTTGACCTGCAGATAGTTGTTTCGGGTCTGGCTGTTTGTGTATGTGAGTTTAAATGTTTGTAAACGCACCCACGATACAGGAGAAATCCTAGTGTGGGGCAAAGTTTTTTTTTTTAAATAACAAATCAACAAAAACTCTTTTAAAATCTCACTGAGTGAACATCACGTCTTTACCTAGGAACTATAGAATTACTTAACAAAAACAACACGTAGGATAGTTGACAATACATTTCCCACGTCCGATAATTATCTAGTCAATGTCAAGTTGAAATGACGAGGAATTATCATTAGCTTACAATTCCTTCCGTAAAAAATGTACGGAATTGCAAAAAAAAATGTACGGGATCGCAAAAAAATGTACGAAATCGTAAAACTTGACGGTTACCGCAAGACATTGCCGAGGCCTTAGCTTATTTTGAAACAGTGAAAAAATTGTATACAGTGTCTTAACAACAAACATATTTTTACTGTGGGAAATAATATTTCTTCATATGATATTGCTTATTCCATTAGGAGTCAAAATTGGGAATTACAAAAATGACAAGAAACATCTAAATTATAGTGAGTATAGAGAGTCCAAAAACACCCTGTATACGCAATTTCACGTTCCTATTAGTAAAATCTAGTGTTTCAGAACTAGGCAAGCTGTTTCAAGACCTAAGTACGGACAGGAAAAGGTCGTCTTAGCGAAATTATATTACAAGACCCATATCTTAGGACTACCATCTTAGGACCTAGTTCCAAGCTCATATCTTTGAAGACTATTCTAGACGAATGTATACTAAACTACGAAACCCATTTTTAACCGACTTCAGAAAAAAGAGGAGGTATTTTTCGTATTTTTGTTACGCGATTTCTCCGTCGATTGTGGGCCGTTTTCAAAATATATATTATTTACTTACTTCGAAGTCGGTGGCAAAAAACAAAACTATGAATCAAAGGAAATGTCACCGACTTCTGAAAGTAAATTTATTTTCCATCTTTTTAGTGTTTTTTTGAAGTCGATATTTTTTTCCAAAATGATTTTGTTGCATAAGTTAGTGAAATATTAAAATAATGGCCTTCCAATCCAAGAACATTTATACCATGGATAAATTTTGGCACGGTGCGCCCTGTGATTTTTTAATTAAACCCAAAAGCAATAGATAAAGCTATAGTTGTACAGTCAGGAGCAATAAAATCTACACAGTTACACACGTACTACGTAGCAAAATTCAAAAGCGATTAACACCTACTGTACTTTATTGATTAAAGTTTTACGTATTAAAGACCATAAGTATTTTGGAAACCAAACTATGACGAAACACATTTTATCTCAATTTCACAAGAAAAATTGCAATTTTACTTAGTGTATTTTTGCTCATGACAGTAATGCCATCCGCAAACCAGTTGTAACAATTTGTCACTGACATCACCTTTATTTCGTAGCAGTAAGGGCGATTCTCTTTGCAAACCTTACCACTGACGTGCGGTTTTCTGTACACCTACAAAATGGATGAACTAAGCATGTAAGACCTGACACGTCTTCACCGCATGGACCCGCAAATGCCGCTGCTCTCAGCCTACATGACAAGGGTAAGAACACTACTCTAGGGAAATTACCATGATTAAAGTAAAACCGTAAACAAAAGCAGAAACTATATTTAGGTACCTTCACAATGATGACAATTCTCATATGATAGGGGCGAGACCACTTGGGGAAAAACCGAAAGAACAAAATATAATTGGAATAGACAACAAGTTTGTTAGACACTCTTTCAAAACAACAAAATAATTTAATAGGTTAACCACAGACTATTGATTCTGGACATGAGCATTAAAAAAACTAGCAGAACTCGATCTGTGATCCAAAAGATCACTTCACACGCAACGACACGCGCGATCAAGCCGCTCCAATATTAATAGATGCATAGCAAGCGGTGAGAACGGACGATATACCGCTATACACGGGTAAACTTGCTATAAAATGTACGAGTGTTTGAAAATTTTGCACGCTCGTGTAGCTTACAGAATACCGATTTGGTGTGAAATACAAAATACTATTACAAAGACCAATAACTGATCACTGAGAATATATAGATTTCGTTAAATGATGCAAAGAACTGGAACAGACAGGAGACACTTAATTACTCACGACGAATCAAATAAAGTTATTGAACTTACAGAACTAGTACAAGACCCAAATGAAATAGATAAGATTGAAGCAACTAATACAAAGAATCGTGTGAAAGGCGACTTTGCCGACACACAAGCCGCTCTTATTACTCGTAATACTACCGGGCCCGCCTCGAGGCATCGTGTGTAGCCGTCCTTAATGCATACTTTCTTGGGAAAGTTACAAAAAATAAAGTAGGTGTAAGAAGTTACAAACGAACCCCAGTAAGGATTAATAATGGAGGCGCCTGCGGGTAAGAGATGGTTCTTAGAAACTTTGATGTGTTTTGTACTGTACATAAGCTTTATGATGAACCTTTTTCACAGTATCTGGGTTCTTCGAATTTTTCAAGATTTTTTGGAGGGGTTGATGAAAGCAACTGAAGTAATATGGATGAAAAACAAGAAAGTAAGGAAGGTAACTGGGGGCTGAAGATTAGCAATGCTCGTCCATTAGAAAACTAGCGATTTGATTGTGGCAGAACTTAAATAAAAAAGAGAACACGATGCAGTTCCGATTGAACAAAATAATTTAAGCGATGTGATGATTTAAACCACAAATGATTTCTATTGAAGTAGAAACTAACTGTGATCTATGTGTCATGGATGGTAATGAATGACAATAACAACCCACACGGGACCCAAACATGGCATTATGTGTTTTTAATAATTGAGTAGGTACGAATTATTTGGACCATCAATCAAATTCTCCGTAAAACTGCGGTGACTGCACTTTTATTACCTACACAGAGGTAAATTATTTATAAGTCGCAAGTCATATTTATTTAATGGATAATTATAAGAATGGCTTGACGTCACGTAGTCAATTTTAAGCTGAATCCGTCACGTCACGATTTATAAGAATCTTTGATGTTTTAGTTTGAAAGTCAAATGACTTAAATAAACTTAATGTAAACAAACTTATCTATGCAGTTTTCGGTTTTATAAAAATATCATATTAGATTAATGCTTTAAAAAGATGCTCCGAAAGTAAGGGATTTAGTGATTTTAAGGTTCAATTTGGAAGATGTAAAACGATTATCCATCCAGACCAAATTCTAAAGGAACACGAATGAATTGATAGCAAAAAAAACATAGACACCTAGGTACATACAAAATGATATAGCATTATGGTTTTGACAAATAGAAAGTTAACAGTTTTGAGCAAATGCATTTCTAATATTTCAGAGCTACATACCGCTTTTACTTTTACACTAGTAATTAATTAGATGCACATAATGCTCAAAATATTTTAAATTCTGACTGATAAACTCCTTGAGGTTAAAAAAAAAACAAGTCAACGAACTAAAAAAGAACTGTACGCAAAAGCTATTAACAGAAACCATGAGAAAGAAAAAGATAAAGAAGCAATTGTAGAATTTAATAGAGAAACAATTATAGATAATTCCATTAAAATTACAACGATTAGTGAAGAGAGAGAATTCTTCAAACGATTGTTAGCAAATCTGGGACACGACGGTGTACTGCCGGCTCACATGGACTGGGAAATACCTGTTCAATGTACAAGTCATATTGAACTACTTGTTTATAATATCACACTTCACTTGTAACGGGTTCAGCTGAGCTAAAAGTAATGCCAAAGAACTTGAAAGTGTATCTATAAATATAAAACAGTTCCGTGTTTGATTGATTGGTAAAGCTGACTGGCGGATAAATAGCGTTAATCATTGAGATTAAGATAGATAGATTCTAACAAAAAAAGTACATACAAAATATGTTGGAGGGTAAATTACGTAAAATGTCATAAAGACAGGATTAGCACAACCTTTTATTGGTTCTGCATCTATTATCATTTTGGGAGTTAGGCTGATTGCATTCTGCATTATCAAAATAGTAATCAAATCCTGGGTTTTTAAACTAGGAGAATATATTGGAAGAAACAGAAGAGCGGGTGTAGGTTTTACAGCCACACCTGCAAAACTTTGCAGACGTGATGGTGGTAAAGATGTAGTGAGAACTCTGCTGTATCGAGATCATCTTCTTTTCAGTTGTTAATAATTTCTACAGAACCATTACTATCAGATACTTTCATCCAATCATCATTAAGTAAAACCGCAAACATTTTCTCGAATTCAACAAAAAAATATAACGTTTGCTTTGCTACGTATATTTGCTACATCTCAATAATGTGAATACACAACTGGGGCGCGCTGTCGGTCTCATGCAATAGTTTCTTTGCTATTACAATTACACCATATTTTTGTTCCTCAGTCTTTACACCTGTGCAAATCATCGTCACACACGTTAGGTGGTAATTTTTTACAGACCTTTCCAAATCCTATCTTTAGTTTTCAGAATTTTAATCATTGAGCATATTGTTAAGGATTTGGAGCTTTTGGGAAAAGGTTTTTGAAGATTTTTTGTGTTTTATAAATTCTAAGAATAATGTGGATTATTTAGGATTATTGGTGCATTGTTAAAGCATGAAAGCTATTAGAATGCACCGAAAAAACTTTTAAAGGAAGCAATATAGTTCAGTGTCGTCTAGCGTAACCTGACCAGTGGTCATCGTTTCTACATTCTTGACTAGCTCGTATTTCAATCAATATGCTCGAAAGATTTCAAAATCCAATGTTCTTTAAAACAAATTCCATTACTCATTTGACTGATTTTTTTTCATTTCATTTTCTCCGACACGAGTACTATTGTAACTTACTGGGGCTGCCTCAACTTATGTATGAAACCAATGCTTAAAATAAAATACCTAAATATTTTTGTAATTTAAAAAAAACAACGTAGATAGTTTTGGGTTTAAAAGATTCCTTCAAGCAATTCTTGCTACACTTTCGATCCCAATTCATGCACCGAATTTTGCAACAGATGTTTTAACATAAAGATTCTCAGTTACATTATCTCAACCTAGGCTTGTAATTTGTACATCCTGTGAGCGAATATCGTGGGAATTATTTCTGTAATACCTAGCAATCAAAGAAAATAACAAGTTATCGCTAAACTACTTATCAATGGTGCTGTGGCCTTAAGTATTTTATAATCACACACATATCGTATTTCAGGAAAGGATTCTAGAATACTGACCTGAATAACTTTAGAAGGAAATACTATAAATAACGCAATACTATAAGCAACGCAAGGATATGTGTCAAGTAATCATAAATTTGCAAGTTAACTCCTAAACTGCAAAAGACATAAAACGATTAAAACAATGAAAGCAAATAGACAAAACATTAATATTTTCTCAAGAATCAATAACAATATAACTACAATTCCAATTGTTCATAGTTTAAACCAAAACAATTAACAGTCGCAGTAAGATTCAGAACTGTTTGTAATTTTCTAAACATTCACTCAACGCTTACCAAGTTACTACATAATCCACGTTTGGTTAACAAACTGACGCAGAAAACAATGATCTCAAAGGCTGCGTTTAACGACTTCAAAACTTCCCTCCGGGGACCACATCCCAACTTTCCGAAACGGTAGAAACTTACTGAATATAAAGATAAACAAACAGAAACATTACCTCTTAAACAACTGCTTGTAATGCATCCTAGATAAACACAATGCACATCACTGCACACCACAAAACAAAACACTAAAGAATACCAAGCACTCAAGAAAAAAACACGCGTCCAGCGGTGGGTATCACGAAAAAATTCTAAACACAAATACTGGGATGCGTGGGAGTCGGGTACCGGGCGACAGCGGGAGGGGGGGAATAACGGACAGGTGGGGGCAGATATGCACCCTGTCCTTCCTTACAAAGCTTTCGACAAGTGCTGCTCGGGCAAGTGCCGGCGATTGACTGAATCAGACTGATCTACCTGGGTGCGCGCGCGCAAGGCTGCTTGATCTATTGTTACGAGTAACGTATAACGGATGAAAAGTTTGAATTTTCCCTGTTTATGGGATGTGTGGAGTGACGCTGTGTAATAATGATAGTTTTTGTGGTTAGTCGATACATAGTGTTTTAATATGTTAATGGGTTAGCCATTATTATTATTTAGTAAACAGTTGTTATTGTTAGGTTAGGTATGGATTGGGTAAATGCAATTGAATAAAATCTGGTTCTTCTAACTTGACAAACAGATGTTGTTGGGGAATATGTTCCGCCACTGCTTCTTCCCAGCTTACTCACTAAGAAGTGTGGATGGGCAAGCTTCTTGGGGGACTTTTTCTTATTATGTTAACGTTTAAAAAGTGCTCATTATCAGCCTTAATTAAAAAAATAACTTTTAATTTTGGTATATCCTACTTAAAATATTATTAAAGCGAAAGTTTGTGACGATCTTTGTTGTTCATTCACCCAAAAAAAATATTGAATGGATTTTGAAGAAACTTTACAATAATATAGCTTACATATCAAAATAACACATAGGCTATAAGTAATTCATACAGATGTATTGTATATTCTATCACCACGAGAGTGTAACCGTGAGGCGCAACTAGTAAGTAGATAATGTTTGATTTTCGAAATTAACGAGATACTTACCTCCAAAAAAATACCTATACCTAAAACATGTACCTACTTAATCAATGTTTAATGAAAAAGTACTTAGGTACGAAAGTACTACGATATAATTTGGAGCAAATAATATCACATTGAGATTAACACTAGATAGGTTCTAGAATCTAAATAGTCTACAAACCATTGTGTTTTCACTTCTTAAATTACTTGATACTATAGTACGGCCAACGAGAAGCGATACCAAATGTAAACAAAACCCATGCTAAAACCCCATCTAAAATGGCCGCCCGAATGTTGGCGAACCCGTCTTAACGTTGTCATGTTTTTGCCGGGAGAACGAGACATTACGACAAAGGCACAAGATGGAAAGAGCTAAATATTAGATTGGCAACGCCACAGTTGTTCTTTAGGTTAATGACCTTTCGTATCGCTTCTCGTTGGCCGTACTATAGTAGAAAAAAATCCAATGTGTTATTCCAGACTATAAATTAACTCTGTGCCAAATTTCATCAAGAGCCGTTCAGCCTGTTTGACGTGAAAGAGTAACAACATACAAACATCCAAATATCCATCCTCACAAACATTCGCATTTATAATATTATAGTAGGATAAGTAGGAAGGATTTCTAGCCAAGCTTTAGACTCCTATATTCGCCTGCCAAAATATCAATTTATATCAGGTCAGTGCAGCATGACTTCTTATTCCATACTTTTTCATCACTCTTCATTAGATCAGACACCTAGCCTTCATGCTGTCCATCATTTCTTTGGTCGTACTTTCACCAAGTCTTTAAAAGAACCTTCCAAATCCCGGAAATGGTCTAATATCAGAACAAAAATGTCACTTTATTGACACAAAAAATCGGGCCCACTTTTGCCGATCAATTGGCTACACTTCAATAACTACCCGAATTCATATCCATTGTGCTAACATTATTCACATCGAACATGGGAAGGTCTGGTCGCCATTGTGTGAAGGCACTACCATGCATGGCGAGGGTGGGCTCCGACGATGCGGAACACTGATGATTGGACCGAGACTGCTGGCGTTCTAGATTCATATTCACTTGTTTTTTTATAGATACAGATATATAAACAAGTGACCATCAGTGTCGGTTCTCGCAGATTAAGAAAACTATGTTGTCTATGTTTTTTATGACACTATCTGTGGTTTTTTCTAAAATTTTATTTTCTTAAAGTTTTTGTTACTAATTACCCGTTTGTTGCATCCAATACCACAAACATTAGTAACTTAAATTTAATTCAGTCATTTTAATTAAACAGTGAACTTAATGAGATCGACTTTATTTTATGTAAAAATAATATTAATTAGTTATCCTTATGAGAAAAACCCAAATGAATTTGAATTCACCAGTAATTAATGGGAAAATGCATGAGGCTTTTTCGAATCTAACCACTGACCTAGACAGTGGTAATTGTGTTGGTAACAAACGTACGAATATACTTTACATCACTACTTATCCCTTTAACGATTACAATTGTAATGCACACCAAAGCTCTCGACCCTAGAAAGCCATCGAATGCAGTCACTGTGACTGATTTCGGCCAGATGACATCGTCATCATCAATAAATATAGTACATGTCTTTTACGTGGAGAATTAACGTTTTAAACTTTTTATTTTTTATCTACTCCTATGCACAGATTTTTGGGTAAATTAAACGAGAAAATCCCTGCAAATCAACATAGTAAATTGAACCCAAAATTCATTACGCCATGCTACAATTTCCAACCAGCTCAGTATAATTCCCCAGAACCTATAATTCTGCACAAATCACCGTCACGTCTCGATCTACAAACGTGCAATAGCAGCAGTTCTGCCATCTAGCGGATAATGATGGAGATAACGTGTCTCATACGTAGTCGCCACTAAGTAGTGCGTCTGCGTCAACCAGCGGACAGGAAAATTAACTGGTTAATTTGGGTTCCCTGGTCTATGCCTAGAAACAACACTACACAACAAAATATTTATTGGCTGAAACTTAACTGTTACAGCATGCTTCAAGGTCTCATTAATTAAATAATATAGGTAAACACATTTATCTCGTAATAAAATAATTGTCAGCAGAGGAGCGCATTGATGCAGACTGTTCGCTAAACACTTACCTCGGGTATATACTTAAATACCATAGAACTACTACACAAGTAATGACACTGTATTCCTAAATATAACCTGCTAGCTTTTGCACGCGGCTTCGCTCGCGTTAAATTCGGTATAACAGAGCATAGCTGCAGGTTTTGCCCTTGCGCTTTATCGATTTGTAATAGCAACGCTAAATTTTCACTTTTCTTTCCTTTTTCTCCCTCATTTCCGACTATTTTTTTAAATAGCCTATATCCGTCTCCAGGGTCCCAACTATCTATGTACTAAAATTCATCAAAATCGGTTTGGCCATTTAGACGTGAAGACGTCACAAACAAACAAACTCACTTTTGCTTTTATAATCTATAATATATAAGCCAGTACATCAAAGAGTTTTTAGCACTAAAAAGTCCACGCTATCTGGAAAATGCTGCGATGAAAGGCCGTGTAATCAAATTAAAACGAAACTTTTAGTTTGCTCTGTAGTTTCCAGGAGAGGTGCTCGTAGTGGCAAAATGGAAGTGTCAGCGGAACTAACTCGGATGGTGTCTGCGCAAATTGGAATTTGCATTGGTTGCAACTTCAGAGGAAATCAGAAGTTTGTTGCAATTTGCACCATATTCATCTACAAATCTGGCATCTGAGACCTAGCTTCGGAAATTGATTTATGGGCTCAATATCGAACTAAACTTGTGTCAGGACAGCCCATATCAATCGTTGTTGCTGATTAGGGATAGTTTTGGCTTTCTATCGGCTTTATTCACATAAAAAATCTATGAACAGAGAATGAAAAAAATAAAACCGGCCAAGAGCGTGTCGGGCCACGCTCAGTGTAGGGTTCCGTAGTTTCCCGTCCGTCACAATAAGTGTTCCCACTTATGAGTTTATTATTTGTTTGACGTTGAACACTAGGGAATTGTATTTTATTATTATCCAAGTATGGGAATAGTGCGTTAACGTAAACGTGGTGCGAATGATTTAAACTATTATATAAACTATCATAGACCCGTAATATTCCATTGATGTAATGAATGCAAATCCAATGCCCCGCAAACCCGACTTCTCCGCCGTATATAATTTGTAAATGAGACTTGTTTAGAGGCACAGGCTCTATTAGTTCCGGGTAGAGAAAAAGAGACACTTCTCTAGGCCGAAACGATGTGTGTTGGGAGGGCTAACAAAAAGGCGCGCACAGCGTCGTCCTCAACATGATTGATAATCACTGTTCAAAATATACGATTAATACCGGACAAATCAAAATCAAACCTCGACGACCAATTAGATTATGCGCTCTAAGTCACGATTATTTGTAAGTGCAACTTATTTTACCACGGTACGTCATGAAAGCACGGAAAATCTTAACATCGACTTTTAAAAAAATTACGTCATTACACAACGCCATCTATCGAACCATTTATAAACTGGTTTTTACCTTAACATTTTGATGGTGTTAAAAAAATGAATTTTAGTTTTGTTCTAAATTGCCTTAGCATGTTCTTAATAGAAGTTTAATGTAGTTATAAGATACCGCCAACGCCAAGGAGAGACCAACCGAACAATTCGGTAATACCCGATCCAATGTAATAAGTATCTACAGCGCCATCTCTCGGGGAATTGGGTTAGGTACTAATTAATACTTTTGGATTGCGAGAATTGATTTCAATAATTCTTTTGTTGTTTGAAAAAAGATACATTCAGGATAATAAAATATGTAAACGAAGTTAAAAAAAATGCTTGCATAAACGATTATACTACAAACTTAGTCCAGAAATTATTTTGTACAACTTTTTTTTTTGTACAAAAACTGTTATGTCAATCAAGTTCAAAATAATTTTCATAGAAAGTCCTTATAAAGTTCTACTTTTCAGAATTTTCCCATATTTTTTAAACTTATGGTTCAAAAGTTAGAGGGGGGGGGACACATTGTTTTTTACTTTTGGAGCGATTATTTCCGAAATTATAGACATTATCAAAAAAAAATGATTTTAGTAAACCCCTATTCATTTTTAAATACCTTTCCAACAATATATCACACGTTAGGGTTTAAATTAAAAAAAAAAACACTTCCCTCTTTACATATAGGGTGGCTACCCTAATAAAACATTTTTTTCCAATTTTTATTTTACCACTTTGTCGGCGTGATTGATATACATATTGGTACCAAATTTCAGCTTTCTAGTGCCAACGGTCACAGAGATTAAGCGAGGACGGACGGACGGACGGACGGACGGACAGACAGACATGGCGAAACTATAAGGGTTCCTAGTTGACTACGGAACCCTAAAAATGAGTGACTGGACGTTCTAAATGTGCTCGTTTTTCTACATCGTTCTCACATATGTGTAATCTCAACATGAATCAATGTATCCATGATTTTATAAATATTAGGATTTAAAAGAGTGTCCATGGAGTTTCTTGCCCATAGAGATCTACGCTTTGGAATGGGCAACTAGTGCAACGACAGTACTTTCACAAGTTACTATGTCTTGTGACTGGGACTGTAGCAGCATCTTTTTTTTTTGTTTTATGACATGTAAGAGTGCCTGTAATGGTCTAATTGAAATAAATGCTTCGAGTTAGATAAATTACATATTTAGTGAACCGCCGATGTAGATTTTCGGCACTCGACATCTTTCACTCTTGCTCCTAATAATGTTAAAATAAATAAAATGAGCAAATGCACGTTTATTTAGCATTTTAACGCATTAAATATGAACGGATACTCGAGTGAATGGTTTCATTCATAAGATCGTCTGAGGCTACAGAAAAACTCACGCTGTTTTTTGGAAATATAAAACAAGTTAAACTTGACTTTTTATCATCTTTGGGGCCACGTATAGTCACTAAAACAGTCCATATTATCTACTTTAACAGTGTTATTAACTCTATTTGAGTACAGGAAGCCATTTATACTTAAGACATGGTCATGGACTAAATAAATACTTTAACGTACAGAACCAACCAGTTGAATAAGAACCTGTAAACCAAAGTAGATACGCAACGCCAACCACTACGCACTCGATACTGAGCCACTGAGACAGATTTGCGCATCACCCAGATCTTATCTCTGCTAATTACGATACTCATTTGCATAGTTGCTTGGTAAGTATAGGAATGAATATAAGATATATATATTAATATTACAGAAGTTGTGGGCCCTGCTACCCTGCCATGACGTCTTAAAGCAGAACTTATTCTGCTGACGGAAAGAGACAGAGCTATACAAGGTGTCTAGCACCATCTCTCTCCCTCAGTGGAATAAGTTCTGCTTTAAGACGTCATGGTAGGCCTACTGATGATGTTAAAGTTAGAAAATAACGATATTACATTACATACGTAGGTTTTATATTGTTAAAAAAAAGGAAAGACTAATCAAGATAGTTAACCTTGACGATTTTTTTGTTTAACGTGTATTTGAATGAAGGTAACGGCTAAGTTAGAAGTAGTTTTTTTTTTAACGATGGGTAATCATCATAAACTTGTCCCGGTCTAGGCGGAGCGGGAGGAAGGGGGGAAGTGTCAGACTTTTACTGACTAAAACCCACGCATGTTCCTTCTTTTGCTCTTTATGTTCTGGGGCCGCGGTATCTCATTCGAACAACCCGCAACTACAGCAGGCGGTGGCCCTGGCAGGCCCCTCTGCAATATAATACGTACTTAATAATCCCTATAAGAGTGAGGACAAAATTGAATGCTTTTGTAACCATCCTTTAGTATTCTTTTGAATTGACAGAACTTATAATTTTTAATAATGTGCAGGCATGATATATTATGTATGATTCATTGACTTTTTTTTTTTTTTTTTTCGGGTGGGAAATCATCCAATGACTTCCCCCGCTCTGGGTGGAGCGGGGGGGCATGTCAGACTTGTACTGACTAAAACCCACCCATGTTCCTTCTGTTGCCCTTTACGTTCCGAGGCCGCGGTATCTCTTTCGAACAACCCGCAACCCCGGCAGGCGGAGGCTCTGGCAAGCCCCTCTGCTTTGCTGACTCTCTTTGAGGCGCGCGTGAAACACGAACGCGCCGTCGACACGGCCTGTCGTCAATCGACGGACGGACGGTGAACTACCCATTGCTCACCGTCCACAGGCCCGCATCTACGGTGGCCGGAAGTCGTCTCGCGGCGCCCGGCGCCATGGGCGTCTCCCGCGGCGGCTGGGTTGGGCAGATGTTCTCTCCCTCAAACGCCCGGCCACCTCCTTCGCTAGCATTACTGCTTCGCAGAAGGTGGTGACCGCTTCCCATTCCCTCTCGCTCCGGACCATGGCCTGAACCAGGGCCGGACGCGAGAGATCGCCGCCGCCGATCGCCTCTACGAGGGCACGGCGGTGCTCCGCCCAAGCCGGGCAGATCGCCACTGTGTGCTCCACCGTGTCCTCCGGGCGATCGTCACAATGGTGACACCCGGGCGCTTCCTCCCGCCCGATGATGTGCAGGAACCTCCCGAAACTTCCGTGTCCGGTGAGGACCTGCGTCAGGCGGTAGGTGAGGACGCCATGACGCCTCTCCAGCCACTCCTCAAAGAGGGGACTTATCGCCACTATTGTGGCGTGCCCTGCACGGGGTTGCGACAGTCGCTCTCTCCATGCCACCATGAGATCGCACCGAAGGTCTGCCCGCCGAGCGACAACTTGCCGCGGTAGCGGGTTTTCCCCCCGGTGTAGTGCCTCCGCGCGCCACTCAAACAGGCGCGCGAGGACTATCGCCTCCAGATGATTCATTGACTCGGATACCGATTCTTATGAATCGATTCAAGTCTTTTAAATTGTATTCGTTTTTATCGATCCAAGGTAGCGCATTCTGATGTATCAATATTATTGTAAGATTGCTCGTATTTTTATAATTAGACAAAAATAGCTCCATTATCTATGACACGTTAAGTTTTCCTGCCGGTTTATTCGCGATATTTTCAACACCTCTAAGAAAGAATTAGGTAAGTAGTAAGTAATGAATAACTAATAATACCAGCCTATAATATAACCGTCTCACTACTGGAAGAATTCCTCTTTTCACATACGAAGACACAATCATTGATCACCACGTTTACTCAAGACGGGCTAGCGATTTAAGTTTTCACTTTTAACCTATCCTACTTCCTACTATCGATACATATCGATGTATGGATGTTTGTTACTCTTTCACGCAAAAACTACTGAATGCATTTTAATGAAACTTTACAATAATATAGCTTATACATCAGAATAACACATAAGCTACAATTCATAATGATATATTGTGTATTCTATCAGCACGTGAGTGACGCAGGCGCAGCTAGTTAATTATAAAGCCAGAATTCCTCACGATGTTTTTCCTTCATAGATGTTTGTGATGTCTTAGATAATCC
Source organism: Ochropleura leucogaster (assembly GCA_958449745.1). Classification (NCBI taxonomy): domain Eukaryota; kingdom Metazoa; phylum Arthropoda; class Insecta; order Lepidoptera; family Noctuidae; genus Ochropleura; species Ochropleura leucogaster. The sequence continues at coordinate 16,559,459 of OY288212.1, forward strand.
TACTTAAATCAGCAGAATTCCCAAACTGAACTTTAGATCTAAGTCCAACGTACAAAGAAAAGTAAAATATAAATACATAACATTAAATAATTGCTTACTCGATGAATTATTTCTTTCAATAATATTGTAACATTTTTATGATGACTCAAGTAATCATAGATCATACAACAATTACTATTTAATGACGTCAATATAGAGTCAGGGATTGCCCAAGTCAGTAATTAAATACATACCTACATCTATCTACGTAACGTGTATGTCTACACTAATATTATAAAGAGGAAATATTTGTATTTTTGTTTGTTCATACTAATATTATAGAAGAGGAAAATTTTGTTTGTATCGAATAGGCTCCAAAACTACTGGACCGATTTTAACCATATTTTCACTAATAGGAAGCTACATTATCAGGAAGCAACATAGGCTATACAACATCACGCTACTACCCACGGGAGCGGGGCAGTAACTAAAGACGCGGGTGAAACCGCGCAAGACAGATAGTATCGAATAAACTCAAAAACTCCTGTACTGATTTTAAACATTCTTTTGATATTAGAAAGCTACATTATCACTGAGTTGCATAGGCTTTATAACATGACGCTACTACCCACGGGAGCTGAGCAGTAACCAAAGACGCGGGTAAAACCGCGCAGGACAACTAATATTACATATGACAGCAGAATGCAGAATAAAATATTTAATAACACGCAAATTGCAATCTATGAAAGAAAATTTTATTATAAAAATAATGTCACTCTATATTGACTTGGCTCGCGAGGTTGTCGACATGTGGGACGTGGACTCAGCGATCATTGTGCCGATAGTCGCTACAGCCAATGGCTTAATTGCTAAGAGCCTCGGCCAACACCTAAGAAGGCTCTCGTTAGGCAGCTGGATCAAGGGCTTGATACAGAAAGCGGTACTCCTGGACACGGCTCGTATTGTTAGGAGGTTCCTTTCACTGGAGCCCTGACCGTCGGTAGCTTGGACCCTGTTCCCGATACCGGTGGGCTACTATTTTTATATTTTTTATGCTTTTTGAAATATTTAAAAATGTAATAATATGTATAAAAACCAATAAATGAACTTAACAATGTCACTCTTCCATTGCAGAACAAGCAAAGCCCTCAAACAGAAAATTGGTTTGAAAAACGAGCAAAACAGAACTTACCTTTAGTTCTGTGTTTTCCCACCAGTAAGCCTACTATGACATCTTAAAGCAGAACTTATTCCACTGAGTGAAAGAGATGGTGCTAGACACCCTGTATAGCTCTGTCCCTTTCCCTCAGCGGAATAAGTTCTGCTTTAACACGTCATGGTAGGGTAGCAGTACAGATAGTAGGTTTAAGTTTACCAATACGTAATGTTTGTAAGATGGCAATGTCTTACTATGTATTGCGATTATATTTTCAACTATAGACACCTTTCCCCCGCCCTGGGCGGAGCGGAAGACTTTTCAGACTTTTACTGACTAAAACCCATCTATGTTCTTTCTTTTGCCCTTTTTGTTCCGGGGCCGCGATAACTCGAACAACCCGGCTCTGGCGAGCCCCTCTGCTTTGCTGACATCTCTTTGAGGCGCGCGTGGAACACGAACTCGCCGTCGACATGGCCTGTCGTCAATAGCCGGACGGATGGTGAGCTATCCATTGCTCACCATCCACAGACCCGCGTCTTCAGTCTTCTCCCGTCCTATACCTTGGATATCAATCTACGTTTTCGAATCGCCCAACAAGTGAACACGGAAAATACGTGCATGCAATAATAATAATCATTACTTCTCATAATGATAGAAACAGATTAAGATTTGCATACAATTTTATCGTCAACGTTACATTAATCGATGGTACCCATACAAGGACGTCTAAATACAGGATTTTAATATACAATCAAATATTGCAAGACATTAACGTTGATATAACATGGTCAGCAATATAAGACACTTAATTGAAATCTAAACTTGTCTGTAATTAAAGGTAGCAGACCGTATTTTATAGATATAACTTTGATTTTAAAGGCCTAACGGATTTCATGTCCCTGTCACACAACCCATTAAACAAGATGGCTTATAGCATAAGCATCAGCTTCCCAACAGTACCGTCTTAAAGCAGTTCTTATTCCAGTGAGAAAAAGAGACAGAACTATACAGGATGTCTAGCGCCGTCACTTTCTCACTCTGAAATAATTACTGCTTAAAACGTCATTGTCATACTACTGGGTTCAACGCCAAAAAAGGACCAAGGTAGAGCCCCGGCGCTGGGCGCCGCGAGACGACTCCCGGCCCCCATAGATGCGGGCCTGTGGACGGTGAGCATGGGTAGCTCACCGTCCGTCTGTCTATAGACGACAGGCCGTGTCGACGGCGCGTTAGTGTTCCACGCGCGCCTCAAAGAGATGTCAGCAAAGCAGAGGGGCCTGCCAAGGCCACCGCATGCCGGGGTTGCGGGGTGTTTCGAAAGAGATACCGCGGCCCCGGAACGTTAAGGGCAATAGAAGGAACATGGGTGGGATTTAGTCAGTACAAGTCTGATACTCCACCCCGCTACACCCAGAGTGGGGGCAGTTATTTGATGATGAAAAAAAGAGGACTTAACTAGTACTTTGTACCTAGTGACTTGCTTACGCCATGAAGATTTTACTACCGGCACAGCACGAATATTTCTTCTTTTAGACGTGCTAGTTACATATTAGGATCTTCTGAGTCACAAAAGATTTTATGATTGGCATCTCGCAGTTCAACCAAGGAGGTTGTCAACCTTAGTAACCGACTTCAAAAAAAGGAGGAGGTTCTCAATTTGCCTTTGTTTTTTTTTGTTTGTTACCTTATAACTTTGTCTGGGTGCACCGATTTTGAAGGTTTTTTTATTAGAAAAGTGTCGCTTCCCATCTGTTTCTATTTATTTATATTGCTTAGGTAGTTTATGAGTTATCGTCTTTAATACATATTTGTTCTCTATGTCTTTATGTAAGATCTGCTAATCTTTTAGTAACAATGGACAATGAATACCCGATAAAAAAATAAATATATCATAATACCCTAAGTAAATAAAAATGCTGTAAGTAAAAAATAAAACCGACCCCAAAAAGTCAACGAATCCAACAAAAGTCACCGACTTCCGGAAATATAGTTATCAAATACGACACATCATTAAAGCAATGTAGGATAACAGCTTCACAAACTTAAAAGACACACTGGAGACCCAAACATCACGAAATTAAGAACATTATTAAGATAATGTTACCATCATAAGCCTGGAAGTTGATAGCTGTGATATATGATACAGAGATAGGATCGACCTTGGACGACACAGCCGAAGTGCCAATGTTAGCTCCTTGCTAGCTCCTTCACTTTCTAAGACAGCGCTGTTTTTAACGGTAGTGAATTTGATTGGACCAAATTGAAATTCTTTTTGTTTTACTATGGACACTTATAATGTCCACGGCTTGCTACATCGTTCTCACATAGTTTACCATATTAACACGAATGATGTAACCAAGGTTTTGTAACAATAGTCTGATTTAAAAGAGTGTCCATGGAGTTTCTTGCCCATTCTTCTCCATAGAGATCGACGCTTTGGAATAGGCAACTACAGTACTTTCACAGCTATTGTGCCATGTGACTGGGACTGTAGTAGCTTCAGTTGTCAATGTTTCGACAGTTCAAAAGTGCCTGTAACTGGCCTACTTGAAATAAATGATTTTGATTTCGATTGTTTAAAATTTTTAAATTCAATCGAACTGATTGATAATTTGGCGTTAAGACAAAAGATCGAAATACCGTCGTGTTGTAACTAAAATAATCTGTGGGCATCTCCAACAAATAGTCTATGACCCAGAGCAAGTCGTGTCATGCGTTGGAAGAGGTTATGCTCCTAATCCTTAGTAATATTATAAAAGCGAAAGTGAGTTTGTTTGTTTGTTACCTCTTCACGCTTTAATGGCTAAACCGATTGTGATGAATTTTGGTACATAGATAATTGGGAACCAGGAGACGGACATAGGCTATTTTTTCACTTAAAGAATGGGATATGAGGGAGAAAGAGGGAAGAAAAGGGAAAACTTAGCGTTGCTATTACAAATCAATAAGGCGCAAGGGGAACTGTTTTACCCCGAATTTAACGCGAGCAAAGCCGCGGGCAAAAGCTAGTTAAATATAAAAGATCCATTACACAAATAGTATTTGACTTTTATTAACACAGTTTGTGTCATTTAGGTATAGTATGAGTACTAATTTTAAAACGGTTATCATGAGGCAACGGCATTTCCTAGAACCGAACGTTCAAAGCCATGGAATGCAAGCAGACTGTTCAGAAACCCTTACATCAATATTAGTAAAAGGAAAGATTTGTGTGTTTGTTTGTATCGAAGAGACTCCAAAACTACTGGACCGATTTTAATAATTTTTTCACTAATAGGAAGCTACATTATCAGTAAGTAACATAAGTCAACATCACATCAAATCACATCATCATCGTGGGTAGTAGTACCCACGGGAGCGGGGCAGCAACTAAAGACGCGGGTGAAACCGTGCAATACATCTAGTAGATAATTTAAGCAAGTCAAGCTCTAGACTTATATTAATGTACCGGTACTACTGATATCCACCAACACACTGGGCACGCGTAGTAGCAACAACAACTAAACCATTAGCAATGATTAAGAACTTAATGAGTAGCAGGGAAATGAATCCGCGCCATGGCGGGTATACGCCCTTGGGAATCATGTAAACCCTTTTTTTTTTTTAAAAAACAAGATATGCATACTTCCAAGTCTATTCATATCTGAATGCGCTAAATTGGTTAAAATCCATGTATGCAATATGTGGTCTTATATTTAATTAGATATATAGCAGGCACTATTTCACCCAAATGTTTTAATGTCACATTATTATGACTATGTGTTAAGGATATGTAATTAATAATTTAAGACCTAAACTGTACCAACATTTACTGCAAATAAATTGAATTAAAATGAGAAGTTTTGTATTGTAAACCAATCCTTATAAAGTTGCTGCGATCCGTAACTACCAATAGAAACAATAAAAAAAGAAAATTACCCCTCTGCGATCGTAAAACATCTTTGTATGTGCAATTAAGAAGGTAATAAAAAATGGGAAAAACAGACTCGCTTACAATGTTATGAAAAACTACATCCGTTTTTGATTTTTGGTCAATTTATGTAAAATGTAGAATGTTTTTGTTTGAAACAAGCAAGTCAAAGGCAAATTTTAACTGACCTTTGAATTTGCTTAATAATAACTTTTAACTGTAACGTTTATTTTTCAATCTAAGGCGCGTCGCCCACACGACCAAGAGTCGAGGCGCAGTTGAGGCCCGGGCGCATTTAGGCGCGTCGCCCACAAGAACAACAGTCGAGGTGCAGTCGGGGCGCCGGCGCGTTAGGTGCGTCGTCCACACGACATTTGTAAAGAAAATCTCGTTGCGGCGTGACTAGTATGTGCCTGCGCCTCAACTGCACCTCGACTGTTGACCTCGCACCTCGACTGCGCCTCGACTGTTGGTCGTGTGGGCAACGCGCCTTAGTATACAAGCGTCTCCTAACAAACACTGCAAATATAAGCTGACTAAAGTGAATATTCCAATATTTATCAGGCATAGAAACCCACTTTATAAATGCAAATACTCGTATTAACCGTCAATTTAATTATCTTTTATTATTTTTGCTTTTTTATCGAGAGCACTCGCGCCATGTGCCTAATGAACGTTTTTCTATTTTATTTATCTCTTTTGAACTAAGATGAATTAGAATGTTTAACAACATTTTGCACACCGTCCTTACATTTACATCTAAAATTTACAGAATATCATCTAAAACTTACCGGTTCTCTCCTGGTCCAAGTTTATTGTTTTCAACTATAGCCGTAGCTCTGATCCTATGATCAGGTTGTTCCCCAATCAGTTTCTCACTCCTACCGTTGTTCAAATGCTCCCTAGCCACACTGTACGATATGTCACAAATATCCCTATCAACAACCACACCACTATCACTTTCACAAATCACTTTAACTTTCTCACTCGTGTCAACTTCGTGTTTCTCCGGTTCCACCTTATCTTCTTCTTTTATTATGTCCTTCTCTTTCTTTTTGTCGATGCCGTTGGCTATGACGGGGGCTGGCTTTGCCTGGAGGGATTTGGGTTGGGCTTTTGGCGAGGAGATGGTGGGTTTGCTCTCGATTGCTCCGTTTTCGTTTATTGATGTCACGTAGACTGTCGAGTTTGCTATGTAGCCGTTGAGCTCTTGTCTGTTTTCTGGCTGAGTTCGTTTCCGACGGTTTAGCTGGAACAAAAGAAAACAATCAATATGAGAATAGTTATTTTTCGAGTTTACTCCTTAAGAATCGATTTTCATATATAAGGCGCCCGGTATGAGAAAAATCCGAGGGGTAAAGCCTATTATAGTAACGAAAATGTGTCACGTTTTTAGTGCGCACCTTTAGTGCGCAACTTTCTAATTTGGCTGTGAGTGTATTAAGACGTACATATGGTATGCTGTATAGGCGACTATACCTATATACTATATGTTATTGGGCTTGTTTGTTTCTATCAGTGTCGATGTATTTATATTTTTTCATTAATTTGTGAATTTACCCTTTCATATGGTATTAATCTTTTTTCAGTTGAATAAACTCTTTTTGCGTATGGTTAGATACTCGTACTAGATACTCGGAGTAAACTCCAGTCGTGCGTCGGAGCTGACACACACACTTTGTTTTTATTGTAAATTATGATGAATGGAAAAGAAGAAGATAGCTAACGAAAAGGATAGATGGATTGAGTGCGTAAATGATGATGCTGCTGAAATGGGAGAATGAAGGAAAAAAATGAGTTCAGTTCATTTATTCGGTGGATACCCAAACTGTATCTTGAAGACCTCTGATACAAATTCTATGTTTCGAACTGTCATGTCTATCCGATTAAATCATAGATAATTAACCAAACGACAATGTCGTCTTGACCTGATTTCAAGACACATTAGATAATAAAATTAACTACCGCTAGAAGCTAGCATGCAATATTTATGGCATCAAAACTACATTAGTTGCCTATAGAATTACATTTGTTATAGGTACTCCTACTAATGATGTTCGTACATGAGAACAACATAATGTTACACTAGTTCCAGATCGTGGCTTTATTTGCAAGGATGTTGAATTTAACAAGCATAAGGCTCTGTCACACTGTCGGCAGGAAAACGACTTGATAGCGTGTGTTTTCTTGCTAGAGACCTCGCTCAACAAACGTACATTCATCGGATAGATATAGTACGAGTCAGTAAAAGAGATGTTATAACGATATACGATATAGATGATATTACGTTAGTATATTGACTTGTCTCGCGAGATTGTAGACATCTGGGATGTGGAGTGCTAAGCGATCAGTGTGCCGATAGTCGTATCTGCCAATGGCTTAATTGCCAAGAGCCTCGACCAATACCTGAGGAGGCTCTCGTTAGGTAGCTGGATCAAGGACTTAATACAGAAAGCGGTACTCCTGGACAGGGCTCGTATTGTTAGGAGGTTCCTTTCTATGGAGCCTTGACTGCCGGTAGCTTGGATACTTCCCGATACCGGTGGGCTCCTATTTTTGTATTTTAATATGTTTTTTTTTGTCGCGGATCTAAGTTAGACGTCGAGTTGCCTGAGAAATCGTTGTTCAAATTCTGTATCTGCATAATTGCAATCGGGTACATTATAATATTAAATTACATTTCGATGCCGATCGAGATAATTTAAAAATATCAACACAATACATTATTAATGATACAATGACACCTTGCTAAAAAAAAAACACGGCAGATGTAAAGCCTTTGATTGTGTTTATTGGCTTGCTTTAGAACGTACTCAAGGTTCCAGAGACAAGTGCAGATAATAAAGCAATTATTGTTATAGAACCATAGTAATTACAAGTTTTTAATTCTATTTTAAATGTAATAAAACACTGGCAACCTGGACAGAGGTTTTTCGAGAACCTTTTTCCGTGCGCCACCAGCTTTTTATATTATTACTAGCTGGCGCCAAGGCTTCCAACAGCAGCTCGACCAACAGTCGAGGCGCGGGCGCGAAAATCTCGTTGCGGCGTGCCTCTTATGTGCCTGCGCCTCAACTGCACCTCGACTCACTCAATCGACTACTCAGCAGTCGCACTTACGACCGAAAGACCAATGGAGCATTCCTGTATAGTACGATATAGGTATAGTGAATTGTAAGCGGTATGCGAACTCAACCATGTTTAAGTCCACCCGCAGCCACTTATCGCCGTTCTCAGCACATTTAACACGATTACTGAAGTGTGGATTTCCGTACCGCTTCAAGATGGTGATAAAAAATACACTGACATAGCCTACTACGTTATAATAAATACACACTGCACACAGATATGCAATGGCGATGGAAAAAGCTTTTAAACAAAAAAAAAATTTAATTACTCCGAGCTTGTGGAACTCCTAATAATTCAAAATAACACACTGGACCACATTGTAGTCTTTAAATAAATAAATAAAAAAAAAAATGTTCCCAATGGCTGTGCTGCCAAAATTGGTAACATTTGGACTTACGATGCGCTGCGCACGGAACAAATATTTGTATCCAGGGTAGCTGTTCTGGGTCTGGCTGTTCGATTGAATTTTGCTTTTAGGTTTTCGTCCTAGTTTCATAAACGGCTATGATTAATTCATTAAGAAGGAGTAAGGAAAAAACGACCGGTATTAAAAATACCAAAGCTTGTTTTTATAGCAGTAAAATTATAACAAAAAGCGAAAATCATAATAAAACATGCCAAAAAGTAGAAAAATCTGCTCCTAACGTTCACAAGATGACAGTGTCATGGTTTTTTATGAAAAATGCTAATGGCCCCGAACAATATGTCACCGTTTGCGACCCCAATTAGTAGCAAAAACACCACTCGTCTATAAGCACATTTAAAAACGTGGAATGCAACAAGTGGGCCCTTGATCTGCCTATTATATCGTGGGGTAAACCTTTTTGTAAGCTGAAGAAATGAAGACACACGCACTTGGAAGGAATTTGTGGACTTCGCGCAGTACGTGTTGTGATTTTTTGCCGAATTCTGTTGATTAAGATATGAATTGTTAATAATATATTTTGTACTAGCTTTTGCCCGCGGCTTCGTTCGCGTTGAATTCGGGGTAACACAGTTCCCCGGTTCCTGTAGTTTTGCCCTTGCGCCTTATTTATTATAATAGCAAAGCTAAGTTTTCTCCCTTCTTTCTCCCTCATTTCTCACTTAGCCTATGTCCGTCTCCTGGTTCCTAACTATCTCTGTATCAAAATCGGTTAAGCCATTTAGGCGTGAAGACGTAACAAACAAACAAACTTTCGCTTTTATAATATTAGTAAGGAAGTAAGGATTGTCATATTGCAAAAATATGTGGCTATGGTGATTTAGGGCCAGCCGTGAGATACACAACATTGTCTTTTTTTACTGTTTAGATCTTTTGTTGTTCTGTGCACGTGTGGCAAGTGTCAAATTAACATGTTTTCTTTCTATCTTTCCTTCTAAGAGAATTGTTGGACGTCAAACGGCAAGATAGGCAGACGACATTGCTGCTATCGCGGGTAGGACTGGACAGGACTAGCCCAAGAACGTGGAACTTGAAAAATGTTACACCACAGACTACCTACAGTACTGTTTCTCCTCCTTTAAATCCATCCAAAGGTTGTCTTGAAAAGATCGCTTTTAGCGATAAGACTGCCCATTGTGTCACCCTATTTATAAGTTTTTTAATGTTATTCTCGTTATTTGTATGGTGTACATAAAAAAGAATATTCTATCTATCTATCTTGGCATAAGCAAAGAGGCGTGAAATCTGGCTGTAGATGATGCTGTGGTGGTTTTACAGCCGGAAGCCTTTCTTCAGAATGCGGCTGTTGGTGATTTACCCGTAAACATTCGGGAGCCTAAGTTGCTTTATCGTATGCTCTGGGTCTTAAGTTCCCTTAGTCGTCTCTTACGACTTGCCCCATGCAAGTCGTAAGAGACGACTAAGGGAACAAGATGGAAAGGCCTTATTCTTGATCCAGGATCACACGGAGATCTTGATAACCACGGATCATAAAAATAACACAACCTTCTATTATGCCCGCAAATGCATACAGGATCAAATTAAACTAGTTAGCGAAATTCAACAGCGGATGTCAGTTTCTAAATACGACAAAACAAAGATATTTTTTTTTAGTTCCATCGTGTTTTGGGTTTTGAAGCATTTATTGCAAAAAAGCTGCGAGTTTCTGTGGTCCTGTATTCTGATAATTGAATCAACATCAACAATTGGATAATTGTTTAAAGGTTTGTCACATCAATTGCCAATTATAGGTTCATGGACCAAACCAAGATCAGAGTCAACAAATTGATCTGAATGAGATCATCCTTGATGTAAACACCAACATCATAAAAGAAAAGGTTAATTAATAAAACCGGCCAAGAACGAGTCAGATACGTACACCGAGGGTTCCGTACAAACTTGCGACATAAGCAGCCATACCTTTTGATTGCGTAGACTTAGAGGGTTGATTTTTTCACAACACAAAGAGACTACAGATTTAAATATATGGTTTAATTTCAACGAGATATCTCCACTCGTTCCCGAGATACAGGGTCTTGACAGACAGACAGACGGACAACAAAGTGATTCTATAAGGGTTCCGTTTTTTCATTTTGGGGTACGAAACCCTAAAAAGACGACATGCATCATCTGCTTAGACTTTTCCTTAATCATGTGGGGTTGGTTTCTTGGCTTCCAGTGTAACCAGATGGAGCTGAACACCAATACATTTTAAAGAAAATAACGTTGTCCCACTCTAGGAATTTCTCCTGTATCGTGGGTGCGTTAGAAACATTTAAATTCACATACACAAACAGCCAGACCCAAAACAGCTAATTGTAGGCCATACAAATATTTGTTCCGTGCAAGAATCGAACCCGTGACACGCAGCGCAGCAGTCAATCGCTTAGTCACTCACTTTACATTGAGCGACTGCCTACCTGTCCCCTACTACAACGCAGTTTTAAAAAAAAAAAAAACAAAATAAATTTATTTCCTTACATTGAAAAGGTAAAAATCTAAATAAAGTATCCTATTTACAAAGCAGTGAAGGAGATAAAGAAGCTAAAAGAGAAATGATTTTCACCTGTTTTAACTGCAAATGATATTGAAATAATGTGGAGCAAGAGAGAGAATCAAGTGCTCTCTAACTACGAGTGAAGTAACGAATGGTCGGAGACGATGGTACGAACGGTTTGTTGTGTGGGCCAAATGAGAAGCGCACGCAGTTATGTAGATGCAAAATAATCCTTGCTAATATTATAAAAGCGAAAGTTTGTTTGTTACGTCTTCAAGCCTAAATGGCAAAACTGATTTTGATGAATTTTGGTACAGAGATAGTTGGGACCCTGGAGACAGACATAGGCTACTTTTTGTCTCTTTCTAACCCCCACTTCCCTAAAGTAGGGGGTGGAAGTTTGTATGGAGCATTCCGGAATTTTCAAGATAGGAAGTTAAAAATTGGTATGCGGACTATTTGTCAGTAACAAAAACATCGTGCATCATTTTTTTTGGTAATCTTCTCCCAACCTCTTAAAAGAGTAGGGGATGAAATTTTGTATGGGACTTTTCGCAGTTTTCAAGGTAGGAAGCTAAAAATCGGCACACACACTCTTTGTTATAAACGAAAAATGCCTGCAAATAAGAAAAGGGTAGGGTGTGTACATGGGTTGCGGGTTGTTCGAAAGAGGTACCGCGGAACATAAAGGGCAGTAGAAGGAACATGGGTGGGTTGTACACAGTACAAGTCTGACACTTCCCCCGCACAGCACAGAGTGGGAGAATTTATTAGTAATATGAACCGACTGCCTATCTAATCTCCACAACTCAGAAAGATAAATAAAGATCAGGGAGTCGAACTCACGCTTCGTGGATTCCGTACAAACTTGCGACAATAACGGCCATATCTTTTGATTGTGTGAACTTAGAGGGTCGATTTTTTCACAGCTGTTCCCGAGACAGAGGGTCTTGACAGACGAACAACAAAGTGATTCTATAAAGGTTTATTCCCTTGAGGTAAGGAGGCCTTAAAAAATTACTTAAAATAAACACGGCAAAAACTCTTACTAATATTATAAAAGTGAAAGTGAGTTTGTTATGTCTTCATGCCTGAATGGCTTAACCGATTTTGATGAATTTTGGTACAGAGATAGTTGGGACCCTGGATACGGACATAGGCCAAAAAATATTTAAATAAAAGTGAGAATAGGGGGAGAAAGAGGGATGAAAAGGGGAGAGAAAGAATTTTTTTTTTCGATCATCACGCGGGTTAAAGTTACCGTCGTTAAGTCGGTCGGAGATTATCCTTACTAATATTATAAAAGCGAAAGTAAGTTTGTTTGTTTGTTTGTTTGTTTGTTTGTTACCTCTTCACGCTTTAATGGCTGAACCGATTTGGATGAATTTTGATACAGAGATAGTTGGGAACCAGGAGACCGACATAGGCTAATTTTTATTTGAAAAAAGTGGGATGTGAGGGAGAAAGAGGGAAGAAAAGGGAACACTTAGCGTTGCTATTACAAATCAATAAGGCGCAAGGGGAAATGTGTTACTCCAAATTTAACGCGGGCGAAGCGAAAGCGAAAGCTAGTTTTAAATAAATGTAAATGCCTCTCTAAACTTGCACCATCATAGAAGTGTGCTCGCCAAGTGGAGTTGAACTGAATGCAGCCCAGCTCACTTGGTCCCATTGTCCTAGCTAATCTATTGTACGCTTTCCATTATGTGTGCCCGCCATGTACACGCTGTGTCTCCCAACTTGGACCATCAAGTCGAGTGGCCTCAAGTAGTGGACTGAATGCAAGCCAACTCGCCCGCAAACACTGTCCTGGCCAATTTATTGTATGTAGTGTTATACGTATGTACTGAAATACTCTACAACCTTATGTAAACGTACTGTATTTTACAGCTCGGGCCCGGAGTCGAGTGGTCTCGTCGAGTGGACTAGTCGAGTGTTGGACTTAGGGCAGGCCAGCTCGCTTGTTCTTACTTGACTATTGTACGTTGTCTATACAAACGAGACGGTGTCCTAACCTACGCCTGGAGTCGAGTGGTTTGTTCAAGTAGTGTTGCTGCTTAAATACAGGCAAACTCACTTGCACACATAATTGCATATTATAAAGCTTTATTCATTAATTTACTCATGTTTGAGACTTATGTATGACTATACATCGTTGGACTCAACGACGACACGGTTGGCGTAGTGGCAGAGCGATCGACTGCTGCGCAGCGTGTCGCGAGTTTGATCCCCGCACGAAACAAATATTTGTATGGAACAGCTGCCCTACCATAACGTGTTAAATCAGAACTTATTCCGCTGAGTGAAAGGGACAGAGCCATACAGGGTGTCTAGCACCATCTCTATCACTCAGTGGAATAAGTTCTGCTTTAAGATATCATAGTTGGCCTACTGATGGTTGTTCCGGGTCTGGCTGTTTGTGTTGAGTTTAAATGTTTGTAAACGTACCCACCACACAGGAGAAATTCCTTGTGTGGGACAAAGTTTAAAAAAAATCGATAAAAATCGAAATGTAAAATGCAAACCCCAATTAGAATGGGACAAGGATAAATATTTCCGTAACAGTACGTTCTCATTGACCAATTAGATATATGACATATTAAAATAAAAAAAATATTTTTCTATTTCTTCATTAAGTCAACATCTTTTATCTGTTAAAACATTATGTTTTTGTGTAAATGTCTCGAAAACTCACAGATACATTATGTACCCGCTGTCGTTTACAACTTGGGCCACCGAGTCAAGTGGCCTCGTCAAGTTGAGTGTTGGACTGAATACAGGCCAACTCGCTCGCATACAATGTCCTAGCTAATTTATATTATGTTCTATTTAACTGCATGTACAAGTAACAAAGACATTTAAATATACCTACGATACAAAAGACAAAGTGAACAACATCCTAATGTATTTGCTACTAGCTGGCGTCCGTGGCTTTGCCCGCGTATAGATCGAAAAAAAAGAATCCAATGTGTTATTCCAGACTTAAATCTACCTCTGTGCCAAATTTCATCAAGATACGTTTGGTCGTTTAGACGTGAAAGAGTCATCCATCCTCACAAACATTCGCATTTATAATAAATAATGTAGTAGGAAAACCAACTGCAAAAACTACTTAAATACATTGTCTATCAAAAAAGTATTTGTTCAGGGTGTGATTCAAACCATTTCGGACTGAACAACTTAAGACCACCGTCGACAGAAACATCAGCTGTCCCGTACAAAACTTCATAAACTACGTACTGGCTGCTAAATTATAGCTGGTTTTTTTAGCGATTAAATCACATCTTGTAAAATGAGAACATCTTACTAGTGCACACTGTATCCTTATACCGTTTCACAGCCTCACTGCGACATTAAATCAGTTTTTCTGTGGTTTTTTCTCTGGTAGCCTCTCTATAGTATCTTTGATTTGATTGGTTAGTCCTTAGACTTGACACACCAAATATTTGTGCAACTGACAGGTAGTTGTTCCGGGTCTGGCTATTCGTGTATGTGAGTTTAAATGTTTGTATCCGCACCCACGATATAATAGGAGACATTGTAGTGTAGAGCAGTTTAAAAAAAAGATATTCTTCAACCAATATTGTTGGCGCCTTCATCCTTATTCACCTAACTTTAACAATATGCATGCTTTGTTCTATCTTAGCTAAACATATTTGTGCCTTATAAATAAGTATTTAACACCATTGTATACCATGTTTTAAGCAAATAAATATTTCATTTATTATTTATAACCATAAATAACGCCGGGAGAGGAAGCCCCTGAAAGGACAAACGCCTGACCATATTGGTAAGGTTCTTCAGAAAGTTAAAGTGCGTAGTACTCAACAACAACCGGCGTGTGTGTATGACAGCTGATCATACACAGACGCCTGTTGTTGTATGAGCGTGGACGAGGCAAAAGGCGTAGGCGAGGATCGTAGCAGGATGCGTTCTGTGGTTACTGCCTACCCCATGAGAAAAAGTCGATTTATGTAGGTACTTAAATAACCATTTTTCTAGTTTTGCTATCAGTACATTCTGAAACTGTCCTAAGAACGTCAAAAGACTTGTAAGTGATACACAAAATATCTTAAAACTGTCGACTGGAATCAAAATTCCAATTTAAACAGCTAATAATGGCGATTGATAGTTCACTTTCATAAGGGTGTGCACACATTGCTCTTTATAATTCCATGACGCGCGTTTAAATGCGCAAGGTAGTGAATTCATCAATGTGTCGTATATTAACACCTTGACTAGCTACGTAAGGTATCTGCATATATTACGCAAGTAAACAAGACTAGTGCATTAACATGTAGGACAAGTCGCATTATCCTTAAGTCTACAGGCAGTTTGGACATGTCACGTCAAGAGGTGTGATTCGCTTGAACGACGATGGGCGCTGCGAGCGATGACGGGCACTTGGCTAGTAATATCAATCATTGAATACAAAGACAACTGTTTCTGAACTGTAGTCTCTGCTACTATACAAGTATATCACATATTAGCTGTTAAATCACACTGTTCTTCCTTCTTTCTATTTTTTTAGATCTAGCTTTCTTCTTCGAGGCATACCGAATCTGTCCTCTGGAATCACATCAGTGGTTACTTTCTTCTAAATATCATACAAAATACGGTAAGTCTTTTTAATTTGGCAGCTGTGTTGTCTATGCCTACAATTTTTGTTTATGGATGCTATTCCATTACGGTTAGTAATCTTGAATCTAAGAATATTTTGCTCGCTGGTGGCCTCACTGGCAGCAAATTCACACTTATATATTGATTGTTGAAATTCTTACCTCTACAGACAACTTGGACATGTCAACAGGCGTGATCCGCTTGAGGGCCGAAAGCCGCTGCAAACGCTGCCGCGCCTGCTCCTCCACAGCAATGAGGAAAGCATCCTGGATGATGTTGTGGCCGATGTCTGATACTGTGAACAAAAGAGAAAATGGTTAATGTTTTTTGTTATGAGATACTACTATCCAAACTAGATATAATATACTTTTCAAACCATCACGTTGTATTTAGGTTGCGTAAATCCTTACTTATATTATAAAAGCGAAAGTGAGTTTGTTTGTTTGTTACGTCTTCACGCCTAAATGGCTAAACTGATTTTGATGATTTTTGGTACATAGATGGTTGGAGGACACCGTTACCCTGGATACAGACATAGGCTATTTTTTTAAAAAAAAAGATTGATATATTAGAGAGAAAGAGGGAAGAAAAGAGAAAACTTTGCATAGCTATTACAATAAATTAGGCGCAAGGGCAACAACTACAGCTAGCAGGTATCTGCAAATCAGGAGAGGGGAACTGTGTTATCCCTAATTTAACGCGAGCAAAGCAGCGGGCAAAAGCTAGTTATTTATAGATACTACACGAGTGCAACCATACCAGTGCATATTGAGCTAGAACAGTGGGTAATAGCCCATTTCCCTTAATTGAGAGGAAAGCAAATTCCCAGCAGTGGGCCCAGCTAGGCTGTCTAAAGACTGCACCGTAATTTATTACTTATATATAAAAGTGATAATTTTCTTAATGGAACTAAGCATACAATAATAAACATTATTAAAAAGTAATTAGGTATTTTTGACGACACGGTTGGCGCAATGTTGAAATATTAGTTGGCGCAATGTTATTATATATAAATATTTGTAAGGCCTACAGATAGTTGTTCCGGGTCTGGCTATTTATCTATGTGAGTTTAAATTTTTGTAAACGCACCCACGATACAAGAGAAATACATAGTGTGAGAAAACGGTTTAAAAAAGTGGTCACGCGTCCTACGCGCGTTAACATCAATGTGTACACACCCTTAAATACATTGAAATGGCTAATGCAGCCGCACAACGTCCGATAGATTGGATTAAGAGCTTACCTATTTCATTAAGCCGTTTTAAAGTAATCCTTAACATCAAATACATTAGGTATGACACACGGGTAAAATGACAAATGAAATAGCAGTCGTGTTAATTGGTAGATCAGCTTAAAAAAGCCATTTATTTATCACTAGCTGTTCCACGCGGTTTCACCCACGCTGCTCAGCTCACCTATTGGTCGTAGCGTGATGTTATATAGCCTATAGGCTTCCTCAAGAAATGGACTATCCAACACTAAAAGAATTTTCCAATTCCAACCAGTAGTCCCTGAGATTAGCGCGTTCAAACAAACAAACAAACAAACTCTTCAGCTTTATAATATTAGCACAGATAATATAATACTAATATTAGTATAGATGATCGACTTAATGATATAAAAAAAAAACCGGTCAAGTGCAAGTTGGGCTCACGCACCGAAGGTTTCGTACAAACTTGCGAAATAAACGGTTATATCTTTTGACTGCGAAGAAGAAGGTTAATTGTTTTTTTGGTCCCACTTTAGAAGGTTAAATTGTTTTTGGTCCGTTTTTAGGGTTCCGAACCTCAAAAGAAAATACGAAACCCTCATGGGATAACAAAATCATCATATTTTATTTCACATACATAGGCACTTATAAAACGTCGAGAAAAGGTGCACGTCTATCTGTCATGAACGACATAATCTCGAATTTGAAATTCAAACCATATAAGTAGGTATTCAAATCTGTGTTCCTATTGTGCTGTGAAAAAATTAACCCTCTTAATCTACGCAGTCAAAATATATGTCAGTTTAGGTCGCATGGAGCCTTCGATACACGACTCCGTCTCGTACTTGGCTGCTTTTTAATATATCAACCAGGGGCCTTAGTCTGCTATTACAATGGTGTCAGAATGGTCGACCACTGATCGCATAATGGTTAATTTTGACAAGTTTGGTAATCTGCTACATACTAAACTTGTCAAAATCAACCATTATGCGATCAGTGATCGACCATTCTGACACTATTGTAATGGCAGACTAAGGCCCTAGCAATACCGTCAAAATTCATAATCTAAAGACACATACATCAACATCGATGGAAACAATTCGCGTGCCGATGGTGCAATTAATATTCAGCCGGCAATCTAGGGCCTCCCAGATGAGTCAGCCATTGCGACTGTGAATATATAAGGAGTATAGGTAGGATTGTAGGTAGAACCTGAGACACTGGACGGATGATTTTTGATAAAATCTCTATAGGATAGTTTGGTAGCATTTTGGTTAAATTTTTTCACCATGAAAATTGCAAATGAAAACTAGTATTCGGAGTTTTAATAAAAATCCCTGAGAGGTGTCAAGGGACATCCGGATGGAACGAAGTTATTATTTATTATGTACAAAAATCCTGTGTACACTCAACAAAAATAACTGGCATGCTTTCTATGAGAAAGAGAGAGAGAAGTTGGTCTTAAGCAAAAAGTGTCAGGAAAGGCGAACTGTGTTACCCCGAATTTAACGCGAGCGATGCCGCGAGCAAAAGCTAATATAAAATAAAAGGCAGGGAATGTGAATAGAGAACCGAATACCAGAGGATTGCACATCAAACAGCTTTGGCAGTTACCCCAGCGCCCCTGGTGTCGCTATGAGGAAAACCACACCAAATATTGCAACAACATTCAAATCAACACTTTCCTACTAACTGCGAATCACGTTAAATCCGCAACCCGAATAAAGCGCTTTGCTTCTACATCTATTGTGCGAACACATCTACTATATAAAAATAAATCGGGTTTTCCTTCCTGACGCTATAACTCCAGAACGCACGAACCGATTTCCACGGTTTTGCATTCGTTGGAAAGGTCTCGGGCTCCGTGAGGTTTATAGCAAAGAAAAGGTAGAAAGGTAGAAAGGTAGAAATTGCATAGCAACTCATGCGCCGGGTCACAGCTAGTAGTCTTTGAAATGCACTGCCGTCTTCTCTGTTATCTGATTAATAACATCTAGATCACTTCAAAGTTCGACGACACGGTTGGCGCAGTGGCTGAGCGATCGACTGCTGCGCTGCGTGGTGCGGGATCGGTCCCCGCACGGAACAAATATATGTATGTACAGATAGTTGTTCCGGGTTTAGTAGTTTGTGCATGTGACTTTAAACACACACATGGTACAGTACAGGAGAAATTCCTAGCGTGAGGCAGTTTTTTTACAAAAAAAATTGAGATGGAACGAAGTTATTTTTATTATGTATAAAAAACCGTATACATACACTCAACAAAAATTATCGTGACACCACACTGTTCAAATCGGAATAGAAAGACGAAACAAAAATAACTGGCTTGATTTCTATGAGAGAGAGAGAGAGAGACAGAGATACTCACGCATGCCATACGGCTTACAATTGTAGCAAAAAGTGTCGTTACAACTTTTGGTCTTATTTTTTTCCGTCTAGCCCTCTTTCGCAGCGATAAGGAACTTCGTCCAAAAAAGAAAGAAAAAGTTCGATTGAATCAGTTCCTTCAACACAAGCGGTCTCCACCCTAGGCTACGTCATCACTTCACATCAAACGGGCAAATGCAAGCCTTATTAGTACATTAAAAAATTTCACAACATTCGAAACAAACTTTTCTAATAAATGGCACTTTAACCCACGCAAAAGTCACTCACAATTTCCTCAAATAAACATACTTTCTGCTAGAACCCGGATGAAAGGTCTCGACGATGATCAACCGCACCCCAGGGGTAGCTAACTTATTTACTATGCCTGAAAGTACACTGTAAGGGGACGACCCATAAAAATGAAAAATGTGCCTCCCTTTAGCACTTTAGTGTAGGAAAAGCGGGAAAATTTTAGGGATTTTTGAGTTCCTTAGAAAGGTCATTTGGTGTGGAATTCCGGGGTGTGTAAGGTACTGTGAACGTGAATGTGGGCTTTGGGATTTGAATCCAAAAGAATTTGGTAGGTCCCTGTGGTATGTACACCGAGCTCACTTAAAGTCAACCAATTTTCAACCTTATTACGTACAAGGGTGAACAGTGGTCGACCGTCACTGTCTTCGGTTATACTTAAATATATTGTAAAGGATTTCTTTAATCTGTTTATACCCAAGGAACTAACCTTTGATTTTTCGGATTATTATAATAATTATATTTCATTTATTTGCACGAAATATGGTGCTTACAGATCTTAAAATACAATAGACACAGGACTTCATGTTTCGCCTACTAAATTTAGCATGCAAATTTTTAGTTGTGCCATGTTTCTTACTAATTAAAAAAAATAAGGAAGTACAAATGTCTAAATAAGAATACAGGCATGTCAAAATTTATAAAATTACATAATTGACAAATTAAATTAATTTTAGGAATTTGTGCGTATTGTATAATTTTCAGTTGCTTCGGTGAGGGAAACAGCGTGAGGAAACCAGCATGTCTGTGTGATATTTCTCGACGGCATGTTAGCAAGTCAGGAGGCCAATTGGCGGCAAAGAAACTCGATTTACACCAGTATAGCCACAAACTAACCACACGATAACGAACGAACGAATCTATTTGTTGCAAGATTACCAAATATCTTCAAATCAAAGTATGTCTTGAAAAGATCGCTTTTAGCGATAAGACCGCTCATTGTGTCACCCTATTTATAAGTTGTTTAATGTTATTCTTTTTATTTGTATGGTGTACATTATTAAGAATATTCTATCTATCTATCTTCGGTTCAGACAGGCCAATGACAATGAATTAGCAAGGATTAACAGTCATAATATTGATTTACTTGATCACTATAGAGATATATGCAAGAGAAAAGAGAGGATCTTCTGTCAAGTAGTGCTATTCTCCAAGAATACAGCTTTGAAAGCAGCGCTGACTCTAAACGACTTCCTATGGACGCTGCGGCAGCTCTACGCTCGAAGCTGTATTCTTATAGAATAGAACAACAGACATCTTGTATCAGGGCTGTTGTTGATATCCTTAACTCGTCGGCTATTCAAGATATAATTAGAATTAAAAAACGTGTTCATTTGTTTCATTCATATAAGTACCGGTATGTATGTATGTATTCATTCAGAAAAACTTGCACAAATCTGCGCCATGACTTATTTGATTAATGATGATTTGTTTTTTGTAAATCGTTGCTGGATAAAATATAATTATGTATAACTATTTTAATGGCATCTAGCTTTTGTTATTAAATCAGTTATGGTTTTGAAACTTATATCCATCCATTGCATTAAAGATATCAGTAAATCAGAGGGCCCTGGAAGGGGCACCGCCTGCCGGAACTCTAAGGGGAAAAGAAGGATTATGTTTGGTTTGTAGTCAGTACAAGTCTGACACTCCCTTCCGCTCCGACTAGAGTGGGAGAAGTCATTTGATGATTTTCCATTCGAAATATAAAATTAAAAGGGCTGTTAAAGATATCTTTATCTCGTCGGTTATTCAAACATCTTCTTGTTCTGTTTGTATTGTCAAACGCCTTTTTTTTTAAATTTATCAAAATGAAAATATAATGAAAAAAAAAATATTGATGATGATTTTTCGCCGCGATAAGTCATTGCTTTGCAACATTTCATTATAACTATTTTAATGGCATCAAACCTTTGTTATTGTATCTAGCCATGGTTAAACCCTTGTTCCAAGCAAATTTAAAAAGGGATCTCCAGCTAGCTCAATCCGCAGATAGTCACACATCGTCCTTGTACAAAAACTAGACCTCGCAGGCTCTAGACCAGACACAAGTACATATAATAAGTACCGTTCTACCGTTTGCACTGGAATGTATATTAAAAACTGGTTCCGTACCAACCGGAGTACTAGCTGACCAACTTGCTGGACTAAACAATTGATTTTCTACTCTATTTGTTGATGGTAAGTTTTATTTCGGTTTGAGGGAAGTGGTGGTCGCTTTCTGATGTCAAAGATACGTGATACATCATCATTAGTGATGTTTTGTGGGAATCTGATGGTTATGTGGTTGTGTTTAGGGGTTATTATTGCTTGGTTGAGAGTGTGTTTTGATAGATATAGAGCTATCTTGAATGTAGCTGCGCAGAAACGCTCTCTGAATTTAGGCAGCATCATGCCTTTTTTTAAGGATGATGAAAAAAGAACCATTATCTGTCAATTTTTGGTTGTGGATCGCTGGTGTCTGTGGTAGGTAGTGATGATGAAGAAAACTGCTCATCATTTTCCTGCCCTTGTCCCATTCTATTTGGGGTCAGCGCAACACGTTTTCTTCTTCCATTCTCCCTTATCAGACGTCACGGCATCATTTACTCCTTTCTCCTTCATATCATTCCTTACACAATCCATCCATCTTTTCTTTGGCCTTCCTCTCTCTCTCGCTCTCTCTCTCAACTGCTGTCACATCTAATGAGATTGACTAGCTGAAGAACCAAAAATAGTTTTGTCTACAATTTTTTTTTAATACAGAGTAGAGTGGGCCTAGAGTGGAGCACGCTTGCTAAGAAGAAACCGATTCACTCAAATTTCAAAGAGACTTATAGTACGGCCAACGAGAAGCGATACGAAAGGTCATTAACCTAAAGAACAACTGTGGCGTTGACAATCTAATATTTAGCTCTTTCCATCTTGTGCCTTTGTCGTAATGTCTCGTTCTCCCGGCAAAAACATGACAACGTTAAGACGGGTTCGCCAACATTCGGGCGGCCATTTTAGATGGGGTTTTAGCATGGGTTTTGTTTACATTTTGTATCGCTTCTCGTTGGCCGTACAGCCGTACTATAGATTATAATAATCCGGGAAGAGAAAACCGGGCAGTGAATTCCACAGATTGGTGGCGGTTTCCTAAATAAATTTGATATTTGCAGTCATCCAGGCGATCATGATAATTTCTATAAATGCCACATATTGCAGCGGACAGCCAACGCTCTGCGCTCACGCACGATGTCCAAGCTGTTCTTTAGCTATGTGTTGGCTTCCAATCTTACCTGATTCAGCTGCATACCAGTATTTAATATGGAGCGACTATTTATCTAACCTCCACAAATCTTTACTAATATTATAAAAGCGAAAGTGAGTTTGTTTGTTTGTTACCTCTTCACGCTTTAATGGCTAAACCGATTTTGATGAATTTCGGTACGGAGATAGATGGGAACCAGGAGACGGACATATAATTATTTGAAAAAATTGGGATATGAGGGAGAACGAGGGAAAAAAAGGGTAAACTTAGCGTTGCTATTACAAATCCATCAGGCGCAAGAGCAAAAACTGCAGGTCTGCTTGGTGTGTTATACCGAATTTAACTCGAGTGAAGCCGCGGGCGAAAGCTAGTTATTTAATAATTTTATTACTGATTACCTAACTGAATACCTGTAGAGACTGTCAAAGATTTACAAATGACAGCCGGACCAACGGTTTATTGTGCTTCCCGAGGCACGTGAACTTCAACCTGATATACTAACATAAATAAACCACGTGTTTTATCAATATTATTCATCGCCTCAAAGGAATTTTGTGTCACACATTCGATTTCAATTTGCATTAATTAGTCTGCTCGGCATTTATAATATAAATTAAACTATCTGTGCCTAGCGGTTTCACCCGCTGCTCACAATGGTATAATAATGGGTATGGAAAATAGATGTTGACCGATTCTCAGACCTACCCGATATGTACACAAAATTTCGTTTAAATCGGTCCAGCCGTTTCGGAAGAGTATGGGAACGAAAACTGTGACACGAGAATTTTATATATTAGAAGATAAATACTACAGCCATAGATGTTGCATAATTAAATACTAGTTATGTTGATCGGAATATTTTGAACATTATGTTAACAGAATCATTTCATAATATTGGAAATGGTTTTAAGCTGGAAATCATACCAATATTATAAAGGTGAAAGTTTGTTTGTGTCTTGTAAGTTTGTTACTCCTTCACGCTCAAACTGCTTATCGGATTAAATTTGGTATGTAGATAGCCTATACTATGAATAAAAACATATACTTTCCTTAGTAGGAATTAGGAAGTAGGAAAGTAATCCTCTTTCACGTCAAAACGGCTGAACGGAGCTTGACGAAATTTGGCAGAGAGATAGATTATAGTGTGGAATAACACATAGGATACTTTTCTTTTCGATATCACGCTGGCGAAGCAGCGGTTACCAGCTACTTACATATATATATATATATATATACTCGGGTGAAACCGCGTTAGTATGGAAAAAGATAAGGCGATGTAAGTTTCTTATTGCAATAGTACGATTCCGTAGGAGAATTACTGAACACCACTCGGGCAACTCCGTGGGCATAAGCTAATAACATTATAATTACTTGTTTCTGAGACATAAGTCCTTACTATAATTAAAATTTAATTTAATTTTTAATTAATATTATAAAAGCAAAAGTGAGTTTTGTTTGTTTGTTACCTCTTCACGCTTTAATGGCTAAACCGATTTTGATGAGTTTTGATACAGAGATAGTTGGGACCCAGGAAACACAATAAGTCAGTTTTTTTTTTTTTAAAGTAGGATGTGAGGGAGAAAGAGGGAAGAAAAGGGAAATCTTAGCGTTGCTATTACAAATCAATAAGGCGCAAGGGGAACTGTGATATCCCGAATTTAACGCGAGCGAAGCCGCGGGCAAAAGCTAGTATTAAATAAACAGCTAAACCCGTCTCTAAACAGATACCATATCTGCACACTTAAAAGAATAAAGTGAATTGCCGACTGCTGATTCTCCGGATAATGCATTGTACTTCGAGGCAAGTTGTCGTGGCGTTAACATTCTTCTACACACGATTTGGTACATTCAAAATTCCATCACGACAATCCAGGATGCTCAAGATGTAAGAACTTGGATATCACTAGTTCTTTCTTATCCTTTTTTTTTGGGGTGGGAAATCATTAAATAACTTCCCGCACTTCTCCCCGGGGGGAGTGTCAGACTTGTACTGACTAAAACCCACCCATGTTCCTTCTATTGCTCTTTACGTTCCGGGGCCGCGGTATCCAGGTCTCTCTTATCCTTGTCCCATGTTAATACTTGGGGTTATCGCAACACGATGTTACCTTTCATTCTTCTGACAACTGACATTAGTTCTCCCTTTGCGAAAATATGGAAGGCAACCTTAGAGGACAAGACAAGACTTAGAGGTTTGATTTTTTTACAGCTTCAAGGGACCACAGACCTCAGTATATGGTTAAATTTTGACTCGATACCTTACCGCGTTTTCGAGATACAGAGTCTTGACAGACAGACACATCAAAGTGATCGTATAAGAATCCCGTTTTTGCCTTCTAAATTACGTAATTCTAAAATTAAACAAGATATAAATTTCCAAGAATCTTGAAACATACTCAAACAACAGGACCAGTGCTATGCTAGCAACTACTAAGCCTAAAAATATAAAACCGACTTCCAAAAAAAACTAAAAAGTGGAAAATAACTTTACTTCCGGAAGTCGGTGGCAAAAAAGTTAACGAAACCAACCAAAATCACCGGTTTTTTTGTGTTGGTATAATGATATATCACATATTTTTTATCGAGTATTCAATTTCTACTGTTACTAAAATATAAGCAATCATCCATATAGATATAGAGAAAAAAAATGAATTATATCTCATAAACTACCTAAGCAATATAATTAATAACCTCTTCCTTTTTTGAAGTCGGTTAAAAATACTATTCAGACAGACTGATAATAAACCAATTAGATACTCTACTAGTGCTATTCGTCCATTGGTTAAGTGCAAACATAAGTTTTCTTTTTGAACTTACTCAATATGGTCGAAATAAGAGAATCTAGAGAGCTCTCCTCACTATTAAGTTAGTAACTAAACAAGTAAGTTTGGTCCCAAGTAGTCATTAAGAGACATCTTGGTTGACATTGACGTTCGAAAAGACAACACAATTCCATTGGGAAAGAAAATGGATGGTCAGTTGACGGAGATTTATTTGGAAGTTATACTTTGTAGTTACCTATAGTTACTTACTGGCTGGTTCACCTCAAAAGAGTTATTATTATCTTTAATTATAGGCAGCTGACATTTCAGGTGAAAATTGCTCTTTCTATACACAAACTTGTAGGAGTCGTGAGGTATTTATTGATATTTTTAATGGGTCAACTCTTCTCCACAATCTTGTCTTGAAGACAGAGGTGACAATGGGACAAGCTGACGCAATGATACTTATCAAGTCAGGACTTAAATAGATTCTGTGTACGTGAACTTGAGACCATAAACGCAGACCGGGAATGCCACTTTTTGGCTATAAAGCTGTTTTAAACGTGGGATTAGGGATTTGCGTCTCATCTTCATAATATCTGTGATAAGAAAAACTTTCAATAAAATATCATCCTTATCAAGAAGGTAATCAGGAAATAAGGTTCCAAATAAAATATTCATAAAACACACCAAGATAATTAAGATCTCTGATAAAGAAGCACATTCACAAGAAAAGTTATTTAAAATCAGATACGAGAGTCTTGCGTGCACAGTCAGATATAAATCTAAACTTCTAATAAGACCCGCTACTTAGAATAGTTAGAAACGTGATAGTATCTATAATTTTAAATACTTAGCTATATGACTTTACGTGCGTTCATTAGGTAACACCAACGCACTGGGTTGAATCACCGTCATGTCGCAAGAGCCTGCGGATTGTCGCAGTATGACGCGATTTGTCGTAAAGAACAATGATACGACCGTCTCAATCCGTTGTGATTGAAGGATTGAGAAAGCGGTGAGACGCGTTTGATGCTCGAAACTATAATGGAGGGTGTTTTGATATGTATTCATGTTATTCGAAACAATGAACTTAAGATCTCAGTATAGGAAGAGAAGATGTAGCCCAAACTAATATGCGTCACCAATTCATTTTAAAAGACATAGGTTGACGAAGATAAGTACCGATATAGAGGTACCTAATAAAACAAAATATTAGGGGCCTAAGTCTGTTATTACAATAGTGTCAGAATGGTCGATCACTGATCGCATAATGGTTGATTTTGACAAGTTTAGTACGTAGTAGATTACCAATATTATCAAAATCAACCATTATGCGATCAGTGATCAATCATTCTGACACTATTGTAATAGCAGGCTTAGGCCCCAGGCCTGTTGTTAATAGTAACGCGGAGATTTACCATTTAGAACATCCACATTTTTTGCGAATCATATGTGAAACCATTATACGACGAGCTTTTAGTTAACAGCTAACCAGAATTCTAAGTCAAAAACTGTTACTGAAAAAAAACTGAAGGGAACTGCTCCTTCATAGAACAAAGTGGCGACGTATGAGGACTATGAACACAAGAACAACATAACAAGCAACTGGGATACTAAGAGCCATCATAGTGGCGTGCCTAGGTGCCAACAATACAGCAAGCCCATGAAACTGATGAACTGAAAGTGATTTGTCAAAAGCATGGCTTTTTGTTTTACGGATGGGAATTTATCAAATAACGGGGGGAAGTGCCAGATTTTTACTAACAAAACCCACTCATGTTCCTTCTTTTGCCCTTTATGTTCCGGGGCCGCGGTATCTCTTTCAAACAACCCGGCAGTCGGTGGCTCTGGCAGGCTCCTCTGTTTTGAGGTGCGCGTGGAACATGAACGCGCCGTCGACACGGCTTGTAATCACTAGACGGACGGTCAGAGTGCTGCCTATTGCTCACCTTCCACAGACCCGCATCAACGGTGGTCAGGAGTCGTCTCGGCGCGCGACGCCCGGAGCGTCTCCCGCGGCGGCTTGATTAAAAGCTTGCCACAAATACCATAAACCGGAAGATAATTACTCAAAACAGTGACTGAAACTTGTTATCAAAGACGATAGTTATGCCTAACAAATGAGGTTTTTTTTTTTTTTTTTTTATTATTGATAGGCTCGCGTTTGACCACTATCTCACCTGATGGTAAGTGATGATGTGGTCGACGATGAAGCACGCTTACCTAGAAATAACCTATTCACTCTTGACTTGAAGACCCCCAGGTTATAGCTGTCAGGTAATACAGACTCCGGCAGGGAATTCCACTCCTTAGTAGTACGCACAATGAAGGTATTCCCAAACCGTTTAGTGCGTGTGGGTGGGATGTCTACCATGTAGCTAAATTGTAATCAGTAACAATGGCGACGGTAATGGCATTGCACATGCACAAGCCACGCCTTGCTTTGTAAATCATTGACATAGAGCAGAATGTGTTGCCAACATTTCGTGAAAACTACTTAATTGGTTCCTCATTGATTAAGTCAAGCAATTACTTGGAAATTCCAATTACTGGCTGATTGGTTGTGGAGAAATATGATAGCTACTAATATGATATCTACTAATATGATAGCTACTAATATGATAGCTACTGGGCATAGAAGAAATAAAATCCATATTAGGTACTATTTATCAAGGGAAACTGCAGGATAACTTGTGACATTTAAAACAAGTTTTGAAAGGGATATGTTTTGACGAATCCATAATAATATTATAAAAGTGAAAGTGAGTTTGTTTCGTCTTCACGCCTTAATGGCTGACCGATTTTGATGAATTTTGGTACAGAGATAGTTGGGACCCTGAAGACGGACATAAAAAAGTATATGAAAAAAAAGTGAAGAATATAAGTTGATGTACGGAGAGGGACAGGAACTCTGAAGAATGATATGAAGGCAGGGCAGAATGGAAGAAAAAAACAGCAAAGTGCAAGCTGGATCTCGCGCACAAACATCCGAACAAACATTCGACATAAACAAACATATCTTTTGACTGTGTAGACTTAAATAGTTGATTTGGGACCACAGACTTGAGTGTATCCTTTTACTTTCAACTCGATACCTCCATGCCTTCCTGAGACAAAACCTCTTTACAGACAGAAAGATTGAAAACAATGTGAATAATACCAACCCAATAAGGGTTCCGTATTTTCCTTATGAGAACTAGAACCCTAAAAAGGCACGTGGCACATAGAGCTACAACATAATCGTCAGCCATCGTGACGTAACGGCAGTATTACCGTGATGTGTTTAAAACCGTACATAGTAGTACCACACACGCATGCAGATTTACTAACAGAAGATTTAATTCATACAAAAAACGTCTCTAGCTGGCAATTATTGGAACGAAGTTCCTTATCGCGCGTTGTGAAAGGGGGCTAGACGGAAAAAATTCTTACGAAAAGTTGTCACGACACTTTTTGCTATTGTAAGCTATTGTAAGCTGTGCGGCGTCGCATGTTTCTCTGTCTGTCTGTCTCTCTCTCTCTTATAGAAAGCAAGCCAGATATTTTCATTTCTATAGGAACTTTGTTCCATTCGGGTGTCCCTTGACACCTCTAATTTATTTGCAAAAGTTTGAGTTTTAGCTTATAATCCTAAAACGCATGTGCTAATAAAACAATTAATTAATAACAACTATGTATTATTTACAAACTATAAGTAGATATAAACAAATAATAAAAATATCGTTAGGTTAGCTCCGGAGCCCTGACTGCCGGTAGATTTGACCCTGTTCACAATATCGGAGGTCTACATTTTTTTTTTGTTTATAAAGTTTAAAGTTATTTCTTATATGTAAAAATATAAAAAAGGTATAAAATAAATAAACGAAAATATTTACAAGTACCTATAAAATGGTAAAAGAATTACAGAGCGTTAAAAAAATTATCCGCATTGTTATCAACAGGAAAAGTGCCGAAAAGGCTGAAAAAGCAGCAATGAAACACTAAAAATAACAAATTTAGTCGTCTAAAATATAGACCGACCAAAATTTGACAGATGTTGAAAATATCGACTGTATCTGTTCATCCCTTTGGAGATTACAGGATTGATGTCACGTCATGTACCGAATGGATCTTCTGCATCTGTTTACTCCTCCCAGCAGACCACTATTGTCATTACGACGATACGCGACCGTTACTCGAGACGCTATTGTTCTCAAGACAATATGTTTAAATAACACTCAATGTAAATCTTTGTGCTCTTTCATTTACGGACCGAGTTAGAAGTATTATTAAGAGATGTCGTCTGCTGTGATATTCAGAAAAAAAAAACTAATTATTTTAAAACAACGAATTAAATAAAACTACAATATAAACGGGAATCCTTACTAATATAATAAAAGTGAGTTTGTTTGTTACCTCTGCACGCCTAATCGGCTAAACCGATTTTGATGAATTTTTGTACAGAGATAGTTGGGACCCTGGAGACGGACATAGGCTAAAGTGAGAAATTAGGGAGAAGAAGGGAAGAAAAGGGAAAACTTAGCTGTAGCTATTACAATAAATAAGGCGCAAGGGCTAAAACTGCAGGTAGGTAGCAGGTACCTGCAAATCAGGTAAGGAGAACTATGTTACCCTGAATTTAACGCGAGCGAAGCCGCATATATATAGGAAAAAGCAAGTATACAATGTTATGAAGTTATTACAGACACAATACATAAATTAAATTTTAATTTACTTAATATGTAAAATTCTCATGTTGCGGTGTTCGTTACCAATCTCATCCGAAACGACTGGACCGATTTGTATGAAATTTGATTTGATGGTCCGAGTTAGAAGTTATAGGGTTTTGACAGGCGGCGATCTCTCGCGCCCGGCCCTGGTTCAGGCCATGGTCCGGTGCGAGAGGGAATGGGAAGCGGTCAGCTCCTTCTGCGAAGCAGTAATGCTAGCAAAGGAGGTGGCCGGGCGTTTGAGGGAGAGAACATCCAGCCAACCCAGCCGCCGCAGGAGACGCCCCGGCCACCGTAGATGGGGGCCTGTGGACGGTGAGCAATGGGTACCTCACCGTCTGTCCGTCGATTGACGACAGGCCGAGTCGACGGTGCGTTCGTATTTCACGCGCGCCTCAAAGAGATGTCAGCAAAGCAGAGGGGCCTCCGCCTGCCGGGGTTGCGGGTTGTTCGAAAGAGATACCGCGGCCCCGGAACGTAAAGGGCAACAGAAGGAATGAACATGGGTGGGTTTTAGTCAGTACAAGTCTGACATGCCCCCCCGCTCCGCCCAGTGCGGAGGAGGTCATTGGATGATTTCCTAACCGAAAAAAAAGGGTTTTGACAGATAGACAGACGGACGTTTCCCTTGACACCTCTCAAGTGTTTCTTTTTTACAATCTTCAATTTGATTCCTTAATTCATTTGTAAACAATAGAACATAGAGGTCTTAAAGACCTATCCAGTTATAGTTATCCTGCTACCTACCATGATGTCTTAAAGCAGAAGTTATTCCACTGAAGGAAAGAGACAGAGTTATACAGGGTGTCTAGCACCATCTATTTCCCTCAGTGGAATAAGTACTGCTATAAGACGTTATGGTAGGCCTACTGGTAATAAAGTTAGATAAAAATATCAGTAAGATGAAATGATTAAAGATAATTGTCGACTTAGTTACAATGCACAAGACAAAACGCCTCACATTCCTATTCTGTACAAAAGGATGGTCATAAACTTCACGGCCCACGATAAGTATCCCTAATTCCTAAATCCCGAAAATACCTGCAGAACTCCACTTAAATCATGATGGTTAAGACCCTCACACACTCAGTGGGTACAGCCGTGTTTTGAGAACGTCTTAAGCCAGAGAAGCCGAGTTATGGCACAAAATAATACTGCCTCGTAAAGTCTGTAGCCTGCTTAGAAGATATAGAGAGAGGAGGAAATAATTTCAGGATAATGTCTTAGCTAGATTTTCAGTCGCTTTAAATGATTACTTGGCCTAGTTTCTAGATAAACAAAAAATTGCTTCTTTTTATAGTTCCGTAATTCAAGAAAAAAAAAACGGAACCCTTTGTTGTTCCACGCCACATAAGGATTACTTTGTAGTCCGTATGTCTGTCTGTCTGTCTGTCAAGACTCTTTTTTAAAAAACCGTATACTTAATTTGTGAAAAATGTGCGACTTAAACAGCCATATCTTTTGATTGCGTAGACATAGAGGGTTGATATTTTCACAAGCAAAAAGGGACCACAGATTTGAGAATATGGTTTTAATTTCCGAGATAAAAGGTCTTGACAGATAGACAGACTGATGTACTAAATTCAATTAAAAACTCAAATTTTGCCCAGTCATTTTGCCTGGGACCTTAGTCTGCTATTACAATAGTGTCAGAATGGTCGATCACTGATCGCTTAATGGTTAATTTTGACCATTCTGACACTATTGTAATAGCAGACTAAGGCCCCTGATAGGCGTACTATGTATAAGGGTCAAGTAAAGGGAGGGATCTTATCCTTTTTGCTTTTTAAAATCCCGTTTTTTCTCTAAAATACCTTTCCTCTGAAATTTTAAGCTTTTGAACCAGTCACTGTTCGGACCGCCCTGTCATAGGGTACGCCTTAAACAAACCTATTGCCACCAAAAAAGGCCAATCCTTTTACAGAAGACTAGTGCGTCTTTACGATAAGTGACACAAAAATGCCCAAAAAGAAAGAGAGATAAGAGGGAACGGCACTATTGGACTTTCAACACTCTATTTAGCGTATAGAGTTTAAATTCCAACATTTAGGTACAGTGCAGGTTCATTCAAGTATTGCAAACTGGGTTACTGGAGGCTCTGTTTGGAAAAGGCGTCATGAAACTTTGATTCATAAAGATAATAAAGTTCTTATGATTGCTGAAATAAACCCAGACAAAAAGAATAAGTCAAGAGAAGGAGACGAAGACCATTACAATCCTAATTCACATATTCATAATTACATTCTTCAAATCATTAAAAAATCACAAAAATGGCGATAAAATAATGATTACTTCAAAGTATGTGATGAGAATAATTAGCGCCATCGATTACTACATACCTATGTTTGTATATATGTAAACAGGTATGTGAACTATTGCCTCGACGTGATACATCGGATACCTAATCCGCTGATGACTAATCATCGGTTCTGTGATGTTTATCCGCTAATTACGTCGTATCTCAGATAGGTATACGATTTTTCACATGACTATGTTCGCAAGCTTGCTTGTTAGATTTATACAATATCTGTAGACCAGTTCCACTAAAATTATTGACAAAAGCTTGGTAGAGTTCTGTTAAAGACGTAGTTTCTATATTTTCCTTATAGTCCATATTTTTTTTCCGAAATCAAAGTATGCCTTAAAAACGCCACGGTCGCCCTAACAATGCAATATCAAATAAATAGTAATGAGTCTCATGTCATTACAAGCAGATCTGTAGTATCTACTCAGTTAATGTTTTATCAGGAAAATGAATTTGATTACAAGTCCAGAGAATATATAAGCATACAATTTTGAACTAGGGAATAAAAGTAATGATTAAGACACGATTAAAAAAAAAAACAAAACACATGTACGACAGCGAACAGTAAATAAAAACCCGAAAATGATAATGTTTACACTAAGATAATAAACGAAATTAGGATAGTAATCTTTGCAGTGGTAAATGATAAATATGAAGTATTCATATTATTCATCACGACATTGCACTCGGCTTATGATGTAATGTTAGACAATTATCACTGCATCAATCAGATTGCATGCAGACACGACTTTTGAGAAAACGTTTCTTTATTGGCGAATGAGACAAGTTTAGGCGACTAGTGGTAATAATAAAAAAATGCTAAAGCTATGAAGAGAGAGATTTGCACTTTCTATGGTTAGTGCAAAACAAAACAAAACGGAATGACTAAAAATCCAAAAACACTAGGCTTGCTGCGTCTTACTTAGTTAAAATACCAGGTTTTAGATGTATGATTGCACTTAACTCACTGATAAAGTGATAAATCATGATTTGAAAAGGTAGCCAATTCCGAATATAAGCTCTCCGTGGAGTCTAAAACACAGAGTTCAGACAACACAATACGATCATAATATGATCTCCGTCTCTTAGCTAAGTAAAATAACAAAAAAGCTTATGATGAGAAGCAAGCTTAGTAGGACAGATTGGATGCAGAACCCAATGATGAAAGAGAACCAAACTGATGTACTTAATCCAGAAAGCTATACAGCGATCTGTCAAAAGTTCGTGAAAGTGAAAATATTCAACGCACAATGATATTCGGAGCCATCACGACTGGTGCTACTGGATTCCAAGCCTCCAAGCTCAACATTGTTGGATAAAAGCTAGTCAGATAAATTCATATTCATACAAGTAACACACATAACTATACTGCTCATGACTACGTCGACAAGGTCAGCCAGTTTTTTGCGAGCTGATTGTTCGGGGGTACGCCAAGGAAGACGAAATCCTTGGAAGAATCTGCCGGTCATATTTATAACGATAATTATTCATCTTGAATCTTAATTGAAGTGGCATAAGTTTTATGTTCTTGTTCATATTTATCAGCGATGGAATTTAAGGTCACTATGATGAATGTGAAAATACTTTGGTTATTTTTTATCCATCCATCCGTCGGAGATTGGGGGACGTGACTGTTTCGAATTGCGGTTATCAAGCACCTACTTTCAACTGTTCCTTAGCATTCCTTTATGTTGGCTCTAAGCGAATGTGAAAAATTGAAAATGTAGGTACGTATCACATAAAATAATGCTCTTTATATTCAGTATACTGAACAGTGACATTAAAATCCAAGGGAAATGAAGTGTTTAAACCCAATGTATCAAAAGGTTGTCAATTTAGAGTTCATCGTAATCTTCCTCCATTGTCCCTTTCTATTTGGGATCGGCGCACACGTTTGTATGTTTTACAAGGTTCAAATGTTAAATGCACAAGTAAATTAAGGATTTTTTGCAACTCCATCTCACTGCGGGATGCAAACTTGAACTTGTCTTAATCGTTTTATTTTCTGGTCGTAACATCATTACAAGAGTACGTGTGTCATAAAATATGGAATTTATAGAATTTAATAAACATAATGCATATATTATGAGCTATGTTATGTATAATGGCGAGAGAAATAGTCATTTCTAATTTTCACTTTTGTGAAACCTATGAATAGAGAGAATATAAAATTGGATAGGTAAACAGAATATTGCAGCTGTATTCCTTTAATATATAGGAAAAGGAGTAGGTATGCATAGTAAGTAGTTAAGAAGAAGAAACGTTTAGTTGACACTTCCACCCAAGGGGTGGCTTTTACTTTGGCCAGAGGCTGAGCGTTGCCATACAACGTGGTATCATGGCCAGTGTCTTGGGGACATTAGCAACTGACAGCGTTGAGGACGAATTTATTGATGCTATTTTTAGTTAGCTTCTAGAGGAAATTCATTTGTAATCTTGTGTCCTCGATGATAGGTGATGACACCTCAATAACCTTAAAATTCTAAGGATGAACTCGAGAAACTTCACTCACCAGACACGCTTACGACTATGAAACTGACGAGGCAGTCAAAAATGCAGATTACTTACGTTTATGAATTATAAAATGCTTTGCTTTTAAATTATTAAGATTCCAATGTAGTCACGTAAAGTAAATACAAAACATACGCATATCTGAACGTACGTATGTAAGGACGTAATTACTTTTTAATAGCTAAACTATTTGAAAAGGCTCCGAGACGTTATCATAGTGATGTGCAGTTTTTTTTTATGATGCAATGTGGAACGGGGTCATTACCAAATTCTTTAGTCTACGATGGAGAAGTTTTAAACAACGTATCTTTGAGGGCATTCGGTGCAAAATAAGTGCGTTTTACGTGCATTTCGTTACATGATTTGTTTAAAAACAAAGATGAGCGGTTTTCTAGAATGGAATACAAATATAAGATGGCATATGATGATGCGAAATTTTTACTTTCTTCGGTAGAACCTGAATAAGCGGACAGGAGGTTTGGAGATGGACGCAAGTAAAAATTAGGTGTATGATTTTATTTTAGTCACTTGGAGATTTTTGACAGTCATTACAGGCTTAATAGTTTAACAACTGGTCTTCTAATCGTATTACCCAATACTTACTGGGTTGTCAAGGTGAGATAGACAGCCGGTCCGAGTAAAATACTGGTATAATACTGCATCTGGGTAGATTGGAAGTCGAGTCTAACACGGTGGGGAAAAGGCTAGCCTAATGATAAGCAATCACTTGGCTATATGAGAGAAAGAAGAAGATAAGATAGCAAAAAGCAAAGCCCCAAGCGTTATCGATCGTTAATAGTAGTAAAGTAACTAACAAGAAGCAGAGTAACTTTTAACCGGACTTGATTAAGTTAGTGTTACGTAAGATTTGTGTACGTTGAAGTGTACGTTTGAAAATAATCTCCTAGAGATTATTTTCCAACTTCCTAAATTCCCGGTTTAGAAACGCGTTTCAAGCGACTAAGTACGAGTTATCAGGTTTATTTTAACATTCATTCAAAAATTCATCACGTTTTAATGCCTGTAGGCCTTATTGCCAAAAACTGTATTCTGCACGAAATTTGGCAAGATTCGCGTTAAATGCCAATGAGTGGTGACCTGTCACATGCACGTTGCCACCCTCTGCCATTGAATTGGCAACCTGTTGCTGATTTATTATCCAGTAACGAGAAACGACAAAACAGCTGAGAGACTTATAATGTTAAATATTATTTTGTACTTATTTCGTGAATATTTACAGCCAAAAATACGGAATTATAGAGCAACTGTCTCTCGCTCTCCATTTAAAACTACCATTGCAGTAACTTTTTTTTTGCAATCAGAGATTGGCACAGATACTGACCAGTTAGCGATTGGTAAATACCAATACATAGGATCCATCCTAGGTACCTAGCTAGGACTAGAAAACTCGATCTTATTGATAAAAAAAAACGTTTATAAACTACAAACTCCGTTATTAAAGCCAAGTCTCGGAGGATAGCTAGCAATACTGGACATTAACCCTGATATCATGATGATACAGACAACAAAAAGCAAAGAACGATACAGGTATCAAGACCGGATCCGACAAACGTTTACTTTACATCCCATACAACGCCTTAAGAAGACGGATAATTGATTGTAGTATTTCACAATACCATATTCATGGTAAGAAAACGTCTTAGAACTTTAACACTGACAGTATCGCACAGAAAACGACCATCGACAACGACGACGGCCACTCCAGAATCCAGAAGCAAAGGGCAAAAGCCTTACTGCGTCTAAGTTCACTCACCTCTGACAACCTCCTTGTTGAAACTGTCACTATTTCAACACTGAACACTAAGTACACCACATATTGTTGAAGGAAACGTATCGGTTCATAACAGGAGATTGTTATTAAATATTATTTGACGATGTTTTAAGTGAACACTACACGTAAGTCGTGAACGCTAACAAACCTGTTACGTTCTTTCTCACTCTAGGCTGTATAGTGGGTTGCCGTGCGCTGGCTTACGTTTTACCGTAACGTCAGTGAGCCATTGAGTGTCTGCTTTAATAAAAATGTAGCCGTCAAATTGAATTTGAATTTGGAACGCGTGTGTTTTGTTTTGAAGGTCTTTCTTGTAAGGATGGTCGCTTTGTTTGTTAATATTATATTTGTAAAAACTACGTAAATAGCCTGGAGGATTCTATTTAGTTTCAGATTAGAAACGATAACGTTGAACTCTTGTGTTCATAATGTATACCTTACAGGATTTACCTTCTTATTGTCCCCTCTTATCCTTTAATCTCGTATTGAAAATGATATGTGATATCGTATTTCTTATTGGAATTTTATAATTGCTTACATCTGACGTTATGAAATTCAATCGACCAACAGATAATAAGAAAACTAAAAGTAGGTATTTTATTTCACTTATGCAACTACTTAATATTAGAACAAGGGAAAATCATCAATACAGTCTTGCTCCTTAAATTTCAATAGCCTTATCTTAAATGACTAACTCTTACAAATTGTTAACTCCCAATGCAACAACGCTCTGACGTCAAAACCGCTTGATTACCCACTTAAAAGTACCCAAGACCGAAGCAACGTCTCTAAATATGGCAACACTAAAAATATAACCTCAAAGGCTGCCATGTCCGAGCGAAAACGCGGCGAGCGCGTTCAAAACCACGATCGAGCAATACAGTTACACGAGCGAATGTGACAAGGTCCCATAAAGTCGAATGCTCAACGACATTAGAACCATGTCATAATAACACACATTCGTTGTTTTACGAGCACAATACGGTGGAATGACGTACTGAAACTTATTCGCTGTCGTTTGTTAATTAAGTAAAGGAGTTTAGACTTTAGTGTGTAGCAATAAGGTCGTTAGTGGAGTTTGTAGGTTGAAGTTGCATATTGGTGTAGTTGCAGCAGAAGCCATTGAGACTGGCCGTAATCATATTACTGCAAAGAGAAGAACAATCGCAGTACCCGTGGTGCAGCATATATTAGGAAATGTAGTTTCGGTTTCTAGGTGACTTTTTCTTTTGATAGTAAGTATATGGGTCATTGTGGCTTAAATGGTCTATACACCGAGGTACCTAATTATATTGTATTTTATATCCTACTTATA
Source organism: Ochropleura leucogaster (assembly GCA_958449745.1). Taxonomy (NCBI): domain Eukaryota; kingdom Metazoa; phylum Arthropoda; class Insecta; order Lepidoptera; family Noctuidae; genus Ochropleura; species Ochropleura leucogaster. The sequence goes on from OY288212.1 coordinate 16,597,698, forward strand.
TCGTCTTGTTATTATGGCCGATGACACTCCCTTTAAATTTGGTGTCGTTGTTTGTAATTTCCATTGAGAACATTTTCAGCTCAACTCAACTCAAAGTATTTATATGAAATAGAGTAAAATTTAATAATCACATGCAGAAGAATTGGCAATAAAATCCATGGACACTCTTTTCAAATCAGGGTATAACAGTGGCTCTATTATTTATGTAAATATCTTTAGTTCAAGTACCTATACAATGTATTCTCTATTCATTTTACTAAGTACGTCAAAGTTTAAAAAAAACAACATAAATGAATGTTATCATTTCCGGGTCACGTTTTAAGAATCGATTAAGGAAAATTGCAAAGTCTTAAGTCATATGTGACTTTAAATAGATACGCAAAGTGTTGCCAAAAGAGTGTGTGTGTTTTTTTTTAATAAATAAATTGGTCCTATACGAGCACAAAAGGGGTCATAATTATCACAGCATGGCCGTAACATTAAAAAGTGGTGTCTTTATACAAATATTTACGAGATGGGAAAAGACGAAGAAACACGTATTACTTGATACTCGAAGTACTTGTTACTACTGTGTAAAAAAAACAGTCTAGTATCACGTCCGCTTGTCACTAAGGTGTGTTAAAATCGAAAATGTTCGGGATCAAAATATTTGTATGAAAACATTCCTAATGTCGGCTCTATGAGTCTTTTAAATCTGCTGCTTTCAACGAAATGGGTTAAAAATTGACAACATACTTTAGTAAATTCAGTAGTCATTATACAGGGTCTTAAAGCTAGCTACAGAGGCGGCAAATCTGAAATTAAACAACATTACCTACATAGAAAATCATATCACGCCGTGAACCATTCCACATTTCCACTTATTTCCTATTTCTTGCCATCAGTTTTATTGAGTTTAAAAGTAAGATTCTCATATCTTCGCAATATTGAATCATTGCCAGGACACTGTGATTTGATACTGGTAACTTTAAAATAAACTTGTTTTTTGTTTCGGGTGCATTGAGAGCCAATAAAAAAATCCGAGAAAATGTTTGGTATTGTCAAATATTACGAGGTCATAGACTTAATTCTTTTTCTTTTTTTTTCTTAATTCTTTTTTTTTTTATTTAAGTATTTAAAGTTCATGTACAGTAGTGGTACATAGGCGGACTTAATGTCATAAGGCATTCTCTACTAGTCAGCGTTGTATGACAAGATGTATGAACTTATACGAAACATATCGTATGCTTTCTGCGAACACCCATGGGAAAAAGTATGAGGTTCTGTATATATGTACGAGAGATAACTAACGAAACCTCGCACACCGAGGGTTCCGTACAAACTTGCGACATAAACGACCATATCTTTTGACTGCGTAGACTTAGAGGGTTGATTTTTTCACAACACAAAGGGAACACAGACTTGAATAAATGGTTTTAATTTCAACTTGATACCTCCATACGTTCCCGAGATAAAGGTTCTTGCCAGAGAGCCTTACAGTCAGACGGATGGACAACAAAGTGTTCCGTTTTTACCTATTGAGATACGGAACCCTAAAATCAGGAAAAATAGATGTTAAGTTAAAAAGTTTATTCTTTTCAAAACGCTTTCGAAATAGGTTTAAAAGATATACCGATTACTACGAATCCAGCATCACTTAATGTCTTATAAAATATTTGTAGTTCCGCTTTATTCCAGTATCGCTTGATAAAATATTCATCTTCCGTAGATGATCGCACTGAAAGCTTCGTAGGCATCTCTTATTTATACCTAAGAGTTGATTCACATTTCTGTCGAACATGTTAACACACATTCTCTTTGTCATAGATTAGAATGATGTTATCGGGCTATCGGCATTGCGACGGTAGTTACAGATTCAAACATAAACTTAAAGAATTTATTTCAATTAGACCATTACAGGCACTTTAGAATGGCATAAAAAAAAGACGATGCTACAGTCCCAGTCACAAGTCACTTGTGAAAGTACTGTAGTTGCCCATTCCAAAGCGTAGATCTCTATAGAGAAGAATGGGCAAGAAATTCCATGGGCACTCTTTTTGATCACAATATTTTTACAAAATCATGATTTTCTATATCGTTCTCTCATCTAATATATAAAATTCTCATGTCACAGTTTTCGTTCCCATACTCCTCCGAAACGGCTGGACCGATTTAAACGAAATTTTGTGTACATATCGGGTAGGTCTGAGAATCGGCCAACATCTATTTTTCAGACCCCTAAATGAGCAGCGGGTGAAACCGCTGGGCACAGCTAGTATAGGTATATATATGAGAGAACGATGTAGAAAAACGATCACATTAAAAGCGCTCAGTGTAAAAGCAAAAACTAGAGTTTAATAGATTAATTAAAACAAACCGTGGCAGCTAAGAGATGACCAGTCACGACTGACAGTACCCGTTCACGTATATGTCAAACAGAATTAAAGTCGTCAACTTGAGAAGAAGCAAAAGAAAACGAAATTCATGAGTATCACGAATCATCATCATTCCCCTGCCGTTATTCTAAATTATTGGAGCTATTCACAGCATGTCTTCTTCTGCTTATACTCCTCTCTTGCACATCATCTCATTAGACACACACATCTATGCTCATTCAGTATATTTTTTTAACTTCAGGGGGAGTTTCAGACTTGTACTGACTAAAACCCACCCATGTTCCTTCTATTGCCCTTTACGTTCCGGGGCAGCGGTATCTCTTTCGAACAACCCGCAACCTCGGCAGGCAGTGGCCCAGGCAAGCCCCTCTGCTTTGCCGACAGCTCTTTGAGGCACGCGTGCAACATTAACGCGCCATCGAGACGGTCTCAGAGTGCTACCGATTGATGGGAAATGATGATGATGATGATGAAATAATCAAATAACTTCAGAGCGGGGAGGAGTGTCAGATTATTACTGACTTAAACCCACCCATGTTCCTTCTTTTGCGTTTTATGTTCCGGGGCCGCGGTATCTCTTTCGAACAACCCGCAAACCCGGCAAGCGGTTGTCCTGGCAGGCACCTATAGGTTTCCTGCGTTTCTCTTTGTGCTACCCAGGCAGGATAGCATACAATGAAATACAAAGTAATGAAGAATCATTTCACATTTTATTCTAAAACACTTTATTGCTGACTTTTGCTTACCAACGTTTTATTTCTACAATATCATTATAATTTCTCGCTGACCATTCCTCCTCATTTACTGAAAGATATTTAATACTAATTGCAGCCCAATTCAAAGTCTGTTGTGGACCAAGCTTTGGGGAACTGGATACCTCTATACGTATATCAGCTTTGGGTCAAATGGGCCATAACCCTCTCAATGAGAAGTAAACCATACCATGAACCAGCTATCAGATGTAGATAAGACATAATATACTCGGATTTTGGGAATCGCTGCCTGGATATTCATCTATCTCTCTTCATTTTAAGAATATAAGGGCCTGTTGGTCTAGTGGTTAGTGGCCCTGACTGCTGAGCCGGAGGTCGTGGGTTCGACTCACCCAGGACAAACTTTGTGTGATAAGCATGATTGTTTGTTCTGTGTCTGAGTGTGATTTATCTATAATATGTATGTATTTATAAATTATATGAGTATGTATATCAGTTGTCTGGTTACCATAACACAAGCTCTGTTTAGCTTGGGATTAGATAACCGCGTGTGAGTTGTCCCAAGATATTTATTTATTTATTAAGTATTGAAATTTTGTATGGGACCACGATCAATGACCTTAGAACTTGCTTATCTCAAAAACTACTGATTCGAATTGAAAAAATCGTATAGTTTTGGATAGCCCATTTATCGAGGTAGGCTATAAGCTATATCACATTACGCTACAACAATAAGGAACTGAACAGCAGGTCAAACTGTTGGGCACAGCTAGTTGAAAAAAAAACTTGAGAGGTATCAAGGGCCACGCGGATGGAACAAAGTTATTAATTATTATGTACAAAAAACCTGTATACACTCAACAAAAATAATCGTCGCGACACCACACTGTTCAATGCGAAACAAAAACACGAAACGAAAATCTTTCTAAAGCTTTCTACAAGAGAGAAAGAGAGCGACAGAGAAACACGCGCACGCCGCATAACTATAGCAAAAAGTGTCGTTACAACTTTTGGTCTTCATTTTTTCCGTCTAGCAATATATGCTTTGGAGGTTGAGTTGCAGCCACCAGCCCGTTATACAATACAATTATGGATAAATGGATGAAACAACACAGTCATCGTACCTAATGTTTTGACGCTATTCAAAATAATACGTTCAGTAACAGTACTCACATAGTTTGGTCTCGCTCCGTCGCTTCACTCGCAGTTTGATGACACACGATGAAATGCACTGCAACAAACAAAACTGCTGTTGTTAACTATCCAAATATTAGTGGCGCCATGTTGTTATAAGTAACTAGCGACCCGTCCCAGCTTCGCACGGGTGTTACAAATCTTTGAAAATCCCCACTTTTCTCTACTATAATATGTATGTATTATACATAAAAACCTTCCTCTTGAATCACTCTATCTATTAAAAAAATCCGCATCAAAATCCGTGGCGTGGTTTCAAAGATTTAAGCATACAAAGGGACATAGGGACAGAGAAAGCGACTTTGTTTTATACTATGTAGTGAAGCACACGCTGAATGCTTGAATCAACTGAAAGGTATTTATTTTCTCACTAGCTTTTCCATCCAACTTTGTCTGGCATGTGTACTAACAATAGTTTCAATTTATCCTACTAATATCCTACTATAATATTATTATAAATGCGAGATGTGTTGATGTTTGTTACTCTTTCACTTCAAAACGGCTGAACGGATCTTGATGTAATTTGGCACAGAGGTAGATTATTGTAGGTAATAACACATAGGGTTCACTTTTTTTCGGCGAAGCCGCGATCGCCAGCTAGCCTCTCATAAATTTGCAGTTAGCACAGTGGCTGAGCGATCGACTGCTGCGCTGCGTGTCGCGGCTTCGATCTCCGCACGAAACAAATATTTGTATGACCTATAGGTAGTTAGTTTCGGGTGTGGCTGTTTGTGTATGTGGGTAATCAATTATACCTTGTAGATCCACAGATCAAAGCGCTTTGTATTTTGCATTTTTGTTACGTGCTCAACCAAAGAGTTCACATTCCTTGCCAGCCTCTGCGTTACCTTGTTCTTTACAGCTCGGATCTATTTAAGTGACGAAGACGAAAACGGAGAGTTAACTTTTTTTCATGTTCATAATACTACGAACTGCATAAACACTCGAAAGATGAAAATAAACTTATCAGAGTAAAAAAATATAGTGTACGAGCTTTTGCCCGCGGCTTCGCTCGCGTTAAATTCGGGGTAACACAGTTTCCCTTACCTGATTTGCAGGTACCTGCTGCCTGTAGTTTTTGCCCTTGCGCCTTATTTATTATAATAGAAAAGTTAAGTTTTCCTTTTTTCTTTCCGCTTTGTCCCTAACTTCTAACTTAAAAAAGTTGGCTATGTCTATCTCCAGGGTTCCAACTATCACTGTACCAAAATTCATCAAAATCGGTTTAGCCATTAAGGCATGAAGACTTAACAAACAAACATACAAACTCACTTTCGCTTTTATAATATTAGTAAGGATTTGAACTCGATTTACGTAAAAGGTCCAAAATCAGTCTCTTCCAAACTACAGAAGACAGATGCTCTACCACTGCGCCATTTAGATCGCCATTTATTTAAGTACCCTCCTATTTTCCCTCCGAGGCACCCTCACAGAGGGCGGAAAAGCGGCCCAATGGCTAGCTCTTTAAAAATAGATTGATTCAACGACTACTCACTGAGTTTCTAACCACGCAAAGTGATTGTGGTTAAAATGTAATGACCAGTATTCAATCAAACCTTACTTTGCTAGATGTTATTTATTTACTAGCTTTTGCCCGCGGCTTTCACTTTCCTGATTTGCAGGTACCTGATACCTGCAGTATTTGCCCTTGCGCCTTATTGATTTGTAATAGCAACGCTAAGTATTCCCTTTTCTTCCCTCTTTCTCCCTCACATCCCACTTTAAAAAAATAACCTACGTCCGTCTCCTAGATCCCAACTATCGAAGAGGTAACAAACAAACCAACTCACTTTCGCTTTTATAATATTAGTAAGGATTAAAACTTTATGCACAAGTATAAAAAAACACTGTACCTAGGCGGACTTAATGCCTTGGGCATTTTCTACCAATCATCCTTAACCAAAGACCGCGTAAGACAGCTAAGAAACTAAGCAATAGAGGTTTAAAAACAGAATGCAAATTGATAAAACTGCAAAACTAATAGACTTTGAAGGTTAGAATTATGCGGACCTTTTTTTATCGATTGCTATAATCCTTACAAATATTATAAAAGCGAAAGTGAGTTTGTTTGTTTGTTTGTTACCTCTTCACGTTTTAATGGCTAAACCGATTTTAATGAATTTTGGTTCAGAGTTAGTTGGGAACCAGGAGACGGACATAGGCTAATTTTTTTTTTAGGGAAGAAAAGGGAAAACTCAGCGTTGCTATTACAAATCAATAAGGCGCAAAGGGAACTGTGTTACCCCGAATTTAACGCGAGCGAAGCCGCGGGCAAAAGCTAGTCATCAAATAAATTCCCCGCTTTGGGCGAAGCAGGAGTGAGTGTCAGACTTGCACATTATGCGGGCCTCCATGGCATTTTTGTCTTTACATCATTTGCCTAGCTTTTTCCCAACTCTGTTGGTTTCGGCCAGTCTACTTAGACGGATGCAGCTGACTACCAGTATTTTACATGGAGCGTCTATCTGACCTCCACAACTCATTTAGTACTAAATAATACAATCCCTCTTGGCAAGACCGGTTGTCAGACTTTCGAGACACTGACTACCTGTAACGAACTGTCAAAAATCTACAAATGAAAGTCGGGACCAACTACTTTACGTGCTTTCCGAGGCACTGAGGAAGCTCGGTATGTACAAATAAATGAATCTTTATCTTCTTTATCTTTATGTAACGAGTGGTCACCCACAGACCAATCGAGGCAAGCGCGGCTAAATCTAAAGATCGTGCCTGAGCAGCTGCTATTATTTGGCTACCAGCTCTTCCTCATTAAAAAAAAAGTATCCTAGCCTATGGAGACACAAAATACATGAAGCCGCTAATGACACATTATTTTTCAAAACTCTAAGCCTTTTACACGAATTTGCCCGTATTGTGGAAACCGCAAGTCCGGGCAACGTTGGACTTTAAAACAAACATGCTACTTATGTGTACGATCCTTTATAATTCTCACAGAAGGATAAAATTGCTGTTGCCATGGTTATTTTTATTTCAAAAAGTTATGTGGTAGAGGGGCTTTCGCGAGTTTCGCGTATGATCGAGTCCTTAAATTTCGGTGACATCTTTGCATATTGGTTTTACAAGCTTACATACTCCATCATAGATTGAATAACTTATTAGAAATATATTCTGTTTTACTAACAGTAAAGAAGGGACCGAATGACGGCCAATTCTTGATACAGGGCATATTTTAGAACGATTTTTTTTTATCTAATTCTGTTTTTTTTTTAAATATGTAATACATTCTCATTTAAAAAAAATACAAGGTGGGCTGAAGTACTAGCCAAGTTCGCGAGAATCCGATTGATGAGTATCCTTAATTCCATCCAGCATTTTAGGATTTGAAGCCTATTAAGCCATTGTGGCAATGCTTGGAAGTACCTAACTTCTATCCAGTATGGTAATTCAGGGATACTTTTACAATGTGGTGCATGTAATGCTTAAAAACTAACACCTTTGCAAATCTAGTTGAACGGTGAAGAATCTTAACACCGCGATTCAGCATAAGAAGACAAATTAAACAACGCCATCTATTGGTGCAAACGCTAACCTTTTGATTACTTATTAAAACTACATGTACAGTAATTGTACAACGTTATTATTGCCGTCTTATGATGATGAAGAAGTAACTCCAAAGTACTGACCTCATGTATATGTCCGAGCACCTCCGCCCTGGACATGTCCTCGAGCCGAGTCTCGTTCACGTCCATGATCTCGTCAGCCAGCTCCAAGTTGTCCCAGTTCCCAGCTGACGGTGACCCTATGAAACAAAAATAAAATACATATTTTTAGTCTAGCTGAGCGAATGTCAACTATTCAGCCAGCATCATGTGGTGATTGAGGGGACGGCAACGTAGACTGGTGAGCCTTCATTTTGATGTCATTGGATTCTGTCATTTCTCGTCTTCGTCATTCGCTACATGAAGTCTGGGGGTCTAAAATGACCGCTTTAACAAAGTCAGAATAGGTCAATAATATAAATTAAGTACGTTACTATTCGTAAAATTACCACAAGGTGACAATAAACTTCACAATATTAAATTCGTCTGTGACCATTTGAAGAATTTCAAAATAATTCTAAAGCAGCCATTTTAGACCCACAGAAGCCCGAATGTCTGACAACTAATCTAGCAAGGGATTGGCCGACTGCAACATAGTTGGGTACAAGGTAGATTGGATTGATGATTTTTGGATGGGAAATATGGCAACATACCGATAGCAATTCTGATAGACTGTGGTCATAGAAATATTAAAAAAAAAAACTCTTTTTTGATCTCTATGGTTCAAGTGGACCAAGCTGAATTGTGTAATTGTCTATGTCTGCTCAAACGTTGTTAAACCAGTGGGTAGTGTTAAATCTTCTCTTATAAAGAAGTGAGTTATGGTCCGCGAGGACCCAAATGCAAGTTGCTAAGTGAGGATATATAATACCTCTACAAAGTACTTACTCAACATGAAAGCGTTTATAATCCTGCCTTTTCTCAACTTTTGGCACTCTTTTAAACTTTGTTGCGGAGCGTAAATTTAATAAGAATTGTTTCTAAAAAAGGGGTTATTGCCACCGTGCCTGCAACCCCCTTAAATGGGGTACCCACCTATAAAGGGCCTAAAAGTACCCTTAACGAAGCCAAAAGCCCGTTCTCGTTCTCGTCGACATTGCGTTTTTTTTTTTCTAGACCATACTTGGAACTACTGAGCGTTAAAGTTATAATTTTTTAACGAACTTTAGTTTTAATACCTCTTCGACCTCGTAATATTCAATGCATCTACTGACTACGACGGGCCTGTTGGTCTAGTGGTTAGTGGCCCTGACTGCTGAGCCGGAGGTCGTGGGTTCGATTCCCACCCAGGACAAACTTTGTGTGATGAGCATGATTGTTTGTTCTGTGTCTGGGTGTGACTTATCTGTAATATGTATGTATTTATAAATTATATAATTATGTATATCAGTTGTCTGGTTACCATAACACAAGTTCTGCTTAGCTTGGAATCAGATAGCCGTGTGTGAGTTGTCCCAAGATATTTATAAAAAAATTATATCTATCACCACAACCTTTTCATCGTGTACCATTGAGTTTTACCGTAAAAGAAGATTTTTTTACCGCAAAAAAACAATCTCCACGCAATAATTTTTGCGTAGAAATACTTAGTTTGATGTACAGACGCCTGCAGGTCTAGCTACCCGATACTGTCAATTTTTCCCAATGAACCTTGAATCTTAATACTTTAGAAATAAAGTCGAAAATCTATCAAAGAAATCTGACAGATTGTAGTAGCTTGATGTGCAGGCGTCTGTACAGAACGCATTGAGGACGACTTCATGAGGCTTTGCTTAACACTCTGTAGGAGCCAGAACTTTTTTTATTTTTTTTGTACCTACTATCCAATATCAGACGTATGGTGCCAACAATTTCGGAGTATAATCGTTGTGACACACGGGCAGACTGACAGACGGACAAAACGAATCTATAAGGGTTCCATTTTAGCCTACGGAACATTAAAAATCAATTTCATTTTGTTTATTGTTGAGTTAAGTTTCAGCAAAAAGAGTTTTTATAGGTTAGGTAGTTGCAAGCGTATTGTCGTTTCTGCCTATCCAATTGGGAAATAACTTCATGTGGTTTTGTATACGTTTCATTCAGTTATTACTTTGGTCTTCGTGACATTGGCTGGTTTTGTTCTAAGTCTTTAACAAGTGACTAGGACTGGCTATCATAACCGATAGCTGCCTTAGGGCCTATGCACACCACGTTTTTTAAACGCGCCGTCGACGCGCGTTTGTAGCGATACAGACGCGATACGCACGCAAGTCAGACGCAGCCTGTAGACCTTTGCACACCTGTATAAATACAGACGCGCGTGTGTAGCGATACAGACGCGCGTGTGTAGCTATACAGACGCGATGCAAACGCGCGTGTGTAGCGATACAGACGCGATGCAAACGAAGAATAATCCGGCAATCGTAAATTCCACAATATTGGCCCGTTTCCAATTTCAGTTATGAAGTTTTCTGTGTCGAAACGCTCCATTTTTTTGTTCCAAAGACGTGCGGTGCACCAAATCGCTCGATTGCTACTAGCGTAGATTCACACTTCCCTTTCCCTCGTTGCGTTTGTATCGATACAGACGCGCCGGTGCCGCGCGTTTGTATCGATACACACGCGCCGGTGCCGCGCGTTTGTATCGATACAAACGACAACAAACTGCTCTGCAGGATAAAAACGCGCCGGCGACGCGCGTTCCCAAGACGCGCGTCGACGGCGCCTTTAAAAAACGTGGTGACAGTAAAACAGTAACGTGGTGTGCATAGGCCCTTAGGGCCTATGCACACCACGTTACTGTACCGATCCTCGGAAGGTTTGTTAATGATGATGATGAGTTTTGTGTGCATGTAAGTCACTTGACTGTACTGTTTTTGTATTCCCAATCAAGCAGTGAGGTTAATTAAGTTCAGAAAAGTTATTACCTTGTTTCCTTCCACATTTTATGATTTATACAAAACTAGCGGACCTGGCTGACGTTGTCCTGTTTCTAATACAGCTAATTAAAGTTGGTCAGATACCGGCAGCAGCGTCTCCTATCAGATCCTGTATTTTCAAACCATCCAGGAACCCATTGGAAAATGCACTCAAAATCCTACTAATTAGTCCAGTTGTTTAGGAGGAGTTGGGTAACAAAAACAGAAGAATTATAACAATATGTAGATAAAGTGTATGTTTGGGTTCTTTACACAAAAGCTACAACTGTTGGATGGTTGTCCACTCCATCAATGCGACTGGATGCGACTAATTTGTTTTTTCTTAGGATCTTTTCTATTAACGGCGGGTGTCTAGAATAAATATAATCAATGAATCTATTTCAGTTTTCTTCCCCTCTATTGCGACACTGTTTTTTACTGCTCAGCCGGTCGTTTTAGAGGCGGATACATTATTATCATCCTATTCTTAAAAAAGGAAAGTGACTTTTTTTTAAGATTAGGTTTTTCATTCTCTTTTTCGCTCTCATTTCTGCTCAAACGGCTCAACTCTCAGGCTCTCGGCTCAGATTAGGCAGAAATATGGTATGTAGATAGCTTGTACCCTGGATTAACACACTATGTGTTACTACTTACCTTTTTATCCTATTTCTTTTATATTTAAGGATTTAATGTATCACAACTTTTCACCGCAAATACCAGATTATCTCATGATCGAACCGGCTTGCGTTCCCAGACATTACCAACGCAGTTATTTGAAAAGAATCACTTGCGACTACCTAATGGAAACTAAAATACAAATCAATTTGATATAAAAATTAAACCTCCTCTCTTTTACAGTACGTCTGCGCCTAAATAATAAATGAACTAGCCTAATGAAATGGCATAGCCTCCGGAATCCGGAGGGTATCTTTGTGAAAGCAATGTAAATAATGAAGCGCTCTGCTGACAGCCTCTTCCTTCTTTTCTAGGTACTAGGTACTAGTGTTCTACTTGAAATTAATCAATCTACTCTTTATTCTAGACCGTTGACCTAGATGTAGTTGATAGGTACTTGTTTGATTTGAATCGTCGGGATTTATACTTTTTTTACTGTCGCGGCTTATTGATGTTTGTCTGGGGGTCTAAAATGGTCACCATAATAGGTTAATAATATGAATTAAGTTACCACTCGTAAAATGGCCATAGAGTGACAAGTTATAATATTAACTGCGGCTGTGGCGTATTATGATTCTGGTCATTTTAGACCCCCTGGTCTTGTTCAAAGTGACTTAAGTATATAAGTGTATACCAAAAACAACAGTAGGTCGATTAAACTTTAAATTTTTTAAACATAAAACTACTCTGAAGTGACTTTTAAAAGTGTTTGGCAATAAGTTTTTTGATGTTTCTCGTTTTTCTCCTGAACCTAAAGGCAATATGCGCCTTCCTATGTTAAAAATAGGTTTCTATATCATACACGCACTTACTACTCTAATATCGCTCTTATTCTCCAGAATCTACACAACAGGCCTGGGGCAACGCAGCCCGTGACCTCGCTCCAACTTGAGCCCAGGAAAAAGGCCCCAGCCGAGTCCGAAGTTAGTCGAGCATGCCCGAAATATGCACATGAGTAAAGCCATTAATCGTAAACAAGGCGATACCTATCCCAAAGCAAGTAAATTGACAAAAGAGCAATAGATAATAGAGGATACTGGCGGGTTTGGAATAGACAAAATATTGTTTTGATTTTTTAATTAAAGAAGGTTTATTGCAGAAAGCAATATTACTCTCTACGTAATTGACAAAGCTATGTAAAGGTATTTAAAATAAAAAATCTTTCTAGGGATAGGAAATATGACTATAAAAATGTTAAAAGCTCACACGATCGACTGAAAACGATGGGGAATCCAACTGAGTGTGTTCTATTCTGCCTATAACAACATTCAAAGGTTTGCCATATAAATTATGAATAAAAAATAAATAGGTTTTGGACAGTGACACTAAACACTACATTAGATAGATCTTAGCAGTAATATTTGCGCATTCACACAGTTTTTTTTTGCTTTTTGTCGCTAAAAGTTTCGGGGAAAACTGAAGAACAGCTTCTTTTAAATGAAAATATTTCAACAGGAACTAGAAAAGGAATCCTTATTTAACACACAAAGAAACTTTATTATTACTTACCGTATAACTTGATTTTATTATCTTTAGTTTGCACTACTATAATAACATAGCCTTCTAGGTCAACAGATTTGCATTTCACCGTTGTCATTTTATCAATCGCATTTATTTGCGTGGTTGGCGCGTTAAAAGTATTCATTTTGCTAAATTATTAAATTAATTACTAGGTTTAAACACAAAATAGCTATGAAAAAGACCCATTCACGCCCGCTTCGAAAGAATCAATGATTATTTTTTTAATTTCATGCCAACGTTTACGCCAACGCCACTTCAGACACAGCCCACTTTTTGAACAACTATTCATTTTTATTATTTTCCACATTATTTTTTAAATTCTAACCCGGAGATAGTAAATCGGCCATTATTATTTTTGATTCGCACTCGTAACAAACTTAAACACTGCTTTGACATCTAAATAATAATTATCACAGTTGATTTAGTGTATGTGTTAACGTAATTTCAGTGTATTGTCGAGGTATAGGCGAATTTCAGAGTATTTTCACAGTGAAAAGTCACGTTATGGTGTTTAGAGTAAACGCGATCGGTTTATCACACTCCCTAAATGTTTAGTACATTTTCTTATTCACGTGTACGTAAATTAAAGGTTTTTAGATATTTATTCGGTTATTAATCTAATATTTAAGGCGTATCAACGTGTTTTTGAGAGTGAAAAACCGGTCCCACGTCCGCGGGCTGGGTGGTCGCCGCGAATGGATACGACTATCCCATTTTCGCGCGATCAATAATGCTCCCTACCCAGCATCCCTTCAGACTCCCACAGACTATCGTTCTGTTTTCCTATTTGTGTTAGTACGGGATTTTTTCGTGGTTTTGTTCTACAACATTTTCAGAAATATAGTAATACTGTAAAAAAAGATGTAAAAAATAAGTAAATTATTAAAGAATCCAAAAGAAAGATTATCGCAAGGTCCCACCGAGATTTGAACTCGGATCGCTGGATTCAAAGTCCAGAGTGCTAACCATTACACCATGGGACCGCTTGAGTGTCATCGTGAAATTACTGTCAAGTACATAGCACTTTTAATGATGCAAAAGATTTTACAACATTCTCTGTAGTCAGCAAAAAACACAAAAAAACTTTAAAAAAGACTGGAAGGACCTCCCCAATTTTAGTTCAAAACTACGCAACAGCTACCAAAATATCATTAGATGGCGGTACAAAATTGACAGTGAATTGTAATTGTATGTGAACAACGCCATCTACATAATTGGTATGACAACTTCAACTGATCATATGTTTTTGTTAACTTCATCATTAAAATGTTGGTATTTAAAACAATTTATAAGTTGTTGATCAACTGACTGGTTGAAAACTGTTAGTGTTTCTTAAATTTATTATTATATGGCGTGACTTTCATTATTTTATCGCAAAATATTTTTTTCGGTTTCTTTTTTAGTACTTGCAAGCATCTTATTTGTGTATTTGGTTTCTAGCAACACTAAATGTCAGTTTGTCACTGACTTCGCAACGGTATGGTTGTCATTTCGTCCGTCTATCAAATAACGTGATAGATGAATGGAAAATAATTAACTTTATCGCAGCGAAGACGCCTCTTGTATCTCCTCAAAACGAAACGTCGCGTGTGTTACAACACATTAGTGATTACAAAAGGGTGCTCTCGTTGATACAACACCGCCATGATCGATGTTAGAAACAAAGATGGCGGAATAATACGGTGATCATAACCAAACGCGTTGTTTTGTCGTGTGTAGCGTTATGTGCTGTGGTGGGCGGCGGCTGCAGCAGTGTCGGGGTGCGTGAGTGAGGAGGAGAGGCGCGATGGGGGCGCGGCCGGGGTGATGCCGCCGCGGCCAGCGGCCGGCCGCGCGGCCATGGCGGCCGACAGCGAACGCCCGCCGCTCGCTCTGTTCACCGCCGTGTACGACTATGTGGCGCAGGGAGAGGACGAGCTTTCCCTGCGCCGCGGCGAGATCGTCGAGGTGCTGTCGAAGGACGCCAACATCTCAGGAGACGAGGGCTGGTGGACGGGAAAGATCGGCGACCGCGTCGGTATATTCCCTGCCGTGTATGTAACGGAGGAGGACCCCCTGGCCGTGGAGCCGCCGCGCGTGTCGTTCTCCGAGCTTAAGCTGGAGGAAGTGATCGGTGTGGGCGGCTTCGGAAAAGTGTACCGCGGGTATTGGAACGGTGAGGTGGTGGCGGTGAAGGCGGCACGCCAGGACGCAAACGAAGACATCGACGTTATAAAAGAAAGTGTGTTGCAAGAGGCGAGACTGTTCTGGGTGTTGCAGCATGAGAATATAGTGTCATTGAAGGGGGTGTGTTTGGGGGAGCCAAACTTCTGCTTAGTGATGGAGTATGCGCGCGGCGGGCCGCTGAATCGGGTGTTGTCGGGGCGGAAGATCCGGCCGGACATCCTGGTAGACTGGGCTATCCAGGTGGCGCAGGGCATGGCGTATCTACACGTTGGTGCACCTATGTCCCTCATCCACAGAGACCTCAAGAGTTCTAATGGTAAGTGCTTTTTCAATATCATATTGTCAAAAAGCAGTACCTATTCAGATGTTTATTCAAGATATCAAACAGTTGAAACCACTTGTTTTGGTTGTTTTGTAGTAAACTTACCTACATTATTTCTTTAATAAAATGTTGCCCCTTACTAGGAATTTCTCCTGTATTGTGGGTGTGTTCACAAACATTTAAACTCATATACACAAACTGCCAGACCTGAAACAACTATCTGCAGGTCATATGAATATTTGCTCCATGTGGAAATTGAACCCACAAAACTCAGTGCAGCAGTTGGTTGTTCAGCCACTGCGCCAACCATGTCATCTTACATTGTCTAAGACTCTTTACAACATAGTATGCTTCCATGTCCAGCTATCAGTACACTTTCAGTTCCTCTGCCATGGGGTAAATACTCTTTATTGTGAAATAAAACTCTAACCCCCAAATACTGAAACGTCACTCAAAATTTAAGTCCCACTTAAATTTAACAGAGACTCAGAAGTGACCTTTGACCATACAAAATCTAAAGTTTAAGAGCTGCTCCAATGTTAAGCAGCCCTCACATTTTGAGTGACGTTTCAGTATTCGGGGGAATATCTGTTTAAAATCTAGCATTAAGTAAGTATTCGTGACTAGTTACTTAGTTTATACATTTCTATTGCCTTCTGCCTCTTGGTTGTGGAATTGCAGACACCAGCCTGATAAAAAATACTAGATGAACAAACATTTGTCTGTGATTTCTTCAAATTTGAAGCTTATTATGTGTTTCTTGCATCAACTTTTCCATTTATTTTGGTGTAATCAAACAAAAGAAAACTCCATCCTATTTTGCTATCTATAAATTATCTTTATAATATTGTTTAAATGTCATTAACCTATATCGTTATCAGTTGCCAAATATCCTTGAATGTTAAACCCAAGGTCATCTGTACAGCTGTGTTATCAAACGGATACCATCCACATTCCAATAGAGATAGCTCTATTGACTGATTGATAACTCTCCTGACAGCTGTCTTGCCCATTTGAAACTATGTTTTTTATCAATTTCAGACAAATGCTTACAAGAATAGTTTTGTTTGCTATCTGCATTTGTATGGTAATATAATAGGCTTGGTGTTTGAAATTAATTGGTAAACAAATTTGTTTTAACTTATTGTGCATGCCAGGACGGTGGACTTTGAACTATTCCTGCATATATTGCCAAATATTGGATGTATTTAGTCTAAAGTTTTTGTTTTACAACTAATTCCAATATAAATACATCGTTCTCACATATTTGTATAATCTCAACACGAATGATGTAAATACTATTTTATAAAAAATATTAGAATTTAAAAGAGTGTCCATGGAGTTTCTTGCCCATTCTTCTCCATAGAGATCAACGCTTTGGAATGGGCAAGTGCAGTACTTTCACAAGTTATTATGCCTTGTGACCGGGACTGTAGATTCATTTTGTTTCTTGACATTTTGCCTGTAATGGTCTAATTGAAATAAATGATTTGATTTGATTTGAATAAACTATGGGAGATTTTAAATTTAATTTTGGTTGTATAAAGCAGTCACCTATTGTATTAAAACAAACACTTCATCACATCACTTATTATTGCCATAATT
The DNA here is from genome assembly GCA_958449745.1 of Ochropleura leucogaster. Taxonomy (NCBI): domain Eukaryota; kingdom Metazoa; phylum Arthropoda; class Insecta; order Lepidoptera; family Noctuidae; genus Ochropleura; species Ochropleura leucogaster. Next base: position 16,614,726 of record OY288212.1, read on the forward strand.
TCAGCCTAGAAAAAGAAAAAAAACTGTACCAGTACCACCTATTAGGTTAATGATTAAAATACACCTTCATACAAAAGATTGATCTAGCTAGATCCTTGATTTTCTATCAGAGCACTACACAACAGTTTGACATGTCTACCCACATTCTCTAATTATGAATTTGCCTACAGACATCAAAAACTGAGAAATTATTTAAAGCCACTCATACCTACATAATCACAGGAGCTTGTAGGTTAAATAAGTAATAGCAGCCGCTCAGGACAAAATTTCGGTTAAGCTACGCTTGCCTAGGTTGGTTTGTTAATGGGTGACCACCAATTACAGTCTGAGTTTTCTCGGAAAGCATGTTACACCATTGGTCCCGGCTGTCATTTGTAGATCCTGACAGTTGTCACAGATAGTCAGTGTCCTGAGAGTCTGACAACCATTCTTACTAAGGGATGTTGTATTATCCAGTACTAACTCTGTTGTGAAGGTCAGACAGGCAGTTGTTTCATGTAAAATACTGGTATTTAGCTGCATCTGGTTGGAATGGAAGCCAACCCCAACAATGTTGGATAAAGACTAGACTAGATGATCACATATGTGTAATCAACCCATATGTTCCCAATGTTCCTCTATGAGAGGGAGTGGGCACATGACATAATCATCATATTACTTTTTTATTTTTGTGTATGGTTCAATAATTACTTAACACCTGCAATTATTTACTTACCACCTTATAAGTTACAGCTATTCACTATTGTATGCTTTAAATGGCGTCAAAGCAGCAGATGTCAATCGGAATTTTTCTCACCTTTTGGGGACTGCATAATTGACACTTCTTGAAACTGTACTTAATTGGACACTTAATTTGCCTTTTTATTGATTACTTTAATGGGCTTGTTTAAAAGTGTGGTAATGTAATCTTGTTTACTGTCTCATATTTGAAGAAATATTTAGAATATGAATGGGGAGTAAAAGTAAACTGCAGTTATTCAGTTTTTCTTCTTTGACAATACCCTACAATTCTGAATATTTCAACCTCTTGTCTGAAAAAGTGGAATTCAGTAGGTATTTCATTTAACAATTTTTTGATCACATCTATTTCTTCTTTTTTTCTTTTGCCCGTTGCCCCACACTAGGAATTTCTCCTGTATCGTGGGTGCGCTTACAAACATTTAAACTCACATACACAGACAGCCAGACCCGAAACAACTATCTGCAGGTCATACAAATAATTGTTCCGTGCGGGAATGGAACCCGCGACACGCAGCGCAGCAGTCGATCGCTCAGCCACTGCGCCAACCGTGCCGTATTATTATTGGCTTACCTTACATAGTACGTTTTATAACTGAAGTGAACTAGGCCACGAGTGTCATTCTGCCTGCTCTAGGGTCTGTGACCTCTTTTCATACGATTTAAACAATTCAACAAATTATATTTGTACGCAGTTTTTGTCGCCTACACCTTACTGTTCGGATTATTGTGCAATTATGTTTTTATCAGGTAATTTAAACACTAAAAAACGCTAGTATTGTCTGTTTTCATTACATTATTTTTTTTATCTTGGGGCAACTCACACACGGTTATCTGATCCCAAGCTAAGCAGAGCTTGTGTTATGGTAACCAGACAACTGATATACATACTTATATAATTTATAAATACATACATAATATAGATAAATCACATCCAGACACAGAACAAACAATCATGCTCATCACACAAAATTTGTCCTGGGTGGGAATCGAACCCACGACCTCCGGCTCATCAGTCAGGGCCACTAACCACTCGACCAACAGGCCCGTCAACATTCTGCAGCGTCGAAGGTAAAATTTCCAATTGTACGCTTTTCTCGGTGTTATCTAGGTCTACGTGAAAACTGGCAATACTTACTGGAAAAGAGTTAGTTGGTTAAACGCCCCATGGGTTTTCTGTACAACTAATCCTGTAAGAATACTCTCAGAAAGCCGTAAGGAGTCAAGAATTAAGTAAACGTTTCTCTTCCATCACATAATAACGACCAGCGGGGAACGTCGGCATGACCATGATGCCATGAACCATGTCTGTTTACACTTCAATTGAAAAGCATCTAACACCAAAGTGATTTGAGTATCCTAGAATTAACAAAGCTTCTTAAACCGCAGAATCTAGAAGAGTCTACCCGATCTCCTTTACATACGAAGCTCTATGATCGATCATTTGTTATCCTTACAATATTCATGGCGCACATGATGCCCAGGCCGGTGCATAGTCACAGTGGCCAGTTCTAATTTTCAATGCGGTTTACAATAAAATACACGTAAATCTAATAATTGACATCTGTATTGTAGACATGACCACAAAGTTATTCAATTTACGTAAATCCGCAATTTAATTACGTTTACTAGACGTCTTTAGTGACTGTGTTTAATTTGATCAATGCCTGTTTTACCCTAACATTGGGTCCTTGGATTTTCAACACACGGTTCAACATCCAGAGTGTAAATTCCAACAGCAATGATGTTAAGGTGTCGTTTAGAGTCAGTGAATACAGCCATAAGTTTGTCGCCAATATTGAAATAACCTTAAGTTCATCGATCCACGCTTGTAAACAAAGGTTACATTTGAAATGTCACTAACCCTATTAGTAATAAACGCGGAATAAAGGACAAGCGCATTACTTACGATATGTATGGCTAAACAGACGATAATCGTCCTTGATTGAGTGTTTTAATAATAAAGGCAAATGGTTTCGTAGAACTACTGTTGAATTGCTTACAGATGCTAATGGTCTCGAAGGAACTGTACTTTAATTGCCAAAGTCACTCGTTATGGCATTCTTTTTTTTGGATGGGAAATTATCAAATAACTTCCCTCGCTCTGGAAGATATAAATAACTTCCCTGGACTTTTACTGACAAAAACCCATCCTTGTTTCTTCTTTTGCTCTTTGTGTTCCGAGGCCGCGATATTTCTTTCGAACAACTCTTAACCTGCCGGAATCGTCTCGCGGCGTCAGACGCCCGGAGCGTCTTCCGTGGCGGCTGGGTCGCTTTAAGGATCTCTCCCTCAAACTTTCAGTCAGGTCATTCGCTAGCGTAACGGCTTCGCAGAAAGAGGTGACCGCTTCCCATTCCCTCTCGCTCCAGACGATGGCCTAAACCAGGCCTAAACCCTAACATAGGTAATTATATTCCCGGGGTTGGCTGTGTTGAAGTTTTTTATAAATTAAACTGATTCTCATTAGTAGTAGATTACAAAATTATTGTGCAGGTATAAGTCATTCTCTTGATGGTATGTCAATACTACAGTTTGTACAATTGACGAACAAAAACATCGTACACAGTTCTATCTACGTCAGAGTTGTGACGCAAAATTAAAACATGGCGTCATATCTGCATGCATTTGCGTCGCAAAACAAGACACCTAATCGAAACTTTAGACGACTGTTTTGTTAGTACAATGCAACAGACGATAGCGCAGAAGGCTGGATTAGTCTCGCTCAAACCAGGGCAGCATGGCACAAAAGGGAGAACGTCTTTTTTTGGGTGGGAAATCACCAAATAACTTCCCCCGATCTGAGCGGAGCGGGGGGAATATCAGACTTGTACTGACGAAAACCCACCCATATTCTTTACATTACCCTCTATGTTCCGGGGCCGTGGTATCTCTTTCGAACAAACCGCAACCCCGGCAGGAACAGGGAAAATGCCTGTAGAGTCAAATGAAACAACGCTGCCTATGGCGATGATGATATTTCTTGTTAGGCTACTTCGCGTCCCTTTTAAAATACACTTCCCACTAATATTAGAGATGCAAAAGTTTTGTGTAAGTATGTTGTGTATGTATGTTGGTTACTCTGTAACGCTAAACCTTCTGAACGGTTTTGTATGAAATTTGGCACTCATGTAGTTAACAACCTGAAGGGCTACTATGACATCTTATAGCAATTCTTATTCCACTGAGTGAAAGAGATGGTGCTAGACACCCTGTATAGCTCTGTCTCTTTCCCTCAGCGGAATAAGAATTGCTTTAAGAGGTCATAGTAGGGTAGTTGATCCTGATAAAACGGTGTTGGGACCGTTACCGAACTTCACGCAGGCAACGCCGCGGGTATGAGCAAGTATTATCTAAAATAACATAGCATTAACGTTCGAATTGTGCATAATCAAGTAATTATTAGTTTACCTTGATAAAGTAACATAATTATAGAAAAATGTAAGCTGATCTATACTGCTTGTTTACTCAAGTCAAATCTTGAAACGTGTCCGAAATAGAAAGCAGTTTATTTCTAGAATAAAAAGGCGTTCTTTTAATTTATTTAGATTTTGATAGGAAAAAAAGAATTTTTATTCAGATATCGATGCCTTTTTTGCATGAATTTTCGCTATTACAAAAAAAACAAAAACTGCACAGCTTTATTTCATTAGTCAAGGAGTAATTAAAAATATCTAGGCGTATTGTAAAAATTGCATAGAAAAATTCCGCCCAGTAGTTATAAAGCATCTTTCAAAATTTAAAACACGCGAACACGATTCCAAATCTTCGATATCATGCCAAGAAATACTTCAACAAGCTGAGAGATGAAACTTCCAATATTTCAATCTCCCCTCAGTCGAGCCCCTACGGATGGGGCGCTAACCCTTTTACACCGTCCAATCAGCTGAAAGCTTCCTGTCATCGTCGCTGCCACGTAATTGGACGATATTAAACGTAAATACGGATTTCCACCGTAATCGCACATTTCTGGGCAACATTTTGAACGGATTTTCATTTCCGCCTTTTGGTGTTTGGCGATTACGCGGCACTTTTGGAAGCAATGTTAATCCAATGTATGGGTTATTAAAGTTTCGCGAACTAGGGAATGAGTTTTAGTCCGAAGAGTAGTCTTTAAAAGAAGAAATTTTAGCCTTCTAAATGATATCAGTAAACCATACCTTATCATCATCATTAATAGCCCGAGAGAGGAACACTAGCTGGTGTAGTGACACCAGCTAGTGTTCCTCGGCCTCCCTTAGCTTCTCCACGTTTCTGTGCCTATCGCATCTTACTCACCATAAAAAAATCTAAATATTTTTATCATATTAATTAGCAAAACCAGAATATATTAGCCGCTAATTTCGTAACACAACGTAAACATTTCTCATTTCTGCTCAACCTTGTCTGTATGTCATGGTCGCGTTACCGTTCAATCTCCTCGTGTATCCGTTGTTTCATAAGATTCACATCCTTCACCATCAGCCTTGGGATTTAATTACCACCTTGTTAAGCTTCTAAATGTCATGTTGAAGGTCTAGAATTTCTTATGTATTCAGGGAACCGGAGGCTAAATCAGGTGTACCTTTCAAAACTCCAGGTTCAACTGAGCGTTTATTTTTTTAACCTGAAGTTAAACCCATTATGAACGGAAGTTGTGAACACTATCCACCGTAATCGATGTCAATGATAAGGTCAAGTATTTTGTATCATAAGCAAACATAATAATTTCGCAGTAGTAAAGATTCTTACACTATAAGCTAGATCTATCTGCTGTACTGTTATGGTTAGTAGTATCATTGCGAAGACAATTTGGGATTTCTGCAATTCAGGTATACTGTTTACTCTGACAAGAAATTCACACTGATTACAAAAATCTGTGTTAAACTTTCACTTGTCAACTTGTTATTGAAATATACATATGCCGCTTATAATTGATCGTGCCAAATTCAGGCCTGCTGTGGTGATATTTTGCAAAAGTAATATTAATACAGAATGCTCGAATCATAAAGGTTTTGGAACCACATGTGGTGTTGAGAATGACGTGGTAATGATTGAGGGTACAGCTGGTTATTACTGCTCTGACATTTGATGCGACCTGACTTCAGTGGATGTCGTAACGAGTGGCGGCGACGTGTGTTAAAACAATACCGAGTCCGTATCGATTCTCAGTTACTATAGACTTGAATGAAAACTTGAGCATTATTAGCAAAAAATATAGTATTTCATCATCTGTCTTTTCGTAAGTTTTTTGTTTTTTCTTCGTAGTCCTATTCTTATCTAACTAGGTGCAGTTGAATACCAAAGTATCTTTCATACGGACTTGCGACTGCCTATCTGACTTCCACTGCGCAGTATCAGGATAACATGATACCCTTTTGTAAGACTGGTTGTCAATCAGATAGTAAAAGTTTTAAGCTTTCAAAATGATGCTAAACAAAAAACAAATATGGACGTTATTTTCAACAATTCTGGGGAAAGTTCTTCGATAAATATTCTTCCAAACCATTCCATATATTCTCTAACAATACTTAGCATTAGATAAAACTAATTTAATGCTTTGTGATGTAACACTTAGTGTCCGTATTACGTATGCACAAAATGGGACATCCACGTCGGCGTCCGTGAGCTGAGGCCAATCGTATCCGTTAGTACGCAACTTTGAGCATGTGTGATGCAAAACGCTGTCGGTAACAGCTTGGGGTTTCTCTAAAGCCTTTATGTTACAGTATGTCTATTTTAAAGACCTTGATCCCTTCCGTCAGAGAAGGCTAATCTGGAATGTTATTGGCATCTGGAAACGGGAACCCTTGAAAAATTCGCATAGTGATAGACATTTAGGGCAATATAACCTCTTTGTTAACACCAATCTTTGTAAAAAACATAACAATCTTTTTTTTGAGAAATCGATTCTTAATTCAATTTAATTTGCATTTAATCCCGGCTTCCCGTAAAAAGGGTGAATTTACTCTTTGAAGAACGAACTTCCATCAACCATGGAGATCCTACATTTTGTTTCAGTAGTGATAAAACTTCGTCGTCTTTCTCCAAAACTAGTTTAGTTTCAAAATTAATTGTCCTCTCTTACTGTGTTGACCTCTCGAAAGTTTTAAATTGAGTTCGAGACCGTTTATCTTAAAAGTTTACCCAAGACTTTATCTTTAGTCTTCCATTATTTTTGTGGAAGACAGAAAACCACTTATATTCAAGGGTTATTTGATATAAGGAATACGTTAGAAAACTAGCAAGGTCATCGAAGTAATCCTATTAATAACAGGATAGTCATGATGGATGGAAATCCCCTTAGCGATTGAAATGTACGCCATTTTTTTTTTCGGTTGGGCAGTCATCAAACAACTTCCACCGCTCTGGGTTTTTACTGACCAAATCCTATCCATGCTCCTTCTTTTGCCCTTTGTGTTCCGGGGTATCTCTTTTGAACAACCCGCAACATCGTAACCGCCGGTTGTAAGTTTTCGTTGTATGTATAAGTAACTATTACTTATTAGAATAAGTAAAGTAAACTAAGACTCATCTATGAGTCTTAGTTTACTTTAGGAATAATAACATAACGAAAGTTAAATTATAATCAGTTCTCAATATAAGAAAAAATACTAGGTATAATACCGCTATCAGATGTCTATCTTTCTTCCAAAGTATATGACTAGATTTATCTAAGAGCACATTTATCTTCGAAATGGCGACCATTACCCGCTAAATAACCTTATTTGTTGAATACGGATCGGCGGAAGAAAAGCGGATACCGATCGGCTTTCGTTTTACCGTGAGAATATTGCGACATTCTAGCCATTTCTGTTTTTAATTAAAATACCGATTTTGTAACCCGTATTGCCAGTTGGTAGCAATTTGTGCGTGCGAATTGACCACGTTAATCTTTAAAATCTAAATGTTGCAGAAATTAAAGCTTGAATTACTAAATTGTTTGTTTGTAAGTTATTGTGGCGGTTTTCTGGATGATGTTTCCTCATGTTTTCTGCTCTGTTCTATAATAAACTTAAAAAAGTTTGAATAAAATGGTTTTTAAAAACACGTCCGTTGTGCGTTTGCTCCCTTTTACCGCTAAGCTTTCATAGAAGTGAAGGATCACTGCAAGTTCACTTGATTAAAAATGCAGATTGCAGAGGAATAATTGCATTTAATCCGTACACTTCGACTGTGAACACAGAGTACTTTTCTTATATCCATTAAGTATCCAATGAATAACCCATTTCAAAAAAAGGCGGGAGACGTAGTTGTCACATTGATGTCCACAGACATCAAAGTGGCATTTCACATCAACGACAATAGATTTAAATGACCAGAGACAAAAATAACTCTACTAAATATTATTAAGCTAACAGCTCGGCCATCCTTTTGAAGTGAGTCCTCTTACTTAATCAGTAAACATTTAAATAACATCAGAAAAAAATATATTATTGGTCAGTTAAACTACGCAAAATCATTACAGCTTTATCATTAACGGTAATATTACATTAAACATGACATTAATATAGAAATACTGACATTACATTAAAATAAAATTAAGTTCTGTTAAACTACACCAAATCATAATAGCTTTCAAAATCAAAATATTTTTATTTCACATAGGCCTACATGGGCACTTATAAAACGTCGAGAAAAGATGCACGGTTCGGGTTGGTCGTTTCCTATGGAGAAGAACCGGCAAGAAACTCCATAGTTACTCTTTTAAAATCATTTGGTTTTACAATGTTGTTGTTACAGCGTTAGCACTTAAGTATGAGAGGACAGCGTAGGCCCGACAATAAGTCATTGCTTACTTTACAAAAAGCAAAATAAAATAACCACGTTAACAAGTTAAGTTAACAAGCGTCCAAGAATATTTCTAATTATAACTTAAGGTGATATACATTTTATGTTCTTACGTAATAATTGGTTCCATTCTAATTCAGTTCGTGTCATTATCATCATCAGTCTGCACAGTCTGTTGTGATCTACGGTCATCTGTGCGACGTCAATTGCATGACACCATTCGCAATCTGCACTGACCGCTCACAACCTATGCTCTATGTCAAAGTTACCTAGTTGCATAGTCTACTATGATCTGCGACCATCTGTGCGATGATTTTCATCACCTTTCTCATTCTGCACTGGAAGCTCATAGCCTATGCCTAGATTTCACGATGCTTAGTCTGCTACAATCTACAATCATCTGTGCAATATCGATCTCCGATATCAATCACTTTCTGCACTGATTGCTCATAGCCTAAGCGTAGATTTCACGATGCTTAGTCTGCTACAATCTACAATCATCTGTGCAATATCGATCTCCGATATCAATCACTTTCTGCACTGATTGCTCATAGCCTAAGCGTCGCGTCGTCCAGTTTCTTGTCTAGTCCTTAGTCAACAACTAAGCAAATCTCATTGTCCTTTACTAATCAGATACTGTCATTAATCAAGACTCATAGGCATTTAATAATTAACCGTATTATTATTTATTTCAAATCATTATTACTTATTTATTTTGTGCATTTAAAACTAAAATGTCCTGGTTCGTTACAGTTGTAACAAACAATAGAATTACTACTTTTAGTCTTTGCGTCATTGCTGGTAGGTTTTGCGTTCGATAAAGGGTAAGATCTCTTATCCCCATAAGGGCGCGACCTGTCTGTTTCACGCGGTTGTTGTTTGATAGACTGAAAATATTCTAATATTTGTTCCGGTTCCTGACACTTCAACGCCTTCGCGCCTAATCTTAATGAACGATCTTCGATTCCGTACAATAAACAGTCGACTGCTCTTTTACCTATAATATTACACCGGTGCAACAAATTGATTTTTTCATAATAATATAATTCTAGTGACTCATTATATTTTACGCGTTTAGACAACATTTCTGTAAGCAACTCTGCATAGTCTTCACTACTAGGGAATGATTCTAATAATTTTTGTTTCCATTCAGGCCATGAAAATGACATAGTGGGTAGCGATTGGTACCACGTTTTTGCCACGCCAACTAATTTAGGTAAAGCATAATGTATGACCTGATCGTCACCCCATCTATATAATTTCGCACACTCATCGACTTTACTGAGCCATACTTGTATAGTTTGCCCCTTAACCATCGGATCAAAATCAGGTATGACGTTTCCTAACATTGGAAATTTATTACCTTCAGGACGAGTATTTGCCAAGCTATTCATTAATTTAGTCAACAATAAATGTGTCACATTGTCAGTGCTATTATTGGAACGTCTTACCGGGGAAGATGAGCGCCTGTCATAACGCGAAGAGCTCGAGTCGTTGCTGCTGCCACGCGCACCCGCATTCCTGCTGATCTGGCGGCGGCTACGGTGACTACCTCCACTCCTACGGCGCCGTCCATGACGCTCACTCACGGCGATTGCTTCGGCTGCTGCTGTTCTCCTGACGGCGTCTGTGAGGATCACGGTCAGTGCATTGGCTGCCGATTTTCTTGCGTCGCTGGCGATGATGCTCATGACGCTCCCGAGACCGGCTTCTTCCTATAGAAACGCTCGAGTCCGTTGCCGATTCATCTTCAGTTTTTGATCTGCGTCTGCGTCGTTTTCTTTCATCATTGCCAACGTGTTGTTTCCTTTTTCTTAAAGTAGGTTTGTAACGATCTAATATCTCGGTTGGTGTCAAATTTCCACGCTCCATTGTGTTGCGTTAGAACAATCGAAAACGCACGTAGGTATAGTAAAACTTTAGTTGTGGGCGTTTTGCTAATCCCACTTCTGAGATGAAGGATCACTGCAAGTTCACTTGATTAAAAATGCAGATTGCAGAGGAATAATTGCATTTAATCCGTACACTTCGACTGTGAACACAGAGTACTTTTCTTATATCCATTAAGTATCCAATGAATAACCCATTTCAAAAAAAGGCGGGAGACGTAGTTGTCACATTGATGTCCACAGACATCAAAGTGGCATTTCACATCAACGACAATAGATTTAAATGACCAGAGACAAAAATAACTCTACTAAATATTATTAAGCTAACAGAAGCTACCTCACTTTTTCATTATAGAAATACAAAAAAAATGGATCCTACATCGACATCATCTTCAGGTTGGAGTCTGAGTCTTCCAATATAACGGTATGGCTAGCAAACCAAATCTTCAAATACCATCTGGGTAAATTCTTGAATTTGACATTGTATAAGTAGCGAATAGAAGCAACATTAAACTTAATTTAATAGGCAATAGGATTGTAATAGATAACTTTAACGGTTATTTCGTTTATTTCAGATTCGAATTTCCAAATTTCAAGCCTTATCTAAAGTAGATCGTAAAACGAAATAATCCAGTTAATTTTATCGCGATATTCAGACGCAATTGAAATTGTTGAAAGTGTTAACTGTTAAAAATACCATTCTTGAATACCTTTAGTGTAAAAATTATTTTAACTTTAATTTAAATCTAAGGTTTAATTGGTTTACTACCTACCAACCGGGTTATAGAAATATGCTGTGCAATTGCTAACTCTCTCCTTGTGTAGGTACTAAAGAACTGAAATCCTTTAAAGTCCTTGACCTAAAACAAAAAGACCAAGCCGCTCCAATCGAACCAACCATTAGCCGCGTACCCACCTAGCGCACAGGCTCGCGCGGCAGCCTCGGTGTCCGGATCGCGAGCGATGGCTCCCGCGGCAGCCTCAGAAGTTTTGTTCAATTTACACGAGGCCGCCTCGCGAGGCAGGCTGAGCCATCATAAGTCCGAGAGTATTCGTAATGGACAGTCGTGTATTTTCAGCTGCAGCTATTTTCCTAGCTGCTTATTGTTTAAAGAAACGAAAACAGTCACGTATCAAGAAAAAACCTAGACGCTTCTGGATTAAGCGAATGGACTCCTCCTGACTGCCCATGATATAAAAATTACACAAGACAAACACGGCAAGAGACAAACTTGAAGTAGCTTCGCGCGCGAGCCAAAACATAACCGTCCCCACCTAACGCACAGCGCTCGCTGAGGCACCTTTGAGCGCGTCAAGTTTACCGACAACAGATGGCTCGGGGCCGAGCCGTGCTCGGTCGAGCAAACGCGCGCCCGAGGCAGGCCGAGGCACGTCCACACCAGCCGAGGCATTTGATTCGCGAGGCTGCCGCGCGAGCCTGTGCGCTAGGTGGGTACGCGGCTATTAACTATCATAGAAAACAATACAAGCAGACCAACAACATAATTATATTTATAACTATCTCAACGAAATCTGCTAAAACAATAGATTGATTGATGTTGCCATAAATCAAGGCCTAATAAAGTCTACCTCGCAATTACTTAATCACTTTTGATAAATAAATTCATTTCTCATCATTGTTTTGTCCTTTACTGATTTATTTGGTGTCAGCACAGCATGTATTCTTCTCCATGCTTCTCTAAGACTATCAGCCATATCTCTCGTTCAGTTTACCCATAGTTTCTTTCCGAAAACGTCCATACTCAAAACTATTCTCACGACACTTTCCTCATTTCACCACTTTTGAGACTAATTCCCAGGAAATTCTGCACAAACGTTGAAAATATCTAAGCGTGTAACTTACACCGTCTTCGAACGTGCAAATGACATTCAATCTTACAAATATTATAAAATGCGAAAGTTTGTGAGAAATGTATGTAGATGTTTGTTACTCTTTCACGTAAAAACTGCTGACCGGATTTCGATTAAATATGTCATACATACAAATTATAACCTCGATTTCCAAACAGGCTACTTTTTATTCCGATTTTATGTCTCTTTGGGATAAACTCCGAAGTCCACGCGAGCGAAGTCGCATTCAATAACTAGTATTAAAAAATATGGTGATTTAAAGCTATTACATATATAATCGACTATACCGACTAAAAACAAGCCACGAGCCACGGTGTTTTCGTAAGATACCCGCATTGCGGTGTGCCATCGTAGTACTGCAATTAAAAGGGGTACATAAGATGAAGGGAAAACTAAAATCGTGGTTAAGATTAATGGGCTATTAACCTAAAATGTTACCGTTAACTTAATGGAGCTGGAAACTGAGTTAACTTTGTTGAAATTATATTTTAGTGGTTCTTAATTTTCTCATGGAAATGAATGGGAAATTGCTCGTTAGTACTAATGATGGTGGTGTTATTTGTTGTATTTCGTTTTTGTATAATACTAACTGGTTATTTATTTTGTTAATTATTTTCACACGGGCCATAAACTAATTTTATCCAGAAAATGGTCAGTTGAGTTGTAGTAGCTTTTAGCGCATATATAAAAACATAATAACGTGATCAAAGCAGATTCTGTAGCTTCTGCCTGCAGCAGCGCGTTTTGTGTTCCACGCGAGCCTCGAAGCGATATCAGCAAAGCAGAGGGACCTGCCAGGGGCACTGCTTGCTGGGGTTGTGAGTTGTTCGAAAGAGATATCGCGGCCTCGGGACACAAAGGGACATAGATAAGGTTTAGTTAAAGGTCTGACACTCCCCCTCGCTCCGTCCACAGTTGAGAAAGTTACTTGATGATTTCCCGTCAGAACAAAAATAAGCCGTGAGTTTGTGTTTGTTGGTTAGTTCCAAAAATGCACCCAAATTTAGAGGTTTCTTGCACAACCTCAATTTTTTATTACAGTAAATTTAGTAAATTGGATATTTTGGCACGAAGCCATATTTGCTGACCGTTCAGTAAAACGCATTGCCGTACAATCGAACTAAAATAATGGATAATTATTTATATAGTTAGAGTGCAGTGCGCACCCCATACCATTCAATATTGTGCGATAGTTCCAGATCTATTCAACGAATAAAAAAAAGATAAAGGCACATTAGTTATTTGAGTATTCATTCAACCCATTGATCCCCTAACGAGTACTTTCGACTGCACTACAAGATACACGATTTACAGAAACATAAATAACATATGGGATGTGACCAGCAGGTTCGGTCTTCTACTTACATGTGAAGATGATGATTAATCAGAGGCAGATTTTTGTAGTCAAGTTTTCTTCTTTCTTTCATCAAAAGTCTCACCCTTGTGTCTTTTTTGGGAATGGGAAATCAACAAATGTCATTAATAGGGTATTTCAGAGTTTTATTTACTAAAACTTACCCATGTTCCTTCTTTTGCCCTTTACGTTCCGGGGCCGCGGTATCTCTTTCGAAAGTCCCTCAACCCCGGAAAGTCTCGTCCCCTCGTCCTCTTGTTACATGGATCTTGAACATAACCAGCAAATTGTAGGTGTACTATTAGTACACATCTGCCTTACCTTGCAGATATTACAGCCGTGATGTTGCGTCAAAATGAAACCAGTGTGTGGATTATAATAGCTTCTATTGAGATTGCGGATAATGGTGACGTATGTAAGTAGAAGACTTCAAATAATTTGAGAAAACGGAGTGACAATCATAATAAGTAAACCGAGGGCGCTCAGACAAGTGTATGACGGCTCGAGTGGCGCAGTGGCTGAACGATTGACTGCTACGCTGCGTATCGCGGGTTCGACAAGTAGCGTCGCGGGTTTGCAAGTAGTTATTTCGGATCTGGCTGTTTGTGTATGTGAGTTTAAATGTTACGAAACAGGAGAAATTCCTAGTGTGGGGAAAAGTAAAAAAAAAAAACTACTGCGTGTAGTTGACTGTACCTGAGAACACCCTCCCCCTTGCCCCTCTATTATATAATATAGGATTCAAACATAACCCGCTAAAGGTGGGTGTACAATAAGTACACCTATGCCGACCCTTTCGAGGACTACAGGCGTGATGTTATTTCAAGAATCATAATTACAAACAGGCCGGTTACCCGAGACATGGTTGCTGTCTGCGCACGCGCCGCTCGTGTCAGCCGTGTTATTGTAACACAAGATGTTTTACCAAAAGTGGACAAAATGAAACCAGTTGTAATGCCACTGTTCTGATTACAGTACCTTTTCGAATATGGAAGTGATATTTAATGGCGACTATATTTTTGTAATTTTTAGTTTGCAACTCTTTGTCAAGGTTTTGGACAAATGCGTTAGATGCAGGTCAATATCTTAAAAGAAGTTTGAGCGATAGTGTCATAGAGCATGCACAAGGACATCATTCTGAACTCTCCCCAAATATAAAGTTTTCTTTAATTAAACAAAATAATCAGTTGTCACTTTGTCAGTACCTACACGGTCAAATACTACAAAAGATAAAAAAAATAATGTCAAATTCGGTTCAGAATGATCATGTAGGTACTGAAAATATAGAAACCGTTTGTGTGTCAGAGTACCTTCCACCCGGTATATTAAAAAAATAAAAGTTGTTTGATATCGGTAATTATGACAGTTCGTTTCAGATTTTCTAGGAGAAAAGAGATATTCAGGCATAAAGTACACATTAGTACACTTATCGGCTTATGCCAGCCAATAGAAACATGTACAGACGCCAATAGATCAAGCTACCCGAAACTGACATTTTTTCCCAATGGACCTTGAACCTAATACTTTAGAAATAAAGCCGAAAATCTATCAAAGAAATCTGACAGATTGTAGTAGCTTGATGTGCAGCGTCTGTACAATGAGGGTTGGAAGTCGCCAAGTGTGAAGTGCACCTTCCCGAATGACGTTGTACTGTTTCTGACCTTTCGACTGATTCCGCCTCGCTTAATAGTTGGCTAACTTAACTTCTAATAAACCTTTAACCCACCTCAAATATTCACGAGTCTAACATTTTTTCCAAGCTTTTATGGGTCATAATTAACCAGCAACGCACCCAAACGTGGTCACGGTTTCCATAAAACATGGTTTATTTTTGTTAAAAAAAAAACGTTGCCTCACACTAGAAATTTCTTTTGTATCGTGGGTCCGTTTATAAAGATTTAAACTCACATACACAAACAGCCAGACCCGAAACAACTCTTTGCAGGCTATACGAATATTTGTTCCGTACGAGATCAAACCCGCGACACGCAGCGCAGCAGTCGATCGCTCGATCGATCTAACCGTGTCGTCAAAGATATTAAAAAGATTAAGTTGTTAAACCGATAATTTTATTCATGAAAGGACTTGCGACACTAGGCACGCCTGATGCAATATATTTTTACACGTAAAAACATAAAAAAGTCTATTCAAAACCACTAAACATTGCCCAATTATATTTTGGGCTGTTACTAAGAGTTTGCCGTATGTTAACCGTTTATTAATTTACGGCACGGTTAGAGCAGTAGCTAAGTGATCGACTGCTGTGCTGCGTGTCGCGGATTTGATCTCCGCACGGAACAAATATTTGTATGACCTACAGGTAAGTAGTTGTTTCGGTTCTGGCTGTTTGTGTATGTGACTTTGAATGTTTGTATACACCACACGACACAAAAGAAATTCTTAGTACGCTGTTTTAAAAAAAAATATGGTTCTTATACTGTTAGAGATGGTCTTGTTTACATATATCCAGGGTAGGATATTGGCAATTAACACACGCCTTTCCAATTTTCACCGATAAAGTGCCAACAGTCTCGAAGTGAAATAGTTTTGTAATATCCGGACAGGCTGACATACGAAATTATAAAGAGTCCCGTTTTCACTATTTGGCTATCGAAAATTGAAAATTCTGTGAACTGGAAGTGATTCACCATTTAAATAATACCCCTAAATATGAACACAATTCTAAGCACAAGTATGTTTCTGGAGATTGGCTTCGATAAATGCTATTCATTAAGTTTCATCAAGTGATTCTTTTCACCTGACGATAAGCGATAGCCCTAAGTATACTCTTACCCTGTTGGCGTACCCTTCGGACTGCCAAGTGGTCCCGAGTTTGAATCCAAGGCATACACCTCTTGATTTTTCAGATTCATGTGTGTATTATATAATTTTCACTTCGATGAGGAAGCAAGCATGCCTGAGAGATATTTCTTTTCAAGTCGGGCGGCATAAAAACTGACACCAAGTTAGGCACAAGATTTAAAAAAAAAACTGGCAATTATATATTTTTTTTTAATTCCAGTATAATCATTTAGCATCGTCATACATCTGGCACACATATGCCACAACTACATGTGCTTTAAAACTATTGAGCAAGTATGTCCACGTAAATTCCAAAGAAACTGATACGCTACACTGATAACTGACCGTTCGCCCGACTAGATCGTAAAGCAGGTTAATTGTGAAACGGCCAGTAACGAGAGCGTTTAGGTTATACGCCCTTTGTTGACTTTATTACCGCGGCTTTACGGCCTAGTGAAAGCTTTAACACTGTTTCCCGCCACATTACCTTTAATCTTTTCAGTTTAACGATACGGAATAAATTGTCTGGTGTTAGGGCTTTGGCTTCGTAGGCTGCAGTACCAGATTCGCTGGTTTGCTTCAATTGGTGGCTGGTCTACGTTGAGTGACGAAAGTTTTCTTCTGTTTTTTTAGATTTAGGTTGTTATTTTTGATTTGGGATAACCCCGCTACTTCATTTCTTTGGTCTAAGTGGCCGCTTTAGCAGAATCATAATATTTAAATTACGTAGGGTAGTTTTTTTGGTAGGGTACAATTCATAAAAACTGACAAACCAACATGATTTATTTGTTTGTAATTATTTATTTTATTACGTTTTTTAGCTTTGGTATTAAAGCGGCAACAAATACAGCATCTGTGAAAATTTGATCTGGTGACAGACGGACGGACAGCGGAGTCTTAGTAATCGGGTCCCGTTTTATCCTTTCAGTACAGAACCCTAAAAAGAGAGGGAAAAAACAAAGTGAAGAAAAAAAACCTTATAACTATGAGCACATTGTCACCATTTAATACTGAAGAACTTTTATTAGCATTCAACCAATAAAAATACAAGCAAAGGGCCGTGGGAAAATATATCCATTCTCAGTACTTTGTTGTTTTTTCTAAGAAAAACTACGTCATAAGCTGTCAAGTTGTACCATAATAGCTTAGTAGCGTAGGTTAATCTCGGAAGGCTGTCAGTATTTTCAATGTCACTAAGATCATAATCATATGATTCTGTAACGACATAAGACACTATTTTATTTAAGGTCAGTAGAATTTTAAGATTGATTAATGATTTCCCTTCATACATGGGACAGCCCTTCTAGTTAAGCAGTCTTGCGAGTCGTAGACGTTGTAAAGCAAGGTCAAGCAACTAGTAATTTGCGAATGTGTATGTTTATCTCTTGGGTGACGTACTAAGCGGTTTAAATGCGACGTGTATTCTATCAACGTTCTTAGTTCTTTAAGGTAAGAAGCAGTGAGTTTGATATAAGACAAGCAATTACGAATTTGTGTGCGTATCATGTATCACTTGCTTTGGTGAAGTAAAACATCGTGAGGAAACCAGGCTAAGGCTTGGAATGGGTAGCTCACCGTCCGTCCGTCTGACGACAGGCCGTGTCGACAGCGTGTTTGTGTTTCACGCGCGCCTCAAAGAGATGTCAGCAAAGCAAAGGGGCTTGCCAGAGCCTCCGCCTGCCGGGGTTGCGGGTTGTTCGAAAAAGATACCGCAGCCCCGGAACGTAAAGGGTACTACAAGCAACATGGGTGGGTTTTAGTCGAGTTATTTGACGATTTTCCAACCCAAACATAAAAACAAAAAGGCCTGAATGATATTTCTTGACGACATGTCGAGTCAAGTCAACGGTATTTGGGCTCCATTTGAAACTGACACCAGGATAGGCACTCTTCTTCTTCTTTAGCCTTTTTCGATCATTTTTGTGTAGGCATCCTTCAACTTCCTCCATTCCTCAAGGATACGCACTAATCATACGAGAAATTAAAAATATGTTTGTTACAAAATGTTACAACGAAATTATTTCAATTCGGATCTGACAGCAAATATGATTATGATAGTCTAAGAACTTCTATTTTCTTCAGCAAACCAATACAGCTCTTTGTAAAAGGTTTTGTGTCCTGCTAGCTACCACAAATAATGTCTACAGGAATATCCGTTTCGTTCGTGTTATGTTCACGCAACTGTTGCCTATTGCGTTCATCTAGTTTTGTTGACGTCGCGACAAGACCGCCCAGTGCGTTTTCAGCCTACATAGAAACAGTTAGAGAGATTGAGATATTAAGTATTTCTCCATAATTCTCACAACTCTAAACAACCAGAACCAATTGGTTGCTACAATTCGTCTCGGAACAAGGCCTCTATACAATTTAACATACTTTTCCGTAAACAGGTAGGTATGTTATTTGCGAAAACAATTCATCAGTTTCGAGTATTTGTCTTTGTCGTTGTATTACCGTTATTTGCCAAACAAAGTATCTGTTATTTAAGTTTTCCGAAAAGCTAGCCGTTGCAGATTTGACGTCATGAAAAAAACCCATGTAGATGAAACTATTTACGATTTTTTTTTCGATTAAGTCTATTTAAAAATCTTTATTATGTATTTATATTTAACTAGCTTTCGCCCGCGGCTTCGCCCGCGTTAAATTTGGGGTAACACATTTCCCCTGGCGCCTTATTGATTTGTAATAGCAACGCAAAGTTTTCCCTTTTCTTCCCTCTTTCTCCCTTACATCCCACTTTTTTCCAAAAAATATTAGCCTATGTCCGTCTCCTGATTCCCAACTATCTATGTACCAAAATTCATCACAAACGGTTTAGCCATTAAAGCGTGAAGAGGTTACAAACAAACAAATAAACAAACTCACTCTCGCTTTTATAATATTCGTAAGGATAGTATCATGCTAATACTAATATACATTCCTACCAAAGAGTCGACACCCACATTTCACTAGGTATATATTTACAATTAAACAGTTTTTTTAGTATCAAATTGAAGCTCAGTAACAATACTTGTTCTTGATGTCACATCATTCTTTGTTCTAAACAAAGACAAAAGCTCAATTTTACATATCGTCAAATTTTATGTAAATAAACCCATTGATATCAACAGCCGATCCTCCATCTAATATTGTTTTGCGTATAGAATAGTAATGTAAACGAATATATACCAACAGTTATTTGCCTTATCGTCCACGCTTCCTCAAAATATGTTTAGCATGCGCCAATGTTATGCAAAATGAACGATTATGGGTAAAACCCAGTACTCTTGTACCGGTAGACGGCTGATTGACACAAAGTAACAAAGGTTCTCGGTACATGCGGCAAAAGTGTTCGCTTACCGGTAATTTATTAACTGTCAAAGATTTTTGCGCAACGTTCCCAAGACTTGCTCTGAGAGACATTTATAAACAACTATTAATTAAAAATATAATATTAACATTGATTGTCAACTGATCATAAAATAACTTCATAGTTTGTCAATTTTGTTAGTATGCCCTGGCTAGGGGCCTTAAATTCATTTTGAAGTGATCACAGGATGCCCGGATAAGCAGTAAACGATTATCTTTTTGTTGAAATGCCAATGTTGCTTATGTAAAAAAGTCCTCTTTTATGTATTTACGCCTCTTTAAAGTAATACGTTAGAGGTTTATAAAAATCAAGGGGTTACGAACAAGAATTAAACCAACTTAAGCTAAACCTCCAAAAGAGTACGATCTTGCGAAAAGTCTTTAATAATGCAATCCTTTTTATTAGTAATCTGTTTTGCTCATCGTACACGTGCTGCCAATACCCACGTTTGAACAAGTGACAAGAAACTTGTATAAAACAATAGAATTTCAAGTATTATTAATTAATTAATGTGGTTTCAATATTCAAATAGGGAAAATGTTTGTTGCGAGATTCTTTGTGCTTTTTTATGCAACCTTGAGGTAAAAATACTGCACGCGATTGTATTTACTTAAAGGAAAGTATTCCATTAAATTCTCTACCAAAGAATTGTTCGTAATTGTATACAGTTTCTAACAAAGAAAGGCGTTCCTTGCAATGCGATTTCGTTTTATTTTTAAACGCACTTCAAATTAACTTAAACGCCCACATACCATCACTAGTGGGTGACTGACCCAGTCAGTGTGTTTGTTCGCAGAACAATATAACGCTTAATTACGATGCCGTTAACGTTTCATTTCGTTTGTCACTTAACCGCCCTTCAATTCCTTTTGCGACTTACTAATACCTTTTCTAAATGAAATAATTCATATTATATTTCTTAACAAATGAAACAAACACAATATTTCTTAACATTGTATAATCAAACACAATCTTTGCGGCACAAAGTTTAAATTCAATTAAACAACAAGTAAGTATGTTAATTACAACCTAAATAGTTGACATGTATAAACAGGCGACAGGCAATCTTAATTGCCGAAATCAAATAATGTCATGCAACGTTGCAAATGCGACATAAGGTACCGTGGGATCCAAATACTTGATCTTTAATCCGATTGCTATATATTTATGTTATGGATCTGATGAATATGTATGAGGTTGAGCTTTTACGTACACCGGTAATACTGGATTACGAAAGAGATGTTTATCGATGGACAGACGAACAGTAATCGCACAGAAAAAAGAAATGCAGAAGGCCTGCACTTTAGTTTATCACTAGAAAGTCTATTAGTTCTTCTTCTGCTTTTCGTGTCGATGAAACTCATATTGTGTTAGAGCAGTATTTAGGTGCACACCTCTAGCATTTGGTATGTTTAAATTCTTAAAGGTGCAAGTGGTTTTGTACGATGAGCAGAAAAGGAGGGGCATATCCTGCAAAAGGCATTGTATTATATTTTTTTTCTATTTTTAATTGTTCTGTTGGTATCTGCTTCGACGCACGAAATCAGAAACATCTGGAATGTTTCTGATTTCGTGCGTCGAAGCAGATTACGAAATCAGTAATTAGAAGACCATCCCTAGAATAGAAATGAGGCTACTGGACATAAAGCGGCTATTACGGAAGGGCTCTGAAGGTGGGTCTCAGACATCAGCAGATTAAACGGCGTAAATGAATCTAGCTCAGTCTCTGTTCATGTCGGTGGATCTTCTGTGTTCAATTCGTAGTAACATGTTGGATGTAATGCGGATCTGCTATGCGATTCACTAACAGACTCATCATAGATGTTAACAACGACGAGTTCACGGATGTCTCATCGTAAATATCGCTTTTAAAAACAACGTTGATAAAAATCGTATTCGCTTAGCTACATACGCTCGTCGACGATCTGTTAAACAACGATGATGTGTTCGATGTTAACAGTGTTGCTATATTTACTCTAGTGTATAATCGAGAAAATCTTGACTAACCTATTTTTAAGTTATTTCCTCATTTTAAATTTATATAAATACACAATACGTATGTCTAAAACACGTAATATTTTTTATGCAACGAATATTAAATTAATTATATCATTTTCGATTTGGAAAATATTGATTCAAATCTTAGACATTTGTAATTGTAGGTTATGTATAGTCTATGTTATTTCAAAACTTGTTCAAAACAAACAACTTGATCTTATCTTGATTATAGTTTTTTTTTTATCAAAATACGAAATTCCAAAGCTCCAAGTGGTATTAAGTGGACTGTTAAAAAATGCTGCACCCCTATCCTATGGCGTTCTACTTGAACCGAGTTTTAGTTTCGTTCCAAATCTATCGAAAGTAAGTACACGATAACATTTATATTTAAATATACAACACAGTTTCTGGAACTACTATCTATGTAACCAAAATATTTATTTTTTAGTGTCTCGCAACGCAGCTCCTTCATTGAATCAGCTGGAAACGCTAGAAAGCAAAGCATGGTTGGCTATGGGCTGTACTCGTCTAGTCGTCAGGCATGGAACATGGTGCGAAATAACAATAGCCCTGAACAGTGATGATATAGTTGGTGTATAAACATCGGAACAGTGGTGTAAGGTTGGTTATTATATGAATTATTGCATTGAGTAGGTAGCCTTCTACGGTATAGTACCCTTTTACTTTTGTTTTTTTTTTACTAAATTGTTCTTTTTTCTAATTTGTTCTTTTTACTAAATAAGTATAAACTACAAGTATGTACTGTAATTTAAATTTTCGAATTGCAGTTATAAAACCATTTGAAAATGCAATGAAAAGTTAAACCAAACCGAGCAAATAGGTGTTCTTTTTATCATATACATATTATCATGTATTTTTTCTTGTATTGCAGTACTGGAAGAATAAAAAAATAGCAGTGACGAAGAAGTCCAGCTTAATTACAGCCGCTAGGCGTTGCACTGGTGGTGACATTGGAGATTTGCAAGAACTCAGTGAATTTGAGTTCAAAATACAAACCGTTATGGGAGGAGAAAATGTTGGTTGTGGAGATCAGAACTTAGAAATAAATCGCTCTGAGATGGATAGCATCACACAGCGTTTCATAGCCATAGAAGAACGTCGAGCACAAGCGGAGCTCTTGATTACCCAAGCAATTAGTCATCAAGTAGCCATCAGGCTATGGCTCAGGCTATAGATGGAATGAGTAGTACAATTAGAGATTGAATAAATAAGTAAAAATTAAATGTATGTAAAAAAAATGCTTTATTTTATTTATTAATTATATTAAAATTAATTTGCCAAGGTATATACTATTTCGTTAGGGGGTTATCTTAATCTTTAGGTAAAATATATAAGAAAAAAACATATACTTTCTATATTTTATGATGAACAGTTAGTTACACTACTAACTCACACAGTATACACTACTATTTACCAAAGACTATAATTTTTAACAATCAAACTGTGTTACAACCTATATTAGTAATTTAATCAATTATATTAAGATTAATTTGCTTAGGTACATACCATTTCGTTAGGCTATCTTAATTTTATCTTTAGGTAAAATATATAAGTAAAAACATCCACTTTCTATATTTTATGATGAACAATATACACTACTATATAACAAACTCTCTTACAACTTAAATTTGTAATATCTTAAGTCTTGTTCTTCTTCTATTATTAACTATTTTGTCCACACCACAGTCGATTAATTAGACGAGCTCTAGCAAGATATCCACTGTCCAAATCACAGATAGAGTTCTGGCTTCCTTGTTCTAATAACTGGATCACCCTCGCTTCTTGCCTCTATAAATGAGCTGGTAATTCCACTGGGGGAACTCCAGCTTGATTGCAAATGTTATGCAACACACAACAAGCTTTCATAATTTTTCCCACCATCTCTGGATCATAGTGAAGAACACGATGAACCAAAAGGCACCTAAAACGGCCTTTAAGTATACCAATGGTTCGTTATGCAGCATTTCTTGCAGTGGCATGCAGATCATTATAATATTCTTGTCTTGATCCAGGCTCAAGGTTGCTACATGGAACCATCATGTCTAGCCTAAGAGCAAAACTGGAGGCCCCTGAAATCAATTAATAGGAATTTAATTTAACTACTATAAAAAAATCAATATCTATTTATCATTTTAACTAAAAAAATAACTAGTTTTACTTACATTTTAATCGTCTACAACTCTACAACCAAGAAAACATCTACAATTTACAAGCTTTACGGTTTGACAGTTAAAATCAAAGGCGAAGGCGCCGTTGTCGTTGAAGGCGAGGATGATTTGTGTGTTGCGAATACCGTTTTTCATACATTTGGGACCATTTTTAGTTCTATGTCGCGCCGTCGACATCGTTGAGGCGTTACGATCGCGCAGTTTTTATTTAAAGAATACCGATATGTTTTCATCAGATGTTTCAACGATAATGTCTTGGTTGTAAAGATGTTTTGCGTTAGTGAATCGCACTCCTGGCCGTCTATTACGGATGTGCTAGTCTAGGTTTTCGTTTTGTTTTATTGCCATTCTGCGGTACAACTGTTTGTTTCGCCCACGATTCTATCTTTATCGGATAATCAGTTTCAACAGTGGGATGGCGCTGTAAGTACCTGCAGACATGTGTTTAGACTTGAATATATTCAAAGCGAAATTACTTGCGATATCAAGCAGGATCAGTCCAAACTGTGAAGGTTCAATGTCTTCACGTTTCAAATTGACATAAAATTGGACATCGTACCGTTAACTTTTTGATGAAGGGGTCTACATCGAAACCGGAGTCGATTAGGTATCATAATAAAATCTTATATCTATAGCCTGAAGTCAAATTGGGCGACACAAACAGAAATTGGCGTTGATTAAAATGTAAGCGAAGTTCGGGATCTCTAATGGAGTTTTTACGACTTTTTAATGGGTCAAAATGTTTAAATATTCGATTTTCCTTGATTATTTGTTAAATTACGAGCCGAGTAATTACAAGGTAACTCGTTTGGTACCCATACCAGCTTGTTTTAAGTCCATATTGAAATTATTGGTTTCTACTTTACCTATCAACTTAACATTTTTAACTATACACTAAAACTCGTTTTATGATTCGCCTTCCATCCATTTCATTGTCAGGTGAACTATGTTTTAAATTATTGCATCTGTAAAAAATCAAAAACTTCAGTGATATTAGTTTTTGATATCCATGTTTTCACACAAGTTCTGTTCTATCTATACTATCTATACTAATATTATAAAGCTGAAGAGTTTGTTGGTTTCTTTGTTTGTTTGAACGCGCTAATCTCAGGGACTACTGGTTGGAATTGAAAAATTATTTTAGTGTTGGATAGTCCATTTCTTGGGGAAGGCTATAGGCTATATAACATCACGCTACGACCAACAGGTGCTGAGCAGCGCGGGTGAAACCGTGGGGAACAGCTAGTCTGTTATAAAAATATAATTATTTTTAAATCCTGAGCCAATTAATCCAATGAATAGTAATCGTAACCATCCAGCCACAGACACTAAACTCGTGACACATATTCAATTACTAGTCGTTTGTATAATCTATAAATAACCAGTTAGTGACCACAATCGTACAGGGGCTCAAGTGGTCCAAATGTACGAAACCTGCCTAGCTTGACTGCCTGAGTCACGCAGAAAGCGTTGTTTTTAAATCTCGATGATTCACCGCTGAAGAAATCACTTTCGACTGGCTAATCTTGCAAAGTTTGGTTGGGTTGATGCATAGAATTTATTATGTTATCGGATAGAAATGACGACATGGTTGGCGCAGTAGCTGAGCGATCGACTGTCGCTAGTTTGATCCCCGCACGGAACAAATATTTGTATGTCCTACAGATAGTTGTTTCGGGTCTGGCTGTTTGTGTATGTGTTTTAAATGTTTGTAAACGCATTCACGATACAGGTAAAACTCCAAGTTCATCTTATAGTTTTGTATAAGGTGTGTCACCAGCGATAATAGCGATATAGTTTGTTTTCAACCAGTTCTGATTAATGTGATACATGCATGTTATAACTTCCTAGCTAACCCATATCGTTATTGTCCAAGGTTCATTCCACTTCGTAGTATTTTGTATTTTGCTAAGATTGTTTGATAATTAAGATTCCAAGTCAAGAAATTACAACCAAGTAATGAGTCAATTTGTCCGTCAGGCAAGTCAACCCAGTATCAATTACTTATTTGTTATTATCGACTATTACTCGTGTCTACTTTGATAATTTACCGTATATTTTTACTGTAGGTATTAGTAAGAGAATGATAAATTCGAATCTTGCATCTCCAACTCCTTTCATCGGTTAAAAATTATCATCATTACGATAATGAATCCTCTAAACATCGTTATCTTTTGGTATTGACCAGAAATATTTGCGCAGTTCACACGGTATCTCTAACTTGTTTACTTCTTTGTATCAAATTCATAGAATCCTTTACAGTTATGATCATCCGATTTTAACGTTTAATCTTGACTGTGGCGAGACGAACTGTAGACGACCCCGTAGTTATGGTTTATAGCCTATTCAGACATACAGGGTGTTTGGAAGATCGATGCAAAGCCGTGAAGCAGACCTAGTATAGACTATTTAGAACCATTTGAACCTAACTTGTCTTCGGCGAAGTGTGACTATTTTTTTTAAATCAAATTTTAATGATTTTTGATGATAATCCTAAAATTTTGCAGTTATTTGCAAATAATTAGTCAGTTTGAAAGATAAATCATTTATTTTTTTAATTTATTTTATTAAAGTAATGTCTGAACAATCAAACGAAACATGATTAAGGCATCTGTGTCATGAGAATTTTTTTTTTTAGACAGTTGAAGTTAATACTTCTGTTTTTAGATTAAGAAAACAGATTTTTGACAGTTTAAAAAAAAATCACGGATCGTGCTTTTTCTGTTCAAACATTTCTAAAGACATGCCTAGTTATTAGACTTTCTTTTGAGGTATCAATTACGCAGATAGCTTACAAATTATTGAAATTAGAATCTACAAACTAAAGTGAGGGAGAAAATTAAACATTTTAAATAGGGTGATAAAACGAGACTAGTGCTTTAAAATAATAACATTTATTATTATACTTATTAAAAAATAGATTTTATGTTAAAAAAAAATAAGAAGATAACTTTAATTTTGGACATTCGAAATAAAATTTAGGGGAGACTCTAACACTGCCGACGCGTGACCCGAGCGATAAGATGGCGATAACTTTGACAATTTCAGGTAGCGCCCGCGCACCCCTAGTTACGTGTACACATTTCACAGCAAAAACGACTTTATTGGTAAGACAATAGGGTCGTGTTTCTTTAGATAGGGTCAGTAACTACCTGTTTTTTTGAAGGGACGCCAGTTTACTCAGTCGAGTAACAACTGCGCTTGTGACTAGACGTTATCTCCTTTTTCGTGACAATTCATCGTGTTCAGTTGTAGCCCTTTGCGCTCCTGCACTTGAACTTTTATTTTAAGTTGAACTTTTAGTGCATTACCAGCCGTTTTTGTGAGAACTGACTATGGCTACTTTCTCGAACGAGGAATATGCTGACATCGTTTTTATGTATGGCAGAGCAGACGGCAATGGATCTTTAGCACGACGGATGTACCAAGAACGCTATCCTAATCGGAGAGTACCGAACGTAAGAGTGTTTTACAACACATTTCGTCGGCTTGCTGCAGATGGGATACACCGTGTGGAACCTGGAGTCAATCCAGGTAGACATGGTACTGACATCGAACAAGATATCTTAGCGGCATTTCAAGCTGATCCACATACCAGCACTAGAAAAGTAGCTCGAAATTTAAACATCTCCCATTGGAAAGTGTGGAATACAATGCACCAAAATAACAGGTATGCGTATCATGGCACGGGCGTTCAAGGTCTTGAAGAGCGAGATCCTCAGAGAAGGATACAGTTTTGTCGTTTTCTTCTTAACTCTGACATTGAAAGTGCATGGTTTCTGAAGTCAATCTTGTGGACAGACGAAAGTAAATTTTCTAGGGAAGGCATAACTAATTTCCACAATCTTCATCAATGGGCTGAAAAACACAACAATCCACATTGGAAAAAGCAGAAGTCATTTCAAAGGAAATTCTCGGTCAACGTGTGGGCCGGAGTGATCGGCAGAACACTGGTTGGGCCCCATTTCTTACCGGATAATTTGAATGGCAATAGTTATTTGGAATTCTTACAAAATGATTTTCCAGAGCTTGTAGAGGAATCCGGGGCCCTAATATTCACAGGAGACCGAGAAATTATTTTCCAACAAGATGGTTGTCCAGCGCATTGGACATTGAATGTACGCGAGCACTTAAACAATTGCTTCCCTGACAGCTGGATCGGCAGAGACGGACCAATCCCTTGGCCCGCCCGGTCACCCGATCTAACGCCGCTTGACTTTTTCGTGTGGGGTCGGGCCAAGGAACTAGTTTATACAAACGTAGAGATAAATACTAAAGAAGAACTGATTGCGAGAATACATTCAGCATTTGAAACAATGAAACTAGAGATGAAGTTGAAAATTACAACAACGGAAGTGAGAAGACGGGCCCGTGCTTGTGTTAGGAACCGCGGCGGACATTTTGAACATGAAAAATAAATGATTTGTATTAAAATTTTGTTTTAATTATTTCACCGATACATTTTAATTTTCTCCCTCACTTTAGTTTGTAGATCCTAATTTCAATAATTTGTAAGCTATCTGCGTAATTGATACCTCAAAAGAAAGTCTAATAACTAGGCATGTCTTTAAAAATGTTTGAACAGAAAAAGCACGATCCGTGATTTTTTTTTAAACTGTCAAAAATCTGTTTTCTTAATCTAAAAACAGAAGTATTAACTTCAACTGTCTAAAAAAAAAAATTCTCATGACACAGATGCCTTAATCATGTTTCGTTTGATTGTTTAGACATTACTTTAATAAAATAAATTAAAAAAATAAATGATTTATCTTTCAAACTGACTAATTATTTGCAAACAACTGCAAAATTTTAGGATTATCATCAAAAATCATTAAAATTTGATTTAAAAAAAATAGTCACACTTCGCCGAAGACAAGTTAGGTTCAAATGGTTCTAAATAGTCTATACTAGGTCTGCTTCACGGCTTTGCATCGATCTTCCAAACACCCTGTATAATAAGTAGTATTTTTAGTAAATATAATATTGTGTCCAAATGAGAACATATTTTATATTATGTTAGCGAGTCTGGCAGCTTTAATTGGTTCATAAAAACCTCTTAATCGTGATTGGATTTGTATCTATTAGAAAAATAGCTCTAGTTGAAAATAATATTGTAGTGTGTACTTCATCTTCAGAGTGACTCGCGTAAGGAGAATCAATTACCCAATTGCTTTCTGTAGTATGGTAGTCATGAGGTGAGCTAACGATTATATTAGGAACGTGAGCGGTATCCACTTGACTACAGCTGTCTTTTATGTTCTCATCAGCTCTCAGAACTATGATCAAACGTGGAAGTGGACTGCGGACCTGTTCTGTGCTTTATGTAACTGGATGACATCATCGGCAGCCTTTAGTATTAGTTCTCTACTGGAGGTTGTCTTTGATTCGGTTTCCTCAAAGGTGAGGGTCGTGGCCACAGCGAAGTACTTTGCAGACGATGGCTTTCCAAGTGATTCGGTCCTAAGCAGTGTGTATGGTTTCGCTGATTTTGTGTTGGCGGTGTCGCGTATTTGATCAGTTCAGAACATAAGACTCCTTCCTCTTGGTTGTTTTTCCTGTCACCAATAACTTCTCCAGGTCCTCCCCAGTCCTCTGCTGCAGCTAGGATTCACCACAGAGTTCAATCCTTCTCTTCACAACACACATCGTATGATGCATCATACGTTCATCGTATGTTTCGGTCGTGTGTTTTATTTCATAGGTCAAGTGAATTTTGAATACTAATTGCTTTATAGGTTTTCCCCATATCGAATTTGATTTAATATTCGAGGTCGCCGGTTGTAGACACGCGTTGTTTGTTCACGTGCCGTTGGGTAATACGGGTCGTGGTGGTGTGGTGTTGCTGTGTGGTTGTGGATGCATTGTTAACCTTGAGATGGAGATAAGAGTAGACTTGACAATTTATGTCTTCATTTGAATTTAACTCATTGAAGTTAAAATGTTTGTAACTTAATCAATCTTTGACGACTGTATGTGGGTTGGGAAGTAGGCTATGATGAGAACAGTTTATGATCATTTATTTATTTGTGTACATATTTCTTAGCAAAACATTTAAAAATATAAAAATAGTAGCCCACTGGTATCGGGAACAGGGTTCAAGCTACCGGCAGTCAGGGCTCCAGAGAAAGGAACCTTCTAACAATACGAGCCGTGTCCAGGAGTACCGCTTTCTGTATCAGGCCCTTGATCCAGCTACCTAACGAGAGCCTTCTCAGATTGGCTTTAATGACTATCGGCACAATGACCACTGAGTCCACGTCCCACATGTCGACATAATTAGTTTTATTACTTAAGTTCTCATAATAGACATATTTGAATACACATACGTTCGTTTTATCGGGCTTCCCCAAATCGTTTCGAACTGATCATGCTACGAGGTTGTGAACCGACATTTTCGGCTGATAATAAATCCCGACACAGTATTGTGGTTTTTATTGCATATTTTTATTATTATCCCTCGCCCAATCAGGAAACGGATCATTGACTCGTTAGTAATGCGTAATGAGTTGTGATAATTGGTTTCCTCTCTAACATTATCGGCTTATTCTTTCTCTATCTCTTCCGTATCCTTGTCAGAAGTATTATTTTATATTTAGTAATGGATGACGCATGAAATACTCAGCCTTTTCCGAAATGTTTCTTCATTATTCTTCAACAACCAAGTTTTAAAAGTTTTAAAGTAGGTACTACTTAATCTGTTCTGTTTGTATTAGGTTTTGTTATTAAAACTGCTCCTATACTAATTATTGCTGATTCTTCGCTTTACTCAAACATTGGCTGACGAAGCACCAACGTTGCGAATTTTATCAATAGGCTCTAAAACCCAGTTCCAAAGTACAGAACTTTACACTTGAAAAAAATATTCAAACCACGGATTATTTCGATTTTGCGAGCTAAAACCTAATGTCATGGTGACTCTCAGTTTTGTAGCACCGTTCTGTGTCGTTGGCCTCACTTCTGAAAACCGTGAGTTATTAGCAAACTTTGTTATCAGGTCTTGCGTAAACAAACTTCCTTTGCTTTTATTTTTTTGCTCTATGGGATATTGTAAATCACCCAACAAAATAATGACTAACTAGTCTTACGTTTCACCGCAACTCGCCTGATATGAATCGGGGAAGCTGCCTAGGGTGGAGTACGCTTGCCTAGAAGAAACCGATTCACTCGAACTTTGAAGAGACCCAGATTGTAATGATCAGGGACCGAGAAGCCGGCAGTCAAGTCTATAGACTGTAGTTCGCACTATAAATGTGGAAGCATACCTCTTTTTTCGGGTTCGTGGAACTATAGATTGCTGTATTATAAGGTGATCCGGAACAGAACCAAAGTAGTCGACATAGCTTACAGAATAAACACGGTTAAGTGGCAATGGGCCGGCCATATCACCTGTAGACTGTTGAAGTAGACATGATCCTTGATTAAAAACCACAAATCGGCAACCGTAGGCTAGAGAACTCTCACGCTAGGGTGGAGCGAAGGTCTTTGCATGATGGTTGGTAGCAACTTGATGAGAGTAGCTGAAGATTTAAATGATGAGAGCTATTTTTGCGGATTGAAAATTACAAAGTAACTTCCCCGCTCTGGGTGGAGCGGGGAGGGGGAGTGACAGACTTTCACTGACTAAAACCCATGTTCTATATATCTCTTTCGAGCAACCCGCAATCCCGGCATGATGAGAGCATGAGATTAGAGCTAGTTAGCCAAGGAGTAGTTTAGGACAAAAGTGACTTAGCAGTCAATCACTGCTTATGTTTATCTCCGACAGGTTGTTTATCGAGTGGTATCGACTTGATATTGACTACTACCACTACTTGTGTGATATCAATAACTCGTAGGTACATACTTGTAATAAAATTGATTTGATATAATATTAATAATTTATTGAAAGGCTGCTTAACTTATTTTTTAAATGTTCAACCGGTGGACCATCTAATAAATGAGACTGGTTTAAGGTAACCAACTAACTTAGCTTCTCACATTTGCTTTCAGTTAGTATCTCATTCTTTCTTGGTAATTACCACTTTCTGAAAATGGATTTCATTAGGAGCAACAATTTTCTACAAAATTGGCATCTGCAAGCTTGGCCTTGATCTAGTGTCTTCCAATGCTATCTATAATAACAAAGATAGTACAGACGCCTGCACATCAAGCTACTACAATCTGTCAGATTTCTTTGTTAGATTTTCGACTTTATTTCTAAAGTATAAGGTCCAAGGTTCATTGGGAAAAATTGACAGTTTCGGGTAGCTTGACCTGCAGGCGTCTGTACTATTGCCAATGCTTCATCAGCAGGTATCAATCTATAACAGACGCATACTAGTAGGAGGCATCCTCAATTTTCTGTAGCTCATAGATCTTGGTTTTTAAATCTTTCATCGGCGGTTTCTCAGCTCGTCTAGCAATACTTAACGCTGTTTACAAAACTAATGTATTACATGCGAACACCTGTACCACTTTTGAACAATCTAGAATTCTAGAACCAGTTAATTCCATCTGTATTTGCATATTATCTTGATCCAAGTAAATATTTGCACGGCAGAAGATAACTATAAAAGCCATAAACGATCAAATAACCGGATTGATTCTTGATAAGGTTGAGATAAGTTTGATTAATTTGGTTGATAACAATGATAGCTTATTATTTAGGATTATAGCTTTTTATTAGATTTGAAGACTAATACATCTTTTCATTATCTTGTTTAATGTGTAGGATTTCAACTGAGTTTAATTTTAATGTATCTTATGATCTGTAGACACGGTGACATATCAAGCTGATAGGTTTCTAGTATAATATGGCCTCCCTATATAATATAGATTTCCGGTACATTGTAAGATCCCCTTAAACCGGACTTGCAAAGTATGATTAGTCGTCCAGCGTATTTGAACGATTATTATTATTTTATAAACCAAATGTGCCACTGCAAGGCAAAGGCTTCCTTTACCGTCTTTCCGCTTATCCTAATTAATTACTGTGAGTGACAAAAAAAAAAGACTGAAAACCGAACCCAATGCGAGTCGGATTGTCATGACATACGGAGAGACGTCAGTGGACAGTGACTCTATAGGGGTTCCCTAAAACTGCTACAAACTTACTTAAACTATGTTTCAATTGTATCCGATATAGCCAGTTGAACTGCACAAAACATTCTGTATCACTTAATGTTATAGCACCACGTTATCTGAAATAACTTACTACTTCCGGAATCACTTCCCCGTCATATTCTTCACAAGAATCTAATCCTCAATCCATACATCTAAAACTGAAACGTGACGAGCGGTAGTCTTGCCAATGCGGTACCAGTAACCTTGGCCGAACGTGCCATGCTCGGCCCGGCACTGGTGGCGAGCCGGTCCGCGCTAGTGATGTAAAAAGTCTTCTAGTCGAGTACTGTACTCGACTTTTGACACGGTCTAAACGAGGCTCGATATGTTGTGTGTTACTGGGGAAAGTTGTGAGTTAATAGGCCGTCGATAATGCCTCGGGCCCTGTCTAGATAATAATGTCAGATTGACAGCGTGTTACTATTAGTTTCTTAAGTGTAGTACAGCTGCCCTACCATGACCTCTTAAAACAACTTATTCCACTGAGGGAAAGAGACAGCTATACAGGGTGTCTAGCACCATCTCTTTCTCACACAGGAGTAAGAACTGCTATAAGATGTCATGGGAGTTTCTAGATTCTTGCTTTCCCTTGAGGCTCTGTAAAAAAATGAGAAATATTAAACTTTCTGCTGTTTATCTTCCTAAAATATTGTTATCCTAGTTACTGTTAATAGCCTAGTTCACGCTTCATACAGTTCAGCTTTTATACAGAGAAATCTTAACGTAATTACAGAACCCTGCATAGCTTGACCCATCTTCTCTTTTGCTTTGTAAAGGTTGTATGGGTAAACAAGGAGTTGAAAGAATTTAAGTTGAACTTTCATAACAATATTTTAATAATAATAAAATAATATTCTCAGCACTAGTAGACAGCGCAGTGCCGTGCGAAAATGTCACCAACAGCCGTCTGCCGCTAATGTTTTGCATTTCTTTAGACGTGTTCATTTTAACTCTATTATCTACTAAATTGGTTGAAATTCAAATTTTACAGTTAATTTAATACCAGTCGTTTTCTGGGGTTATTGCAGGCGGTTCATACCGGAGAATATTATGTTGTGCTATTCTTCCTCCCACTTTTTCGTACTCTAAGGTTCATTCATGACACTTTCCATGTATGGTTAAGACAACGGTACTAATTGCTGACGTAGCTCCGGATACCGGACTCTGACGAATCATTTGCACTCACGAGCAAATTAACTAACAACAATTACACTTGTCCTACTGCATTGATTAACCTTTTACGGTTTTACGAACATAGTTTTTTGGAAGGCATACAATCACGAAATATGTCTTATCTCAATGTAGAATTGCTTTTGCTTTTTTTTAAATTATTTAACGTATAGGTTTTATTGCTCGTGACTGTATTGAAGGATCTAACAGTCCGGGGTTGCTGGTTGTTCGAAAGAGATGCCGTGGCACCGGAGCAAACGAAGGAACCTGAGTGGGTTTTAGTCAGTCAAAGTTTGACACTCCCCTGCCCGCCCAGAGCGGGGAAAATTATTTGAAAAGTTCCCATAAAAAAGGATCCAACTGTCCAGAACCTTAAATCAAAGAATAGCTTAATTAGGTTACATAAGTATTAATTATCCTTTTATTTATACGTTCTTGTGAAATTATTTTTACTTACCATTTGTTTTCTTGTTACAGGTAAGGCATCGAGACTTGTCGACTAATCAATCATCATTACTCAGTAAGATTACTCCGACATAATCTGCAATTTCGTACATAAAGACCAGGAGCTTTAGTATCCACTGGCGAATTCTCTTCTCTTTTATATTTTTATTAAACACAATATATCTTAAACTGTTCATCACAACAGATCAATGACCTGCTTAAAGATTCAAATGTATTCTATCTAAAATTCTAAATCAACACTAGAGTTTCAAGTGGTGTATAGTGTCCGAAGAGAAGTCAACAAATATAAGGAGAAGCTTTTACACAATACACTTGGACATTTAAACGCACTTAAGCTAAACAACTTTCACGGTTGTCACCTTGCCCAAACTAATTAGGAAACAATTCTCTAAGATACAATAACTTACAACTCATCGAAGGGGTCTGACTACTCGGAATACGTGGTCTTTCGTCATGCACACAGGCGTCATAGTACAAACAACCTTGAATGTAAAACTCTAAGATCGATTTTGCATTGACAAAGCATATTGTTTACGTTGTCGGGTGAAACCTGACGAAACGATGGAGCCCCATAAGGTATGTGGGAGACAGGCCTTGTCTAAAGGTGTGTAGACACGAAACGGGTGTGCTTGGACTCATTTCGTAGTTTACAAGAACAAAATGTCGTATTAAATGTTCTTATTTCAATAGTCGCGGTATAATTACTGGCTGTTTGTGCATGTGAGTTTAAATGTTTGTAAATGCACCCACGGTACAGGAGAAATTTCTAGTGTGGGGCAACTAAAAAAAATATATATATAGATATCGTCTGTTTTCGGTTGATAATGAATGAAAAATGGTTTTTTTATTTTAAACAGTATGTAGGTACCTTACCGTGGTGTGACTGTTGGACTTGTAAGTCATAGGTCTCGAGTTCGATCCTTAGCTACGCCCCTCTGATCTTCCAATTAGGTAATATGGGTATTGTATAGTATAATCATCACTTGCTTAATGAAAACATCGTGAGAAAACCAGCTTGCTTGTCCACGGCATGTTAAGCAAAGGCAGAAGGTCATGGGGTAAACTCTGACCCCAGGTTTGGCACTTACCACACGATAAGAATCATTAATGATTGCGGCTTTCTTTGAACCCGATGAGCTGGCTCTTCCATATTCGATTGACTTGCTATCTTTACTCAAATAACAATCCGAATTGGGCGGTGGTTAGTCGCTCATGTGTTCTCACCTTTAAGAATTTGAAGAAACGGCTCCTTGTGCATTTTAACTGGTCAAAGGATCTTCGTTCGTGTGCATATTTAGTAGAAGATTTAAATAACGAAAGTAAATATGTTAATAAATAAAGGATTCGGAAGGTTTCTTTAATACCCAATGATAGTAAAGAATAAAGCCAAACAAATAAAAAGTCAAATCAATGAAATCCTTAAATAATAAATACAAAAACATAGTCACCACAATGGTCAAATTAATTTACATGCAACAGCTTCATCATCATAAATTCATCCAACGATTAGAACGCTTGGATAAATGTGATGTTTTCGTTTGCTCAAGAAGTAGTGAACAAATTCGCGGATATTCTTGGTTGCTTAAATAGGTGTTCTTTCTGATATTAACTTTCATAATCTTAAGACTTTTCTCAAGACAAATCATCGTAAAACTGATCAATATCGAGTAATAACACACTATTCTCAATATCAGCAAGAGCCAGATGTAACGAAATATCTGTTATATGAGTACAATTAAGATAAGACTTCATAAGACCTGTATAAGGCTTGATCGTGGCTCAAGCAGAACTATTAACTTTCGACCGTACACTATTTATGGCGATTGTAATCACCTCGATGGACTGTCCGGTGATTATTTACCAATTAAGAGGCTATTAACGTTTATACGTCTATTTGATGGTCCAAAGAAATGTCTAATGACGTGGTATATGGCAGATAAGGCCTCGCTTTTTGCGAGCCTAGAACAATTTCAGTAAATGGTACTAATATCTTTCAAATTAAAACAAAAAATTTATTAGTCAATAAGAGACGAAGTAGGAAAAACTTGCTAATACCAAGTCCTAAAACGTTTCTAGTGTATTGCCTAGCCTATCTAATTACCATAATACATTGTCGAAGAAACAGACCCGACTACATTTATAGAACATTGATCTTATATACTCGTTTCTCAGAAACTCTTAACTACCTCTAACTACCTGGTAACATATCAGACCACGCACGTAAACAGCATTTTTTCGCACGTGATGACATTTGCGTCTTTTTGCGCGCATCGTGTGAGTTCTATTCGTGTATCGAGGTGCCAGAATTCGTGTATAAACGGATACGGTAATGTTATTAAAGCCGTAACTGCCATATTAGATTATGCAAGATATTTCCATTTTCGCTGAGTTTTAAAAAGGCGTTTATCGATTTTATGGGCAGTGATTTGGAACGATGCCTATTGCCTATTTTTGGTCGAAGAAGCAATTTCTTCCTTATAAAAATGCATTGTATATTGAAAACTTGATGGATGGAGAGAGAGAGAGAGAGAGAGAGAGAGAGAGAGAGAGGAAGACCAAAGAAAAGATGTATGGTTTGTGTTATGCTTACGCAATTCATCCAACTTTATAAAATGAATTCGAAAGGAGTTAAATGACGCCGTTATATCTGACAGGAGAAAATAGTAGAAGAAAACGTGTTGCGCCGACCCCAAATAGAATGGGACGAGGGCAGGAATATATTGAAAACTTTTGCAAACATTTTGCATTTCTTCGCTTAATTTTATAAAACCTTTCTTATCCCGACTATTCCCGACCATTTCACTTCTGTAGCAGTCGCAATGAAGAAAAATTGTCCAAGTAAAAAAAAGGCTTAGGTATCTACAGCATTCCGTAATGTATTTAAAGTAGGTTGTTAAAAACAAAGTGAACATTTAAATTCCGATTTCTCAAGATTTAAAAGCAGACGCAATTTGCAAGGATTTTCTTAAGTTTTACGCTTTGCGAGCGAGACGAGATAATCGGGAGCGGACGTAATATTGCTGTTGAATATTGTGATAAGGTGGATTTGCTTCGATACTAAAGTTATCGAGCACATCATTTTTGGGTGAATTTTAGCATTGATATTGAACGTGATTGATCAGCGCATCTACCACGTTCTAGAGCTGTCCCTATCCATCATTATTGTGGAATATTGACACGGTTAGCTCTTGAGTGGTTTAGATTGCACTAACTACTTATCACGATTTGATGAAATTATCCCTAAATACCAAACGATAAATCAATTTAAATTGTTATTGATCAATAATTTGGATAATATCTTGTTACTAGTTTGTGCCTGCGGCGTTGCCCTTGTGTAGGTCAATTATTGCCCCACGGGATTATAAGTATCATATGCGTTAATTTAGGTTATAAACTATCCCTGTGGGAAAATTCACGTTTCGTATTTTTTACGTGAAATAGTAACAAGTATCAATACCCATCCACACATCTTCACTAACTTTCGCTTTTGTAATAATAGTAGGATAAGTATTGTCTAATTCGAAAGTCAAAGTCAAATCGATATTGTTCAGCTGTTTTATGCAGCTGTGCACTGACATTTGCAATCAAATCAGACAGATACGAAAAACGCAATAAAGCATTCGCCGACAACAGAAT
Source organism: Ochropleura leucogaster (assembly GCA_958449745.1). NCBI lineage: Eukaryota > Metazoa > Arthropoda > Insecta > Lepidoptera > Noctuidae > Ochropleura > Ochropleura leucogaster. Next base: position 16,653,060 of record OY288212.1, read on the forward strand.
TGTCAGCATTTCCGTTCACCGTTTTTGAATTGCAAATTCTGCGTGTGAACGCTAAACAGTAACTGTCATTTTAAAATGTGGTAATCGTTTTCTAATATTAGTCGTTTTATTTGTGTTTGAAACTATTTTGGGAATAACTTTGGACCCAAATTCTGGCTGGTTGCTTGAAGGCACACATAGTTTTATTATGAATATCAGAATATTGTTATGAATTTAAACCATCCCAAATCTATATAAAACATTAGTCAAATTAATGTTAAAATTACAATACAACCTATTTCAAAATTAGGGCTTACGCTATTTATAGCTTGATGTTAGATGTCAGTAGTTTGAAAAATAATGGTTACCTAAATATACAAGTATAACATAGAAAATAGACAGAATAAAATGTTTAAAGTTAAAATAACCTAGTACACTAGTATTCGTTTTTTATTCATCCAGAAACTCAGTCCGTCAATGCGCCAAGATTCGTCTTTAAACCTCATGGTGCGTTTGCGGGTTGTTCGAAAGAGAAACCGCGGCCCCGGAACGTAAAGGGCAATAGAAGGAACATGGGTGGGTTTAGTCAGTACAAGTCTGACATGCCCCCTCGCTCCGCCCAGAGCGGGGGAAGTCATTGGATGACCTCCAGCCGAAAAAAAAAACCTCATGGTGCGTTTCCAGTGGCGTATTTGCTCTATAACCGAAAGGGTAATGGCCCAGAGCGCCAGACTGAAAGAGACGCCACAAACCGCTCCCCCCACTTGTTTTCTTGATTCGCCACTATTTCTCGCTCAAACGTATTATGTGACAAAACAAAGCAAATAACTATGCCAGAGAAATTCCCAAAACATTTTTCCACCCACACTGTCCTAGAACCGGTATGGCCGAATATGTTTACGTTTTAATAGCCATGCTTACTACTGTTTTAGCGATTATAGAGCTAACGATGACGGAGTAAAGTATACACGCTCGTAAAACTGCTATCGCTTACACGATGCGTTGTGATACGTACTATAATGGACTTTGTCATCGACCTGTCTGGCTGTCTGGCTTTGAAAGCTTTGTTTTTACCTGAGTATAGAGTTGTGAGAAGATTTTCTTTTCTCGGAATTCTCTATTGCTTTGTTCATTTTGTAGAAAAGCTTTTGGCGTTGTTTTCACCAGATTTATTGCCACTAGAGCCGAGTTTGATTAGTTAAAACATGTCAGTATTGTTTTCGAAATACAATTTCAATTACTACAACGACAACAGAAATTGCCTCTAAATCTGACCACTTAATTCAGACCCACCAAGTATCAAACGGCTCCGAAACAACACCAACATAAAGGGAAAACTGTTAATTTATTACATTAGAAACCTATTTACATGTACAAAGGCGGGCTATAAATAATAGCGACTTAGTGACAACTTCGAATTCAACGACCGGCAGAACAGAAGCCTGTTTATCCGTCTGTCACCGCTGGCGCCTGATTATAAATACGACTCCGTACCTACACGCGCAAGCGCAGCTATTAATAAAGCCCGGTTTTGTTCAGACGCTAAACCTCCCGTTATGGGAGAAAATATATTTTTTTTAGCTATTACCACTCTTAATTGGCGATAGACTCTTGTAGGCATGTTGTTGAAAGTTTTTTGTAGAACTTGAAAAGCTGTTGTTTCGTTCGACTGATGTTCTCTTTATGTGGTTTTTTATATCAATAATGTGACTAATAATGGCAAAATCAGTATTTACTGCATATTTACATATTATATCATCATTTCAGATTTTCTATTTCAAATGTGTAGTATAAAAGCTTTGGTAGAACTTCATCTTTTGGCATACCCTAGTTGTATATTGGCTCAAAACTTGAATCCTTACTTCCTTACTAATGTTATAAAAGCGAAAGTGAGTTTGTTTGTTTGTTACGTCTTCACGCCTTATTGGCTAAATTTTTTGGCGGTTTTGATGAATTTTGGTACAGAGGTAGTTTAGCCCTGAGAAATGAGGGAGAAAGCGGGAAGAAAAAGGAAAACTTAGTTTTGTTATTACAATCAATAAGGCGCAAGGGCAAAAACTACAGGTAGCAGATAGGGGAAGGAAAGGGGAACTGAGTAAAAGCTAGTAAAAGAATAAAATGGAATCGTTCTAGCCAAAGTTCCAAAGTGTTGTAACCAATTATTCTCAGTTGTCTGACCCTAAACTTATTTAAGTTACGACATAATGCAGCTTATTTACTATACCATTTAACAGTAGCACTATTAAAAAATCCTATCAGGATATTATATTACACACTTTACAACTTGAACACGAATGCTGACATAAAGTCGTAAACGCACAGAGAGCCTTTATTCCCCATCATAAAAAAGATCAACGCACAGACAGCAATTCAGATGTATATCAAACATGTAATATTGTACCGTGGTGCAAGTCGTGGGTGGTCTACTCATGAGGCGCCTCGGTGCAAGCCAATGATGTTTCAACATCTTTGTAAAACTAAAGCAGATTTATCGTTATTACTAATACTGTTGTTATTTGCTTTTAATTGTTCTATTCGAACATCTGTTCTTATTTCCTTTGACAGATGGTTAATTAGTTTATTGTGTTGTCGAGTGAATTCTTGTTTTCCTGTCGTCAAGCTGTAGGAGCTTGAAACTATGTATGGCGACATGTATGTGCTTAAGTGAAAAGTATTTAAAGAAACACTGAAGGTAGTCTTGTTTAGTTGTTTCGATTAAACTTGTCCCTTGCGCTCTTCCCTAAGCGACGACCTAAACCCAGGCTCGTACCCAACCAGTGCGCAGTGCCCTTTGCGTAAACTTAGTTTTAACGATTTTTACCCCTGGCTAACTAGTACAGTCAAACCAACGACAACCTCATAGGTTGACCAACGAGAAACCATTAAAAAATAACTCATTTCTAGTATGGATTCGACATCGTCATATTATGCTGATATCTGAATCAAGAAAGAGTGTACGACTAAACGCCGACAGACACTACGCCGACAGACTGAACACCGACAAGACTTTACTTCGACGGGAGTCTTCGCCGACAGGACTCTTCGCCGACATGGCTCTCTCTATTAATGCAAGTCGTTTCTTTCTCATAGGAGGTCACAGTTTTAACCTAACCTAACCTACCCATTGCGTCGCTGATGAGCCGTGTCGGCGAAGAGTCCTGTCGGCGAAGAGTCCCGTCGAAGTAAAGCCTTGTCGGTGTTCAGTCTGTCGGCGTAGTGTCTGTCGGCGTTTAGTCGTGCACTTATCAAGAAAACCCTTATTTTACATAATTATAAGTTGTCTTCTTTAGCAAATACCAAAGAAATTAAATTTCATAAGTTTCTCACGGCTACATCATAATATTTACATTATGTATGACATTGTATTTTCCTGTAGTATTTTCCGCAACTTACGGCAATCACCATACTATGCCGACGTCCGTCCAATTCCGTTAGTTTCCTACCCACAATCTGTCATTATACTTATTTGCATTGCAAGTATGGATTCCAAGTTATACATGATAAATGTTAGCTTTTATATGTAACGGTTCTGTCCTATACATTAAGTACTATGATATATTGTGGTGAAAGGGTCTTGGATCGTTTCAGGTTACAAATTGCGAGGAAGAACTGGCTTTTAGATGGGTATTTTAATTATCTACGTATAGATTAATTGACGGCACGGTTGGGGCAGTGGCTGAGCGATCGACTGCTGTGCTGCGTGTCGCGGGTTCGGCCCCCGCACGGAACAAAAATTTGTATGGTCTACAGATAGTTGTTCCGGGTCTGGCTGTTGGTGTATGTGAGTTTAAATGTATGTTAATGCACCCAGGCCAAGATACAGGAGAAATTCCTAAATTGTAGTTGATACGAGTGCCAAACAGGTTTAGACATCTCTCACATATTGGACATCTACATGATCTTTAAAGTCGACTTTTGCCCAACCTAAAGAAACTCACCAATAGTACGAATCTTCAAAGGGAACTAATATTGGTGACAATTTTCTTGGGTATTGGTTACGTAAAAACTAGGTCACATGTGCTGTATTTTCAACTTCGAATCTCCATTTTCTTAGACGTATATTTCCCTAAACCTTTCGACTTAAGTCTGCCACACGCTACGAACATTGATATTCCTATAAGCTAGGAGCTGCAGAATTTTCTCTTACGAAACAGCCAAAGCATAGGAAAAGCTTTCTATTGTGTGTTCTGTATTACTGTAAAACAAATTGCATTTCTTTTTTATCCTTAGAAAATCTTGAAGTAAGTAAATAAACATTTCGAACTTAAAAGTCGGATTTGTGCCTACTATATTATCACATCTTTGGTGTATAGAAAGTATTTATTTTATTGTCTTATATAGAAGTAAAATTACCCTTATTCCTCAACAATAATATTTTCACCAAAGCAAATCCTTCAAAAACACTAGCGTCTAGCTAGGATCCTGCCAAACAATAGCTGTCTGAGACCCAGGCACAGCTCGTTAATACAAGGGCCCACACAGTCTGTTTAATTGAAGACCTACTCATCTCCACTTGTTTTGGTCTCTCTGGTACTAGTAGCTCCCGGGGCTCTGAAATGTTCCCGCGACATAATTAATGCTGCACTCCCAACATGCTAATTGTGGTAGACGTGTGTTGTTTGCGAATTAATAAGGACTATTAGCAACTAAGGACTTGAGGAATAAAATTATGTGGAGATTTTAGGGTTAAGCAAGATTATAACTTTTCTGAAAGATTGACTTCGGTCGTTTGAAATGGTTAAATAAATCGTTTTGGATCGATAAACTTCGAAGAACGGACTCTCCGAAGTCAATATCTGTAAGATCAAGAAGGTATTCTTCGAGATTTAATACGTCAGCTTTCTCAATAAATCCAATTCGCAAAGAAACCCCTCGTAATAGGCAAATGTTACCGGCAATAAAACAGGGATCCAAAGTCCATTTAAAGGGACGACAGACAAACTGTTTCTCGAGGGAACAAAGAAAGAAAGTAATAGCATAAGATTGTTGCCATCAATAACATTTCCGGACAAGTTTTATTTTAGGAAGTCGTTTGTCAATGTCGTCATGACACCCTTGCTTCAACAAAAAGCCAAGGTGTTATGAATTTATAACTTGTACCGTATAGTTTTAGGACCAAAGTAACTCATAACTTTGTGAACGAGAATTTTATATGCGGTCGTTTGGGACAGACCCTAAAAATTATTTACTACGTTCCATTCCTTTCAGAAGTTCTTTTATGTTAAAATGTAGGTCAACCTCTCGACGTACGGATAAATTGCCATCAGCGGATATTAGAAACAAATATACGAGGGTGTTCGTTCCCTCAAGGGTTTTAGTGGTCGACATAATATATCCTGGTTACGAAAAAACTTTCCTGTTAAAGTTGCGACTCGACAAACGCGAAGATATAGAAAATTTAATACTTCTAAGAAAGAACATGTGTATTTAAAAAAAAAAAATACACTGCGACAGAATTCTGCAGTAGAAATCGCGTTCTCGCAATTTTCTCCGTCAGCCATCTGTTCTGTTCTATCCATTCCCACATTTCCCACTGGTTACAACTGCAAAGCGCTGATTAAATATTTACCTGAATTTCTAAGTCGCCTATTAGATCTATGCATTTTAAATGTAAGTGACTGAACCGCTGAAAATTTAAATAGGTCCCAGTTCTAGGAAAGAACTGAAAGAAAGAATTCGAATTGTATGCAAGGCAATACAATTTTGTGCACTCATAAACGGAAAAGTTAAGAGATGCTATCGCATCCCGACTCCCGTATTGTCTGCTTCAGTGAGATATTATACCCAAGTGACTTAGGTTATATAAAAATACGGCAAACAAAAGACGCAAAACGTAAACTACCGTCTGGAAAATATTCAAATAAGTTCATATTTATTCAGGAACAAATAGAGGAATAAGTAAAGGCAACACGGCATCGTGTATGAATTTGGCAAGCATAAATGTGATGGTTACGTCTGCCGGTCTGCCGCAGTAATATGAGCAATAAAAATATTTTCGTAGCAGCCCAGGAATTCGATTGCGAAGTAACAAACTACCTTTTAGTTTGAAACACGTTTTCTAAAAGGAATGAACGTATTTATGTTATATGGGGTCGCCTGTTTCATTTTACTTTCGTATCCATCTGAGTCCAAATGTAACTTGTTCTCATTACGAAGACTCACAGGCGAAACTCTTTCTTGCATACTTTGTATATGAAATACCTAAGAAACTTCGAAAGTATTTTGTCAAATAAATTCAATTCTCCCCGAATGTTCCAAACTTTGGCATTAATAATACAGTTTATAGGACATTTGCAAACATTGAAACCACTTTCACTGCAGAGGGCTTCTAAACTTCTTTGTTGGAAGCTCTTTTGAAGTATTTTTATAAAGATATTTTATGAGAGCTGTCACAACTTTTGTGTGAAAAATAACCCTTTGCCGTGGCTGGCACCGGTTTAACGACGTTTTCAGTAAACTCATTTTAACCTTCTGCCAATGACAAAAAGTCTTTTGAGGCGTAGAATTATAACAAAAACGGATCTCACCAGAAACCCATTGGGATAGAATGGTACGGAAGTTTGAAACAAAGCCCCTTTATTCTTCCATCGTACGCCCAATTTCACTTCAGACATCCCGAACACGCCTCTATTTCCATATTATCTACCCTTTCGGTACATAAAATTTGCTCGACGCGTATAAGGTGATACAAACAATGCACCCTCGTTTCCCTCGCCCTTTCCATGTAAATGCCACGGTAAGACCATTTTCGATCCGACCGACGGGTATTTTAGGCTACAGCATTATACCGAACAAATTCTAAAACTCAGCTAGAAATAACAGACGCTGGGGATTAAACTGCAAGATTCGATCCTAAAGTTTTCCGTGTAATCTATTTTACAAATAGGGCAGCGTGTGCCTTGTCTTTGAACCGCTATATACAGTTTTACAATTCTTTCCTGATGTTTTTAGATTGAATCTTCCTTAGATTTCGATAAAATACGGATTTAGATGAAATTCCGTCAGCCCGGTGAGATATGAATAGGGCTATGTAACTAATATTTATGAAGAGGAAAGCTTTGTTTGTATTGAATAGGCTCCAAAACTGCTGGACCGATTTTAATCATTTTTTCACGAATAGGAAGCCACATAGGCTATACAACATTACGCTACTACCCACGGGGCAGCAGGGTTGCAACTGCGCAATACAGCTAGTTTAAAATACTGTTGATCCAAGTTCCTACATGTAGTTTCTCTCGGATGAGAGAGAATCCACAGCCAGCAGCTAGTATTAAAGTAATGTTTTCGTTGTCTGTTATGCCTTGGTGAAAGAAAACACCATGTCGGCTGTTAATCATCAAGAGTGGTGTCAACTGAGACGCGTGTGGGTTACTAATGGTTCTCATAAGTAGGCTTGTCACGACTTGAGAGCTTTATTAGTTTTGGTGTTATTTCAATGGTTACTGTTACCAGACGTTTTCATTGTTTATGACACCTAAACATGGTTGGACTGAATTGTGCTCCCGAAAATAACAGAAAAAAAAACTCGTGCACCGAGAGTACCGTACAAACTTGCTACATAAACAGCCATATCTTTTGCCTGCCTAGACTTAGAGGGTTGATTTTTTTCACAGCACAAAAGACCACAAAGTTCAGTATAATTTCAACTCGCTACTTCCACGCGTTCCCGAGATAAAGGGTCTTGACATACAACAAATTGATCCAATAAGGGTTCCGTTTTTTCTTTTGAGGTACGGAACTCTAAAAATGAACAAACACTGCAAAAGAGAAAATTCAAACATCAAACGGTATTAACGGTTACTACCGTTTGAAGTTTAATTTTTTTCTCTTTTACAAGGTTGTCAATGATAATCTTTGCAACAAAGATAAATTTGAAACATCACCCTGTTCCCCGTAATTAATCATGCAGACAACACTCAATAATTAAACCTACCAATACTTGTAAATAAAGATTACGTATTCAATCGACTTCAGATAAGTCCAAGCTAAAAATAGACCTACACTTATAATAAGCTAGCCCTTATCTGCAACGCCTAAGGTCACCACTAGATATACAACGGTTTTCTGGAACTAAAAACGTCATGAACAGCCATTGTTTGCGAGAAAAGGAAGGCGTAGTTTAAATACCGTCTCACTCTACCTTAGGACATTAACTAAGTCTGCAGTGATCTTCGTTCTTATTGGATTATTAGAAATAGTCGCAAAACAACGTTGTATGGGTTTCTTGTTTATGCCTTAAGTAGGGATTTACTTGACGAGAGTTCTCGGAGAATAAACTTTGAAGTTTGTAAAATTTTCAGTGTGTTCAAGATAGTTTTATTACTTTGAGTGATTGCAAAAATGATGCAAAGCATCCAAGTTCTCTGACGTTACCGTGGTAATTGTAGAAAATCAATGAGTTTAAAAGAAAAAAAAATAAAAATTGTTTGTTAGGCTCGCATAGGACAATACAATACAACAAAATTACTTATATGAAAAAGTAAATTAATTAAATTAGTCCTATACGAAGCCAAAAGGCCTCTATCTCAGCATGATGTTGCAACATGGCAGCCATGTTCCAGCGCTGACATTCTGATTGCAGCTCAAGCAAGTGAAGCCACGGCCAGATACGATAAAACAAAAGCGCCTATATGGACGCTTTTAAAACAACATATAGGTATACCCCATATTATGATTTTCAGAGTTGTAAACAAACCACATCAAACTCGACAGCTAATAAATAGTCTACAACATCCTACTAATATTATAAATTGGAATGTTTGTGAGGACGGATGGATGTATGGATTTTTGTTACTCTGTCACGTCAAAACCGCTGAACGGATCTTGATGAAATTTGGCACAGAAAAGATTATAGTCTAAAATAACACATGGGATACTTTTTTTCGCCGCGTTTAAGCCGCGGGAGCCAGCTAGTTTTTAATAAAACCGTTCCTCTTGGTCTCAACATTTAGTTATCCTCGGTAGCGCAATAACAGTCAACACTTCACATGCTTTTAAAAATTAAACAATAACTATAATATTCTCAGAAATATCTCCATTATTTTTGTCGTCGAACCACTTGTGTATTCACTTCGGAGGAAACATTACGTATGCACACATGTAGCACTACCGCTGTTTCACGTGTCTCGAATCAATACCACACAAACACGATGTCAATTTATGTACTAATTTAACACCACTTCGACTGTGGGCTAAGCAATGTTAGATTTGTACCAATATTCTAATTTGTCAGACAGATGTGTTGCCGACGTTCTTCCCTAATAATAACAACCGCTCGACTTACTCCGTGTCTTGGAAAGCCCGATAAGCCGTTGGTTCACCTTGTCATTTGAAAAGCTTTGACAGTCGTTACAGGCAGTCAGTGGCCCGATAGTTTGAAAACCAGTCGAACTAAGGGGTATCTTATTAGCTAGGACTAAGTCGTGGAGGTCAGATAGGCAGTCGCTCCATGTTAATATCAGGTTTCAGCTAAATCCGGCTAGATTGGAAGCAAACCCCAGTTTCGCCATATTTTCACCCCACCTAACTCACAAGTTGAAAATTGTTTGCTAAGACGACAAATTATATAATTTATGATTTTGACGTTTAAAAGTACTGGTTGCAAGCTTTGTTCCATGTTCAGAAACTTCGTTTAGTAATATTGTTTTAAAAGTTACCTCAATAACTTAATTAAAACTGAACTGTCCCTGAACTTTCAGTGATCCGGGCATCTTCAATCTGGGTCAAATTCAAGTATTGTTCGGATTAAAATACGTCAAGTAACTAAATAGTTTGACTGTACATTTTGGTCAAATGTCAATGGTCCTTGTTTAGCAATTTACTCAATTGACGGGCAGGGACACGTGTGACGCAAATCGTGTGTTTACCTAGATTAAGCAAATCAATTCCGGTATTTAGACACCATTTTTAAGTTCATATACTAACTCAAGTTGCAATCATTCGAATCTTGTCTTCGTCAGAATATGTTAAACTCCGATTAAAATGATTACATAATCCAATATCCATAAAATCATCAATAAAACCTGTCTACGACTTCCATTCTTTACTTCCTTAATACATTTCTTCAAAGATCTCCCGAACAGAGGAACCGGAACTGTATCCTGCCGGTGGTTCCCGCGCTGAATAATTCATGACGCGTCGAGTCGCGTGCGCAACCCATTGATTGACGGCGGATCGGTGAAACTGATTCTTTGGACGATGACATCAGGGGCTAACGTTAAAACGAAGGATAAAGTTGTAACCGTTATACATTGATTTAGGAGTACCTTGAACACTTCGATTAGGGCTTTAGTCCGCGAAAAACAGAAAGTCGCGAAACTTAACTGGTAAAATGACATTGACTTATTTTGCACTAAAACAAGCACAGCAAGGAAATTTATAGCAAAATCGTTTTTTGTGAATGAAGTACCGGCTGGTGGTCCTTAAACTTGTATGTAGGTACAAATAAAAACCATAAGTAACTTTAACTTTCAGCTATAGTCATTAATGTTATATATCTGTGGGGGCTTGTTATTAGCAATTTTATAATTTTGTGTTTTTATTTGTATTGTGTAATTAGTGTGTAAGCCGTCCTAAAAGTAATAAAATAAATAAAATGTCGGTATGCTATAGGTCCCTCTGCCTATCTCTTCGGGAATACAGGCTAGAGGTTATAGTATATATTACATACATAAACTCACGACCTTGTTCCCAGGGGATTTGGCAGATACCATAATACGCCTTCTGCAACGATCCTCACATTTTTATTACTGGTCATAGTGCACTTCAATGAATATTTAAATAAACAGCAGACGACAATTTCAGAGAAAAGATTTGTGACCGTACTTAATTTTTGTTACTGAAAGGAATTTTGACCACGCCACTGACGTCACGGAATTATACAGATTCTTTGAACGATGACTGATTTTGGGAGTTCCCAGTTCCTGTCTGGATGATAATCATCGATCGGTTACTGATAAATCGGTGAATCAATCCAATGCTATCGAAAAGCCGTCATGGTTGACATTCCGACTGAAAATACGAGTAGGTGCTGATGTTTTCCGTTCAGAAAGACTAAAGAATCAGAACTCTTCAAAGATGAACTGCTACCCTACCATGACGTGTTAAAGCAGAACTTATTCCGCTGAGGGAAAGGGACAGAGCTATACAGGGCGTCTAGCACCATCTCTTTCATTCAGTGGAATAAGTTCTGCTTTAAGATGTCATAGTAGGCCTACTGTTCTTAAAACTTGGCAACGATTTAATATACCTAACTGTATGTAAATGGACGACTGATTTAACTATATGGTCACTGGGCGGCTTCAAGAAAAGCTTTAATATTCCGTCTTCACACTAACCACGGAATAATTTATCGGTAAAATCGATTGTTGGAAAGACGGCTGTTGTAGGAAAATTGAATATGAGAATCTGTTTTGACTAAAGCGTTAGTTCCATTGATAGAGAACCTTACTTCTTTGAATTGAGTTAACAATAAGAGTAGTAGTTGAGTACATACAATGTTGAGTCTACGCGAAGATAAGCTAAATTATTGATAAAGATGTATTGTTAAACCGACGAGATTTCTTGATTAGTAGTGATTAAAACCTCTCGGATCCTTTAGATTATGTTCTTTATTAGTACATTAATAGGTGCTGGGAACTGCAAAGGAACCGTTTTAATACCAACAAGGTTTGACCATATATAGGTAGGTAATGAAACCGACAAGGTACAGAACTTACCTATAAATTTCACTGAACACACACAAACTCACGACCTTATTCCCAAGGGGTTAGGCAGAAACCCCCGGAACGCCCTCTGCTACGATCCGCACACACTATTTTTGGCTCATCCATATTCATACTTCTTGCCATACTGCCCACCTGACCTTTTTAAAGAAGTTAGTAAGTAACACTAATTATATGTTAAGGAAAATATTGAAGTATTTTACTGAACTTGACAGATTATTATCATCATCATTATGTCAACCGGCAAATAGGACATTAGCTGGTCCCATTTACTTGACATAATAATGACTGAACACCGACAGCAAACGAATAATGACTACTTAAACCAAATTATCTTCTGTCAACTCTGCAGAAAATATTACCAGCAATTTATCCTGGAAGCAGCAACAATATCGTCATGTCACCGTTTTCGTACAAATTGCTCATCAAAATATCACCGTTTAATCCTCATTACGGACTGTTACAATCGGCTGTCAGTCGACTGACAAGCCCGCCTGTCCCTTTGTGAGATGATGGACGTATGAATTGACTGTGTGTGAGATGGTAATGTAAATGCTTTTGCGAAATCTCTGTTGCTGTGGGTAATGAGGTCTTAAAACGTGAATTAATAGAAGGGGTGAACTTTAATCCGAATGTTAACCACTTAAGCTTTTTTTTTTTCTCTTGATTTTAAACTTATCCACGATCAGTAAAATCCCAAAAATGATAGAGTCGGCTCTCAGTCTTAGGATGCAGCCAAATACTAGTATTTTACATGGAACGTCTTTAATCTTCAAAATTGTTTAGGTAATTATAAACTTTATTTAATTAAGGATCATTATAAACGACATTGACGCACCGGTTGAGACATAACATTACAAATTTTCCTTTCCATTTGTATTTCCACAATTTCAGGGAAGGATAAGAATTTAGGATTATTCATCAATTCTTCACTTTTGTGTCGAAAGGAAATGCCCCAAAATAAAGTAATTATGCTTTTGGTTTAAGTGTGTATTTGTGTATTAATATTCTAGCTTCAACTCTACAACCGCCAACTTAAATTTTGTCTGCTCCAAAATTAGGCTCTGATGGGATTTCCCTTTCACTTCCTTGTTTAGCACCTTGAGAGGGTGAACGATATTTTTTTTATTATACTACGAATGAAATCCTTCGCTGATATTTTGATAACAGAACCCAGCAATTTGACTGCATTAAATCAGTGAATTAATGAATTTAAGATTTTTATTATATACTAGCTTTTGCCCGCGGCTTCGCTTGCGTTAAATTCCGTAGCGCCTTATTGATTTGTAATAGCAACGCTAAGTTTTCTCGTTTCGTCCCTCTTTCTCCCTCATATCCAACTCTTTTTTTTTTTTTAAAAATATCCTATATCCGTCTCCTGATTCCCAACTATCTTTGAACCAAAATTCATCAAAATCGGTTTAGCCATTAAAGCTTGAAGAGGTAACAGACAAACAAACTCACTTTCGCTTTTATAATATTATTAAGTAAGGATGCTTTCGTTGCTGGGGTGTAAACTCATAAGTAAACTGACATCGCAAAAATCACAACAGTCAACTTTGAATTAAACTCATTGAAAGGAACAGGCAACAAAGATCAAAAAAGGGGACATTGAAAAATCTTCCACTACATAATAAATTCAACACAAGAAGGGGTAATAATTAACTTGTACTCGATGCAATTCTGATGAAACCCGCTCCAAGCATAATTTCGTTCATGACTAGTTGTTATGTCGCAGAGGCGTGACTGGTACCTATATATCATCAGAAGATACCCGGCGACATTTTCTTTAAAATACCTTCGTGTGCTCGTTTTTCAATTATTGGTAGGTAGGTACACACAACGACCAATCCAGCTATTCAAAATCAGTTTAAACAAATCTCTTATTGCGCTGGAAACCCATACAAATCGACGCCATGAACTGTATAACTTAATGTGTTGCCGTGGGTACTTAGGCAAATAGGCGTGGCTAGTTTATCTGCTATTAGTTGAAAGCTCTGTAGTCTAGAGGATTGGCTTTTGAACGAGCATACGTATATGTTTCAAGGCTAAGGGTTATTGAAGTTGAAGTTTACGACTTCAGGCGAATTTATTCCTTACAAATTGCTAAAGGTCACCCGATACCTCAACACGGAATATGAGGTGGTATTCCCTGACGAAATACGCTATATACGCACAGTAGTAAATTTTTAAAGGTACTCATTTATTAATTATAACTTGCCGTCATTCTAAAGCAGTCCAATATTTGTAATTTCACGATACTGAAAATGCCATAAAAGAAAACGTGAAACCTTTATTTTTCGTTAATCAATAAAAAGGGTACGTGAAACCTACGCTTTATCGCTCAAGTAATAAAATTCAAAGACGAAATACAAAAATACAACTTTAATATCTAATTAGATATCTCCAGATAACATTCTGAAAGTTCGCATCAACGCTTAGACGATTGGACACTGGTAGGCAGCACTCCACAACTTTCCAGTAAATGTATGATTTTGGTAGAATTATCAGCGATCACCACATCCTTTTGATTCCCTGTTGTTGATATTCGGGATATATTCCAAAATAAGGGATGCATCTGCCTAACCTTTTCCCAACTGTATTCAGGTCGGCTTTGAGTCTAACCGGATACAGTTAGTTAGTACTGGGTAATACGATACCCTTTGGTAAGACTGGTTCTCAGACTTTCTGGATACTGATATCTAACGACTGTCAAAGTTCTATATATGACAACAACCGGGAGCAACAGCCCAACGAGACAAAGAGGAAACTCGGTATGTAACGGGTGGTCACCTATCCACAGACCTACCTAAGCAAGCGCGGCTTAACCTTAAGATTGACCCGAGCGACTGCTATTAACTCAGTAACGGGTGACACCTATCCCGGCCTACCTGGGCAAACGCGGCATAACCTTGAGATGCGACCCCACCGAATTTGATTATTTAGCCACAAGCTCTTCTCCCCAAACAAAGGTTACAATATTCCCTAAAATACTGCTCCATTCCAATGTCAGGGTCCATATCGTGCGTACCATGTACCATTCTTTATTACTACGTCTACAATGTTAATGTACTTGCTGCCTGAAGGAGTCTCAATATTCAATGAGCTTGTTATGTACTCCCTGCTCGAGTATTTGTGTTGCAGGTCACGTCGCCACGCCTTATGGGTATGGTGGGATATGGGAATTTCGTGGTATGAAGGTCGTCTTCCGAATATTGTTATGGATTCTCTTTAAGTTAGTTGGTGCTTTCGGTTTGGTGTACGTTTGGGCTGATAAGTCGCATTGATGTAAAAACCTTAGCGTGTCTACTACACTTTTTGAACGGTATTGTTACTGGTATGCGACAAACAAGCGCGTGTCCTGGATGCATACAACAACACAAATGTGTAACAAAAATTGAGGTATAATGAGATGTTGACTTGCTAATATTCTTACAACCATAATGCACTTAAATGCGACAGTAATGTATCTATTATTTGTCTCTTTATTTTTTGTACATAGTGTTAGAGTCAAATCAATCGACTAGCACATCCCTATTATCGCCGCGTATCGTTAAATGGGAATTGCTCTTGTTTTTGAGGTGTCAACTGAATAACATATTTGATTGTAAAAAAGGTATTTTATTTTTATTAATAGGTACACCATGGCGTGGATTAGGAAATCACATACCATAATTTTCCCAGTAATAAGTACGTCCCTTAGCAGTAATATACCATACCCACATGGACGAATCTGTAATGAAAAGCTATATTAACAATTTCTTGCAGATACCAGAGAAAAACAACATTTCATAATTTATACTTACAAGCATGCAAAGTCTACATACTCGTTTAAAATCAAACCTCAATCAATTCGAGGGAATACCTGCAACCACTTAGAGATAAAATTGTATAGCACTGCATAATATAATATCTAGATAGCGTAAACGATAAGCCAGGAATTCTGTTGAGTGCGTGTAACTATGTTATTACGAGAAATACAAACGTATGTACTTGTACATGATGTACACTCAACAAAAGTGATAAGTAACCAGGGTTGTCAGATATAGCTGTTTTTTTTTAAACCGATGGACATTTTCAACAAACTTGTTGTTTTCTACCAAATAAAAATAATAAAATCGTTTATTTTCTCTACACAAGTTACTTAATGCTAGTTTTACAGATATGCGCAGTCAAAAAGTTAACTTTGTAAGAGACTGGTGCCTGAAGTAGATTTCAGTGATAAACCTGTATTACGGGTGACCAGGGCACTCCCGCATCTTAACAATTCGATTCTAGTACAGGGAGTACAGGAAACAAAACAAAGGATGCATTTTAAACTACAACAAAAAAGAAATGGAAGAAATAATAGAAATACAAACAAATTTAAATTAATTCAAAAACATGGATTTTTAAGCAGATTTAAACTGTAACCTGGGCCTGGTTACCTGTCTCCTTTTCTGACTGTACAAGTGTATTATTGTGTATGTCACACACAATAATACTTGTTCAGTCAGACCATTAGATATGATTTCACAATACTGCTCGAAAATATTGCGCACTCTTTTTTCCAATTATTGGATATTGAACTGTTTAGCGCTCAAGAACTGTGGATTTAACATAGTCTCGCAATGACCAGACATTCCCAAAGAATCGGTAATGATCGTATTCAGTTTTGATGGTAAATTTTGTCCGTAGAAAACAAACCCTGGCTTCCAACACTCCACAATATTTAATCAATTTAATATACGTCTGTAATGCAACCCATTACGAAATCGTGGGCGTAAATATTCTCGCCTACAAGATTTCTATCTGTATTTAGGCCATATTTTTTCACGAACGCTTTAACCAGCAATACATTGATGCGTTCTGGCAACCTCCGCCAAGAATAAAGTTTATTTGGAGCTTCAGTTCATTTGTCTTACATTCCGGACTTTTCTTCCTGCTTTTTTTTATCCGAAACAGACTCGCGAACTCGACGGATGTCCATAAATCAATCGATTCGCGATTTTGGCGCTCTATACTTTATGGCCAGGAAGAGATCGATGTTATTCTTATGGTAATGTTTTTTTTCTAGGCCAAGGAGTGAAGGAAAAACTATTTCAGCTGAAGTGATCCCGGCCATCGCTATGTATTTAATACAATTTTCGCATTCTTGATCCTACAAAAGCTTTTTTCTTGTTTAACGTCTTCTCAGCATCGCTGACAATCATATCATGATTATTTTGATTACTTTCAAATGTGAGCGTGTATGTTTTCAAAAAACCTTTAAACCGTTAACTTTTTATAAATCTTCGCCAAGATAAAGATAGCCTTGTTCGATTAAATGATGAAGAGATCTGATCACGTAAGTGGTGCTCGCGACGATTTCGGCAATTTTGTGCAATTATCGTTGATTTTGATTGATTTTCGTTGCGTACTACTATTGAACAAAATACTTGCAGTAACTTTCAGTTGAGTTATTGGATTGAACTTGAAACAGTATATTAATCAACGTGAAAAAGTAAATTAGCCTTTTTGATTTTTGGGCAGAGCTATAGATTACTTACTTTTTGACATCATATCAACCGAAACACGTCCACAGCATAGACATCGACTCCCCCAAAAGCCGCTACTTTGACAAGTCCTTTTGTGTTCATCGGAATACACTTTACCCAGCTAGTTGGTCTACTCTTTTGAACATGCTAGCTTCACATAATATTACTTACCGTGTAGTTAGCGTCTAACCTAGTGTAGAGTTTTTATGCCACTCATGTCCTCTGACATGGCTTAACATGCCGTCAAGAAATATCTCTCAGACATGCTGGTTACCGAACGAAGTTTTCTTTCACCGAAGAAAATGATAATTATGCAACACGCTTTCCTTGAGTTTGCACTCGAAACCGTCCTACGGTCTCACCACTAGGCTATCACTGTTTCATCATTTAAAAATAAAGTAATGACTTTCAATAGAATAGATTTTACAACTAAATGATAGACGAAAGTTGAATTAAGTAGCTAATAAGCACTACTGATCGATAAAAATTTAGTACTGTTATTTTTTGTGATCGTAATGACAGTCTCAGTTAAGTTGTTTAACCCCTCGCACGTCCGCAAACATTGCTTGAAAATGCCTCAAATGTCGAAGCAGTTTGTAGGTATAAAATTATTTTGGGTAGACGTTCACAAAAATTAAGATTTCGTCATTATACAGATAATAACACAATACAAATTATACCTTTTTGGATTCGTTATGAGTTTACCTGTTTATTGGTATACATATCTAATAAATTAAAACTAACCTGACTTCACAGCGACGTGAAATGTTTTTATTTTGATATTTTTTTTCACATAACCTTGAAACTTGATCACAATACACCGAATTCACACACATATTCACCTAAATAACACTATATTACGATAACAAATATGTTCAGGCATTCATATTACACCGTATTTTACTTCCAAACATATTATTTGCAAACAAAAAAAATATTTCCGAACAGAGCCGCACACGCACGACTTTGCGGTATTTATGGTATTTATGGTACCAAATTAGGTTGTGATCAAATAAATGTTACTCAAGGACTGTATTACTTACTAAAAACCATATTGTGTTGCTAAATGCGAAAAAACGCCAAAAAGTTACATCCAATCGCAACCGATTCCTTATGAGCCAACGGGTGCACACGCGACGTTTGAAGCAGTTTTCCTTATGAGCACCCGGGTGCTCATAAGGACGCTCGAGGGGTTAATAAGTTATTTATACCTACTAGATTTTGTCTCTTGAAACTTCTTTTGAAATGAGATGTGCCTTTGTACTCTATGTTTTTCATGGTGTTTCCCTGTCTGTACACAGATTATTAAATAAATAAATACAAATAAGACTAAAACCCCTTCCGTACCAACATTTGTGGTCAGATTTTCGTACATCTATTTAATCGTATCGACTACCAAGGATCGACAGCGATGATATTTACCAATCTTAATTTGACTCGATTACACTTCACACTTAGCCTACCATTCAAGTAACTCCTGCCTAAAACGAACGGAATGTATTTGTGTGGCCCAACTCCAGTCTATATTTGGCTTAACACTTCTGAAAGGCGGCCACACGACGACTCGAATAAAGCGGATCGATTTATGTTGCTTTTGCATGTGAACTACTTTGAACACGAGACGGAATTTGTGGGTTATGTACCCTGCTACTGATGGGAGGGGGTCAAGGGTTGGTTTATTATGGATTTATGCAAATGATCTAAAGTTTACTGTGGTTATTTTGAATGGAGCTGGCGGAAATGGTCTTTTTAATTGCATACAACTGTTTGGCCATAAAATTCATGGGTCACTTATCGTTATGGAAGAAAATAAAATGCGTTTATTCAGCATTATTAAAAAACAAAAAAAATCTTTAAATTTAAACTAAATAATGCCAAAAGGGCTTCAGCTCAGTATAATGCCACATGGTAACACGGGGTGCTACTTGACACTGTTTTACACTTGCAGTCTTAATAAACTCAACACCTTTTTTCCATGGGTGGTTTGCAGAAGCTACAGAATGTCATTTGAAAAGATCCTTTACCATTTCCTTTTAAAAAATTGTCTGAAAACACCATACAAGCATTTTACCAAGCAAATGAAGCGGATGTATTTTCACTTCTTTTGAGCTTCAATTTTAGCTCAAAAGATTTGTCATACAAGTTTTATTTCTAACATTTCTCATAATGATTCAGGTATAAAATTCTCCGAATACTTACAAATACTTTTTCTCAATTTCCAGTGTTACTGAGCGAGGCCATCCTGCCGGATGACCAGTTGGAGGACAAGACTCTCAAGATCACGGACTTCGGTCTAGCCAGGGAAGTGTACAAGACCACAAGGATGTCTGCCGCGGGAACGTACGCGTGGATGCCGCCTGAGGTGAGAGGAACCTAATGTAGAGATTATTTTCGAAACTTATTTTTTTGTTCGAAAGGATATATACTACCGAGGTGGTCCTATATCAATTTTATTTCTATTGTTTGGGTGGTGAATCGTTTATGGTACATATTTTTTTTCTACTTCTATATTGATGAGATGATCCGCCACTATCTTTTAGTAACAATCCTTATTAATATTATAAAAGTGAGTTTGTTTGTTTGTTACGTCTTCACGCCTTTATGGCTTTACCGATTTTGATGAATTTTAGTACAGAGATAGTTGGGAACCTGGAGAAGACATAAAATGAGGGAGAAAGAGGGAAGAAAACGGTAAAATTAGCTTTGCTATTACAATCAATAAGGCGCAAAGGCAAACACTATATGTAGCAGGTACCTGCAAATCAGGAAAGGAGACCTGGTTTACCCTAAAAATAACGCGAGCGAAGCCGCGGGCAAAAGCTAGTGAAAAATAAATACTCGATAAAAAAATGTGTGAGATATCATGATGCCATAAGTTAAAAAAGCTGACTAAAAAAGTGGAAAATAACTTTACTACCGGAATTCCGTAGCAGAAAAGTCAACGAGAAAAATCAGAGTCACCGACTCGGATATTATTTTATCTTCTTACCAGCCTACAGTCAGTCGTATGATGTCAGATGTAAAATTAATTAAAATAAAACATGTCAGCCTCAGTACATGACCAATAACTATGTTACTCCTACGAAATCCAAGGTGAGACAGGCAGATCGAAATCATAGCCCACACCGCGTGACCGTGAACTAAAATACGTTACTTATGAATTAATTACTGCCAAAGTGCCGATACGCTATCGATAGTTCTTTCATTGTTCGGTATGTGGCTTTAGCGTAGTTGTGGTGCAGGCTGGGTGTGAAGGAAAAACAGAGGAAATCGATTTAGGAATTTCAAGTGTGGGGTATGTTTTAATTGTTTTATTTATGTATGTCGAAACACATGTCACTCTGAGGAGGAGCTCGTGGCTAAATAATAGCAGCCGCTCGGGTCGATCTTTAGGTTAAGCCGCGCTTACCTAGGATGGTCTGTGGATGGGTGACCACCCGTTACATACCGAGTTTCCTCCGTGCCTCGGAAAGCACGTTAAGCCGTTGGTCCCGGCTGTCATTTATAGATCTTTGACAGTCGTTACAGGTAGTCAGTGTCCGGAAAGTCTGACAACCAGTCTACCAAGGGGTATCGTATTACCCAGTACTACTAACAGGTGACGAAAAAGTCGTATTACTGTTTGCATGGAAATTTATTTTCATTACATTTATTGAGTTGTCTCAGTTTAGATCTAGATGCTCAATATATAATCGGATCTCCAAAAAATTTCTGATTCTCTCTTCTAGATAACTCTTCGAATTTTAACCCCGTCCTCTCAAATTTCAGGTGATAAAACATTCAACATTCTCTCACGCATCAGATGTGTGGTCCTACGGCGTGTTGCTATGGGAACTGCTCACAGGAGAGACTCCATACAAAGGCATCGACGCGCTGGCAGTAGCCTACGGAGTCGCCGTCAACAAGCTGACGCTGCCCATACCCAGCACCTGTCCTGAACCCTGGCGGGTATTGATGGAAGGTAGGTCTGTAAATGTAAGAGAAAGGGGAGACTCCTTACAAGGGCATCGTCACGTTAGCAGTAGCTTAAAGGGTTTCTGTCAATAAGCTGACGCTGCCCATATCCAGAACTTGTCCTTAACTCTAGTGGGTGTTGATGGAAGGTTGGAGCATGGTAGGACCTTGGAAAACCTAGAAGTACCATGATGCTTTACTTCACTAGTCCTACTAATATTATAAACGTGAAAGTTTGTATGGATGGGTGTATGGATGTTTGTTACGCTTTCACGCAAAAACTACTGAATGGATTTTAATGAAACTATACAATAATATAGCTTATACATCAGAATAACACATGGACTACAATCCATAAAGATATTGAATATTCTATCACCACACGAGTGAAAACCGCGAGGCGCAGCTTGTGATTAAGTATATTTTCTGTTCTGAATAGAAGTTGGTCTATGTATATATAGAATTTATGTTACCTTTGCCTCTGCCAATATTTGGCCACAGTAAACATTTAATTGAAAGCAACTCTTCACATGTCATTCTTTTCTTTGAATACCTGCTTACTTAGTGTAACCCCGTGAATAATTAACTACATGCGACGAGATGTGTTCCGACCAGCAACAAAACGCTCTCACAAAAGATTTAAAGTGCGGATAAATGTTCACTGCTCCTGGTGTGATTAGACCGTAAGTTCACCTGCGGTCGAACGCAAAATACGCGCCTTAGACGTGAAGTTGAGGACACCAGCCCGTTTACAATACAAGTTCACTTGATATGCCAACTTATCATTCCCTATTTCATTCTCCACAGCATGCTGGCGGTCAAACCCACGCGAAAGGCCTCTCTTCCCTGAGATCCTGGAACAGCTTGAGAGGATCAGACAGTCTGAGTTCACGCGCGCCCCCCACGAGTCCTTCCACACCATGCAGGACGGCTGGCGGCTGGAGATCGAGGAAGTGCTGCGAGATCTCAGGAGAAAGGAGAAGGTATAGTAAAGTGTTGAGAGAATTCGAGCTTTATCGGCTTTTACGAAAAAACTGAACACTCATTTAAACAGAATTCGAGAACTTTGTTTATTATCTTACTCTAGAATATTGATAAAGCTCCTAAAGGCGATTAAGATGAGCTGATCATGTTCAGTTTGTTTGGGAAATCCCCCCTGAAGATTTCATCCCCAATTTCATGCGCTGCGTTAGTCTTGCCTGTAGTTAACACCCAAAATCTGTTGAAGCTATTAATAATGCCAGTGATTAAATGAAAAAGAGCAAACTCTTTAAAAATAATCAGACTTGACCTTTAAAACCACGAGAGCCACAACTGCTAATCCATTGCTACACATAGGCCTTACAAATCACATGCCATCTTATAAAAACTTTTAAAATTGTAGTCACTTGCACCTTATCAATGAATAAATTGATCAAAAAGCTTTTTATAAAAAAGTACTGCTTATTTAATGGTATACCAGAGAATAGGATTTGATTTAAAATAGTTAAAAAGAATATTTTCTATTTTGTCACACAAGTGCTACTTGTCAAGCGGGCTTATGAAATTTGACAGACCAATTTTTAGATTATTAGTAACAAGTATTGAATTAAGGTTTTCTGTCTATCGTTCGTAGATATTTGTACGTCTTTGCGTATAATGAAGAATGTAATCTCGACTATATTATTGATTCCAGTTTCTTCTCCAATTAGTGTTAGTTAGTGTCCAATTTGGGGTCAGATTTTCTTTGACCCTCCTCTTTCTTTCCATCCATCAACATTCAGATCATCACTCTTTGGTTAACATGGTTAACATGAGTGAAGAAAAATCAAACCATATTATGACTGCATAATTTCGCCACTAAACCTATCATCATCATTTTCCTGCCCTTGTCCCATTATATTTGGGGTCGGCGCAACATGTTTTCTTCTTCCATTCTCCCCATCAGACGTCACGGCATCATTTTCTCCTTTCTCCTTCTTATTATTCCTTACACGTATACCATCCATCTTTTCTTTGGCCTAAACCTATTTATTTATTTATTGTAGACTAGAATGTACTAACTAATATAGAATTTAGCTTTATCCATTTACTAACTAATAGGTACTAATACATTGTATTTTCTCACAATGCTTGCGGATAGGAATGCAAAACTATAGAGGAGGTTAGTGATTGATGTATTAGATTGTGTGTGCATATAAATATTATGCTTTGTTTTAAATATGTGTTCAATGTTAAGCTTTTTATATGAAATTTCTACTAACTGTTGTATATTTAAATAGTAGTCTAGTTCAATTCAAACTTAATGACGGCTCGGATGTCAGCTACGACCGACGGTCTGAGCATCGTACAGTCGAGACGATGTGCCTAAAATTGTGTCCTTTGCAGTATTACGTTAGGCGCTGCGCAAACGTGGACACTTTTGTGTCCTGTGTCGGATACATGCTACCGATTCCTATAAAGTTGTAGACGTTGCTGTGTCCTGTAGTGACAGATTTCATATTGGTTATATAGAAATTTTTATCTGATATCCGACACAAGACACAAAAGTGTCCACGTTTGCGCCGCGCCTTATATATTCCGAACCGCCACCATACTTAAAATCATTCTGTTTTTGCATGTGGACACATGACGATACATCTACCTATACATAACCAGTTTATGCGGGAAATCTTTGGCGTGCGTACCGTGGCTGAGAGATCAACATAAACTAGTTTTGTATGTTGATGTGTCGTCGAGTGTACTTGTGATGTTATTTTCGTTTAATTGTTTCAATGCCATTTCTATTTCTAGCCAGTTATAATATTTATTATTTTGTTATAGTTGCTTCTATTATAATGTTGACCCTACAAGGCAAACAATAGAACGATTATTTATTTTGTAATGTAATTAATGTTAACTGTAAATATTAATTCATATTATTTATCTGAAGGATATAGATTGTGTGTTACAAAATTTGCCGTATCGTACTATGTGTTAATTAAATACTGAATTGACTGTTATAACCAAATTGCCTCAAGGATTTCTGTGCTATTTTTTTGTTAGGTAACTATTTTCTCTAGCTTCAGTAAATTAATGCCGAAATTATAATTATTGCAAGTTAACCGTATAGTTCGGTACGGACCCCTTCGGGGGCTCGACATTCAAACCTCCGCTGGCTCGGTACTGGCCCCGAAAGGGGTCGGACATATAAGTCATATGACCTCCTCATTATTTTTGTAAATATTTTATTTTCTGGTTAATAAATAATATGGGTGTGCATTCATTAAGATAGTAGAATAAAAAACTCATATGTAAACGTCATTAGAAGTTCTTTAATTATTGAGGAAGTTTTTTAATGAAGTCTTATAAAATCCAAATGCGTAAATTACGATCAACGCCATTTTGATGGCAGTGTAGGTCGACGCTAAAAATCATAAAAAAAATGGTTTTCGGACATTTAAACTCCACATTATTGGGCATGATTAACGTGTCCTTTTATTACGTGAAGAAATCATTCGTAATTGAACTTATATTAGTAGTGGTAATGATACATTTTGAAATCTAAAGTCGAAGTTTCGCGCCAATCGTGCTTGTTTACATGTTTAATTCCACATTATATCATACATTCACGAATAGATTCTGTAACAACTGACACAAATATCATTTCAAATATTATAAATAACATGACAATGCCCAGATCTTATCGTAATTTGCAATAATAGGACCAATAACACGGAATATTCATAACCACTACTAAATTCACTTTCGAAATTGACGTCCATTTCTTTTTTTTTTAATTTTGTGATGTGTAAATACGATTATTTCAATCGATTATTTTCTTGTAAATCAATCAACTCGAATAATTAAACTAAGGAATATCAGAAATTGATAGATGAAAATAAAAATTATTTTTGTAATACGTGTAAAATACTATAAATATTGATTATAAAATTTTTTACGCCACTAAAACCGATTTAAAAACAAACAGTACAAACTGATCTATGGCTAAATTCGCGCCAATTTTATTTTCAGATAAAAAATCAAAAAAGGAATGCGCTCGCTGTTCAAATTTATATAAAAATGTTTATTTGCTATTTTATTAATAATTTGGTTTTGTACCTACTATTTGAATGTGAATTGCAAATAGAAATAAATAAGGTTGAATATAGGACGCGCCAATTATGATCTTGGTAAGCACATTAAAAAAATCAGCTAAGATAAATTACATTTGTTGGACAAAATTAGCGTATTCATTCTTTCCTAAAACATGGCTCGTAGGCCAAAGTGTTCTTGGAGTGGAAGCCTTGGGGTAAAAATGGCCTATATAGGAAGAGCACAATTGAGATGGAAACACAACACCAAGAAAACTCCTGGATCAAAATGAGTCCATTTTGAACCTGGATTTTTCTTGATGTCGTGTACCGGGGTTTTTTTTTTGGTGGAAAATCGTCAAATAACTTTCCCCGCTCTGGACAAAACGGGGGGGAGTGTCCGACTAGTACTGACTAAAACCCACCCATGCTCCTTCTATTGCATAACCCTGACACTCCCCCCCGCTTCGTCTAGAGCGGGGGAAGTGAGGCGCTCCTCAAACCAAGCCAGCCACCGCGGGAGACGCTACAGGCATCGGGCGTCGGGCGTCGGGTGTCTATATCAATATTCTAGGGCCCCGATGTGTGCGGAGATTCGTCTAAAACAAGGCTCTACTGCGGAGGCATGGCTTTCTAGGTGCGGTACGGTATGGTTGCGCTGGCTGGGGTGCCTGACTAGTTACCTACAGAATTAGCATGACCTCCTACAAAAATGACCGCGAAACCGTTTGACAGCAAAATGTACAGACGCCTGCAGGTCAAGCTACCCGAAATTTTTCCCAATCAACCTTGAACCTAATACTTTAAAGAAATCTGACAGATTGATGTGAAAATAATTATAGCATAACAAAAAAGCACGTGACAAAATGTTGTTGTCTTTCTTTTCTAATCGATATCATAGATATTTGAACAACTATAATATCAATAGTAGAATAATATGCAATCTCCATAGGTAAATTCCTCAATGGTCCCAAAACTTTTTTTTTAAGTTTACTCCATTTCGATTATCGATTACGTTGAATGCAACTTTTTAATCGTAATGATGAAACTTAGATTTACGGTCAGCACTAAGAAATGTCATGTTGCAACACATTTTTTAGTATTTTTTTGTCGAGATTTGTATCGTGTTTTATTTTGAATTTAAATGTAAAATGGCAAAAATAAGAATGCAGATGGAATGTCACTGTTTTTATTATGGATTTCCTATTTTATTATCAAAGGGTTGTCTTGTGTATGTGCATTATTTCCAGCGTTTTTAAAGTACCAAATTTTTGGAAGGGTGTAATAATATGTATTTTACACACATTTTACAACAGATTGACGCCGTTTTATAGACCTTATGAGGTTTTTGGAAATATAAAGCTCAAACTTATCATATGATACAGCCCCGGTGACTTATTTTTAATAACAAAATTGAATGCTGTAAATTGATGAAAATTCTTGAATTTCATGACAATTCGCGTCACCCCACCGATTCAGCTGATGTGTCATGTGCCAAAATCCTGTCGTGCAGAGTGGTTAAGTGTCGCCTATTATTAGTGAAAACTAACATTACTCACCCATTGACGTCTCGATCAATTAGCACTTACCCGAAAAACTAAAATTCTCCTCTTCATATTTCCAGGAGCTTCGTTGCCGTGAAGAAGAGTTAACCCGAGCCCAGCTGCAGCAGCGACTGATGGAACAGAACCTCGCACAGAAGGAGAGGGAGTTGGAAATGAGAGAGATCGACCTTGTTGCCCGGGAGCTACACATACTGATATTCGCGAGCAATATGTCCGCTAACCAGCCGCCACAGCCTAATAAACGAAAAGGTAAATGACGTCGATCTTTCAAGTTAAGTCTCCTGGGGTTTGTGGGTTGTTCGAAAGAAATACCGCGGCCCCTGAACACAAAGCGCAAAAGAAGTAACTTGGATGGGTTTTAATAATTAAGTCTGACACTGCCACTCCGATCAGAGCGGGAGAAGTTATTTGATCAGTTCCCACCGACAAAAAATCAGTACTTCCGTACTTAATATTATAAATGCGAAAGTAACTGTCTGTCTGATCTTCACGCTTGAACCACTGAACCGATTTCAATGAAATTTGGTACAGATATAGTCTGGGACCCGAGAAAGGACATAGGATAGTTGTTTTCATCCCGGAAATCCCCCGAGAACGGGAACTATTAATCCACGCGGACGAAGTCGCGGGTAAAAGCTAGTATAAATATAAATTACATCTGCCTAGTCTTTTTCCAACTATGTTGGGGTTGGCTTCCGGTCTAACCGGATGCAGCTGAATATCAGTATCTGACCTCCACAACCCTGTTAGTACTGAGTAATGCGATACCCCTTAAAAATATAAATGTAAATGTGTGTAAATAATAAAAGGTTGGTCAATGAATGGGTGACTACCTATTACCTAACAAGTTTCCTCCTTGCTTCGGAAAGGACCTAAAGCTATTGGTCCCGGCTATCATTTGTAGATCTTTACTACGTTCTAGAAAATCTAGAAGGAACCCCCATGCAAAATTTAAGTCTCCTAGCATTTGTAGTTTCTGAGATTTCGTGATAAGTGGGTCAGTGATTTTCGCTTTCAAAGCCTTGCTTCAACCATACATACCATTTTGACGACACGATTGGCGCAGTGGCTTAGCGATAGACTTCTACGCTGCGTGTCGTGGGTTCGATTTCCGCACGGAACAAATATTTGTAATGCCTACAGATAATTGTTCCGGGTCTAGCTGTTTGTGTATGTTAGTTTTAATGCTTGTAAACGCACCCATGATACAGGAGAAATTCAAAATATGGGGCAACTTTTTTTTATTAAATACCTTACAAGTACCATATTCTTACACCACAACCTTGCATGTCTAACAATCTATCGCTTAGCTAACAATATTAATAAGTACTGTGGGTTTTCTCTAATGGCTCAGTGCGTCATCTCATTGACCCAGTGACACCGTTCGGGGTTCGACTCGCCCTTGGTAATGATTTCGTTACTAACCTTGATTATGACAGTTTGACAGTCACAGCCTGTAATTGTGACATGTTATGTGTGATGAATATAGTATGGGTATCTTTATTTCATGCGTTGTGCTAGTTATTGTCTATGTGGTAATATGTTTGAAACAGTCAAAAGTTAAATTTCATAGTTCTCCGTTCTCTCTTTTCATATTTCTGACCTGAATTATTTTATGATGAAACTTTTACGTCTAACAACAAAGTTCCTCTACTTATTTGCTTTGCCTTGCAGTGTCTATAATGATCTATGATTATAAACTGCCACCTAAGAAAACATTTTGGTAAAGCAATAAAGTTATTGAATACTAGCTTTTGCCCGCGGCTTCGCTCGCGTTAAATTCGGGTAACACAGTTCCCCCTTTCCTGATTTGCATGTACACACGACGCCACATCAACCTATACAAAACCAGTTTATGCTGCTCTCTCAACAACGTATCGTACACCATAGATTTCAAGTACAATGAGAGATCCGCATAAACTGGTTTTGTATAGGTTGATGTGTTGTCGTGTGTACCTGCTACCTGCAGTTTTTGCCCTAGCGCCTTGTTGATTTGTAATAGCAATGCTAAGTTTTCCCTTTTCTTTCTTCTTTCTCCCCCTAATATCTCAATGTTTCTCGCTTTTATAATATTAGTAAGGATTGAGATTAATTGCCATCTCATTAAGGTCATTTTTAAAATTTTATTTCCCAATTCAAAAATGTATTGTTCCAGGCAAGTTCAGTAAGATAAAGCTCCTAAAGAAGGACACGATCTCGTCTCCCCTGGACTTCCGGCACACGCTGACGGTGCGGCCGTCGGAGGACGAGTCCAGCGTGAAGCAGCTCGTAGCCGTCGCCAAGGACACGCCGCCCGGATCCCCCGCCATCATGAGGGCTATCGCCCGTACGTCTCACTTTATTACTAACTAGCTTATGCCCACGACCTTCGACCAAGTGCAATTATTATAAAAGTATATATTTCCATATTGACGGCACCGTTGGCGCAGTGGCTGAGCGATTGACTGCTGCTCTGCGTGTCGCGGGTTCGATCCCCGCACTGAACAAATATTTGTATGGCCTACAAATAGTTGTTTCGAATCTGGCTGTTTGTGTACGTGAGTTTAAATGTTTGGAAACGAAACGTACAATACATGAGACAACTAAAGTGGGGCAACTAATTTAATTAAAAAAAAATGCATTTAGTAAAAAGCTGTTATTTTGAAATTTCAAAAGAATTTTACATGTACACTAGCCTGTGGCTTTTCTCTCTCGTTATAGTCGGGAATTATCCCTAGAATGAATATCCATATGCAGCCTATAACATTCTGCTAGGTTTGATGCTTAGGTCGTGCAGAGTATAATTAGGAATTTCACCGCCGGTAGTTGCGCGTGACGTCTGTCCGCCCGTGTGGGCGCACGTCACACGACTGTGTCAGTGCGGGAACAGTGCACGTGTGCCTGCGCACGCGCCTGCTATACAATACTTCCCGCGCAGATGGCTAATCCTTGCTGAGATTGGTCGCCGAGGCCGAAAACGGCCAGGAAAACTATAAATATAAAATTCGGGGATAATAGGGTATTTTACTCTATATGAAATAAATTCTAAAAATATACAATTCAGATAGCTTAGGCAACAAGCAGTCGGAAAATGTTAAATTTAGTTAATAAAATAACTAAATAAATTTTAAAATTGATTTCAAAGTTTTCACTTTTTTTAGTCTGTTGTTTTACTAAGCGAAACAGTGTCCGCCATGATTATTACGTCATTTGTTAACAAAAAGTGACAACTGTCAACTGAGCAACTATTACTATTTTTGTATTATAAAACTTTACATTTTAATTTTTATTGAAATAATACTAATACTACCATGGAAGAAATAAATACTACCATATAATAATACTTTAAACTATAGTGAAAAATACAACTAAACAGAAAGACTAATAATAGCACATTTGTTTACATGACCAACCGACGTCATGACCACAGAGTAACATGGCGTCAAGCGTTTTTGTGATTTTACGCGCGAAAATAGAAATTGTAAAATTGAAATGCAGTTTTATGGCACTTATCGATTGAATATTTTTTTTTGTTTTTTTTTGGTGGTTTACTAGGACTCTAGAAACAAAATGAGATACTTTTTAAAAATGGGTGTAATACCGTATTGCAGCTTTGCATTTGTGAAAGAATTTTCAATTTCGGATCAGTAGTTCCGGACATTACCCCCGACATCCAATCTTACAAACACATAGACTGTATCTTTTTAAACACTAGGTGTGCCTAGCGATTCCACCCGCTGCTCAGTTCCCCTTCAGAGAGCCATTCTTATCACTTAGGGATATGAAAAATTGATGTTTGCCAATTCTCAGATCTACCCGATATGCACTCAAAATTCTATACAAATCGTCCAGTTGTTTTGGGGTAACAAATGCTGCTACACGAGAATTTCATAAATTAGATTTAGTATAGACTTGTTTTTCTGATATTTAGCGCCGTGCGTGATGAGTTGATGACCCAGAGGTAAGTACTATCAATGAGAATTTTTAAATTCATATTGTTTTTGTTGGGAAGAGGCGCAAGATCGCGCTACGTAGAAGGGATGAGGGGAGGAAATCTTTGTCTAGGACAGACCAGGCTAATAAAAAAAATGTTATAGATATTTCAAGAAACGATGCAAGAAGAAAAAGGATTGTGTGGTTTTATGAAACCACGGTAAAAGTGAAACTTTTTTTCACATTATAGACATTTAGACATCCCTACTCCGCGGCCGACCGTCACGCGACATGCAACACACAGACGAAAGAGTTTGTAATAAAAGTTTCACTTTAAAAATGGTCTTTCTAATCTTACGTTACTGACATTGGTTTAGTGACATTTTAGACACTTGAGATTATGTTTCAATTTTGGTGTGCATTAAAGTACTACTCTGTCAAGAAAGTACCGGGAAAAGATCAATAATACACAAAATGTCTGTTATTCATCCAAATTTATTTTATCATCTTCAAAGTATGCTCCTTTAGAAACGATACACTTGCGCCAACGAATAATCCATTCATCAAAACATTATTTAAACGCTGCTTCCGGAATTGAGTTCAGTTCTCGCCGCGAATTCTCCTTTATGTCTTCTATCGATTGAAAACAGGTGCCACGAAGTGGTAATTTGAGTTTAGGAAAAAGAAAAAAGTCAGCAGGAGCCATATCTGGTGAATATGGTGGTTGCTGGATGGTATTTGTTGAGTGTGCCTCAGAAGGCATGCCTTCTCTGTATGGAAAGATTCCTTTATCCAGCTGTAGGATAGTAATCCTTCATTACTGATATATTATGCCCTTGGCTTTAATAAGGCTTGCCTCCTAACATACTGGACACAACGCGTTCTTCAGTGGACGAATCCTGAATGAGACAGCCTTATGGTGCATACATATTATTTTAGAAAAATATATTAACCTCTC
This sequence comes from Ochropleura leucogaster, assembly GCA_958449745.1. Taxonomy (NCBI): domain Eukaryota; kingdom Metazoa; phylum Arthropoda; class Insecta; order Lepidoptera; family Noctuidae; genus Ochropleura; species Ochropleura leucogaster. The sequence continues at coordinate 16,684,719 of OY288212.1, forward strand.
AAGGATCTCTATTATTTACGTCAACTATACGTCAATCACCGCCGGGCGGGCTCTTATCGTAAGCGTAATCTGATTTTAAGACTTATCTTTACTACAAATACAGTTTTAAATCGGTCGGGGTTTGGTGGCACAAATTTGTGCCAGCGGGGCTCAACGGTAATACTTTTTTATTGGCACGTTTTTGTGCCGCTAGTTGTCTACAGGTTAAGCTATGTGAAGAGGCGCATCAGATCTCCATAGCTAAGAACCAACGTAAAAGGAGGACATATCTGAAGAACGTTGTAAAATATTTTTCAAAACAATTTCTCGAAAATTAGCTCTTATTGCACTACGATTAGGTTTAACATGCGATGTATTTTACACGCGTGTCATTTATTGCAATGAGGAATTCCATTAAAAAAAAAAACATCTGTTCAAATCCCTATAGCCAGCTCTGACTTTTTTACAGCAAAGGAGGCGGATGTTTTAAAGCCTTAATTAAAAAAAAAAACGTCACGAATAATCAAATAAATATATCTGAATCTGACCCCCGAAAACTGAAACGTCACTCAAAATGTAAGGGCTACTTAGCATTTGAGCAGCTCTTAAACTTTAGATTTTGTATGGTCAAACGTCACTTCTGAGTCTCTGTTAAACTTAAGTGGGACTTAAATTTTGAGTGACGTTTCAGTATTCGGGGGTATTCACCCCCTCATGATCATTAATAAAATAATTTGCTCATAACAACAAATTGACATGTATTCGAATCCTAAATTGTAAAATTGTTTCTGTATACAATGTAAAATACCTAGGTATAATCGTTGATCAGCGATTATCTTGGCATACTCATATAGATATGGCCATGGCCCGTACAAGAAAACTTATGTGGATTCAAGGACCTAAGACATGTGACAACAAAAATTTTTAACTGAAATCTGTGCCTTATTCGCTCAGTCAATTCTTATCTACTGCATATCCGTGTTTGGCCGTGCGACAAAAACTAAGTTTCTTGAGCTAGAGCGTGCACAGTGATCTCTTATCAAGGTCATGTATACCGTACAGAATTCCAACCACTGAGTTATACTCTCTGAGCGGTATTATCACTGTCAGAAAAAAAAATATAAATATACTCCATACAGACTTAAAATTACACTAAGTCCTGCCATTAAACCCCCACTCTCAGAAAAAAAGACGTAAATACCATGTTGCACTTATAGAATTCACTAAAACTAAATATGCAAAAAGACAATTAAATTCCGCTGCCCTTTATAATAAAATAATTAATATCTACTCCATGACTCTAATGAATGTAAAAGGCAATAGTTCAATGGATAAAACTTAAGACTTATGATGACATTGAATTATTGCTGCAAGCATCGTCAATATGAGTTGAATAGAAACACATACTGAAACACACGCACAAATACCCACACACATCCTCACACCCAGTCACACAAATTCTCACATCCTGTCACACACACACCCATTGACACACTATTTAAGATATATGTGTTTATTTATCTATTTATGTACACACAAAACATAAAAAATACATAAAGAAAAAGAGCACTTTTCTTTCACACATTATTTTTTGTAAGATTTTTTATGTTATTAAGTTTTTGTTTAATTTGAGGTTTCTTTTTGAATCGATTTTTTATTAATAATTTTTTCTCTTTGATTGTGTACTACTTGTACTATTTTCGAACTTGTTAGTGGAGAGGCTTCCTAGCATAGGTATATCTTTTTATGTCATATTTACTGTAAAAATTGTACAAGTTTCTGCAAAAAATCTTATTATTTTATAATGACGCCCATGGGGCGGCATAGAAACGTTGATACTGGCACTAATAACACGATAAAGAAAAATTTTCTTTTTCCAAATTTGTCGATGTTAAGTTTCTTGTTTCAATACAAAACTTGGACTTATGGCATTAAACGGTTGTGTAGTTTTTTATTTTTTATTACGGAAAGAATGGTACGGTCGTTAATATACTACTTTCACTCGGTTCACGATCATAAGTTAGGTTACTCACGATCATAAGTTAGGTTACTCACGATCATAAGTTAGGTTACTCACGATCATAAGTTAGGTTACTCGAGCAGGTCGGTCGGGAGTGCTACGCTCTCTATCTTTTTGAAGGTGTTCAGTTGATACGTATGTTTTGCATTCCAGTGCCGGCGGACGGCGTGAAGGGCAAGACGTGGGGCCCGTCCACGGTGCACGGGCGCGCGCGCACGCAGCTGGCGGCCGCCGCGCCCGCGCCGCGCCCGCGCCCGCCGCGCTTCTGCAGCTCCGCGCCCGACCTGCCGCCGCACCCGCGCACAGGTAACGCCCCCGCCCGCGCCGCGCGCCCGCCCGCGCGCAAGCGCAGCGGCTCGCACGACGACCTGCTGTACGAGAACACGTCGCCGCGCCGGAACCGCTTCCTGCTGTGTCCCATGTTCACGTCCACGGCCGACATCCCGCACCAGTACGACACGGTGTTCGACGTGCCGCTGGAGCGACCCAGCCGCAAGGGCAGCCACGGGGACGTCAAGCGCAGCTTCCTCAAGAGTATCCGCTCCAACAGTCTGGCCGGCCTGCTGGCCGTCGCGGGGAACCTCTCCTCCGAAACGACGGAGCTACTTCGAGACGATTAGTTTGGGCTAGAGTTCGCATACCCACCGTCCACGCCGAGAGAGATCGAGAAAATATGAAAATCCAAAAAAAAAAACGAAAAATTCCAAAATAAGTACGTTCGTGGACGGTGCTGCAGTTTTTTATTTCGGAATTATTCCAATACTTTTTTTGCTACTACCTTCTGTGGACAGTACAAAAATGTTGCCATATTAAAGACATATCATTTCTTACTAACACATTCCTCCACATTGCATTTGAAATAAAAAATAAGTTTAAATTCAACAAAACTTTATCCCAAACTACAATTTCGAATAACGAGATCGATACCTTATTTCTATTCTTCCAGAGTCTTTGCGAAAAAACGAGTTCACCTAATATTCGATTATAATTCGACGCGAACTAAATATTTTTCGAAAGAGACGAAAATTATCTCGAAAATCGGCTGATACATCTTTTATATCTGTAAATATGTTACTTAGTAGATATTGAAGTTCCAAGGATTTGAATTTAGTACGTAAGTCTAGTTTGTAAGGATTTTAAAAAGACTTATTTTTTTAGTGTGTATTATTTAGTCGTTATCGTCAATACCAGTGTCTGTCTTCTTTAACGTAAACTATACAAGTTTTACCGCGGTAAACTACAGTAAAAAAAATATAAAAATATGTTTTTCGTATATTATGAATAAAATTGTAACATATTAGGCATTTATTTCGTAAAAATATAGCTTACCGCGGTAAATAATCATATTTTACATGCATACTTTGACAATCGAATTATTTAATTTGATATCTGTTATTTTTTCAACTTTTCAGCTTTATTTTGTTTAACTTTACGTGTTGTTTGCCCAATTAACTGGTCATATTTAATTACTAGCTGTGCCTAGCGGTTTCACTCGCTGCTCAGCTATATAGCCTTTATCGATAAATGGATTATCCAACCGTAGGCATTTTTTATTCGAACCAGTAGTTCCTGAGTTTATGACGCGTACACAAACCAACTTAACATTTGTAAATATAGACAAGCTGTTTTCAGCGGTTTTACCCGCTGCTTAAGTCTTCTTCTGAAGACGGCCACCCTTATCACTTAGGAGTATACAAAATAGATGTTGGCCGATTTTCAGACCTACCCACACACAAAATTTCATACTAACCGGTCCAGCCGTTGCGGATGAGTTTGGTAACAAACACCCCGATACGAGAATTTTATATATTAGATGTGCTAAATGCACAGTTCAATATTTTACTTCCACGTAAAAAAAGATAAAAAGCAACGATATTGTTATTGTATTAATTTTCTTTTCAATATAGGCCAGATAAAAAGGTTTTCAAAAAAGGCAAATTGAAAAATTGGTTTATTATTTTGATATTGGTGCTTGCTTTTTTAGTTATTGGACAAACAACAGTAAATGTTTAAACAGCCAATATCAGCATTTACATGAAGGTGTTAACGATAGACGAACTAGTTCATAATTTATCTTGTAGTTAGTAAATTGTTAAGGATCTTCTATTTAAATTAAAAGACTACGTTTACTGTAAACTGTTTCGACTGACCGCAAATTTTTAATTTTGGATCTTGCCAAATTGTGTAAAAAAAAATCACAATAAATCAATCGCAAAGAAGAAATATTGTAAAAGTATTTTTTTCTTTATGATTTATCTATTGTAATAAAAGGAAAAAGATAGCCAATCGTATGAATGTTCTTTTTTTAGTAAATTATTTGTTTAACGTCAGCCATTTTGTTTGTTTACTTGCTGCGCTAAAGGAACCTCTCAAGACAGCTTACTTTATCCTTGTGAGTATGTTTTTATTATTCCAAAATTTATTAAGAACGCGTTCTAATTTATAAGTGCTTAAGAGACTCGCAAGTAATTGCTACACGCTAAACAACGTTATTTGTAAGTAAGTAGCGATTTTTTTGTACATATTTTTTATAGTAGCTTGTATTTTGATGTTATTTTCAGATGAAGATTTTCTTTAAAACCATTAATGCATGTTTTTTTTTATTATACTGACTATAGTAAAGGCGCACTTTCGTGACATGCGTGGTCATAAAAGGTGTGAGCGAGACAGCACGAGGCTCAGTATAGAGTTCATAAATCGTGCGTCCTACTCGCACACTTTAGTCCGCTACTGTTACTAATAGCGTTTACTACAGTCTTGTTCAGTACAAATATCCTGTGCTATTAGTTGCTAGTCTCAGTTTTTAGTCAGAATTAGGACGCGTTCTCTTTATGTCACAAACCTTTGGTAATTGTGGCAATTAAGGGAACACTAGACTAAGTTAGTTGGTACTGTTTGGAATTGATTTGTTTGTATAATATCGTTGTGTCTAGCGTGTGATACTCAAGTGTGCTATGTATAGTCCTTTTGTTTATTTTATTATCTGATGACACGGCCAATTAACGATGAAAATGACCTCACAAATAGTTGAACCCTCTATTAAAATTAATAGAGGTGTGTGCATATTATTTTCGATAAAAAACGGTGTCTCCAAAATACTTTTCGTTTTTTTTTTGTCTCCAAAAGGTTGTCGATGATTGGCCGCACTATTCTGCACAGTTTGTATTTTTTTATCATTACAGTAATCTAGTTACAGTTTTTTTTTTATATTTTTTTTTGTTTGTAAATTGTAAGCATTTGTTTGCTTTCAGCCAAGTTTTTTTTTCTATTAATTTTAAACACGTTATCTATAAGTGCTATGCATGCTTACCAGTTCATAGTATATGCTATATACAGTTTTTAAGGTATTTATGTATCTGTTGTACTTACTTATTTGTTAGTTATTATGAATTTCGCTTTTATCACCACGTCATTATGGCACGCTTTCAAATGTTTACAATGATTCCGATATCTAATAACGTGTATTTGGATGATTATATGATTTTTTTTGTACGCCTCTGTAGATTATTATTTTTTTTATTTGCGATTTAATCTTTTATTTTGTAGATAGTATTTTTTTTAATCTCGACTGCCAGTTTAGTTCTCGCTTACTTTGAATGTCCCACTCGAAATACTAATTTTAAATTGTCTCACAGACAAAAGAATCTCATATATAAAATCATATATTCGTCCAGGTTTTTGTAGCGAGTATGTACAGAGTACAAACTGAATCCCCTGTAACAATCAGTAACAATGTTCCTGACGGTGGTGGATAGTATTACTATACGATATACCTGACCGAGAGGCTCGCGTCGCATAAGACGTCTCATGGACTGCCCGTATGTCCTGAATTTGGAACATTCGTGACGTATTCGGTACATTCGTAACGTATTTGGTGCATTCGTAACGTATTTGGTACATTCGTAACGTATTTGGTACATTCGTAACGTATTTGGTACATTCATGACGTAAATGGGAAATTCATGACATAAATGGGACTTTCGTGAAATGAATGGGACGTTCATGACGTAATTGGGATATTCGTGAAAGAAATAGGACATCCGTTATACCGTTGATATTTTCTTAGATGAATCTCTTTTGCTTTGATAATATAATGTGGATTAGATCGTATACTAGTTGGAGTAAGTAATTTTAAGATAAAACAGCACTCAAATTCAGAAAATAAATTGAGATTTTCTATAGTTTGATGTCGCGTTTTTATTGAAGCACTTTTTAAGTCACGCATTTAGTTTTCGTGATAAATAGAAGTTAAATCGGGATAAACAGTTAATAGTTTTAATACATAAATACCGGGACATACGGCAGACCTAACCTCGATAATTATAAGACGCTCGAAAAACAATTTGTAAAAAAAAGACTATAGCTCTTCGGTGATCTGGTTCTTTCATAGTTATATAGATTCTTTTTTATATATCAAATAAACCTTACCATAAAATCGAAACTGGTGTATTTTTTTAACATGGGTTTTACTAATCATTTAGTTACTAACATGATCCCTTTTAACATTAAAAAAAAAACTGAAAAAGAGCCATAGAGTTTCAAAATACAGATAATGAAAAATAGATACAGATTAAAAATCGGTGTTGGATGACGCGCTTACGCTTGCTCACTATGGCTATCCTAATTCGGGAACAAGGTTGGAAATGATAACAAGATTATTATTAACAATGATATTTTGATTTGTTATAAGTTTAAAAGTGCTATCAAGTATTATTTGCACAATGTAAGTATAATAGATCCTTGTTTTATTTTGTTCGTAATATTTTTATAGTTTCTTTTTGCTTTTTTTTTTAATGAACTGTTTGGCATGTATAGTATGAGACTATTTATTTTTCTTGCATGATATTTAAAAACAAAAATAGAGGAAGAATGAAAGGTTCAGTGCCACTTTTTACCCGACTGTGGCGTATCCCAAAAGGAGGGTAATGATTTTAAAATTATTTTCACAAATCTCTTTGAACAGTTTCTATTTTTCCTCTATTTTCATTCAATATCGTTTATTAATTAATTTTATACACTGTTTACTTCACACTTCGTTATTGATATAAATAATATGTTTATTTCCTTGTATATAACAGTGTATATAAATAGCTATAATGTTCGGACTGTGTAGTTTCGATGTGAAATCATATTAGACTTTATTTCATTCGGAATAAAGTTCATTTTCATTAGAGTTAAATAAAAGGCAATCGACCTGCAAGATAATAGAAACATAATAATTTTTCGTTTACCCTGTAGAGTATTAGTCTAGCCTGTTATTGTGTATTTTCCTGTATTCAATTAGTTTTTAAAGAAGAAAAAATACTGTAGAACATTTATTTGAAAAACTTTAACCTAGACACAAGAGTTAGACCGCGGCGAAGGTGGTTTGTCAGGTCCGCGGTTTTAACCACAAGAGTTACATTAAGTCTAACAACCAGTTCTACCAAGGGTTATATTAACCCAGTACTAACTGGGTTGTGGAGGTCAGATATGCAGTCACTTCTTGTAAAATAGGTACTGCTATTCAACTGCATCCTACATTTGCAGTAACTCATGTTTTTAATCTCACCTAGGCAACAAATTTCTTATATCAACAAAAATACTTTTCGTATTCACTTGATCTGACTTTTCAATTTGAACAGTAATCATTATCCAGGCAAATAACTAATCAAAATACAAACATTCTGCGCCGATTACAAAATTATAGCATAATATGGTCAGAAAGTAAGATAATATTTGACTGCAAAGCCACGTCAAGTTCACGAGTTCTAAGTCTTGCGAACTGCGTGACTTTTGTAATGGCACTGAGTATGGTATTGTGATTTACTGACAAGTCCGTTACAGTCCATATCGTAGAAGTTCTTGCGCGTTCTTCTTTATAGAAATCAACGCTTTTGGATGGGGCAACTACAGTACTTTCACAAGTTATTATGTCTGGGACTGGCTAGGTTTATGCTTTTGATTTTTACATTCAAAAGTGCCTGTAACTGTCTCATTGAGATTAAATAGTTTTAGTTTGATTTGGTCCGCTCTAAAGATTGCTCTCCGTTTTAGTGTATCTTCATTCTGATTCGCCTGCACTGCAGCTCTGACTGTAAAATAAATAAATACCGGCCCAGCGCTAGTAGGACATGCTAACTGAGGGTTCCATAAAAACTACATAAACGGCCATATATTTTTTTGACTGCATGGACTTAGAAAGTTGTTGTTTTCACATGTCCAAAGGACCACAAACTTGAGTATATAATTCCGTCGATACCTCCTCTCGTTACCGACGAACAGACGCACAACAAAGTGACGCTATAAGGGTTTAATTTTCATGTACGGAACCTTAATAACCATATTTATAAATACAGTATTTCACATCGATCCTTCCCATCCGTACACAGACTCACGCACGCACATAAACACACTAATCCCTATGTTTTCATTCACATAGGTTGTTTTCTTCCTTATACAGACTTCAGTCCGGACGATTGGGGGCCCGAGTTCCCGCTGTCTTCCGCTTCAAGATACTCCGTGCCGATGCCCACCTTGTATAGTACTGAAGGTATGTTGATTTAAAGGGTTGAGAGACATTCCTGCAAATTTTCTCTTACGCGGTTATAACAATAATAGCAGCCTCTCGGATCGATCTTTAGGTTAAGCCGCGCTTGCCTAAGTTGGTCTGTGGATGGGTGACCACCCGTTACATACCGAGTTTCCTCTGTGCCTCGGAAAGCACGTTAAGTAGTTGGTACCGGCTGTCATTTGTAGATCTTTGACAGTCGTTACAGGTAGTCAGTGTTCCAAAAGTCTGACAGCCAGTCTTACCATCTTAATGCGATAAGCATTACCCAGTACTAACTGGGTTGTGGAAGTCAAATAGGCAGTCGCTCCATGTAAAATACTGATATTCAGCTGCATCCGGTTAGACTGGAAGCAGACCCCAACATAGTTGGGAAAAGGCTAGGCAGATGATGGTTATAACACAATGTCACTTTCCTTTATGATAAGCTTCTGATTTTTGGACGCTGTTGGAACAGCGTCCAAAGTAGTGACCAAAGAAGTGAGTAGTAGACCAAAGTGCCATTGTGGCAGGATAACTTGTAACATCTTTTAAATATTGGTGATTCAAAATGGAAAATTACGCAAGATATCCCGTAAGTGGCAGTGTAAATATATTTAATTTAAGACAAAAGTACTTTTTATTCTCATATTTAATTTCTCCGAAGTTTATTAGACAACGGCGTTTAATTCTCGTGAGAATTTTTCACTGCTGTTCTCGACTCTATAACGCTCTCGCCTAGCAGCTGTATTATATCCGACTTGGCTGCAATGAGTTTCCTAACTTGAATTAATTTTTTTTTTCCATATGACATGATCTGGTATTTCATTTTTTTGAAGAACTTAAAATTGATGTTGGTCTCAAACCAAGATCTTTGCTTGCCGATTGTTTGAAAGACTTACCGCGGCCCCGAAACACAAAGGGCAAAAAAATAAAAACATAGATGGATTGATTTTAGTCAGTAAAACTCTAACACATCGTCCTGCTCCGCCCGAAACGAAGTTTTATGGATTCACAGGCGAAAAAAAACTAAGATCTTTGATGCTACTTAGAACCTTTAGCCAGGAGTTACTCTCAAGTTTTTTTTAACTTAAATTCATGATCATTTTAAACGAGACAGATAATGCTTTAAATCTTTTTTGTTTAATATTGTCGATAGATTTTTAGCATTATAAAAAACAAACATTATAAATTAGTTAACATTATAAAAAAATGGATATTATCATTCAAATTCCAACCTTGCAGGTTATAAGGTCAAAAAGCCGAGTATAATCGAACTAGTCCTGTACAATATGGCGGCGCTGCTGGGCGGCGTGGCAGCCGGATATGACGTCAGAATGTCTAATGTCAGCCCGCTGCATCCGACCTTACAGCCGCACAGGTAAGACTCATCAAGAACAATATGAAAAGTATTACTCGTCATCCTAATTGGCTATTTTGCTAGTCTTGCGTACTATGCTTTAAAAGATTCTGTTATTGAAGTAAACCACAGCAATTGGAGTGTCTGTCAGAGCATAAGTGCCCTCCACGCCGAGATATTTGTTACTTATAATTTTGTCACATATCTGTGTCAAAGCGTCTAGGGTACTCACGTTTTTTGTCACATATATGTGACAATGGCGTTAAATCGTTTAAGTTGTGCTTATAAAGAGATTGACCATATTTGATCTGAAATAGTGTGAGAAGGTGTCTAGATTTATAGATTACTAGCTTTTGCCCGCGGCTTCGCTCGCGTTAAATTCGAGGTAACACAGTTCCCCTTGCGCCTAATTGATTTGTAATAGCAACGCTAAGATTTCCCTTTTCTTCCCTCTTTCTCCCTCAAACCCAACTTTTTTAAAAAAAATATTAGCCTATGTCCGTCTCCTGGTTCCCAACTATCTATGTACCAAAATTCATCAAAATCGGTTTAGCCATTAAAGCGTGAAGAGGTAACAAACAAACTCACTTTCGCTTTTATAATATTGGTAAGGATTCTAAGGTTATATTCATAATCTTTATTTCAGAGCGGAAATAGAACCAGATCCATTAAGTTCGTCTGTGTACGAGGGGTTTGGATATGCACATAACACGTATCACGGGCCTACAAGACACTTGCGAGCGCCGCTCAATGCCATCACCGGCTCACCTGTAAGTATCATACCGATATCTTTGCGTTTGTTGTTTTGCAAGTCATTGTAATTTGAACCTTCTGCGTGTGTTATAGAAGTCATAATTACACTAAGGAAATCACACGACAAAAGCTTTGTTGTTTTACTATTGATGATTATACACACTATTGATGATTGTTTTTTACTTTTCCTAGATATCAGGCATCCAATCAGACGAACAGAAGCCGATTAGGTTCACCGACTCCCCCACACACTACGCGCACCCGTCGTCGTCGTCCGGCTACGGCCACTCGGCACAGCCGCTGTCCGGCACGTCAGGCCTGGGCACCAACTACACCTCCACGCAGCCTCCCACACCTTCACCGAGAAGAACCTCATCATCCACCTCCGACCACCTCGCAGACCTCTACCATAATTACAGAGAAAACTTTCAACCGTCACCCTCACAAGATAGAGACTACTTCTACAGAGCAGAACCGTACACCTACGACAGAACAGCGGATTACGTCGTCAAACACCCCCCATACTACGGCTATGACGAGTGCTCTTTCGAGTACAGAGAACCGACCCCCGACTACCGACCCTCACCACCGCAGTACCTCACGCACAGAAGAACACCTTCAAACTCCTCCGCATCCAACTCCCACCCAGAAGAATTCTCTCCTTCCAGACAATACAGAAATAAAGAGAAAAGAGAAGAATACAGACCCAAGACTGAGTACCCGCGTAAATCAAACGACTATTCCTTACCGAGAGACTTTTATAGACAAGAGTCTCAAGAGAAGAGTGAGGTCGAACGACCCGCAAACTTAGGACTAGAATTAGCGCCGACGAAACTGAGATCTAGCTTGAAGAAGTACAATAAGAAGTCGAGCGCTTCCGGCGGGAGTTCGGGAGGTGGCACACCGACGAACCCGACCCCTCCGGACAGTTTGACAAGCGAGACTGACAGTTCTTACGTATCAGCGAGGGACGCATCCAGCGGCTCGCAGTCCCGGGTGCGCTTCAGCCCGGAGACCATGGAGGGCCCCGTGCTCGAGCGCAGGCCCTCGCGGCACACGTAGCGAAGGCTGAAGAAGTTCGACGACTACCTTGTTTGACGCAAACTGTACATACGCTTGCGGGTAGTCCGAACGCTTCGCTTCATAGTTGTTCATTTCAAGTGACTGTACGCAGTTCTGATGTTAGTGGACGTAGCCAAGGCAGGCTTGTGACTGTGGTTTGAATAAAATTGTAAGGTTGTTTCTGCATTTAGTTGAATTGTAATTTCGAACGCATTTAATATGTAAAGGAAAAGACTAAAATGTTTATACTTATATCAGAGTTGTTTGATCACTGGCTCCAATCGTATTTAAATCAATACTTATATACTTACATATCCTCACTAGACAATTGGACATTTCAGAGGAATATTATTTTCATTAGAACTTTCTAGAATGTATCATGAATGTTGGTCCAACTTAGATGTTGATAAGGAAGTCTTTGGCTACGAATAACTGCAATAAGCTAATGTATAAACGCGATTGTGTTCATTATTTAATGTATGCGTAGTTTCCATTGTACATTTTGTATGATACGTCGTCATTATAAGATGTATTTAGCCGTCAATGTAAAGCGAATCGCTCTTTCACAGTGCCTATCGCGCGGAAATATTATTATTAATTCCTTATCGCGTGATGTAGTGATTAAATTATATGATTATTTGGAGATTTTGTTTGGGTCAAGGTAGCTTTCATGGGGCATGCACGCAATGAAAAACTTTTCTAGATTTTGTAGCGGGAGTTTAGTTGAGAGTTCTACAGCAACATCGGCAATGTACCTTCGTTGCCTGGGTCACATCGAAGCTTCCTTGCGCCAAATAAAATCTACAAGTGTCTCAAATTGGTTTAAATTATATTCTGGTTTGATGTTAGCAATGAGGAATAGATTAGGCACAAACTAAAGCATTGTACAAATTGTAAATATCTGATCAAAAGCTGATGTCACAGTCAGTAGTAACTTCTTCGTTGACGTACGATTTTTTTTTAATTTCGTTAAATTTATAAATAGTACAAATGTATTTGTAAGTGTCATAGTGTTCGAACGCGTGGCGGAGAAAAAAAAAACATATTTTTAATTCAATCGTAATCAGTGTATATTTTGAAACTAACAATTAATATATTATGTAACTTATATCACTAAGTTGTATGCATTTTGTACAAAACGTTAGATATTTTTTACTGAAAAATATCAGTAACATTAGTATCTAGTATTGTGAGCAGCTTTTATATCCCACAATTAAATAATGTAAATTAGGTAAAAAATACTAGTCGGAAGTTTGCGGAAATCCTAAATATTGCATATCCAGCTAAAAATTGATATTATATTCGATATTACGCTTCCCTTATCCGAGAAACACTGGATTACTTTACAATCGATCGAGATACAAATTCTTTTCGTTCAGATTATGGCCTATAATCGGGAAGCTTGAAATTATCACTTAAATTAGCGTATAAATTAAAACGTAAGATGTATATCGGAAACATTCGAGTAAAATTAGCTTTGATAATTATTGTTAGCCCGAATCAGTGCCTAATGTTTGCTGGGACGGTACTTAGAGATTAGCCAAGGAGTGAAACGATTTTATCTAAACGATTTTTTTTGTTTTACAATTTATTATGGCCAGTAAAATTTTATTCGACAACTGGAAAGTTGTATTTATTATTTCAATTTTTATTTTCATGTGCAATATGTGAAATTATTTTGCGTCCATTTTATTAATTTAATTATTATTTTTATTATTTATAAAACAAATCGTCGTGAATGTAACAGTATTTTATACAGTATTCGAAGTATTGTATATTCGGAAAGATATATGTATCGTTGTATGTAGTATAATTTATTAAGTTAGCTTTTGAACCAGTGCCAATGTCGTCCAGTGTTTTACATTATCTTTTATTTCCATTTTAGTACAAACCAAATCCTAACCAAATTATCGTAAGAATCTCTTGTAAAATTAAGTTTCAGTTTAACAAGTCACAAATTCTGAGTCAACGATTAAAACGATATTATGTAAATATTTATCTGAGATTCACGGCGCGTTTACTTAAAAAAAACTCTAGTCCTGAATTTTTTATTTTATTTGAATATCTGGCTTGTAATCGAATGGTTACGAACGACTGGCGAACGTACTTCGAATGAAAAAATGTAGTTTATTGGGCATTCCTGTGTTTTATACATTCCATTATGTTTTGAAGTGATATTATTGTAATCAGTGATGCGTTTATCAAGAGTGTAAAGGTTTTGTGTGCCAATAACATGAGGTGGGAGGATGCCTTACGTCTGTACGTTGAATCGACAAATAAAAATCTAGATTAAGCTTTTTATGAAGTCTTATTATTCCTTCTCCTTCCTAACTTATTTAACTACCGTTAAACACAACTTAGGGAGGGCTTGCTTTTCTACGTTTATTCAATAAGAATGTAAATTAGCAAGTCAATGATGAAACTGTCCAATCATTTAGATGCAAATCTTGTAACAAGAATTCACAAGGCATACACAACTGGATTCTTTCCTGACTAACAATTTTTAATGTGTTAGACATAGATTCAGTAAAAATAACTAGTTTGTAACGGTTTTGCAGTTGGGGTCAATCGGAAAGCATATTCAAGATGTAGACCTAGTTGTTCCTTGAGCTGGTTTATAATTAATGTTCACATTCCACTAACTTTTTGATCCACGCACGCCGTAGTGACGAAAAGTCTGGTTCCATGAATAATTCAGTTCCAAGATATAACAGTTCTACAAACACGCTACTTCGTCCGTGACTAACGTGTTAAAGGCGATATTTTTTATTCTCATTAAGAACACACGACTCGTAGGTATTACTTCAAAATACGTTAGCATGGTAGACATTCCGTTCTCCGCTTATCTGAAAATAAGGAAAACGGCACACTCTGTTTTGGACTGCGAACAATTTCGTAGGTACCTACCTATTTATAAATAGTTGCCCTAAGTTGGGTCACTTGCACCGATTTGCAAGGCATCTAAGGACACGGTCTAATTTTAGGGTGTCGTACCCGGGTGCCAACCGGACCTTATCATTACATCACTTTTCGTTCGTCACAGCATCTCATTATCCGTATTAGGTACATTTCAGATGTTCGGTGTGTACTCTTGTTGTGGTCGCTACAACAACTGAGGTTAATGATGGGTAATGGAAAAATTTCGGAATGAAAAGAAAAGAAAAAATGAAAAATTTCCAATATTTTTCCAATTTTTCAAATATTTTTCAAATATTGGAAAAAAATGGGAAGTCGACCAAGATCAGAAAATAAAACAAGATAACAAATTTTTATTTGTTACTTTTAATCAAAATACTAAAATTTCTCATTTTTATGATTCCGTACCCTATTACTAAGACTGTTACTTATTTTTCTTAAAGACTTTTATGATTTCCTGCATAAGATTATACCGTTCATCACCGGTATACCGGTCAAGTTCATGCGAGATAAATTTACAAAACATTAAATTTGAAATTCTAATGTTCTCATTTTCTTCCGCTTTGTACTCTGGTTCTGTCATCACTGCCGCATCACAAAACTGTTTTTCTGAATTTGGGATTTGTCTTTGGGATTCTTTAACTGTATAATATGGACTAGACCAACGTTGAGCGTTCTGAATGGACGGTCTGGTTCTGATATGTACGTATCACTTCTAGGTAAGCTGCAATTTGGAGTATTGTCTTTTCCGGCGTCTTCTGAAAGCTTATTTTTTTTTCTTGGAATGTAAACAGCATTTTCAGTGAATAATTTTTCTGATTCATTACACATACTACTCTGTCAAGAAAGTACCGTGTAAAGATCAATAATACACAAAATGTCTGTTATTCATCCAAATTTATTTTATCACCTTCAAAGTATGCTCCTTTAGAAACGATACACTTGCGCCAACGAATAATCCATTCATCAAAACATTTTTTAAACGCTGTTTCCGGAATTGAGTTCAGTTCTCGCCGCGAATTCTCCTATTTCTTCTATCGATTGAAAACGGGTGCCACGAAGTGGTAATTTGAGTTTAGGAAAAAGAAAAAAGTCAGCAGGAGCCATATCTGGTGAATATGGTGGTTGCTGGATGGTATTTGTTGAGTGTTTGGTCAAAAATTCGTTCACAATGATAGCCTTGTGCGAAGGCGCATTGTCGTGGTGCAAAATCCAAGAATTTTCTTTCCACAAATCTGGCCTTTTTCGTCGAATTTGCTCTCTTAAACGCCGCATAACGCTCAAATAATATTCTTTATTTACCGTTAGACCTTCCGATAAGAATTCAGAGTGCACAACACCGCGATAGTCAAAGAAAACAGTCAACATGACTTTGACTTTTGATCGACTTTGGCGTGGTTTTTTCGGTTTCGGTTCTGTTGGAAGACGCCACTCCGAAGCTTGTTGACTAGTTTGCATGTCAAACTCGTAAACCCACGTCTCGTCACCAGTAACAATGCGTTTCATGAATGTTGGGTCCGAACTGACTCGTTCTAGCATGTCCTCAGCGACTTTCATGCGATTAAGTTTTTGGAGAAAATTCAGATCTTTTGGGACTAGCCGAGCAGCAACATGTTTCATACCCAAATTATTAGTTACAATGGTACGGGTCAACTCGTGAGATACAGAAAGTTCGGCGGCTATCTCTCTCAGAGTTGAATGGGGATTTGCAGTCACTATTTTCTTCACTTTTGCGATGTTAACTTCAGTTGCAGATGGAAGATTTGCCTCGCTCTGGTAGGCCAACGCCTACCAGAGCAAATCTTCCATCACATCTCGACCGCTTTTGAACGCTTTGAACCACTCATAAGCACGAGTTTTTGATAAAGTCGATTCACCGTAAGCCTTTTTTTTTTTGTTTTTCGGGTGGGAAATCATCCAATGACTTCCCCCGCTCTGGGTGGAGCGGGGGGGCATGTCAGACTTGTACTGACTAAAACCCACCCATGTTTCTTCTATTGTCCTTTACGTTCCGAGGCCGCGGTGTCTCTTTCGAACAACCCGCAACCCCGGCAGGCGGAGGCTCTGGCAAGCCCCTCTGCTTTGCTGACTCTCTTTGAGGCGCGCGTGAAACACGAACGCGGCGTCGACACAGCCTGTCGTCAATCGACGGACGGACGGTGAACTACCCATTGCTCACCGCCCACAGGCCCGCATCTACGGTGGCCGGAAGTCGTCTCGCGGCGCCCGGCGCCATGGGCGTCTCCCGCGGCGGCTGGGTTGGGCAGATGTTCTCTCCCTCAAACGCCCGGCCACCTCCTTTGCTAGCATTACTGCTTCGCAGAAGGAGGTGACCGCTTCCCATTCGCACTCGCTCCGGACCATGGACTGAACCAGGGCCGGACGCGAGAGATCGCCGCCGCCGATCGCCTCTACGAGGGCACGGCGGTGCTCCGCCCACGCTGGGCAGATCGCCACTGTGTGCTCCACCGTGTCCTCCGGGCGATCGTCACAATGGTGACATCCGGGCGCTTCCTCCCGCCCGATGATGTGCAGGAACCTCCCGAAACTTCCGTGTCCGGTGAGGACCTGCGTCAGGCGGTAGGTGAGGACGCCATGACGCCTCTCCAGCCACTCCTCAAAGAGGGGACTTACCGCCACTATTGTAGCGTGCCCTGCACGGGGTTGCGACAGTCGCTCTCTCCATGCCACCATGAGATCGCACCGGAGGTCTGCCCGCCGAGCGGCAACTTGCCGCAGCAGCGGGTTTTCCCCCTGGTGTATTGCCTCCGCGCGCCACTCAAACAGGCGCGCGAGGACTATCGCCTCCAGATCCCACGGTGGCAGTCCGGCAAGGAGGCTTGCTGCCTCGCCGGAGATCGTGCGGTAGCCCCGGATAAGCCGTATGGCCACCACCTTTTGGGGCGCGTTCAGATAGTGGGCGGCGCGCCGCCCTAAAGAACGCGCCCATACCGGGGCCCCGTAAAGGGCCATGGACCGCACTTCACCGTAAGCCTTCTGTAACATTTTCAGTGACTCCGAACACGAAATTCCATTGGCGATGCAAAATTTAAGACAAACTCTTTGTTGGATATTTTTGTCCATTATGAAATTCGCAATACACACTATATATGATATTACTAAAACCAGCACTGTATTTAATATAAATAACAGATGCAACTCAAACTCCGCGCCAAAATGGAAAACAGTTGTGCAATCTAACAACTACAAAAAAAAAAAAAAATTGGAACCTTAGACCAATCATCCATTCCCGATACTTTTTTGACTGAATGTATATATGTTTATGTGTAAAATAAACCATTGACCTTAAATCTGTATTCAAATATAACTTTGCACATATGTTTTTTTTATTAAAACAACATGCAAAGCCATTAAATCCTTTGAATTTCAACTTATTATGAACTATATTTTATAAACTATTTCATTTAAACTAATAATTTCGATAAAAAGATATTTTTCCATTATTTTTCCAATTTTTCAATTTTACGGAAAAATAAATTGAAAAATTTCCGAGTTTTGAAATTTTTCGGAAAATTACCCATCACTAACTGAGGTTAAAAATGAAAGGTATATTTTTTAGGACTTACGGAACTTTTAGTGTGCAAGTCCGACTCGTTTCTGAGGTAGATGTTAGTATCAACCTATGGGAAGATTTATTTAAGTTGTCACCTTTGAGTACTTAAGGTTAATTTAGAACATGATGAAATACACTTTGAGAAAAAAGTAAAAAAAAATCTATCCTTATAACTTGCACATCATTTAGTTAACAAGTAGGTAATATGCATCACACTACACACACACACTGTCAGAATAGGTACCAGCGCTGTGTTATTTTAAATCTAAAATATCGCAGCTTATGCTGAGACAGGGACCTTTTTGGCCTCGCACAGACAATAACCTTGTCTGTACTTTTTTTATTGTTTTACTTGTTTTGTGCGAGTCCCAAATAAAAGTTTTTCTTTCTTTCTTTCACTATTAATGCATCAAAATAATACCCCTATCCGGGTATTTCGGTAACAGAAGTCTTCTCTTAATTTCGTAATCAAACTCATTATCCTATTTGACGATAACGTTACAGTAGTAGAAGTAATTGATCAGCTCCACACTCAATGAATCAACCTGTGTATACCTAAGTTACCTCGCAAATAACCCGCTCCATTCAATAGCAGGTCGTGTTCTTGAACTCCATCGAGTCGATTGTAGCCAATTAAATGTTCATTACACCCAGACTTATCACTTTCTCTTATCGCTTCTATAAGGGTTACAAATGAGACGGGGACTTTATATAAAAACAATTTATTCAATACTGCATAACTAAAATACTATGTCAGTGCCATGTAAAAATATTCTTAATCAGTAAATAGTGCTCTTACAGGCTAAAATATTTACAGAATAAAAGCTTCTGTCCACCAAGGTGTATCTTCGTACAAATACGTCGAAACTTTATTGCTCTACGGAAAGTAGAAGAGGACCATTTAAAAATAGTTTGATTGTTCTCTCTATTGAAGCCTACAGACGAGTAATGATACGTCCAAGTAGACAGAATACTTTAAACATTTCTGCGGTAAGACGGGAGTGATGCCTACTGCAAATTAGCTAAGAGCACTTTTGACAAATCGATCGCACATTCTCTCTGCACAATGGACGGGAAATCTCTCGGCTGCTCACTTCTCACGGTACTTGTGTAATTTTCTCTACCCGTCACAGTTTATCTTCAGGTCGTACTTTCGTAAATATTTATCACACAGTTACCTACAGTAGTAACATCTGCAACATTATTATAACCTTATGCCGAATCAATTTGTGCCAAAAGTGCCATTGCTAACTTTGCTAGTCAAGAACATTTAAAAACCGTAAATGAATCTAGTGAAATTGATATTTCTTAAATAATGCCTTTTCAAAAAAAAAAGTGTTACATTGCAAGAACTATGTTCAATCAACACAGGGTAAAGAATTTATAATTCAATCGAATGAAGAATCTTTAAAAAAATGCATATCAAAAACACCCTGTGACAATAATCCAATAAGCATTAATTTAGGTTTAGAACCAAAGTTCTTATGTCTAAGTACTGGATATTACCAGAAATATCACAATCAAGTGTCCTTACGTCCATCTAATCTCTATTTCGTCTTAATACTAGAGAAGTTGAGTCCTTTTGACTAGTGGATGAACTGTGGTTTATGTTCTTAGAAATGAAAGACTTATTATATTAAGTAGATAGTAGTCTCTCGTCTTAACTTCCGATTCTAAGGACATAACATTAAATTGTTTGCCACCTTCAAATTTTTTTAGAGACATCTATCTTTCTTTCCAGCCATCTCTTGCTTTGTAAATTATAATATAACATGCCTTCCTAATAAAAATGATCTCCAAATTATGTTTTCATGCATCTACAAGACTAAAATCAGTCTATTTAACGTAAGCATTCCGAACTCGCAGTATTATTTATGTTACATCACACACATGATTTATCGTTATATATACATGCAGAATGTTAGCGCAAATCCAAACTATGAAGTCGTTTTAAAACATTACCGACCTCGAATTATGACATTCGAAGCGCGACTCGTGTTTATCTTAAACATTAGGAAGCAATAATCTTTAATAATAGTTCGGATCGGCGAAAAATCTGCACATTCTCAATAAAAAGTTTTCGCACCTTCGAAATATGCTAATGCTCCATCTAAACAACATTACTATTCTTATTCTGGTCGTATAACCCAGTTCGCTTGTCTTAGTTACGATATTATTAAAAAAAGGATGCCTTCGGCCAAGACGGGTTAAAATTGTATGTTGTTGGTTGCATATTTGCAAGAGGGGTCCCCCCCTACCTTCTTTTATTCAACCTGTTTTTACGTCCATCGCTCATGTGGCAAAGGGCCAATTATATTACACTCATATTAGTCAATCTGGAGTCTCATCAAACTGGAAAATTTTATAACATGACCATCAACGCAATACCTACTATTTTAAGTGCGTTTTAGTAGTGCTGTTTCTATCACTTCCGGGATGTTAACGCCTATTTTAATTAATCAGTATAGAATGATATGATTGTCGATAACACGAAATACTTGCCAAGTAAAATTTAAATTAAAAGCAAAATTACATTATTCTTATTGCAAGTTCAGCGACGGACTAAATTAGTGTTTTTATGCCGTCTTCTAAGTAAACAATCATGAACACCTAAACACACATTTTGGTGCGCATTATTCTCCCAATGCTTGCTTACATTTTCAGTTTCAGAATATCAATGAGTGATATTTATTTTTATCGCCAGTATTGTAGTTCCAACGCGATCTAAAACCGGTATACCTATGGTCGCTCGCTCGATTTTACAATTAAAATCTTGTTTGCGAATAAATATCAGAATCTTTAAAATTTAGATAGTGGCGCATTTATTCTGTGTTCTTTCAGAAACGCGTCCGCGTTACAACCTTGACCTTTAGCGTTACATTCGTGCGGTTCTATATATTGTTTTTTGAACATTTTAAGCTTGTTATCACTAATTAAATCATATGAAATGAAATTATAGCTGTTGCCACAAGCCTGTTAAAACTCATGGGTTTTCAATCAATTCGTCGTTCATTGTTTAGGTCCTGCCGTCTATTTTGGCGACTACGCCAAAGCGTGGTTGTGCTCACAACAGCTTCCGCCGCTATAAATCTCGGATAACGGGAACAGGGAACACGTCATAACATTTTAATATCCTAAGCTTGATAGATATCGCCAGAATTTATGAGAATCTGGTGACTACATAGCAAAATTCGACATATTTAACAAAACTATCCGTGTACATACGAAAATCATTTTTTATACATTCGGATTTCTGCTTTCTAAATTAAATCGTCAGACAACAAACGAGTTTAAGCAATCAAAGAGATTAACTAGACAAGCGTCGGCACGAATTGAGATAAATTGCAACCACTAGAGCCAATAGCGAAGACATACAATGCAAACAAATAGGATTCGTAGGGTGATTTGCTTACGAGAATTTATTAGAATGTGTTTACTTAGGAAAGTAATCGAAGATTAACCTTTTATCCGTCCGGTTTTTAAAATGTTACCGGTATCGGTGATAAGAAATAAAACTGCCTGGGCTGTTTTAATAGACGCTTTATTAGCATAACACCTGTGCGATAAACTTAAAAGCGTACAAAAAAAAAACTACCAGCGTCCTTCGTTTCTGCATGACCGCGTGTCAAAACTATCGTAACACGCTCCTAAATAATTGTTTTAACGACTCATCGAAATACAGCAAGTTCGAGGGGCATTCACGACGATACGGTAAGCACCCATTACGAGGGAATTTAAGGGCATTATTTTGAAATTCGACCCTCAAAAACACGAAAGAGAAATATATTATTTTACGAGCTCCTATTACTTTGCACTGAAAATTTCTCATTACAAAGGCTTCTTGGTTTGAAAGGGAAATTCCTAAATCTGAAATGGACTGACTTTTTACAATACGTGCGTATCTAATTCGTAAACGAGAATACGTTGTAAAAATATTGCGTGCACGATTTTAGCAGATGATATAACTTAAGTGCTACGTATCGTACAAGCTAGCACGTGATTATAAAAGCGAAAATGAATAAATATTGATCAGAATTTGAGCAGTCTAAAAAGAAACATTCGTAACATTTCATCGTACATTACTAAGTTACCAGCATACTTAATTCACTGCAAAACGAATAAGTTTTCGGAAAAAAAATTAGACATGAGGTGAGTCTTTACGCTACGGTTATTCAAATCATTACGCGTAACCGCTATAACTCTGGTGTTGCAAACTAAAAATACAAATTACTTGATTATGGGCATCTATCTAGCTTGTCGATAACGGTAGTTCGAATCGCGCCAACAAAAAACCTGCCAGTAAAACTAATATGTTAAATCGCCACTGAATTTATATAATATTTTCAGCATGTTCTGCCAAAACAGCGCAAAGGTTTTTCATATTTGCGCACTTTCACCTGAAAGTGCTTCTAACAAAATTGTAGTGTTTTATATTTGCGACAATGGATTCCTCATCGTCTATATTAAAGTATCAGTCTGCCTTCGTTATTCATTAGACGCCCTGCTGCGTTGCTGGTTTAATCCTTATGAAAAATCAATACATACCCAACCCAAAATGCGAAAAGAACTTCTTAGTTGCGATGTATTACAATCTTTATTCTTAAATATTTTCCAATGTCTCAAAGCAAATGCAAATTAGATGCTTATTAAGTGACATTGAAATCTAGAATATAAAGTCATTCAGATTTTTCTACATTAACATATTATAAAGACAGTCCTTTCAACCCGAGACTAGTCTGGCGACAGACATGGTAAAGAGGTCGTCGAATCTTAGTAAATGTTTATATGTCTTTGCCCTTGAAAGGACGGCGAGTCCTAAACTCATTGACCGAGAGTTTGCACACATGCGTCTCGAGACATTTCCACATATAGAGCATTTATTTTATGAAAACACGACAAAAGAAACATCTACCTAGGCAAAGTATCGATTTTGTTTTATTTCGTTGACGACCCAGACGTATTCTCAGTCGATGTATTTTATCCTCTTAAGTTTATTATGAGTCAAGGCAGGATCTACCTAGTCAGGAATTTTAGGCCCGTCTATTTTGGGCAAGGACGAGATGTCTACAACAGCATCCTCAATATTCTTCGTGCACACACACATTTTCTGAAAGAACTTTCTGGAATCCTTGATAAATAAATCAATCGAGCTTAAACCAGGCGATACGTTAGCTAAGTTTTCGAATTTGATCTCGTGACGTCAATGAACAGGGAAAATGGCGGGAAAGGCCGTGTGGCCAGAATGTATTAATACCTATATACACAACACTCAGGGACGATATATCAATAGACCACTTAGCTGTCGAGTTTTAGTCAGCTTTAATTATCAGTGCATTGGACCGAGTTATCTTTACTAGCTACAGTTACGTCATGTGGATAACAATATGCGTGTTACCGCAATGGCCTAACTTACTGAACGTTGTCAGACATTCTGATCTTTGAAGCTCCAATTACTTTAACAGAAACACGGTTGGCACATGTTTCGGTAACATTTTATGTGCATCCAATAGCACGACGACGGTTGTGAAAAAACTGAGTCTCCTCGTTTACATAAGCGACACACCACTCGCTAAATGTAAACAGTTAATAATCAAAAAGAAAAAGTAATATTCAGGAATTAAATACCTATGTAAAAGAACATCGATGGCAAAATTTAAATAAACATTTAGCTCAACCTTCCACGATGTCCAGAATTTTTAACGATCGATGAGTCAGTTTGGAAGCAATGTAACGCAAAATATACTGTTGCTGTACTTTTGAAGTTGGGGACGAATGAGTCATGGGTTTATTGATTCGAACATTTACCGATATGGGGCATGAAAGATATTATTTGACTTAGCAATTATTTCTACGAATTTTAATAGTAAGCGGCCATACAAGGTAACGAGAATGTACCTGAGTTTATAGTATTTCTTAAATTACAACTTAGGATTTATCGCAAGAAAAGGCATAAAACTTAACAATTTATAGCTGATGGATTATTGTACCTAACCAAAATGTGATAACAGAACACAATCAACATGTAACTGCAAGTATCAACCTTGCTTAATTCATACAACGCTAAGCTATCCCTAGCGGACTAGAATTACTTAAGACTGAAAAATACGTTACGTTTTAAAATAATACATCATTACTCACCATCTAGATGTCACGGCGTAATACTTACTTTCTACTTTCTCTCCTAAAACCGTTGTTGGGTACATGATTGTCCCAAGTAAGAGGCACGGAGGGATAGGCACCTAGTGCTTTTACTCTAATTTGTGGCAGTCTGTTGTGAGTTAAAAAAAATAGTTTGGACCACATCAGTGTTGGTATTTCAGTATTATCTTATCGGCTTCCTATGCTCTGGCGCGTCCTCAAAGATAACCAATATCCCTGTCGCTACCGGCCCGAGTCCGCGCGCCAGCACGCCCTCTACACCTACCTACACTACCCTAATGGACTCGAAGCCTTAAAAATGTATAAGAGATTAAAGCTCACTTTTCATTCGTCCACGACGGTATTAAATAATAAATACATTCACACAGTAATGCTACATTTTAGAAATTAGAAGGCCTGACTTGCTACTGCGCCAAAAATAATATTGAATAAGTAACTAATGACGGGATAAAACAATAACGGGAACCATAAACCCTGAGGTAACATAAACAAATAAAAACTTATTTCTGGTCTCTCACTACATACACAACATGCAATATTTAAGCGGTTTTACACAGCCGACCTGCCGCCGACAGACGATACACACATATATTATGTACATGTTAAACTACTGCCACAAATAATTATATTATGTATTATTACGTATTATATGTAAGTAAATAAAGGACACGACAGGGCGGGGGATAAGTATATAGAAAAAAAAATAGAGAAATATACAATAAACTCTATTTAAACATGAAATTTATTAAAGATAAAAAACATACAATGTTTTGTTTTACACAAAATAAAATACCTGGAGGGTTATTGACGGGCGCCGGGGCGGCATTAGCTGAGGCGGGGCGCGCCCAGGCGCCCGCGGCAGATATACATAGTGCGACAGGTCCATATATAGTCCAATAATATAATACCATAGCATATGATAAAAAGTGTACACATATATGATACTGTCAAGCCAACTAAAACTCACAAAAAGTCATGTCGCGCTCTCGCGAATATAAAACTATGTTAATCTTACAAAAATACTTATGTGACTAATTTGAAATGCACATATAGGATCTCGCTTTCCGTCTACAAAAATAATCTGAAATTGGAATGAAAATCTTTCTTAAGCATTCGGCCTGGGAACGATCACAAAAGTTACGGCGTTCACAACGTCCGTACACTTATTAATTATTTCTCTTCTGAGTCTTAAAGCTAACCGATAAAACCTGTCCGTTGAGCGTGTATCCATTGAGGGCCTGGATGGCCATAGCGGCCTCATCATACTCACGCATATTCACAAATGCAAAACCTTTGTTTTTCTTTGTCTCGGGATCTTTGATCACTTTAATGGAGTCGATTGCACCGTAGGGACCGAAGAGTTGCCATAGAGCCAGCTCCTCGGTGTCCTCACCGATGTTGTATACATACACTGTGGTCTGATGAGGCGCGGGCGCCGCGCCAAGCAACGGCACGGGGCTGGCAGGCGCGCCCAGCAGCGGGAGCGGCGAGTGGTTGGTAGCAGCCATCGGGTTGAACCTCTGCTGGCCCTTGTTGATGAAAGGCAGCGCCTTGCCAGGCGACGGCAGCAGTGGCGGCGGGGATGCCTGCGGGAAACCTGGGGTGAAGGCTGCCGGCCGCGCGCCAAACGCTGCGCTGAGGTTAGTGCCGTTGAAGGCGGCTGGCGCGGTGCCGTTGAACACTGCCGTGGCGCCGTTGTACGCCAGCGGCGCAGCGCCCACCGCGACGCGGGGCGTCGGCCGTGGCGCGTTCTTATTCGCATTTGGCTTGTTCGCGAACTTGACCACGATGGCGCCCGCGGCCGGTATCGGAGTCTGCCCGTTCATGTGTTTGATTGCTTCTTCGGCCTGTGGCCGCGTCTCGTAGCACACGAACCCGATGCCTTGCGACACCCGACTGTTCGTTATGACACCGAACTGACTGAATAAACTATTTAGACGTTCTAACGTCATGTCTGGAGGTAGATTGCTAATATAAAGGTTAGATTCCGTGTCAGGTTTATGGCTGACCTTATTTTCGGGGTTGAGAAGTGCGAATGACACTTTCAGAGTTTTGCCTTGCATGAGGAGGCCGTTGAACGCCGCCCGCGCCTTCTCGGCATCCTCGTGTTTCTCATACTCCACAAAGCCATATCCCCGGTTAGCTATAAGCTTGCAACTCTCTATTTTGCCCATGGCCGAAAAGAGCGCGTACATCATATCCCGCGTCATCAGCTCGGGTATGTAATTGACCATGAGTTTGGTCGGTGACACATTGTTGGCGTCGCCGCCGCCATTCTCCATTTCGTTTTTTATCATTGTTCTTTAATTGTGGAAACTACACTACAGAAAACAAAATACTAATAAAACTCACACTACGAATAGTTGTTTACTTCATTTGCGACATCTATAACGAACAAAGAACGAACACAAAAAGTCCCAGTCACACTAAAATGCCACAGCGACGCCGGTTCACAAGTTCATCATCACACGAACGAGTTTGTTTTTGGAATGTTACCAGGTTTTGCCCTTTTTGTTTGGCAACTATGAAATGCAACTGGTAGTTTCTTTGACTAATAACATTTCACTTCGTTTCTTTCCGTTATTTCTCCAATTTCTATAGACGATTAATTAATTTGGCACGTGTTTGGATTTGGTTACTGTCAAATTAATAATTTTATAAATTTTCGATCGCGTGGCACATTTTTATTTTTTTGTCTATGATGTTAATAACCGTTAAAAAATTTGTTACTTAGAACGTCCTTGTTTCATACTTTTATATCTCTAAAAATCTCTTGGAAGCTGGTGCTGTGTATTAAGATCTGATAATTACTCTTTGCGAATTATAATCAATTACCAACATAAAAATGGAATTCTATTTATTTAGGAAAAGTATAAAAAGAAACACAGATACAGTTTTAAGGTATTTTTTAAGAAATAATCGTTGAACTTATATTTTGTCTTACGCCCAAGTGTCCCATTGTCGTTGTTGTGAATATGTGGGGTATTAGTATTAATTTAGTTCTGTTTTTGAAGGTATGTTGTAAATATTAAGAAATGAATAAAATTTTATAGTCAAATTGTAATCATAGGAAACTTTCTTATAAAATAAATAAGAATTATTGCATATTACCGGTTTAATCAAAACCCATTTGGTTAATAGTCTATATAGTTAATAGTCTATGGTCAAGATTAAAAACCATGAAATAAAATCATTTTTGATCTATTCTTTTTGTGAGAGGGGGCTATGAAATGCTTGTAATATCTATATCTACGCCAGTTGTGTCACTTTGACAACTAATGAAAACTCTGTAATCAGCTGGGCTTGACATGTGTCAACAGCTGCTCTGTGACAAGTGGTCAATCATTTATCCCTGTGTCACTGTCAGTCACTCAGTTGTCAAATTGAATTAAATTGTATGGTGTTTTGCTTGGATTTTGTGACTACAATTCACAGGTTCTCTTAAAACAAGAGGATTCAGAACTATAACCATGTTCCTCACAAATATCCTGTTAAAAAAAGCCAAGAGCAAGTCCGTGTTTTACTTAGATATTTATAGGCTTTTCCAATAAAAGTCTTGGACCTAACACCATTTCTCGTTTCAGGATGGTCATGGTGTTAATGGAAAGTGTGGTATCTGGTCATCAGGTTACGAAGATAAGAGAGCGTTTGGCTGACAAATTGGAATATATTCGTTTTGATCCATACAGTGAGTAATTTTTTGAATTGATTATAACCTCAAAGTTAGTGTAGGTTTAAAACAGTTATAGGTATCTTAAATATATTCTGTAATGATATTACAACAAATACAAAAACTCTTTTAATTTATAGGGATCAGTTGCATAGTCACTTAAGTATTAATCTGAAATTTGTTTGATTAAACGCTACTAATCTTCAGAAAAAAAATACCTAATATACAATGGTTCAGCATGATTTTATTATTGTTGGATAGCCTGTTTATTGAGCTATTAACTTCACACTACAATCCTTAGAAGTCGAGTAGCAGGTGAAACAGCTGGGTAAGGCTTGTGTAGTTATAAGACTAAGGGCTGAGATTATAACTTTCTTGATATTTTCAAGAGTGAGTCTAGTATAATATCTTGGTTTTGTAATTATCGTATCCTGCATTATTCTTAGGTTATCACTACACATAATAAGTGCTTCCAATCTATACTCTTTGTAGAACTGTCATGCAATTAGCCACCTTACCAGTCACCCTGTGGAAACAGTCATGTCATGTCAGAGGGTTTGCTACTCAAAAGTGTCCTATTTAAATTCTGAACGATCTACCCAGGTTGGTTGATTTTCCAGGAATGGTAAGAAAATGTTAACCTTCTTATCAAAATCTGATGAAGAAGAGGCCATTGTGCCTTTTTATATTACTAACTAGCTGTTCCTCGCGGTTTCACCCATGCTGCTCAGCACCTGTTGGTCGTAGCGTGATGTTATATAGCCTATAGCCTTCCTCAAGAAATGGACTATCCAATACTAAAAGAATTTTCCAATTCCAACTAGTAGTCCCTGAGATTAGCGCGTTCAAACAAACAAACAAACTCTTCAGCTTTATAATATAGTATAGATATTAAACCGGCCTGATGGCCTGGCCGACAGCAGCTGCATACATGTAGCCTAAGATCAGGCTAAGTTACACACCTTGAGAGATGCCTATGACCAGGAGTAAACTGACACAGATTGATAATGATGATGTGTTAGGATTATTAAATTCTAGTAAGATTTCAAGTTATAATGACACAAATTGAATAAATTTTGCTAAAGAATAAGTCAAAATATAATAACAAGTAGCTTTATTCAGTAAATGTCATGGTACAGTTGGCCCTGTAGGAGTGAGAGAAAATATTTATTTGACCCAGAAGTAGTTGTTTCGGGTTTGGCTGTATGTAAGTGTTTGTTAAGGCACCCATGATATAGGAGACATTTCTCAAATAACAACTACATCCAACCTTTCGTGAAAAAATCTGAGGAGAAAGAACACTATTGACGACATTGCATGAGGTTTTCTAGGTCACGACGTTTTGAATCTACTTGCGACCTTCTTTACTCATCGAAGGCGTAGCAAGCTTATTGTAATGATGATAAATATTATAGTAATTTTGACTGTCATCAGCCAGAGGTAAAATAATTAAGAAAAGACTGATTGATTTGAATCATACAATTACAGCATTTAACAGCAGAAATTGCTGAAATAGTTAAGTGGGGGATGAACAAGTTTCTTTCACTTTCTGGGTTAAACCAAAGATCTCATGATGGATTTCCATCAATCAACTCAGCCATAGATATGCTGTAATAACAGCCTATTGCTGGCCCATCTGTGTATCCCCATCAAACTACTACACCCCATCCCTTACTGCATTGGAACTAGTCACAATTTTAGGCTGTCTAGGTGCAGACGGGGCTAGTAATGTTCTAAACTATGGGTATTTAGAGGTGATACCAATGAATACGGGTGTTTTGTTTCAGTTGTGGAACCACTCAAAAATTTATTATTTTGTTTCAGTCCAACAAGAAAGTTTGTATAAAGAAAGGAAGAAGATCAGGAGCATCAAGTCGTCGTAGGTCTGTAACTATTTTTATTTGTATGTAGGTATTAGGATAAAATAATATACAACATGTTTTAAATGTTATAATTTAGTTATTGTACTTTAAACAATAAACAAATCTTTGGATATAATGCGTTTCACTATAATTACTAGAAAATTATGAAACCTCTGTAATTAAGTACTGCATGTTACAATTTGCTACCAAATTTATTCGTACAGAGCAGAGTCTAATATATGTTCAATATAATGAGTTTAGAATATATGCTTTACTTTCCAACTTCTTATGGCTAAGTCCGATACTGTATGCAATTGAAAGAATTTCAAAATTACATGAAGTTACGTGCTTCTCTCGTCCAATGTGCCTTATTCAGACAAAAAGTGCTAATAGTGCTAATTAAAATAAATTACAATACAACGTAAAACACCTATTATTTTAATAATAAATTTCGTCACTACTAAGTAGGACCCAGCCCAGATAAATCTAACTCTAATAAATTTTTCAAAAGAGAATTCTCAATTTATATAATATAGGCCAAATATTGATTAATACATAATATTTCTCATATTATATCTCAATACAAGAACTAAATAATTTAAAATTTCGTTTATGATAATTTTTAAATATTAAAAAGAAAATTTTCTACGTTTGCATATTTTAATATATGAATAATTTGATTATTCTCAATTTTAATAATGTGCAATTCCGATATTTTTTCAACATTCAGTTTCCAATAAATGTAAATATTTTTTTTCCAATCAATAAACATTTTTCAAACACTTATTATTTACTCTCACTGTATTCTTTAAATCTATCTCGAATCTAGAAGGTTAAATATATGACTTACACCCTTAAAATACCATTTAAGGCTTTATCTATAAGTTCTAATACTGTGGCCACATACATTGCAACCATGATATTGTTGAAAACATAATAATTTGAATGAAATTGACTAGAATGTAACATTAATGTACTTAGGCACCTAAAAGAATCTCTTTATTATTAAATATTCCAATAATTGAATACAGCATTTATAAATTTTGTTTATAATTAAAATATTTACACATACTGATGAAATAATTTTGAAAATTTTATATTGACATCAAAAGAGTCCTTAATTGATTTAAAATCAAATAAAACTTACAGTCTACTTATGATAAATGTACATAATGAGAAAATTCTTTGGCTTACGATAGTTAGATACAAAGTATAATTAAGATTAGAACGATTTGAAATTATAGGAAGTTGGTCCTCTAACGACACTGTAATGGTAGTATAAAATTTTAATGGAATGATATATTTTTTTTATTTCTTCATAGTTTTACATGCTTATATATTTATGCACCTATCATGAATTAATTTTTCTGTAACTGACCCTAAGCATGGGAACTATTTCTTATGTTGAATGAGTACCTAGCCTTAAATTAAATGAATTTCATAGAGATAAAGTCGAGCCACAGAGTAGCAATATTACATAGGAAAGACAACATATAGGCACAAATGCACTTTTAAATGTCCTATTTGCTTCTTCTATGTATTTTATCCATGCACAATACCAGAATTTCTTAGTACCTACGGAGATTTCTCTCGATAGCCTTACTTATCGTTATATTAAATGATCAGATTTAATTTAACAGATAGGTACAATAATAACTCTTAGAACAATCGAAAAAAGTTTGATTGATCCCATATCAACGATTTGAATTTAGATAAATAAAAGATATAAAAGTAGACAATACATGTCATGGAATACACAAGAATAATATTAAGTAATAGAATAATAATATAAACATTTACGTATAATACAATAAATAAAGAGAATATAATAATATTAAAAGTTCCTAAAAGACTAGATTGTCACTGAAAGTTACATTATTATATGCATTAATAAAATTACACAGGAAATTATTTGAAAAATCTTAATATTGATTACAATTAAAATGATTTCAGATGTTGCTTAGAACGATAATTCTGTTCAGCTCAAATTTTCAGATAATTTTTAAAACAGTATGTTTAACAGTTTATTTAGAATATGTCTACATACATCGTTATGTATACCCGTACATTTAATTTATTGAATTCGATGGATACTGACAATTTTGTTTTTACTGCCATGTTTTAAGAGCATGCAACATTCTGCACTCTGGTCATATTTATACCTCGGGCCTTGTTGTCTCTGATTTTGGGAATCAGAATCTTAATTGTCAGTTATCCCTCTAACCGCAAGTGGTAACTTACTAATAACTTAGAAACTATAATTTATTAATTTCGAAAGGCCGAAAAATCACTTTTATTTTTTTTTGTCGTTAATTTAGTCGTTCCAATTCTTCGATAAAATATAAGATATACAGCTACCAACTTGACCGAATGTGGCCATTTCAACAATTCCTTTGTTGGTCTGAGACCCACCCTTTATTCCACCACCCTCTAACGCAATCCTTATCAATAATAATCAATAATAGAGTCCAAAAATCCAATAATATCTTAATTTTAGTAACGGCACGCGATATGAAATATGAAAAATATATTCTTACATAGTTAAAATGGCGGAATTCCCGCCAAGCGTGCCGTCAAATCAATCATAAAATTAATTTTAACGTATTGATTACAATTTGAAATAATTTATTTATTTCTACATTAAAATCTTATTATCTAGGTACCAGTTATAATTTAAAGTGTTGAATTGAATAGTTTATTTTAGAGAGATCACTTATTCACTCACTTTTCAAGTCATGCGCTCTAACAGAGGAGCTATGTCGGGATACTTTCATGCAAAGAACTCCGTTTTTGTTGTCATGTCGAACTCGGACTCCTCCATCTTGTACATCTCGATCAGCTGGAACAAAATACGATACTAAGTTTGTGATATTGTTTTAACAAGAATGTGTCAGCATAATATATGTATATGAACCCCCTGTTTTGGTGTAGTCAATTCGATATTTATTTCTAAACATATTTTTTGCTGAACACGTTTTTTTATTGCCCTTTACGTTCCGGGGCCGCGGTATCTCTTTCGAACAACCCGCAACCCTGCCGGGGTTGCGGGTTGTTCGAAAGAGATACCTTCAGGTTACGTGATACCTTCGGAGTTGAATCGGTTCGACCAGTAATCTACGTTGGGTAGTTACCATCGCTGAATCATATTCCACCTAAGCAGAGCAATGTATTACCGAACAGAAATATACATCACTAGCTGCGCCCAGCGGTTCCACCCGCTGCTCAGTTAGGGGTTTGAAAGATAGATAGTAACCGATTCTCAGACTTACTGAATATGCATAAAAAAATCATAAGAATCGGTCGAGCCGTTTCGGAGGAGTATGGGAACGAACATTGTGTGTGACACGAGAATTTTATATATTAGATATTCAATTCTGCAGCACAGGTGTGGCGTTTGGCCGTAATAATTATATTTTTTTTATTTAATTTCAGTTATTTGTGGGGTAATTTTATTTTAATTGGAACGATGTACGATGTAAGTACCTACCTAAAATGAGTTTTATAAATATTTGAAATAATTGCAAGCAATTCTGAAAAAAATTCTTGATCATATCGGGTGTAACGTACTGAAAGATTCAGCTCGTAAAGTGAAAAAATATTTGTTTTACATACGTTATCAATATCCTTGGAGAGCTCCTCCATCTGCTTGTCGTGGGTGACCTTCAGCTTCTCTTTCTCGCGGTTCTGCTTGATGGTTTGGGTCTGAAAGTATTTTTATAAGACCAGAGTCAGTACCTAATAGAAAGAGCATTGTGATGATTCTTGATGGATGTGACTAAAAGAAAGTAGAAAACAATGGATGAATTGTGTGAGAAATAATATGAAAAAACAAAACCGCCAAGTGCGAGTCGGAGTCACGCACCGAGGGTTACGTACAAACTTGCGAAATAAACGGGCAAACTTTTGACTGCGTAGTTTCAGAGGGTTGACGTCACAGCTAGAAAGGACCACAGACTTGAGTATATACTATACTTTTAATTTGCAACAATAAAATAACGGAGGGAACAAATGCCTTTTGGTGGTTAAGAGTATTTTTACATCCACAAAAAACTGGACATTCGGTCTGGTGACAGACGAACAGCGCAGTCCTAGTAATAGGATCCCTTGGGTCGGAACCCAAACAAGAACCCACCTTTCTCTCATCCAAGAACTTCTTGGTGTTGTTCTGCTTCTTCTCTCGCAGCCGGCGATCCTTCTCCTGCTTGGTCTTGAGGGTCTTGTCGTTGGCAACCTCCTTGCTCGTCTCCATGCTGATTTTAGCCTGGCGGGCGTTCATTTCTTTCAGCTCCCTGGAATTTTAGATGGAAATGGAAATGTTAATTGCTATTATGACATTTTGTTAAAAGCAGACCATAAAACCGTACCTTATAACGCCGTCTACGCGTTCTTGGTCTGCTGACGAAAAACACCGAACACAAGTTCGATGTTTTTCATTCAAAGTCGTTAATCGACGGTAAACCGCCTAAATACCTCCTAACTGACATATTTTGACCAAATGCTTTTACGTATAATCCAAAAACCTAAAGAAAATCGCATAAAATGTTGTCATTTTGAGTTTAGAGGTGTTGACGGTTAACCGTTGATATGCTAGTCACTTGATGGTAAATGAAAGAGCAGCCAGTGATCCCGGCAAACACCGTAGAAAGCCGTCTCATGCGGTAAGGTTGAAATCGGCTAATGCCATCATCTGTTATCGATAGAAAGTTCTTTATCATGATTAGCATCTAAAGAGATTCCAGATCATTTTTACGGACAGTAAATAATCATTAAACAAATAACTTCTCCCGTTCGAGGTGGAGCGGGGGGAGTGTCAGACTTTCACTGACTAAAACCCACCTATGGTCCTTCTTTTGTCCTTTAATGTTCCAGTGCCGCTCTTTGGAATAACTCGCAAACCCGGGTTTATTTGGTTGTTGTGGTGTGATTCTCTTGTTGTGTCAAGGTTATCTACTATTAAGTTTAATGAAAACCTTGAAGCTTCGGTCATATCGAGGCAAAACTCGCGCAGGATGTTACGGAAACATTCTTTTAATCAGTTCGCATCTTTGCCGTCTATGCAATTAATCGGTGCGAGCGAGTTCTTTCCTCCATATCGCCACAATTTGCCCAAAGCATTTTTTTCCTTTTTTGGATACCAATTCCTCAAATACCTTCTCACGCTCTCGGCGGAGTGTCAACGTGTAACGCGTAACGCGTCGTCAACACTAGACGGACGGACAATGCGCTACCGATTGCTCACCGTACACAGACCCGCATCTTCGGTGGCCCAAAGTCGTCTGGCGGTACCCAACACCCGGGGCGTCTCCCGCGTTGGCTGATTTGGTTCGAGGTTCTCTCCGTCTTCCACATAGCCTTAAAGCCGTTTCTCAAAGAATAATTATTGATACTTTAAGATAAGATCTACAGTTTAGCTGTCAAAAACAATATGATCTTTATTTCCGTTGCATAAAGCTTTTGTTGCATTGCTGCCACGTATCCAGAACAATGTGTCCAAAGATTACGATTTGATTTATGATCAGTGAGTAGGCACCCAGAAACCGGAGATTCAGTTCAATCACCTATTTTACGCCCCATCAAACAAGAAATAGCTCTCGTTCAATCATCGACCGGCCATTAAATTATTTTCATCAGACAATCATAAAACATATCCGATAAGAAATGAATCAGAACAAAAAATAGGTTCAGATTTAAATGTTCGCGTTTCAGATTTAAATTGCAAATCTATTGGACCATTCACTGTTTATGATATATCAAATAAATCTAGAAGAAGTGTTCATCTGTTTTCGCTGAGCATTTAATCGCTGATAATAAATTCTGTTTTACAAGTTTATATAAACTGAATCTTTTCATAAACCCAGTTTCCTCTGTTGAGTTTATTCATAGCTTTTCTTGCCATAAACTTTAACACGTTCGTTTTTAGGGTACGCTTTGAAGCAAAGTCAAACTGGGTCGGTTATTAATTTTGAGGTTAGGTCCTTAAGAATGTTACGAATGGTGGGAATGTTTGGTAGGGACTTAGAATTGATCCATGAGTAAATTCTCAGTATCAGCCCGTACCTCGGTCTGACCACTTAGTGGTAACAAAGAAATATGGTTCATTTAATAAATTATATTTGAGTTTGATACGTCTATCGGTTTCTAAGATAAATTCAACTAAATCTAACGATCCTGGTTTCCAATGTGAAGGACATTGGAAACCAGGATCGTTCCTGTGTCTAAAATCTCCAAACCTCATTGTATTTGCGCAGGATTGCTCTGAAAAGTATTTTCGCTCCAATAAACGTATATTTTACAATTTTAACAGCCATATTATAATATTATAAATGGTAGAGTGTGTATTTGTGTCTGTTTGTTTGTTTGTTTGTCCGTTTTTCAAGGCAAAACGGAGCGGCCAATTGACATGATTTTAAAGTGGAGATAGTTGAAGGTTTGGATAGTGACCCTAAAATAGAAATGGGGTGGAAGTTTGTATGGCGCATTCCGCAATTATCAATTTTCATCGTTCATCATACAAGAAAAAAAAAGGGGATGACATTTGATGAGGGGATGGCACTTGTCGCAGTTTTCAAAGTAGAAGTTAAAAATCGGTACACAAAATCAATCATCAAAATCAAAAGTCATTTATTCAACTTAGGCTGATACTAGCACTTTTTGAACGTCACATTACAAGAGACAGTCCCACAAAAACGCCCTGCCCTTCGCCACTTCCTAGTGATTTAACTGGGAAGAAGAAGACACACTCTTTGTTACCAACGAAAAATACCTGCAAATCAGGAAATGGGAACCGTGTACTGTATTACCTCGAATTCAATGCCAGCGTAGCCGCGGGCAAAAGCTACTGAAATATAAATTAAAAAAAAATGCTGTTCTCTCAACATCGTCTCACCTCTCATGTTTTCCCTCCAACTGCTTCATCTGTGCCAGCTGGGTGGCTTCCATCATCTTCTTGAGCAGTTCCCTTTGCTCATTCAAACGGCTGCGTTCGCTGGTCCACTCCTCGACGCGGTGCTTCGCCACCAGCTCGCTCCAGGCTGTGGCTTGCTCGTTGACGAGCTTGCGGAAAGCCGCATCGTTGCTAAGCTGGTCCTTACTGAAAGATTACACGATAATTCAATTTTAGGAATTATCTCAAATTCAAAGCGTCTATTTTAATTAGACCTGTTTTGTGAATATTTGTAAATCCCCAACCTCCTTGTATTTGCGCAGGATTTCCCCGAAAAGTAATTTTGCTTCAATTAATGTATATTTCACAATGAAATAGTGGTAAACATTTCTCCTTATTTCAAGTTTACAAATGCAACACGTCAAGTGAACACTAAACAGAAATCACGTTTTCAAGGGTCAAGGATCTGCCTAAAAGAAGTCGGCAAAGCAGAGGGACCAGGGACATTGCCTGCCGGGGTTTTTGGGTTGTTCGAAAGACATACTGCGGCCCCGGAACACGGCAAAAGAAGGAACATAGATGGCTTTTATTCACCAAAAGTCTGAACACCCAAAGCGGGCAAGTCATATTAAGATTTGCCATAAAAACGGCCAAGAGCGAGTCAAAATCGCAGGTTCCGAAACTTGCGACATAAACAGCCATATCTTTTGATTGCGTAGACTTAGAGGACTGATATTTTTACAGCACAAAAAATCGATCGATTAAGACGTACTTATTACAAAAGATTTTTTCAGCGATTGACTTGCAGTTGCCAAAATGGATGTATCTACAAATTATTTCTACTCACTTCTTTCCCTTAATCATCTTCTCAAGCGCGGAGCACTGCGTCTTCTGCAGTGCCAGCTTCTCCTTAGAGTGCCGCTTCCTCATGGCGTCCTGTTCCTTCTGCTGCTTCCTGTTAGTCTTCACGAAGCCCTTCTCCTGGCGAAGGGACTCCACTGTGATCGGCTCGAACACTAGAGGAGGTTCTGGAAAACAAAATACAAGCGAAATAAGAGAAGGACAAAGTATGATAGAAGATTTTCTTTGAAATGACCTTCGGAACAGCTTAACTTTCTGAACGACAACTTTTGGTGTGTACAAGTGTTAATCAGGTAATAATTA
The DNA here is from genome assembly GCA_958449745.1 of Ochropleura leucogaster. Taxonomy (NCBI): domain Eukaryota; kingdom Metazoa; phylum Arthropoda; class Insecta; order Lepidoptera; family Noctuidae; genus Ochropleura; species Ochropleura leucogaster. The sequence goes on from OY288212.1 coordinate 16,722,650, forward strand.
AATCGTTTGTCGTGTAAAAGCAATGATCTAAAATGCACTACTAGTACCTATTAAGATAAATTTTTGGGTCTGTATTTTGAAAATTGTACTCAAAGTCCCAGAAGACGCACTAGGGATGCGAATTTTATGTTCTGGATCACAATCATTGAAACTATCCACGTCCCCGTTGAATCACCAAAAACAAAATAAAAAAAAATATCGTTTCTAAAAAATAACCATACCTATTCGCGATAAAATAACACACAGCAGTAGTAATTTCCATCACCAAATAATCACACAAGGACCAAGGCTACACAAATAATAAATAAAAACAAAACAATACCTAAACAAAACGATACAGTGCTCATTTTGCTTGGCACACTCACGCGCAGTCTACTTGAACGAAACTCGGCGTATAGAAGATATCTGATACGAAACATCTGTATCTTGAAATGTTTAAGGTAATACGTTTGGTGTGGGGTGTGGGGCATAACCGAAGCGAGTTTTTGTGGAATGCAGGTAAAATCCAAAGAGCCAAGTGGAAAGATCTCGGAAGAATCACATTTATGATTCATCATAAGATCCTTCGACTTTCCTGGTGACTATAATGTCATCAGGGAAAAATGGCGAATTTAATTTTATACAAACAGTAACTAACTGTAGTCATAAATGAACGCTTGTGCAATGTATTTTGCTTTTCCAGATTAATTAATTTAGGCTCATTGTTATCAGTGAAATCAAACATTTTTTTAAGGGGCAAGACATTTTTCAAACTCTAAGTAAATCAAAATAGTTTCATCCGTACAGGAGCTCCGGTGTGACAGACAGACACAGAGAAACACACTACAAACTTTCTTTTAACACCCCTCTTTATGGTCGGGGTTAAAAATACCATGTAAATGATTATATTAATACAGTAGGTGAGTATAATCTTGTATCTACAAGATTATCTAAAATATAAAATTCTCGTATCACAGTTTTCGTTCCCATACTCCTCTGAAACGGCTGGACCGATTTAAACGAAATTTTCTGTACATATCGGGTAGGTCTGAGAATCGGCCAACATCTATTTTTCATACCCCTAAGTGAGCACCGGGTGAAACCGTTGGGCACAGCTAGTATGGATATAAAAAAACAGCAAAGTGTGAATCGGATTCGCGCACCGACATAAAAGGCCATTTCTTTTGACTGCGTAAACGTAGAAGGTTGACATTTTCACAGCTTCAAGGGACCAAAGATTTAGGTACTTATATGGTTTTAATATCATACCTTCATTTGTTCTCGAGATGCCTTGACAGACAGACGAACAATAAAGTGACGCAATAAAGGTTCCGTTTTTTCCTTTTGAGGTATTTGGGTATAGTTAACTTATTTTTTTATTATTGTAATAATTATCGCGCTATACAAAATAGGGAGGAGCAGAGAAAGAGTCTTCTACTACAGGCATCGTCTGTCTAAAAGAAGGTTCCGAACACAACTATGTAAACGAATTATTTAACACATTTTTTTTTAAACGTCTACTTCTAGGTAAACATGCTCCATTTTCGTTTCTAGCGAATAACACGCTCCGTCTTTTCACTTAACCCACACCCCACCATAGAATGATTCTTAAAATATCTGCAGCATGTCATATACTCCGCGGATTAGTTGGGTTAAGCTGCTGCGTAAATACAGGTCAGAATTATGAATCCATATTCTATTTGTAGCTCACTGCAGATCTTGTTAAACTAAACATGCTGGCAAAAATTTCCCGTTTACAGCCGCCGACACATGATATAGTTAGGAATGTAGTCAGAAAGTGAGTTTATACAGAATCCCTGGTTTGTTTATGGGATTGATTTGTTTATTCTCGGCAAATTGAGATGTTGGGGTGAATGGAAAGACATGAACATACAATGAGTAACAGGATAACTGAAGTTTTTGAATTGACAGATTGGCATATCGCCCACCTAGACCTAAACTGTGACAACTCAAAAAAATAATTTCTTAAGGAGACGAAATCAAAATATTTTTATTTCACATAGGCCTACATGGGCACTTATAATACGTAGAGAAAAGGTGCAGGGTTCGGGTTGGTCGTTTCCTATGGAGAAGAACTGGCGTGAAACTCCATGGTTACTGTTTTAAAATCATTTGGTTTTACAATGTTGTTGTTACAGCGTTAGTACTTAAGTATGAGAGGACAGCGTAGGCCCGACAATAAGTCATTATTTTACAAATCGTAAAATAAGAATTTACCAAAAGTTAACAAGCTACTATGAATCATAAGGCCAACAATGTCCACTTATTTATCCACGTCATAGAAAATATAGTATTACTGTTTGTATGGGAAGTTTTGACCATAAGATTCATACTTTAGATCATTATTTATGATCTAAAGTGATATGAAATGTCACTGTAAATTGTGTTAGATAGTTAGATCACCGAGCATTCGAAAACAAGGATTTTTGAGTTGTGTCAGTTTAGTTCACGGTGTGCGATATAATTATTTTCTTTGACTCAGTATTATGTGCCAGTTATTAAATGATTGGCAGTTGTTTTCAGACAAGTCGCACGATGGAATTTCTCATCAGAAAACATGACAAACTCACAAACTTTGTGGATGGGAAATAATCAAATAACTTCCCCCGCTTTAGGCGGAGGGGGGAAAGTGTCAGATTTGTCCTGACTAAAACCCACCCATGTTCCTTCTATTGCCCTTTGTGTTCCGATGCCGCGGTATCTGTTTCGAACAACCGGCAAACCCGGATTTCAGCCCTTTGGGGGGTGATTTTGCAAAAGTCCTTCCTAAGTGCTCATCTACGCTACTACATTAATAAGTTACGGAGTCTTTAGGAAAATAATGGCACGTTTGACGCAATGCCTGAGCGATTGACTACTGCGCTGCGTGTCTCGGGTTCGATCCCCGCACGGAACACATTTGTATGGCTTACGGTTAGTAAACGCACCCACGATACAGGAAAAAATCCAAGCGCAGGGCCACGTTTTATCCATCTAAACCTTGGTTAGGTTTAGATGGTTAAAACGTGGCCCTGCGCCCAGTTACATACCAAGTTTCATCCGTCCTCGGAAAACACGTTAAGCTGTTGGTCGCGGCAGTCAATTGAAGACGTTTAACTGTTGTTATAGATAGTTAGTATCCCAAAAGTCTGACTACCAGTCTTATCAACTTGATGAACTGATGACTCGAAACTAGATAAACAGTAACTCCATGTAAAATACTGGTATTCAGCTGCATCAGTTTACACTGGAAGCCGACCCCAACATAGTTTGGTAAAGGCTAAGCCAAACAGATCTGTCATTAAACCCACTATCTTTCGGCAATTTCCTACTAATATTATAAATGCGAATGTTTGTGAAGATGTATGGATGTTAGTTACTCTTTCACGTCAAAACGGCTGAACGGATGTTGATGAAATTTGGCACAGAGGTAGATTATAGTCTGGAATAACACACCATATACTTTTTTTTTCGATATCACGCTGGCAAAGCCGCGGGCGCCAGCTCGTCCTAAGAATATTTTTGTAATTTACGCATTCTTACATCATTGCAAATATTCATCATGTTATGAAAATCTCACCTCACTCAAGTATGTTAAATACGGATCCCTAATGGATATCGCCGAGTTCGCGCATTCCTACGTGTTTACGCCAACCGCATGAAATTGCAGCGACGACATCCGTCCAGCCACGAGCCGCCGACGCAGCATAATTTAACGACATCAATTAATTAGTTTTAAGAACATTTTGTGTCATTCCATATTCCCACTTCGAATAGGTTTCACCAAAATTAATTGTAGTATTTTTTATAATTAAATTAGTTTTAAAATCACTTTGGTTTTTTTTCGATCCACCGTCTGCAGATTACTTAATTGGCGCAGTCGGTAGGATACTCGCGGGCCGGTTCGCGAATCGCGTTAGAGTCATCTCATATCGATTACCACGATCGCAAGTCACCCGGGCGACTATCAAGTCACGTCACGAGTATCCAGAATCTACAGTAAAGCTGCGGAGCCGCGTGGAGAATCCAGACATCGATTCAAGAAGAAGAACCAGAGATGAAACATATGTGAGTACACTAGAATCTTTCTCGTGTTGCTTCCCCTCTATTCCTAGTTACTTTTATGTCCAAGATTTTTCATCACGAAAAACCTAACCGTCAGGAACCTGCATCGCGACAGGCACGCCGACACGTAATAGATATTAGTAGAGATATAGATAGCGAAGTAGATTTTAATTTAGATACTTTATTTATAACTAAAATGCCTTACGACCCTGACGTAATCTTCAAGGCCTTACGCCTTGTGCCCGATTTTGATGGGAACCCTAACATATTGACTAGATTTATTAACATTTGCGACCGAATTGTAACTCAGTACGCAAGCGCCGAACCAGGCAATGAACTAGGGAACCTGTGTCTTTTGAATGGCATTTTAAATAAGATAACAGGGCCAGCCGCATCCACCATCAACTCAAATGGCATTCCCGAAACTTGGGCGGGCATTAGATCAGCTTTAATTAATAATTTTTCAGACCAGAGGGACGAGACGGCTCTGTACAATGACCTCTCCTTGGCTACGCAAGGTAATAAGACGCCGCAGGAATTTTACGATCAATGTCAAACCTTGTTTAGTACAATTATTACTTATGTGACGTTACACGAGACATTACCGACGACTATCGAAGCTAAACGGACACTTTATAAGAAAGTGACGATGCAGGCTTTTGTTCGTGGACTAAAAGAACCTCTAGGTTCACGTATACGTTGTATGCGTCCGGAAACAATAGAAAAGGCCCTAGAATTCGTACAGGAAGAACTAAATATAACATATCTGCAACAGCGTAATGATATTCCAAAGGCTCAAGCTACTCAGAGTGCACCTAAAATGTTATTTAAGGTGAAGATTTCTTGAGAACGGCCAAAAATCAGGTTTTTTAACGCAGTGTATCTCTTAAACCATACGTAATTTTAATCACTGAAAAAAATATGATATTTTTAAGGCTTTTTTGCATACATTGATGGAATTCAAAATATAATTAAATATGCGAAAATGTGTAAAAAAAATATTCAAACACACCTCTAAATTCTCTTTTAAAGCAGTTTATCTCTTCAATATTAATCGTAATTATAATCAAAAGTATACAATGAAATTTCCAATGCCAAACTGCGTTCAATGATGGATTGTTTTTGATTGAATAGTTAATATTTAATTTTATACAAATTTATTTGTATTTTTACGACAAACGTATGCAGTAAATTCCAACGTCAAAATGTATGAACAAGGTCAACGACATAATACTGCGCCTTAAGCATCCCGTGATGCCTGCTGTGCCGTTCAACGCGTTAAATAATCCGCGACTTCCAGTACCTAACTGGCCTACTCCAGTAGGACAGCGTAGCCACGCCCAGCCTCAGGCCTTCAAATTCAGCATGCCCAACCAATATCAAAATCGCATGCCTACTCGAACCCAACAAATGTTCCGCGCACCATTGCCAAACTACAATCCTCAAAGTAACGTTTTTAGATTACAACATAGGCCCAACCAACCACAAAACTCGGGTCCGAAACCCATGAGTGGTGTTCAGCATTTTGTTCCAAAACCACTACCGATGATGCCAGGGCATGATTGGCAACGAAACGGAAACCCACCACCGAACAATTACTTCAAGACGCGCGAATTAAATCTCAGTGAACTTGCTTTGCCCGATAGTTCTTATTATTCTGCTGACTACTATCACGAACCAGTATATGACTACTACACGGACGGTAATGACTGTTACATTGTCTGTGATTATGACTACAACACCGACATGACTGACTTGAATCTGACTAACACTTCCGATAATCAGGTGACGAGTGGGTCAGAGCCACAACCAGGCCCCAGTGGCATAAATCAGAACCAGAACGGGGATTTTCAGTCTTTCCAGAAGTCCAAAGAGCTAACATAGATCTAAACCTACAAACTCAAAGACAGTTACCCTACATAAAAATTGCTAGCCCTCCTTTAAAATTTCTTATTGACACCGGAGCTAACCAATCATTTATAAGCCCCGAGGCTGTACAAAAGTTTTTCTTTAATTATCCTCTCAACTATGACCCTTTCGAGGTCACAAATGTACACGGCGTCAGCAGAAATGACTATTCAATCACGCTACCGTGCTTTAATGAATTTAATGAGGCCGATAACATAAAATTATTCGTTTACCGCTTCCATGATTATTTCGATGGCCTAATAGGATTAGACCTATTATCCAAATGGGAAGCTAAAATAGATTTAAAAGACTTTCAACTAGTAACGCGTACTGCTACAAATCAGATTAGGGTATACAATTCACGTAATGTTAACCTGTATGAAGATATTATACCTGCCAAAAGCTCTAAATTAGTTAAAATACCCATAAATACCCCAGATGGCGATGTTTTAGTAAGCGAACAAGTTTTTTGTAATTGTACTATCCACGAGTGCCTTACAACGGTTACTAACAGTCGTGGATATGTCGAGGTAGAAAATCCAACACTTAATGATGTCATATTTTCATTAGACCAACCAACTTGTGCAGAACTATTCAATACTAAGTGCACACAACTAAAAGAAACGAATCGTGCCAGTGACGTACTATCGCGTTTGCGTACAGACCACCTTAATCCAGAGGAAAAAGCTAATCTCACAACTCTTTGCTCACGCTATGCGGATGTATTTTATATTGATGGAGAACCATTGACATTCACCAACAAAGTTAAACATCGCATAAGAACGACGGATGAAATTCCCGCTTATACTAAGAGCTACCGGTATCCCTTCGTTCATCGGGAAGAAGTTAGAGACCAAATTTCCAAAATGTTAGAACAAAATATAATCAGACCTTCCGATTCAGCATGGAGCTCACCCATTTGGGTTGTGCCAAAAAAAATTGACGCGTCTGGAAAACAGAAATGGCGCCTTGTAGTTGACTTTCGTAAGTTAAATGAGAAGACGATAGACGACAAATATCCCATACCGAATATAACTGACGTCCTTGATAAACTAGGGAAGTGCCAATACTTTACGACCCTAGATCTGGCAAGTGGTTTCTACCAGGTTGAAATGGACCCTCAGGACATACCCAAAACCGCATTTAATGTGGAACACGGGCATTTTGAATTCCTTCGAATGCCCATGGGACTTAAAAATTCACCGTCCACTTTCCAACGAGTTATGGACAATGTTCTAAGAGGCCTTCAAAACAACATCTGTCTTGTGTACCTTGATGATATAGTAGTTTACAGCACCTCTCTTCAAGAGCACATGAACAATCTGGAAAAGGTCTTCCTAAGACTTAGAGAGTCCAACTTTAAAATTCAAATGGACAAGTCCGAATTTTTAAAACTCGAAACTTCATACCTAGGACATATCATTAGTAGAGATGGCATCAAACCGAACCCTGACAAGATATCCGCTATTCAAAAATACCCAATTCCAAAGACCCCTAAGGAAATCAAACAATTTTTAGGACTACTAGGTTATTACCGAAAATTTATCCCCGACTTTGCTCGCATCACTAAACCTCTCACCTTATGCCTAAAGAAAGGTAGAAAAATTACTCTTTTCCCCGACTATGTCAACGCCTTTGAAACCTGTAAGACCTTACTGACCAATGACCCAATACTACAATACCCAGACTTCAAGAAAGAATTTAATCTCACAACAGACGCTTCGAATGTCGCTATTGGAGCAGTTTTATCTCAAGGACCTATAGGTTCCGATAAACCTGTCTGTTACGCTTCACGTACACTTAATGAGAGCGAGTTAAATTATAGTACAATCGAGAAAGAGTTGCTCGCCATTGTATGGGCTACGAAATACTTTAGACCCTATCTCTTTGGTAGAAAATTCAAAGTACTGACTGATCACAAACCTTTGCAATGGATGATGAACTTGAGAGAACCCAATTCACGACTGACCAGATGGCGACTCAGACTAAGCGAATATGACTTTACTGTAGTATATAAAAAAGGAAAATTCAATACTAACGCTGATGCTCTCTCCCGGATAGAAATTCATAATGAAGAGGCAGATGATATCAACTCATTAATCGAAAATATTAAAAGTCTCCGGTCAATGATTAACAACCCGACAGAGGAGCTTCCTCCACCTATAAACCCCTCGTCTGACCGCGACCCCTTGATCGAAGAAGCCAACGATTCCAGATCACTAATAAACAATCCATCAGAGGCACCACCTCCACAAACAAACTCCTCGACTGACACTGTTCATACCAGTAATGAACATCCGATATTAGAAATTCCGATTACGGACGAACCTCTCAATAAATTCCATCGACAGATTTACTTTACTATAGTAGGTGACATAAAACGCCGACCGACAGTAACCAAACCGTTTGAAAATCATACCAGAATCGCAGTTCAAATCTCAGAAACTAACCTAGAGAGTGACATTATTAATGCTATTAAAGAATACGTAAACCCCAAAGTCAAAACAGCTATCATGATAAACCCACCTTTAGCCATGTACTCAGTAATACCCATTATTCAAGACAAATTTAAAAGTTCCTCACTCAACTTAGTATTATCTAAGACAGAACTCGAGAATGTTAAAGAATACCTTCGACAACAAGACATTATCCGACACTATCATGATGGTAAGACAAACCACCGCGGTATAAATGAATGTCATTTAGCCCTTTCACGAAAATATTACTGGCCAAAGATGAAAGAACTCATCACCAAGTACATTAACGAGTGTACCATCTGTGGTCAAGCTAAATACGACCGGAATCCAATAAGACCTCAATTTAACATAGTCCCCCCAGCTACCAAACCGCTTGAAACTATTCACATGGACCTCTTTACAGTTCAAAACGAAAAATACGTCACGTTTATGGACGTTTTCACGAAATACGCGCAAGCGTATCATCTGCGAGACGGTACTGCTATTAGCATCATACAGGCATTACTACGGTTCTGTACTCATCACGGACTACCTACAACTATTGTCACTGATAATGGCACCGAGTTTACGAACCAACTTTTCTCCGAATTCACACGCCTTCATAAAATAACTCACCATAAAATTCTTCCTCATAGTCCAAATGACAACGGCAATATCGAACGTTTTCACTCAACCTTATTGGAGCATATTAGAATTTTAAAACTGCAAAACAAAGACGAACCAATAGTTAACCTTATGCCATATGCTATCATAGCATATAACAGTTCTATCCATAGTTTCACGAAATGTAGACCATTTGACCTATTGACCGGACATTTTGACCCAAGAGACCCAATCGACATAGACTTGACGGAACATATCTTACAACAATATGCGCAGAATCATAGAGAACAGATGAAGCACGTTTACGAAATCATTAACGACTCGTCTCTTGCAAATCGTACCGCCCTAATTAACAATAGGAATAAAACTCGTGAGCCCGAAGTAGAATATGCACCTCAGCAACAAGTTTTTATTAAAAACCCCTTTGCCAGCCGCCAGAAAGCTGCACCGCGATATACGCAAGACACAGTACTCGCCGATCTACCCATACATATATATACTTCAAAAAAACGTGGCCCTGTAGCCAAAGCACGACTAAAACGTGTCCCTAAAACAAACCGATTGTTACAGGATCCTGATTCTACTGACAATCCATGCGACCGAACCCCAAGAGATAAGACTTGAGACTTTAGCTGATGGACCAGGACTATTACCGTACAGATTAGGACCGACCAGACTAACTACACATTACCACTCATTTATACAGTACATACAGTTAACTGATATAGAAGATAAAATTAATTCCGTACTGAGGACTTTTAGAACCGAACTTACCAACGAGACTTACTTGCTTTATGAATATCAGATTGACTATCTTACCAACAAACTTAGTAACGTACTACAACAAGTAAAATCTTTGGAACCTGTTAGAGTCAAGAGAGGCCTTGTAGATAGCCTTGGGTCAGTAATAAAAAGTGTTACTGGCAACTTAGATTATTTAGATGCCCTGAGATATGACGAAACTATTAAAATATTACAAAATAATGAAAATAAATTAGTATCAGAATTCAACAATCACATCAGCTTAAGCAAAGAATGGATGTCCCAACATGGTACCATTTTAGACCAGATAACAAAAAACCAGGAAAAGGTCAATGCAACGTTGCAACTCCTTCTCAAAAAGAATGCTTACCCAGATTATAGCTTAATAAAATTTGCAAAGTTTGCCCAGATTTTAGGAATTATAACCAATAATGTAGAAGATTTAATGTTAGAGATAATTAGGCTAGAAAATATAATGGCTTTTATACGTGCGTCCAGCACTCATCATTCAATGATAGATGTAGAGGTTTTAAAATCGATGATAGATAGGTTAAAATCAATATACAATCAAGACCAGATCCTAAATTTAGAATTACGGGAATATTATAATCTTATTAAACCAGGTTCCTACTTTGCTGAGAAAAGGATAGTAATAGTATACAGTTTCCCCATAGTCTCCAAAGACCTTTACGATCTATACAGATTATCTATTGTCCCTAACAAGAAACAACTTGCCCTTATTCCTTCCTCTCCCTACATAGCAACAAACGAGAAATCATTCGTGTACATAGAGGCTGAATGCCCGAAGTACAGCAGCATCCATCTCTGTGAAAAGAAGACAAGTCATCAGATCCGGACGAAGCCTGATTGCATCCAAGAGCTCATCACCAACCAAAGACTAGAAGATACCTGCCAATTCACCAAGATATCACTCTCAAAACAAGCAGTAGAAAAACTAGACGACGAACACTACGTTCTATCATTGCCCCAACCGACTAAAGTACAGTTAGCATGCGGCAGAAAAGACTTCAATATCCTACAAGGAAGTTACCTCGTCAGCATACCTATGGACTGCTACCTAGAAACAACCGAAATCACTATCATCAACGACAACAATGAAATAAAAGGACAACCACTGAAATTATCAAAAATCCCTTACAACGATATGAACCAAGCAGCTGACTCCACCCACATCATCGGCTTCAATTCAGTTAACCTAGAAGAGCTTCACAGCATTCAGAACAAACTACTGATGGAAAGCCCTATTCAGATCGACCAAACCCAACCAGACGTACTATATCATACAACTATACCATTCTACATCATCGTAATTTGCATTACCATACTTATCATTTTGGTAGTAAGCTACAGATACAAATGCTGGAAACCTAAAACAGAGAACAAAGAGAAGCAACAAACTCTCAAGATCCATACTTATGAGGATGTAACCAGAAAACCAGATAAACTCCCAGCAACATTTTCTCTCAATATGAGCAAATAGTTGCTGTTCTGCGGATGGAGGTGTTAAATACGGATCCCTAATGGATATCGCCGAGTTCGCGCATTCCTACGTGTTTACGCCAACCGCATGAAATTGCAGCGACGACATCCGTCCAGCCACGAGCCGCCGACGCAGCATAATTTAACGACATCAATTAATTAGTTTTAAGAACATTTTGTGTCATTCCATATTCCCACTTCGAATAGGTTTCACCAAAATTAATTGTAGTATTTTTTATAATTAAATTAGTTTTAAAATCACTTTGGTTTTTTTTCGATCCACCGTCTGCAGATTACTTAATTAGTACATAAAATCAAGGTAAACAATAAAGTTTATTTTTGCCTATAGTTAACGTAAACAATACATGTTCTAACCACATCGGTATGACTATAAAAGCTTCATGGTTTCTCCTACGCAAATTCGTGAATAGATCTTACTTTGAAAGCAGAAAAGAAAGAAAGAAAATGTATTTATTTGACTCACACAGGACAAAACAGTAAAAGAAAATTACAAAAGGAAATGTAACAAATAAGATAAAAGGAATAATATTAGAAAATGAAATACTTCTATTAAACTAGCTGGCGCCCGCGGCTTAGCCCGCGTGATATCGAAAAAAATCGACCTTTGTGCCAAATTTCATCAAGATCCGTTCAGCCGTTTGACGTGAAAGAGAAGCAAACATCTATACATCCAAACATCCATACATCCTCACAATCATTTATGTTTATAATATAAGTAGGATAAATTAGATATGTCCCTACGAGGCTAAAAAGGTACCAATCTCTTTATAGTGCTTGTATTCTGATAGAAATGGTCTGAGGTCTGAACCAAAACGATTTAAAAATCGGCAATTTTGAGTATTTGTTGTTAAAACAGCGAATAACATTTATCTGTTCTATTCGCTATGTGACTCAATTGCATTCGTTTTCATTAAAAAGACTCGCTGACTTGTTTTTGGTCACCGTGGTTGCACTACGATTTTTATTGTTCTTTTAAACGTAGCAATCTAGCGATAGCTTTTTGTACAACCATGGATACATGGTAAGCGCATTTAAGATTTTTCAGGTGTAGTGGAAGCCCAGAATAATCTTCGTTAATGCATATAAGTTTATAACTCGTATTGTTTGAGGCCGAGGAGATGAAACTCAACTTTACAGAAAATGATTGTTATTTTGGCCATTAACTGGTCATTTCAGATGGTGGTTTTGCCATATCTATGCAGCTATTAAGTTTTCTTGCTGAATTCTTGCCGAAATACACTCTAACCCCCAAATACTGAAACGTCACTCAAAATTTAAGTACCACTTAAATTTAACAGATGCTCAAAAGTGACGTTTGACAATACAAAATCTAAAGTTTAAGGGCTGCTCAAATGTTAAGCAGCCCTCAAATTTTGAGTGACGTTTCAGTATTCGGGGGTAAGTTCCCCTAAATACGTTTTTTAACTAGTCAGAAAACTGACAGGTGTTGAAAATTGACTGTCTTCAAACCAAAATGAAATCCACTTCTCAGATTATAGCCATGGAAATTCGTGAAACATCTAAAATTGGGTGTATTTTAGATGTTTCACGAATTTCCATGGTCAAAAGGTACAATTTGAAGTTTTTGCTAGCTTTCTGCTTCTCGTTCAACACTTTCTTCTCATTTTTTTAACAACCTAATATAAACCCTATGCGAAAGCGTGAGGGTATAATCTCGCATCTCTTCTGCATTTTTCTCATCGATCTGACTTTTCATGAGTTGCGATTCTAATCCAAAACAACCTAAATTAAATCCTATTCCAAAGCATGAAGGTGTAAGTTTACCTGCTTTCTTCTCCTCGATCTGCACTTTTTTCTCGGGGCCTGTCTCCTCGATGCCCAGCTGCTTCACTTTGTCGTTGCGCGCGTCCGCGGCGCCCATGAACGCGCGCGGGTCAGACAGGGCCGCCATGAAATCTAAGTAGAACATTCAGAATTATAGTTACCATTTTACACTTTTGTTATTTTACTCAGTCAACAAGGACAACTGTTGTACAAGGCGTGTGGAGACTAAATAAATTCGATTGACTTTGTCTTAGTTTGTGGGTCATTCAATCCTAAGGATCGCATTTACTGGACTGCAGGTCAGAAAGATCTTTAATCCTCTATTTTTGCAAAGTGTGTGTGGCCATGTTAAGCCATGGTCCGACTTGTAAATTTCAGGCTATTACAGGTATTAATATAAGTGGAACAGGGTGTATATTTCCTTATCTTCCATAAAAAGGTTAGGATCCTCTCGGGCGCTGTGTCTGGTGGGCTCTGTCTAATTGTGATGTAGCATATATCACTTTATTTATTTATTTAATAATTTATGTGCACACTGGAGAAAACACAGGGAAACATCATAAAAAATACATAGAGGCATAGCTTTAGTTCGTATATGGCGGTGTAGAGGTCACCACATGTCATTTACCTTCAAAGCCATCCGGCACATAGATCTTCAGCTCAATATTACAGAACAGCATAGGGAGTGACATGGGGAAGTTGGCTTCAGTCCGGAGCGAGATGTGCCGGTAGCCAGCCTGTAAGCCGTCCAGAGGCAGGATGCGCTGTCCGAGAAGCTTGCCGTTCTCGTCGTACACGCCAAAACGGAGTACAGCTAAGTCGGGAAGTACAACCTGCAGGAGAAAAGGTGGGTTAGAATGTGGTAATAATGTATTTACATGTTTACTAGCTTTTGCCCGCGGCTTCGCTCGCTTTAAATTCGGGGTAACACAGTTCCCCTTGCGCCTTATTGATTTGTAATAGCAACGCTAAGTTTTCCCTTTTCTTCCCTCTTTCTCCCTAACATCCCACTTTAAAAAAAAAATACTATAAGCCTATGTCCATCTCCTGGTTCCCAACTATCACTGTACCGAAATTCATCAAAATCGGTTTAGCCATTAAAGCGTGAGGACGTAACAAACAAACTCACTTTCGCTTTTAAAATATTAGTTAGGATTTGCATGGTAATCTAAGTTGACAATATACACAGCAAAGGTACAATACTGATCTTCCATTTTCGTGTGGTGAGTGCCTTATCTGGTGTCAGTCTTCATGCAGCCCACGGGCCCCTGATTTGGAACACATGCCGTCGAGAAATATCTCTCAGACATGGTGGTTTGATTTCTTTCACCGAAGTAATTGCTAATTTATACTAAAATCATTATCCGAAAAAAAAGAGGTGAAGAGGGACTTAGGAGTCCGAGGAACACACCAAGGCGATCACTACTACATAAATAATACTGTGAAGTGACTCTTTAACTTCTGGATATAAGTGTATTTTACTCAGAAAATAAATGAAACCCACTATGGAGACTATGTTAATATTATACAGACCTTTACATCACGTCTTTCTTCACCATAACTGAGAACTGTGTCCATAGCAACCACCTTGACTTTTCTAAAATAAGGTTTAAATACCTTTTCTTAAAATATAAAGTCCTATCCGTTTTCGGTTACGGCGGCCAATCACAGCGGAGATTAGCCATTTGCGCGGGAAATATTATAGTGCAGGCGTGTGTGCGCAGGGGCAGGTGCACTCTGTTCCTGCACTCTCATAGTCCTATGGGACGGCGAATCCGACACGAGCGGAAAGAATCAGGTTGCAGGACCAACGGCTTAGTGCTGCTTTGACTGCTGTGTTAGTCTAGCGGTCGCAAGCGCAACGCAACGCTTCATAAGTGTTATTGGGTTTTCCATTAGGAATGACACAGGAGCAGCCCGGTGTTTAGAAATTGGTGGTAAGATAACCCTCAAAAAACTTGTTTCCTAAAATAACTTGTGCTAATGCCACATGTTTTTATCAGCCAAGACTTGGCTTTTTTTATTTTCTTCTCCCTGAAACTCCAATTTGCTCATTCAGTAAAAGTTTCTTACCTTCCTGAACAAAAACGGCTCCTCATTATAAACAGGATTCAGCCCGTTGGCCGGCACCATGCGTGTCCTGAACTCCTTACGGATGGTGTCTGACGGTAGACCGTACATGTCCACCTCCACATATGTGCCGATCTTCTTGTCCGACAAGAACTGACCGGCGATGACCTGGTGGCAATTTATAAGAGGTTAGAAAAATAGTTTGCAGAAAGTTGATAATAGGCCTAAGTATAATTGTCCTGTAATTCTTCCCACTAATGGGACAAACCTTTTCTCAGCAAGATGGAGAGTGTCATAACCAACCACGGATCTGTTGTGGATTGGCAAATCTACTATATAAAAATCGGTTTCTATAAAAGTCGGGTTTTCCTTCCTGACGCTATAACTCCAGAACGCACGAACCGATTTCCACGGTTTTGCATTCGTTGGAAAGGTCTCGGACTCCGTGAAGTTTATAGCAAAGAAAAGGTGGGGTAGGTAGAAAGGTAGAAAATTGCATAGCAACGCATGGGCACAGCTAGTAGACAATAAAAATCGAGTATGCTATGTTTTAACATAAGATTTTAGCCTCGATAAACTTGGCCGCCATGATGGTGCTATACTTGCTCAAATTACTGAAAAAGAAATTAAAGTAAGTACCTGCACAGAACACTGAGCAGCAATTACACCATCCACGGGAGCATCAGCAAACGGATCGAAGCTCCTGTCAGCTCGCCGCATGAAGTCAGGCTTCAGCAGGTACCCGCAGTTGCCGTTGTACTCGAACTTGCCCTGGTTCAGCTGCATCGGCAGGTCGGATGTCTGGAAATTCAGGGACACCATCTGGCAGCCGGCGTTCCAGAACACCTGTGGAGAAAGATTTATTAAAATTAAATTATTTGAAAACAGTATTGATTTTGGTCACCATCCCATAAAAAAGGGTACAAAGAAATCGTTTACTAGCACTTACGAATAAAATTTACAAAAGTAGAGTGAAAACATTGTGCCGATAGTCGTTTCAGCCAATGGATTCAATGGATTGAAGAGCCTCCACCAATACCTAAAGAAGCTCTAGTGAGGCAGCTGAATCCAAGGCTTGACACGGAAAGCGGTATTTCTGAACACGACTAACTAAACTGGTTTTGTTAGGAGAACCCTCTCTCTGGAGCCTAGACGGTCGGTCCGTAGCTTGGACCCTGTTCCCCATACAGGTGGGCTACTATTTTGTTCTATGTGAAGTTTTATGTTAGAAGAATAAATAGTGGTATAGCCTTGATAATCGTGTAACAAAAGCATCATTCTCCCTTTTGGTAGATAAATTATAATACTAAATCTTTCCTAATGTCTCGAAGATATGGTCGTTTTTGGCGCAAGTTTATATGGAACCCTCGGCGGCGAGTCTGACTCACAATTGACCGGTTTTTGAAGTCAGACAATTTGCTTATTTTAATTATATTTTGGGTTACCTCTCCTATGCATGGTTAGAGTCGCAAATCCAACTACTAGATATCATACCTGTGGCATGTAGTTAGAGGAATCAGCCCTGGTGCCCTTGGGGTAGATACGGGACATCTGTCGCTTGTTGTAGTTTACAAAGTCGATGGCTTGTGTCTTGAGGTAGTTCATGCCGGTCGTCTCCGCGAATGAAGACATGTTGTGATAGATGTTCTTTTCTGCAAGGTTAAATTAGATTTTTAGTTATTGTAGTGGAATTTGTTAACATTTCCAAGAAGTCGATTATTGAGTTTCCAATACCAGCAGTTCCTCGAAAACTGGCTCTTACAGGCACTACGATTGGGTTCAATATGCAATGTATTTTACACGCGTGCTTTTTCTCATATTTTATCGAAATGAAAAACTTTATTTTTTTCTGATTTCACCACGCATAAACAAATCCTAACAGCCGGCGGTGATTTATTTTTAAGAGCAAGGAGGCGCATGTTTTTGAGGCTTACATATTATTTCATAAAAAAATAAACTGTGTTCATCAACGGAATATCGAAAATAAACATGATAATTTATATATATAGATTTGCTTATATCAATTAATTGACATTTATTTGAGATCTTAATTCAAAAATATTTGAATTTCTTAATTTTAATATTAGGCTGTTTAGCGTTGTCAAACCTTTGTTTCTCTTTCAGTCTGAGAAAACAAAGCGCGGGGAAAAAAACAAATTAAATCATAGTTTCTTGGGTTATGAGTTGAGCTACACGATAACTGACAAATGCTTGCACTGACTGGACAGGTCCACTCAATCTGTGTGGTGCTTTCTTAAAAAGACCATTTCAGACACTATCTGCATAGTCCTCATGTAAGTTGACCAAGATTATTTTGTCTGGACTTTAAAAGAGACTATGACCTCTGAGTTTGTTTCGGCTGTTTATTCTCAGAGTAGTCGGGTAGGAAACACCGGCCTCATCTAGTTTAAAAAAAAAATGACGTGTAAAAGTGTTTGTGAGAACCTATTTGCAAAATAAACATCATTTATCATTTATCATTAGGTACTTAGCCTTACCAATTTAATTGTCGATTCTTCCATTTATTTCTCTCAAAATAATACTTACTGTCAGCCTCCTCGAAGCCCTGGAACTTGATTGGCTGAGCGTAGTTGACCATGGACGACAGCCAGGGGTGCACGTTGGTGGTGGAGCCGGTGTATGCCACCGGTGGCGGCGCGTCGTCACCTGCTGATGCAGCTTCAGCTACGATCTCCTCGGGCTGAAAGGAATCAAGTTATTGTGAGAATGACATGCAATCCTGCGAAAAATTCTAGTAATCTCAAGTTTCATGAAAAACCAGCTTTAAAACAATCGGGTTATTTCTGTCTTTTTCTTCAGAAGTTGTTACAGAAGTTTTGGCGAATAGCATACCAGAAGATCATAACCGGAATGACATCTAAAGGTGCACCTACCCAGAAGTGACTCTTTGTGGGACAGCAAGGTGCATCATCATAGCATGATTTTCGTCCCACTTTTGTTATCCGTTGTTGCCCACTAATACTTACAAATATTTCTCCACGAAATGGGGCATGCGCATCGGCAAAAGTGGCCAATTTGCAAGAGTCCTATGAAATCCTATCAGTCTTTAACTACCAACCTTCTTATCCGTAATGACAACAGCGCTCGCATCCTCCTTCTCCTCATCCTCAATGACGAACTGTCCCTGCCGGAACAGCTCCAGCTCCTGCTTCTCAACCTCGGGCTTCAAGCGCTTGTTCTTTATAAGGATCTTGCGCCTCAGCGCCGAGGGAGGCGGCAGCGGCACCCCAGGTTCCAGCTGGAATTGTTGGGACTTTGTATTTAGGAGCAGTTGTTTAAGCACTGTAATGTTGGGTGTTCTAATTTATTTCATTATAATATAATAATATGCCAGCGGCTTCGACAGCATTTGGAATTTGGAATTTCTAACAGGGGTTTACCATCGGGATAAAAAATAAATATCCTGGCGTAATCTACCTGTGTAACAAATTTGGTCGAATTCTGGTCAGCCGTTTAGCGTGAAAAGAAGATACACAGCGTTACTTTTGCTTATATGATTTTGTAGAAAATTTTTGAAGTGAATAAATATGGCCGTCGGATCTTATGAGGTTGTGACAGACACGTCAGATTAGTTTCTTAGGAGAAAACGAATATATCTTATTGATGTTCCAATAAGAAACTTGATATAAAAACTTAAGTCATGCAGCATTAAAAGCCTTATCGAGATTCAAAATACACAGCTACCTCGAAACGACCACGAGGCACCTTCCACGAATCATTCCCAAACGCACTATGAATAAACCCCCAAACGCATCATCACAATGACGGCGCGGGTGGCGCATTGGTTGAGCAGTCGACTGCTGCGCTGTGTGTCGAGGGTGCGATCCCCGCACGGAACAAATATTTGTATTACCCACAGGTAGTTGTTTCTGGTCTGACTGTTTGTGTATAGTATGTGAGTTTAAATGTTTGTGAACGCACCCACAATGAAGGAGTAATTCCTAGTGTGGGGCAACGTTTATTTAGAGAAAAAAAAGAAAAAAAAACAATAATACTCACAGGGTGTTCAGACAAAGCTTCTTTCAGCAACAAGTCCCCAAGTATCTCATCACAGTACTTCGCCAGTTTATACTGCTGAGCCTTGCAGCAATGGTTCTCAAACGACAGGATCACCGGGTAGTCTGACGTCACGAAGGCTGTGTCTCTCAAGGCGTATATAACGTCTTTGAAGAGGATGTCCGTACACATTGCCATGCCGTGGGTGATGATTGGTTCCTCGTCTTCTCCCTTGCCGTCCCAGCAGTCGAGTTCAACGCATCTGGAATAGGATTGAACTGTGTTATAGAAGTTGTGTGTATTGTATATTAATTGCGGTTGCAGTATTTAATGGGAGATTTGCTATTGGTATGTGCTTGTGGCGATATATCATACAAGCCAAGATATTTTTGGGAAATCGTCAAATATCTTCCCCCGCTCTGGGCGAAGCGGGGCTTAGACAGACTTGTACTGACTAAAACCTACCCATGTTCCTTCCATTGCCCTTTTTGTTCCAGCATGCGGTATCTCTACCGCGACCCCGGTATTTTTGGCTCTTAGGTACTCCACATATGCTTACTTAGTATCAATAAGAGAGGATTTTTAAAATATAAGACGCTGTCGAAAGCGAAAAGCGAATTTAAAAATAATTAGGTACTAAACGATATTTTTAATTAACAATAATCTATACTAATATTATAAAGCTGAAGAGTTTGTTTGTTTGTTTGTTTGTTAGATTAAGTTCAATGTAATAGGGGCGACCCTATTGCCATTAATTGGGTAGAAATACAGATTCCGTGGCTGCTGCTAAACTCAAAAAATGATTTTGTTTTTATTATTTAAAAAAAAATATATTTAAAAATCAATTTATTGGTTCTAATTAATATTTTTTCTTTTTTTTTGTTGTCTCAGTTTAGATCTACGTAAGCCCTGTAGATTTTGCATAAGATTATCTGTCACAAATGAGTTAGGTCACCAAACTTCCTAAAGAGTATCAGAAATTTCCTCAAGAAAAACTAATATAAAATAACGAAAACTGAAACAAAAAGAAACCTTCTCAATTAAATCCACCATCTTGCCGCAACAGAAAACCGATTACTAATACATCATCACAGAAACATTCGAACAAAGTTATAAACTCTGAAACTCGCTAATAAATAGACGCGATTAATTTGTATGACGCGGACGGATCGCGAGATGAATTGCTAGTCTACCAGTTTAACTTGACACATGGTTAAGAACTTTGCTGCTTTAATGCGTTCAACTGCAGAAAAAATATATAATTAAATATCTGATTTATATAACTTTTATTTTCTTTTTTTTGTTTTTGACGATTGTCTGGCAGTTTGATAACTATACTATAAGGGACCTACACAAATGTCCTTTTTTTGATATTGTTCGTCGTGTCGTTGAGCTCCTTCAGTTGTGAGTCGAGCTACACGATAACTGACAAACTCTTGCACTGACTGGACAGGTCCACTCAATCTGTGTGGTGCTTTCTTAAAAAGACCATTTCAGACACTAATCTGCATTGGCCTCATGTAAGTTGACCAAGACCTTAAAAGAGACTTTTACTTCTGAGTTAGTTTCGGCGGTTTCTTTACAGAGTAGTCGGCTACGAAAAACCGGCCTCATTTAGTTTAAAAAAAGACGTGTAAAAGTGTTTGTGAAAACCTACTTGAAAAATAAACATCATTTATCATTAACATAAAATAATTGCCTGTAATCTCGAAAGGGTAGAGGTGCGTCTAAATAATACACCCATATTTTGCCAGTTATGTTTAGGCTTCAAGTAAAAGGAGGTGAGTCTTAATAGACTCACCTCCTTTTACATGAGACCGAGCTGTCCGGGTTCTGTCCGGTCAATGGTAATCCATCAACCGGACAGAAATCCGGAGTCCGGACAGCTACTGACAAATTGCTGATAACTAACACTGTGCCCAACTCGGTATTCGAACTCAAGATCACTTGACCAACGAAGCAGTCTGTCTTATTTTTGCTCAGTTAAAAGCTATAAATTAAATTAAATAAATCTCTATTTCAGACCATGTGTCTGTCTGTCATATACAATTATACAAACATAAAAACAAGTTTTACCTCTTTATAATTTATAATATATACTAACTAGCGGCCCGGAACGTGCTTCGCTACGTATTTACAAAAAAATGTGATGCAGCGCCATCTGCCGGACTAAATTGTGAATCTAAACCATTCCCAGATCCCCTTGAACACACACAAAAAATTTCATCAAAATCGGTCCAGTCGTTTGAGAGAAGTTCAGTGACATACACACTCACAGAAGAATTATATATATAAAAAGATAAGCATGTGATCACACTTGTGCCTAATTAAAATACAGCAGACATATTGATGTTCTGAACCTGTGAAGAATGGTTCCGTTTCTTTTCCACGATTCAGCCATTCTGAAAAATATCTCCGGATTTACAGTAACGCCATTACGAAACATTCAATAAAAATATTTTTCAAGTTACGCCCCGCCTTGAAAGACCAAGTTACATTGGGCTCAAAGTAATTAAGTTCCGAAGTTGGTCCTGAGAGCGTGCAAGTGTGAAGGCGGCGCGGATAATACGAAGCTGAAACTTTCAGTAAGCGACTACTTTGTAAAGCTTCGGAAGAGTTTAAAACGTCTTCAGTTCAGCGCAATTTTCAGTTACGTGTTGATATTTATCGTATTACGGATTTGAAGTGTATTTTACGAGTAAATTGTTAAAACATGCGCTACGTAGTTGTTGGGAAATGAAAGACTGCACTTTTTTAGAGTTCTGCACCTCAAAAGATAAAACGGAACACTTATAGGATCACTTTGTTGCCCGTCTGTCTGTCAGGACATTTTATTTCAGGAACGCGTTGAGGATCGAGTTGAAATTAAAACTGTATACTCAACTCTATAATCCCTTTAACTTGTGAGAAACTCAACCCTCTAAGTCTACGAAGTCAAAAGAGATGGCTATATAGGTCTTAAGTTTGAACGCAACCCTGAGTGAACAAATCTGACTCACACTTGGCCGGTTTTTAAATAGCTACAACACTTTCTTCTCAATATGTAAAAAGTTGGTCAGGAGTAAGTCAGACTGACCTTCAGCTTTTGCGCTGATTTCGCCTGATGTCAAGCGATTATTCAGTTTCCTAAACCGGATTGCGTGGTTCAAAATGAAGTCAGTTTACGACCACATACCTGCATCCAGCCAACAGGACCTGCCGATACATCTCCACGGAACTCTTGCCACCGAACTGTCGACCAGACAAGTATGTGTTGTGGGAGGAGTTGATGTAGTAGTGTGCCAGTGGCTGGTCCATATCCATGTAATTGTCCAGACGATCCAGGAACACTGGAGCGTTCTCGTCAGACATCAGGTAGCGGATGAGACCGTCTTTTGTGAGGCATTCTGAAAGATGAAAAGGAAGATTTTGAGGTTAGTTATGTTGGAAGAAATAGGTTTTATTTGAAAGCTGTTTTGAATCAGAAAACTATCCAGTATTGTTTTTAAACTGTAGTTTCTTCTGTATAGGAAAAAAACGGAACCCTTATTGAATCATTTTGTTTTCCGTCTGTCTATCTGTCTGTCAAGACCATTTATTTCTTGAATGCGAGAAGGTTCGAGTTGAAATTTAAACCATATTATACTCAAGTTTGTGATCCCTTCGCAGTCAAAAGATCTGTAGGCCTACTATGACATCTTAAAGCAGAACTTATTCCACTGAGTGAAAGAGATGGTGCTAGACACCCTGTATAGCTCTGTCCCTTTCCCTCAGCGGAATAAGTTCTGCTTTAACACGTCATGGTAGGGTAGATGGTCGTCAATGTTTGTGCGAAACCCTTGGTGCGCAAGACCGACTCGCACTTGGCCGGGTTTTGTTATGCATAGCTCCCCAAGGTGTTGCCATTCTCACGCAATACTAATAGCTGTGAATAGACTTTTATCCAGACGCGGCCGGTTTGTGTCAATTTTTTTCAATCTTTTTTTAAGCTGTCTGTTGATAATATTCAAAATAAATTCACCATTAACATCTCCACAAGTTTTAGAAAAACAATTTTTTGCTGCATTGAGGAGGGGAGAATCTGCGGTGTAGCCAAGAAGCATCCAAATAGCGTCGGTCTGCATCTTGGCACCTTCACAGACGAATACTCAGACCAATTGAATGTTAAGAGCTTTTTAACTTCTTTGCTGTTTGTTAGGTTAAGCTGCCAAAACGTTCAGGCTGAAATAAATCGTTTTTGGATACTGTGAAGTTGCCAAAATATAGATTTCTGTGAGACAAGTCGACTTGTGTTAAAATTCTACTTTAAAAAAATGTAACAACCAAAATTCAATTATGCTTGACTAGCTGGCGCCCGTGGCTTCGCCCGCGTGATTTTGAAACAAAAAGTATCCTATGTGTTACTCCAGACTATAATCTACCTCTGTGAAAAATTTCATCAAGATCTGTTAAGCCGTTTTGTCTTGAAAGAATAACAAACATACATACATGCATCCTCACAAACATTCGCATTTATAATTTATGTATTAGTGGGATGACCAATTTGGTAAGAGCTTACAAGGAGCTAATTAAAAAATACACAGCATCTCGCAAAACAAAATTCTGCATTAACTTATCTAACCATAGCAGTGTGACTTTTAACCGTTACAATATATGCATCGAACTAAAAAATGTTTTTGCAAAAAAAACGACTTCCAGAAAACTCAAAAATGTGGTAAGTAACTTAAAAAAAATACAGTCGAATTGAGAACTTCCCCCTTTTGTATAAGTGGCTGGAAAAAAAGGGGCTTTTTGTATAAGCTGGTTTAAAAAAAACATAAAGATCAGATCTTAATGTTTTTTTTATTCATAAAGATCAGAATACTCACTATCGGTCTTAGCCTCATCGCACTGTTCATACGTGTTGATGATCTCGGCAGCGCGCTTCTCATCGTACAGCGGGTACAGGATCTCGTTCAGTCGAGGGTCTCGCTGCTTCTCATTCAGGAAGTTCACGAACTGGTCCAAGTTGATGCGGTCAGATTTGCCTTGTGTGCTGCCAGGGTTAAAAGTAATCGTTAATTACATTATTATCTTCTCAGACTTTACTCAACATAACTTAACATATTGTCTGTAATCCCAAATCGGTTAGGCAGAGGTATAACTAATAGAACAAACACATTTCGCCAGTTATCAATCAACTGGCTGGCAACCGCAGCTACGCCCGCGTGATGTTTGAAAAAAATATCCTATGTGGTATTCCAGAATTATAATCTACCTCTGTGCCAATTTTCATCAAGATCCGTCGAGCCGTTTTGCTGTGAAAGAGTAACAAACATACATGCATCCAATCATCCACCCATACTCACAAATATTCGCATTTATAATGTTGTAGTAGAAGTAGGATTTATAATATTATTAGGATAGGATTTGTAGGAGGTAGGATTACCGTGTTATTATCAGGTAACGGAGACCCGATGAACTGTTCGTTTTTCTATCAAATAAACTAAATTCTATTCGAAAACATTGTGTTTGACAACTGTTTTGGTGATTGTACTTTGTTCTTAGGTCCAAACTGTCCTGGTAAACTGGTTACTGTTCTGGTCTAGAGTCTTTCGCCTACTTCTGGACGGTGTGTATCAAGGTTGCATCAAATGTGAATCCAGCATAGCATAAGCCAGGTAGAATACCTGACGTTGGTATTCTGCTGAATCCCGCTAAAGCTTTGCATAATCAGGACTTTTAAACTACTTATCTAATTGATATTCTAACCATTAACACCATTATTCAATCCTACAATTAAACCGTAAAAACATCCAATCATAGGTTATCCGTAAAAGAGTGTTTCATCAATAAATTAAGTAATCACATAAAACACTTGAAAGTATGGTAGGTTTAAATCTTAGGCATCTGTCCTACTCCGAGAAGGAAGCGATAAACTTACAACGAAAGCCCACGTATCCCATTGGCCCGGGAGATATTATAGTGCACAAGTGTGTGCGCAGGCACAGCTGCACTGATTATTCCCTCACTGTCTTAGCCCGATGTGACAACAATCTGACACGACCGGAGAGTGATCAAGCGCAGAACCAACGGTTCAACGTGGTTTCCGAGGCACGGGTGTTATCTTACCGATAACTTCTAAACAGCTTATGTTTAACTTACCACCAGATATAGTAACAAATAGCAGACAAAAATAGTAAATGATCACCAAAATGAAACCCGCATTTTAATGTAATATTATAACCAAAGTTTTAACACTTTGCTATCCTACTTAAGCAAAATGACTCCAAATAAATCGTGGTTAACCCAAAAATAGTAAATGATCACCAACATTTATTAGATATTTTTGGTTACATAACTAAGGGTATCAAAGCATTTTATGGTGGTCATTATATTTAACCCCCTTCTAAACTACTGTGAAATTCCTAAAAAACACTTTTTGATTCAATCGTGACCGCAAGGTCAACGGAGCAGTTCAGCAGAGCCAGTCGTTACACTTCTCAGGTTCTGATAAGAGCTACACGATAACTGACAAACGCGTGCACTGATTGGATAGGTCCACTCAAATCAATGAGATTTTCTTTCAAAGATCACCATACACAAATCCGCTTGGAGCTGACCAAGATTATAATATCAGTGGGGTTAACCTTGACGTCTTAAATCAGTACTTATTTCTGTGTGAGAAAAAGGTGGCGCTAGACATTCTGTATAGCTCAGTCTCCTTCTCTTACTGGAATAAATAATGCTAGCTAGTCTAGCTCTGAGGAGCTAGTGGCTAAATAATAGCAACCGATCGGGTCAATCTTTAGGTTGAGCCGCGCTTGACTCGGTTGGTCTGTAGATGGGTGTTCACCCGTTACATACCGAGTTTCCTCCGTGCCTCAGAAAGCACGTTAAGCTGTTGGTCCCGGCTGTCATTTGTAGATCTTTAACAGTCGTTACAGGTAGTCAGTGTCCCGAAAGTCTAACAACCAGTCTTAACAAAGGATATGTACCCAGTATCAACTGGGTTGTGGAGGTCAGATAGACAGCTGTCGCTTCATGTAAAATACTGGTATTCAGCTGCATCCGATTAGACTAGAAACCGACCCCAACATAGTTAGGAAAAGTCTGGGTAGATGATTCAGTCGCAGAAGTAAATATTATGAATCTTAACAGTTTATCGTAGATCCCTAAATTCTCTCCACTAGGTATCATAGAGCTAGGTCTATCTCTCGCTTTCCGCTAATAGTCAATGGGACCCCACCCTTATAGACAGACGGGGCCGTGGTCCCGTCTCCCCTGGGGGCGATAAAACGAGGCTTAGGGAATCCTATAAAGTGGATGGACAAGGATTAGTTGAGCGTTTCTGCGGAATACAGATTTTTTAATGATATTCTATTTAGGTTTCAGAATCTGCTTGTAAATGCGTAATGTGTGGTAAGTAAGTACTAGGGTATTTAAAATTTATCAGCTGAATTGACATAAGAACGTTTTGTCGTATCTGACTGTAGTTTCACTTGTTTGAGAATATCAGTGCTGTGACATGGTTGTCATGTTGCAGCACCATGTCTTTTGGCCTCTTTGGTCCTAATTTTGAATTTATATTTTAGTTTTTGTTGTTCTTTTTTTTAAAAAAAAAAATTGTTCTATTGTTTTGTTCTGTGCGAGTTTCAATTCAGATTTTCTTTTTTTTGTATCAATATGTCTTTCAACGTACGACAGACGAGCAAATACCACAATGGTGGGTCAACAAACATCATCATCTTGCCCTTGGTGTTGTTGTTGCCTTGCGCTGACCTCAAGTAGAGGTCGGCGCGACACGGTTTTTTCTTGCATTCTTTTCTGACAATCGTCACACTATTTTCGTATAAATCAAATAACTTCTCCCGCATATGTGCGCTTAGGGCGAAGCGGGAGTATCAGAATTGACGACTAAAACGACACGGTTGGTGCCTAAAACCACCCTATCAATCCAAGATTTGTGGTCATTTTCGATTGGCATAACGTTCATTTCGTTCAAAGGCTAAACTTATTAGATTCCTGATTTAGCTTTATGTAATGAAATTGTTTCGGTGAGTGACCCTACCAACGATTGATAAATATGATTCGGCCTTCGGAGTATTTTTTTTAAAAAGGCATAACAAAAATATATAAAATTAACCCCCGTCTGACATTTTTAAAAGCGCGTAGTACCTTGTACCTTGTTTAGTTTCATTTAATTTTTAATATGTTTTATCGTGCTTGTTAGCGATGCTAAGAATTCTACTACTTTGTCTGTTTTTTAGTCGTGAGAACCTGTAATTGGCTTTGTGTTAGTTTTTACAATTGTTTATTTTCCGTAACAGCTGTTGATTTTCCTATTTATAAATAAATAAATTTGTATATTGGGTAGAAACCTGTTCGTAGCCACTATTAACGCCATCGACATGGCCGAGTTCCTAACCAAATGCAATAGATAGATAGAATATTCTTTATTATGTACACCATACAAGTTACAAGAATAACAATAGACAAACTTATAAATAAGGTGACACAATGGGCGGTCTTATCGCTAAAAGCGATCTTTTCAAGACAACCTTTGGATGGACTTAAGAAGAGGAGAAACAGTACTGTAGGTAGTCTGTGGCGTAACATTTTCAAAATTAATTTTCAAACATTTTTTTTTTTAAATTTACAAGATCAAATACTTATATATAAATACATATAATATATACATATAAAATAATAATCATGAAGAGCAAAGAAATATTTCATGTTGTTGTTTAAGGAGAGAGGTAGTGCTTTTTGACCATAGTTTTAAAAATAGACACGCAATGCAATTATTATATAAATAAAATAAATATCTTGGGACAACTCACACACGGCTATCTGATCCCAAGCTAAGCAGAGCTTGTGTTATGGTAACCAGACAACTGATTTACATATATACTTATATAATTTATAAATACATACATATTATAGATAAATCACACCCAGACACAGAACAAACAATCATGCTCATCACACAAAGTTTGTCCTGGGTGGGAATCGAACCCACGACCTCCGGCTCAGCAGTCAGGCCCACTAACCAGTAGACCAACAGGCCCGTCCTCTATTATCCGCTACGAAGAAGAAGAAGATAAGAAATACTTACATAGATCTAAACAGTTCTTCAATATCATTCCTGGGACAGATCTTATGGTACAATGCGTAGAACTTATCGAAGGTGAAAGCTTCCTTCTCCATCGCCTCATTCTTCCCTGAAGGCAGACCCAGCTCTGACAAGCACTGGTAGACCAGCTTCTCCGTCTTGCCTGACGCGAAGGTCCTGGCTACTACCTTCACTGGAACTTTGCCTCGAGGGTCTGTCAGGAAGCAGAGGCGCATCCAACTGGAAATAAGGGTTTATTAGTAAGGGGGAATTTAGAGAGACAGCCATGGTTTTTTTTAACGGGCAGAGAGTTTTACGACCTTGCTGATTGTACCATTCTGACTCTATGCTTTACCTCGCATTACTAAAGAATAGATTTCAGACTAAGTACATCCAGATTCTTTTTTCAAAATCACACGAGTTATCCACTCATTTGAAGTTCACCAAGTTATCTTGAAATGACAAAAATGTTATGTTGGGCGCTCTGCCTAAACCAGAGGCAGGCCTCCGGTCTAGGCAGAGCGGAGGGCAGTGTCAGACCTTTACTGACTAAAACCCACCCAAGTTCCTTCTTTTACCCTTATTGTTCCGGGGCCGCGGTATCAATTTCGAACAACCCGCAACACCCGGAGCATGGGGTCTCATTGCGAAGAAAGAAAAAATAGTTCAAAAAAACATCAATAGATGGCGTTATGTGTATCGATTTGTTTTTGAAGTTTGTGTAACTGTTTAAATTTGACCATGGAAGAAGTATGTTCTTGTTTTTAAAAATCCCCATAACACAAAAAACAGGAATAATGGGCTCCTAGTTCCAAATTCCATGATTTTTCTAAATAATATTATGGTGTTGGCTCTGGTGAGAACAATTTGTACTACGTTGTGGTTAGGTAACTCATTTACTGTTATTTCTATGAATAGATGGCGTTGTATTCATTTTCTGAGTTTTACTACACAGCTCAATATTACCATTTACCATACCTATTTTGATAGAATGAAATATTATGAAATACAAACTATCTATACCTACTTATAATAAATCTGTAGAGAGGTCAATTTTGTACATGAAATATATTTCCAAAATAACTATCAGAGGGTGATTAGTGATCGATACTGATGCCAAAAATGCAATCAGTAATATTTTTGTCTGTTTGTCTTTATGTTCGTTATAGAAACAAAAACGGATTTTAATGAAACTTGGTCAAATTATTCTTTATACTCCTGGGCAGGTTATAATATACTTTTCATCACGCTACGATCAATAGGAGCAGAGCAGTGAAGGGAAATGTTGGGAAAACGGGAGAAGTTACTCCATTTATTAAGCTTCTGTCGCGTGTGTAACCTTAATGGTTAAAGCTACACAGAAATCATGTATGACGGAAATATTCTCCTTAAAATTATATAAAAAATAATCACACGACAGAATATGTCTATCTTTAATGATTAGCTCACAATAACACGTGTAACTCCCGATAGCTAAGCAGTTCGGAGCTTTCTGATTATATTTGTCTACTCTTACGTTTAATAACACTCTCACTCGTCTCTTATTAAAAATAGTTAACATTATTACCTATACAATAAAAAAATAATCATATGTATCGGTAATTATAAAGCTGAAGAGTTTGTTTGTTTGTTTGTTTGAACGCGCTAATCTCAGGAACTACTGGTTGGAATTGGAAAATTCTTTTAGTGTTGGATAGTTCATTTCTTGAGGAAGGCTATATAACATCACGCTATGACCAACAGGTGCTGAGCAGCGCGGGTGAAACCGTGGGGAACAGCTAGTCATATATATCGGTAAAGAAACACCAAAGTTATACATGAAATACGCTAATAAGCCATCGCGCATGAATACTGGATTATGCCATAAGGATTATTTTTGTGTGCGCTCGACGCGGCTACCGTAATATTTGGCTGTTGATGCGAATAGACGTTCAGAGTGTTCGGCCTTATTGACAGACAATGCTTATCACCGCGACTTTTACATAGTCTTTAAATAATTTATTTTTAGATTTCTTTTGTTGTTTTTTAATAAAATAGGTACTTATTAGTTATTTCGGTAGTGTTTAAATAGGTAATCGTTCAAATTACAAATTATTAATAGTTTACATTTAATATCTTTTTAGGTAAAGTAGGTACGCATAGATTTTTAGAAAGGTAGGTACCGAGTTTTGGTTAATTTAAGTTAAGTTTTTTTATATCAAGTAGGTAAAAGCGTAGGTAGGTACTTTTATTAATTATATTAAAGGTATTATTAATTAAGCATAGTAGTGATAGGTTTTTATCACAGTTTTAATTTTTAAGTGATGTAGGTATAGGTAGATAGTATTGGAGAGGCGTTTTAGCTTTATTTTCATTTCTTTTTTTGTACAACACGCAAGGTCATCCGTTTTCTATCGTCTAGCGCCCAAGATTCGAGCCGGTAAGTATACTTACCTACTTTTGTAGGTACCAACACAACATACAAATACCTACTTAGTTAAGTAACAACTTGTATTTAAAATAAAATAAAAATATTCTACACACTCCTGAGTCTGTTAAAAAATAACTCCCTGCTTAAAATCATCTAATTTGCAGCAAATATCATTTCAAGAGCTACCTACCTATTTCGATATTATAATCATTAGCCTAGCCTTTTCCCAACTATGTTGGGGTCAGCTTCCAGTCTAACCGGATGCAGCTGAAAATCAGTAGGTACCTATTTTATATAGAGCGCCGTGCGACTGCCTATCTAACCTCCACAATTTGAGGAGGAGCACAACCCAGTTAGTACCTACCTACTGGGTACCTAATACCATACCCCTTGGTAAGACTGGTTGTCAGACTTTCGGGACACTGACTACCTGTAACGACTGTCAAAGATCTACAAATGACAGCCGGAACCAACGGCTTAACGTGCTTTCCGAGGCACGGAGAAAACTCGGTATGTAACGGGTGGTCACCCATCCACAGACCAACCTAGGCAAGCGCAGCTTAACCTAAAGAACAACCCGAGCGGTTGCTATTTTTTAGCCACGAGCTCCTCTATTCGCTATTTCGATATTATAAATAACTTCGATTGACTTAGATACTTGATACCTAATTATCAAAATTTGCGTTGACTTTTACGCTGAACCTAACAAATACCTCAGTCTACCGAAAAACATGTAGCTATAGCTATACCCCACGCCTCAGATAATATAATACTAGGCATGAAAGAACGTGAATTTATTAATGGCGATTGCCGAGTGACTGACGACGTAAGCTTCAAGGTCAAAGGGCTATATACCTACCTTAGTTTACAGTACAAAAGTATAGTTTGGTTTTATCGCCATCTATTGGTTCTCTGTAAAATAAACTGAACTTGAGCTATCGCTGCAAGCACCATCTAGCGCCGTTGTGAGTAAAAAAAAAATAGCCCGGATAGCCCGGAGAAATGAGCAAGTTATGGCGGTCGCGTTTCTTTGTATGAGATGGAGTATCTGTACGTTAGTATTATATTATCTGTGCCCGGAGTATCCTCACCCTTGTGTTAAAGTTTCAATACCTAAAACATCATGGTAAATGATATTTACAGTTCAAAAAGAAATTCAGTCTACTAACACCAATCTTTTCACAGCATATTGTATTCAATACTTCAATGACTTCATTTCAAAATTCATTAGGCACATACATAAAGACATCTACACTATTACATTCCCATCTGGCGTCAGATACGACAAGGTTCCTTTCAAAAGCAACGCATTGAAAATGCTGAAATGATACAGTATTGAATACAAGCCCTATCTTTCCCTATTCAGAACCACGTCATGTGAACTCGCTGTTAATTTATAATGACATACACGTTGAATACGGTGCCTGATGTTCTGTACCTATACAAAGATGAACTGATAACTGCTTTCATCATTTTCTTGCCTTTGTCCCATTCTATTTGAGGTCGGCGCAACACGTTCTTCTTCTATTCTTTCCTATCAGGAGGCCTACTATGACATCTTAAAGCAGAACTTATTCCACTGAGTGAAAGAGATGGTGCTAGACACCCTGCATAGCTCTGTCCCTTTCCCTCAGCGGAATAAGTTCTGCTTTAAGATGTCATGGTAGGGTAGCAGACGTCACGGCATCATTTTCTCCTTTCTCCTTCATATCATTCCTTACACAATCCATCCTTTTTTTCTGTGGTCTTCCTCTCGCTCTCCGTCCATCAACATTCAGATCCATCACAATTTTTTTTTTAATAAAAACTTGCCCCTTTTCGAAGCTCTTAGACACTGGCATATCTTTCGTCTGTCTAGACTTAGAGGGTTGATTTTTTCATAGATCCAAGAGACTATAGACTTGTTACTTGCTTTTAATTTCAATGGTCGATACCTCAACTTCAATTCTTCATTACACATGGCTTTTGTGGACGAGAGATAGCACAATTATATGATGATAGCACAGCTAATAAACTATCAAACGCTGGAGAATATTCAGCAAGTATGTAATAAACAGTAATTCAAAAAATATAGAAACAATACCAGTATTTCTTTGAAAATTTAGGTTTACAATTCATGACAGAGTTGATACCTTTACGCGTACCGGAGATAGAGGTTCTTGACATTGACAGGCCGACAGACAGACAGACGAACAAGACCATGATCCAAAAGGATTCCGTTTTTTCCTTTTCAGGTACGGAACTCTAAAAAGAACCATGTGGATAATAACTTTTATTTACTTTGTTTGTTTTTGACGATTGTCTGGCAGTTCGAGTAAATACTATAAGGGACCTACACAATGGTACCTTTTTTGGTATTGTTCGTCGTTTCGTTGAGCTCCTTGGGTTTTGAGTCGAGCTACACGATAATAGACAACTGCTTGCACTGACTGGTCAGGTCCACTCAATCTGTGTGGTGCTTTCTTAAAAAGACCATTTCAGATACTAGTCTGCATAGTCCTCATGTAAGTTAACCAAGATTTTTTGTCTGAACCTTAAAAGAGACTATGACCTCTGAGTTTGTTTCGGCTGTTTCTTCTCAGAGGAGTCGGATACGAAACACTGGCCTCATCAAGTTTAAAAAAAAGACGTGTAAAAGTGTTTGTGAAAACCTACTTGCAAAATAAACATAATTTATGAACACAAACCAGCAAATTCCAAGCAAAGCTTTCTGCTGTGTGCCAGTAATTGCATACTTGCATCCATTTCTAACCTCTACGTAGTAGGTCGCTTTTAAAATTCTATGTAATGAATGCTTTTAAGAACTGTAAAAGCTACTACTATGTAAGTTAATCTTTCCATTACCCAAGCAACTGTTTCTTTTCGATTGCATTATTTTAATTTATTTATTTATATTTGTTTTAAAAAACGTTGCTCCACACTAGGCATTTGTCCTGTATCGTGGGTGCGTTTACAAACATATAAACTCACATTTACAAACAGCCAGACCCGAAACAACTATCTGCAGGTCATACAAATATTTGTTCCGTGCGGGAATCGAACCTCCGACACGCAGCGCAGCAGTCGATCCCTCAGCCACTGCGCCAACCGTGCCGTCATTGGCTTCCATTATAAAATTGAATTGATGACAGTACATTGATTGACACTCCCTACCACTCCGCCCGAAGTGGGAGATGTTATTTGGTGAATTTCCATTCGAAAAAAAAAAGTTAATTTGAAACATATCAGTGTTTATGATTGTACACACGACGCACATCAACCTATACAAAACCAGTTTATGCTGCTCTCTCAACAACGGATAGACCATAGATTTCAAGTACAATGAGAGATCCGCATAAACAGGTTTTGTATAAGTTGAT
This sequence comes from Ochropleura leucogaster, assembly GCA_958449745.1. Lineage (NCBI taxonomy): Eukaryota > Metazoa > Arthropoda > Insecta > Lepidoptera > Noctuidae > Ochropleura > Ochropleura leucogaster. Next base: position 16,756,679 of record OY288212.1, read on the forward strand.
ATGTCGTCGTGTGTACATAAGCTGTCAAAACTACGGAAAGTCTTACATGAAAAGGGCGGACTATATCGGTATAAATATTGCTGAAGTTTTAGGTATGATAATTTTAGAAAAAGTTTCATGCTTCATATTAAAAGTAAAGACAATTAATATGCAGATTTTAAGCCATTTGCGTAAATAATGTTTATCTTCTACTTTTCTTTTCGAACTCAGACCTATGATTTATCTGATTTATGCGCATAATAATTCTTATTATTTGCTTCGGTGAAGGAAAACAACGTGAGGAAACCAGACGACACGGTTGGCGCAGTGGCTGAGCGATCGAAAGCCGCGCTGCGTGTCGCTGATTCGATCCCCGACAAATATTTGTATGACCTACAGTAGTTATTCCGGGTAAATGTTTGTAAACGCACCCACGATACAGGAGAAATCTTAGTGTGGGGCAGGGTTTTTTTTTAAATACTTGTCTGAGAGATATTTTACTACGGCATGTACATTCAGACGCAAATCGGCGGCATAAAAACTCTGACACCAGGTTAGGTTAGGTTAGGTTACCTATTGTAACTGCTGGGGTGATTGTGTAGAATGCAAATGTGTCCCCGCACCCCAGCCAGAAGTGACGAGAAGGAACACCGTGTGGTTTTAGTCAGTAGGAGTCTGACAAACCCCTCCGCAAAGGCGGAGGACATCCACTGAGGATTTCCACACGAAAAAAAAAAAAAAAGGTTATGTTACCTATTGTACCGTACTGTACCGTACCTATTGTAAGTGTCATTGGAATCGTAATAAATCAAATCAATTTAGCAACAATGCTGCCAGCCTTCTCGGCACTTTTCCTGTTGGCAACAATCCGGACGAATATTTCGACGCCCTGTAATTATTTTACCATTTTTATACTTATAATTTTTTTTATTATAAGTTTACGTCTATTTGCAGTTTGTAAATAATAGAGAAAAATCCTTACTAATATTATAAAAACCGGACAAGAGCGTGTCGGGCCACGCTCAGTGTAGGGTTCCGTAGTTTCCCGTCCGTCACAATAAGTGTTCCCACTTATGAGTTTATTATTTGTTTGACGTTGAACACTAGAGAATTGTATTTTATTATTATCCAAGTATGGGAATAGTGCTTTAACGTAAACGTGCTGCGAATGACTTAAACTATTATATAAACTATCATAGACCCGTAATATTCCATTGATGTAATAAATGCAAATCCAATGCCCCACAAACCCGACTTCTCTCTCCGCCATATATAATTTATAAATGACACTCAGGCTCTATTTGTTGAGGGTAAAGAAAAAGAGACACTTCTCTAGGCCGAAACGATGTGTGTTGGCCTGTTGGGATAACAAATCATGAAAGGCGCGTACAGCGTCGTCCTCAACATGATTATCACTGTTCAAAATATACGAGAACATTTTAATACCGGACAAATCAAAATCAAACCTCGACAACTAATTAGATTACGAAAATTACGAATATATTTAAGAGCAACTTACTTTACTACACGAAAGCACGGAATATCTTAACATCGACTTTTAAAAACTGACGTCATTACACAACGCCATCTATCCAACCATTTATGAACTGGTTTTTACCTTAACATTTGATGGTGTTAAAAAAATGAATTTTAGTTTTGTTCTAAATTGCCTTAGCATGTTCTTAATAGAAGTTTTATGTAGTTATAAGATACCGCCAATGCCAAGGAGAGACCAACCGAACAATTCGGTAATACCCGATCCGATGTAATAAGTACCTACAGCGCCATCTCTCGGGGAATTGGGTTACTAATTAATACTTTTTTAATCATTTTGGATTGCGAGAACCGATTTCAATAATTCTTTTTTTGTTTGAAAAAAGATACGTTCAGGATAATAAAATATGTAAACAAAGTTAAAAAAAATGCTTGCATATACAATTATACTACAAACTTAGTCCAGAAATTAATTTGTAAAACTTTTTGTCTTTTTTGTACAAAAACTGTTGTGTCAATCAAGTTCAAAATAATTTTCATAGAAAGTCCTTATAAAGTTCTACTTTTCAGATTTTTTTCATATTTTCTAAACTTATGGTTTAGAAGTTAGAGGGGGGGAACACATTGTTTTTTATTTTGGAGCGATTATTTCCGAAATTATTGACATTATTAAAAAATGATTTTAGTAAACCCCTATTCATTTTTAGGGTTCCGTAGTCAACTAGGAACCCTTATAGTTTCGCCATGTCTGTCTGTCCGTCCGTCCGTCCGTCCGTCCGTCCGTCCTCGCTTAATCTCTGTGACCGTTAGCACGAGAAAGCTGAAATTTGGTACCAATATGTATATCAATCACGCCGACAAAGTGGTAAAATAAAAATTAAAAAAAAATGTTTTATTAGGGTAGCCACCCTATATGTAAAGTGGGAAGTGTTTTTTTTTTTAATTTCAACCCTAACGTGTGATATATTGTTGGAAAGGTATTTAAAAATGAATAGGGGTTTACTAAGATCATTTTTTGATAATGTCAATAATTTCGGAAATAATCGCTCCAAAAGTAAAAAACAATGTGTCCCCCCCCCTCTAACTTTTGAACCATAAGTTTAGAAAATATGAAAAAAATCTGAAAAGTAGAACTTTATAAGGACTTTCTATGAAAATTATTTTGAACTTGATTGACACAACAGTTTTTGTAAAAAAAAAGACAAAAAGTTTTACAAAATAATTTCTGGACTAAGTTTGTAGTATAATCGTATATGCAAGCATCTTTTGTAACTTTGTTTACATATTTTATTATCCTGAACGTATCTTTTTTCAAACAAAAAAAGAATTATTGAAATCGGTTCTCGTAATCCAAAATTACCACCGAAATTGCACGTCTTTGTATTAATTAGTAACCCAATTCCCCGAGAGATGGCGCTGTAGGTACTTATTACATTGGATCGGGTATTACCGAATTGTTCGGTTGGCCTCATAACTGGGAACACTTATTGTGACGGACGGGAAACTACGGAACCCTACACTGAGCGTGGCCCGACACGCTCTTGGCCGGTTTTTATTAAATACCTTTCCAACAATATATCACACGTTAGGGTTGAAATAAAAAAAAAAACACTTCCCACTTTACATATAGGGTGGCTACCCTAATAAAACATTTTTTTTCAATTTTTATTTTACCTCTTTGTCGGCGTGATTGATATACATATTGGTACCAAATTTCAGCTTCCTAGTGCTAACGGTCACAGAGATTAAGCGAGGACGGACGGACGGACGGACGAACAGACAGACATGGCGAAACTATAAGGGTTCCTAGTTGACTACAGAACCCTAAAAACGAAAGTGAGTTTTTTTGTTTGTTACGTTTTCACGCCTTAGTGGCTAAACCGATTATGACGAATTTTGGTACAGATATAATTGGGACCCTGGAGACGGAAATAGACGATTTAAAAAAAAAGCTTGCGATATGAGAAAGAAAGAAGGAAGAAAAGGGAAAATTTAGCATTGCTATCACAATAAATAAGGCAAGGGCAAAAACTACAGGTAGCAGGTACCTGCAAATCACGAAAGAGGAACTGTGTTACCCCGTATTTAACGCAAGCGAAGCCGCGTAAATAATTTAACACAAAAAAACATGGCTACAAAATTAAGTCGAAACCCTGAAACATTCATTTAACAGATTTACCCCGGGTTAACGTAACGTTAAAAGCTTGAATCATCCTCCATTTAATAACCATAAATCATTTAGGTAATTCTTCCTTCTATATCGGTTAATCATAGAGGTCGATTCTGCATAATTTATATCTTCGGTAAATGGTATTAAATCCGGAAAATTACGGTAGGGAAGTTAATTTTCGGAATGGCACTGGTCAATAAAAGGGAGTGCGAATTCCTGGAATCTAGGTGCAGTGGAGGTGGGGCCCTTTTTATTTTATTAGTGTAAAGGTGTGTTATTATTGATGGCCGAGCGTTTGAGGGACGGAACCAACCCAGGCGCGAGATGACTCCCGGCCACCGTAGATGCGGGCCTGAGGACGGTGAGCAATGGATAGCTCAAAGTCCGTCCGTCCGTTGACGACAGGCCATGCCGACGGTGCGTTAGTGTTCCACGCGCGCCTCAAAGAGATATCAGCAAAGCAGAGGGGCCTGCCATGCCAAGGCTACTACCTGCCGTGTTTTCGGGTTATTTGAAAGAGATACCGCGGCCCCGGAACGTAAAGGACAATAGAAGGAACATGGGTGGGTTTTAGTCGGTACAAATCTGACACTCCCATGCTCGGCCCAGAGCAGGGGAAGTTATTTGATGATTTCCCGTCCGCAAAAAATAATAAAAAAAAGGTGTGTTATTATTAATGAAAAGGGTAATCTACATCTTTATATCAACTACAAAAAAGGAAGAGGTTCTAAGTTCGGCTGGTTTTTTATATGTATGTTTGTCACGCGATTTTTCCGTCCTGATTTTCTTTTTATAATCAAAAGGTAAATATTGTTTTCGTAGTTCATGAGTTATCTTCTATAATACATAGTTTTTCTTATTATGTATGTTTATGATATGCTTTTATATTTTAGAATTTGTTGAGATAAGCTAAATCTAAATATCTTAAATATCTTGGGACAACTCACACACGGCTATCTGATCCCAAGCTAAGCAGAGCTTGTGTTATGGTAACCAGACAACTGATATACATACTTATATAATTTATAAATACATACATATTATAGATAAATCACACCCAGACACAGAACAAACAATCATGCTCATCACACAAAGTTTGTCCTGGGTGGGAATCGAACCCACGACCTCCGGCTCAGCAGTCCGGGCCACTAACCACTAGACTAACAGACCCGTCAATCACAACTAAAAAAGGTTGAAATAAGAACTTTTTTGCAAAAAAAATGGACTTCCAAATAAACACTTTACTTCCGGTGTTTACCGGGTTTACTGCCGGTGGCAAAAAATCGATGAATCAAACAAAAGTCACTAACTTTCGGAAGTAAACTTATTTTTTTACTAGCTTTTGCCCGCGGCTTCGCTCGCGTTAAATTCGGGGTAACACAGTTGCCCTTGCGCCTTATTGATTTGTAATAGCAACGCTAAGTTTTTCCTTTTCTTCCCTCTTTCTCCCTCACATGACACTTTTTTCAAAAAAATATTAGCCTATGTCCGTCTCCTGGTTCCCAACTATCTCTGTACCAAAATTCATCAAAATCGGTTCAGCCATTAAAGCGTGAAGAGGTAACAAACAAACAAACTCACTTTCGCTTTTATAATATTAGTAAGGATTACGATGTTTTTGGAAGTCGATTTTTTTTAATTCCAAGGTTAAGGGTGAAAGTGGCGCCGTTGACTGATAAGTAGCGTGTCAAACTGTTATCGTGGTATGGACATATGATAAGAAGTACCTAACCATGGAGTATCCTGCCTGTTTTTCTCCATAAGATACGACCAACCGTGCACCTTTGTGTTTAAGAAGAGCTCATGTAGGCCAATGTGAAACAAAATCCTTACTAATATTATAAAATTGAAAGTGAGTTTGTTTGTTACGTCTTCTCGCCTAAATGGCCAAACCGATTTTGATGAACTTTGGTAGGTACAGAGATATTTGGGACCCTCGAGACGGACATAGGATATTTATTTTAAAGTGAGATATGGAAAGAAAGAGGGAAGAAAAGGGGAGAGAAAAATATATTTTGTTGGATCATCACGCGGGTTAAAGTTAGCGTTAGCCCAAAATAACTATGCCACGCAGACGAAGTGGCGGGCGGAAGCTAGTATTTAGATAAAAAAAATCAAACCATTTATTTTAATTACAGCATTACAGTTATGTACTTTTGAATTTCAAGAAAAAAACAGGTTAGATTTTTGAAGGAATGACGCCAATTTACCTAAATCTAATGAGTTCCATTTTATAGAAACATCTAGAACAAGGCTATTTATCCCGTCTAAAAACGTGGGTGACTGTAACCTACGTCAAAACTTGGCTAAGTAGGACAGCACTAGTTAATATATTAGTGTTGTACCTAACCCGCCAGCTGGGTGTAAGTGAATTATGAAATGGCGATTATTTTAGAAAGGGCTTGGCCGAAACTTTGATAATGTGTTATGTCGTTAGGTGGATGTTTTTGCCTCTCTTTTTGTGGAGGTTAACATGGAAGATTAACTTCGGTATTCTCGACTTTTTTTTTCCTCTGTCCAAATTACATACATACAACTAAGGAATGAGTATATTAGGGGAAGTTTGAAAGTTGCGCCTGTTACAGAAACATTGAAATGGAGTCGTTTGTCTTGCTATGGACGTGTAATGAGGAGGGACGAAGCGTGTGACTAAAAAGGTGTTGGATCTGAATGTTGATGGACGGAGAGGAAGGCCAAAGAAAAGATGGAAGGATTGTGTAAGAAATGATATGAAAGGAGTAAATGATGCCTTGACGTCTGTTAGGGGAGAATGGGAGAACAAAACGTGTTGCGCCGACCTCAAATAGAATGGCACGAGGACAGGAAAATGATGATGATGTACATACACATGAACGGGAATAACAGAAGGTCATGGCTAAATGTTTTTACACTAGGAATTTCTCCTGTATAGTGGGTGTGTTTACAAACATTTAAACTCGCATACACAAACAGCCAGACCCGGAACAACTATCTGTAGGTCATACAAATACTTGTTACGTGCGGGGATCGAACCCGAGACACGTAGCGCAGCAGTCAAACGCTAAGCCACACACACACACACATACAGGAGAAATTCCTAGAGCGGGGCAGCGTTTCTATTTAAAAAAAAAAAACAAAAAAAAGAGATTTTCTAATATATTCTAGTTCATTCTAGTCTAAAATACAAGCAGTAAGTAGCAGCCAGCTATTATCATCACGGTCGGGGGTCATTAAGTCATGTTCCAACCAGTTGACTTCGAACTAAGGACACGCCACATTGAACAGGCAATGTCTTTCTTTTGCGCCACAAAATAAGAGGGAAAATGGGACAACGTTAAGATGTGACGTGGAAAAATACGAGGTTACTTTGTGTGGGTTCCGTAGATAGTTAGGTAGTAATATTCTCTAGATATAATAACAAGTTAATTATTTATTTAAACTTCATGTACACTAGTGGTACATAGGCGGACTTAATGCCGTAATGCATTGTAAACCAGTTAAAAATGACAAGCCAGAAAAAATTAAATAGGGACCTTTTTGGCCTCGCACAGACAATAACCTTGTCTGTACTATTTTACTTAATTTTTCACATGTTATGTGCGAGTACCAAATAAAAGTTTTTCTTTCTTTCTTTCAAATATCATTTGCTTCCGTAAATAAGGTAGGTACAGAAAGTTGACAAGTGGGCAAAATTTATCTCATATTCTACGTTTAAAGTTGGCGTGCAAATTTAAAGCAGGGTCATATTTTTTTTGTCGTAATGCTGCTGAGGTTAAGCGCCTTACCTCTTTTGCCACCTCGGAAGTAAACTCTTTCGATATCGAAATCGGTCCACAGTTGGCGGATTAAAAATAATAAAATACAGTCGAACATAGAACCTCCTTTTTTTGACAACGGTTAAAAAGCCGTTAAAACTTGTCGTGCAGTACCCTACCAGACACGACACCCGTCTGGTCCAAGTATCCTCCCATTTCTATTGGGGGCGTTGAACTTTACCCCTAATTTTTCATATCCCGGGTTGTTCGAAAGGTATCTCTTTCGAACAACCCGCAACCCCGGCAGCACTGTTGAACCCTAAAATACTGTTTATTGTTCACAACCTAAAAAACACGGTATACAGCTCTATTTGTCATCCTACTTAACCTTCGAACCAAACCCAAGTTTATCACCAAAAAAACATGGATGAGTGCAAAGATTTATAACGTTAGATTTGCTCTATCCCGTCTAAAAAATCTCGTTTGTGTTTTATTAAAAAGAACATTTGAATAGAAAAATAGCGCTTGTTCATATTGAAAGTCGTACTTATCGCTTTCTGAGCTCACGCTATCCAAATCATCATTCTTCATTCTCCTACCCATATCCCAGTTTATTTTCGTTTGGCTCAGCATATCTTCATCGTCCATACTTCTCTGTTACTGGTCATCTGATCAGACCCCTCCCTTCTTGCCCTATCCTCCTTCACACAGTCCATCTATCGTGTCTTTGGTCTTCCTCTACTATTGAACCCATTCGCAGTCATAGTCAAGACTTTTCTCAAAACAGTTTCCTCATATCAAGCCAACCGAGTACCAAATACCAATTCACTTTTACCAGTGGGGTAACCGGTCCATGAGTCTTAAATAATGATTGTTTTTAGTGCCATTCCAGTGTGGGAAAGAGAAAGAATGGTAGGATGTCGCGTCATCTCTTTCGCTATCTTAATCGTGCATAAAGACATCATGATAGCCCACATAATATGAACACTTGGGCGGGTCTGTTGGTCTAGTGGTTAGTGGCCCTGACTGCTGAGCCGGAGGTCGTGGGTTCGATTCCCACCCAGGACAAACTTTGTGTGATGAGCATGATTGTTTGTTCTGTGTCTGGGTGTGATTTATCTATAATATGTATGTATTTATAAATTATATAAATATGTATATCAGTTGTCTGGTTACCATAACACAAGCTCTGCTTAGCTTGGGATCAGATAGCCGTGTGTGAGTTGTCCCAAGATATTATTTTTTTATTATTTATTTACTTTTCCTTACTGCTGACGTCCCCTTTAAAAACTCAACACTCATCTAAACGTGGGTGTCTTTCGGATCTTTGTAGCGTCGCAGCGACCCGTGTCTAACCGGTAAGCACGGCGAGAGCATATCTAAGATTTAAATCTTTGTCTGAAAACATCGAGACAGTTCAAGGCGCCATGAATAGTGCCACCTTTGAACTGGCCACTGGCAAGTTGCCAAGCTGAAGTTAAACTTGCTACTAAAAGGACACAATGCGTCGTAAACCATCGTTTAATGATGACTGCTGGTTTAATGATAATCTTGATTGATAAGTTAAGATTAGTATTTATAGGTTCTGTTGAAGTTAGTGGTGGTCTTAAATTGATTTTATGAATGAGGAGCTCGGGGTAAATAATAATTATTTATGTTAAGCAGCGCTTGCTAAGGTTGGTAGGTACTTGCCAAGGATGGGACATCGCCTACGTTTCCTCCATGCATCAAAAATCTGGGCCGTTTAGTCAGTGGCCAGAAAATTTGACAAACAGTCTCAACAAGAGGTACCGTTGCCGTATTATCCAGTACTAACTGGGTTGTGGAGATTAGATAGGAAGTCGTTTTATGGAAAATTCTGATACTCAGCTGCTTCTGGTTAGACTGGAAGCGGACCCCAACATAGCTGGGAAATGGCTAGGCTGATGATGAGCTGTAGGGTCCCAATTACGGTTCTGACTCCCGTGTTATATGTCATACCTAGGTAATATGGAATTTCTTGCCCACTCTTCTCCATAGAGATCTACGCTTTTCAAGTTGTTATGTCTTTTGACTGTAAGCATAGTTTTTTGTTTTTATGACATTCAATAGTGCCTGTAATGGTCTAATAGAACAAAAATGCTTTGAGTTTGAAGCTACTAACAGGCGGTAATTAATTTAAATCTATTTTTTCTTTATATTTTGACGATTTTTGTTTTGAAATAGAATTCAACATCTCTTTTCACTTCAATCAGTTCATTTTCCAACATCATTCCATCACTTTGTCAGCGATTTTTTTGCTCGAATGGATCACCAAATCAGCCAAAGCGCTCGTTAGCAAGTTCAATACCATTAAGAGGGTGTTTTGAGTGAAAGCCTTCCACTTCACTAAACTTGCGAGCCAACGAACAGTTAAAGATCACTTAAAGTTAAGTTAGGCTTGGGAAGTCTTCGTCGGGTCGATGACATTGTGATGGTGGAATAAAAGAAACCGGTAAAGAGCGAGTTAGACGTCCGAGGGTTTTGTTCAATTTTGCGATATAAACAGTCATAAATTTTGACTGCGCAGACTTAGAGGGTTGATTTTTCAACAGCTCCTGGCGACCCCAGATTTAAGTATATGGTTTTAATTTCAATCGATGCCTTCACGCGTCCCCGAGATTAAGCGTCTTGACAGACTTGACTTGACAAAGATTCTATAACGGTTTTTTACTGTACTGCTACCCTACCATGACGTTAAAGCAGAACTTATTCCGCTGAGAGAAAGGGACAGAGCTATACAGGGTGTCTAGCACCATCTCTTTCACTCAGTGGAATAAGTTCTGCTTTAAGATGTCATAGTAGGCCTACAGGTACGGCCCTAAAAAGATAAAAGGCAAGGCTGTCAACGATGCAAACGATGATTGTGAGTTTATGCCGTAATGTCTTTTAAAACAGAACAAAATATAAAGCTGCAAATTACTTAGAGACCGCGGCCCCGGAACATAAAGGGCAAACGAAGGAACATGGGTGGGTCCACTCCGCCCACAGCGGGGGAAGTTATTTGATGATTTCCCATACGTAAAAAGGCTGCAAATTACTTCAAAGAACAATATCTTCAATATCCTACTACTGTATTAAAAAGAAAAACTAATTTCATTCAACTTGATATAAAATTTAAAAGAAGTCGAACATCTGACGGGGAGACGTTTCAACATGTGAGATATTTCTTCTCCAATGACGGCGCGTATAATATCCTGCATTCTGCTATGTGAAGATATCTTAGACTAGCTTTCGCCCGCGACTTCGCCCGCGTTAAATTTGGGGTAACACAGTTCTTCTTGCGCCTTATTGATTTGTAATAGCAACGCTAAGTTTTCCCTTTTCTTCCCTCTTTCTCCCTCACATCCCACTTTTTTTAAATAAAAATTGAGAAGAGGTAACAAACAAACTCACTTTCGCTTTTATAATATTAGTAAGGATACGTCGCTTACTCTAACATAGTTCGGAACGATTCGAATTGACCAGAGTCCCAACTATCTCTGTAAAATATATAATTCATCAAAATTGGTTTAGCCATTTAAGCGTGAAGACAAACAAACTCACTTTCGCTTTTATAATATTAGTAAGGATTTTCTTTCTTTCCTCTGGCTTCGCAAGGCTAGTGCATTCAGTCAATGTCATTGTATTCTTATAATGAAACGTTGCGTGTTTAATCTTCACAATTAGTTGTCTTTGTTGTGTATTAATTGCTTGACCAAGCATGACAGGTCCTATTGTTATTTACGACAATACTATCTTAACGTGAACATAATATCACGCCAGTAATCACTAAAGAGTTAGGTAGAAATGTGTCTATTGTAAAACGAAAAAAGGGAGCTCCCATAAAACAAACGTGACTTTTTTACCGATATTACCATCGGCAAAAATCCTAGAAAAATAGATCTCGAGGATAGTAAGCTTGTTAAATATTAAACACTTCTAATACAAAACAGGTTTTTTCATTGAATTCTTCGCGCTACCAAGTCGTAGATCAATTTCCATGATGAAACACGCAACTGTAACTATGTATGGTTCAGGCTTTTTATTTTAATAGTATTTGGAATGGGCAACTACAGTACTTTCACAAATAATTATGCCTTGTGACTGGGACTGTAGCTACATCATTTTGTTTCTTGACATTCAAAATTGCCTGTAATGGTCTAATTGAAATAAATTCGTACTTTTCTTGTAAAAAAAAACTTGTTTGGTCTATCCAAATTGGGTTTGCAAAAGAAAAGTTGTTTATAGAAAATTCTGGAAAGACCAAAAGTGCTTTTTTCGACGGCATTTTCGTATGAATTGAAAATCGTAACTCAAACGTCTTTCTAGTCGAATATAAACACAAACTAAAACAGGAGATTTGTCTAGAAATAAGCATTACCTTTGTACACACGACAGCAGGTCAACCTATACAAAACTATATATTATTATAACCTGCTGTCCTACCATGACGTCTTAAAGCAGGACTTACTACACTGAGGGAAAGAGATGGTGCTAGACACCCTGTATAGCTCTGTCTCTTTCCCTCAGTGGAATAAGTTCTGCTTTAAGACGTCATGGTAGGGAAGCGGATCTCTCTACTACGGATCGCTCACCTTAGTAGAAAGATCAGGTTAAAATGGTTTTCAATTCCATTCTTCTTTACTATAAGTCAGTGTGTGCATAAATCGTTAAATAAATAATTCGAATATAACCGTTAGTCTGCATTTACATAAAATAAGTACTAAAACCTCTATCTACCCGCAGATGACAAAGCTCTGGTTTGACACACGACATAGAGTAGAGAGTCAAAGAGTTACAAAATGAGAACGGCATTATACAAATGGTCTGGTTCGTTTGCTTTTCACGCACGTATATGGTTGGCCACAGTTACTCTACTGAATTACATGTAACAGTGGCTTTATTTTGTGGTTAGGCAAGGCTTCACGTATATGTGCAATAAGCTTGTGTTAGATTGTTATGTGAAAATCGAGTCATAATAATCATCGTTTCAATTAAGCAAATCGAGTATATTGACTTGGCTCGCGAAATTTGAGATGTGGACTCAGCGATCATTGTGCCGATAGTCGTATCTGCCAATGGCTTAATTGCCAAGAGCCTCGACCAAAACCTGAGGAGGCTCTCGTTGGGCAGCTGGATCAAGGCTTGATACAGAAAGCGCTACTCCTAGACACGGCTCTTGTTGTTAGGAGCCCTCTCCCGAAACCGGTAGGCAACTAGTTTTTTTTTTAAATTACGGATTTTATATAAAAATATAAAAAAACGAATACAAATCGTCTCAAAATACAAGATGTAACAAAATAAATGCAATACTTATCGTGTGATGTATAAGACCATGAAACTAAAAAACTTTTGTTCTATGACTGTTAACCGACTGTCCAATAACCTATGGAAAGATTTTTCGAATTTCGTTTTTTATCTCGTCGAATTAGAGTTTACTTCGTGGTCCGAAAGACGACCCTAGAAGTCTTGCGTTTATTATTTATGTATAAATATAAGGTCGTTTCACAGTTATTTTCTTCTAGTAGTAAAACCTCAACAACAATATTATTATAACGACAGTAAAAATCAATGTAATATTGATAGTATAGTAAAATATATAATTATAATATAAAAAAATTAAAGACTTATAAATTATTATGAAAAAGTGACACAACGTTAAATTAAATAATAATAACTAAAAAAATATTAAATAAAGGCAAAGCGTTAAAAAAGTTGTTCTAAATTCAAACAATTTCACACTGGTATAAAATAGAACCTAGAAACCAATAAATTAAAAATGAATGCATATTACTAAATGTTCATAAAAACGACCAGTGCTGCATTGTTCGAATTTTAAAAATAAAATCATATTTTTTTATAATAATATCATTTCGTGCTTGTTACAAATACCTACTGTTGCGGACAAATAGAAAAATACATCAAGATACACACCAAAACACACCAATTAATTAACTTTAAAAACTAATTAGTAAAAAGCAAATGATAACAACTAAGTACGTACTGTTTCATAAGGTTGGTCCGTGGACAGGTGTTGCTAATTTTGTTGTTGTGGAATATCTCCCGTATAGCCTCTTTCCATGCCTTTGACAAAGAAAGCGAATGAACGAATGAGCATGCTGAAACTCGTGCAGAATAGCTTGGGAACTTTCCAGATTGTGGATTTTAAATTAAACCCTAATTTATAACCATCAACTGCTTAACCTTCTCCCGACTTTGTAGGGGTCGACTTCCAGTCTAACCGGATGCGGCCGAATACCAGTATTTTAAATGGAAGCCTTTAGAAACTATAAAATATCAATAATTTTTTTTTTAATATCAAGATTCATCAGGTCCTTAGTGATCCTCTGGGTTCATACTTCTCCTTGTTGGACTCTTTGTGGGCATTTCCTAGAATCATACTGTTGGATAAAGCCGAAAGCGATCTAATCGAGTCCAGATTAATAAGGTATTTGATTGTCCACTGAATAAAATACTAAATAGTGTATTTATTTTTCAATTGTCTCACAATATCTTTCACCATATTAAAAGTTTACAAAACAATTTAAATAAACTTGTACAGGAAGTTTTTCGGATGAAAACAAAACCGCCATATTTCTTTTTAAAAGAAAAAGAAGTTCTGACAATTTTAAATTTAGAAGTGGAGAAATGTCTGTTCAAACTTTTAAGTAAGCATCTATCCATCACTTTAAGTGACGGTCTACAAGATTTCTTAGAAAGCAGTCTTCATAATTTTAGCTTAATTGAAAGAGAATTTATGAATTCAAAAATTTATTAGTCTAATCCACATCATAAATAAAAAACTTTGGAAATCCAATAATGAAGATTGAAACAATTCGTTTCAATATGAAACGAATTGTTTCAATCTTCATTATTGGATTTGGAAACAATTTAAATAAACTTGTACAGGAAGTTTTTCGGATGAAAACAAAACCGCCATATTTCTTTTTAAAAGAAAAAGAAGTTCTGACAATTTTAAATTTAGAAGTGGAGAAATGTCTGTTCAAACTTTTAAGTAAGCATCTATCCATCACTTTAAGTGACGGTCTACAAGATTTCTTAGAAAGCAGTCTTCATAATTTTAGCTTAATTGAAAGAGAATTTATTAATTCAAAACTTTATTAGTCTAATCCACATCATAAATAAAAAACTTTGGAAATCCAATAATGAAGATTGAAACAATTCGTTTCATATTCGTTTAAAAATAAAGTAAACTCAAAAGACATTATAATATTACTAAGTTCGATATTTAAAACATGGGTTTTAAGTCCAATGATTCATTCGCTGTTTTCAAAATGACACCCTGGAAAGTTCACAAGCCATTCACATCGACACGAAAATAATAATCACAACAAAATTTTAATGAAGCCTTAAAGCAAGTCGAAAATGCCATCAAAATACGTGCATTCTATAAGTCTTTACTCTGTTAGTAAAGGAGGTTACACCACAAATCAGCTTAAAGCGCATTAACTGTCCCGCATAAGCTTTATGACAGCGCTTTGCTGCCTTTAACTGTTACTTCAGTCCTCGGTCGTTTAGTATTCCAAAAAGCGCCCGCCTTGCTTCAAAGCCTCTATCTCCGCCTTATTTTCGCTGCCGCGGAAATAGCAATTAGTACTTTGGACATTTTAAGTCAAAACACATTAGTCATATAACAAATTTTAGAAGAAAAGTGCATTTTCATTGTAAGGTTGTCTTACTCAATCCGAGGCAGAAAATAAAGCGGTGTTTCTAAAATATTCACCAACACTGATACCACAACATTAATAATAATATTTGAATCGCCGTGAATCCAAGTCTATAGAAGCCATGCGTCGTAAGCTTTGCTATGAACTTACTGCTTCTTTAGACATGTCATGGGACAGACGTTGTTCGCTTTCACATTGTGGGTGATCCTCCTGAGTCCTTGCAACCAAACCTTTTTGGAAATACATCGATTATTTATAGAACAATTGAAAAAAAGTATGACGTCATTTGAAGTCTGCCTCGTGAAAAGCAACGCTGATGCCTCATAGTGAGTAGTTTTGTGCACTTTTGGTGAGGCAAGAGTGCACTTGTGGGCGAATGTAGGCCAGTGTTGATGATTTTTTGAAAGGCCTGGTATTGCGTTGCATGATTGCAATCCTTATTATGAAAAATAAATCTATAAATGTGTATAGCTTTTGAGAAGACCTCAGGAGACAGCAGATATCCAGCTTATTCTAGATGGATCCGGATTATACTGACCTTGGCAGTAGCAGCATCAGGACACACCACGTGTTGGTAGTTGATGTTGATGTAGTCTGTGCCGCTGCAGATTGTTAAAGACTTCTCTTCTAGATTCTCGCCATGTTTGTTCACCAGGTTCATACTCAGTTTTGAGTCCTGTATGGATATTAAAACGTTAAATAAATAAAAAATACACAATTACTAAAACACGTTAGACAAACAGTAGATAATTTTCAAAGGAAATCATAAAGTTGGGATAAATAACTTCCCCCGCTCGGAGCGGGGAAGAGTCAGACTTGTATTGACCAAAACCCACCCATATTTTTTCTAATACCCTTTATGTTCTGGGGCCGCGGTATCTCTTTCGAACAACCTGCAACCCCGGCAATAACTGGCTTACGTTTAGTTCGAGAGAGATACCGCGGCCCTGGAACATAAATAGCAAAGAAGGTTTTAGTCGGTACACATAAAAAACCATTCTTTACAAATTGTATGCTATTTCGAACAACCGTTTACTTCCTGTACTCGGTTCCAAATTTATCACTTACCCGGAAATCGTGTCCCTAGGGAACCATTCTTTTGTTTTGGTTCCATTTCCGACTCATTCCATTTGGTAAAACGCCCTCGGTCAACTAAAACATTGCCTTTAACGCCCTGTTCACAATCTCATTCGATGCGAACTGCTACAAGGGTTACCAGTTCTAAATTTGAAAACTCCTTGCTAAAAACCATTAATAAGCATAAAGTGTGGACATAGAGTGTTGCATAGAGTATTTTAGTTTTATAGACTGCTAATTAGACTTTCATTTTGTAAAAAATCTGAAAGTCGGAATTTGTGCGGACAATGCGGGAGAATGGTTTCAAAATTTGCGTGGCGGATATAGGTCAAAAGACACTTGTTTCCTTCGCATGAGTACCGTCGCGTCGCAGGTACTCGAAAACCTACTAGTGGCACGCTGTAAGCAACTACAACTACTTCAATATTATTTTCTCTGTAGTCGCCAACAACGCGCGTGTGGATCGTGGCCAAGCGATTAGTCCGTTCTATGACGTCAGATATTATGTGGTCGTTTCGCCAATATTTACCTACAATGTTTGTAAACGTGGAACTACAGTGTTTTCACGCGTTTCAGGCTTAGGTTACATTGTTTTTAGGGGAATTAATTGTACTGGGATGTATTGTTTTGCTGTCTGGCCTTGGGAAAGCTTCTTACATTAATGGGTTTTAGTCAAGACAAGTTTGACTCTCCCATCCGATTCGCTGTAAGTGGGAGGGGTCATATGATGACTTCCCATAAGAAAGAAAGGTAATTTTTGACTTACTCGTGCAAATATTTAACTTTTTTTATTTCATTAGGACTAGCCCGCCTCATTACCCCCAAAACTACTGCTAACATTTTTAGGTTGCAGTTGTTTGGGTGTAGTGAGGTGCCAGAATCGACAAGCGCCAAACGCCGAGACAATTAAGATTAACGAAGTCTCGGAGAAAATTAATCAGAAAAGAATAGCGGAGGAATAGGATAAACATCTTTTTACTTCAAATATTATAAATTAGCTGTGCCCAGCGGTTTCACCCGCTGCTCAGCTCCTATTGTAGATTTGAATTGCTGTTACATTGCCTAAAGCTGCATCTGGAGGTTTCTTCCGGGTATATGTCTCCTTGTGGAACACCGAATTTCCTAAAACATTTATTTTTTATATATTTGGTCTTTTCTTAGCCTTTTGACTCTCTCAATCATGATCAAATTTCATCCCATCTTCGCGGAAATTCCTGTAACGTAATCTTTCACTTAAATTAATTATAACATTAACAACTTTACCTTAGGCACTCCCCCGGATCTGACGTCACTGACTTGGCACAGCTCGACGACGTCACCGTCCTGTAGCAAAGAAAAGATTACGTTTATAAAAATAAAATCTAAAATGTGGTGATGATAGATATTATTATGTACACTATACAACTTATAAATAGGGTGACACAATGGGCGGTATTATCGCTAAAAGCGATGATGAGTGATGATGATGTTTTCTGATATATTTCTCAAATCAAAATCTTTTTATTACCTACGTTTTATAATAGCCCATGTAATCCACATGGGCAATTATAAAACGACGCGAAAAGGTGCACGGTTCGGGTTGATCGTTGTCTATGGAGAAGAACCGGCAAGAAACTCCATGGTTACTCTTTTAAAATCATTAGTTAGTACTAACTTTGTAACAACGTCATTGTTTTTACAACTAAAGTATGAGATAACAGTGTTGGCCCGACAATAAGTCATCGATAACTTTACAAAATGTAATTTAAGATTTAAAGTTGACAGAAGTTAATTAGTTGACAGGAGTTAATTGAACGACACAGGTGACTGTCTCGTGGGTATAGTGGTCTCAAGCGCGACTACCCGGCATGAGGCCCTGGGGTAACTGATAATAGGACAAACTGATATTAGGGTTTTCAGTCATTTATCCGTAGCAGCCACAGAATTTGTGTCCAACGAAGAATTAGGATTTCAAAATATTTAAAAATAGTTGTCCGCCTGCGTCTGGAGCAAGCTCCAAGCTGATTAGAAACCGGTGATTAGGGGTCCAGAGACAAGATCCTCCTTTTTTAAACCTAAATAGATTTTAATTTATCTCAGTACCCACATCAATATGAAGGTAAGGAGATGAACAACCTCAGCCCTATAAAATAAGCGAACAGTTTTAATTAAAATTGTTTTGAAACCAAGTTCCCTCACAAAATCTCACCATAAATTCACGAGCCTCCAATACGAGCATAAGCCTCACTATTATTTAAATCGTGCATAATTCAAATTGAATTCCACCTCCTCTCGTTAACTCAGGATCATATAGGATCGTTCTCATGATGAAGAGGTTCTGGCAGCTCCAATTTGTTCGGTAAGCTTATTAGTACGGCAATTTGCCTTCAGCCAGGATCGTAGGTTGAAGGAGTAATTGCCTCATAGTTAGAGGTTTGGTTTTAATTACAACTTGAGTTATTATTTTGGGAAATACGGTGCTTCATTTGCGGGTTTTCAGTTTTAACTGGAATGAAACTTTGTTACACAGACAATACGAGGTAATTTACTTTACTAACTTATAAATTTAACTAATCAAAAAATATGTGATACTCAGTAACTTATCTATTAATAGTTTTACATTGGTTTAGTTAGGGTTCCGTAACTGAAAAGGAAAAATGAAACACTAAGGCGCGTCGCCCACAAGATCAACAGTTGAGGTGCAGTTGAGGCGCAGGCACGTAAGAGGCACGCCGCAACGAGATTTTCTTTACAAAAGTCGTGTGGGCGACGCGCCTAATGCGCCCTCGCCCCGGCTGCGCCTTGACTGTGGGAACGCGCCTAATGGATCATTTTGTTGTCCGTATCTTTCTGCCTGTCTGTATGTCCCGACTCTTTATCTCGGGAATGCATGAAGGTATCAAGTTGAAATTAACCGTTAACTGACATTAGTGGTCCATTAGTGCTATGAAAAATCAATCCTCCAAGTCTAGGCAGTCAAAGAAATGTTTATAATAGCTTTTGCCTGCGGCTTCGCTCGCGTTAAATTTGGGATAACGCAGTTCCCCTTTCCTGGTGTACCTGCTACTTGTAATTTTTGCCCTACCGCCTTATTTATTGTAATAGCAATGCTAAGTTTTCCCTTTTCTTTCCACTTTCTCCCTATTATCTCATTTTTTTTAAATAGCCTATTTCCGTCTCTAGGGTCCCAACTATCTCCGTACCAAATTTCATCAAAATCGGTTTAGCCATTTAGGCGTGAACACGTAACAAACAAACAAACTCACTTTCGCTTTTATAATATTAGTAAGGATATATCTGACTCGGTCTTAGCGGTTTTTTTCCCATCTGTATTTATACTTGTCATATTTGATTTTGGTTATTTTCCGAGACAGAATCATCATTCATGGACAATAGATAACTATCATAAATTTTCCTATGTAACCAATAGGAATATAGTAAACACAATGATACAAGTAGTTCAGTGGTTCTCACATAAACTAGGACAATGCAAATTCTCTGTAATCTTACACCCACGCTTTAAGAACCTTTGTTCCGTGGAATAGAAAAAAATAGACTTGTCGAATGTATAGTAACTATCCATTCGACATGACAACATGACAATTGTTGTCATGTTTTTTTGTTTTTTTTTTTAAACAAACTAGACTGTTTATCTAAACGCAAAAGTAACGCAATACTACTGCAATTTGTAAAACGGACCTTTACTAATATTATAAAAGCGAAAGTGAATTTGTTTATTTTGGTACAGAGATAATTGGGACCCAGGAAAAGGACATAAGTAGGCATTTTTTTATTATTGGCAAGTGAGGAAGAAAGAGGGAAAAATTAGCTTTGCTATTACAATCAATAAAGCGCAAGGGCAAAAACTACAGGAAGCAGGTACCTGCAAATCAGGAAAGAGGAACTGTGTTACCTCAAAGTTAACGCGAGCGATGTCGCGGGCAAAAGCTAATCTTAATGTTTAAAGTAAAGTTGGGTTTTTTCGACCACTTATAACTCGAGAATGGCTGAAACTATTTCTATGGATTTTGATTATTTTAAACATTCGAAAATTTTACCCCCTCTTATTTCAAAATCCGCCAGACTAACATGCCTACTTTTTAAATTTCAAAAACGTAAATTTAAAAAAATACTGTCTCTTCTTAACAGCCTCCAATACAGCCTAATCAACAACAGTCCCGACACATTACACTACCCTTTCACCCCCATAAATCCCCCTTTCTCTGCACCGGACACAGAACTCCCCCTGCGCATTTAAATCATAATAAGTAACCCCCTAGTGCTGACCTTTTCACGAACAGGTCTTGAACACTCGTGCGACAAAGGAAACGTTTCTCAATGGGAAATGAACTTTCTAACAACGTCCTATAGCTTGAACTAGACTAAGTAATTGAGTCTGACTTTACTATTGTAAGTTTGTACTTTATGGTAAGTAAAAAGTTTTCTACATTCTGTGTGAAAAAGTTATTAATTACTTGCTTTCGCCCGCGGCTTCGCCCTTCACAGTTGCCCCTTGCGCCTTATTGATTTGTAATAGCAACGCTAAGTTTTCCCTTTTGTTCCCTCTTTCTCCTTCACATCCCACTTTTTTTTTTTAATAATTTAGCTTATGTCCGTCTCCTGGTTCCCAACTATCTATGTACCAAAATTCATAAAAATCGGTTTAGCCATTAAAGCGTGAAGAGGTAACAAACAAACAAACTCACTTTCGCTTTTATAATATTAAGTAAGGATGTAAAGATTCTAAGGGTTATAGCGTGATGTTATATATAGCTTAAAAAGTTCCACTTAAAATATACATAGTTTAGGGTTGGATAGCCAAAAAAAAGGGCTACCCAACACTTAAATATTTTTTCAATTCGACCCTGCAGTTATTGAGATTAGCACGTTTAACCAAACACTCTTCTGCTTTATAATAGAAGTGTAGATAGTATTGGTTTGTACGTATCTCATCTCACATAGCTCAGAATCCTGGCAGGATGTACTAAGACACAGCCACAGAGGCCATTCGGCCATCTGCTTAGGAGATATAGAAGTGCACAAGTGTGTGTGCGCAGGCACAGGTACACTCTCTGTTTCCGCCCTCTCATGGTCAGACAAAATGGCAATCCGATAGTACCGGAGAGAGATAAGCCGCAGACTCAATGGCAACCCCCTTTTTTGCGGATGGGAAATTATCAAATAACTTTGTCGGTTGTCATTTGTAGATCTTTGACAGTCGTTACAGGTAGTCAGTGTCCGAAAGTCTGGCAAACAGTCTTACCTAGGGGTATCGTATTAGCCAGTATTAACTGGGTTGTGGAGGCGGAGCGGTTGCGTTGTCAGACTTGTACTGACTAAAACCCACTCATGTTCCTTCTATTGCCCTTTATGTTCCGGGGCCGCGGTATCTCTTGCGAACAACCCACAACCCCGGCAGGCGGTCCATACAAAAATAAACTCATCAAGATCTGACATGTAAGTACATAACTCATTGAACCATTTAAATCTCAATATAATGATAGGGCTGTATGTTTGCACGCCATATACACGTATGACCAAATGTATTAAACCAACTCAATTTATTTATTTATTCATGTACACACAAAAAACATGATGGGAAAAAAATATAATGACAAAAAAGCACAAAGGTTCTGCTTATTTCATTTTGAAATCTCTTCCGGCAGACCTGCGATAGGACAGATTTTATGACTCAGTGTATAAAATATTAAATAAACACTAGCTTAACCTCTCAAAGACCGCCATTATTTACGTCAACTATCCGTCAAGCACCGACGGGCGGGCTCTTATCGTAAGCGTAATCAGCAACTTTTAACCCTGAAGTGAATGATTTAAACTCTTGACTGAGACTGGTTAAACTTTGAAGATGCATATTAACTTCAGAAGACCAACAGATCCCAATATTGTAGAGACATACCGCACTCGAATAACTTTCTAATTGTCACTTTATAGTTCCTTTGTCTAGCTCTACAGTAATAGGGTTAAGAAAGTTGAAGCTTCGTATGTTAGTGTCGGTTAAGTTGGGTAGCTCAATATTAACCGCCCCTCGGATTGATATTCAGGTTAAGTTTCCTTGGTTAGTCTGTGGATGGGTGACGACTATCCATTACATACCAAGTAACCTCCGTGCGTCGGAAAGATCTTTGACGTATCATGTAGTTTGTTGCTTGAAAATCTGACAAGCAACCAATTAAGGAGTATAACCTAGTATTGGGTTGTGGAGGTCAGATAGGCAGTCGCTCCATTTAAAATACTGGTTTTCAGCTGCATCCGGTGTTACTGGAAGCTAAACCCATATTTTTTGGGAAAAGGCTAAGCAGATGAGGATGTTAAAGTATGTAAGTGGTATAGAAAGGATTGGGATTTAATAATTATGCTGCCTTATAGGTTTAGCAGTCGCAAGCGCTTTTGTCAACAGGCCTCTTATAATAAGAGACTACAAAACTGTCAGGGACAAAAAATAAAGCAAGAGCACGACACGGTCGGGACGGGTGAACGCACGGTTAGTGATTGACTGCTGCGCTGCGTGTCGCGGGTTCGATTCTCACCCGGAGGAAATATTTGTATGGCCTACAGATAGTTGTTTCAGGTCTGGCTGTTTGTGTATACTCACAAAAACAGCCAAAGAATCTCTTTTAAATGTTTGTAAACGCACTTACGATACAGGATAAATTCCTAGAGTGGGGCAACGTTTTTTTATTAAAACAAAAGAGAGAAACGGAAAGAAAGAAAGAAAAGAAAAGTATTTGACTCGCACAGAAAAAAAAGTAAAACAAAATATTAAAAAAGGAGACATACAAGAAATAAATTAGCCGGGGCTAATTAACATATCTCCTTTTATATCCCCTCTATTGATTTTATCCATGTTAATTTGTATGTCTCCTTTTTTACGAGGTCAAAAAAGTCCCTATCAGCATGGTGCTGTAAAATTTAAAAAAAAATGTTACAGCGATGGTATTCAGAAAAGGTCCAACTGTATAACTGTGTAATGCACTGTACCCAATTAAAAAACCTTTCGGTAATTGTATGCTTGATGTTAGGTTATTTAAACCATTTCAGCATACATTACCGCTACAATATTAGACCTTAAAACCCAATACCTATCGTTGTTCAAAAGGAAGCAGAGTTGAATAGGAAATGGGCTTCCTAACCAGATGTCGTGTAGGACGAAACCGACTCCCGGTAGAAGTTGCACGCGACACTATTAACCAATTAGCCCCTAACTTGATCTATGTAGGTCTTTGATCAAAGGACATTGCTCTGCGCCCATAAACTGTTGGCCCTGAAGTCACGAACTTCAGAAAATGATGTATTGTATTCTCTATCATTAGCTTCCTTTATGATTTTACTATAGCTTATGCCTGCGGCTTCGCTCGCGTTAAATTCGGGATAAAACAGTTCCCCTTTCCTGATTTGCAGGTACCTGCCACCTGTAGTTTTTGCGAGTGGTAACTTAATTCATATTATTAACCTATTATGGTGGCCATTTTAGACCCCCAGGCAAACATCAATAAGCCGCGCCAGTAAAAAATATTTATTATTTATTGTAATAGCAATGCTAATTTTACCCTTTTTATCCCTCTTTCTCCCTCATTTAGACTGTTTTTTTTTAAATAGCCTTTTTCCGTCTCCAAAATTCATCAAAATCGGTTAAGCCATTTAAGCATGAAGAGGTAACAAACAAACAAACTGACTTTCGCTTTTATAATATTAAAGTACGGAAGTAAGGATAAGTGTAATGTTATTTTTCAGATATAAATATTTGTGATGCTTTGTAAGTTTTTATTTGTTATTTTGTGTACTATCGTTATTGCGACCATTTTCTATTTTATTTACTTCCTCTATCTGTTACCTTCACTGAATTCCAAGAATACGGCAAATAATCAAATCAGTTGGCTACAAACGTAAATTCAGCCAATCCCCTCAGGAGGCTCCCAAGGAGTGTTTGTACCGTTAACCTCGCATCAAGGGTTGTCGGTACCCATTAGAGGGTGATTAGGGTCATTCGTAGGGTCGAGGGTAGCACGCAAATCTACCCCGGAATGGTAATATGATGACTAGGGTGTTTGAAGATGTAATGATTTAATATCGTACTTGGGAAGAGATTTAGACGGTAACTGTAAAAAAGTAAGACCTAAAAAATTTGGACGGCATGGTTGGTGCAGTGACTGAGCGAGGTTCGATTCCCGCCCGCAACAAACATTTGTATGGCACACAAATAGTTGCTACAGGTCTGACTGTTTGTGTATGTGAGTTTAAATGTTTGTAAATTCACCCACGATACAGGAGAAATTCCTAGTGTGGGGCAACTTACTAATATTATGAAAGCGAAAGTGAGTTTGTTTGTTTGTTACCTCTTCACGCTTTAATGGCTAAACCGATTTCGATGAATTATGGTACAGATATAGTTGGGAACCAGGAGAAGGACATAGGCTAATACTTATGTTTTTTTTTTTTAAAGTGGGATGTGACGGAGAAAGAGGAAAGAAACGGGAAAACTTAGCGTTGCTATTACAAATCAATAAGGCGCTACCGAATTTAACGCGGCGAGCCAAGCCGCGGGCAAAAGCTAGTTTTTATATAAAAAAAACTAATTTAGTCAGTGTAATTTGACGGCACGGTTGGCGTAGTGGCTGAGTGATTGGTTTGATTCGATTCGATCGTGCTGCGACCCGGCGCAGCATCGTGGGTTCAATACCAATAGTTTTATGGCCTACAGATAGTTGTTCCTTTACCAGCAAAAGAAGAAACATGGATAAGTTTTAGTCACTACAAGTCTGACACTCCGTTCCACCCGCCCAGAGTGGAAGAAGTTTTTATTTGTATTTTCCATTCCAAAAAAAAAAACGTTTTTCAATAGAATACAAAAATTTTCCTTGCGGATCTCCGGTTAAATCCCTTTTAAATTACATGTATAATTGCAGTGCATAGCTTAAAAAAAAATGTATCTTTCGCAAGTATTGAGAACCACCTTTTATAACACGTTACACCTAACACCATGAAACAATAAACACAGTTTTATGTACAAAATATATTTTATACCATAATCTTCTTTACCAAAAACTGTTTACTGCAAAAATCTAAGTATAGTTGTCTAATATTTTCGCTGCAAACAATAAATATAGCTTTTCGCCAAAACCTGGCATGATAAACAGCTGACGCGAACGATATATCTAGTCATAACAAGATGGCGGCCAATGTAACGGTTGAAATATTCGGAATAAAGTTTGGGAGACGTGACAAGATGGATTCGACTTGATTTGACTTTGATACTGTTTGTTTCCTTGCTTGTTTTCGTTATTCGAGTTAGAGAGTTTGTATCAATATGCTTGGGACGTCTGGAGTCGCGTTAGTTTATCAAACCTTGTTTTTTTGCTGTAATTCTTTATTTTTTCGTTGCGTGACATGATTCATTTTGTGAATGGGAAATCACATCCAGGATCGAGGTCTGGATGTTTGTTACTCTTTCACGTCAAAACGGCTGAATGGATCTTGATTAAAGTTGGCACAGGGGTCAATTACAGTCTGGAATAACACATAGGATTTTTTTTCATTAGCTAGTAGTAAATAACTAGTTATGTAGATATACTTCAGTTAGTTTTATTTCAGTTTAGTTTTCCTACAAAGTTATCAAACAAGTGTTTATTTCATCCCGTACTTAGTAGCCAACAGTACAAACGAATAATTCAAACAAAAGAAGAAATCCTATATTATTATAAACAGTTTAAATAAAAACCTCATAACAAAACTCATCTTACAAAACTTCCTGATATTAAATCTGCATTTTGCGAAGCTTCCAAAAGTCTACCTTCAATATTAATATCACATTTCACGGGAGACGCTACCTCACAAAAATTCAAATACCTTTCGGATAACAAACATCTTGAGAAGCTGAAGTGTTCTTTGGGTGAAGGCTACAGGGTCCACTTTAGGTTGTCGTTAGGGGTAAGAGCGCAAGGTCGAGTATGTGAGGGATGAGTCCAAGTGTAACGGCCTCTTGAAAGAGAATCGTGGCCTTTATAATGACCTGGTGTTTATAGGAGCAGTCATTAGTGGCACTGGCCTTCTTTGACGGGTCTTTCGGGATGTATGTCAGTAAATGCGTCATTATTGTACTTGTACTTACCCGCCGCGCTTGCCTAGGTTGGTCTATGGATGGGTGACCACCCATTATTTACGTAGTTTTCTCTGTGTCTCGGAAAGCACGTCAAGCTGCGTTAAGCATTTGTAGAGATTTTTGACAGTCGTTACAGTATCTGTGTCCGGAAAGTCTGACAACCATTATTACCAAGGGTACCGTAGTATGCAGTTACTAACTGGGTTGTGGAGGTCAGATAGGCAGTCGATCCATGTAAAATACAGGTATTCCGCTGCATCCAGTTATACTAGGAAACCGACCCTAACAAAGTTGAAAAAGTCACCATAGTCAAATTCCTAGTTAAGGTCAAAGTGCGAGGGTAGCCACATTGAGCAATGGGTAGATCACCGTCCGTCCGTCTATTGACGGCATGCCATGCAGAGATGTCAGCAAAGCAGAGGGGTTTGCCAGACCCACCGCCTGTCGGGGTTGCGGGTTGTTCGAAAGAGATACCGCGGCCCCTAAGCGTAAAGGGCAATAGAAGGAACTTAGGTGGGTTTTAGTCAGTACTTGGCTTGACACTCCCCCCCGCTCCGCCCGGAGTGGGGAAAGTTATTTGATGATTTCCCACCCACAAAAAAACACCTCGCCTTTATTATAAAGACATAGAGCCCTTTTTGTAACCTTCTCAAACCGATTCCACGTCTGGCATGGCCACTACCTAAGTATGAATGCTTCACCGTCTTAAAGAATGCCAAACTGGACATCTTTTCAATCTTGACAACCTTGAGAAGATACATCGTGAAAAAGATAAAAAGACTTTACGAAAACGTATTTGATGTAGATGCAAATACGATTTCCCGTTGGCCTTCGTATGATTTCGAGATCCTATGAAACTCACAAGCCTATATATTCTTTACAGAGACTTCCTTAAATCTTTGACCTTGACACATCCAGGTTACGACAATATCCACCGGCAGGGGGCGTTGTTGTCGCCACTGAAGAGACAAACTTTTTGCTTCTTTGTTGCCATGTTTTCGAATAAATAGAGAAAGTTTGGAGAGTGAAGAATCTATTTATTTTGGCACTGTCGTGTAATGAATAATGCTGTTTGGGATTTTATGGGACTCGCCCTGAAGGAATTTTTCTTTTATTTGTGTTTTTGTCAGCAGATTAAATTATAACTTGTTAGTCTAAGGGGCTCTTTTTTCGGATGGGAAACCATTAAATGACTTCGCCGGGTCTGGGCGGAGTGGGAGGAAGTGTCAGACTTGTACTGACTAAAACTCATCCATGTTCCTGCTTATGCTCTGTGTGAACTAGGACCGTTATGTCTCATTCGAACAACTCACAATACCAGGCAGTGGACCTGGCAGGCCCCCCTTTGCTTTGTAGACTTTCTCTTCTTTCTTTC
The DNA here is from genome assembly GCA_958449745.1 of Ochropleura leucogaster. Classification (NCBI taxonomy): domain Eukaryota; kingdom Metazoa; phylum Arthropoda; class Insecta; order Lepidoptera; family Noctuidae; genus Ochropleura; species Ochropleura leucogaster. Next base: position 16,784,292 of record OY288212.1, read on the forward strand.
TTCTTTGGAATTTCTTTGAAGTGCGCGTGGAACACGAACGCGCCGTCGACACGGCCTGTCGTTACTAGACGGATGGACGTGATCTGTCCATTAGTTTATTTATTCTATATTTAAGAATATATCAATGAACGATACTGATGGTGAAATCCTTACTAATATTATAAATGAGTTTGTTTGTTAGTTTGTTAGTTACCTCTTCACGCTTTAATGGCTAAACCGATCTTGATGAATTTTGGTAAAGAGATAGTTGGGAACCAGAAGATGGACATAGGCTAACATTTTTTTGAAAAAAGTGGGATGTGAGGGAGAAAGAGGAAAGAAACGGGAAAAGTTAGCGTTGCTATTACAAATCAATAAGGCGCTACCGAATTTTACGCGAGAGAAGCCGCGGGCAAAAGCTAGTTAATTATATTTTCGATTTTAAAACTACCTCTAGATAACTTCGTATTCTGTAGAAGTCGCGGTCAGTTTATGGATGGGTGATAATTCTTAATATATTATAAAAAATCATGATCAGTCATGAATACGTTTTTCCAAACTGACTTGCAACTAATCTAAGGATAGAACACAATCATACACAAATCAATTTTCGATACTTTTTTCGCTATTTAGATCACTCATCCAAATATAGGATGAAAGAGACATAAGACATTTAATTAAAAACAAACAAACATCTGTTCCATAAAATTTTACAGTGGTGTTGCACTTTTGTAGGAAACGGCTCTTTCAGAGCGCTTGCAGAGCATTAGGTTCTGGGTTCCATTCCCGGGTCAGCTAAAATGTTATCGAGTTTTTCCATCGGGTATTTCTCGGTATCAGCCTGGATTTGAGCCCTGTTGATGGCAATACGGTCAGCCCTTTTTACATGGAATTTACAAACCAGGCGAAATTTTGGTGTACTATTCGTTAGGTAGGATAACAGCCCCGATTTATGTTATGAACCTGTTCTTCCAGCATTTAGGCAAAAAATACTTGCAGAACTGTATAAAAAATACAAACAAAATAATCTCAGTGTCCCCATAACTTCTAATTGAGTACCAACACCCACAGGTCGTTTGCCCCTTTCATTAGAACCCCGGGGGCAAATGGACTGTACTACGACTTAGCTGATAAATTAACTAGTTACAAGACAACGCCCCCAGAACACGTTCCTCTTTGAATTTGGCTCATGTATGATGTATATGTGTGTGAATATGTGATGTGGGAAATTATGTCTATTTTGAATTTGAGCGAAATTGAATATTTTGACATAGAACTCCACATATGAGGCCCCTTCGATTTTATAAAGACCTAGCTTTCGTCTGCGGCTTCGCCCGCGTTATATTTGGGGTCACACATTTCCCCTTGCGCCTTATTGATTTGTAATAGCAACGCTAAGTTTTCCCTTTTCTTCCCTCTTTCTCCCTCACATCCCACTTTTTTAAATAAAAATTAACCTATGTCCGTCTCCTGGTTCTCAACTATCTATGTGCCAAAATTCATCACAATCGGTTTAGCCATTAAAGCGTGAAGAGGTAACAAACAAACTCACTTTCGCTTTTATAATATTAGTAAGGAAGTAAGGATTAGCTTTCGCTCGCGACTTCGTCCGCGTGTTATTCTTACTTTAGGCTAACGCTAACTTTAAACCGCGTGATGATCGAAAAAAATGTTCTGTCTCTCCCCTTTTCTTCCCTCTTATTCAACTTTTTTTAACCTATGTCAGTCTCCAGGGTCCCAACTATCTCTGTACCAAAATCGGGTTGGCCATTTAGGCGTGAAGACGTAACAAACAAACTCACTTTCGCTTATTACATTAGATAGGATTTTAAAAATCGCGTAACAAACAAACAACAATAAAAAAGTACAGTCGAATTGAGGACCTCCTCCTTTTTTAAGTCGGTTAAAAATCATCAGTAGTTTAAAAAAACACTTTTATTTTAGTTTATTAATTTTAGTTTAATTTATAATTAGTTTAAACAATAAAGTAGTTCTTATTAAAGAAAACATTAAATAAAAAAAAAAACACTTGTTAATATTGTTTCAATTCACCCCGTATTTCTGGCTGATTCATTCATACATATTCAACCAAACTAAAAAAATAAAATAATAAATAAATATCTTGGGACAACTCACACACGGCTATCTGATCCCAATCTAAGCAGAGCTTGTGTTATGGTAACCAGGCAACTGATATACATACTCATATAATTTATAAATACATACATATTATAGATAAATCACACCCAGACACAGAACAAACAATCATGCTCATCACACAAAGTTTGTCCTGGGTGGGAATCGAACCCACGACCTCCGGCTCAGCAGTCAGGGCCACTAACCACTAGACCAACAGGCCCGTCAAACTATTTATAAACTAACCCAAATCAACCCTAGAATCACAATCACATTTCTAGTCAAACTCAAAGATAAGCACTAGACTATATTGAAGTCTAACTATAGCTTCGCAGCACAAAATACCCTCTTTGCAACAGATAATGCTTTCGCAAACCCTTGACGGAAACTACCAGTTACTTATCATACCGCTGAAGTAGCGTTGAGGAAGTCTATTGTCCCATATGTACCTACCCTTGTTGGGGACTTCGGCCCATTGTGACCTGTTATATCTGAAATGACGCTAAATGGGTAACCTGATAGCCGTTTAGTGGTAAATGGATGTCTTTGTCTCGGTAATGTGTTTTTGGTTTTGTATTGTGATAGGCAGTTGTTTTTTCACGTGATCTGTTTTTACATTGTAATAGATGTTCTAAGAAAAATCTATGGAAATAGGTATTGATGGATGTTATAGTAAATTACAGTTCCATTAAATCCTACCAGCCTCAAATAGATGTCAGGGCCACCGCCTAGGGAGAGAACATCAGGCTAACACAGCCGCCGCGGGAGACGCCCAGGGCGCCGGGCGCCGTGAGACGACTCCCGGCCACCGTAGATGCGGGCCTGTGGACGGCTGAGCAATGGGTAGCTCACCGTCCGTCCGTCGATTGACGACAGGCCGTGTCGACGACGCGTTCGTGTTTCACGCGCGCCTCAAAGAGAGTCAGCAAAGCAGAGGGGCTTGCCAGAGCCTCCGCCTGCCGGGGTTGCGGGATGTTCGAAAGAGATACCGCGGCCTCGGAACGTAAAGGGCAATAGAAGGAACATGGGTGGGTTTTAGTCAGTACAAGTCTGACATGCCCCCCCGCTCCGCCTAGAGCGGGGGAAGTCATAGGATGATTTCCTGCCCATGATGATTTCCATGCCCCCCGCTCCGAAGTTACCTATTTGATGTTTTTTTTTTTTTCGCAAAAAAAATGTATTACCAAATAGGCATACAAACAGAAAGAACAGTTGTTTCCAAATAGTTACAGACAAAAAAGGTACTAAAAGACTATAAGGTATTATATATACCTAGTATATGGTATTTACTTGAGACCATAACTAAGTTAAAAAAAAAATAACAGTCAATAGTAATTCATAGTTTCACTCTTGTAGCAAATATCAATTGACAAAAAGACCGCTAGCAAAAACGAATTAAAAACTAAAATTCTGTATCGCGCTATTAAAGTTAAGGGACTTGAGTTCAAATACCGATGTGATTTTTCAATTCATATAGGATATTTTTTTACTCTTTCACGTCAAAACGGCTGATCGGATCTTGATTAAATTTGGCACAGATGTAGATTATAGTCTGGAATAATACAAAAAATACTTTTTTTTTACGATCATCACGCGAGCGAAGTCGCCAGCTTTCTGAATTACGTGACCATTCGCAAAATGGTCAAAAAGTGACAAATGACTGTGTTGTGACTATGTTTAGAATTTTAAGGTAATTCTTATTATGATTATGATTCTGGTAAAGCGGAATACAGGACCCAGGACTTATAATGAATCACCTGCTTAGCCTTTTCCCAACTAGGGCCTTTTTTTTTTCGGGTGGGAAAGCATCGAATGACTTCCCCCGCTCTGGATGGAGCGGATGTCAGACTTGTACTGACTAAAATGTTCCATCTATTGCCCTTTACGTTCCGGGGCCGCGGTATCTCTTTCGAACTACCCGCAACCCCGGCAACAACCCGCAACCCCGGCTCTCAACTACGGCTAAAGTTGAAAAAGGAGGATCCTCAGACCCGACGGGAGATGTGCCTGGTGAGCTATCCGATGGTTGTAGTCACTAATTAATAACATCAGTCTATTACCCAGTTCCCCAAGTTCCTTTTACCCATAACCTTTGACCAACTTGACATATTATTCTATACTCTATATGCCTTCGTTTTCACGTAATACTGGTCGAGAATCCTCCAAAGCTTTCTCATCGTCAAATAAAAAATGCGGGATTATATAAGTTTCATAGTAAAGATACTTGAGTCAAAAGTTCCAGAAGTATGCAAAATACTTCCATTATTATGGGCTGTGTGAACTTTTCTTCTTAAAAGTATAAAATGTTATGAATTTCGTACCATTTTCTTGATACATTTTTTGACTAAAAATAGTTTATCGTGTGGTTCTGGGTTTGATTCCCGGGTTGAGTAAAGTGTTATTGAGTTCAGGATTTGTGTTTGATAACAATCCTTACTAATATTGTAAAAGCGAGAGTGAGTTTGTTTGTTACTTTAAAAAAAAGTGAGATAAGGGGCAGAAAGACGGCAGAAAAGGGGAGAGAAAGATTTATTTTTCGAATATCACGCGGGTTAAAGTTAGCGTTAGCCCAAAGTAACTATGCCACGCGGATGATGTCGCGGGCGGAAGCTAGTAGACTATATACCCTTCTTACATGGGACTTAAACATAATTGGCGAATTGTAGGTGTACTATATATGGTAGGTACCTACACCTCTACCATTTCCACTTGGAAAATACCAAGCGTGAAGTTACGTTTGTCACACAGTAAATGATTTTTTTAATGAAGTTTGTAGGAAGAAGGTTATCTAATCTACCACATTTACAATCGGCCTCAAAAAATCGTACCACTGAAAAATGTTTCTGAATTTTTTCACATTACCGAAAACAATTGCGTACAAAAAAACTTAGTTAATTAGCCTAGTAGTAAATCAATAGGTTTTCTAACAGAAGCGATATATTATTAACTAATCTATAAATAGTTTATTAAAATATTATTAGCCCAAGAAACGAGTTAAGGAAATCATCAAGTAATAAAACGTCCTAATTAACTCGGCTCGAATAATCGTAATTAATTAAAAGCTTCTCCTTACGGAATCTATACTTCAATGAATTAGATATTAAGATAGAAATAGATCATTATCTACCTAGCCTTTTTCCAACTATGTTGGGGTCGGCTTCCAGTCTAACCGAATGCAGCTGAATACTAGTATTTTACATGGAGCAACTGCGTATCTGAACTTCACAACCCAGTTAGTACTGGGTAATACGTACAAAGGTCCATTGGAAGGATCAAGTGCGGGAACCGCCCCCCCCCCTTCGAAGAAGCGGGGTCCACATAAAGAAGAAGAAGACTTTGTAAAACGATATGCCTTAATAAAACTGGTTGTTAGTCTGTTGGGACACTAACTGTATCTGTAACGACTGACAATGATAGCGGGTACCAACAGCTTAACGTGTATGTAACGAGCGGTCACCCATCCACAGACCAACCTAGGTAAATGCAGTTTGACTGACGCAAGGGCAAAAACTACAGGTAGCAGGTACCTGTAAATCAGGAAAGGGAACTGTGTTACCCCGAATTTAACGCGAGCAAAACTGCGGGCAAAAGCTAGTTGACTATAAATTATTTAGACTAGGTAATTGACAAACAATCCATTGCCTTTCCCTACCTTTTCCATACGATTAAACCCAAGTTGCAAACTCAACATCACTTAGACAATGGCAACCCACAACATCGTTACTCCTTTTGTTCCCTCCATAAAGGCCCGTTACCACGGACAACTCAAAGCCTGTCAATACCACTCCACCCCCTACAACCCCCACAACCCCCCACTTCTCCAAGCTTGTCGCTTGTCGCGAGTGCAGTTGACAGGCGATCTAGATTGGATAGATACACGCGGCGATGCAAGTGGGGCGCTGGCGCATACAACACGGTGACAGCGAGTTGGGGGGGCTTTATTTATTCGTTGAATAGGCTAGTTTTGTTTGTTTGTTTGATTAAATTATAGTTGAGTAAAGAGATTAGTTTCTACCTAGTCTCGTAAAGCTTGATAAACCGTTGGTTAAAGTTGTTATTTTGTAGATTTTTGACAGTCGTTACAGGTAGTCAGTAGCCCGGAACTCTGAAGACAAGTCTGACCATGGGGTATCGTATTAACTAGTTCTAACTAGAATATCGAGGTCAGATTAGCGGTCGCTTCGTGTAAAATACTGGTACCTTCAGCAGCATTATTTTAGATTGGAAGCCGACCCATACATAGAATAAAAACCGGCCAAGAGCGTGTCGGGCCACGCTCAGTGTAGGGTTCCGTAGTTTCCCGTCCGTCACAATAAGTGTTCTCAGTTATGAGGCCAACCGAACAATTCGGTAATACCCGATCCAATGTAATAAGTACCTACAGCGCCATCTCTCGGGGAATTGGGTTACTAATTAATACAAAGACGTGCAATTTCGGTGGTAATTTTGGATTGCGAGAACCGATTTCAATAATCCTTTTTTTGTTTGAAAAAAGATACGTTCAGGATAATAAAATATGTAAACAAAGTTACAAAAAATACTTGCATATACGATTATACTACAAACTTAGTCCAGAAATTATTTTGTACAACTTTTTGTCTTTTTTGTACAAAAACTGTTGTGTCAATCAAGTTCAAAATGATTTTCATAGAAAGTCCTTATAAAGTTCTACTTTTCAGATTTTTTCCATATTTTCTAAACTTATGGTTCAAAAGTTAGAGGGGGGGAGGGACACATTATTTTTTACTTTTAGAGCGATTATTTCCGAAATTATTGACATTATCAAAAAATTATTTTAGTAAACCCCTATTCATTTTTAAATACCTTTCCAAAAATATATCACACGTTAGGGTTGAAATTAAAAAAAAAATCACTTCCCACTTTACATATAGGGTAGCCACCCTAATAAAACATTTTTTTCAAATTTTTATTTTACCACTTTGTCGGCGTGATTGATATACATATTGGTACCAAATTTCAGCTTGCTAGTGCTAACGGTCACAGAGATTAGGCGAGGACGGACGGACGGACGGACGGACAGACAGACATGGCGAAACTATAAGGGTTCCTAGATGACTACGGAACCCTAAAAAGGCTAGGCAGAGTTTTTTTTTTGAAATATGTATCGAGATGACCTAGACTTGCATAAACGAAAGCTGGTTCGAGGTACTTCAAGAAAGTAGTAACCTGAAAGGATATGGGGAAATCATTGTCAGTTTGTAGCATTTTTAAGTTACGTACCATTTGAAAAACGAATATTTTCATCCAAGTAGTAGGGATTCCCTAAATCCCGAATTTATGGCAGAAGAAATTTATCTCAAACGATTATGAAGTATTCCAAAAATACCTCAATTTCTCTAATAAGCCAAAAGTAACCAATTATTTAGACCAACCCGTAGAAAAAATAACTAGAAACATAAATCAAGTGGAGTTCCCCTAACTTCCCTATTTTTCTTATGGGAAAGTAACTTTTCCTGATAAAGTAGTACTCTGCGACGTTCATTAGTGCTAGGGTCAAGTAATTAATGATATTATACTTCTGAGGAATAAGTAGAATTCTATGTTTTCAGTAATTGAAGGAACTTGTTGGTACTTACGTTTCTATAGTACGGCCAACGAGAAGCGATACCAAATGTAAACAAAACCCATGCTAAAACCCCATCTAAAATGGCCGCCCGAATGTTGGCGAACCCGTCTTAACGCTGTCATGTTTTTGCCGGGAGAACGAGACATTACGACAAAGGCACAAGATGGAAAGAACTAAATATTAGATTGTCAACGCCACAGTTATTCTATAGGTTAATGACCTTTCGTATCGCTTCTCGTTGGCCGTACTAAAGGTGGATTTAGTTTTTAGGTTAATAGATCACGTTTAATCTCGGAAACGTGTGGAGGTGTCAAGTTGAAATGAAAACCTTATACTCAAGTCTGTTTTCTTTTGGAGCTTTGAAAAAATGAACCCTCTAAGTCGATGCAGTCAAACGATAAGGCCGTTTATGATGCCAATTTGTACGAAACCCTTGGTGAGCGAGTCTGACTGGCACTTTAGCGGATTTTTTATGGGAAAACCAACAACAGTATACTAGATAGAAGGGACTCCGACAATTGTAACACTTTTCTATGTTATATTATCAGTTTTGTGTTCACCATCGTTAATCCTTACTGATATAATAAAAGCGAAAGTGAGTTTGTTTGTTTGTTACTTCTTTACGCCTTAATGCCTAACCCGAATTTGACGAATTCTGGTACAGAGATAGTTGGGACCGTGGAGACGGAAATACCTTAATTTAAAAAAAATAGTGAGGCATGCGAGAGAAAGAGGGAAGAAAAGGAAAAACTTAGTTTTGCTATTACAATGAATAAGGCGCAAGGGTAAAAACTACAGGTAGCAGGTACCTGCAAATCAGGAAAGTGTGTGAACTGTGTTACTCTGAATCTAACCCAAGCGAAGCCGCGGGCAAGAGCTAGTTTAAGGAAAAAATTGCTGTTGGATACATTTTGACAATGTCTGTATTGCAGTTTTGTAGGAAACAATTGTTTTTTTTTAATTCTCTGTTATAATGGCGCTTGCAACAGCATCGAATATCGGATCTCACAATAGCTTATAGTCAATTTTAGTTATTAAACTTCATATAAGTTGCATGCCGCGTTTCCACATCACTACCGAACCTAGGAAACAGCTAAAATTGAGTCTAGATTTCCAGATTTCCCCTGACGCCCTCCCAACTTACCGACATAGCACATAAAATAGTTTCACTAGCAAATCGATTCAAAAACTTATAATGTACCTATTGTGGAGAGTTTTCTCTCCTCACATCCACGAAGAGGCGATCGGCGGCGACAAATGGGAAGCGGTCACTTTCTTCTGCGAAGCAGTTATGCTAGCGAAGGTAGTGGGATGGGTTTTGAAGTAGGGAACCTCCAACCAACGCAGCCACCAGAGACGTTCCGGGCGTCGGGTGCCGCGAGACGACTCCCGGCCAGCGCAGATGCGGGTCTGTGGACGGTGAGCAATGGGTAGCTCACCATCCGTCCGACTACTGACGACAGGCCGTATCGAAGGAGCGTTAGTGTTAAAAGTGATGTTAGCAAAGCCTACCAGAGCCATCGTCTGCCGGGGTTGTGGGTTGTTCAAAAATGATACCGCGGTTCCGAAACATAAAGGGGAAAAGAAGGAACAGAGATGGCTTTTAGTCAGCAAAAGTCTGACACTCTATGCGTCCAGAAGAGGAGAATTTTTTTGCTAATTTCCCATCCATAAAAAAATATAGTACTGATAGAATATGTGCGGCAATCGCTTCATCAATTTTCACTCAGAATAGTAACATCTTATGAAGAGTGGTATAAGATTGTTCGTCACATTCAGTGGATTAAAAAGTCCATTGAATTTCACTGATCTCTTATGCCCTTATTCAGTGAGGCGGGGTCGGGGCAGGCAATAAAGGAGATGGCATGACGCACTGGACAGGAATAGAAGGAAGACGCGCGGCTTCGCCAGAGAAACGGTGGTGGACGGCTTTTGCCCAGGCGTAAGGCTCAACTTGTACCGGTTTCAATTGAACTGTGTGTTCAATTATTTAAAAAAAAAGTGGAAAAGTGGGAGATGAGGGAGAAAGAGGGAAGTAAAGGGAAAACTTAGCTCTGCTATTACAAGTCAATAAGGCGCAAGGGCAAAAACTGCAGGTACCTGGTTCCTGCAAATCAGGAAAGGGGAACTGTGTTACCCCGAATTTAACGCGAGCGAAGCCGCGGGCAAAAGCTAGTGATATTATAAGGAATACGATGGGGTCGCTAAGAGCCTTATCACTGGAGGGTGAATTTTAGAATTTGAATTCATTTGTTCAGGGTTCCGTAACAAAAAGGTGTCAGGGGAAATCCTGTTGATAACATTGAACCATTTATAACCCATTACATTTCAAAGGGTAGGAAATAACTGTTAAAATAGACATTGTACAGTTGTACCTATACAGGGGTTCACTTAAGGGTTGTCAATTAGGCGGGAGCTTGGTAGAAACCTTTTTAGAAACTTGCCTTTGCCCCGACTCCATTCTAGTAATATTCTTATTAGTCCATTTGTGAAATGTTACATTTTTAGGCCTTTTTTATTTTTCGGGTGGGAAATAATCAAATAACTTCCCCCACCCTGGGCGGAGCGGGGGGGAGTGTCAGACTTGTACTGACTAAAACCCACCCATGTTCCTTCCATTGCCCTTTATGTTCTGGGCCCGCGGTCCACTAGATCAAAGAGATAGAGAGTCTTCGCTATATAAATTGCAGTTGTTTTGTACGACCATGTAAATTTTCTGTGAGACAGCCCTATTTACACCTGACCGAAGTACAGTTAAATATTTCATACGGATGCAAATCATATTTCCATTTCGACCGTAGTTGGACTAAAATGTGAGAGAGGTTGTGTTCGGTATGATTTAGTGGGGATGGAATGAACTGGGGATTTTTTATACCGTTTTTTTTTTAAATAAAGAGTTGAAATATTTTTAGAACTTAGTTGTGGTAAAACCGTACTATCCACATTATTCATATCTTTATTTCGTGTTCTTCTCCGTACGTATATATAAGTTAAAATATAAAATTCTTATATTCGTTTATTTATTTCTAATTTAGAATACGAATCATTGCTATTTAATTACCTAACTATGTTCATTTATAATATTTTATATATGTGTAGGTTATATTATCTGTGGTTTAGGTAACCAATTTCAATATCAAATCACATAATAAAATATAATTTCAATATTCATAAAGTATTTAGGCCTTTAAAAGCTTATCTTTGTTTATGATAAAAAAAACAATAGTAATATTTATCAAACAACCAGGATGCACTATTTGTAGAAATAAAGCACTAGTGTGTGCAATACACTGCATTCTGAACTTACAATAGTAGTGCATGACTTAAGTTCAGAATGCAGTGTCACACTAGTGTTTTTTTTTTCTACTAAGTGGGTACTAAAAGGAAAAGGGCCAGTTATCAAGTACTAGCTGTTCCCCACGGTTTCACCCGCGCTGCTCAGCACCTGTTGGTCGTAGCGTGATGTTATATAGCCTATAGCCTTCCTCAAGAAGTGGACTATCCAACACTAAAATAATTATCCAATTCCAACCAGTAGTCCCTGAGATTAGCGCGTTAAAACAAACAAACTCTGCAGCTTTATAATATTAGTATAGATTTGTATTAATAAGTGTTTATTTTGACCCCGACAACCTTCTGATACACAGTGTATAATAAATGTCAACACAACGAAGGAAAACCCTGGATAAATTCCCCATAAAAATCCTTCATTAAAACTCTTTTTGCCGATAAGAAAACCCCTTGGGTTTCGGATTTTGACATTATAATTCTGTTTACCAAGTCTTAAAATATAAATAGCCACAATTCTCGGAACAACTGAAATAGAACTCTGACAGCAAACGATTGGATTCGATTTACCGTATCAATCCGATTGCACATTAACAAATTGAAATGGAACACGGATGGCGGCCGATCGACTTGTAGACTACGTAATGGAAACGTGAAACATGTACCTAATGACGTCACATCTCCAACCCAACTCAATGACGTCGTTACAGCAATAGGTAAAAGGGATTTAATTTTGCAGATATTTGCTGACGATAAAAATATGTCAAGTTCATTTGAACTTCAACTCTTCTTTTATGGCTTTTGTGGACGAGAGATACCACAATTGACGGGCCTCTTGGTCTAGTGGTTAGTGGCCCTTACTGCTGACCCGGAGGTCGTGGGTTCGATTCCCACCCAGGACAAACTTTGTGTGATGAGCATGATTGTTTGTTCTGAGTCTGGGTGTGATTTATCTATAATATGTATGTATTTATAAATTATATAAGCATGTATATCAGTTGTCTGGTTACCATAACACAAGCTCTGCTTAGCTTGGGATCAGATAGCCGTGTGTGAGTTGTCCCAAGATATATTTTATATATATTTATTTAATTTTGTCAATAACACGTGTGCTGGTAATAAACTATCAAACGCAGGAGAATATTTAGCAAGTAATTAAAAAAATATAAAAACAATAAAACAAGTCCTTTTGTGTTTGAATTTTTATTGCAAATCTTGATACGGGTTTTCACTAATAGATGGCGTTGGTAGTTAGGTAGGTAGTAGGTTTTTTCGATTGGGAAATCAACAAATAATTTCTTCTGCTTTGAAAAAAAAGTGATCGCAATGACAAACAGAACTAGTGCTTTTCCGCTCCGTAAAGGGCTCATTTTCTTTTAAAAGGCGAGATTCTCGAGTCTAGAGATTCGTTCGCCTGGATTTATCCAGACATGTCGATTGTCGGGGTTTATGGCCTCCCATCTGGACTAGGGCTGGAATTAGCAGCAACAAAAATACATCATCTGTGAAAATGTTAACCGTCTAACTATCACGTTCGTGAGATACAGTCTGGTGACAGACGGGCAGACGGCCAATCAGCGGAGTCTTAGTAATCCTCCCCTTTTTCCCATTAAACTGTCGCTTCACATCGGGCAATTAACAAAGTACCAAAGTAATGACGACACGGTTGGCGCAGTGGTTGAGCGATCGACTGCTGCGCTGCGGATCGCGGGTTCGATCCCCGCACGGAACAAATATTTGTAGTTGTTCCGGGTCTGGCTGTTTGTGTATGTGAGTTTAAATGTTTGTAAACGCACCACGACACAGGAGAAATTCCTAGTGTGGGGCAACGTATTAAAAAAGGAACCTTACTCTCCAAAGTTCTGGACCGAGCAACACGAATCGTGAAACTAACCCCCGAATACTGAAACGTCACTCAGAATTTGAGGGCCGCTTAACATTTGAGCAGCTCTTAAACTTTAGATTTTGTATTGTCGAGTTGATTTTGTATTAAGTGGTACTTAAATTTTGAGTGACGTTTCAGTATTCGGGGTTAAGTCTCATTCCAAATTTCCATTGTTGACTTACTAAGTTATTGTTATATCAACAGAAATTATAGAAACTATCGAGAACAGTATCTGTTGCTAAGAAAACTTGCTGAATCCACAACCATCACAATTGATTATGTAGTTTGATGTAGATTTGTAGCCCGTAATCGAGATCGTAAGGAAGGGGGTGGGGGGCCGGGGTTGCGGGTTGTTCGTAAGAGATACCGCGGCCCCGGAACGTAAAGGGCAATCGAAGGAACATGCGTGGGTTTTAGTCAGTAAAAGTCTGACATCCCCCCGCTCCGCCCAGAGCGGGGGAAGTCATTTGATGATTTCCCACCCGAAAGAAAAAAAAAGCGAAGGGTGGAGGGGGGGGGGGGGCGTCAAGTATGAACCCAGCTCTGGTTTTTTGGATTCATGTATAGTAATTTTTTAATTTGTTAATTTTTGTTTCTCGTTTTACGTTTGAGATTTTATAATTTCGTTATGTATTTTTGTAAATTATAATTTATTTATTGTGAAAGCGAGGACTTATTTAATTTCTTTGTTTTTTGACGATTATCTTGTAGTATGGGTACCTACTGTAAGTGACCTACCCAAATGTCCTTTATTGGTATTGTTCGTCGTGTCGTTGAGCTCTTCAGTTGTGAGTCCAGCTACACGAAAACCGAAAAATGTTTGCACTGTGGTCCACTCAAATCTGTGTGGTGCTTTCTTAAAAAAGACCATTTCAGACACTAAGCTGCATAGTCCTCATGTAAGTTGACTAAGATTTTTGTCTGGACCTTAAAAGAGACTATGACCTTCCAGTTTGTTTCGGCATTTCCTTCTCAGAGTAGTCGGGTACGATACACTGACCTCATCTAGTTTTTAAAAAATACGACGTATAAATGTTTTTTAAATACCTACTTTCTAAATAAATATCCTTTATAAACTCAATATCTTTATTGCTTTACCATAATCTGTACTTAGGAGGTAGTTTTAATAATAATGAGATCATTATGGTCCCTGTAGGGCACAGCAAAAGGGTAGAGGAGAGGAAGCTCTGTTTTATAATATAGTTGCTATTTATTACAATTATTTTTAGAAATGTGTTTTCTTATGCATTTACCTATACAGGGTGGCCAGTTGATAGACGTCCAAAGAAAAAAATTAGATGCCTTATGCTAAGGGGTACCCGAATTACCCCCATGTATGTTCCGCGATTATTTGTAGTTTAGGAGCTAGAATTTTTTTAAGTACTATTTTCAAAATTTTCACCTAACATTGGTTTTTATTTTTTATGTCTTTATTCCTATCATTTTTAGATATTCTTTTTTGTGGAAACTATTAGCGATAACAATAGCTACCATGCAAAAAAAATCCGTTTGCCTAGGCATTGTAGAACTTACCACAAAATTAGTCCAAAGTTCAAAATTACCATTAGAGTTCGATAATGTAAAATGTTCAGAGCCCAAAAAAAAAATAAGTTAGGGGTGCCAGAGATTTCTAAATGATCTTAAAAACTTCTATGGACCTTCAACAGACAAAATCGGTAAAAAAATATAGAGCTTGATCGGGGATTATTTCCTGTAATTAGCGTTGATAGCAATAAAGGTATTTTTACAGTTTTTGTTATAATTTGGGATTTCTTTATTTTTGACACTTTTATGATAAAAAATACGGTAGATAGTTTACAAATTTCATTAAAACACGTTATAAAAGGTTCTCAAAGTGCCGCCTTACCACAGAAATGCACAATCTACATCTACGGAGGAAATTGTCTTTTGGTTGTAAACCATGTCTCGTCTCAGTGTTAAGTTAACGTCTGACAGCAAAATTGGTAATTTTTCAAGAACTCTTTGTAGGTGGCTCCATCGAGCTTGGACAGCGGTCTGGCTATGGATTGTCCATAGTCCGCTATCGAGAATCCTCATTCCGTAAGACCATAAAATTTTCAACACCACTTCAGTGTGAACATGTGGTCCGGCGTTCTCAACGGTGAACTACCAATTAGTTTACCACCACCATTCGAGCTGCCGTCCAGGCTCGTGATGGTACGCACGGGACACTAACAATGAGGAAGAGCTAAAACGGAAAATTGAAGAAGCGGGAAATGTGGCGGGCCTGTTGCTGTAGTGGTTAGTGGCCCTGACTGCTGAGCCGGAGGTCGTGGGTTCGATTCCCACCCAGAACAAACTTTGTGTGATTTTTTAACTTTGTCTGGTTACCATAACACAAGCTCTGCTTAGCTTGGGATTAGATAGCCGTGTGTGAGTTGTCCCAAGATATTTATTATTTATTTATTTAATGTTGTAAGAAGTAACAGTGAAGCCTTTAGACTTTAGACAACTAAAAGACTATTTCCTTCGTAGATGTAGATTGTGCATTTCTGTGGTAAGGCGGCACTTTGAAAACCTTTTGTAACGTGTTTTAATAAAATTTGTAAACTATCTACCGTATTTTTTTATCATAAAAGTGGCAAAAATAAAGAAATCCCAAATTATAACAATAACTGTAAAAATACCTTTATTGCTATCAACGCTAATTACAGGAAATAATCCCCGATCAAGCTCTATATTTTTTTACCGATTTTGTCTGTTGAAGGTCCATAGAAGTTTTTAAGATCATTTAGAAATCTCTGGCACCCCTAACTTATTTTTTTTTAGGCTCTGAACATTTTTCATTATCGAACTCTAATGGTAATTTTGAACTTTGGACTAATTTTGTGGTAAGTTCTACAATGCCTAGGCAAACGGATTTTTTTTGCATGGTAGCTATTGCTATCGTTAATAGATTCCACAAAAAGAATATCTAAAAATGATAGGAATAAAGACATAAAAAATAAATACCAATGTTAGGTGAAAATTTTGAAAAAAGTACTTAAAAAAATTCTAGCTCCTAAACTACAAATAATCGCGGAACATACATGGGGGTAATTCGGGTACCCCTTAGCATAAGGCATCTAATTTTTTTCTTTGGACGCCTATCAACTGGCCACCCTGAATATATAAATGACGAAAGATTGTGTTCGTACCTCTTAATTGTTTGTAAATATTAATAGGTTTTTATTAATTTTATATATATATAAATTGATATTCCTTCGGTTGATATTTCTCGACGGCATATTAAGCCAAGTCAGTAGTTCACGGAAGGAATAAAAACTCTGAAACTAGCTGGTTCAGTCAAACCACACGACAAAGAAGAAGGAACAACAAGAAATAAATGAAGTCATTTCAATTGATCCCTTATAACCGTTTAATAGCGTCACGTCACACGCGTCTATAAAATGCGTCATGACGCAAATTATAGACGCAAAATAAAGATTTTAAATGTAAATAGAAAACTTTATGTTGTTGTTCTGTAAATGACAGATATAAGGAAATACAAATGTACCTAACAGAGCAAAAAGGATTATGACTAATCCATACTTTTGTATATAAAGTGAAAGTATCTCTGTCTGTTAGAACGCTTTAACGGCTGGATGGATTTCGATGAATTTTGGCGGATATTGAGGAGTTGGGGATAATTTTCGACTATAACTTAGGTGAAGATGCAGGCAAATTATGAAGATGCAGTCTAAAATACTTTGTTCAGAACCCTTTTGAACAACCACGATGTACTTCAGTTTCTAATTAAATAAATTAGTTAATGTTTTCCCCAATATAATTTGGGAAAAGACTAGGCAGATGATGATGTTGTTTGTGGTCCTTCGAGCCGGATGAGTAAAACGACATAAGGGCAACCCAAAAAGCTGTTTATAATTTTTTTGTGAGCGAACGGTTTTTATGGAAGTTTGTATGGAGCATTTTGCAATTTTCTCCCTGACATAAACATCACAGAAGGTACAGCCTACTGGTCAATACAAAAAGCACTTACTGTGATAAATTAATAAGGACTCTTTTTGATTAAAATAATGAGAATCGCAAATTATACAAATTGCATTTTCATTAATTCACATATGCTCTGACTATATGTCGATGTTAATTATATGCTAATAATTAGTAATCATTGCGAAAATAAAGCTCTTATTTACTACAAAACCAATGTACAGATTTCATTAATACTAGTTAATTATAGGTCAATACTGGATGACTCATTGTTTGTTGACAGTATAGATAGATTGTAATTATTATTTTTAGGGTTCCGTACCTCAAAAGGAAAGAACGGAACCCTTACTGGATCACTTTGTTGTCCATCTGTCTATAACAGACAGATAGATTGAGATAAATCTCGGGAACACGTAGATGTATGACGTTGAAACTAAAACCATATACTCAACTCTAGAGTCCCTTTGAGTAGCGAAAAAATCAACCCACTAACGACCGGTTCCAATAAACAGAAAACGATTCGTTTTGCTTACGGATGGTAGTATCTATACTAATATTATAAAGCTGAAGAGTTTGTTTGTTTGTTTGTTTGAACGCGCTAATCTCAGGGACTACTGGTTTGGAATAGGAAAATTCTTTTAGTGTTGGATAGTCCATTTCTTGAGGAAGGCTATAGGCTATATAACATCACGCTACGACCAACAGGTGCTGAGCAGCGCGGGTGAAACCGCGGGGAACAGCTAGTTTTGACATAAGTTCTATGAGACGTATGTCAAAATACATCTATCCGTAAGCAAAACGACTCGTTTTTGTTTATTGGAACGCCCGGTTAGTTGCAGTTAAAAGATATGGCCGTCAATATCGCAAGTTTTTACGAAACCCACGGTGCGTGAGTCTGACCTTTTTTTAAAAAATTTCCCCCACCCTAGGATTTTCTCCTGGATCGTGGGTGTGTTTACAAACATTTAAACTTACATACACAAACAGCCAGACCCGGAACAACTATCTGTAGGTCATGCAAATATATGTTCCGTGCGAGGATCGAACCCGCGGCACGCAGCGCAGCAGTCGATCGCTCAGCCACTGCGCCAACCGTGACGTAATTTGCTCCTGGCCGGTTTTCTTAATATCAATATACCTATATGTATTTATACAGGAAAAAATTGAAGTTTATGACGAAGTTTTAAAACAATGGAAAGGCAAATGGTTTTTGTTTCAAGACCTATGTGTCACCGTACGAATTATATAGGTACCTACATTTATATTTGTATTGTCATACCAAGTACATATTAGTGAGAATTTGAACTAGCTGTGTTCACTGGTTTCACCCGCTGCTCTGATCCACTTCTCTCTCAGAGGTAGGAAACATGGATAATAACCGATTCTCAAACCTACCGAATATACATATCAAATTTCATAAAAATCAGTCAAGCCGTTTAGAAGGACTATGGCAACTAACACTGTGACACGAGTATTTACAAGAGATTACTGGATATCTAGCATGTATGAAAATAACATATTGAACAATTATAGTGGGATAACATTTAACTAGAACCTAATTAAAAACTGAGGTATTAAATAACTTCGCGTAGGTAACCCTGGTGACTTATATTTTACGTAAAGTTTTCTGAATACTACTATTTAGACTTTTCTTTTTATTAAAAAAAAATGTTAAATAAGACTTTGTAAAACACATGTGAGATGCAGTAAATAATTAACTTTTCTACAGAACCTCTGTGTTCCGCGGAATCAACTTTGAGAATAGCTGGTGTACAACATAATAAGCATAATTTTCTACAGAACTCTCGGTGCGTGAATCCGATTCGCACTTGACCAGTTTTCTAACGGCACGACTCACTCTAAAACAATCCGTCCCTACACGATAGAAAAATTGACAATATCTCGTGAAGGCTACATGGAAATCAATATCACATCACCAAGACTTATTTACTTAGTAATTGAATCTACAAGAGCAGATTTCCCAGGCGATGTTCATATGGAGCTATGAGAAGAAATTGTTAATGTATTAACTATTTAGAAGTGATTATCAAGGTCTCTGTGTCCACTGGGAGAAGAGCTTTCCATGTAGTATAGATATTAATTGGTCTAGCTCAAGGCTAAGTGAATGATCTGTAATTGTTTTGTATGCCCTAGACATTTTGAAGGCTGGTACTTGCTGAATGAAGTAATGCTATCTCTTCAGTTTGGATCGTGTGGTTTGTGCCTTTTTTGGGGATCTTCAAATAACTTCACCCGCTTTGAGCGGAGCGGGGGGAGTGTAAGACTTTTACTGGGCGTTGGCTAAGGCCCGTCTGGTTTGATGACATATATATGAGGTGCTCGTGGAACATGAACGCGCCGTCGACATGGTCTGTAGTCACTAGACGGACGGTCAGTGAGCTACCCATTGCTCACCGTCCTCAAACCTGCATCTACGGTGGCCGGGTGTCATCTCAACCGGGGCCGGGGATCATGGGAAGTATTGCGTCTTCCACGATCCCCACCTTCCACGACCCCATGATCTACCTACCCGCATTTCTGTTTTAAAACCTAAACTCCTAAACCAACCTAAATACAGTTCTAGTCCATAAATTTCCTACGAGCTAAAACCCCTGGGAAATACCACCTCATGATAAACTGTTGGCGGATTTAAATTTGTCATTCCGTCACATTATGTATGGTTCAAAATTAGTTTCCAACTCGACGGGGTTAAGGTAGACCTATGTCAAAGTTGACGGCCGAAAGAAATGTGTTTTATTTGAAAGGGGACTTCAGTTACCTGGTGAAATATGGTTGGGAAGTGTCGTTGATCCAGAGAGGTGTGGATTTAGACTGCTTATAGATTTAGAGGGTATAAGAACTCTTTGAAAGACGTCGTTCAGGGTCATAGCTTTTTTTTAAACAAAATGATTTTCTATTTGAAAGATTTTTTATATAAAAAAGGGGTGCAATGTGCCCGCTGTGAAGCGATGATGCGGCCTAAGGAATGAAGCCTATTTGCCTAGAAGAAACCCATTCACTGAAACTTTTAAGGGATCCAGATTATAATGATCAGTGTACAGAACAGCCATACTATATTCTAGTATAACCAATTTAAGTGAACAGTTCAAGGTGCCGTTGCTTGTCAAGAAAAATCGATATGTCAAACTGATCAATTTTGATGACAGTATTTTAAAACAAGATGGCTGACAAAAAATTTACAGAAAACTTCATGATCTCAATATAATATAATGTGTATGACAGTAGTATGAAAAGATCAGCTGCCATACCATGACGTCTTAAAACAGAACTTATTCTACTGAGGAAAAGAGACAGAGCTATACAGGGTGTCTAGCACCATCTCTTTCTCACACAGGAATAAGAACTGCTTTAAGATGTCATATAAGATGATACAGGCCAGCTGTTTTGTGGTTCTTGTCTAATAATGGAAAACAGGAGTGCATTTGTATGTATGTTTTACAAAGCCTTTAAGGATTGTAAAGCATAATACTCGCTATGTAAAGTAATTGGATGCTTTCAAAGCATCCTTTGAAGAGCACAAGGCTTTGACGATTCACACAACTGTTCCTTGATATTGTAGTTAGACTCAAAACTCCGAAATGCAGTTTTGTGTGAATTAGAACCTTCATGTAGAAGTTGCCACTGACTTTTGGCTGAAGAGAACTTTGTTTGTCCAATGTGCAGGCTGTGATGTGTTAATTATTTATTTATGGACACACAGAATGCAGGACATTACATTTAAACAGAAGAGCACAAAGGTACTGCTTTTTTTAAGTAGGAATTTCTTCAAGCAGACTTGTGAGAGGAAAGTTGGATGAGATATATAGACACAGTGTGTAGTAAAGATAAAACATGAAATATTTATAATCATCCATCTTAAAATAAACAAACATACACATGTAAAAAATGAGAGTAGTGTTACTACCAATTCTGAAGTTTTAATGAATTTGCCTGGATAGTTCTGGTTACGAGATATGAAACTGACGTTTATTCTATGTTCATTACGTAAAATACTGTAATTTTTTAAATTAATGTTTTAATTTATAAAAAAATATATCTAGGTTTTAGTTGTAAAATAAGTAGTTTTGGGTAATAGTTTAAATTATAGTTTGTGTTACGGCTCTTTTATGCCATCTTGCAGGTACGTTTGTTGTCTAACCGGTCTATCCTGTGCCTTGGGCCTCCACCCAGAGACAAATACTTTTAAACTTAAGGCGCAGCACTAAGCTAATCTTTAGGTATTCGCGGAAGTGACGCTAGCTGCATACTGGGCATTGTCTGACACAAGTACACGACAGTATTGCATCGAAAGAATAGAAATAAGGTCGAAAATATTTCGGTGTTTGATTTTATTTGAATATCATGTCCGCCAAAATGTAGGTCACTCTGCAGTTTTTATTGAATATAAAAAAAATACAGCTCCGTTTGAAAAATTTTAGATATCTTTTTAGTCTATACAATTTTCTTTGTTATAGATATAAAAAATATGATGGTTGTCGCTGAAAAAATAGAGAATTTCGAAACGATTTTTTTTTCTTGTTCTTTATAAACATTTTTTTTCGTAGTACTAAACCACTTTTGTAAAATTATTTTGTTTAAAACTTTTCTTTATGTATTGAACTATTAATACACGGTATTTTTTTTTGGCTAGTGGCATGTACAGATTCGGCTAACTTTGCGACGAAAAACTAGACGTTTTATGAAGTGTTTGCTTTCTACAGCGCCTTAAAGACACGGTTAATATGGTGATCGGTTCTATATTCAAATACATCCTTCGCTAAGCCCGAACCCCGAACGTACGGAGTACAAGTAATGTAAATTCGAAAGAACGTTTATTTGGTTTAAAAACGTTATTTAAATGTAATATGTGCGGTTCTAAGTATTTAAAACTAAATTCTTTACTATCGCAAAATATTTGGGCTGTCTTAGTAAGCAATGACTTATTGACGGACTTATCCTCTCGTATCTACTAATTAAGTATTAACGCTGTAACATCAACTTTGTACCAAATGATTTTCTAATAGTAACCATGGAGTTTCTTTTCAGTTTTTCGCCATAGGAAACGACCAACCCGAACCGTGCAGCTTTTCTCGACGTTTGCCTTTGCCCATGCGGGCCTATGTGAAATAAAAATATTTTGATTTGATTTTATTTGTCTCACATTGGGCGCTAGAACGGGAAATTAATGCTAGTTGGTGCTTGGACTTACCTTGCCCTCGCTCTTCCAATATATAAAGAAGCCATACTCGTCGACTTTGAACAGGCAGTTCTGCTCGAACTCTGTGTTGTCCTTCTCTTCCGTCCATCGGTCGAAGGTGGCACCCTGTGGGAGGAAAGAAAATTTTGTATATACAACAACGACAATATTTTTGAGTTTCTCTTATAACGACACTTTTTGTTTTCTATTTTGCGAAATAGAAAGACGAAACGAAAATAACTAAAAATAAAAATAATCGTCGCGACACCACATTGTTCAGCGCACTGAACAATGTGGTATCGCGACGATTATTTTTGTTGAGTGTATACAGGTTTTTTGTACATAACAAATAATAACTTCGTTCCATCCGGGTGTCCCTTGACACCTGTCAAGTTATTCTCCTATAATTGTGGGCGGATGTTTAAAATTCTTCGATTTTATAATCGAAAGGATACTCTCGAAGGGATCCCATACCTATATTTTTTTCATTATTGCTGCGGCAGTTTATGAGTTATCTTCTATATTGCATATATTTTCTTCTAATTTATGACGATGATATGTTATCTTTTTAGTATCAATAGAAAATTAATACTCGATAAGCATTTATGTGAGACACCAACGTCACCATCAGTACAACTTAAAAGGCTGGTATAAACAAAACTTTTAAATCTTTAAACTGACATGGTTACTAATATTATAATTAACACTTGAAACGGGATATTTACAATGTTTATTATGATAAACTATGTTCATCCGTGATCATGGCGTTTGCAACATCGTCGAAATATCGGAAACTCAATATAAATAATAAACATGGTAAATATCCATATATTTCAAGTGTTAATTATAAAACCTAAAAAAAAAACCGAATATCTACCAATAAACCACAAAAAAGACGGTAAATTAGTTTACCTATTTACGTAAATCGGTGACTTTTACAATTTGATTTAGCGTATTTTTTACCACTTTGGTACTGTTAGAGTTATGCTGTATGTGTCTACATAATTATTTAACACATTATGAGTATGTATCATCGTCGAGAAAAGAAGAATCTCAAAATGTTTCCAACGCAAAACGTATAAAAAAAAGACATCGTACTGTCAATACAATACGGCTTTTTAAAGCAAATTGACGACACGGTTGGCGCAGTGGCTGAACGTTCGACTGCTGCGCTGCGTGTCGCGGGTTCGATTCCCGCACGGAACAAATATTTGTATGACCTGCAGATAGTTGATTCGGGTCTGGTTGTTTGTGTATGTGAGTTTTAATGTTTGTAAACGCACCCACGATACAGGAGAAAATCCTAGTGTGGGGCAATGTTTAATAAAATAAAAAAAATCATGAATCCTTACTTATACTTATTATAAAACCGAAAGTGGGTTTGTTTGTTTTTTTGTTTGTTATCTCTTCACGCTTTAATGTCTGAACCGATTTTGATGAATTTTGGTACAGAGATAGTTGGGAACCAGGAGACAGACATATGCTATTTTTTTTAAAAGAGTGGGATATGAGGGAGAAAGAGGGACAAAACGGGAAACTTAGCGTTGCTATTACAAATCAATAAGGCGCTACCGAATTTAACGCGAGCGAAGCCGCGGGCAATAGCTAGTAAAGTAATATTTTTCTAATTTGCCTCTTTAAATAACGTATTAGATTTCATTTCGGCCATTTCGGGCGCAAACGATATTTTTTCTCCCTACATTTTATGACATCATTTTAACTCCTCGTTCCATTCTGCATAGCTCTAAAGCGTAGCTTTTAACAGCCAATTAAAACCGCGGGTTTCGATAAAGAGTCCATAAAGTTCGAGCCGTTTATTGGCTGCGGCCATTCCGTCGTGTCAATATCGCTACTGTCATTGGTTACTTGAGCACCGCAGCAGGGGCCCGTTGCGTTATAAAATTGAGCTGTTTGTATATCGTAAAAAGCGTTATGGGTCCAATTAGTAGTTATTTTAAAATGTGGATGGTAATAATGTCTTAGGTAGTACGATTCTGTATGATGTACGAAAAGTTGGTTTATGAAATGTTAAGTAAGAAATGCTACGTATTAAAAGAATCATATTTACACTAGCTACTGCCCGTGGCTTCGCTTGCGTTAAATTAGGGGTAACACAGTTCCCCTTTCCTGATTTGCAGGTTCCTTCTACTTGTAGTTTTTGTCTTTGCGCCTTATTTATTGTAATAGCATTGCTAAGTTTTCTCTTTTCTTCCCTCTTTATACCTCATTTCTAACTTTTTTATAACAAAATACTATGTATATAACAAAAGCCTATGTCCGTCTCGAGGGTCCCAACTATCTCTGAACCAAAATTCATCAAAATCGGTGTATACATCTAGGCGTGAAGACGTTACAAACAAACAAACTCGCTTTTGCTTTTATAATATTAGTAAGGATATTCAATATTTATATTTACATATCATCACCCTTGTAATACACGATACACGGGTTAGGCAAAAGTGTAGCTAATAGCACACCCACATGTCGCCAGTAATGTTTATCTTCCATATTTCAAATCAAATCAAATCATTTATTTCAATTAGACCATTACAGGCACTTTTGAAAGTCAAGAAACAAAATGAATCTACAGTCCCGGTCACAAGGCATAATAACTTGTGAAAGTACTGTAGTTGCCCATTCCAAAGCGTTGATCTCTATGGAGAAGAATGGGCAAGAAACTCCATATAATAGGGGCGAGCCTATCCCAATCAATACTGCAAGGTGCAGAACTCACGTTGGCGCACGGGCGACTCTACGACGCATTGTAGAAACGTACCTACTTATAACACACATTTCATCGAACGTGATATTTTCGCATTTTCAAACTTTAAGTTCAAAAAGATGGTTATTGCATTTTTGAATCGGCTATCTAATGCTGGTTGTCCGTAAATTGCATTCATATGTAGTTTGGGAATAGGCAGTGTTAGATGGCTCTTTTCTGTAGGACTGAACGCACGCATTTAAAAAAAAATCTTTTACCATTATTTAGTTTTAATCATTTAAATTGTTATACTCTATTGTAATGTGTAACAGAATGTTAAATGTCCCAATATCCTAATGTGCACGTGTTTCTCTGTCTCTCTTTCTCATAGAAAGCAAACCAGTTATTTTCGTTTCGTCTTTCTATTTCGCATTGAACAATGTGGTGTCGCGACGATTATTTTTGTTGAGTGTATACAGGTTTTTTGTACATAATAAATAATAACTTCGTTACATCCGGGTGTCCCTTGACACCTCTCAAGTTTTTTTTTTAATAACTATTACCGACTTAAATATTTTCACGAAAGGAGATCGCAATCAGGCAGCCATACGACTATAAACACCAAAAATCCCGAACAAAACCACAAATAAAACAATGGTAGGAACTCTTTGTACAAATCAAATGGAAGAGACATTAAACCCGGTGATGTTTGTCTTTGGAATCGGGAGCGGAGCGGAGGTGAGAAGATTATGTGAGCGTACCAAGAATGAGAGGCTTACGATACGGCGTCAGGTGGATAGAAACAGTAACTGGGGATTGGGTTGGGTCCCACTGTGAGCAGAAAGCGGGTTTACTTGACAAAGACGAAGGAGATGGCTTTGTTGATGTGGTGGTCGAAATCGAGACTTCTGAGATTGTCCTGGGTTTTTTCCATCAATAAATTTTGAATGGCTAATTGCCAATTACTTGTACTCAAACTTGTATTTTTCTGCTAATTTAAAGTATTATGGATATAGCTAAAGTTTCCTTAGATACCGATGGATACTTCAAACGAAATTAATCGATATAGGCCAGTTTTACATTTTATTAGATTACATTCGAAAACATCCATAGGTTTCAAAGAAATACTACTATTTCCCTACTTAATATTATAAGAGCGAGAGTGAGTTTGTTTGTTTGTATCGTCTTCACGCCTAAATGGCTTAACCGATTTTGATGAGTTTTGGTACAGAGATAGTTGGAGCCCTGGAGACGGACATAGGCTATTTTTTTGATTGAGAAAAAGAAAAAAAATGAGATATGAGGGAGAAAGAGGGAAGATAAGGGAAAACTTAGCATTGCTATTACAATAAATAAGGCGCAAGGGCAAAAGCTACAGGTAGCCGGTACCTGTCGGTATCAGGAAAGAGAAACTGTGTTAGCCGAATTTAACACGAGCAAAGCCGCGGGCAAAAGCTAGTAAACAATATAAACACGTGATGTTTGTCTGTTGAAACAGGAGCACAGGTGAGAAGATTATGTGAGCACATGACTCTGTTGAGCGGCTTACGACGTGACGTATACTATATACGTAGACAGTAACTATGGAGTGTTGGTGCCAGTGTTAGCGGGAAGCGGATTGACTTCGGTCTTGTTAGAGCAATAGGTGTTTGAGATATTAAGCGTGGAGGATTTTAACAGCTCTTCATCTGTTTAGTCTATTAGAGAGGAGCTCGTGGCTAAATAATAGCAGCCGCTCGGGTCGATCTTTAGGTTAAGCCGCGCTTGCCTAGGTTGGTCTTTGGATGGGTGACCACCCGTTACATACCGAGTTTCCTCCGTGCCTCGGAAAGCACGTTAAGCCGTTGGTCCCGGCTATCATTTGTAGATCTTTGACAGTCGTTACAGGTAGTCAGTGTTCCGAAAGTCTGACAACCAGTCGCACCAAGGGGTATCGTATTTCCCAGTACTAACTGGGTTGTGGAGGTCAGATAGGCAGTCGCTCCATGTAAAGTACTGATATTCAGCTGCATCCGGCTAGACTGGAAGCCGACCCCAACATAGTTGGAAAAAGGCTAGGCAGATGATGATCTGCTTAGTCTATTCTCTACTATGTTGGTTCGACTTTCAGTATAATCAGATGCATCTGAACACCAGTATTTTATACTAGCTTTTGTCCGCGGTATCGCTCGCATTATTCCGGGGTAACAAAGTTCCCTTTTACTGATTTGCAGGTACCTGCTATTTGTAGTTTTTGCCCTGGCGCCTTATTTATTGTTAAAGCAAAGCTAAGTTATCCCTTTTCTTCCCTCTTTCTCCCTCATTTCTCACTTTAAAAAAGCATATGTCCGTCGCCAGGGTCTCAACTATCTCTGTTCCAAAATTCATCAAAATCGGTTTAGTCATTTAGGCGTGTAGACGTAACAAACAAACTCACTTTCGCTTTTATAATATTATATATTAATTAAAAGATTGCGTATTTGACCTAATACGATACAAATAAATACGATGGTAATACGATAACCCTTCATTAACCCATTTGATTCAAGTGTGAATTTGTTACTGCTCTTCTCAGCTCCATAACACCCTCGCCTGGCGGCTTGGGCGTTAAACCGGCCTCGGCCGCAATGACAAAGTTTCTTCACTTGTCAAAATGTACCATGAGCATACAATATAAACCGCTTCCTCGCTATCACAGACACCATGCCCTTACCTACGTTCGGTAAGCATGTGCGATCGACTCTGATTTACGTCGTGATCACACGGACTGACTCGCAGCCATCTTGTAGGTCTTCACGTAACGGGTACAACAGATTGCAAAGGGATTTTCTTCACAGATTGTATGAGATCAGTTCTTTGTGTAGGTATTGGCATGTCGGGAACTAATGAAATTGGTTGTAGATACTATTTGTGTCCTCTGATATAGAAAGTTCATAGTTGCAGTTTTTTATGAAGGTAATGTTTTATGAAATCGCTAGCTTCCGCCTGCGACTTCGTCCGCGTAGCATAGTTACTTTGGGCTAACTTTAACTCGCGTGATAATTCTAACCAGTTTCTCACTTAAAAAAAAATTGCCTATGTCTGTCTCCAGGCTCCCAACTATCTTTGTACCAAAATTCAAATCAAAATCGGTTTTGCCATTTAAGCGTGAAGAAGTAACAAACAAACAAAATAACTTTTGCTTTTATAATATTAGTAAGGATTATACCTTACATCACACTCCAAAGGGAAAAAAATGATATGAGGGAGAAAGAGGGAAGAAAAGGGAAAACTTAGCATTGCTATTACAATAAATAAGGCGCAAGGGCAATAACTACAGGTAGCAAGTACCTGAAAATTAGGAACATCGCTCGCGTTAAATTCGGGGTAACACAGTTCCCCTGTTTCCCAATTTAACTCGAGCGAAGCCACGGGCAAAAGCTAGTGACTAATATTTACCTGAAGCAGTAACTCAGGGACCGGAATCTGCCAGTTGAACTCAAACTTCTTGGTCATGGTGCTCGCTTTACAACACCTTCCCGCTTAAATATTCAGCATGCGGACATTCTTGACGTCCTGTGAACAAGCATAAAATAAAGGTTAATATATTCGTTATGGTATTAAATTTGCATAATGGTGTGGTTGATGGCGATGCGGACAAATGACGTGAGGAAAGTCTTGAGAGGAATATGGACGGGTTCTTGAGTAGAGGTCGACCAAAGAAACTATGGATGGACTGTGGGAAGGACGATATGGAAAAACAGGAGTGCCTGATCAGATGACAAGCTACAGAAAAATATGGAAAAAGAAAACATGCTTCCCCAAATAAAGATGTACAGTAGAATAATGAACATATTGGCGTGGCTATATGTAGATTCATCTTTCCGTGGTAGGACCGTGGATGGGTCTATCTACCATCCCTAACGTATTGGTTCCCGCTGCCACTCTTCAAACTTTGTCTGTTAATACGGATAGTTAGAATTCTGTTAAATGTCTTCTTTTTAATCGATTTTTTTTTTACTTGTTGTCTCTTTTCTGTTTCTGTCATTCTGTCATGAAATTGATAATCTAAATCTTCATAGAAATACTTTTATTGTTTTTATATTTTTCATTACTGTGATTACTTGCTTAATATTCTCCAGCGTTTGATAGTTTATTACCAGTACACGTGTTATTGGCAAAATTGTGGTATCTCTAGTCCACAAAAGCCATTTTTGAAGAGTTGAAGTTGAAGAAGCTGTCCGGGGATATCCTGTTACCCACAACTGGATTAGTTGTCAAAGTAAGATGGGCAGTAATTGCCATTGGTATTCACCTGCATCCGAGTAAATTTCTAATGACATAAGCAGTACATTCGTGCTCTTCTGTCCTAATGTAATGTCCTGCCGTGTGTTTTGTGTGTGTATATTTAAATAAATAAACATTGACCCCCATTATCCGTAACTAAAAGGTTCACAGGTATGTTTTAACAAAATAATATCTAACTAGTGCTTTTTCATTTCGTCACGGAGACTTTTAATCCCCTTTTGGTCATCCTATAAGTTGTTAATGTCTCAAACTGATCTGGACGGATGACACTAATTGTATCTACATCAGCGTTGACAGCCAATATACATATCCACGACCCGTTTGTCTATACCACAATCGATTAGCAATTAATCATAAGTTAGTTGATGTTAATCGATATTGTCGCTTGCAAGGGACACGGTTTCTGAACGCTTATTCAACTTAAATCCACGTTAAGTCATTTGATCAGCTATCATCTTGGGGATAGCCAATCGTAATTGTTTAGTATAGGGTTTGACAGTATCTGACAGGAGATATAATCATTTTACGACAAGACACAAAATGCCATGTCATATGATTATGGTACAAAACAAATTTATACAGGGTGTAAGCCTACTGCCCTCACGAAGGCGTCAACCATGCATTCTACATATCAAACTAAGAACATTTTTTGGGTTGCAAAATTACGTTTTACGGCAGAAATTATACAATACTAGCTTTTGCCCGCGGCTTCGCTCGCGTTAAATTCGGGGTAACACAGTTCCCCTTGCGCCTTATTGATTTGTAATAGCAACGCTAAGTTTTCCCTTTTCTTCCCTCTTTCTCCCTCATATCCCACTCTTTAAAAAAAAATATTAGTCTATGTCCGTCTCCTGGTTCCCTGTACCAAAATTCATCAAAATCGGTGTAGCCATTAAAGCGTGAAGAGGTAACAAACAAACAAACTCACTTTCGCTTTTATAATTTTAGTAAGGATTTATCTACGCTTTGTATAGCACGGGGGGCGGGAAGGTATTTCAAGTAAAGTTATATTATTAGAAACTAGTATTTAAAAAAAATGTGACTTGGAACGTTGACTTCCAATACCTCCGTAACTAGAAATTTCCCAGGCATGTCTACCACAAAAAAAGCAATGATGGTAGAAATTTTACACCCCTTTTTTCGCATGGGAAATTACCAAATAACTCCTCCGTGTAGACTCTTATTGATTAAAACCCACCCATTTTCCTTCTTTTGCCCTTTATGTTTCGGGGCCGCGGTTTCTCTTTCAAATAACCCACAAGCCCGGCTGGCAAAGGCCCTGGCAGGCCCCTATACTTACTATTACACCTGTAAGCTATTTGATAGCATAGTTGACAATCCTACAGATTTTTGACCTTCCAATCTTCACTCTTACACAAAGTCTCTTTAACCAGACCTTTTGTTGACAATATAATCCTGGTAAAAGGCTTAGACTGATAAAGTGACCCAAAACAAAGCTCCGCCATCAAGATAACACAACTATTTACCCTCCCACAGTGATAGCGTGATGTTATCTCGGTAAGTGTTTTGTCGGCCTAATGTTAGTCTGCTGTTGGCACTTGACAAATTATCTCCACCCTATTCAAAAGAGTTTTTCTAGGCGTGAGGTTTAAAAGAATGATGGCTAGATATTGGAGGAGCTCATAGCTGAAGTATCACATCTACTCAGGTCGTTCTTGATTATAGACCACGCTTGCCTAGGATGGTCTGTGGATGGGTGAAAACCCATCCCAAATTTCCTCCGTGCCTCGAAAAGCACGTTAAGCCACGTTGGCCTGTCATTTTTAGATCTTTGATAGTCGTTACAGGCCCTGTCTCCAGTCTTATCAAGGTATCATATTACACGGTAACTATAAACTGGGTTGTGGAGGAAATATATAGTTATGTAAAATACTAGTATTCAGCTGCATCTAGTTAGACTGGAAGCCGAAAACAACGTAGTTGGGATAAAGCTAAGCAGCCTTATCCCAACGTCGTTCGTCATTATACCATCGAAGATTTTTCTCACCAGACTGGTCCCCCATCCACAGACCAACTTAGGCAAGCACAGGTTAACCTAAAGATCCCGAAGACCCGAGCGGCTGCTATTATTTAGCCATGAGCTTAACTCCGTCAATGCAAAAAGAATATTTTGACTCTTCCTATTATTATAAACTTCCCACCCTTTTTTTTTCTCGTGGGAAATCATCAAATAACTTACCCCGGGTGGAGCGGGGGCGCTTGTCAGACTTTTATTGACTAAACCTACCCATGTTCCTTCTGTTGCCCTTTACGTTCCGAGGCCGCAGTATCTCTTTCGAACAACCCGCAACCCCGGCAGGCGGAGGCCCTGGCAAGCCCCTCTGCTTTGCTGACATCTCTTTAACTTCCCACCCTTGTTTCATGTTATTTGGGGTCGGTGCAACAGATTTTTTCTTCCATTGGTTTGATTAACTATTTTTTCCTTCAAATCATCAATCAATCTATGTTTTCTTTG
The DNA here is from genome assembly GCA_958449745.1 of Ochropleura leucogaster. Lineage (NCBI taxonomy): Eukaryota > Metazoa > Arthropoda > Insecta > Lepidoptera > Noctuidae > Ochropleura > Ochropleura leucogaster. The sequence goes on from OY288212.1 coordinate 16,815,758, forward strand.
GTCTTTCTCTCCATCCATAAACATTTATGTCCACTCTTTTAATCAAATAAGTTCCTTCCCTTCCCATCATATGCCCACGCATAGGCACACGACTCCCTTTCATCTTTTCTGTAACAGCCGCCATATAAATGCTCATTACAGTATCTTCATTTCCATATTAGTCATGTGCATGCAATTTTTCCTTACATCCTATTACATGCTCCTATTCCATAGTCTACTGTACACTTCAGTATGCGGTAGATTATGGAAGATAAACGCCCAGAAGCTCGAGTAAGTTGACATAATAGTTCAACGAATTTGAACTCCTGACCTCAATCGTCAATCAACGCCTGTACCGTCGTTAGGCGTCGGGACAACGATAGAGCAATACAGCTCAGAGATCATAGATTAATGTACCATAGACTAAAATCTATAGACTAGGATGGCCTATATCGGTCATCGTGTTACTTGCCGAGAGGTTCAAAAAGATTGCGTTTCATTGGGATCTTAAGACTTGGCGTGACGGATCTTAAAAGTGATTTATTTTTGTTGTTGAAATCCTTTTACAAATGTAAGTGTAATGTTATGTGTCTTAGGCCGCTTGCACCACAAGTCTCTAATCGCGTTTAACGTTGTTTTCATGGTTTCGTTTTGATTAACATCTGACAATCGTTCAAAGATGAGTGATAGAAGGCCATATTGTCATAATTTTGATTGTAGAAAGTAAACTTTTGTAGAAAACAATTGAGTAAAAAAAAACAAATAATCATTTTGGTGATTTAGATTTTTAAAAAATCGGGTTTTTTCTCTGCGGAAACATAGATCTCTGTTTTGGAAAACACTGAGCAAAAACCACAGCAAGCTTCGTAAACCTACTACACCGCTTGTAGAATGGAACGCACGGTCGACATACAAATCACATTCACAAACATGCCACTGAACAAATGTTTGATCCAATACTGTGTTTGACATTGCAAACGCTGGAGTTATAAGAGAAGCTTAATATTACTCGACTCGACAGTCCAGGTTATAACAAACGTGTTTAGGGCTCTAAATGGATTTTGTTTGAGCCGGATCTTCGATTTGGCAGTATTAACAGCGAAAGCCAATCGAAACAATTGACGAATTCGGCGTTCAATATCGTGCCGATCGGTATTTCTGTTCGGCCTCTCACAAACCAATGCCCAATCCAGTTGACCCTAACCAGTGTATGGTACTCCTAACTTATTACCACGTTTGACATTTCCCCATACGGTTTTATTGCAAAAGCGCCCCAACAAAAAACTACCGTGACATCCCTATTTGGGTCAATGCTACCCTCAACGATCGCATGTCAAGCAAGACTTACTCAAAATCTTTCGCTAGTATTTCTTGTCAAGCCCAATTTACCCAGATTGAGTTCTTCAGCCCTCATTAACTATCTTATCTAGGGTCTACCGAGGTCGTGTGTTGACCCGGTGGAACCGGTAGAAGCTTGCTTACGACCGGACTTGAGCCCATTGGTACCTGCCCCATTACAGGCGATTCGCTATAAGCGTGTTGATGTAGAAACTTGACATCAACTGCTAATGATTATTATCTCTTGTATACATTGAGATAGAGATAGATAGATAGAACATTCTTTATTACGTACACCATACAAATTACAAGAATAACAGTATACAACTTATAAATAGGGTGACACAAAAGGTGGTCTTATCTTTTCAAGACAACCTTTGGATGGATTTAAAGGAGGAGAGATAGTACTACAGACCAACTAACCTAGAGGTTCTGTTAACAAAGCACTGACTGGTTTGTGGAGGTCCGATAGGCAGTCGCTCCTTGCGATATTCACAGCACCCAGTTACGCTGGAAGTCCAAGAAGCTCAAGGACACCAATTGGTTGGGAAAAGGACAAGCAAATGATGAGGAGCGCACGATGGACTGAATGAGCAGACATAGACATTTTTAAACAGCTAATTAATGTCAACCAATCGATGAAAAAACAACGCGGCAATTAAAAGACATGATTCTATGTCATTTCTGTACGGCGAACAAACAGTATATAATATGTTGGGGTCTCCCGCTTGACCCCTTACAAGTTTAACAATCTTTTATGCGCTTCTTGAACGAGAACATAGTTGATTGCTTGTCGCTTCTTTCCCGGCGTGGGACATACACCTAAGTTCGGAGGAGGAAAAATCCCGGGCATTTCAAAGGCTTTACTCAGTATTGAGTTTTGCGCAATTCGGAGAAGTATCCCGAAACTTTGTTTCGGTTTAAGGGAAGTTTGTAATTGTTGAAATTGTGAAATTATGGGAGTTTTATTAGCTGTTGAGGGTGACTTTTTATGGCTGCTAGGCTGTAATTTATTAACCTTAATATTAGCTCTAACGATGTTAAACAGAGTTCGGTTGAGTCCATTAATTTATGATCATAGTAGGGTTGAGTAGGGAGGAGCTCGTGGCTAAATAATATCAGCCGCTCCGGTCGATCTTTAGGTTAAGCCGTGCTTGCCTAGGTTGGTCTGTGGATGGGTGACCACCCGTTACATACCGAGTTTACTCCGTGCCTCGGATAGCACGTTAAGCCGTTGGTTCCGGCTGTCATTTGTAGATCTTTGACAGTCGTTACAGATAGTCAGTGTTCTGATAGTCTGACAACCAGTCTTACCAAGGGGTATCGTATTACCCAGTATTAACTGGGTTGTGGAGGTCAGATAGGCAGTCGCTCCATGTAAAATACTGATATTCAGCTGCGTCCGGTTAGACTGGAAGCCGACCCCAACAAAGTTGGGAAAAGGCTAGGTAGATGATGAGTAGGGTTGAGTAAGGACTTAGTTCCACGTTCTTTGGGCAAAGGTTAAAATCTTTTTCTAATAGTGTCTTTACAATCCATAGAAGAAGTTCTACGTTCTCTTGGCAAAGGTCAAAATCGTTTTCTAATAGTGTGTTGAAATCCATATAAAAGTGTAGTGGTGTACTGCTTGATAGTTTTTGAAATATAAAGTGTCAATTTTTATATTTTTCTATCCAAAATTTGTCTGGAAGATATCGATGTCACATATAAGACCATCCAGGTTGGTTCAAAAGCGATATCGCGGCCCCGAAACATAAACGACGAAAGAAGGTACATGGATGAGTTTTAGTCAGTACAAGTCTGATACTGCCTTCCACTCCACCCAGAGCGGGAGAAGTCATTTAACGATGTCCTATCCGAAAAAGAAAGTAGAAAACCTATTGTTACCTTAGAATTAGCAATCCTGTAAAACAGTTTCAATTTTGGTGTACAATAAATTATATTCTTCTAGCTTTTACCCGCGGCTTAGCTCGCGTTAAATTCGGGATAACATGGTTCCCCCTTCCTTATTTACAGGTACCTGCTACCTGTTGTTTTTGCCCTTGCGCCTTATTTATTGTAATAGCAATGCTAAGTTTTCCCTTTTCTTCCCTCTTTCTCTCTTATATCTCAATCTTTGTTAAAAAATATAGCCTATGTCCGTCTCCAGGGTCCCAACTGACTCTGTACCAAAAATCTCATCTACCAATCATTAAAATCGGTTTACTCGTGAAGACGTAACAAACTCACTTTCGCTTTTATAATATTAGTAAGGATTTTACAGAATCTATTCCAATGCTGTAATAGAAACCTTACTCGTTAATATTTTACGAAATCCCACCTCTACAAATATTGAAATGTCCTTTACCGTCCTCTACCTCTGACCTTTTCAAAACAAACGTGAAGTTTATTATGTACACAAATCAAATTGTTTTCAAAAGACAATTGAAACGTGAAGGAGAAATTTCGCTCGCTTTTTCTATGGTTTCCTAAAGGAACTTGTTTACTCCACTCAGTTTATATTAAAATGCTGCTCACGTTTACGAACTCGTTCAAAAACGTGACCAAGCTTCAAATGATTTGTTTTAAAGTTGCCAGGATTAAAAATTGAAATGCTTTTAGTAGTTTCTTTATGTTGAAAATGTGTATGAAAATGGGTTCCCGGGATATTTATGAGACGAAAATGAGTTCTTATTGTTGAAAGAGAAATTCGTGTGAAGTTTATACTTTAACAAATGCTTATTCTTTTAAGGGCAGTTCATTTAGAAACAGTTATTTAAATTAAATTGTAAAAAATACTGCCATGATTTCCTTGGATGAGGTTTTCAAAAGTTGCCAGGATTAAAAATTAAAATGCTTTTAGTAGTTTATTTATGTTGAATTTGTGTATGAAAATGAGTTCCCGGGATATTTATAAGAGGAAAAATTGTTCTTATTGTTGAAAAAGAAATTCGTATGATGTTACCGTGACCGTGTATCTTTTCTCGACGTTTTATAAGTGCCCATGTCAAATAAAGGCCTATGTGAAATAAAAATATTTTGATTTTGTTAGTATTTTAACAAAAACGAGGTTTTTTGAGCCCTAAAACGACTAAACAACTATGTCGATTATACCATATTTTAAATTATTTGTAAAAAAATATATCAAGATTTCTTTGGACGAAGTTTTTTTAATCTGAGCAAATTGTCATTCTACAATATTATAAATTCGAAAGCAACTTTGTGTTTGTTTTTATGCGCTTTCTGTTTTTTTTTAAATGAAGTTAGACACAGGTAATTCGTGACCTGGAGGACAAACGTTATTTTTATCCTGCATAATGTTATATTTATTTATTTAACACTATAGGCACAAAGTACAGAGGCGGACTTAGTGCCATAAGCAATTTCTACTAGACAAGCTTTGGGTGATGTAGAGACAAACAATGGTAGATGTAAAACAGAAAAAAAAATACTATATCCTAATGTTTGCGAGGATGTTTGTTACTCTTTCACGTCAAAACGGCTGAACGGATCTTGATGAAATTTGGCATAGTTGTAGATTATAGTCTGAAATAACACATAGGATACTTTTTTTTTTCGATATCACGTGGGCGAAGCCGCGAGCGCCAGCTAGTACCAACTAAACGTTATCACAAAGGTTATCTCATAATGGTAGAATGGTCAGTACAGTTCGAAGCACAAATGTACCTAATTACGCACCCTTATATTATGTGGAAAGGCTTATCATTCTTATCTCATAGACAAAGTCCGTTGCGTAAACTTGAATTGATTTCAATACGTTGTGAGATTTTTGATTTTACTATCTATAAGTAAAACTAATACTGTTATCTTGCTGTATCCCACAGCTGAGCAAACTGTAAGTTCATTTTAAATACATATGACAACTGGTAAAATTCCTCTGTGCCTCGAAAAGTACGTAAATCCGGCTGTTGGTCCCGGTTGTCATTTGTAGATCTTTGACAGTCGTTACAGGTAGTCAGTGTCCCGAAAGTCTGACAAACCTACCTAGGGATATCGTATTAACTGGGTTGTGGAGGCATAGGCAGTCGCTCCATGTAAAATACTGGTATTCAGTTGCATCTGGTTAGACTGGAAGCCTCCCCGCACTAAACAAATATTTGTAAGACCTATAGGTAGTTGTTTCGGGTCTGGCTGTTTGTGTGTGTGAGTTAAAATTTTTAGTAAACACACTCACGATACAGGAGAAATTCCTAGTGTGGGGCAAAGTAAAAATATAAATAAAAGAAAATTGTTTTGAAATTTACGCAACGGAAAATCTTTGAAAATACACATACAAAACTATTTTGTATTCTTTGTATTTTGAACAAACTTTAAATATTAATCCTGTAGAAAATTCACTTGTAAAAAAGTGATTGTACTAGTCCCTCCCTAATTTTATACAGTGAAATGATATTAAGATGGGAAATCATCACATAACTTCAAGCCCCTGAGAGAAGCGGGGTGGATTGTCAGAATTTTACTGACTCAAACCCACCTGCTGTTCCTTCTTTTACCCTTCATGTTCCGGAGCTGCGGTATCTCTTTCGAACAACCCTCAACCGGCAACCCCGGCTGGCTAAATATTTACCTACCTACCTCCGTCTTTTCGCTAATTTCAGGAGACAGATGTAGCGTCACAATTCCCATTTGTAACGCTAAATGTTAACAAATGATTTTAAGTCCCCATTAAATATAATTGACAATAACAAATGACGGCGAACTAATTCGAAATCGTGAATGATCGAGCTGAACAAGGAAACATCAGTTGTTTAAAAGGAGGATACATTATTTTTAAGATTTTACGTATTGATCTAAGTAATATTTGTTAAGTGGAGATAGGTATTTGTTTAAAAAGGGTCTATGGGAGCCTACAGCACAGCGCTTTTTTTTGTGGGTGGGAAATCATTAAATAACTTTCACCGCTCTGGGCGGAGCGGGGGGGCGTGTCAGACTTGTACTGACTAAAACCTACCCATGCTCCTTCCATTGCCCTTTACGTTCCGGGGCCGCGGTATCTCTTTCGAACAACCCGCAAACAGCACAGCGCTGGTTTTGCGTTCAAACAACACATATAGTCAACTTTATGTTATTATATTTTATCTCATTTTCATAATCGCTGGCAGGTTGGACTGTTCTCATATAAATCGCTGTTGCACCTTCTCATATGGGATGGTGCAGCACTAGCGTATTTGTCGTAGGGTATTTTATGTTATTAACATAGAATTAAGTTTTATTAACAACTAGCTTCCGCCCGCGAATTCATCCACGTGGCATAGTTACTTTGGGCTAACGCTAACTTTAACCTGCGTGTTGATCGAAAAAATATTATTTTTTCTCTCCCCTTTTCTTCCCTCTTTCTCACATTTTTAAAATTAGCCTATGTCTTTCTTCAGGGCCCCAACTATTTCTGTACCAAAATTCATCAAAATCCGTTTAGCCATTTAAGCGTGGAGAAGTACCAAACAAACTTACTTTCGCTTTTATAATATTAGTAAGGATATCATATGAGTGCTGGTCACTTGATTAAAATAAATTTTAAAAATAAAAAAAATAAAAAACAAAACTAATAGCTTAGTTTTGTTTTTTACATTTAAATTCACATTCACAACCAGCCAGACCTGGAACAGCCATCTGTAAGACACACAAATAATTGACTCATGCGGGGATCGAACCCGCAACACGCGGCACAGCAGCCAATCGCATAACTACTGCGCCAACCGTACAGTAGTAAGTTAGTTTCTCTATTATTAGCTTTCTCTTAATCCAGTATCCCAAGTTATCTATTAACTCGTAAATCGCGCAGTGTCGCGAGAGTTATGACACTAAGTGGTAAGTTGCCGCAACACGGACACCAGTGTCGGACACTAATGGATTGCGGACACAGGCCACAGCATTACTCTTAATGCTATAATGACGTAGTTGGTGGACGGAGAAAACTTTGTTAGGGAAGTGTTCACTGTTGTAGACTGGTCTATATTCTTTGAGAGGCTGGTGGTCTAAATTTAAGTGAGTTTCAACCGACTTCAAAAAAGAGGAGGTGCTCAATCGGCCTTTGTTGTTTTTTTCTGTATTCCTTGAGAAGCTGGTGGTCTAAATTTAAGAGATTTTTAACCGACTTCAAAAAGGAGGAGGTTCTCAATCGGTCTTTATTGTTTTTTTCTGTATTCTTTGAGAGGCTAGTGGTCTAAATTTAAGTGATTTTTAACCGACTTCAAAAAGGAGGAGGTTCTCAATCGGCCTTTGTTGTTTTTTTTCAAAATTTGCTTTATGATCGAATGGGTATACTGCTAGAGGGATACGATATGAATTTTATCCATATTGCTTCTGTAATTTACGAGTAATTTTCTATATTAAATATTTGTTTCTTCTAATATTTGTATTTTTATGGATGATAAGCTAATATGTATATCTTAGTAGCACTGAAATAAATACTAAAATGAATACTCTATAAAAAGTTTTGTGAGATACCACGTGTAAAAAGGCTATACTTAATAAAAACTTTTTTGCCAAAAATTGTAGTTGAGCGATTTACTGCTGCTCAGCATGTCGCGGGTTTGATCCGCGCACGGAACAAATATTTGTATGATCTACAGATAGTTATTCTAGGTCTGGCTGTTTGTGAGCGTGAATGTTTATAAACGCACCACCATACAGGAGAAATTGATAGTGTGGGGCAAAAAAAAGATTAAGTCGGATTCGCAGCGCAGCTCTAAACTGATTTAATTTACATTACCAAAAACACGCAAAAAAGTGAAAAGCTACGTCGAGAATTTTTTTGTCTGATACAAAATACCAGTCCATCATATACCTCCAAAAGTAGCCTCGATCTCCTCCTCCTTAATTATTCCGTTAATAAACGTAAATATTATGCAAGTGCTAGATAATATATTGGATACTAGACCTTGATCCAGGAATAATAGCCTAGGTTTCTGTCTAGACTTCGTGTTAATACCCACATGTTGTTTCCAGCATATATATAATGTTATGTGGTTGCCAGGCGGGTAATTATGTGCTCTGGACGGTAGAGGGAGAGAACCTTTAACCGTCCGAGTCCCACGATGACTCCCGGCCACCGTAGGTGCAGATTTGTGAATGATGAGCAATAGGTAGCTCCCCGTCCCTCCGTGTACTAACGACGGGACGCGTCGACTGCGCATTCGTGTTCAGCAAAAGAAATGTCTGCAAATCTGAGGCGGGGTTGATGGTTGTTCGAAAGAGATACCGCGGCGGAACATAAAGGGCAAAAGAAGGAACATGGGTGGGGTTTAGTCAGTAAAAGTAGCTGCATCCCCCTCCCCCCACGCAGTTATTTAATGAAAAACAAATCTTGAGCCAAGAACAAGGAAATTCGATCCAGATTATGTATATGTATTTTCTGCTAGTACGCATCAGAGGATAGAATAACATTATGTTTGATCATGATAAAACTTTACAGCAGATAGAATAAATATACATATAAGTACGGCCAACGAGAAGCGATACGAAAGGTCATTAACCTAAAGAACAACTGTGGCGTTGACAATCTAATATTTAGCTCTTTCCATCTTGTGCCTTTGTCGTAATGTCTCGTTCTCCCGGCAAAAACATGACAACGTTAAGACGGGTTCGCCAACATTCGGGCGGTCATTTTAGATGGGGTTTTAGCATGGCTTTTGTTTACATTTGGTATCGCTTCTCGTTGGCCGTACTGTAGATTAAATCGTTATCAATAGTTGAAAATTGTTGACGACACGGTTGGCGCAGTGGCTAAGCGGTTGACTGTTGCACTGCGTGTCGCGAGTTCAATCCCTGCACGGAATTAATATTTGTATGGCTTACAAATGGTTTTTTCAGGTCTGGCTGTTTGTGTATATGAGTTTGAGTGTTTGTAAATGCACCCACAAAACAAAAGAAATTACTAGTGTGTGTAAATGTTTTTACCAACTCCGCTTTCGCAGGGATACTAGAAGAGATTTCTTCAGAAATAAGCATTACCTTTGTACCTATCTTCTGTTCCTGTTTGTTTTTAATGTTTTCAGTGTGTACATAAATCGTAAAATAAATAAACAACCTTACGTAAGTATACATAAAGACAACAATGCCACAGATTACATAACTCTACTCTGCCTACACACGCACAGCCTACCTGCGGCCTGTCGCTCATACAGGCACGTGTTTGTGAATGTGAAATAATTCCTTATTCAAAGGTTATAATACCCTTTTTGTACCAGTGACGCATCTGTTTATATAAGGCATCGATTTCATAAAGGAGGAAGCAAATAGATATAAGCCGCGCAGATAGAGAATAGATCTGAAAATGGCGTCCGCTCGCATGCGTTCTCGCTCACTCTCTATCGCTGTCTATACTCACACAGTGAAGTACGCGCTACAAAAAATAGTCAGTCAGGATTCGTTTTCCACGCTACTTGACGCACTCCGAGTTATCGTTAAATTCCGTCCGTTATTTTGTTGTTTTCGTTGATATTCATTGTTGTTTTTGTTGAGTTTGATTGTTATTTGTTTGCGTTACGTTTGATTGTTATTTATTTTCGCCTATTGTCTCAGACGTGTGCGTCGGTCTAATATAGCCTTTACTTAACTGGCCTAAGGGATAAGAACGTGACTTTATGTATGTATGTGAGGTGGTATTTTTGTAATATGATTCTGATAATATGTCACAATTAATAAAGACAAATTTTAAAATCCAGTGATATTAATGTACCCTTGCTTCCTATTTATTTAATTAATATTTTTGTCATTATTTCTACTATTATTAATCAATAATATTAAAAAAGAATAATATATAACAAAAAAAATGTTTGAGAACTGATTTTGCCAACCGTAGCATGCGTACCCGCCGCCATTTTCAGATCTATTCTCTATCTGCGCGGCTTATATCCGATATTATCGTTCAAGAAGGATGGTCATAGTTTTCATAGTAATTTTTTGGTAAGAGATTCTTGTAAGTCACAAAGATAAACGTACATTACATTAATCCTTACTAATATTATAAAAGCGAAAGTGAGTTTGTTTGTTTGTAACATCTTCACGCCTAAATGGCTAAACCGATTTTGATGAATTTTGGTACAGAGATAGTTGGGATCGTGGAGACGAACACAGGTTATTTTTTTTTAAAGTGAGTAAATGTGGAGTAAGAGGAAAGAAAAGGGAAAACTAAGCTTTGCTGTTACAATAAATAAGGCGCAAGGGCAAGAACTACAGGCAGCAGGTACCTGCAAATCAGTAAAGGGGAACTGTGTTACCCCGAATTTAACCGCGGGCAAAAGCTAGTTAAGTAATAATACATTGATACATTTTAGGTTAAATAAGCTAGCAAAACAGTATCAAAATAAATAAAATACAACTCCATTCTAGTCGTTACATCTACCCGCTTGCGTTGACGGTGGGACCGGTGCCTTATAGCGAAAGGGATAAAGGATGTATTGTGAGACGAACAGGTACTCACAGGTACCTACATACGTTACCCATGATGACGAATAAAAAGAGGTAATGCTATTGAGTCCCCAGAACGAGTTTCTTGGAAATACAGATTTCCAATTATGGAGCGTGTAAGAAACTGTGATTCTCCGTTTCTTGGTAAATGCTTTCATGGAGAAATGCTTATTACGATTGAGTTTTCGTGAATATGTGACAAGTGCTCAAACATGCGCTATTGAGCATTTTATTCTTCCAGTTCAAAGTAATTTCAAATCATAATCTAATATTTAAGTTAGGTTTATTTTCATACAATTTCATTTTTTTTTTGTGATTTGTAAACTTAGTTGCTGTCACTGTCAGACATAGATATACAGGGTGTTTGGAAGATCGATGCAAAGCCGTGAAGCAGACCTAGTATAGACTATTTAGAACCATTTGAACCTAACTTGTCTTCGGCGAAGTGTGACTATTTTTTTTAAATCAAATTTTAATGATTTTTGATGATAATCCTAAAATTTTGCAGTTATTTGCAAATAATTAGTCAGTTTGAAAGATAAATCATTTATTTTTTTAATTTATTTTATTAAAGTAATGTCTGAACAATCAAACGAAACATGATTAAGGCATCTGTGTCATGAGATTTTTTTTTTTTAGACAGTTGAAGTTAATACTTCTGTTTTTAGATTAAGAAAACAGATTTTTGACAGTTTAAAAAAAAATCACGGATCGTGCTTTTTCTGTTCAAACATTTTTAAAGACATGCCTAGTTATTAGACTTTCTTTTGAGGTATCAATTACGCAGATAGCTTACAAATTATTGAAATTAGGATCTACAAACTAAAGTGAGGGAGAAAATTAAACATTTTAAATAGGGTGATAAAACGAGACTAGTGCTTTAAAATAATAACATTTATTATTATACTTATTAAAAAATAGATTTTATGTTAAAAAAAAATAAGAAGATAACTTTAATTTTGGACATTCGAAATAAAATTTAGGGGAGACTCTCTAACACTGCCGACGCGTGACGCGAGCGATAAGATGGCGATAACTTTGACAATTTCAGGTAGCGCCCGCGCACCCCTAGTTACGTGAACACATTTCACAGCAAAAACGACTTTATTGGTAAGACAATAGGGTCGTGTTTCTTTAGATAGGGTCAGTAACTACCTGTTTTTTTGAAGGGACGCCAGTTTACTCAGTCGAGTAACAACTGCGCTTGTGACTAGACGTTATCTCCTTTTTCGTGACAATTCATCGTGTTCAGTTGTAGCCCTTTGCGCTCCTGCACGTGACTCTTGAACTTTTATTTTAAGTTGAACTTTTAGTGCGTTACCAGCCGTTTTTGTGAGAACTGACTATGGCTACTTTCTCGAACGAGGAATATGCTGACATCGTTTTTATGTATGGCAGAGCAGACGGCAATGGATCTTTAGCACGACGGATGTACCAAGAACGCTATCCTAATCGGAGAGTACCGAACGTAAGAGTGTTTTACAACACATTTCGTCGGCTTGCTGCAGATGGGATACACCGTGTGGAACCTGGAGTCAATCCAGGTAGACATGGTACTGACATCGAACAAGATATCTTAGCGGCATTTCAAGCTGATCCACATACCAGCACTAGAAAAGTAGCTCGAAATTTAAACATCTCCCATTGGAAAGTGTGGAATACAATGCACCAAAATAACAGGTATGCGTATCATGGCACGGGCGTTCAAGGTCTTGAAGAGCGAGATCCTCAGAGAAGGATACAGTTTTGTCGTTTTCTTCTTAACTCTGACATTGAAAATGCATGGTTTCTGAAGTCAATCTTGTGGACAGACGAAAGTAAATTTTCTAGGGAAGGCATAACTAATTTCCACAATCTTCATCAATGGGCTGAAAAACACAACAATCCACATTGGAAAAAGCAGAAGTCATTTCAAAGGAAATTCTCGGTCAACGTGTGGGCCGGAGTGATCGGCAGAACACTGGTTGGGCCCCATTTCTTACCGGATAATTTGAATGGCAATAGTTATTTGGAATTCTTACAAAATGATTTTCCAGAGCTTGTAGAGGAATCCGGGGCCCTAATATTCACAGGAGACCGAGAAATTATTTTCCAACAAGATGGTTGTCCAGCGCATTGGACATTGAATGTACGCGAGCACTTAAACAATTGCTTCCCTGACAGCTGGATCGGCAGAGACGGACCAATCCCTTGGCCCGCCCGGTCACCCGATCTAACGCCGCTTGACTTTTTCGTGTGGGGTCGGGCCAAGGAACTAGTTTATACAAACGTAGAGATAAATACTAAAGAAGAACTGATTGCGAGAATAAATTCAGCATTTGAAACAATGAAACTAGAGATGAAGTTGAAAATTACAACAACGGAAGTGAGAAGACGGGCCCGTGCTTGTGTTAGGAACCGCGGCGGACATTTTGAACATGAAAAATAAATGATTTGTATTAAAATTTTGTTTTAATTATTTCACCGATACATTTTAATTTTCTCCCTCACTTTAGTTTGTAGATCCTAATTTCAATAATTTGTAAGCTATCTGCGTAATTGATACCTCAAAAGAAAGTCTAATAACTAGGCATGTCTTTAAAAATGTTTGAACAGAAAAAGCACGATCCGTGATTTTTTTTTAAACTGTCAAAAATCTGTTTTCTTAATCTAAAAACAGAAGTATTAACTTCAACTGTCTAAAAAAAAAAAATCTCATGACACAGATGCCTTAATCATGTTTCGTTTGATTGTTCAGACATTACTTTAATAAAATAAATTAAAAAAATAAATGATTTATCTTTCAAACTGACTAATTATTTGCAAATAACTGCAAAATTTTAGGATTATCATCAAAAATCATTAAAATTTGATTTAAAAAAAATAGTCACACTTCGCCGAAGACAAGTTAGGTTCAAATGGTTCTAAATAGTCTATACTAGGTCTGCTTCACGGCTTTGCATCGATCTTCCAAACACCCTGTATATATACAACTTTTATATTATTGCATAGTTCCTATTTAGTTTTAGTATGTATTGCTCAACAGCAATATTCTTGATACACCGGCGTGTAACAAATAAATAAAAGTAACTAGGCCCAGAAGGAGATGACGTGACGAGCTAGACTTCCACGAAAAGGACTGGGTCACAACAGCAAAAGACAGAATAAATGGGAGGAAGGAAGGGAGACCTTTGCCCTGCAGTGAGACACAACTGGTTCATAAAAAAAAATACGTGTGGCACTCGGGGACTGCCGCGGTAAAGCTATTGCATAGCATTTTTTATCAACTTATGCAATAAATAAAAACAATCTAAATAAAATATTTAAAAAGTACTTCCAATGAAAAGAAGTCGCAAAAAGAAACATTTTTTTATGAACTTAGATAATAAATAGAAAAAAGCATTTCCAATGAAAAGAAGTCGCAAAAAGAATAACAAGACCTTGGGTTTGATCCAGCGTAATGTCGCTTGACTATCCGATCCTCTACCAAACACGCTATTAGGAGATTAGAAATAGATTTGAAATAACTGACCGTATTGGGTAAACGACGTTAGACAAGCCACATCTCCGTGCCCGTCGGAGTGGGGAGCGTCAGGTTTTTTTTCCTTACGAAATTTCTGGATTCGGTCCCCGCGCTCAAGGCCCGCGATAGAAGCTATGCAATAGCTTAATAATAATAAAAGTAACTAAACATTTTCGGACCTCTTTCGTTATCGGAAGAAACATGGATGGTCAGTACAAGTAGGACAATCTCTTTCGCTCCGTTCAGAACGGGGAAATATATTAGATGAAAAAATATAGGCATGCACTGTTCTGACAAAATATAAGTACAAATACTTCGTCACGTCTGTTGTACAATCTTATATAAAAACGTTTTTAATCTAAAAAAAAACCGGTTTCCCAAAAAGAACACTAAAGAGACGAAGATGACGAAGATAAATTTACTTCTGGAAGCCAGAGTTTTGTTTGATTTATAGACTTTTTTGCTACCGACTTCCTTATTTTCTTTTTTATTCCAGTTTTTCAGTTGTAGTACGAAAGTATCTCACACAAATTCTTATCAAGTTTATTCATTTTTCATTGTTATTAAGAGATTTAGCATATCGTCCATAGGATACAAAGGAAGAAAAAAATATGTTTTATAAAAAATAACTCATAAACTACTAAAGCAATAATAGATAAAATTCATATGAGAACCTTTTCCACTATAAGAAGAATTTTGAAAATCGACGTCTCAAATAACAAACAAAAAAAAACAGTGCAATTGAGAACCCTCCTCCTTTTTAACCGACTTCAAAAAAGGAGGAGGATCTCAATTCGACTGTATGTTTTTTTTTGTGTGTTGTTACCTCATAAAGTCATAACTCAGGTCTGAGTGAACCGATTTTGATGATTCTTTTTTTATTTGAAAGCTGGTGGTTGTCGTTTGGTCCCATAAATATCAAGGCAAATAAAGTCAACGAAACCAACAAAAGCCACCAACTTCTTTGAAGTCGGTTACTAAAATTCTCATGTCACACTTATAGTTGCCATACTCACCGAAAACGGCTTGACTGATTTTTATGAAATCTTATACGTATATTAGGTAGGGCTGAGAATCGGTCGTAATTTAAGTTTCAAACATCTAGGAGAGGTGCTGAACAGCAGGTGAAATCACAGGGCAAAGCTAGTTATCGGTAATATTTACTTAGGAACAGTCTGTCGCGACAAAGAATGGCCGTCACAAAATACAATAGCGGTAACTACTGGACTTTCTTACTTACTAATTAACGTATTTTGTTTCAAAAGCATTTCCAGGAGTTGGCACTTTCTCTTAGAAAGCTTCTTCAATGATGTTTTGTTTACTGCGGGATCAAATTGTAGCTTTTGTTGGCGTTTGTGGGAAGCTGAACAATGGTGCTCATAATTGAGACAAAGATAATCTTAAGAAAGAGTTTGCACATACTTACATACACACATGTAAACACACCCATACATTTTTACTTATAAATATATTTTAGTTGTAAAAAAAGATAAAAAGATGAGAACTGAAAGAGAACTGTCAACCTAATTTTCTGTTATGGAAGAACGGAGTCTCCTAATACAGGCATTATTTGCTTAAAAGGAGGTCAATCACAAACTAATGTTAATGTATATTTTTTAAATGTTTTTTTAAAGACCTAAGTGATCGAATTAGAAATTAAGAGATCAACAAAAAGAAAAGCCTTAATATGGCTCACCACATGTAGACCCTAGAACTTACCCACGGTACTTTGGTACCTAAACTTATTTATCTATATAAGTGCAACACTAATAAACTAAGTTAAGTATATACACATATAATGAGTCGTGTAAAGTTACTGAAAGAACATATCCTCTGTTGGCTTATTATAATCCTTACTTATAATATTATAAAAGCGAAAGTGAGTTTGTTTGTTACGTCTTCACGCCTAAACGGCTAAACCGATTTTTATGAATTTTGGCACAGATATAGTTGGGACCCTGGACACGGACATAGGCAATTTTTTTAAAGTGAGAAATGAGGGAGAAAGAGGGAAGAAAATGGAAAACTTAACTTTTCTATTACAATAAATAAGGCGCAGGGGCGAAAACTACAGGTAGCAGGTACCTGTAAATCAAGAAAGGGGAACTGTGTTACCCCGAATTTAACGCGAGAGAAGCTGCGGGCAAAAGCTAGTTTTGAATATATTGACTGTGATTATACTTATGGTTTCAGAATTCCTTCATGCAACTAGTATTTCAATGACCTAGTAAGAGATTATCTACTAGCCTATAAAAGTGCCTGTGACATTTACGCTGGTAAACGCACCAAAAATGCAGCTAAAATTCCGAGCACGGAGTAACGTTATTTAAAACTCCTGTACTAGAAAACGTTTCAGTATTTCCCAGCTGCTCCAACGCTTTGCATACAGAAGCGGGTCGTAAACTATCAAGCGCTCCAGCTAATTTATTTACAATGTGACCTGGTTTAACTTCGACTAGGCAGTGAGTTGTAACCTGTGCTTGTACTAGCCCTAGGGAAGACTAGCGCATTGTGTATGTTAGCGACATGAATTAAGGGTGAAACTGAGAATTTGCTTCTGCAATTTTGCGCAAAACGTAACATTGAATCAAGTTAGTATTTCGGGAAGTTTGTAATGTTACGTGTTTTCTGAGTTTACACACACATACAGATAGTGTTGTTCTATGTGGCTACATCCACAAACAACAAGCCAAGTGCGTGTCGGACTCGCGGCCCCAGAGTTATGTTTTAACATTACATATATTTTGACTTAATAGACTTAGAGGGTTGATTTCACAGCAAAAATCGATTTTAATTTGTCGATACCTCCACGCGTTCCCGAGATAAAGGGTCTTGCTTGACAGATAGACGGATAACAATGTGCTCCTAAGGGTTCCATTTTTTCCTTTTGAGGTACTGAACCCCAAAAAGAAGAAAAATATACATTTATATTAAAGTTCTTATGTAGGTAATAATTATGGGTTCTGGCACAAATGCAATTTCTAGATTCTAACCAAGCAGTTCTTGATGGAAGACCACAATAACTGAAGCCAAGTAATAGCTACAGCAGTAACGTTTGATACACTAGACCTACGAGGGAATCTGAAGAATGTAGACGGCTTCCAGTCTAACTAAATGTAGCTGAGTACCAGTGGAGTGACTGCTAAACTTGCCTCCACAGCCTAAGTATGGTAATAGGATACCACTCGGTAAGACTGGTAGTCAGACTTTATGTCTGTTAATGTTTGACGGCACAGTTGGCGCAGTGGCTGAGCGATCGACTGTTGCGCTGCGTGTCGCGGGTTCGATTCCCGCACGAAACAAATATTTGTATGACCTGCAGATAGTTGTTTCGGGTCTGGCTGTTTGTGTATGTGAGTTTAAATGTTTTTAAACGCACCCACGATACAGGAGAAATTCCAAGTGTGGGGCAACGTGTTTGTAAAAAAAAGTCGCAATCCAACGAGGGTAGAAAGTAGGTCTTTATATAAGTTAGCAGGTGACACCATTGGAAAAGGCAACTAGAACGCAAGATAGTTAATTAAGTTATCGATTGAACTAATTGAATAATACGCGCATTTCTCGATAGCTGGGCCAGGACGACCTTTGTCGTCGGATTTTCTACGAACTATGCAGTAACTAAGTAGGGCAATACATAGACACAGAGTAAGTAGTTTACATGGATGAAAAACCTTTACATTAGAAGTCAAACTAGACAAATTGAACGAGAAGTAGATACACAAATGATTAATTCTGAAAAAAATTGACGGGCCTGTTGGTCTAGTGGTTAGTGGCCCTGATTGCTGAGCCGGAGGTCGTGGGTTCGATTCCCACATTTCCCACCCAGGACAAACTTTGTGTGATGAGCATGATTGTTTGTTCTGTGTCTGTGTAGATTTATCCATAATATGTTTGTATTTATAAATTATATAAGTATGTATATCAGTTGTCTGGTTACCATAACACAAGCTCTGCTTAGCTTGGGATCAGATAGCCGGGCGTGAGTTGTCCCAAGATATATATTATTATTTATTATTATTCTAGTTGAAGACGTTGCAGAGGATCTAATAAGGACTTTCAGTTTTATTAATAAGCCACCTACATCTGGCAATTTGCCTACCCAAATTGCATTTTATTGTTTTAAATTTAATTTTGATCTTATTTGGTTTTTCTTTTGTAACAATTTTCGTTTTTTTTTGTCTTATGTTGTCTTCTGAGAACCCTAAAGAGATAGTATTTTTTGTTGTTTTTGAAGTAGTTTAATTTTTATTTTAATACATAAATATTATTGTTATTATTCATTGTGTAAAAATGTTGGTTAACCTGTAATTGGTTACTGTATAAGTCCAATATTGTTATTTTTTTTTAAAGATATTATTATACTATCCACTACGATATTATTAAAATAAATAAAAGAGGATTTAATACAATTTATATTTATTTAACACTCTGTAGTACAGCAGTATAAAAAAAACTTTTACCTTTTTCCACAGACCACAGACTTCAGTAATATTATTATGGTTTAAATTTCAACTCGATACCTTCACGAGTTCCCGAGTTAAACGCTCTTGACAGACAGACGGACAACAAAGTGATCCAATAAGGTTCCGTTTTATCATTTGAGGTACGAAACCCTAAAAAAAACGCATACTACCTGCATATTCCTTAAATTCCGGCGCTAACATATAACGTATATGTATACACTACCTATGTAACACTCAAGTACTAAAAAGCCTTTTTAAATCGAATTTCCACAATGACATTAAAGAAGCCAGTCCTCGCTAATGTCATTATAGTATTATGACGTGGTCTGCCTGGCCCCCGTCCTCCGGGTCGTGGCCGGGGACGAAGGGGGTCGCGGGGGCCACGGTAACAAGATTTATTTATTAGCAACTCGTGCGCAAGGTCAATAGATTTATCGTTAAGGGTGTATACGGAGTGTTTTGTACCGAGTTCTTTCTCCATTTGTCGAATTGAATAGAAAGCGGGGGAAAAAGTGTCAATGAAAATTACATCAGCTAAATGAATTGGGACAATGATAAATTTGATTTGGGGACGAAGGACAAATAAAAGTGACGTTAACATGTTTTTTATTTCTTTGTGTATCTATACTATACTAATATTATAAAGCTGAAGAGTTTGTTTGTTTGAACGCGCTAATCTCAGGGACTACTGGTTGGAATTGGAAAATTCTTTTAGTGTTGGATAGTCCATTTCTTGAGGAAGGCTATAGGCTATATAACATCACGCTACGACCAACAGGTGCTGAGCAGCGTGGGTGAAACCGCGTGAAACAGCTAGTGTGGAAATATATTGTTATAACGTTCATGAATATAATAAGAGAAGTGATGGTCTAGTGGTGTTGACTTAGAAGTTCTACAGTCGCCTGTAAAAGTCAAAGGTCCCAAATTCGAATCCAAGGGTCGCACTTCGGAATTATTTGCGTATTGTCTAATTATCACTTGCTTCGGTTAAGGAAAACATCGTGAGAACGGTTCCTCACCAAAATGCTGTCGTCATTTAATACCATCATGTTGTACCAAATCCACGGAACAAATATTTTCTGTTGGACCGGTTATAAACTTGTTGCTATGTTAAAAATATGACTGAAACAAATACCTAACTATCTAATAATAATTTAGGTTACTGAAATAAGCGCCAATAACCGATAACAGCGTTGTCAAGGGCATACAGACCATGTCGCAGGCATGTGTGTGAATTTGTATACGTATCGGACTATTCCGTGTATTACTAGTCCGTATTTTCTGTATCATTCTGCGTAAGATTGACTTTTGTGTCCCTTATTTTGTCAGGAACATGCTAAACGAATTGCGGCGTGTTTTGGAAAGGAATTTTCTGTGAACTAGGTATTCAAAATTGTAAAAACTACAAAACATACAATAGCATACACACGTCGACACATCAACCTACACCAAACCATTTTAACCTGATCTCTTTAAGAGAAAAAGAAAGAGATGTCGCTAGACACCCTGTATAGCTCTGTCTCTTTACCTCAGCGGAATAAGAATTGCTTTAAGAGGTCAAAGTAGGGTTACAGGTTATAATAGTTTAGAATAAGTTGACCTGCTGTCGCGTGTACCTACATCCATATTTCGCCAGTTATTTATTTATTTATTTATTTTATGAGAGGTAACTTCACAGCTGATAGTACATTAACATTAAAATTATTATATAAAACAATACGCCAATTACGAAGTACACAAATAATATTATAATTAGTAGCCGATTATAGGTGGCACGAATTAACAGTTTTGTGTGTGTGTGTGTGTGTTGCTGTGTGTGTGTGGTGTAGGTGTGGTGATGTGATGTGATGTGTGTATGGCGGTGATTCATCTAACTGGCACTATTGGTGTTACTGATTTAAGATTGAGATCACATCTTTTTTAAAACGGTTTCGAGTGGTAAGAAAGGGGTCAAGTGTTGAGAATGTTTAATACCCATTTTCTTATTACGAGGCAAGTCATTAACTGGGGCCTTAGTCTGCTATTACAATAGTGTCAGAATGGTCGATCACTGATCGCATAATGGTTAATTTTGACAAGTTTGGTAATCTACTACATACTAAACTTGTCAAAATCAACCATTATGCGATCAGTGATCGACCATTCTGACACTATTGTAATAGCAGACTAAGGCCCCTGGACTTAAATTTATTCTCCTGATGGAACAACCCAACTTTACCCAACACTTTGCTCAACACGGAAAATGAAGTCAGGACCTCACCTCAGCAGTCACAAATACTGCCACAAGACCAACAAGGCAGTCAAAACAAAAAAAAATATTTTAATGCATAAATCCTATAAATTACTAAATATTTATAAATGGGATGTTTGTGAGGATGGGTGGATGGATGTATGAATGTTTGTTACTGTTTTACGTCAAAACGGTTTAACGGATCTTGATGAAATTTGGCACTGAGTTAGATTATAGTCTGTAATAATACATAGGTATATATATACCTTTTTTTTCGATATCACGCGGGTAAAGCCGCGCGCGCCTGTTGGTACAAAATAAAAAAAAACAGCTTTTTTATTTCCAGTCATTCTGTTAAATACTAAATACTTCCCAATACCGACGGCATAATAATTAAAACAAATAACCATACGTCGGTGTTGCACTTCATTATGCATTTAGTTTCGGAACCAATTTAATTAGCTTGACGTTTTAAGTAGTTTTAGTTACTAACTAAATTATTTTATTGTATTTAGAAGTTGAACATGAGTGAAAACTGAGGAATAGTTTTTCTTTTTCATAAAAAAATGTTGCCCCACATTAGGATTTCTCCTGTATCGTGGGTGCGTTTACAAACATTTAAACTCACCTACACAAACAGCCAGACCCGGAACAACTATCATACAAATATTATTTTGTTCCGTGCGGGGATCGAACCCGCGACACGCAGTGCGTCTTAAACAAAATATTTACCTGTACTTTTACCTAACCCACTGAAGAGAAAACGCGTGAAGTTATTTGATTATGTACCTAGTACTTAATTGAAGTAAGTTAAGGAAATGAAATTGAGTACCAAATCTTTTAAGCCGTCTCTTACCAACGTAACCGCTATTACAGATTCCAAAAAGGAAATTGGCGAGTCGCTAAACTCAGTCACCGTAAATTGTGAAACTCGGCGATTTTCACTTGATAGAATTGCAAGTGAGGGAAATTATTGAAGAGGTACAGAAAGAATTAGATATAGGGGAAACATCGTCAGGACAGTTTTTTTTTTTCGTTTTTTTGTTTTTCCACATATTATTTATACTAGATTTTGCCCGCGGCTTCGCTCACGTTAAATTCGGGGTAACATAGTTCCCCTTGCGCCTTATTGATTTGTAATAGCAGTGCTAAGTTTTCCCTTTTCCCCCCTCACAACCCACGTTTTTTTTAAAAAAAAAGCGCATGTCCGTCTCCTGGTTCCCAACTATCTCTGTACCAAAATTCATCAAAATCGGTGTAGCCACTAATAAAGCTTGAAGAGGTAACAAACAAACAAACTCACTTTCGCTTTTATAATATTAGTAAGGATTTTCACATATTTATAATTTATATAAAAAAAAACATATAAAAATACAAAAATAGAAGCCTACCGGTATCGGGAACAGGGTCTATTATATCTTTTATTATTGCACATTTGTACATACAATGTTAAGTCAAGTCGAGAGACCCATGGGCGGTATATGTACTCTGTCGCATTAACTACACGGGAGAGGATTTTTTTTAAAAAAAAAACCTTGAATTACACTAGGATTTCTCCTGTACCTTGGGTGCGTTTACAAACATTTAAACTCACATACTTGTGTATGTGAGTTTAAATGTTTGTAAAACAGCTAGAGTCAGAACAACTATCTAAAAAAAAAGTATCAACAATATTCTTTAATCCAATGCCAAAAAAAAACTTATGATCGGCATAATCCATTTCACATTGGAAATAAACTCGACCTTGATTCAAAATCACCGACAAAAAATCAGCGTTTTTATTATATTCACATTGAAAAGTATTTCCATGTCACTTCCAACAGAATGTCACGCTTCGTCACGCTTCTCGTCACGGGACATTTCATCAATACCGTGACGAATTGCCGCGACATCTATTTACCTGTCTATACATATACTTAAATTGGTGAAGAGAAAAAGATAGTGTAAGTATTGATTATTCACGAAAGTTTGTTATGAGTATTTATCTTGTAAAGGTTTTTGATACGGAATGAGTAGTTGTTGAGTTTATTCGTTACATAAAAAATCGTCGTCGTCGTCTTAAACTTTTTCGTCTGTGTGTTGCGTGACGGTCGGCCACGGAGTAGGTAGTAGTACGTCTAAATCAAATCAAATCAAAAATGATTATTTGTAAAAATATGGTACAATAGATGTTATAATATTAGTTCCAGTATATCCTGCCATACTATGACGTACAAATATTTACATTAAAATAATAATCAAGGCTTATATTATAAAACTATAAGTACTTAATCATGAAATTTGAATTGAAATGTCTTTATTGTGAAAAATAGTTTCACTTTTGTCGTGGTTTCATAAAACCAATCCTTTTTTTCCTCTTTACAATATTACTGTATATGCAATGATTAAATTCGTAAGGTGAATAAGCAGTAATATCTATTTTATTTGATTTCTCAAACAGTTTTTGTGTTTTTCATACAATATTTACTCGCTAAACTTAAGTTCACACATTATACACAATCATATAACATTATATTATCTCACTAAATGTTTTAAGTTTTGTACTGTGACACGCAGAACAAAGTTATAAAAAATACAACAAATATTTAAAAATTAGTTTGTTGAATCAAAAACCTCTTTCAAATTCACTTAATTTTTCATTCTTGACTTTTCCTTGTTCAGTTTTGGAAATTATTCCAATTATTCGGTAGAAAATATATCAAAAGCGTCACAAAGCCGCTATAAAAAGATTTCGTGTAACAAAATTCGTAACACGCAAAAATGGATTTTGCAATGCCGTTGCTCCAAATAGGTAAAACCGGGGAAAACGCGCCTTTTCATTTTTACAGTGCCTGTTATTCATCCGTTTTCTTTTTGCTTGGTTTATTAGGGACGAATAAAAATTTCAGGAACATACGCTGTTTCTGTGTAGTTTATGTAAAAGGGGGTACAAGACCGGCCAAGAGCGAGTCAGACTTGCGCACCGAGGATTCCGTACAAACTTGTGACATAAAGATCTTTTACTAACATCTTTTAACTGAATTTACTTTTTTCTTTGGCATGGGAAATCATCAAAAACTTCCTCCGCTCTGGGTGGAGCGGGGGGGCGTGTCAGACTTTTACTGACTAAAACCCACCCATGTTCCTTCTATTACCGTTTACGTGCCAGGGCCGCGGTATCTCTTTCGAACAACCCGTAACCCCGGCAGGCGGAGGCTCTGGCAAGTCCCTCTGGACTGAGTATACTAAGAGGGTTGATTTTTCACAGTTTCACAGTACAAAGAGACCGCAGAGTTGAGTATATGGTTTTAATTTTAAATACTGATGTAAAGATGTTTAATCCGATTAAAAACTACTGAATGGTTTGTAGTTTATATTACCCGTATTAACACAGGGTAGTTTGTATCCTGGTACTTTGTTCCCTTAGGATAAATTCCGGGCTTAATTAGTGTCAAATGCTTCAAGCTCAAACTGTTTATTTCAATTAGACCATTACAGGCAGGTTTGAATGTCAAAATAACGAAAAAATGCTGCTACAGTCCCAGTCACAAGACATAATAACTTGTGAAAGTACTGTAGTTGCCCATTCCAAAGTGTAGATCTCTATGGAGACGAATGGGTAAGAAACTCCATGGACTCTCTTATAAATCATAATATTTTACCTTATTTAGAAGTTGTGAGGCAGTCGTTTCCTGAGGAAAATTCTTATGAGCTGCGTAAGGAGAAACGTGCCTTAAGGAGTCAAGCATTGGATGTATTTTTCTTTCTCTACAACCCTGTCCACATTGACGGCATAAGCTACAGGGCTGGGAGTTGGTTCTAAAAAGATCCTACTGCCCCGGAACACAAAAGGCAAAAGAAGGAACATGGATGGGTTTTAGTCAGTACAAGCCTAGGCCTAGCCCCCGTCCCGCCCGAAACGGGAGGAGTTGATTTGATGATTACCCATCCGAGAAAAAGGCGTAAGCTAAGCTATGTTTATAATCTTGATCAGAATTCTATATTAGCTTTTGAAATAAATGGATTCGTTGATCCAAAGTGAGTTCAAGTCAAGTTACAATTTATTGCACATAATGATTCGATTCATTTCAGACTACTTACCTACTCGATCCGTATTTCAATTTCAGAACGAATTTGATTCAATCCGGGAGAAAAAAATCGTTTTGATTGAATCGAGTCTCAATTTTAAGACGAGAACGTAGTTCACGCGTATCCCCGTTTTCACTAATACAAAGTGCCAGCTAAAAGTAATACTTACCTTATAAATTGCATTGTTTGATTAAGAATTTTAGGCATTGAAAATCCCTTAGTGCCTAATTATTTATAGAAGACATTACATGTAGGTATTGCTCTATATATAATGCACCTTAAAAAGGTAAACTTTAAATATACCTATCTTAATTGCGTAGCCTGTTGCTAGTGTGGCAAAAACCAAAAATATGTTTGTGTGTGTATTTGTGTGTCCGAGGTTAGTATCAAAGACATTCAAATATTTATGAGTGACTAGCTCTTGCCCGCGGCTTCGCTCGCGTTAAATTCGGGACCCGAATTTTCCGAAGGGCAACAGGGCCCTTTCCTGATTTACAGGTACCTGCTACCTGTAGTTTTTATTGTAACAGCAATGCTAAGTTTTCCGTTTTCTTCCCTCCTTCTCCCTCATATCTCAAAAAAATAGCCTATGTCCGTCTCCAGGGTCCCAACTACCTCTGTACCAAAATTCATCGAAAATCGGTTTAGTCATAGGTATAGGCGTGAAGACGTAACAAACAAACAAACTCACCTTCGCTTTTATAATATTAGAAAGGATTCAATAAGTGAACAATGTATGTTCTTCTGAATAAATAAAGAATCTTTAAACACATTTAACAAACACAATAACACACACACACACACAAATAAGCTATATACTTTTACGTGTTTACTTTTACTGTACCCTTTTTTTCAGTAACATGTGATGTCTTTTAAAACGGTTGACCCTTTTATCCCCGAGAGTATAGTAAATTGTAAGTAATGATCTGACCAGCGACATACAATACTGGCAGAAAAAACCAATTCAATTGTCAAGACTTCGGATGTTTATGTTACGGTACATACGATGGCAGGTCAAGCTATTCTAAACTATTTTAACCTTCTGCCCTACCATGGCATCTTAAAGCAGAACTTATTCCACTGAGGGAAAGAGACAGAGCTATACAGGGTGTCTAGCACCATCTCTTTCTCACACGGGAATAAGAACTGCTATAAGATGTCTTGGTAACCCTACTCTCTCTACTACGGATCGCACACCGTAGTAGACAGATCAGCAGGCCTACTATGACATTTTAAAGCAGAACTTATTCCACTGAGTGAAAGAGATGGTGCTAGACACCCTGTATAGCTCTGTCCCTTTTCCTCAGCGGAATAAGTTCTGCTTTAACACGTCATGGTAGGGTAGCAGGTTAAAATGGTTGTCTATACATTGACGTGCCGTCGTGTGTACGTTTATACAGCAGTCCGTTTTACAAGCCGTTTTTATCCGTTTAAGTCCGTTTTTATTCGGTAATCGTTGATGTAGTTGTATGTCGGAGTTCACACACATGACAATACAACAACACTGTTCCGTAATCCTGTATTACATGTGTAGAAATTTCTCCTGTATCTTAGTTACGTTTACAAACATTCAAACTCACATACACAAACAGCCAGACCCGGAACAACTATCTGTAGGCCATACAAATATCTGTTCCGTGCGGGGATCGAACCCGCGACACGCAGCGCAGCAGTCTATCGCACAATCACTGCGCCTACTACTTATGTGAAGACTAGGTCAGAAATTCGCAATATGGAATAAGATTAAAGGACTTTTATCAATCTGTGCCTTCTTGACAATTTTTAGACTTTTTGCTCACGGCTTCGCTCGCGTTAAATTCGGAGTTACACAGTCCCTTTTCCTGACTGGTCCAGCAGGTAATATTTCCTTACTAATATTATAAAAGCGAAAGTGAGTTTGTTTGTTTGTTTGTTACCTCTTCACGCTTTAATGGCTCAACCGATTTTGATGAATTTTGGTACAGAGATAGTTGGGAACCAGGAGACGGTCATAGGCTATTTTTTTAAATGTGGGATGTGAGGGAGACAGAGGGGAGAAAATGGAAAACTTAGCATTGCTATAACAAATCATTACATAACAAACAAACAAACTCACTTTCGCTTTTATAATATTAGTAAGGATGTTACTCAGTAATAATGTAGCTTTGTATTAGTGAAATAATTTTTTAAATGGGTTAGTAATTTTTAAGTTAAATCGTGGCAAACATTTAAACACACAACAATTTTACCTAATTATTATATTAGCTCATATTTGCTATCAAATCCCATGTAAACAATGTAAGTAATTGATAAATTTCGCAATTCACAAAATAAAGTTCCAAAACCACATCAAAAGCACTCATAAAAGTGTTTTTTCCCTACGTTTTTTAATCGTGGTTAAAACAAGGACAAATCTTAGTTCATGGCAAATTTCTTTGATCTTATCTTTATTGACAGACTAGTACCTACGGCTTCGCCTGCTATTAAATATTGTTTTTATTACTTTAAACACAGAAAACGCATTTATTTTTATATAAGATACTAGCTGCGACCCGCGGTTTCACTCTGTTGGTGAATATTTAACATATCTTTCTGAATTGTTATCCTATGTGTATTATTCTGATGTATAAGCTATATTATTGTAAGGTTTCATTAAAATCCATTCAGTAGTTGTTGCGTGAAAGAGTAACTAACATCCATACAAACTTTCGCGTTTATAATATTATAATAAAACTAGGATGTGAATGTTTGTGAAGATGTAGTATGAATGTTTGTTACTCTATCACGTAAAAACGGCTGAACGGATCTTGATGAAATTTGATCAAGATCCTTCGAGAATAACACATAGGATAGGTACTTTTTTTGATCATCAAGCCTACTAGTATATTTTATCTACTGTTGTAACTGTTATCAGTTTTATCTATTCCGTGTCGACACCTATACCTCTGCCCAACCCATTGGGGAATACAAGCGTGTTATGTTTTTTCTGTCGGAACTTTTCTAACAGCACATGAAAATTTATAACTCATGGCTAGGGTAACCATGCATCTGGATTTTTCCGGACATGTCTCGCTTTATTTTTTTTGGATGGGGAATCACCAAACAACTTTTCCCCGCTCTGGAAAGTAAGTAAAAGGTTGACACTCCCTTCCACTCCGGAAGGGAGTGTCAACCTTTTACTGACTAAAACCCATTCATGTTCCTTTTTTTGCCCTTTGTGTTCCGGGGCCGCGTTATCTCTTTCGAACAACCTGCAACTTCATAAATTATATTACGATGATCCTGTAAAAATAGTATGTATTGAAGGTGAATTAATGAAGTTTCTTGTCCGTTCTTCTCCATAGATATCAACGCTTTGTAATGGACAAGTTATTATGCCTTGTGATTAGCACTGTATCTTCATTCTTTTGTTTAACATCTCTTCTCATGTCATCTTTTTCGAAAAACCCACAATTCCGGCAGCCAGTGGCTTTGACGGGCCTCTCCGCTTTGCTGACATCCCTTTAGGGCGAGCTTGGAACGCTAACGCACCGTTGACACGACCCTGTCGACACTAGACAGACGGGCGGTGAGCTACCCATTGCTTATCGTCCACAGTCCTGTGTCTACGGTGGCCGGGAGTTGTCTTACGGGATTTTTAGTTATGCGTCTCAATGTTGTCTGGCAATGCCATTAATCAAGACTTTTTAAAATAACGAAAAATGAAAGATTAAAAAAAATACAGCACTTTTTTTGGAAATTGTCCAGGATTTTGTTAAGATCGCGTCTCAATGTTGTCTAGCCTTGTCATTAATCAAGACTTTTTAAAATAACGAAAAATGAAAGATAAAAAAATAATACTTTTTTGGAAATTGTCCGGGATTTTGTTAAGATT
This sequence comes from Ochropleura leucogaster, assembly GCA_958449745.1. Lineage (NCBI taxonomy): Eukaryota > Metazoa > Arthropoda > Insecta > Lepidoptera > Noctuidae > Ochropleura > Ochropleura leucogaster. Next base: position 16,844,602 of record OY288212.1, read on the forward strand.
TTCTTAAATTTCGTAAAATTGTTACCCTACACACAGCAACAGATCTCGTTTACAATGCGACATAAATCATTTTACACGTCCAGTTTCACGCGGCCTTGATACTCGGTTTTTAATAGAAATTATACTAAACAACATAACATAATAAATAATATCTAAAATAGCCTGTACATACAGTGCATGCCCTGTTTCCTCTCAAGGCGTTTAGTGAGGAAAAAAACGTGGATAATTGATATCATCTCCTAGAAATGGACGTTTAATGTAAATATTATCGACTTTATTGATTGATAAGTAGACTACAAATGATTTGAATCGTAATGTTTTACTTTTGGTGTTCTTTTCAACATAATTTCGATGTTTTCCTGTACATCATTACCTACTACAACGCGTGAAAACTGTGTTTGTAAATAACTAGCTGTCTTGCGCGGATTCACCCGCGTCTTTAGTTGTTGCCCCGCTCTCGTGGGTGGTAGTGTGATGTTGTATAGCCTATGTTACTTCCTGATAATGTAGCTTCCTTAGAGTGAAAAAAAAATCGGCCCTGTAGTCTTCAACAAATAAATCTTTCCTCTTTGTAATATTATTAGGTAAATATATAGATGAATGTAAAATAATATCGAACGGTACTTGTTATGTCTTTCTCTCAATGAGTTTTTTTAGGGTTCCGTACCACTAATGGAAAAAAGCAGAACCCTTATTAATTGGATCACTTAGTTATCCGACTGTCTGTCTGTCAATACCATTTATCTCAATAACGCGTGAAGGTATCGAGTTGAAATTAAAACCATATACTCAAGTCTGTAGTCCCTTGGAGTAGTGGAAAAATCATATCTCTAAGTCTAAGTAGTCAAAAGATATGGCCGTTTATGTCGCAAGTTTAGGAAGCCTCTGAAACAAAACGGCTAAACAATTGCCCTAATTTTGTATGTAATTAGAAGATCTTTATTTACTTACTTAAAACCTTACACAATAGCTCCATAGTTCGTCACTTAGCACTTAACTTTAGACTATTGTTAGTGAGTATATATGTATTGTTAGTTATATACTAGTTTACGTGTTCCAGATATTATAATGAGGTTGTTCTTTAGCATATGTAACTTACCTTGAAAATAACACGTGAACGATTTATAATCTTGTAGTCAATTGTAAGGTTTCAACTAAAAATATTTATTTTTGCATTGATGGAGTTAAACTCGTGGCTAAATAAAACAGCCCCTCTTGTCAATATTTAGGTTAAACCGCGCTTGCCTAAGGTTGTCTGTGGATGGGTGACCACCCGTTACATACTGAGATTCCTCCATGCCTCAGAAAGCGCTTTAACCACTCTGCACGACAGGATTTTGACACATGACACATCAGCGTGGGGTGACGCGAATTGTCATGAAATTCAAGAATTTTCATCAATTTACAGCATTCAATTTTGTTATTAAAAATAAGTCACCGGGGCTGTATCATATGATAAGTTTGAGGTTTATATTTCCAAAAACCTCTTAAGGTCGATAAAACGGCGTCAATCTATTGTAAAATATGTGTAAAATACATATTATTACACCCTTCCAAAAATTAGGTACTTTAAAAACGCTGGAAATAATGCACATACACAAGACAACCCTTTGATAATAAAATCGGAAATCCAAAATAAAAACAGTGACATTCCATCTGCATTCTTATTGTTGCCATTTTACATATAAATTCAAAATAAAACATTATACAAATCTCGACAAAAAAATACTAAAAACTGTGTTGCAACATGACATTTCTTAGTGCTGACCGTAAATCTAAGTTTCATCATTACGATTAAAAAGTTGCATTCAACCTAATCGATAATCGAAATGGAGTAAACTTTAAAAAAAAGTTTTGGGACCATTGAGGAATTTACCTATGGAGTTTGCATATTATTCTACTATTGATATTCTAGTTGTTCAAATATCTATGATATCGATAAGAAAAGAAAGACAACAACATTTTGTCACGTGCTTTTTTGTAATGCTATAATTATTTTCTTATGCGCCAAGATTTGAGGTACAGACGCCTGCACATCAAGCTACTACAATCTGTCAGATTATTTGATAGATTTTCGACTTTATTTCTAAAGTATTAGGTTCAAGGTTGATTGGGAAAAATTGACGGTTTCGGGTAGCTTGACCTGCAGGCGTCTGTACATTTTGCTGTAGTTCAAGATTTTGGCTGTTTTCTTGAATGACGATGAATGAAAATGGCGGCAATTTTTGTAGGAGGTCATGCTAATTCTGTAGGTAACTAGTCAAGCCGTAACCCCAGCCGGCACAACCATACCGTACCGCACCTAGAAAGCCATGCCTCCGCAGTAGAGCCTTGTTTTAGACGGACAGGGAGTCCGCACACATCGGGGCCCTAAAATATTGATATAGACACCCGACGCCCGACGTCCGCCTGTAGCGTCTCCCGCGGTGGCTGGCTTGGTTTGAGGAGCGCCTCACTTCCCCCGCTGTAGACGAAGCGGGGGGGAGTGTCAGGGTTATGCAATAGAAGGAGCATGGGTGGGTTTTAGTCGTACTAGTCTGACACTCCCCCCCGTTTTGCCCAGAGCGGGGGAAGTTATTTGACGATTTCCCACCCAAAAAAAACCCCGGTACACGACATCAAGAAAAACCCGGGTTCAAAATGGACTCATTTTGAACCAGGAGTTTTCTTGGTATCGTGTTTCCATCTCAATTGTGCACTTCCTCTATAGGTCATTTTTACCCCAAGGCTTCCACTCCAAGAACACTTTGGCCTACGAGCCATGTTTTAGGAAAGAATGAATACGCTTTTCAAATAACCAATCCAACCAAACAATTTTGTCGAACAAATGTAATTTATTTTAGCTGATTTTTTAATGTGCTCGCCAAGATAATAATTGGCGCGTTCTATATTCAACCTTATTTATTTCTATTTGCAATTCATATTCAAATAGTAGGTATAAAACCAAATTATTAATAAAATAGCAAATAAACATTTTAATTTAAATTTGAACAGCGAGCGCATTCCTTTTTTGAAAATAAAAATGGCGCGAATTTAGCCATAGATCAGTTTGTACTGTTTGTTTTTTAATCGGTTTTAGTGGCGTAAAAAATATTATAACCAATATTTATAGTATTTCACACTTATTACAAAATTAATTTTTATTTTCATCTATCAATTTCTGATATTCCTTAATTTAATTATTCGAGTTGATTGATTTACAAGAAAATAATCGATTGAAATAATCGTATTTACACATCACAAAATTAAAAAAAAAAGAAATGGACGTCAATTTCGAAAGTGAATTTAGTAGTGGTTATGAATATTCCGTGTTATTGTTCCTATTATTGCAAATTACGATAAGATCTGGGCATTGTCATGTTATTTATAATATTTGAAATGATATTTGTGTCAGTTGTTATAGAATCTATTCGTGAATATATGATATAATGTGGAATTAAAAATGTAAACAAGCACGATTGGCGCGAAACTTCGACTTTAGATTTCAAAATGTATCATTACCACTACTAATATAAGTTAAATTACGAATGATTTCTTCACGTAATAAAAGGACACGTTAATCATGCCCAATAATGTGGAGTTTAAATGTTCGAAAACCTATTTTTTTATGATTTTTAGCATCGACCTACACTGCCATCAAAATGGCGATGATCGTAATTTACGCATTTGGATTTTATAAGACTTAATTAAGAAACTTCCTCAATAATTAAAGAAATTCTAATGACGTTTACATATGCGTTTTTTATTCTACTATCTTAATGAATGCACACCCATATTATTTATTAACCAGAAAATAAAATATTTACAAAAATAATGAGGAGGTCATATGACTTAAATGTCCGGCCCCTTTCGGGGCCAGTACCAAGCCAGCGGAGGTTTGAATGTCGAGCCCCCGAAGGGGTCCGTACCGAACTATACGGTTAAACCTTTGGTCCCGGTTGTCATTTGTAGATATTTGACAGTCGTTACAGGTAGTCAGTGTCTCGAAATTCTGACAACCAGTCTTACCAAAGGGTACCCAGTACGAAGTTGTGGAGGTCAGATAGGCAGTCGCTTCATGTAAAATACTGGTATTCATCTGTATTCGGTAAGACTGGAAGCCGACCCCAACATAGTTGGGAAAAGGCTAAGCAGATGATGACGATGAGTTAGGATCCCATAACATGGCGCAGTGACTGAGCGATCGACTGCTGCGCAGGGTGTCGCGGATTCGGTTCACGCACGGTACAAATATTTGTATGACCTGCAGATAGTTGTTTCGGGTCAAGCTGTTTGTATATGTGAGTTTAAAAAATGTTTGTAACGCACCCACGATAAATTCCTAGTGTGTGGCAACGTTTTTAAAAGAGAAAAAATAAATTATATAATTTCTTGTCCGTTCTTCTGCATAGAGATCAACGCTTTGGAAAAAACAACGACAGTACTTTCTCAAGTTATTTTGCCTGGTGATTGGGACTGTAGCTTCATCCTTTTGTTTAACATTTATGTAATGGAGAAACTCGAACTCAAATCATTTATTTCAATTAGACCATTACAGGCACTTTTGAATGCCATAAAACAAAAAAAGTATCTAAGTATTTAGTCGTTACCAATTCTGTTGGTCTTTTTGAAATAAATGTTTAAGCGTTAATTCTTTTTATTAAATAAGAGTACGGAGTACCGTACATACCCACGTAAAAAACCCATGCAATTCATTCTTGACAAGTAGTCTCAAGTAGGTGAGTACCGTTCTCGCCACCGGGGACCAATAAAAATGCTGTAGAAAATTTTTCAATCTCCAACTTACCTTGCGAGATTGAAAATTTTCTTCTTGAATATTGGCTGGAAACCGGATCAGTTTGAAATTGAAATCATATTTATCAGACTTCTTAAAGGAGTTCATAGTTAAATAACGTAGGTTGTTGAAATTAGGAGAAGTATGGTAAGGCTGGAACGAAGATGACTACTGAACCCACGCCAAATTGTCACTTCCTTACTTTCCTTTGAGAATTTCCTAGAGGAATACCTCAAAAACAATTTACCTAACCCGGGAATCGAAACCAGGCCCTCACGCTCAGCAGTCGTACTGGCAATAACTTAACCAATTTTTTTTTTGTTTTTATTGGGCCACTCGCAATTCAACTCTCTTGAGTTATTATTTGACGGGCCTGTTGGTCTAGTGTTTAGTGGCCCTGACTGCTGAGCCGGAGGTCGTTGCTTCGATTCCCACCCAGGACAAACTTTGTGTGATGAGCATGATTGTTTGCTCTGTGTCTGGGTGTGATTTATCTATAATATGTATGTATTTATAAATTATATAGGTATGTATATCAGTTGTCTGGTTACCATAACACAAGCTCTGCTTAGCTTGGGATCAGATAGCCGTGTGTGAGTTGTCCCAAGATATTTATTTATTTATTTGCTCAACCGGACTATCCTGTGGTGTTACCAAAAAAAAAAAACAAAATATTTTTATTTCACATAGGCCTACATGGGCACTTACAAAACGTCGGGAAAAGATGCACGGTTCGGGTCGGTCGTTTCCTATGGAGAAGAACCGGCAAGAAACTCCATGGTTACTCTTTTAAAATTATTTGGTTTTACAAAGGGGGCAGTTAACCGAAGTTTGGAAAGATTGGTTCAATGAATGAATGATCAGATAAACGCGGTCTTCACGTTCACAAGGACATCAGAATTATCATACCGACGGATTACTTGTCACTTTAAACCTTCGATGATGAAGTATGGATGGGACATATGCTTAGTCCGAAGTCTAGCTACCACAAGAATACTAATACCATATCAATGACACCCGGAAACTGAGAAGGGTCCTCTCGTTTCCTGTTGGCAAATGTAGGATGGTTCCAAGGTAATGTGGAAGTTTCTAAAGGGACATTTCGGAATAGTACAGACGCCTGCACATCAAGCTACCACAATCTGTCAGATTTCTTTGATAGATTTTCGACTTTATTTCTAAAGTATTAGGTTCAAGGTTCATTGAGAAAAATTGACAGTTTCGGGTAGCTTGACCTGCAGGCGTCTGTACATTTGGATTCAAGTCAGGAAACTTTGTTATTGCGGCAGAGGTGGATTTAACGCCCGAGGCGCTATGGGAGGGTGTTATAGAACCGAGAACAGCAGTGCCGTGAATCAAACGACGTTTTTCAATATACTTACGGAGAAATGAAATAACAGAGCAAAAACTATTTCTGTCATTAATCAACATGAAACTGTTATTTAATTTGTTTTTTTTATTCCGCGCTTCGTCGTCTCAGAGTCTTAGACTGAAGGAAAAACAAAATGAAGAAATTCAAATATTTTTCAAAGAATTCAAAAATATTTGTTATGATCATGTTTTTTTGTGATATTCTGTTTATAAACACACTTATCCTTTTTTATTAAATACGAAGGGTTAAAAAATGCTCATCTTTGCTCTAAAAAAAGATTACCACCGGCTATTATAGGGTTTTTTTTATTATTTGTTACCCGTGGTGAAATGGCGTGGGCAAAGCCTAGGCAGATGATGGTGAAATCAGAAGAAATATAGGTAAACCTCGTTGCGATAAATAAAAACAATACGATAATTTAGTGCATTAAAAGCCATTTTACTTGGAAGTGTTTTGTGGCTTATTCTGGACGGATATTGTCAATTGATAGTCTCTCAGAGATGCAACAGGTTGGACACTCGCATCCTTACTTAATATTATAAAAGCGAAAGTCAGTTTGTTTGTTACCTCTTCATGCTTTAATGGCTAAACCAATTGTGATGAATTTTGGTACATAGATAGTTGGGAACCAGCAGACGGACATAGTCTAATTTTAATTTAAAAAAATGTGGGATGTGAGGGACAAAGAGGGAAGAAAATGGAAAACTTAGCATTGCTATTACAAATCAATAAGGCGCAAGGGAACTGTGTTACCCCAAATTTAACGCGGGCGAAGCCGCGGGCGAAAGCTAGTATATGATACAACGTGAAATTGGTACTGTCGCCATCTCATCATCCGAATGCCAGTATTTTACATGAAGCGATACGAGACTCCTTGGTAAGACTGGTTTTCAAACCTTCAAATCGCTGACTACCTGGAACGATTACCAAAGACCACTTAAGCGGCACAAACATGCGCTGTCCACGCGCGCCTCAAAGAGATGTCAGCAAAGCAGAGCCGCCTCCCAGTGCCACCGCCTGCCTGGGTTGCGGTTTGTTCGAAAGAGATACCGCTGTCCCGGAACATAAAGAGCAAAAGAAGGAACATGGGTGGGTTTTAGCCAGTACAACCCTCGATTCCGCCCAGAGCAGTTGAAGTTATTTGATGACAAAAAAAGCGGCCTAAACATAATATTACATTACGGATGTAATCTCCAAAGAATTAGGCTTAGATGTTTATGTTTTAAGCCCCATTTAAGGGGGTGAGCCTATATCCATCCACACGAATCCAAACAATGCGGGTCTAAGGCCGTGCGCTGCGTTAGGCGGGCGCACGGCGCGGGCGCCCGCGTGGCGTGCTGTTTCATGTAATCTCATAGATCAGCACTGCGTGCAACGGGTGGCCCGCCGCAGCGCTCGGCCAATGGCCGTGCGCTGCGTTAAGAAACAGCACGCCAAGCGGGCGCCCGCGCCGTGCGCCCGCCTAACGCAGCGCACGGCCTAACAGTTTATTTTGACGGGCCTGTTGGTCTAGTGGTTAGTAGCCCTGACTGCTGAGCCGGAGGTCGTGGGTTCGATTCCCACCCAGGACAAAACGTTGTGTGATGAGCATGATTGTTTTTTCTGGTGTCTGGGTGTGATTTATCTATAATATGTCTATATTAATAAATTATATAGTATGTATATCAGTTGTCTGGTTACCATAACACAAGCTCTGTTTAGCTTGGGATCAGATAGCCGTGTGTGAGTTGTACCAAGATATTTATTTATTTATTTTATTTTATTACCTATCTTTAAGATTTGTCTGTAGGACTCATTACCACAAAGATAACACAATAAATCGTACGCGCAGTGGCGTCACTTATACACAGAGTCCTTGTTCATAATAGCTTGTGTCAAGTTGACATGTTTTATGCTGTTATGCATCAGTAATCACCACAAGGTTACCAGGTATGTATTGTTGCTGGGCATAGCACAATAGATTATTGTATAACGCTAGATGGCTGATATTTTTGAGTCAGGATTATGTACTTACTGAATTTTTTTTCATCTTTTGCTGAGCACAGTTAAGAAATAAGTGCCTGAAAAATTTGGTTTTTAAAAATAATATAAACAATTGTTTTCTGTAATGAAATACATGTAGTTGGCTAAATTGGATAAATATATATAAAGCACCAAGTAGGTAATGAAGATAAATGACAAAAATAACCACTAGTCTGAAATACAATGTTGGACCTAATCGTATTGTGATAAGAGCCAGTTTTCGATGAAATGTTTTTAAAAATATTAAATACTAGCTTCCGCTCGCAACTTCGTCCGCGCGGCATAGGTAGTTACGTTGGCCAATGCTAACTTTCTAATTAGCTCGCGTGGTGATCGAAAAAAAATTATCTTTCCCTCCCCTTTACTTCAATCTTTCTCCCTTTAAAAAAAATGCCAGGCCGTTACCAGGGTCCCAACTATCTCTAAACCAAAATTCATTAAAAATCGGTTTAGGCGATACTGCGGAACCTCGGGTAGAAAAACGCAATAAAACTTTGGTCGACCCGAGTGTCAAATGCAACATCTGAAGCCCAACAGTAGATCTGTAGACCAACAAACCATTCCAATTATTAAAATATTTTCGGAAATGGTATCGAAGTAATAATACATTCCGACAAAATTACATTATAATAGCGAGTTTCCGCAGAATAATATCATCATCGCCTCCCTAGCGTGACATACTTAGCTTATGCCACGACAAATTGATCGTAATAATATGGGGCTATAATGTCCAATAATATCGCTCGTATCTATTATAGTCTAATGGATTTATCATGCGGTAGCAAGCTTGTTTTTATATTTATTACTTATATTTTCCTGTTTCTGTTATGTTTTTTCGGTACTAGAAAGTTGTTATGTTTCTACTTCTTGGACAACTGATCGGGGGGTTTAAATGGCCTCGCAGAATCATAATCCTCACTTTATAATATTATAAAAGCGAAAGTGAGTTTGTTTGTTTCTTCGTTTAACAAACAAACAAAACAACAAAAAAACATCGGTTCCGACCCTGGAGACGGACATAACGGCTAACTTATTTTTACAAAAAATGAGAAATTCCCACAGTTCTCTTTTTTTTTTGTGAAAGTTAGAAGAAAAGGGAAAACTTAGCATTGCTATTACAAAAAATAAGGCGCAAGGGCAAAAACTACAGGTAGCAGATACCTGCAAATCAGGAAAGGGCAACTGTGTTACCCCGAATTTAACACGAGCAAAGCCAACGGGCAAAAGCTAATAATATAATAGGTTAATAATATGAATTATCTATCTAGGTCTATTACCACTTTAAGAATTTAATCAAAGTAAACATGAAATGACACAGAAATAAACATTAGTTATTATAGTGTCTGATGTCAGTTTAAGTTGATCAAAGCTGAAATAGGATATTGCGGCTTGAGACTAATTGTCATTTAAACTACTGTGGTTAACCACTCAATACTCCTTGTACAATGTACAGACGCCTGCACGTCAAGCTCCTACAATCTGTCAGATTTCTTTGATGGATTTTCGACTTTATTTCTAAAGCATTAAGGTTCAAGGTTCATTGGGAAAAATTTACAGTTTCACCCGAAACTGTAAATTTTTCCAATGAACCTTGAACCTTAATACAGCTTGACCTGCAGGCGTCTGTACAAGCCTACTCGTTTGTACAAACGACGACACATCAAGCTACACAAAAACTGTTTATGCGGATCTCTCATCGTACGAGAAATCCGCGGTGCACGATCCGTCGTTAAGAGATCAGTATAAACTGGTTTTGTATAGGTTGATGTGTCGTCGTGTGTACAAGTTAGACCATGTAGCTAAATAGGTAATAGCTAGTACCAAATGGTACTGCACTATTGACGGCACGGTTGGCACAGTGACTAAGTGACTAACGCTCGGTTCCAATAAACAAAAACGAGTCGTTTTGCTTACGTATAGTAAGATTTTGACATACGTCTCGTAGAACTTTTGTCAAAATACTACTATCCGTAACCAAAACGAATCGTATTTTGTTTATTGGAATGGGGTATAAATTCACTCACGATACAGAGGAAATTTCAAGTGTGGGGCAAAGTTTTCAAAATTACATATCTTGTATTTCTAATACAAGGGTGTAAATGCAAAAAAGGGAAAAACGAAAGGCCTTCAATGCAATATTTCTATAAGGTTTTTTAAGTTGTGTATTTGTGATTTAACATCTATATAAACTGGCTGCAATACAATTTATTTCTATTACAGCTTACCCTGACATTATATATGGAGAAAATAAAAGCTTGTTTTGCTTTGAGCAGCTTTATTAACTCGCCAACAATAAGCACTATGATATGCTATTATAGTAGGTATCAGTGTAGTTGGAGCTGTACTCCAAACTATAACTAGGTATGTCTGTTTTGTGACGTGTTAAGTAAAATGTGTCTGCTTATATTACGGTAAATAAACTCTGCTATCTGATAGATAAATGTCAACTTGTACACACAAAAGCGCTTTGGTGTTGGTCCACAAAGTGCGTCGCTAGCAAAGTTACTTATTAAATATTCAACAACCCACGTCAGCATTCAAAAAGAAAACGGTGAAGCTTTCAGCATTCAAGTCAACAAAAGTGTTTTATACCTACCCACTTGTGGAGTCTGCCTTTAAATGAGCCTCGAAACAGGACAATGAAACTGACAGTTCGTGTATAAGGGAAGTGTCATGGCGGCCGCGTTGGCGGGAAAGCGTTCCGGTGACGGCGCCATCTTGTATTGTTTTGCATGAAAACGTCTTTTATTTAATACTACCTTGTGGAAGATATGAATGTACTGAACTGAATATTGTGAGCATTTTTTGCATGTTTTCTTGCATAATGCCTAGAGTCCATTGTTACTTTTGTATTAATAACGTGTTGTTTGGCTGTTTTGGTCTAAGCCAAAAATAAACCGTCCCTTTTCTTCCCACACGTTCATAAGAGTAAGTGAACATCGTAAGGAGTGATGTTCGTTGTATTTATACACCCACATACAACCAACCTTTTCAAGTAATTGGTCATTGAAGACACAAATGCGAAGCGAAGTTATACACTTTCGGCGCAGACATTCAACGCCAAAATAAGACAACAAGATTTGCATGATGATGATCCGGAGGATAAAGAATGAGTTTTATAGATTGGTCAACAACCGCATTAGAGCGCAAAACTTTTTTTTTTTTTCATTATTTAACGTTACTTTGCTTTATTAAATAGTGACTTTTATATTGTGAGGCAAATAAATTAATATCAAAAGCGTTCTTGTTCGTTGCGCAGCTGAAAGTAAAGAAAGGATGAAAGTCATAACTTTCATCAAAGGACATAAAAATACACAGATTGTTTATGGCAATGTTTTTTTTAATACGTTATCCCGCTCTAGGAATTTCTCGTATATCGTAGGTGCGTTTACACAAATTTTAAATTATTATAATTTAGTTTATTTGTGTTTTCTTAAAGTAAAGCGAATTCGTCCGCGTGGCATAGTTACTTTGGGCTAATGCTAACTTTAATCCGCGTGATGATAAAAAAATATCTTTCTCTCCCCTTTTCTTCACTCTTTCTCCCATTTTTCTCACTTTTTTTAGCCTATGACCGTTTCCAGGGTCCCAACTATTTTTGTACCAAAATTCATCAATATCGGTTGGAAAATTTAGGCATGAAGACGTAACAAACAAACTCACTTTCAGTTTGATAATATTAGTAAGGATTAAAAAAACGAGATGTGATGTTATAAGCATTTACACATTAAAAACAAAACATTGTGTATTTTCCCCACACTAGTAGCAACTTGCCAACAGAACACGAAATTCCATAGACTATGTAAACACTCCTAAAGAAACAGAATAGTGGCCCATACCCAGCGCCACCTGCTGTTAAAATCATGAAACTGTGTAAGTTATTGTTTAATTTGTACTACATACTCCTTGTTAACCGTCCGGTATTTATGTTGTAACTTACACGTGCTAGTATTTGCTTAGGAGTTAATTTCTATGTTTACATGTGCACTGGAGGAGTTCGTGGATAAATAATGGCTGCCGTTCGGGTCTGTCTTTAAGTTGGTCTGTGGATGGGTGCTCACCCGTTAACCCGTTACATACCTTTAATAATATTCTTTTTTCTGTTATCGCACCGACTGTGTTTTGTCTCTGTATCACCCTAAAGCAGATTGGTAGAAAATGCTTAAGGCATTAAGTCCACCTTTGTACAAATTTTACTTGGCTAAGCTTAAGCTGGTTGGTCCCGGTTGTCATGTTTAGATCTTTGACAACCGTTACAGGTAGTCAGTGTCCCGGGAATCTGGCAACCAGTGTTACCAAGCGGCATCGTATTACCAAGTACTAACTGGGCTAAAAAAACCTCCAATATCTGGGTGGTGAGCTAGGTACACCTTTGCCTAGCCCTTCGGCGATTACGCGTGTTGTTATGTTTAAATACTGGTACAACAAACCCAGCCTCGAAGCTGCTAAGAAGTTCCTGGTGGAAAAATCCGGTATTGCCCAACCTGGGACTCATAAACAGGATTACTTACTTGCTGAGCATAAGCTAGCACATAAGACCACTGGACCATCCAAAATTAACATCAGACTTAAATTATCTTTGATTGAATACCATTAAAATATAAGGGTTTGATCTAACCCTTTCTACTGACGTCATTGAAAGCAGTTTCGTAGGTAGATAACGATTTGGTTTACGTCATCAGTGTAATGACGTATACTAAGTATATTGTTAGATATTATTAGTGCCGTGGGAGTTAATAGTAAAGTGTATTTGTTTAAATAGTGACGGTGGACCCGTACCAGGGGGTCTACTCTCTTTCTCCGAAACGTAACTTCGTTAAGAAGAAGAAAAAGAACGAAAGTCAAAAGTAGTTACGTTTGTAACCCTACTCTATATCATTTTGCGTGAATTAGTGTAGGTTTAGAAAATTTTAATGTGAAATAAACTTCGGACGTCCGAAATTTCGAAATGAATGAAATGAAATGAAACCGTGGTAGAAAACGTTCGAAGTTTCGGCCGCAATTTCGTTTTACGTAGAATTAGAGTAGGCCCCCTGTTTCTTTTAATATAATTAATGTAGTACTTAATGTCACTTGTAATTTGGCGATGTGCAGCGTAAAACGTTGCCCCACACAGGGAATTTCTCCTGTATCGTGGTTGCGTTTACAAACATTTAAACTCAGAACTTTCAGAACATTTAAAATCTCACCATCAAAATTTCACCGAATCACCGGACATGCGTCTGGACTTCGTTCAGCTTTGTTATTTTGACAAGTATAAAAAAGGTTTAATTAATATCTGGCCTTTTCTACACTTGTTGCTTATTTGTCCGGAGTTTTCAAATGCCAAAATGGTTGCCCTACCGCGCTGACCTTTGACGGTGACTTTTTCCAGTTCACAAATTGGGTTATGAAGATACAGTAAGATTATTTGCTTACGTCTGTAAACACGGTGGTACGTCAATACATTTATATGATTGCTTTACTGACGTAAATAATACTGAAGAGTAAGGTAGCGTTAGTAGTGTTCCATGGGCGACTCAAAGAGATTTCAGTAAAGCAGAGTGGGCTTGCTAGGACCACTGCCTGCCGGGGTTGAGGGTTGTTCGAAAAAAATACCGCGGCCGCGGAACATAAAGGGCAAAAGACGGAACATAGGTGGGTTTTATTACTATGCTGAATTCAAAACACATGAAATCCCACGATTATTTCATCGACATCTCACACAAGAATTACGTTATTCTCTAGTGTTCTTCTTAATTCTTTATTTAAAACTTTGAGTATTCGAATGTCATAGCAAAACCAACCTGCAGTCGGGTATAAAGCCTCTCACAGTAACTCACTAATTAAATAGGAACCACAAAGTTAACTATATTCAGGTATTTTTTAAATTTAATATAAGAGTAATTTGTATTTTTTAAATTTAATTTTCGATTTTGTAAAAATATTATAATTTAAAAGAGCGTCCATGGAGTTTCTTGCCCATAGAGATCAACGCTTTGGAATGGGCAACTACAGTACTTTCACAAGTTATTATGGCTTGTGACCGGGAATGTAAATTCATTTTGTTTCTTGGCATTCAAAAGTGCCTGTAATGGTCTGATTGAAATAAATGATTTGATTTAATACTTAAAAAAAAAACATTTCCGAGATAAAGGGTCTTGACAGACAGACGGATAACAAACTGGTTCAATAAGGGTTCCATTTTTTTCCTCTTCAGTTACGAAACCTAAAGCTGCTCCCTCACCGGGAGCATTCACGAGTATTGTAACATTATAGATTCCACTTCGAGCATTACATTACAATACTACCTCCCTGACTGACGAGCATTCGCGTGTAATATCTAATATATAAAATTCTCGTGTCACAGTTTTCGTTCCCATACTCCTCAGAAACGGCTGGACCGATTCAAACGAAACTTTGTGTACATATCGGGTAGGTCTGAGAATCGGCCAACATCTATTTTTCATACCCCTAAGTGAGCAGCGGGTGAAACCGCTGGGCACAGCTAGTAACATTATAGATTCCACTATGAGCATAAGCTTTTAATTGATCCATCAAGATATTACACATTGTATCATTACGAGGTACGCATTGTAATGCTCGTTTCTTCTCCTTTACTGAAGTAATGCTCAAATCCGTAACGTTACATTACACGCGAATGTTCCCGGTGAGGGAGCACCTTAAAAAGCAACATGAAAACAATTGAACACAAGAAAATGCGGTGTAACAGAAGTTACTTGTCCCATAATTTTCATTGAACAAACAAATCTCTGACGAAAGCAGAAAAGAAAATGTATTAATTTGGTTCCCATTATCCTTGTAACGCAATCTTTTCATATTCCTCATAGTCTTTGATGTGGACTGTTGTTTAGCTAAATAACATCTCACTAATTATTTTCTTTTCCTCGTGGTACTTTGATGTGACGCACATTGTTTTTTTTGTGGACAAACAAACATGAATATTTTCCCTTTGTATTGAGATTTTTGTTGGGAGCCATAAATTAGTGGGAATAGTAACTGTTTTCTAAATAAATATGTAATAAATCCTCACTTATTCTTACTAATCTATACTAATATTATAAAGCTGAAGAGTTTGTTTGTTTGTTTGTTTGAACGGGCTAATCTCAGGAACTACTGGTTGGAATTGGAAAATTCTTTTAGTTTTGGATAGTCCATTTCTTGAGGAAGGCTATAGGCTACATAACATCACGCTACGACTAACAGGTGCTGAGCAGCGCGGGTGAAACCGTGGGGAACAGCTAGTATGTATTATAAAAGCGAAAGTGAGTTTGTTTGTTACCTCTTCACGCTTTAATGGCTAAAACGATTTTGATGAGTTTTGGTACAGAAATAGTTGGGAACCAGGAGACGGACATAGGCTGATTTTATTTTAAAAAAGTGGGATATGAGGGAAAACGAGGGAAGAAAAGGGAAAACTTAGCGTTGCTATTACAAGAACAAAAACTGCAGGTCTGCTTGGTGTGTAATACCGAATTTAACGCGAGCGAAGCCGCGGGCGAAAGCTCGTAATATTATAAAACCGAAAGTGAGTTTGTTTCGTCTTCACGCCTCAGTGGCTAAACCGATTTTGATGAATTTTGGTACAGAGATAGTAAGGACTCAGGAGACGGACATAGGCTTTGTTTAAATTGAGATATGAGGGAGAAAACGGTAAGAAAAGGGAAAACTTAGCATTGCTATTACAATAAATAAGGCGCAAGGGCAAAAACTACAGGTAGCAGTTACCTGCAAACCAGGAAAGGGGAACAGTGTTACCCAGAATTTAACACGAGCGAAGCCGCGGGCAAAATCTAGTATATAATAAAATTAAATATGTGCGTGTATAGGTTACCCGCTTGGCCACAACCTTCACGCTTAGGCGACTTGCGTGCTGTGACAACCACTAGATAAAACAAATGAAATTAATTACTTAGGGCAGCTACCCTACTATGACCTCCTAAAGCAATTCTTATTCCACTGAGGGAAAGAGACAGAGCTATACACGGTGTCTAGCACCATCTCTTTCCCTCAGTGGAATAAGAATTGCTATAAGATGTCATAGTAGCCCTTCAGGTCACGTGTCACCGTGACGCGACTAATACAAAGGAAACAAGTGCCGTGGTCACTTGGTGTTTTTTTTGCGGGTGGGAAATCATCAAATAACTTCCCCCGCTCTGGGCGGAGCGGGACGACTGTCAGACTTGTACTGCCTAAAATCCACCCATGTTCCCTCCATTGCCCTTTACGTTCCGCGGTCGCGGTATATCTTTCGAACAACCCGCAACACAGGGGTCACTGGTGCTTGACGCTATACTTAAAAAAGCAATCTTTATCTCTGGAACAGCTGTTCAAGAGTTCAAAATTAATTAACGAGATTGTTCTAGCGATTCAGAAACTAATTTAAATATGGACTTGAGGTATACTCCTTTAAAACAAATGTATTTATTATGTTTATACATATATAACAATTAATTACAAACGTAACGATATTAGTATCAATAACAGTAAGAAACGCAATAATTACTATCGACATTTTTGTAATATCATGACAACCCTGAATGTCACTTTGACATATGTCAAATCATCATCTAACTATCTCTTTTTTTAACTTTAGATACATTACTTGAGCTCGTGGACGGAGGTATGATTAAGGTTTGTGATGTAAAAACTGATATAGAGAAATAAAACTTAATATTAAATTAAATTTAGCTAAACTAATAGATAATGCCACCAAAGCTTAAAGAAGGCAAAGCAAAAAAGGACAAGATGTACTTATCTAGCTTTGCAAGATAAGGAATTTAATCACTTCTCCACATAATGGTCAAATTGTTTGCCCAGAAACGTTTGTGGTCAACCAAAGCTTATCTGCACACGAGATTACAGTTTTCTCCAATATTTGAATAAGTGACCGACTCACGGCTCGCCGACCATTTCTATAGGCCGTATGGGCGCACCTCACCGGCGCTTGTAATACCTTCGAGCACCAGACTTAAGCTGGGAGCACACACTCAACCCTTAATGGATGGTTAGATATCAAAGTTCTGCTGAATTTTAGGGTAAGTTTTGCTTAAATACCGTCATTCCACGATATCTAGGAGCATTTTCAGATACTTTAACAAAACAAAGAACGTTGCCCCTCACTAGGATTTTTCCTGTATCGTGTCGTACAAACATTTAAATTCACATACACAAACAGCCAGACCCGAAACAACTATTAGTAGGCCATTCAAATATTTGTTCCGTGCGGTGATCAAACCCGCGACACGCAGCGCAGCAGACGATCTCTCAGCCACTGCGCCAACCGTATCTTCTAGTTTCTGCTACGTTCATTTATTAAAATTTTCACATCTTTCACATGAGTTTGTAAGAGCGTTACCGCTACTACTATTTATTTGTAGCTGTTAGTAAAATTGCAAACGCTGGCGGTGAGTGAACTCCCTGTGTGAGTGTCATTCTTTTACAACGGTTCCAACACCCATCCTTCTCCATATTCCTTCTTTAGCCTTTTGTGTTAACGGAATCTACCTAGCCATTCCTCACCGTCAACAAACCCTTAATATTCAGGATGTAACAGCTTCTTTGGTGGTCATTCTGACTGACAGACTGGACAACTATACTTAGAGAACAACAAGACGGAATTGGGTATGTAAACTTATTTCGGGATGTTTTTATTTTGTAGATTGGGTCACTAATTTAAATATTTTTGTATTCCATGCTGTACAGAATTCTAATAAATTTCCAAATTCATGTTTTTTATGACATCAGAGATAAGGCTGAAGATCTTGGTATCTTTGCATGTATGCTATTAGAATTAAAAATCAAAATTTGACCGTTACTTTTTGCTTTGTAATAGAAACTTTAAACTTGACACTTTCAAGTTAAATTAAGTAGTCTAACGTATGACATCATTTGGAGCTAAAATTCAAGTAGATATAACTAGTATTTTTTATTTACAACCCTTATTATAATATACCCCCTAACACGCATGGCAAAGCTTTATAATGAAAGGTCCAACTTGACGGAAGTCCACCCTATCGATGTTTTTTCTATGAGTTTTGCTGCATACAGACAGTTTTTTGTAGCTTATTGAATTTTGGTCTACTTATAACGCAGTTTTTGTTTTAGCATTTCGTCTCTAATTAAATTAAAAATTCATCACGTCAATGTCATGCGTACCTGTTATTTGCATGGTTACTAAAATGCCATTTTTACAAGTTAGATTAATTGAATTTGTATGTGACAGTCCTGTTTGTTTGTCTTGGTATGGACATGTAATGAGGAGGGATGAAGCACATGTGACTAAAAGACCAAAAAAAAACACGTAAGTAGATCATTATTTAAAAATAAAAAAGATGATTTTTATTTACAGACTACGTTGGCCCACATTGTTTTAGTATTATCATTAAAACATGTTAGTAGTTATAGAAAAAAGAAATAGTGTGGCTAAACTCAGCCTCGGGTAGATTCATCAAGGCCCATTTGTAAGACATGTAACTTGATAAACCTACCCAAGGCCCATGCAGCCTTTCGGCAAACACCCTCAAAATGCTGTTAGTACTTCCCTCCACTGTGACTAAAAGAGGGATGGATCTGAATAAGAGCGAGAGGAAGGTCAAAGAAAAGATGGATGGATTGTGTAAGGAATGATATGAAGGAAAAAGGAATGAATGATGCCATGACGTCTGATAGGGGAGAATGGAAGAAGAAAACGTGTTACGCCGACCCCAAATAGAATGGGACAAGGGCAGGAAAATGATGATGATGAGACAGTTCTCTTGGTGTAATTATTATAAATAAATAAATATCGCACCCTTACCTACCTTCATGCGTCAGGGGGTCTAACAAGCGTATAATACGGGGTCCACATGAGCTATAAATAATATGATTATCCCTCAACCACGCCGCATTAACGAAGAACTTGGGTCACTTCACATTTAGTTTATTTATTCACGAGAGAACGCATACGGGTCACAGAACATATGCGATGTGGTTCAACGTCATAATTATTCTTATTTTATGTAAAGTATCTTTGGTGCAGTGGCTGAGTGATTGACTGCTGCGCTGCGTGTCGCGGGTCCGATCCCCACACGGAACAAATATTTGTATAACCTACAGGTAGTTGTTCCGGGTCTGGCTGTTTGAGTATGTGAGTTTAAATGTGTGTAAACGCACCCACGATACAGGACAAAAATCCTAGTGTGGGGCAGCGTTTTTTTTAAGTAAAAAAGGCGAATGTAGTTTTTAGGCGCGTGGAGTTATTACTCAAGTCTATGTGTGTATACTCAAGTCTGTAGTCCCTTGGAGCTGGGAAATTTAATCAACCCTCTAAGCCTACGAAGTCAAAAGATATGGCCGTTTTTGTTGCAAATCCGACATGCACTTGGCAGGTTTTTTATACTTATTGTTTTAGATCATAATTTAGTAAACTACTTACTTACTGAAACGTTTGTAGTCAGTTTCTAAACATGATCGTATATGCAGATCTAACATGGTCTAAAAATCAATCCATAAGACTATTAATAACAAAACATTAAGTTTATTTAACCGCAAACCACACTGATTAGTTCGACTTTAGACAGAGCTAACATGCTTGAGAATAGTCTAGATTGATGAACAACCGCAGACACCTGCTAATATAATACATAAATGAGAGAGTAATTCCGTCGGTCCATCGGTACTCGTATATCTAGAAAATCGCACACAGATTTGGATGAAATGGTACCATGACATGAACTAACCTAGATTAGAATTTAAGAAACGTTTCCCGGTATTTTGTCCAAGGGATATATTTCCTTCCACCATAAAGACTCCAACTTAGGGAAGTCAAAACACCGAGAGTTTCGAAGGCATTTGCCCAAGAGTGAAACAGAAAAAGCTGATAAAAATGCAGACGACGCCGCAGCTATAAGCTTGTCTAACTTCTCTGTTGTCTTTCCCTCTCAAACACCAAACAAACGATGTGAGTAAGTAAATAAACAAGAACAAAGTGCTCATCAGACGAAATAAACGCAGTGAGACATGGAAAAATATACGCACTACCATTACCAAGTCTAGTGTCTATGTTTACAGATATTTACTTTTTAAATACTGGGTTTCCACTTGCCTTTTTTTGGGGTGGGAAATCATTAAATAATTCCCCCGCTCTCGGCTGAGCGGGTGGGAGTGTTAGAATTGTACTGACTAAAACCCACCCATGTACCTTCCATTGCCCTTAAGTTCCGTGGCCGCGGTATCTCTTTCGAACAACCCGCAACCCCGGGTTTCCACTTGCCTAAGGGGTGCTTTTGCACATGTTCGTGTAGTTAGACTTGGGCATTTTTGTTTAATTTTAGACGTCTAGCCACTTTCTTCTCTAGCATAACTGCTTCGTAGAAGGAGGTGACCGTTTCCCATTTCCCTGTCGCTCCGGACCATGGACGAAACCAAATGTCGCCGGTCTGCCGGTGCTTGACTGGGGTTTATCCTCGTAAAATGATGTACGGCCAGCGATTTTTATGTGAACACTAGCCTTTGCCCGCGGCTTCGCTCGTGTTAAATTCGGGGTCACACAGTTCCCCTTACCTGATTTGCAGGTACCTGCTACCTGTAGTTTTGCCCTTGCGCCTTATTTTTTGTAATAGCAAAGCTAAGTTTTCCCTTTTCTTCCCTCTTTCTCCCTTATATCTCCCTTAAAAATAAAACAATTAGCCTATGTCCGTCTCCAGGGTCCCAACTATCTCTGTACCAAAATTCATCAAAATCGGTTTAGCCATTTAGGTGGGAAAAGTAACAAACAAACTCACTTTTGCTTTTATAATATTAAGTATGGATAAGGATGAGCAATGACACCATATTCATAATAGGTAGGCTTAGTCGAAACATGATAAGCTTGACCCATGACGCCGGATTGCTTTTTTTTAAATAGTGTGTTTGTCGCGTTGAATAATTGTTTATCTACTTGTGTTTTGTCATAAATGTGTTCAGTTAGTCGCCATGTGATGTGTATTGCATGGTTTTCCTTCCGCGTATATTTAATTCAGTTTCAAATGGAATTGATGTTTATAGATAGATACCCAGGTATAAGCACCTTTATTTTCCGTTTATAAAAATACTAGCTTTTGCCCCAGGCTTCGATCGCGTCAAATTCTACCAACTATCTCTGTACCAAATTTCATCAAAATCGGTGTAGCCATTAAAGCGTGAAGAGGTAACAAACAAACTCACTTTCGCTTTTATAATATTAAGTAAGGAATCGATAATTGTACAATGAGTTGACTGATGTTTATGCATGGCGAGCTGTGGGTGTTACATTAAAATAAGGTACATATCTGCATATTCCTTTGGCGGTTTTAGGCGTGATGCTATGTTATTTCTTCCAACTTAGATGACCAGATTTGCTGGAGAATTTCTTGCGCTATTTTGACATACCAGTTAAATACTAGAAAATGGCAAAGACTGCGCAATTTAGAGGAAATGTAGTAATCGTGTGTATACATTCGGTCTATATCGAGTACCTTGTCCGATTTGTTCATCATCTGCCTAGCCTTTTCCCAAGTATGTTGGGATCGGCTTTCAGTCTTACCGAATGCAGCTGAATATCAGTATTTTACATGGAGCGACTGCCTATCTGACTTCCACAACCCAGTTAGTACTGGGTAATAACGATGTCCATTGATGATAAGACTGGTTGTCAGACTTTAGAGACACTGACGACCTGTAGCGACTGTCAAAGATCTACAATTGACAGCCACGACCAACAGCTTAACGTGCTTTCCGACACACGGAGGAAACTGGGTATGTAACAGATAGTCACCCATCCACAGACCAACCTAGGCAAGCGTGGCTTAACCTAAAGATCGACCCGAGCGACTGCTATTATTTAGCCACGAGCTCCTCCGATTTGTTGATTAGTCAAATTTTGATTAGCTTTGCTCATCTTCGGACCTAAATAATTGGGTAGTTGACACCATTAACCAATAATTTAAAAACACATTTTTCTGAAAGAACACCTTATTCTAGACCTGAGAACTCCATTCATTTCAAAATAACTTTTAAATTCGATTTTTAGTTGCTTTTAAATCAATAAATAGTTGCATCATTGACTTGACAACTTAGTGACGTCATCGGTTGCGAGTCTCAAACAAAATCTATGGGTGAAGCGCGTTTTGACAGCTCATAAAAAGTATATCAATTGATTGGTGGTGTCAACTACCCTATTGATTACCATATTGTAGAAGACAGCCATTCGTCCGTATTGTAATCGGTACATTTTGGCTCACAATCATGATTTGTTGACTGTAACGATTACTAGAAAGTTCTGAAATCCGGATTGTTTATTCAACATCTGATTCAAGTTGTTTGATCTAGAGTATTTGTAGGAAAAACATTGATTCAACAAAGCTTTGTTGTGTTTGCCGTAAGAGATAATTTTGGGGCAACTGTATTTTTTTAATAACGTTACCTATGTTGTTAGTACATAATGTATGTCATATATTAACATAACGTACTTGCTTTAAGAGAAAATTTTTGGGCAACTGTATTTTTAATAACGTTATGTTGTTAGTACATATGTATGGTATATTATTAACTTAACGTACAACTTGAGTATTCTAAATAGCTTGTAAGAACGAACTGACTAGAAGCACTCATGTTTCTTCTTTTTGCTTTTATGTGAGGTGGCCTTGGCAGGCCTCTACTTTGCCGACATCTCTTTGAGGCGCGCGTGGAGCACGAAAGCGCCAGCGTCCCTAGACGGACGAACGGTGAGCTACCCATTGCTTACCGTCGACAGACCCGCATCTACGGTGGCCGGGAGTTGTATCACGAGGAGTTGATCCTGATGTCCCGTTCTTAGAGACACTATTTGAATCTGGTGAATGCATAAAAGCACGCTGTTCGATTTTCTAAGCTGAGACTTCATACTCCAATCCTACTAATAATAGAAATACCAGTTTGTGGGGATGTATTGATGTATGTTGCTCTTCCACGCAAACACTACTGAACGGATTTTAATGATATTTCTCCCACAGATAGTGTGTAACCTGAACTGACCCTAACACACAGGCTTTTAATCCCGGTACTATATTCCTTTATAGTAAATTTCGTTTTTTTTTTAACTTGAAACCGCGGGAAACAGCTAGTATTGCAATAATGAAGCGTAGATATAATTTAGATACTCACCATACATTCATACGTTAATAAAAAAACGCGGAATTATGCAATCGTTGGAAAAACAGGAAATATTTTTTTTACTAAGCGTGAATGATTACAAATATAACATCCGTAAATTACTGCATTTATTTATATAACTAGGATAAGCAGTTGAAATGATATTTGTGTTGTATAGAAAATAATAAAATGTGTATTTAATGTATGTTTTTTCTCTGTAAATAGCTAGATAATCGTGCCAAATCTGATGATCCACCGGATTAAACTAGACTAATATAATATTAAAATAACATAAGTACATATGACGGCAGGTCAACCTATTCTAAACTATTACAACCTGATCTCTCTACTACGGATCGCACACCGTAGTTGAGAGATCAGGTTAAAATGGTTAGGTGTAGGTTGATGTGCCGTCGTATGTACCTAATCACATCTAATTTTATTCCACACGATGAAAGTGGTTTTGCGATCGACTACCGCGCTGTGTGTCGCATTCAACAAATATTTAAATGACCTACAGGTAGTTGTTTCGGGTCTGGCTGTTTGTGTTTTTTGGAACGAAGTTCCTTATCGCGCGTTGTGAAAGGGGGCTAGACGGAAAAAATACTTACGAGTTGTCACGACACTTTTTGCTATAGTAAGCTATTGTAAGCTGTGCGGCGTCGCATGTTTCTCTGTCTGTCTGTCTCTCTCTCTCTCTCTCTCTCTCTCTTATAGAAAGCAAGCCAGATATTTTCATTTCTATTTCGCATTGAACAGTGTGGTGTCGCGACGAGAACTTCGTTCCATCCGGGTGTCCCTTGACACCTCAATTTTTTTTTTTTTAGTTTGGTCCACTCGCATTTCAACTCTCATGAGTTGTTATACTGCTTAACCGGACTTTCCTGTGGTGACCTAAATAAATTAAGGCCCCCAGCCAGGGCCACAAAAACTACTATATACAAATGACCGCTCGCTAAGGGCACCCCCTGTGGGGTACGGACCTCGGCTTAGGGCGTCATTAAGGGGGGGGGGGGGGGGGCACAAAGGTGGCTGGGTCGATTATTTGGGGACTTTTAGTTTTACTGCTTTACTGCTCAGCATGGCGGGCTGGCTTGTAGACCAAGGGACGGTTTCATTTCTGGGGGTTTCGCGACGGGCCTCGGCGGCGAGGTCAGAAAACAGATCGCGGTCTGTATCTGTATTTTCTACGGATTGTGTATGTGAGTTCAAATGTTTGTGAAACGCAACCACGATACAGGAGACATTCCTAGTGAAGAGCAAAAAAACCCGTGTAAATGATCCATTAGTTGGTCCACCTAATGAATAGTTCTATAGACACCTATCAGCAATTGTATTGTTGATGTGCTGTTGACCATAACCTATGATAGACACATGACATCATCATCTGCTTAGTCTTTTCCCAACTATGTTGGGGTTGGCTTCCAGTCTTACCGGATGCAGCTGAATACCAGTATTTTACATAGAGCGACTGCCTATCTGACCTCCATAACCCAGCTAGTACTGGGTAATACGATACCTCTTGGTAAGACTGGTTGTCAGACTTTTGGGACACTGACTATCTGTAACGACTGTCAAAGATCTATAAATGACAGCCGGGACCAACAGCTTAACGTGCTTTCCGAGGCACGGAGGATATTCGGTATGAAACGGGTGGTCACCCATCCGCAGACCAACCTAGGAAAGTGCGGCTTAATCTAAAGATCGCCCTGAGCGGCTGCTATTATTTAGCCACGAGCTCCTCACAGACACACACATGACATGAGACTGATTTCATTTGAAAAAAGATGTAGCCAATTAACAGCGTTTTGGATCGTTTCGGACACGCGCACCGAAGGTTTCGTACAAACTTGCGACATAAACGGCCATATGTTTTGACTGCGTAGATTTAGAGAGTTGATTTTTCCACAACTCCAAGGAAACACAGACTTGAGTATTGAGTTTTAATTTCAACTCGATACGTCTCCGTGTTCCCGAGATAAAGGGTTTTGACAGACAGACGGACAACAAAGTGATCCAAAAAAGGTTCCGCGTTTTTTCTTTTTGAAGTACCTGAACCATAAACCTTAAAAAATTAAGACTAGCTTTTGCCCGCGGCTTCGGTCGCGTTAAATTCGGGGTAACACAGTTCCCCTTTCCTGATTTGCCTGTAGGTTTTGCCCGTGCACCTTATTTAATGTAAAAGCAAAGCTAAATTTTCCCTTTTCTTGTCTCTCCCTCATTTCTCAATATTAAAAAAAAAATGTCTATGTCCGTCTTCAGGGTCCCAACTATCTCTGTACCAAAATTCATCAAAATCGGTTAAGCCATTAAAGCGTGAAGAGGTAACAATCAAACTCACTTTCGCTTTTCTAATATTAGTAAGGATAAAATAATCTGCATGCATGCTTTCCTAAACAGCCGCACTTACAACTAATCAATGGACTGGCCTCAGTTTATTTCAGCAACACACATGAACTGATTGACGCGATAACTGATTGATATCAGTAGCCGTTTGTTTACACGAATACCTACTGATTATGTAGTGTGAAATCAAAATACAGACTCTAATCGTTTTACTACACAGTTTACTTTTTTCTAGCAATTGAAGAAGTAACTAAATACACTCGTGTTAATAGAAAAGTGAATCATTTAACACCTTATGCTTGCTACTAGAAGTTATTTAAAACTACATGCGCCCCGCGGTTTCACTCACGTGCTGATAGAACATACGATACATCTATAAGAATTGTAGCCTATGTGTTATTCTGATATGTAAGCTATATTATTGTGAAGGTTTATCAAAATCCATTTAGTAGTTTTTCCGTGAAAGAGCGAAAAACATACTTACATTTACATACATCCTCACAAACGTTCGCTTTTATAATAGACTAGCTGCTAGCTTCGCCCGCGTGATGATATAAAAATATCATATGTGTTATTCCAGACTATAATCTACCTCTGTGCCAAATTTTATCAAGATCCGTTCAGTAGTTTTGTCGTGAAAGATGATCAAACATACATCCATACTCACAAACTTTCACATTTATAATATTAGTAGGACTATTTAGGGATCGAACATGTGAGCTGCTGAGGGACCCTTGCCTTCGGAAATAATATTTATAACTGTTGAAAAAAACGCAACGACACCTTGGCTAACCTGACCTTGATTGACCTAGGAATTGAATACCTCATGCTTAACAGTCTCGCTTCCGATACACAAATAAGGCAGTTAAATAATTTTGCAATTATGCGTAAGAAAGTGGCGTTAGTGATGAGCAAAGTGGGAGGAAGCATCATCATTTTCCTGCCCTTGTCCCATTTTAATTGGGGTCGGCGCAACACGTTTCTTCTTCCATTCTCCCCTATCAGACGTCATGGCATCATTTACTTCTTTCTACTACATATTATTCCTTACACAATCCATCCATCTTTTCTTTGGCCTTCCTCGCTCTCCGTCCATCAACATTAAGATCCATCCCTCTTTTAGTCACAGTGGGTTGAAGCACTATTGGATCGGCCTACCTTGGGTAGGTTTATCAAGCTACATGTCTTACATGGGCCTTAAAATAAATCTACCCGGGGCTGAGTTTGGCCACACTATTTCTTTCTTCTATAAGTACTAACATAGGTTTTAATTATAATACTAACACAACGTGGGCCAATGTAGTCTGTAAATAACAAAAAAAAAATAATAACTAGCTTTTGCCCGCGG
Source organism: Ochropleura leucogaster (assembly GCA_958449745.1). Taxonomy (NCBI): domain Eukaryota; kingdom Metazoa; phylum Arthropoda; class Insecta; order Lepidoptera; family Noctuidae; genus Ochropleura; species Ochropleura leucogaster. The sequence goes on from OY288212.1 coordinate 16,871,593, forward strand.
CTTCGCTCGCGTTAAATTCGGTAGCACCTTATTGATTTGTAATAGCAACGCTAAGTTTTCCCGTTTCTTCCCTCTTTCTCCCTCATATCCCACTCTTTTTTATTAAAAAAAATAGCCTATGTCCGTCTCCAGGGTCCCAACTATCTCTGTACCAAAATTCATCAAAATCGGTTTAGCCATTAAAGGGTGAAGAGGTAACAAACAAACAAACTCACTTTCGGTTTTATAATATTAGTAAGGATAATGATCTACGTGGCGAAATAATAGCAGTCGCTCTGGTCGATCTTTAGGTTAAGCCGCGCTTGCCTAGGTTGGTCTGTGGATGGGGTTACCATTCGTTACATACCGAGTTTCCTCCGTGCCTCGGAAAGTACGTTAAGCTGTTGGTCCCGGCTGCCATTTCTAGATCTTTGACATTCGTTCTAAGTAGTCAGTGTCCCGAAAGTCTGACAATCAGTCTTACCATGGGGTAACGTATTACCCAGTACTAACTGGGTTTTGGAGGTCAGATAGGCAGCCGCTCCATGTAAGATAGATAGAAATAGATTAGACTAGAAGCCAACCCCAACATCGTTGGGAAAAGGCTAAGCAGTTGATGATGATCTACGTAGAAAACAGTTATTTCAGTGTGTTCAAACCATGACTTCTCGGCCACAAATACCTGGTTAGATCACACCGTAGACTACTTATGACTCAACGTATTATCAACCGCTTATCAGCTGTTATCTACATTACAACATTATTTGTGTTGAACCACTTTGTTTATTTTATTTCGTTTTAGTTATTATAACTGTACGATTCCGTGTCAATATTGGAGGTATTTGGATTTTTTTACATGGTTTTCAGGTGTATTTTTGTAGCAAGCTTAGATTTATTATCTACTTACATAGGTTAACCGCTAGTATTTTTTTATTAATTTTTGTCCCACATTTGGAATTTCTCCTGTATCGTGGGTGCGTTTACAAACATTTAAACTTACACAAACAGCTAGACCCAGAACAACTACCTGTAGGCCATACAAACATTTGTTTCATGCAGGGATCGAACTCTGATTTTTTTTGCGGACGGGATATCATCAATAAAATTCCCCCGCTTAAGCGGGGTAAGTGTTCGACTTTTACGGACTAAAACCGACCCATGTTCCTTATTTTGCCTTTTATGTTCCGGGGCCGTGTTATCTCTTTTGAATAACCCGCAACCCCGGGTTTCCACTTACCTAAGGTGTGCTTTTGCACGTGTTCGGGTTGTTAGACTTGGTCCGGCATTATTTGTTGAATTTTAGACGTCTAGCCACTTTCTTCTCTAGCATAACTGCTTCGTAGAAGGAGGTGACCGTTTCCCATTCCCTGTCGCTCCGGACCATGGACTAAACCAAAGTCAACCCTAACTGGCGGTGATGGCTCTGCTCTGGTGTCAATATGATATTGTTCCACAAACGACCGGACACTTCTGAATGTCGTGTGGTTTCGTTTATTCGTTCGAGGCACTGATGGACACTAAGGAAGGCGTGAAACTCGGAGACAAATTCTGTGATGAATCATTTTGTTTTTTGACGGCATTTTCAGAAGTAGTGGTCTAACATTCTGTCATCAGACCGGAAATAACCGACTTCCGGAAGTAAAGTTATTTGCTACTTTTTAGTTTTTTTTACTCTGTGCATGTTCAATTAATCTGTAGTCAGGTGGTCTGATGGCAGAATGTTAGAACACTTCTTTGTGTACCCTAGTTTATTTCGTTGACTTTTTGCCACTGACTTCTGGAAGTAAAGTTATTTTCCAGTTATTAGTTTTTTTTTGTCGGTTTTTTTTTGCGAAAAAGTTTTTTTTTTCAGCATGTTTAATTATGGGATGATGATATTATCTTACACATTTTTTATCGAGTTTTCATTTTACATTGTCACTAAAAGCAATATGCAGATCATCTATTTAGACACAGAAGAAAAAACATGTATTATAGACGATTACTCATAAACTACCCAAGCAATACAAAAAAAAAGAATTTTGAATACATGAAAAAATACGGCCGAACATAGAAGCTCCTCATTTTTTTGAAGTCGGATAAAAAAGGAAAAACACTGCATATATTTTACAAGAGATTTTAACGATTCCGACTAAATATTTATTGGCATAAGAAACAGTTCCTCGAACTCAAATGTTTATCTGTTCCGTGGCGCTTACAAAACAGAGAATAGCATTAGTAATAGACACACACTGTGTTTTTTTATTGTCATGTCGAAAATTAGCTTTCGACAGGTTATACCAAAGACGGATGTTTTAATAGCACTGATATATTATAGCAATTGAATTCATATAAATCATATTTTTAAATATTTCTTAAAAACAAAGAAAAAACGAAACATTACATAGTATTTATATATCCATATAGAATAAATTAGTAAAAAAAGTGTGTGTGTCAAGCTCCGACGCACGACTGGAGTTTACTCCTTAAGTACGAGTATCTAACCATACGCAAAAAGAGTTTATTCATCTGAAAAAAGATTAATATCATATGAAAGGGTAAATTCACAAATTAATGAAAAAAAATAGCAATATGTATAAATACATCGACACTGATAGAAACCAACAAGCCCAATAACATATAGTATATAGGTATAGTCGCCTATACAGCATACCATATGTACGTCTTAATACACTCACAGCCAAATTAAAAAGTTGCGCACTAAAGGCACGCACCAAAAACGTGACACATTTTCGTTACTTCAGTAGGTTTTACCCCTCGGATTTTTCTCATACCGGGCGCCTTATGAAAATTGATTCTTAAGGAGTAAACTCCAAAAATAACTGTTTTACACCTACCATTGTTTGTCTCTACATCACCCAAAGGTTGACTGGTAGAAAATGTCTATGGCATTAAGTCCGCTTCTGTACTTTGTGCTTGAAATGTTAAATAAATAAAGACGTCTACTTATTACTATATCTCGAAGTATATTATTATTATCTCAACCAATAATAAACTTCGATTTTTACTGATACAAAACGATTTTCAACAGATCAGGAAATACTCGCTGTGGAGTGGAGTTGTTTTTAAACAATGAGTAGGAGTTATGTTTTTTTTTGCAGATGGAGAAATCACCAAATACCTCCCCCCCCCCCCCGCTCTGGTCGAAGCGTAAGGGGAGTGCAAGACTTTTACTCACTTAATCCCACCCATGTTCCTTCTTTTGCCCTTTATGTTCCGGGGCTGCTGAAGTGTTGCTTAATAGTTCAGAGTATTAGTAAAGAAAGCTGAAACTGCTCGTAGTCTTGCTAATGCTGAGCATAAGATTTATCAAAAGCCGTGCCCGCTTTAGGCGCCCAAGCTATTGGGTCATGCATAATAGTTTCGGTGAAATGTGTTGTTTATTAACCAATGAAAAGAAACAAGGAGGAAGTTCTCAACAAATAATATGTGTACTACTAGCTTTTGCTCACGGCTTCGGTCGCTTTACATTTGTTGTTATACAAAGTATCTTTATCTCATTATAGAAAAATTGACAAGATAATAAGTAGTCCTAGAAACAATCATGAACAGCCTAGGCATCGAAGTAAGTCCCCACTTTTGCGACCTAAGAAAACTAATCAATAGTTGCTTCTCCTTTCGTTAATTAATACTGAGGGTGGAAGGTTTCATGTGACTCAAGTTACACTGAAGAAACTTTAATTAGAAAAGGTCTCAAATGTCAAGAAAGTAAGGTAGCGTTAACTAACTTGGCTGGATACAAATTGAAAACTGGAGAAATTGAAAGACTGCTCGATCGGAAAGTTTTATAATTGTTCTATTGCAATTGCAGTTGGGAACTGCTACCCTACCATGACGTCTTAAAGCAGAACTTATTCCACTGACGGAAAGAGACAGAGCTATACGGGGTATCTAGCACCATCTCTTTCTCACACAACAATAAGAACTGCTATAAGCTGTCATGGTAACCCTACATTTCTGGTTTTGATTGTCTTTCTTTATTTAAGGTTCCGTGAAAATGGTATGGACAAACTGTGGACCGGTTGCGGACGTCATACCGGACACTGTCAGGTGTCCAAAGACTTGTCCGGAACCTTTGGGTATGCCCTGTGAGTCTCAACTTATACAGGGTAAAAGCGACGCTGATGCAGAGACAGTTACTAAAATATCAGTTACTAGCATTTGTCCGCAGCTTTGCTCGGTTCCTCTTTCCTGATTTGCAGGTATTTTTCTTTGGTGACAAAGAGTGTGTGCGTACCGATTTTGAGCTTCCTACCTTGAAAACTGCGAAAAGTCCCGTATAAAATTTCACTCCCTCTTTTAAGGAATTGAGGGCAGATTTCTGAAAAAAAAATTATGCACGATGTTTTTGTTAGTGACAAATAGTCCGCTTACAATTTTTTTGCTTTCTGGCCCAGGATCCCAGGTCTTCTGTGGCAGAGCAGTGAGAATGTTAAAGATAGATAAAAGGCAAAAGTATCATTGGGTTCTTCCAACAGTATAGGTATACATAGTCTGGATTCGTGCCCCATTCATGTTAATAGGCTAGCCTCCTTTTACACGAAGAGTTAAAAACTGGCGATTTGTGGCTGTGTGTTATGTAAATTATAGTGGTTCATTGGAATTTCCTGTCCCTATCTGGAATCTGGATAAGTTTCAACCGGAGCGAATCGAATCTGAAATACCGTAACAAGGAATCAGGATTGTATGCAGTTTCGATTTTTCATAAAATAGAAATCTCTGTAAGATGTTATCACTAAATTCCATCTGCGAAGATACCAGAACACACTACTTGAACCAGCTTATCATTCATTTTCAAGCAGGATCGAAAGAAAATCATTTAAGAACCTTCAGTTGAATTTAACTTAGCCATTAGGACTACGTGAAAAAATGTCAAGTGACGATTGAAAAGGTAGTTTTTAATCCAAATTCTTCCCCATATCATTGACCCTCTTCTCTAGCCCTAGATTACGAAACACTGTCATTAAAAAATGTTTCTTTTGTCTCCTAAGATCAGCCATGAAACGATCTTGTCGGAAGTTTTGATATCAGAAATCGCCAATACAGCAAGCATTATATAACCATGGAGTTTCTTGCCCATTCTTCTCCATAGAGATCTACGCTTTGGAATGGGCAACTACAGTACTTTCACAAGTTATTATGTCTTGTGACTGGTACTGTAGCAGCATCATTTTTTTTGTTCTTGTTTTTATGACATTCAAAAGTGCCTGTAATGGTCTAATTGAAATAAATGATTTGAGTTTGAGTTTGAATTATAATCAATGCTCGCAACTTCTCTAGGACGTAAACAATAAGCCGATATTTAGGTGTATGAATAATCGTTGGATGAACTATAAAGATTATAATTATCTATGTCTAAAAAAGAGGCGACTTATACGGCGAGAAGTATAGAAGAATAAGACATGCTGTGATGCCCCAAATAAATGGAGATAACGGCAGGAGAATGATGATAATGATACGATGCTTGAAGTATATAGAGTTACGATTCTTGTCATTTTTTAAATTTTCATTTGTTTTTATTCGATTCGATTTTGTTTTTTGCGCCGCTCTACCCTACTCTCTAAAAGGATAAATGTTGAATGTTGTTCTATATAAAGTAACCCATTGTTGCGAATGTATCATTAGTTATTGACAATCAATTGGTACCAAACCAACCTATCGGCCGTAAAAATAAATAGCACACATTGTTATATTAATAACGAAGTAATATGCACTGGTAACGCTCAAAACAATTGTTCCTACCATTACGAAATTCTCGTGTAACAGAATGTTTATATTTCAGACCAATCAGTTCTAAAATTAGAGCCTCTTCATAAAATAATTTAGTCTGTGGTTAAAATAGTTTATAGTATGCGCTGTTTTTTTATATATTCGATTAATACCTCAACATCAATTTGCATACTGTCAAAATTTTGACAGATCGACTTGTGTTTCTCAACCTTTTGTTTCAATCACTACAATTATATATTTTTCTTGAAAAAACTCAATTTTTGTTTACGCTACAACCCGTGCCTCGCCTTAACACACGGTAGACTAAATAGAGAACTGTTTAGACAAAGAAATCCTTCAGTTTCAATGGAATTTTAAGCGTAAATCAGGCAGAGAGCTTCACGTAAAAAGACACTATTACTTCTGTTCTGCTGTGCAATAAAAAACTAACGATCCTCAGTCCGATCGCAACTATACATCAACAAACAGACAGACAAACAAACCGGGTATGGATTGAACCTATTAACAGCGCATTGAATTGTCGAAACGTGACAGCTTAAAAGATTATTGAAATACTAACCTTTAGAAGTGTAGATGCGCTGTTCCGGGGGTCACGACACACACAATAACAACTGTCCACGTCGCGATTGAGATAGGAATTGTGTTTATTTGATTTAGGTGAGGTTTTTTGTGTTATCACGCGGCCGCGGTGTCGCGCAGTCGCGAAGTGAGACGCTGCCGCGGCGGAGCGCTGTCGCGGACTGTCGAGCGCCACCGAAGTGCGGCTGGATGGGTCGGCTGGCCGCGACACCGCGCATGCGCGCCGTCAAGGTCATGCGCGAGAATACCGCTTGTGTACTCCCGGTGTTTACACACCGACTGTGACCACTACTAATAACACAGCCACCATTGCGCATGAAGTCCCCGCGATGTTTGAATTCTGAGATTTATGGCGCGCAGTGTATAGTATCAACGTTTCCCTACATTGCAATGTCCCTCGAGTTAAGTTATCAGCTGCACTGGGAGGTGACGGTTGTAATCACCACGCCCACCGCTACCGGTGATTACCACACAGGTCTAAGAGGAAGTCAGACTTCGGTGATAACGATAACCACAATTGCGGCAAATATTTGTTAATATTGACATGAAACATTCCACAATTATGAATCTGATGACTAGTTTTTTAGGTTCTGTACTTCAAAAGGAAAAAAAGGAAAACTTATTGGATTATTTTGTTGTCCATCTGTCAAGACTTATTTTCTTTGGAACGCTTCAAAGTATCAAGTTAAAAGTTAAGGTATCGAGTTATCGAGTTCAGCCGTTGGAGGTGTCTAAAAATCAACACTCTAAAGCTACGCAGTCACAAGATTATGGCAGTTTATGGCATCGCAAGTTTGTACGGAACCCTCGGCGCAGGAGTCTGACCCGCACTTGGTCGGTTTTCTATAACCTACTTTCAATAATTTTATCCATACTAATAATAGCCAAAATAAACATTATCAAGGTGATACAGAAATTACCTTAAGTATTCTAGTTTAGATAAAGAATTTAAGCACCTACACTAGTTTTTAAAACATTAATTTAGGTATTTTTACAAGTAAACAAAATTTAAAACAAATAAACTTTTATTATTTTTTTTCCTCTTAAGAACAATATATCCAAAGTCTCTTTAAATTGGATAAAGAAATAAATAACAAAATCTTATCAAGTTAGCAAAATAACTAAAAACTAGGCAACCAAATAAATGTCAACTTTGATGTAACTCCATGATTCTAAAACAATGATAATAGACGAAAACTTTTAACTTACACTAAGTTGTTTCAATAAAACCTCCACCAAAAACCAATGAATATCAAAATTATTTAGTAACTTACTTATGGCTAATTGCAAAGACTTATTAATAAATAAAGTTATTTAGTTTTCAACTATTTATATATTTTATTACTATATCTAACAATGAAATAACAAGGAAAAAACTATACTAAAATAAATAAATATTTCCTTAAAATAAATAAAAGTTTGAGATCCACTGACTTTGAAAAACTGGACTTTTTCAGTTCATTCAGAGTCCACTACTGAAACACTGATTTGATATATTTACTTAGATTAGAAATATTAAACAAACAACTAAAAAGAAACAGTCTACCATCAGTCTTTAATGATTTGAAAAAAAAAACTTTAAAAAAATTAACTTTAAAAAACCCGAGCCAAAAATTAGATGCTCATAAAAAAAAAGTTTTTTAACTGATTTCATAATTTAAGTGTCCAGAATAAATTACTGAGGGCCTAGTCCGTTGATAATCGCCATCAGTGTTTCGTTTCTTAACAATCATTATCAGCAGATTTGACATTCGCCGGTAGCATAACTCAATCCAATAGGATACGAGTTCTTCTCTAATTACCGCTGTCACTTTCTCTAGGCCCTCAGCATGCTACAAAATTATAAACTACTTAATGGGCCAGCCATTCGCTACTGATTCTCAATTATTTTCTGATTTCTATTCTTTTTCCATCTTAACAACCTTTTAGCTGGAGGTATGACGGTGCCATGCTCCTCTGTACAATGTCTTTTTAACTCCGAATACTTTCTAAACCTGGACCCACAGACAAGGCAGTCCACAATCATCTTCCTAACATTATGAACTGTCCATTCATGGTCCCACTTCTCCTTTAAACTCCTGAAGTATTGTCGGCAGAACCTACACCTGGATTTGCTGGACGTTACTTTGGTATGCGAACATCTTATATGCTTATTCAACATTGACTCGAAATGGAACGTTTTATCGCAATATTGACAATTGATAGGCCGATTTTTGTTGTGATACTCCATATGCTGAGTTATCATTTTTTTAGAGTTGAATTTACGTTGACACATGTCACATTGGAAGTAGGTAGTGCCATGGATCTTTTTATGCTTTGAAAAGTTACTGGAGTCACTAAAAGACTTGTCACAAAAGGTACATTTGTACAGTGTTAGTTTTGCATGTTCCCTCAAGTGAGCTTTGTATCTATCAATCTTTGTAAATACCTTTTCCTGACAGATCTCGCATCGTATGTTGAGGACCCCGAAATTGTTCGCTGGGTTCTTGGCAAGGGTGCTCCTGATTACATGTTCGATGAGATGCCTTTTGAGGTCTCCAATACGGTCGAACTTTTTGAAACACACTTCGCAGGTCTGGAAATATACATGAGAATAATTGCATAAGATAACATCACACTTGTGCTCCGAAAGTTTGAATTACGTCAGGGAGAAACGTAATCGAGGGAATAGGTTTAAGTCCCTTGTAATAGAAGGAATCTATACTAATATTATAAAGCTGAAGAGTTTGTTTGTTTGTTTGTTTGAACGCGCTAATCTCAGGGACTACTAGTTGGAATTGGAAAATTCTTTTAGTGTTGGATAGTCCATTTCTTGAGGAAGGCTATAGGCTATATAACATCACGCTACGACCAACAGGTGCTGAGCAGCCCTGGTGAAACCGTGGGGAACAGCTAGTAACCCTATAAAACTTTTCCAGCCCAGGAATCGAACCCAGGATCGCATGCTCAGCAGTAGCGCTTGTAACTACGAGACAATCGAGGCAATATATTATATATACTAGCTGGCGCCCACGGCTTCGCCCGTGTGATATCGAAAAAAATAGTATCCTATGTGTTTTTCCAGACTATAATCTACCTCTGTGACTATAATCTCTCTCATTTTTAAATATGTAGATTACTACTATCGGTCTTGTGCGTTAGTACCTTTTTTGCTGTTGCTGCCCCACTCTCATAGGTAATAGCGTGATTTCGTATAGCCTATGTTACTTCCTGATAATGTAGCTTCTTATTAGTGAAAAAGGCTAAAATCGGTCCAGTAGTTTTGTACCCTATTATACAAACAAACAAACAAATTTTTCCTCTTGATAATATATTAATCTTTATACATATATATCATTCTTCTGTGAGTGTGTATGTCACTGAACTTCTCTCAAACGACTGGACCGATTTTGATGAAATTTTTTGTGTGTGTTCAAGGGGATCTGGGAATGGTTTAGATTCACAATTTTGTCCAGCAGCTAGCGCTGCATCACATTTTTTTTGTAAATACGTAGCGAAGCACGTACCGGGCCGCTAGTAAAATATAAGTATAGATAGCGTTATTATTAAGTTCATACGATTTGACAGAAACTCAGAACAAGTTTTAAAATTTTAAAGGTAATTTTTATTCTGTTTGACGAAATAATTATTACGTACCTACAGCGGTTTGAGTAGCGTCTACTATACTAAGTAGGGAACAACAATGGGCAGTAAGATCATATTAAATCACATCAGACCTTATAAGCCTATGACTGAACATGGGTTTGATAATAGTCGTTACGATGACCCGCCATTAAAAAAAATGAACAAAACATCACCTTTTGCAAACAGGATGAGAAAGAGAGAAAACTCATATAATTTTTTAACTAAATATCTACAAAATACAGTGACAAAAATTCGGCGTACCTTATTGTACTTCCTCTGTTTCTTGATCGTCTTGCTGTGAGATCGAAATAACTTGTTAGACATCACCTTCGCGATCACGGAGTCAGGAGTTTGAAGGTGTTCATCTTCTTCTTGCTTGACCAACTCTTCTGTCACAGAAATATCACTGATGCCCTCAAATACACCTTCAGCGAAGTCAGATTTACTGGAAGACTTGGCAGAGTTCAAATCCTTCGTATGAACTTTTTTGTGATCCGTCAATTCTGCTAAAGAATCACAGACAAACGAACAAGATTCACACATAAAAGTGAAATGAAATTTCGACGAATGTGTGTGTAATTCCTTCATAGTAGAAAATTTCCTTGAGCAGTAACTGCAGGGGAACATTCGGGAATGTATCTTACGGTGATTGCGTAAGGTGAATTTTGAAGCGAAAACTTTATGGCACTTGTTACATTCCAGATCTGGGTCGCCGTGGCCGAGGCAGTGTTGTTCAAACTTTTCTTGATTTTTCAAGTTTTTTCCGCAGTCTGAGCACATAAACGAGAGGTTGCCGGAGACAGAGAGCCGGTGGTTGCTGATCATATGCTGTTTGAAGGCAGATAGTTGGTCAAATATCTGTTTACATTTGTTACACTGATATTTTTTGGCGCGTGGATTGTTTGTAAAACTTCTTGTTGATTCATCTAAAAAAAAATTATAAATTACTTTTTGTGTTTAAATTATGTTAATTTAAAGTTTTAGATCCACTGACTTTGATTTTTGTAGTAGTTGCTTGGCAAATGTGTTAAGAAAATATGGAGATTTAAAAAAAAAAAATTTGGTGCCAACAAACAAAAATGAAGTACCCAATACATAATTAATAATAGTGCTTACTGTTTAAACAAAATATTAAGTAACTCATTTTATATAGGTCCCTATAAGTAAGTATCCCTTAACAAAAATAAACAGTAACTTACCTATACATACCTATACATAAGTTACTATTTATTTTAAATTTAACATTAAGACTAATTATATTTCTAATATGCATCTTTTTATTTACAATACAGTCTATTGTTGTATTAATTTCATATAGCTTCAAAATATGAATAAAATATGATATGTATCATATTTTATTCACTCACAGACTCCAATTGTAACTTGAAACTAATAGGTAACAAGAATAAAATCAATATTTTATTAATTGAAAATATTCTCATTTTGCAAATTAAAATACTTTTTAATTAACATTTATGATATCCTATTATGATGAAAAACTATGTTAATCCTTACTAATATTATAAAAGCGAAAGTGAGTTTGTTTGTTACCTCTTCACGCTAGTTGGGAACCAGGAGACGGACATAGGCTAATTTTATTTTAAAAAAGTGGGATGTGAGGGAGAAAGAGGGAAGAAAAGGGAAAACTTAGCGTTGCTATTACAAATCAATAAGGCGCAAGGGGAACTGTATCACCCCAAATTTAACGCAGGCGAAGCCTCAGGCGAAAGCTAGTATTATTATAATTAAGGAACAACTCACCAATAGTAACTTCACTCTCTACCTCGCCTGCTCCGACGCACTCCAGTGTAGGATCATTGATAGCAATATTCTGCACCGTCTGTCCGGAACCAGAATCATGTCCTAAAAACAGTATAGTCTTCTGTTGTTTTGACACAGACTGTATGTTTGTTGACATCAGCTGTTTCAACGCTCCATTTTCTGTCTGAAGACCAATAAATTTCCTCTCATCTCGTGCCCGAGCATCCTTTTCATTGATTTCCTCGGACAACTGAGTTAGGAACACACCACATTCAAATTCATCTTCCTCATACAAATTATAGCCGTCTGAAGTCTGTACATTTTCTTGTATCTTCTTGACTGTCTTTTGTTCCTCTACTGGTGAGTACCGAATAGCTTCATTACAATTATACACATTTTGAGTAATGTATGTATTGTGCTGTTCAATAGTAACGTGGTTCTCATTGGTCTCGTGTATGGTGTAAGTCTCAAGTGGTGAATCACAACGGTTGTACACAAATGGGCTCCTAGCTGGGTCAATCCACACTTGAGAGTCATTGTAAGCAGGTATTGTTATCTGATTTGCTTCGGTCAGAATTACTGGTATGTTGTCAAGGCTTGAGTAACTATTTGGTGATGCATACCTGATGTTGATATCTCTTCCATCCATGATCTTTACATTACAGAAACCCTTGTATATGGCAGTGTCATTGCCTTCTGTGTCTGGTGATGATATATTCAAGTGTATAAACACATTTTCTGACAACTCACAGTTAGTTTCCAAAGTTGTACACACTTTTGGTATGAATAGTATCGGATAAGGCCCTTGGAAAGTCAAGTCAGACCCTTCGCCTTCCATTTTCGAAATTTAAACCTGGAAAATACCGGACGATACATATTGCTTGAAGCTCTTAGTTCAAATAAACCAAATGAAGGTAAATTAAGAAAAGTATTAATCATAAAAAAAGAGTTTTTAATAAATTGAAGGCGTCTTACCTCGTGTAGCTTTGGTGTCTGCCAAGAAAAGGGTGAGCGGAGGTAGAAGTAACAGACAGACAGTTTTGAATATATCCCACGCTACCCTCCAATTTATGCTTTTTATTATTTCTGATCATTTTTGTGGGTAAGCCGTTACAAATGTGTACGGAGTAAGCTCGTTATTCGAAACAGAAGCACTTTTCTAAAGAAATAAACATTTTAACTGGACCTTATATTCATTTTAAATTTAGATTCCCACAAAATTAAATCGCCGACTATGTTTTGTTTATTTTTTGAATTTGTTTTGGTTTGAAAACAAACCTGCGAATGCTGTGAAGTTAACACAAAATAGACGTTACCACTTTGTGTTAAGGTTCATAACGCTCAACACCAAGTGTCATTTAAAACAAAGTTACTTTTGACAAGCGGGGCGTTCGGATTTACGCACTAATGAACACGTTAAAAATTATGACAGATGAAAAAGTTGAGTAAATATTGAGAATTATTCGTTAATTAATTATTTGTAAACAAATGCGGAGGTCAACTTTTGTTTTGTTGGAAAAGTTAATCTAAAACAGCTTAATCTGCTTTTATTTGCGGATTGGCATATTTTTTGCCCGTAAGTAAATTAAGAATGCTAGTGATTTAGGTACTATTTATACGGCTATAACAAAAAAGGTATACTTAGTCTTTTTTTTTCGGGTGGGAAATCATCAAATGACTACCCTCGCTCTGGGCGGGGCGGAGGGGCATGCCAGACTTTTACTGACTAAAACCCAACCATGTTCCTTCTATTGCCCTTTACGTTCCGGGGCCGCGGTAGTCATTAGTCATTCGAACAGCCCTCAACCCCGGCAGGCGGAGGCTCTGGCAACCCCCTCTGCTTTGCTGACATCTCTTTGAGGCGGTGAAACACGAACGCGCCGTCGACACGGCCTGTCGCCAATCGACGGACGGACGGTGAGCTACCCACTGCTCACCGTCCACATGCCCGCAGCTATACAAGTTAGATTTAAGCAATATTGTCAAAGAAATTTTACTTTAAGTGCAACTGGAAAATACCACCAAACTAATTGAATACTGAAACGTCACTCAAAATTTAAGTCCCACTTCAGTTTAACAGAGACTCAGAAGTGACGTTTGACCATACAAAATCTAAAGTTTAAGAGCTGCTCAAATGTTAAGCAGCCTTCACATTTTGAGTGACGTTTCAGTATTCGGGGGTAATTCTGTGAAAGAGAAAATAAATTTCTATCTTGTTTATTTTTCTGCTTTTACTACTGGATCTACCTAATTCTTGTGTCATGGATATTTTATCACTTGTCTGTTGCTGTTTAATTTAATATCACAGATCTTATGTCGACGCTTTTAAAATTTTGAACGCCGGTGTCAAATATACGGGACAAACAAGCGCATGACCTGGACGCCAGCGATAGGTACAAATATGTGACAAAAATGTAAAATGAGTTTCGCATCGTGGAGGACGTACGCCTGCGTTTCTGCTCCGGCATTCAATGAGGTTAAGCAAGGGTCTTCCACAGCAAAAATCAACTCTTATCATCAATAACAATTTTATTCTAATTCAAACAATTAACACCTACTAAAACTGTCATTTAAAACAACGGCAGATCATATTCATTTGAGTTATTGGTACAATCCCATGATGCCTTTAATCCACTCCTCATACACACTGATCCTTGTATGCATGTCTGGTACACCTCGGGCACACGGGAAGGCCCAGGATGTGATGCCGATTTGAGAACCAGTAATCCTTGACATAAGGGGACTGCCGGAATCGCCCTGGAAAAGAGGACATCAGATGGTATTAGAGCGAAGTACATATACACACACATATACACGGTCACATTTATAGTCGCTGTATGTAAATAACTGGTAGATATTATATTGTTGATGTTATTGTATATGCAAAGGTAGGTATAATGCCTGCTAAATTGATTTTATTGTTCTGCCTAATTCCCACCTTTACCAATTGGGAAAAATTTTGTACGACATTAGAAATAATGCAGAAGCTTAGTTAACTTTCCACAAAAGTTTCGCTTTTAAATATAGAAAACAGTTATTTTTGATATTTCTACGCGGTTAGCAAACAAATGAGCTTCAGTTCAACAATACTCACAAAACATAACCCAGGAATATATGGCAGCATTCCTCTTCTTCCGGAGTAGAAAGAGCAGATCTCAAGATTCGGGTCAACTGTTGGTGCATCTGGCCACATGGTGGCGCTAGCTTCGCTGACTACATCCACGCAACTCTGAGGAGTAAGGGTGTTCACCTCTAGGATCTGAAGGTTGAAAGGAGTAATGGATGGCCGGGTCTAGAGAAAAAAAGATGAATATGGTTATCCTTACTATATTATAAAAGCGAAAGAGATATTTTTGTTACGTCTTCACGCCTAAATGGCTGAACCGATTTTGATGAATTTTGGTACAGAGATAGTTGGGATCCTGGAGACCGACAAAGGCTAATTTAAAAAAGTTAGAAAGGGGGAGAAAGACGGAAGGAAAGGGGAGAGAAAGATTTTTTTTCGATCATCACGCGGGTTAAAGTTAGCGTACCGTTAGTCTAAAGTAAAAAAAGGAGTTTATATTTCACGCAGTAACGATTAGTTGTGATTCTGACTTCCGCTCATCCGCAAGCAAATTTTTTTCAGAATGAACACTCACTTATAACACAGAATAAATAACTAATACCAACCTAGATCCATTATTTCAGAATTCATGACTATGTGATGATCATGATTGATTAACGATGAATTGATTCGTATGATAATTTTTTTTTGCAGTTATCCCGCAACTGGAAACGCATATTGCATAAAAAAAAATACAACAGAAAGTAATAATGGTAAAACATGAAGGAATTCATCAGAATCACGGAACATAAACTTTTTGGATGTGAGAAGTAGTCTTCTAAGGCAAAAAAAATACGCAATCAGGCTTTATACAGCTGGTTGATTTACACGTGTACGGTTAACTATTTTAGTCAGTTTTTTTTATGCATCAGACCACCTACCTATTCTCTTGGAGTATTACTTAATGTGGATATCAAAGTTTGAAGATGATTCGATTGATTTCAATTTGAAAGACTTGATGATAAACACCCACAGCCAGAAAACTCGCGACTTTTAAACTGTGTGTCCTTACTAATATTATAAAAGCGAAAGTGTGTTTGTTTGTTTGTTACCTCTTCATCCCTTCATGACTAAACCGATTATGATGAATTTTGGTACCTACAGATATAGTTGTTACCTAGGAAACGGACATAGGCTAATTTTATTTTTAAAGTGGGATTTAAGGTAGAAAGAGGGAAGAAAAGGGAAAACTTAGCTTTGCTATTACAAATCAATAAGGCGCAAGGGCTAGTACAGGTAGTAGGCACCTACAAATCAGGAAAGGAGAACCGTCGTACCCCGAATTTAACGCGAACGAAGCCGCGGGCCTAAGCTAGTTCTCTAATAAAAGCCTCGAACTAATAAAACCTTGGACAGGTGACATAATACTCTTCCGCCTTAGATATGTACCTATATGGAATGTAATCTGTTACACATCTCTTATAAGCCATAAAATATGGCGAAGGTCACCATAATATTCGCATCGCCAAGACAGAATAGGGCAGTCATAACTCGTTTTTATAGCTGTAATCTTAATAACCCCGAAATGTTCGTTAAATATTATTTCTTACTGCGCAAATAGCCCTTGGCTTCGCTAACCCAATACAAACGTTTGTTTCACCAAAAGTTGAAGAAAATTTGATTCAACAAAACCGTTGGAACAATGGTAATGGAATTTTAATTGGCGATTCTAGGTTGGCCTGGATTTTTGACTTATTTAAACAGGACTGGTTTTGTTCGCCCACTTTGAAGTTAGTTACGGGGTTTATTAATACTCTGTAGGTATGAGTAAGTGTAGGAGAACTGTTAAAGTGAATTTAACCGTAACAAAGAAGGTAAAAAATCAATACTTAAAGGCCTACGTTTATTTATAAATTACTCAAACCATCCTCTGAACCATTTTACAAATCTGAAAATATCTAGGGTTCAAATCTATACTAATATTATAAAGCTGAAGAATTTGTTTGTTTGAACGCGCTAATCTCAGGGACTACTAGTTGGAATTGGAAAATACTTTTAGTGTTGGATAGTCCATTTCTTGAGGAAGGCTATAGGCTATATAACATCACACTACGACCAACAGGTGCTGAGCAGCGCGGGTGAAACCTTGGGGAACAGCTAGTGTTCTACAAACTTCATCGTTCAACGTCATGCGTCGTACGCGTTTCAAGAATTAAGCCTCGTTGGACAAGTGCTCGTGGACCCGCTTTTGATCACTATGTCAGGCAAAGTGTTATTTTGTTTTTAAATCAGGAATTTCTCAGTTACGGCTACGGAGTCTGGATTTCTGTTCGGTTGATGGTCATAGGCTTTCACCCTAGTGAATGGGACTTAAAAATAACTGGTGAAATGTGGGTGTTCGCAAATCAGAAGAATGAGCTTCTGATATCGATTCTCGGGTCGAACTGAGTGTTGGTCATGCTTCTACTTATCTATACTAATATTATAAAGCTGAAGAGTTTGTTTGTTTGTTTGAGGGACTACTGGTTGGAATTGGAATTTTTTTTAGTGTTGGATATTCCATTTCTTGAGGAAGGCTATAGGCTATGTAACATCACGCTTCGACCAACAGGTGCTGAGCAGCGTGGGTGAAACCGCGTGGAACAGCTAGTGTTCTATAAACTTCACCGTTCAACGTCATGCGTCGTACGCGTTTCAAGAACTAAGCCTCGTTGGACAAGTGTTCGTGGACCCGCTTTTGATCACTATGTCAGGCAAAGTGTTATTGGGTTTTTTAAATCAGGAATTTCTCAGTTACGGCTACGGAATCTGGATTTCTGTTCGGTTGATGGTCATAGGCTTTCACCCTAGTGAATGGGACTTAAAAATAACTGGTGAAATGTGGGTGTTCGCAAATCAGAAGAATGAGCTTCTGATTTCGATTCTCGGGTCGAACCAAGTGTTGGTCATGCTTCTACTTATAACAAATATGCCTCTAGCCATTAAGCTGAAAAGACTTACCGCGATCAATCCCCATCCCACTACAAAACCCGGCTCTTCCCTTTCAACAAAGTCAAAATTCAGGGACACTAGTTTAATTGTCTTTCCAAGCTCCAATAACTTTTCTAGGCAGAGTATTCCTATGTCATTCTTCATGGTGACACGGTTCCAGTCTGGGTGGATGTGGTAGCCCCCGAACTGGACTGTTAAGCCTCCTTGTCTGAAGTTGTTGGATCCTACCACTGCGTGGAACGTTCTGGAACGAGAAGCGAAAATTAGTCTTTAGTCTTACCAAGGGGTATCGTTTCTCTCAGTGCTAACTGGGTTGTGGAGGTTAATTAAGCAGATGATCTATGTAAAAACTGGTAGGTATTTAGCTAAATCCGGTATGAGTGGAAGCCCAACATAATAAAGTGAGAAACGCAGTGAAGAGGCTAGGCAGATGATGATGAATTTAGGAACTAGAATTGTCGCTACAGACGAATTAAATTCTTGTTTCTTCATATGACATACCGCTTCTGATCCCGAAGAAATACGTAACGGTACCCTCATAGGATACAAGTTCTCAAAAACTGTTTTTTCCTCTTTGAAAAATCGCACAACTAGATCCATACTGAGACAACTCAAAAAAGGTAATTTTTGAAGAGACGAAAAATACTTATTCCTATTTGTATGGGAAGTAATGAACATTCAATTGCGTATGATCACCGAAAATTCGAATGCAAGAATAATTATAAAAACACGATTTTTAGCTGTCTCTGTTTAAATCAAAATTTGCGAAAAATCAACTGCATGCTAAGGGCAGAAAATTTTAATTGACTTACCTCATCAATCCACCAGGTACCTGATACTCATCAATGCAATGCGCCGCAGTGAGGATCAGGTTTGGCAGCAAGATGGTGCCTCCACAGGCCACCATGATGAAGTCGTCTCCGATCAGGATTGCTGCCACGTAGGGGAATTGGCCTTGAGGGGCTTCTGTCCCTCCTATTATGCGGGGGTCGAAATATCTGGCCATGTTGGTCTGGGGGAAGTCTAAAATGGGGACGCCTGGAAAAAAAGTGTTAGTTTTATGTTGGGTTCAGCACTTACAGGTAAAAGGTAGAAAAGGAGGTAAGTGTAAGGAGGAGCATTTCTAATTTAATGGTTTTAACTCTGTGCAGCTTATACTAAGCGACATGAGGTATTCTTACATTTTATGCACAGTAATATTAAAAAATAAACACACAACTTGCAATACTAAAACGTTAATGCACAACGGCAAGCATAACCCAGAATTTGTTTTCTTTCAGCAAACCTCACAGAAATTCAAAAATAATTTAATGACAAATTGTGGACTAAACTAGCAGAAATCTGGTGAACACCACTGTGTGACCTCACGTCACTACGTGAGGTCACGACCACGAAGGAGATTGTGGGCCGTACCTACTAGATAGATTCTATCAGAGTTGGAAGGAGGAAACGGAGGTTCGTGAAAGGAGGAAGGACTGAAGGGACACCGTTGTCCAGGAATGGGACAGAGAAAGCTAAAAAACTACTTACCATTGACGCAATATCTAACAACGAAAAACAAGATAAACAGCACTTTAAACACCATTATTAAAATTGTTAAATATTATTTTCTTTAAATAGTACGTCAATAAACGAAGTCCTTATTACAATACTGTAATAGAAACTGATACATAACAGTCAAAATATTGTTATTTATACTTCAAGAATTAAGCCCTACAGTCCGTTGACTGATAAACAAAATGATGAAAGTAAAATTAATTGAAGACTTTGTCTTTGAAACTGTTAATTTGGCTTTCGTCAAAACAAGTTACGGCGAAGCGATAAAGAATTTACGTTCAAGTTCAAGACAGTGTAAGTACTTACTGAATATAACCAGGTGCAAGTACTTGTATTGTATTGTATAATGGGCTGATGTCCGCAACTCCACGTCTGAGGCGCGTATTTTGCGTATGGGTGGGAATATTATTCGATCCACCGCAGCTCCACGAGAAACGTCAGCAGCGCCTTGGTGTTGCTGACGATCTCGCGAAGAGTACCTGGGTTACCGAAGTACTTTGCCCTGTATGGGGCAACCTCTGGGCAGTGCAGAAGCACGTGGGCTGCTGTTTCGTCTACCTCCATGCAGGCTCGGCACAGTGGGCTGTCTGTGACTCCTAAGACAAAGAGGTGTTTATTAAAAGAGCCGTGGCCAGTAACGGCTGCTGTAATTGTGCGCAGCTGTGGTTTTGTCATCCGAAGCGCCTGTTTAGTGAAGCGGCCGTCGATACTAGGAAGAGCTTCCTTGGCCTGCCTGCACTCACCGTGGTCCAGCCACAGTTTGTGGTGTAGTTTTTTGGTGCGTTTTCTTACCAATGTACGTAGGTACCCAAATGATAGTGGCACGATAGGTGCGGGGCCCACTGGTACCATGCTCGATCCCCTTCTAGCAAGTTCGTCCGCAGCGTCGTTGCCTCGGGAGTCGCTGTGTCCTTTGATCCATTGGATAGTTATTTTGTAGAGATTACCAACCTTATTTAGGCGCTGGTGACACTCATGTATTAGCCCACAATTGACTGTTTGGCTGTTTAGTGCTTGCAGTACAGCCATGCTGTCCGAAAGTATGCGCATAGAGTGGCCCTCAACCTTCCTTGCCATGATGTGCAAGTACTTACTATTATTATCTATTTTCAGTGAAAAGAATGGAAACTTGGCAAGTTTTACAAGAAGAAAAAAGGTGACTTTTTGTGGGTGGTAATAACAAAAAAAAAGTTCTTTCTGTTACCCTTTGTGTTTTGGAGCCTCGGTATCTCTTTCGAAATAACCCGTAACCCAACCACGGTGGCCTCAACCGTCAAATTTCAGGCTATGGCTAAATAACGATATTCTATTAAACCAATTAGGTAGTTGACACTATTAACCAATAATTTAAAAACACAATTTTTCTGAAAGAACACCTTATTCTAGACCTGAGAACTCCATTCATTTCAAAATAACTTTAAAATTCGATTTTTAGTTGCTTTTAAATCAATAAATAGTTGCATCATTGACTTGACAACTTAGTGACGTCATCGGTTGCGAGTCTCATACAAAATCTATGGGGGAAGCGCGTTTTGACAGCTCATAAAAAGTATATAAATATATCAATTGATTGGTGGTGACAACTACCCTATTACGTTTCACTCAAATCACCTTTTTCTTAGCAGAGGGGCCTGCTAGGACCTCCGCCTGCCGGGGTTGCAGGTTGTGGAAACCTTAATAGGTTTGATGAACCTGGAGAGTTTCCGCCACTTCTTCTTCCCAGCTAAAACACTAGGAAATGGCGAAGGGTGGGCGTTTTGGGGGAGTGCTTGTGTAATGACGTTTTGTTTTTAGACGGCACTGTTGGCGCACTGGCTGAGCGGTCGACTGCTGCGCTGCGTGTCGCGGGTTCGATTCCCGGACGGAACAAATATTTTTATTTGTTCCGGGTCTGGCTGTTTGTGTATGTGAATTTAAATGTTTGTAAACGCACCCACGGTACAGGAGAAATTCATAGTGTGGGGACACGTTTAAAAAAAAATACAAAACGATTAGTTAAATCAGATAGAATGATATCTTCAAGGTTGCTATTGCAAAAGTGCATTCAACGAAGATAAGAAGATAATGTTTTGACTGCTGGACATTGCACTATGTAGTCTGTCTGCTAGCTTAAGTACTTAGGCAACGACAAGAGTCCTTGAAGAAGCCCTGAAGTATAGGAGGCTAGCTTATGCCCGCGGCGTTGTCCGCGTGAAATGCGGTTATTATCCCATAGGATCTTTCTACTGGGACTAACCATTCACTGGGACATTCATGCAGGCCCCTCTGCTTTGCTACCATCTCTTTGAGGCGCGCGTGGAACACGAACGCGCCGTCGACATGGTCTGTCGTCAGTAGACGGACGGACGAAGAGCTACCCATTGCTCCACGTCCACGTCCACAGTCCCCGTGGTTGGATTACTGTATTCCTATATCTTATATTTATATATGTAGCTAATAATTTTGAAAAATGTTACGCCACAGACTACCTACAGTACTGTTTCTCCTCCTTTAAATCTACCCAAAGGTTGTCTTGAAAAGATCACTTTTAGTGATAATACTGCCCATCATATCACCCTATTTATAAGTTGTTTAATGTTATTCTTCTTATTTGTATGATGTACATAATCAAGAATATTCTATCTATATAGAATAGAGAATTGAGATTATGTACTAACCACACGAGAAAAAACAAGACTGACCAGTGAGGCTCTCATTATGTAGGTACCTGCAAACCTCTCCAGCCGGTCAATAACCACTGTTATGAATTAAAAACATTACCAGGCTTAAGTCACACTTTGTTTACTTGTACTATTACAATTAGATTCGCTGAATCAGACTTTATGTTATCGCATCAAGGGCAAAAATTCAATGAAGAAAAGTGCATTTAATGCAGATTAGGAGATAATGTATTTGCTGCCGGACATTGGCCCATGTAGTCTGTCTGTCTGTCTCTTAAACTCATAAGTCATTATGAGTTTAGGAGACGAACCGGCGTTAGTAGATCCTCCGTTTTGGTTGACAAAACAATATAATGTCGCGCCTGTAGTTCCCGAAGGTTTGAGCAGAGGTGTAACTGCCTAATCTATCTAATTAATAAAATTCTTGTGTCACAATGTTCGTTCCCATACTCCTCCGAAACGGCTCGAACGATTCTTAAGTTTTTTTTTATGCATATTCAGTAAGTCTAAGAATCGGCTAATATCTATCTTTGAAACTCCTAAATGGTGAAGGTGGTCTGAACAGCAGGTGAAACCGCTTGGCACAGCTAGTAACCATTTATAATATACTCCGACCGAGGCTGCTACTGCGAAACATTTAACCTGATTTGGGAATCGTACCCGTGACATAGTGCCCAGTTGTCTGCTCAGGCATCTGACTGAATTTCTGTTTGTTTCTTTATTCTGTTTGGTTTTATTCTGTGAAAATAAGGAACATGGATGAGTTTTAGTTAGTTAAAGTCTAACAATACCCCCCTCTCAGCCCAGGGCGGGAGAAGTTTTGATGAACTCCCAATCGCAAAAAATAAAAACCGGCCAAGAGCGTGTCGGGCCACGCTCAGTGTAGGGTTCCGTAGTTTCCCGTCCGTCACAATAAGTGTTCCCTAGACACTTCAATTCAGACTAGAGAATTGTATTTCCTAATTAATACTTTTTTTTAATAATTTTGGATTGCGAGAACCGATTTCAATAATTCTTTTTTTTGTTTGAAAAAAGATACGTTCAGGATAATAAAATATGTAAACGAAGTTTTAAAAATGCTTGCATATACGATTATACTACAAACTTAGTCCAGAAATTATTTTGTAAAACTTTTTGTCTTTTTTGTACAAAAACTGTTGTGTCAATCAAGTTCAAAATAATTTTCATAGAAAGTCCTTATAAAGTTCTACTTTTCAGATTTTTTTCGTATTTTCTAAAGTTATGGTTCAAAAGTTAGAGGGGGGGGGGACACATTGTTTATTACTTTTGGAGCGATTATTTCCGAAATTATTGACAATATCAAAAAATGATTTTAGTAAACCCCTATTCATTTTTAAAAACCTTTCCAACAATATATCACACGTTAGGGTTGAAATTAAAAAAAAAACACTCCCCACTTTACATATAGGGTGGCTACCCTAATAATTTTTTTTTCCAATTTTTATTTTACCACTTTGTCGGTGTGATTGATATACATATTGGTACCAAATTTCAGCTTTCTAGTGCTAACGGTCACAGAGATTAAGCGAGGACGGACGGACGGACGGACGGACGGACAGACAGACATGGCGAAACTATAAGGGTTCCTAGTTGACTACGGAACCCTAAAAACGTAGTCCACCCTAGGCCATATCATTGCGTCATCATATTTAGTATAAAAGTACTAACTACTACGTCATGTTGTTAAGCCCTATGTAGGTATTTAACAATTGGGGCTGATCTCTTTGACCTCCAGACTAATTTGAAGCCATAGTGGTGGGATTAATTTGTTTCGGAGTATCCCTTATAATGTGTACTGTCACACTGAGTTTTACCTAGTGACCCACATATTCATGTACATACATTGTGTCATTATGTCACTGATCTCCTCAGAGAGATGTCTTGCTTAGAGTTACTATGTTATTATGACGTTATTTGACGGGCCTGTTGGTCTAGTGGTTAGTGGCCCTGACTGCTGAGCCGGAGGTCGTGGGTTCGATTCCCACCCAGGACAAACTTTGTGTGATGAGCATGATTGTTTGTTCTGTGTCTGGGTGTGATTTGTCTATAATATGTTTGTATTTATAAATTATATATAAGTATGAATATCAATTGTCTGGTTACCATAACACAAGCTCTGCTTAGCTTGGGATCAGATAGCCGTGTGTGAGTTGTCCCAAGATATTTATTTATTTTATTTATTTAAAGACCCGTCAAAGAAGGCCAGTGCCACTAATGACTGCTCCTATAAACACCAGGGAGGCCTTTACACTTGGAACCATCCTTCACATACTCGTAGATTTTTGACAGTCGTTACAGGTCGAAAGTCTGAAAACTAGTCTGACTATCCTCGAGGTCGAGCTATCCTCAACACACTCTTGGCTTCCTGTCTAACGGGGTGTAGCTGAATACCAGTTCTACATGGGAAATTCCTACGATATCCATAGGTTGGTTAGTTATCCTGGTTGTCACCTCAACCAACCCAATCGCCGCGGAAGAATCTCCGGGCGTCAGGTGCCGTAAGACGATACCTGGCCTCCGTAGATTCGAGTCTGCGGACGGTGAGCAATGCGTAGCTCACTGCCTGTCCGTCTAGTGACGACAGGCCGTGTCGACGATGCAACCGTGTTCCACGCACGCTTCAAAAAGATGTCAGCAAAGCAGAGGGACCTGCCAGGGCCACTGCCTACAGGGGTTGCGGGTTGTTCGAAAGAGATACCGCGGCTCCATAAGATAAAGTGCAAAAGAAGGAACATGGGTAGGTTTTACTCAGTAAAAGTCTGACACTCCTCCCCCCGCTCCGCCCAGAGCCCAAGTTATTAAAAAAGACTGGTTGTCAGACCCATTCCAACACTGAATATCTACTGCTAAAGTTATGCGATCATTTTGCCTCTTAATAACGAATCTCGACAAAAATTCACAACAGTATTGTCTTAAGAAAAACGTGCCTCACATCTGAATATTAATGTTTATTTATTTTCAAAAATATCTACTATCTTCTTATCACAGAAGTGACAGCACAATTGTCAAGGTTACGTAAAGTGCAACAAACTGATTACTCATATTTGTTTACTAATTAATTATTATCTTTTACACAGTATTGTAATGAATTGTAATATTTTAGATGTCAAGGGCGAATATTTGCCGAAAGTGGTCTGAAAATTGCAGGGTTATTAGCCATATGTTATCTTTTGTAGACTTAAAAAGAATGTTTTGTATAAATAGTATATGATGAATTGGTCAGCCATCAGTTGTCATTTGTTTGTGAGGAAGAGAAGCAAAGCTAGAGAAGTGATTAAGTTAACATGGAGTCTTTAGCTTATGGACTTTTGTTTGGATTAATAGCGAGAGAAGCATTTGGTATGTAACTAGCATTTACCCTATTCTGATGAAAGTTGGAACTAATGTTCGATGATTTTTGAAGGTTCCGTTTCTCAAAAGGAAAGAACGGAACCTTTATAGGATCACGTTATTATCCGTCTGTTTGTCTGTCAAGATCCTTTATTTCAAGAACGCGTAAAAGTATCGAGTTGAAATTAAAATTATATATTCTAGTCTGTTGCCCCTTGGAAGTGTGAAAATATCAACCCTCTAAGTCAACGCAATCAAAAATATTGGTCTTTATGTCGCAAAATTGTATGGAACCCTCGGTGCAAGAGTCCGGGTCGCACTTGGTTGTTTTTTATTTTTGTTTGGTTACTTACGCCTAACTATCGGTAGATCAAATTAAACTGTCCCAATTAATTGGGTCAAATAACTATTGAAGATGTGATTGTTTTTTTTATTTATTTACGGCGAGAGTCCAATTGTAAACCGGAAACCGGTTCTCACCCAGTAAAAAGTTATTCCCTCTTACTGCGTAGAGATACTTAGTGTGATGTACTGGACGCCTGGTTGACGAATTAGTGACAGGAAGAACACAAATAAAATAAAAATCAATCATCATCATAATTTTCCTGTCCGTCACGTTTTCTTCTTCCATTCTCCCCTGTCAGACGTCACGGCATCATTTACTCCTTTCTCCTTCATATCATTCCTTACACAATCCATCCATCTTTTCTTTGGCCTTCCTCTCCCTCTCCATCTATCAACATTCAGATCCATCACTTTTTAAGTCACATGTGCTTCGTTCCTACTCATTATTTGTCCATACCAAGACAAAAAATAAAAATCAATAACAGCAAGTCTTCTTTTTATTTTCAGGAATCCCATTGCTGCCCTTAGATCACAAACCTTTCATATATGGTGGTGAGGATGCGCCGGAAGGCTACGCTCCCTACATGGCCGCCCTGGTCGTTGGAGACCGTGTGAAGTCCCATTGGTGTGGTGGCTCTATCATATCCAGGAATTTGGTACTGACCACTGCCAATTGCGTGGAACCGCTTAAAATGGAAGATGGTAGTTTGTTTGAGTAAGTAACCAAATATAGTCCGTGATTAGCCATCGGCTGGAGATACTATAATGCACAAGTGTGTGCGTAGGCGCAGATGCCCTCTCTGTTCCCTCACTCTCATAGTCCGATGGGACGGTAATCCGACATGACCGGAGAGAGATCAGGCGTTGGACCAACGGTTTAACGTGCTTTCCAAGGCGCGGGAGTATATTCATGGCAACTTCCAAACTCCGAGTTGCTGTGAAATTCCTAATAGATAACCCACGACACGGTTGGCGCAGTAGCTGAGCGACTGCCGCGCTGTGTGTCGCGGGTGCGATCCCCGCAGGGAACAAATATTTGCATGGCCTATGATAGTTGTTTCGGGTCTGGCTGTTTGTAAATGTTAAACTCACCCACAATACAGGAGAAATTCTTAGTGCAGGGCAACTTTTTTTAATATTTATTACCGTACCCATTACTCCGTACTCAGCAGTCCAACGGAGAAGGTTAACAAAGGTTTAGGCAGAGCTGTATCTAAAATAGTACACCAATAATACTTATCAAATAATTCAGGACCTTTTGGCTAAAAACCGCAAGCTAAGCAGTTGTTCGCCCCACTGTCCACTTTGGGTACAATTAACGCTAGGCACAGACAAAGTTGCTAAAGGAACACTGGGTTGTGCAATACGACTAGGCAATTGCAGCACTAGTGGCATCAGAAAGCCACTTCCAGCATCAGAAAGCAGTTGCATTCGGTTAGACTATAAACGAACCCCAATATACTTAAGATAAGACTATTTTATTAATTTCTAAGGAACCCAATTATTCTCCTCTTCTTCAGAACTTTCCACATTCGTGTAGGATCCAATCAATGGAAGTCAGGAGGCACTGTAGTAAACATCAAGAACTTTCACATACATCCAAAATGGGATTCTACAAATTTGAAGAATGATTTAGGAGTATTGGAAACACAGAAAATGGTACTGTCGGACAAAATAGTCGCCATTGCGATTGCCTTTGACGTGGTTGGAGAAAACGAGGAATGCTTGATAGCTGGCTGGGGAAGAACTGGACCTACAATGGAAGGTGATGTTTTGGTAAGTGCTTATAGTCTAAAAGTAAGATAAATATGATGGTGTCAGCTTCCAGCCTAACTGGATGAAGTTGAATACCATTATTTTTGCTGGAGCTACTGCCTATCTGACCTCCACAACCAGTCAGTACTGGGTAATACGATTCTCCTTGGTAAGACTGGTTGTCAGACTTTTGGGCCACTAACTATCTGTAAAGACTGTCAAAGATCTAGAAATGACAAAGGAAACTCGGTATGTAACGAGTGCTCACCCATCCACAGACCAACCTAGGCAAGCGCGGCTTAACCTAAATGTGGATCCGGCTGTTATGATTTTGCCAGGAGCTCTTCCAAAAGTGTTCTTCTTCAGACTAAGAAGACAAAGCTCGGGAAAAAAAACGAATGAAATCGTAGTTTCATATTGATTAATGTCAAAATTACTTTTTGTTCTGTTATTTAATTTCTCCGTAAGTATGAAAACCTTTGATTCACGTGAGAATTTGTCACTGCTGTTCTCGGCTCCATAACACCCTCGCATAGCGGCTCAGGCGTTAAATCCGCCTTAACCGCAATGACAAGGCTTCCTCACTTGAATCAAAATGTACTATTTCCGATGATGACTTAATTATTACTTTTAGCACTTGCAACCGACACCCAATGACCTGCAGGCCTTATACACGGCCACCATGAGCTACGAGCAGTGTCAGAAACAAATGTCAGAGGTCTCAGGGGGTCGCGCGCCGTTAATCCAAGATCACAATGAGATTTGTACCTTCCATTCTGTGGGACGTGGCATGTGCTTGGTAAGTACGTTGGAGAACATCACGTCAATTGCTAGCTGGTGCCCGCGTGATATCGAAAAAAAATCCTATGAGTTATTCCAGACTATAATCTACCTCTTTGCCAAATTTCATCAAGTTCAGTAGTTTTTCGTGAAAGAACAAGAAAAGAGAATCAAACATGCATCCGTACTCACAAACTTATAACTAAATTCGGGGTAACAAAGTTCCCCTTTAGTACCTGCTACTTGTAGTTTTTGCCCTTGCGCCTTATTTATTGTAATAGCAAACCTAAGTTTTCCCCCTTTCTAGAAAAATTTGCTTATGTCCGTCCTTAGGGTCCTAACTATCTCTGTACCAAAATTCATTAAAATCGGTTTAACCATTTAGGCGTGAAGACGTAACAAACAAACTCACTTTCGCTATTATCTGTATGTCTGTTTTTCATCAGGGTGACGGTGGCAATGCCCTCGTTAAGTTAAGCACCGGAAAGCTGATCGGCGTCATATCCTGGGGCTACGACTGTGCTGTAGGGGCTCCAGATGTCTCCGTCAGGATGAGTGGGTACTCCAACAAGCAGTTTTTGGAGCAAACTCTAAACTTGTATAAAGACTGATTAGGTTAAAGAACAGTTTTACGTTTGTTGTCTAATTTTAGAAGCTGTTTAAGTTTACTTTATTCTCAGTTATAATTAATAAAAATATTATAATTAATTTCATTTCGGACTATCTTACTTAAACAAAGAACCCACACCAACTGGTTAGTTGCCTAAGATGCTGGCGGTATTGCATTATGAGATACTAGCTGCGCCCAGCGGTTTTACCAGCTACTCAGCTACAAGCCTACAGCTACACTTCCCCATTTCTCACTTTAGAACTAGATAAAATGTAAGTAGATTCTATCTAAAATTTGTATGTTCAGACCAAACTGCAAAAGTAAGCCACTTGCGGCATCAGTAAGCCACTTACGGCATCAGAAAGCCATTTACAGCATCAGAAAAGAAAAAAAAGTAGTTGGGGTCGGCTTCCTGTCTTACCAACAATAAATTGTAAAAAAAAATGAAATATCAACAACTTTCAAAGTATTTATTTAAAACTGATAAAAGTATTTACAGCCATAATCGTAAAGAAGCTCAAAGTCCAAAATAAAGAGCAGTCGTTTCTTGATCATCCAAGGAGGTCCATCATCTTAGGTCTTTAAACGATGACACCCCTCAACCAGTTCTGGTAAGCACTGATCCTGACGAACATGTCGGGTGCTCCACGGGCGCAAGGGAAGCCCCAGGACACGATACCGAACTGCTGGCCGTTGTCGCTGCGTCTCAGAGCACTGCCGGAGTCACCCTGGAAGAGGAAAAAAGATGGTCAGAAAGGTTTTTCCCTAATGACAAAACCCAATAAAAAAATTGTCCGACTCGCAACCCAGCCGCCGCGGGAGACGCTCTGGGCTTCAGGTGCCCCGAGACGACTCCCAGCCACTGTAGACCTTGGTGCAGGGCAATAGCTCACTGTCCGTCCATCTAGTGCCGACAAGTCATGTCGAAGGCGCGTTCGTGCTTCACACTAGCCTCAAACAGAGGGGCCCGTTAGGGCACTGGTTGCCATGATTGGGGTTGTTCGAAAGAAATCGCGGCCCCGGAACGTAAAGGGCAAAAGATAACCATGTACGGGTTTTAATCAGTACAAGTCTGAAACTCCCTTTTGCTTCGCCCAGAACAGAAGAAGTAATATGATGATTAATTTTCCGAAAATGAGAGAATAAGAAATAATATGAATCAATTTGAAATTCTTAAAATAGTCGCAAAAGCAGATTGATGTTATAATTTGTCCCTGTGAAAATATAAATCGGCCCTATTATATAAATCGGCTATTTTGGACACCCTGTAGAAGTGTGCCTTTTCCCAACTATATTGGAGTAGGCTTCCAGTGTAATCGGATGCAGCTGAATACCAGTATTTTACATGGAGCGACTGCCTGATTAACCACCACAGCGGAGTTAGGGGTAATATGATAGCCCTTGATAAGGCTGGATATCAGCCTTTCAGGACACTGACTATCTGTAATGACTGTCAAAATTCTACAAATTACAGCCAGAACCAACGGCTTAACATGCTTTCCGAGGTACGGACAAAACTGAGGGAACGGGTGTTCGCCCAACCTAGGTAAGCGCAGCTTAACCTTACGATTGATCAGAGTGACTGTTATTATTTAACTCCTCGAGCTGTTATTCATGAATAATATACTCACGTTGCAAGTACCGAATCCAGCGGAGTGGAAGGTGCAGACTTCGATGTGAGGCTCGACGGGAGGAGCGCGTACGTTCAGTTCAACGGAGGCGCGCGCCACGCGGGCCACACAGTCGTTACCGTCCAGGGTGGAAGCTTGCAGCTCCAGAAGAGTAGCGGACAAGGAACCACCAGCCTGGAATAGGAAAGAAAGACATTAGAGGTTTTTTTTACATTAAATAGCCCTACTCTTGATCACGTTCAGGTTCGAAGACAGAGATGAGATTACTATGGTAATTTGCAATTATGTCAAGGAATGGAAATTACTGGTGTGTAGAGTCATATTTTTTTCTTTCACGTCAACATTTTCTTGTAAACTAGAACGATGGTATTTAAAGTGTTTTGGTCAAATGAAAAAGTTTTGTTTTAAATAGTTTTTTTCAATTGTCGCTGTTAGTGGGATATGCCATACATTTGATTAAATATTAAATGAAATATAGAGGAAGGAATCGATATAGATGCACAAATGCTTATACTATACTTATTCAGACATCGTCACGACCTTTCGTATTTATCCGAAGTAAAAAGGAAGATGATAATGATGTTTAACTAATTTCGTAATAGGATTCTTACCCTGATCCTGCCCCAACCAGCGACCCTGGAGTTAACACCAGCACCGATGTGAGAGTATGTGATGGGGACGATGCCAACCAGGTTGTTCAAGGCAACATTGTTCGAGGTGATGAGGACACCGATGTCGTTTTTGATGGTGGCAGCCACGTAGTTGGGGTGGGTGACGTTGCGGGCCAGGGTGTAAGCAGTGCCGCCGCTGTTCCAGCGGTTGGTGCCGACTGTTACACGGAGCGAGCTATGGAAGAGAAATTGATAATGAGCAAATGTTTTCTATATAGTGTGCAATTTCAATTAGTTTTGGTTTGGTATCTTTAACCAAATGCTACGGAATAATGTCGCTTCTTTTGATGACTTTTATATTTTTTCTTAATTTCCTGTATCATGAGTGCGTTTAAAAACAATTAGGTTTAGTTTTTTTTAAATAGTTACCGATGAAGCTAAATGAAAACCGACCAAGTGCGAGTCGGGCTGGCGCACTGAAGGTTCCCTACAAAGATGTGACATAAATGTCCATATCTTTTGACTGCGTAGACTTAGCGGGTAAGTTTTTTACAGATCTCGATACGTCCACGCTTACCACGCGGGGGAACGGGGGATAGTGTCACTTTTACCGCCGTCGACTAGGCCTGTCGTCAATAGACTGATGGACGGTGAGCTATCCATTGCTCACCGTCCACAGACCCGCGTTTACGGTGGTGAAAAGAGTCGAGTAGAGAGTCGTCTCCCGGCGGAAAACCTGTTAAAAAGACGAGACAGCGTATCCTTACCTAGTCAAAGAACCACCGCTGAACACAGCAGCGATGCAATGAGCAGCAGTCAAGACAGTGCGCTGACTGATGAGGGAACCTCCGCAGAGGAAACTCCTCACGAGGACTCCGCTGGACAGAGCCACCATGTGGGGGTGACTGCCGACGGCCGCCTGGGTGCCTCCCACAATGCGTGAGTTAGCGTCGGTGTGATCGAAGAAGATGGCCAAGTCATCTTCGGGCGTAGGAAGGGCTGAAATAATGGAAAATAAAAAAAATGAGAATTATTCTTTGGTCACACAACTTTTAATTTAGGTGATGAATAGATAATAATTTTAAATCTGGTCTAATCCACTAATTACTTATGAAAAAATATTCAGATTAAATACTCACTACTACTCTCTTTATCACCCTCATTGACTTAAGTTTTTATCAGATATGTAGCTGATGATTATGATTGCTAATTAATTTACTATCAGTGGCACGTGTATAATGGTTACCGTCACATATACCGCAATAATCTATCATACTAATACTGGTTCATTACATGTACCCTACCATGACATAGCCTACCCTACATGAAAGAGACAGAGCTATACAGGGTGTCTAGCACCATCTCTTTCCCTCAGTGGAATAAGTTCTGCTTTAAGATGTCATGGTAGGTCTCCTGATATACTTTATAGCTTTTACCGGCCAAGTTAAGTTTAAAATACTTCATCTATTGTTTTTTTGTTTTGAAAACGTTACCCTTTTTTTTGGGTGGGAAATCATCAAATAACTTCAACAAGTCTAACTTCACCATTGCACGCATTGTGTCAGACTTTGTACATATATAATACACCCTCCCCGCTCTAGGTGGAGCGAGCGAGTCTGACACTCCCCGTGTCAGAGTTGTACTGACTAAAACCCACCCATGTTCCTTCTATTGCCTTTTACGTTCCGGGGCCGAGGTATCTCTTTCGAACAACCCGCAACCCCGGCAAACGTAACCCTACACTAAGAATTACACCTGACTCGTAAATATGTTTATAGAGATTAAAACTCGCAAACAGCAAATTACCTAGTAACTTGTGATAGCAAATTATTTAAATTAGCAAATTATTCGAGCACAGTCGGCCGATTGTTAGTCTGGTTTGCGCAGTCGTCGATGCCTTAGTCTGCGCTCTAGCAACCCAACCCGAGTATACTGACAACCCCCAGTAAGTCTGCGGGGACTCTTAAGGATTTTTGTTGCAAATTATTCCCTGAATGTATTAAGCAAGGGGTTGTTATGTTAACATTAAGCAGACGTTTCACAATTAAACTTGGACATTCATCGAAGATAATAACCATACAAGAATTTCAGAAGTCATTGTAGCTAATTATTATGAAAGTTAAATACATTACTATCTACCAATCAGATTATATTGGTGAAACTGGATTAAATGTACGTAAACACAACGTGAGATAAGAATTTAATGAGTAATCAATTGATTAGTGAACATGATTGGGCAATTTTGTATTTGTGATTTAAGATTCGTATCGAATAAACGTGATAGATACTATTGTGAAACTAAACAGTAAGTTCGACTGAAAAGCGTAGATTCATGAGTTGTTTTGTTGCAAATTTAATAATCATAATGGAGGTGGATTCGAACAAGAGCCTGTAGAATTTTCTAATTGAAACAGAGAACTGATATATTGTTAAGAAGACTAGCTTTCTACGACGACCCCAAAAAATGGGGATGAAGAAAGAAGCCAGGAGAATTTTAATGACTATCTGAGCCTCAATCTTGCCCTGAGGACAGAAATTCTACACATGACGGCAGGTCGACCTATTCTAAACTATTATAACCTTACTAGCTGTGCCCAGCGGTTTCTCCCGCTGCTCACGTAGGGGTATGAAAAATATATGTTGGCCGATTCTCAGACCTACCCGATATGTACACAAAATTTCGTTTAAATCGGTCCAGCCGTTTCGGAGGAGTATGGGAACGAAAACTGTGACACGAGAATTTTATATATTAGATGTATCTACTAAGGATAGCACACCGTTAGACACCGTAGTAGAGAGTTCATGATAAAATAGTTTTGTATATGTTGATGTGCCGTCGTGTGTACGATGCAACGAACTTATCTAAAGGAAGCCTATCAAATCGCGACTTAAATATTATGAAGACGTTAAGAAGATAATTTACAATTTGATTACATAAAAGATTGCAACTACAATCTACAGACCGTTCATTACCCCAGTAGGAATGAAATATTTTAAATATGGGACGTTAATTACTAAGTACGGCGGTACAAAAACGCAGATTTGTTCTTCTTTTTATTTGGATCTGAATGTTGGGCCACTAAAAGGAAAGAAATATGCAGCTAAGAAGAGACTATTAAAAAGTAAGACAAGTTTTGTATGCCAAGATCAAAATATATAGAATATCAGATGAATTTTAATAAGTTTATTTTTAGTGGCAGTGTATCAAACTACACAAACGGATTATGAGGAGCATATTCGAAAAATAACAAGAATAAGGACAGATCTAAACAAAGATATAAGAAAAAACCAAGAAAAGAAATGATTGCATAGATGAAGACACATGAGGGCGTAGAAACAAAATAATACATGTAACCAAAAAATTTGTTGGTCAGGCAAGTAAAGAAGAAATAAATAAAGCAGAATACCCAATATTTTCGGAACCTAACACTTTTAAAATAAAAAAGAAATAGGGAATAGATCATAAAGTCAGATAAGAACAAATAAGATGAGTAGAAGTATTTTAATGCTTCAGAAGTTTTACATAGTTCAAAATAATAGTTTTTATTAAAAACTTTTTGCACTAGCAAAAACTGTTCAAAGGCGGACTTAATGCCTTAGGCATTTTCTACCAATCTACCTGAGGGTGATGCAGAGACAAAACTCAGTAGGTGCAATAACAGAAAAAAGGATATAATATCACTTACCGAAGCACCCAACCAGGAGCGTGAACACCAGAAGTCCGGTTTTAATGTCCATATTTAATAACGCCCGAAGACAGTTTGATGGTTTTACAAAACATACTCATATTTATAACAATAACGAGCGAGATAATCATTAACACTGATTGATTAATATTGATAATCTGAACAAAATAGTACGCAATAGCCGTCATCGAAACGTTATCAATGATGGGTTTTGGTGACGGCAAAATACATGTGAATAGACTTGGACATATTCTCATAGAAAAGCAAATGAATTTTGGATAAAGAGAAATAAATGCAACAAATTTACCCAGTTGTCCAGTCAAAATAGACATTCCAGCTTGCATTATACAACCTGGATTTTTGTGCAGGCCTTGAATACGTCATTACAAATGATATGTCAAAAGTTCCCATCTATCCCGATTGGGCGTTGTTTTTTATTCGAGGTCAAAGGTCACAAATTTGCGTTTTTTGCGTTATTCCTGAAACCACGAGAGATATCGAAAAATAGTTCAGACAAAGTTTGTAGATCGTAAAATTTCCTACAATAAAGATCCCAGCACTTTTCTTCTACAAAGCTTCGCTTTCGAGATATCTTGACATCTTGGAATCTATCGTGGAATCATAATTTAGTCTATTTTGACTGGACAACAAGTTAAATGCGCATGTAAGGAAAAATGGTACCTACTAGAAGAAGCTAGTCAGGAAGAACTTTTAAAGTGAGAAGAGAATCAAA
Source organism: Ochropleura leucogaster (assembly GCA_958449745.1). Classification (NCBI taxonomy): domain Eukaryota; kingdom Metazoa; phylum Arthropoda; class Insecta; order Lepidoptera; family Noctuidae; genus Ochropleura; species Ochropleura leucogaster. The sequence goes on from OY288212.1 coordinate 16,907,022, forward strand.
AACGAGAAGAAATCAGAAACAGCAAAACCGCAGTGTAGAAAATGATTTTTTTTCTCTCACAGAGGAAGCATGCGTTCCAGTATTATAAGTATACTAGCTTTTGCCGGCGGCTACGTAAGTGTCAAATTCGGGGTATTCAATCTTGCGACTTATTTATTGTATATAGCAAAGCTAAATTTTCCGTTTTCTTCCCCTTTCTCTCTTTAAAAAAAGTCGTTTCCAGGGCCTCGACTATCTCTGTACCAAAATTCATCAAAATCGGTTTAGCTATTTATTCGTGAAGACGTAACAAACAAACTTACTTTCGATTTTATAATTTTAGTAAGGAAGTAAGGATCAAAGCAGTCGTCCCGAAATCACTTGTACATACTATCCAAACTTAATTAGCTATAGTATCTAGTATAGTGAGTCTTTACACGTACTCGTCAGTTCCTACGTAATTGGAAAGCCCATGTTACTAATTAACAAAATATTAATAGTCTTAATCCGTAGATAATGATCTGATGATAATTTTTCGTGATGAATCAAATTTGTTATTAGCCAATGAAGACTGTGTAAAATATAGATAGACTATAACAATTATCTGCATATCTATTTACCTTATTTTTTATATTTTTACTTTATTATGGAATGTTATTTATTTATACTGTTTTCAATTCTAGCTTTTATAGCTATCTGTTTGATTATGTTTACGAGGGACTGACTTTTTTTCTTTTTAAAAACGTTGCCCCCACACTAGGAATTTCTCCTTTAACGTGGGTGCGTTTACAAACATTTAAATTCACATACACAAACAGCCAGACCCGAAACAACTATCTGTCATACAAGTATTTGTTCCGTGCGGGAATCGAACCCGCGACACGCAGCGCAGTAGTCAATTGCTCAGCCACTGCGCCAACCTTGACGGCACCGTCAAGTCAACTTTCGTGGGCTACAGCTGAAAATCAGCGTCAGGTGGCGGCCTTGTGTTGCCATCTGGCATTATGCTGAGTTGACACCCTTTTGCCATTATTTAGTTTAATGTTTAGGGTTTCTTGTTATTTTTATTAATGCTGAATAAACGTAGTTTTTTTCTTTCTTTCTTCTTTACCTAGCACACTTATAGAGGTCCTCAGTTGTAGTATTAAGACGAGTAATTACCAATTTTGAGCATTTGTAATGAAACAATACTTATAAAGTTGAACAAATGAAATGAGGATGTGTTAAAATCAAAACACGATATAAATTACTTGACTAGATAAAAAAAAACACGGATGTTACGATTTCAGGAGTGTATTTGAAGTGGGTTACGACTGTGAGAACTGCCAACTCTTTAAAATAAGTTTTTATATTAATTAATACAATCATTATATCTAATTACTCATCTCTGCAAGTTGGGATTTCCTGCTGACAAGATATCATGGAATCAATTGGTATTATAGAGATATTAATTAACGATTAGTAGATTAAGACTAAGTGTTGCATCGGGGTAAAAAAAGCCACCGGACTTTTTGAAAGAGACATAAGGAGGTTTGTCACCAGACGCTCTCAGACACTAATCAGATTAATTTTCCTTCTCTTCCTCAATTATTATTTGACAAAGATTACGTAGGTATGGACTTGAGAGACTCTGTGTGAGTCTAGACTTTTCTTTTCTAATCTTTTATTACATACAAAAATTCAAAATATAAACACACTAATTGCAAAACTAATGCTTATGTTTAACGGCGGGCAAAACACATAATTGGGTTTCCTTACGGCAAACCTTATAAGAATTGAGAAATTAATAAAAAAGTGCAATGAGGAAATAATTATACTAATGTTCATGATTGTGTGTGTGTGATTATTTAAAAAACCTTAGACAGTTAAGAAAATATCAACCTTTGAGGAACGTATCAAGGACTCCACGAGCGCAGGGGAGACCTCAAGATACTATACCGGCGGCCGTTATCTGCACAGCGCTATGTCGATGACACGTTAGTGTTCCACGCGTGCCTCAAAGATATTTCAGCAAAGCAGAATTGTCTGCAGGAGCCACCGCCTGCCGGAATGAAGGGTTGTTCGAAAGAGATAAGTACCGCGGCCCTGGAATGTAAAGGGCAATAGAAGGAACACGGGTGGGTTTTGGTAACAAGTCTGACAGTCCCCTCGTTCCGCCCCGAGCGGGGGAAGTTATTTGTTGATTTCCTATCCGCAAAAATAAAATAAAAAGGAGCTTTAATAACTTTTGTTCTTAAAAATATATTATTTTATAAAAAATATTATTATAAATAGATTTACAGAATTCATCTTGGTACTAAGTACAAATACAACAGAAACATAGAACGTCAATTATGCGTTTCTAAAATATAAAGTTTTGTTGGATCCATGACTGGTAGGCGCTGACCCGGACGTACACGTCAGGAAAGCCACGGGCACAAGGGAACATCCAGGAGACGATACCAATTTGTTGTCCGTTATTGACTTGGATCAGAGGACTGCCCGAATCGAGCTAGAAAAGAAGAACATAGACTTGATTATACAATCCTTACTTAATATTATAAAAGCGAAAGTGAGTTTGTTTGTTACGTCTTCGTGCCTAACTGGCTAAGCCGATTTTGATGAATTTTTGAACAGAGATAGTTGGGACCCTGGAGACGGTCATAGGCTATGTTTTTTTTTTTGAGTTTGAGATATGAGGGAGAAAGAGGGAAGAAAAGGGAAAACTTAGCATTGCATTTCAATAAATAAGGCGTAAGGGCAAAAACTACAGTAAATAAGGAAAGGGGAACTGTGTTACTCCGAATTTAACGCGAGCGAAGCCGCGGGCAAAAGCTAGTTAAATATAAACCAGGGTCTTTCCTCATACTGGAACCAGATGAATCAGGGTCGTATGGAACCATAATGATGATGGGATGAATGCTATTTTGGTTATATGTTGCAAAAAAATATTTAAGTTCATATAAGGGCGGCTATTGTGTTTGTGTGCGTTTTTCGATTATAGTCGACATCTGATGAAGAGGAATAAGAAAAATTGTTATGAGAGTTCTGAGTAAGATAAAAATATATAGATGAGTTGTGTAAACAATTATATAGGTTGTTTATAGTAAGTACTTTGATATACAGTGCTAACCCCATTTAAATTGAGAACCAAATGAAGGTGACAGATGATACTTACGTTGCAAAATCCATGTCCTGTAGAGTGGAAGGTGCAGATCTCGGTTTGTGGGTCAATGGGTGGTGGGTTCAAGGCAGCGGCAGCAGACCAGCGATCGATACAGTCGTTGCCATCGATGGTGGTGGTCGTTAGCTCCATGAGGGTCACAGGGCTTGGGCCACCGAACTACATTGTATAAAAAATATATATATCAGAAAGAGCATAATTCAGCTGCCTTAGCAATTAAGATAGAAAACCATTTTTAAAAATCACCAATTAAATTTGTCTGGACTTGGCAATGATCCAAAAGAAACAATAATTCTTGTACAAAAGAGCACATACTTGAGTAGCCCGCTAAATGAGTGAATAAAGTACACCCCATTTATGCAAGGCTTCCATAGATTTAAAACTTCTACTCACCGAGGTCCTTCCCCACCCAGCTACCCTGGATAGAACTCCATGGGGAACGAATGAAAAGCCAAGGGTCACGGGCCGAACAAAATTGTTGAAAACCACATTGCTGGTTGTATAAATGAGGGCAATATCGCTTTCGTAGATGGGTTCACCCCTGTAGTTGGGGTGTATCACACTGTGAGACAAAGGGTAAGAAGTTCCGCCGAAGTTCCATCGGTTGCTGCCGACGACTGCAATCATAAAACTGTGAAGAAAACATTTGATGATTGATAAGAAAGAAGTTATTTTAAACATCGCTTTGATTTGACATTTATCACAAACTAGCTTTTGCCCGCGGCGTTAAATTCGGGGTAATACAGTTCCCCTTTCCTGATTTGCAGATATCTGCTACCTGTAGTTTTTGCCCTTGCCCTAATTTATTGTAATAGCAATGCTAAGTTTTCCCTTTTCTTCCCACTTTCTCCCTCATTTATCAATCATTTTTTTTAAATAGCCTATGTCCGTCTCCAGGGTCCCAACTATCTCGGAAACAAAATTCATCAAAATCGGTTTAGCCATTAAAGCGTGAAGAGGTAACTAACAAACGAACCAACAAACTCACTTTCGCTTTTATAATATTAGTAAGGATAGTAAGGATGTCCATAAATCCATCACATAATATACTTACTGGGCTGGAGTATATTCGACGCAATGCGCAGCAGACAGAATAGTTCGACTGCTGATCAGAGAAGCCCCACAGACCAAACCCCTGACGGACACTCCAATCGTCAAAGCTACCATGTGGGGATGGCTGCCGTCGGCAGCCTCGGTGCCGCCAACGATGCGAGAACTAGCATCGTGGTGCTCGAAATAGATAGACAGGTCATCTTCAGGCCCTGGAAGCGCTGGCAATGCTGGGAATTGGAGAATTTTATTTTTATTTTGTTCTAATGTATTATCAAATTATCAACAATTATTTCGGTACAACTACTTACCAATGCTCCCAGCCAAAAAGGTAAACAAGAGAAAAAAGGTTTTAATGTCCATATTTGAAAAACGCCAGAATGGACTATCCATTTTAGCGAATCCCCAATGCTATTTATAAAAACAATTATCTTTTTAATATCAATTAATGGGTTGATTAGGTCGTTACCAAAAACCCCAAAGTGTACGGCGATGCGTGTTTGTGCACTGAAATAATTTCCAGATTCTTATCGATGATAGGAGGTAATATGTGATGGTAAATCAGCTAAATAAGTTAATAAGTTTATCACAATTTGTGGTTCAAAGGTAAGATACATATCTGCCAATTATGGATTGTAAATGCAGTTTTTTTTTTATCTTTTCACACCTTAATGGTTTAAGTATTTATTACTAGCTTTTGCCCGCGGCTTTGCTCGCGTTAAATTTGGGGTAACACAGTTCCCCTTTCCTAATTTACCTACAGGTACCAGCTACTTGTAGTTTTTGCTCTTGCGGCTTATTTATTGTAATAGCAATGCTAAGTTTTTGCTTTTCTTCCCTCATCTCCCTCATATCTCAACTTTAAAAAAAATGCCTATGTCCGTCTCCAGGGTCCCAACTATCTCTGTACTACCAACTAACTACTCTGTAAAATTCATCAAAATCGGTTTCGCCATTTCGGCGTGAAGACGTAACAAACAAACTCACTTTTGCTTTTTAATATTAGTAAGGATAGTAAGAACTGACATCTATTTTTAATAAATTACCTAGATATCAAAGCGAATTTCCATTCAAATATTTCAGAAATAAATAGCAAAAATCGTTAACAGACAATCGCTTCTACAGTCCACAAGAATTTATGCAACATAAAATGTAATTATAAGGTACTAGCTTCTGCCCGCGACTTCGTCCGCCTGGAATAGTTTTTGAAATTCTTAAATCATCCATTTTAACACGTTATCGCCAGTTAGGCCAACATAAAAGTTATTTTATCATGTCATTACCATAATTAAAATACTCGTAACTACAAAATAATCAACTACTACTAATGATCATCATGACTTTGTAAGATAGGAAAAAATTGTAGATTTGAAATACCAGATTTCAGGGAAAAATAAATGTATTTACCCACTCAATATTAAAAATTATCTGATGAAAGTCAAATAGTCTTACATGATTGAATCCATTGTTAACAATAATAAGTTAGAGATATGTAAACGGCCACTTATGCAGTACACAGTTAAATAGGAAAAAAACAAACACGTCAACAGCGGTGACATTGTCTTACTGTCGTTGTCCAATACTGTATTACGCAAGCAAAGTTCTCTAAAGAATTTGTTATGACAGAATTCTGAACATGGCAAAAAGTACTACAGCGCCATCTTTGCAGCCATTGAAAAACTAAGGGCGAATTCCTACACCTCGCAAGCAAAGTTATCCGAGAGCATATATACGGCAACTCGACAACAACTGTCGGGCAGTGGCCCACGAGACACGATACCGTCTAGTCGGAGAATCCTCTCTTTTCTCTAGCGGATGAAGAGCTTTCACCATGTTCTTCATACCTCTAAAAAATATTGTTTTTGTTTTTGCTATTATTGGAACGATTGGAACGAAGTTCCTAATCGCGAGTTGCGAAAGGGGACAAGAAAAATTAAGACCAAAAGTTGTAACGTCACTTTTTGCTTTAGTTGTAAGCCGTGCGCGTATTTCTCTGTCTGTCTCTCTCTCTCTCATAGAAAGCAAGCCAGTTATTTTCGTTTCGTTTTTAGGGTTCCGTAGTCAACTAGGAACCCTTATAGTTTCGCCATGTCTGTCTGTCCGTCCGTCCGTCCGTCCGTCCTCGCTTAATCTCTGTGACCGTTAGCACTAGAAAGCTGAAATTTGGTACCAATATGTATATCAATCACGCCGACAAAGTGGTAAAATAAAAATTTGAAAAAAATGTTTTATTAGGGTAGCCACCCTATATGTAAAGTGGGAAGTGATTTTTTTTTTAATTTCAACCCTAACGTGTGATATATTGTTGGAAAGGTATTTAAAAATGAATAGGGGTTTACTAAAATCATTTTTTGATAATGTCATTAATTTCGGAAATAATCGCTCCAAAAGTAAAAAACAATGTGTCCCCCCCCCCCCTCTAACTTTTGAACCATAAGTTTAGAAAATATGAAAAAAATCTGAAAAGTAGAACTTTATAAGGACTTTCTATGAAAATTATTTTGAACTTGATTGACACAACAGTTTTTGTACAAAAAAAAAAGTTGTACAAAATAATTTCTGGACTAAGTTTGTAGTATAATCGTATATGCAAGCATTTTTTGTAACTTTGTTTACATATTTTATTATCCTGAACGTATCTTTTTTCAAACAAAAAAAGAATTATTGAAATCGGTTCTCGTAATCTAAAATTACCACCGAAATTGCACGTCTTTGTATTAATTAGTAACCCAATTCCCCGACAGATGGCGCTGTAGGTACTTATTACATTGGATCGGGTATTACCGAATTGTTCGGTTGGCCTCATAACTGGGAACACTTATTGTGACGGACGGGAATCTACGGAACCCTACACTGAGCGTGGCCCGACACGCTCTTGGCCGGTTTTTCTATTTGGCATTGTGGTGTCGCAACGATTTTTGTTGAGTGTATACAGTAATAACTTTGTTCCATCCGGGTGTCCCTCTCAAGTTCTTTTGTGTGCTTCACTAGTATTTTTTTCTTTGTGAGTGGGCCATTTTACTTATACCCGATGTTGAGTGACAAGACAAGTTTCGCTGCCGTTCTAATTTTGGTTTCTTCTCGAGAGAACACAGACTCAGGTAAAAGCTTGCGTCTGTGTTGCCAAGTTACTATAGGCCATCTATTTAAGGCGCAAGTTAATAGGCTTCTTTTAGATTAGCTCGTCCCGTAGTCGACCTCATATCCGTTCTCAGATAATAATTTAGGGTAAGTGTACTATAACATAAACCGGCATAATATTTAAAAACCGATTAAGGGCGAGTCAGACTCGCACCCCCAGGGTCACGTACAAACTCGCGACATAAACAGCCATATGTTTTGATTGTGTAGACTCAGAGATAGAAGTAGAAGAAGAAGGGTAGATCTTGACCTAACAAATCAAAAGTAATTTATACAAACTACTTAGGCTGATGAACGTCATTATCCAAGACAGTCGCCCGATACGCCCAGCCATCGCCACTCACAGACAGACATACGGACAAAGACAACTAAGTGATCCTATAAGGGTCCCCTTTTTTTCTTTTGAGGTACGGAACCCTAAAAATAAGTAATGAAACGGAACATCTCGTTCACACAAACATTTTCATTTATATTTATTACAATTACAATACGAAGTCCAATTAATTACAGAATTAATCCATCCCAGATCATTTTACAGCGTTAATCTTCAAAATTCTTCAAACAATGACGGAAGTCAACCAGTTTTGATAAGCACTGATCCTTACGAACATGTCGGGGGCTCCACGGGCGCAAGGGAAGCCCCAGGACACGATACCGAACTGCTGGCCGTTATCGCTGCGTCTCAATGCACTGCCGGAGTCACCCTGGACGAAGAAAAACACAACAGAGAATTAGAAAGATGATGAGAGGCAGGTGACCCTAAGAAAACCAAGAAACAAGTAGTGACCACAGTGGACATTGGCCGAATAGTCGACATCGGCTCTAATTGCCATTAAACAAAAATAGAAGTAGTGACGAATAAAATACTAACGTTGCAAGTCCCAATTCCCGTAGAGTGGAGAGTGCAGACCTCGATGTGAGGCTGAACATGGGCGGCAGGCCTGTTGAACTCGATGGCGGCGTGAGCCACGCGGTTCACACAGTCGTTACCGTCGATAGTGTCCAACTCCAGCTCAATGAGAGTGGCGGAGAAAGCACCGCTAGTCTGAAGAGAGAGTATAGTTTTGAATCCTTAGGTTAAGGTGAGTTGGCACCATCATCTGTGTGAATATCAACAGTGAGTTCAGTTTTGGTCTGCAGTGGATACCACCATTATGTCGGCTTTACACTAGGTTGAGGTGTTGTGTAGTGATGTCATAATCTACTTAACCTAGCCTTTTCCCAATGGTCGGCTTCCAGTCTAACAACCGAATACAGCTAAATACCAGTATTTTACATGGAGAAACTGCGCGACATGTATTGTGACCTTCATAATCCAGTTAGTACTGGGTAATACGACTAAGATTGGTTGGCAGACTTTTAGGACCTTTAAAGACTGCCGAGACCAATGGCTGAACGTGTCTTCTGAAACACGGGGAAACTTGAAATGTCACGGGTCACGGTGTCACCTATCTACGGACCAAGTAACAACGAATGGTTATTTTTATTTATCCACGACCTCCTTCATTCTTCTATCTTTATCATAATTAGGTAAGTTGTGACTCACGCTAGTCCTGCCCCATCCAGCAACTCTAGCGCGCACACCCTCTTCTATGAAAGAGTAAGTGATTGGTACAGTAGCCACGCGGTTATTAAGAGCCACGTTGGCGGTGGTGATGAGGACACCGATATCGTTCTTAGTGATGGAGGCGACGTAGTTGGGGTGGGTGACGTTGCGCTGTATTCTGTAAGAGGTGCCACCGTTGTTCCAGCGGTTGGTGCCCACTGTCGCGCGGAGAGAGCTGTGGAAGGATAAACTTAACCTTCAGAAACTAGTAATAAGGCCCATTTTAACTATCTAATAGTAAGATACAACTTAAATATTATAAAAGCGAAAGTTTGTGGATTTTGCGGGAGCGGGCAGAATAAATTAAATAATAGATCTAACTAAAAACTCCTGGATTGCGAGAAGTTAGTAGAAGTAGTGAAAACACAAGTTTATGATAATTATTTAGATAATTTATTTACAACTAGCACAATAGTATGATGAGTAAATCCTTAAAATTATGAAAATATTATAAGCGAAACGAGTAGAACGTGAACCATATTTCTTTTCTTTTATCATTGACGTTTACACCGTGCCTTAATAGCCGCGTACCCACCTAGCGCACAGGCTCGCGCGGCAGCCTCGGGGACCGGATCGCGAGCGATGGCTCGCGCGGCAGCCTCAGTAGTTTTGTTCAATTTACACGAGGCCGCCTCGCGAGGCAGGCTGAGCCATCATAAGTCCGAGAGTATTCGTCATGGACAGTCGTGCATTTTCAGCTGCAGCTATTTTCCTAGCTGCTTATTGTTTAAAGAAACGAAAACAGTCACGTATCTAGAAAAAACCTAGACGCTTCTGGATTGACTCCTCCTGACTGCCCATGATATCAAAATTACACAAAACAAACACGGCAAGAGACAAAACTTGAAGTAGCTTCGCGCGCGAGCCAAAACATAACCGTCCCCACCTAACGCACAGCGCTCACTGAGGCACCTTTGAGCGCGTCAAGTTTACCGACAACACATGGCTCGGGGCCGAGCCGTGCTCGGTCGAGCAAACGCGCGCCCGAGGCAGGCCGAGGCACGTCCACACCAGCCGAGGCATTTGGCTCGCGAGGCTGCCGCGCGAGCCTGTGCGCTAGGTGGGTACGCGGCTAATGAAACTTGAAAACCATTCGCTGCTCGACAGTTTGCTGGATTGGGCCTATTTGGCGCAGCAGTAAGACACGCAATATTAGCCTTGCTTTTTATTCTTTCCCTTATTTTTCATTTTCTTTGTAGTGTGTAGTAAGATTTAAGTTTTTATTGTTTTAAGATTAACGTTTTTTTTTTAATGTTGTGTGTACTTATGACAACTGCCAAATAAACCTGTTTTCTTTCTTTCTTAATGTGCAGCCTGCTAGTATCTCTGATCGGAGCAAAGTACAAGGTTTACATAACTTATGGTTTAGCTTTCCTGAATACACTGATTGAACGTTGCCAAGCAGATAATTGATTGTCTTACCTAGTAAGAGATCCCCAGCTGAAAATATGATTGATACAATGAGCCGCAGTCAGGATAGTTCGTTGTGTGATGAGCGAACCTCCGCAGAGTAAGCTCCTGATTAAGGTACCAGTAGTCAAGGCCACCATGTGAGGGTGGCTGCCATCAGCTGCCTGGGAGCCACCAACAATACGAGCGTTAGCGTCTGTGTGGTCGAAGAAGACGGACATGTCATCTTCGGGCGACTCGATGGATGGGAACGCTGGGAAATTGATGGAGAAAGATTAAAAATAAGTTTCTCTCTTTAGTGCTGACGTAAGCTGTGTGCCAAAACCAAAATATTTTATTTCTTAGGTCCACGCGTCCAGTTTAGAAGACACAAGTGAAACTCCTCAGCATGAAGCATGGTTGAGTGTTATAAAGTTTTCCATTAGGAACTCTCAACACCAGCACAGACCACGGCGTATGAATTTATTCTAGGGTCATAACAAGTGGTGTAGTTCCTGCCGGGGTTGGTTGTTCGAAAGTGACACCGCGGCCCCGGAACGTAAAGAGCAATAGAAGGATTATGGGTGGGTTTTAGTCAGTACAAGTCTGAAACTCCCCCCCCCCCCCGTTTCGCCCAAAACGGGGGAATATATTTGTTGATTTCCCAGCCAAAAAAAAAGAGTGGTGTAGTGTATCTACATAATAGATTATGTTAACACTGTCTCACGACAAGTAGTTCGGGAGCTGTCACTAATGTCAACTGTCAGGCAGCATTGTGGCGGGAAGGTAGAAGCGTCCTTGTCGACTTGGACTTGGTGGTATGGTGAGCCAGCTAATTGAGTTGAGCTGTTAGGAGCTGAGCAGCGGGTGAAACCGCTGGGCACAGCTAGTTATATTCAATTGTGCGTGAACTCACCTATGCACCCAGCCACCAGGGTAAACACCAGTAGTCCAGTTTTGATATCCATGTTTAACAACGCCCGAAGAAAGATTGGAGTCTTAAGAATACCAACTGATATTTATAATATCAATATTATCGATTTTGCACTGATTGCTTTTGGTTGATAATTTTAATTAGGGTTTACCAAATCTTGCTTACGCGTTATTATGAGAAGGGATTATAAGTTTGCCTATTGATTGACTAAAGGTATCGAGTATTGGTATTTTAAATAATCTAGCCTAGTGCGTGCGTGTTTATCTTTTGGCTAGTAGTTTTATAGCGGTTTTGCGTTGATCTTATCACGTATTTTAATCTTTTTCACCCCAGGCTACCAGAAATTCCTAATGTGAGGCAACGTATTTAGACAAAAAAAAACTTTCCCCACTGAAATTCTTAAAGGTTATAAGTTTCAGATGCGAAGCGGAGGGCACCAGCTTCCCAGGTTGCGGTTTGTTCGAAAGAGATTCCGCGGTCCGGAACATAAAGGTCAATAGAAGGAACATGGGTGAGTGTTAGTCAGTACAAGTCTAATTCTCCCCCCGCTCCGCTCTGAGCGCGGGAAGTTATTTGATGATTTCCCATCCGCAACAAAAGGGCAACAACTCTGATTATAAATGAGTCTAGATAGAGTGTTGCACTAGAAAAGAACTAAAACAAACAGGCCAACTTTATTATGTTATTGTGCGCGACAGCTACATGAAACGCTCGTGAAACTTCATTTGTGTGCACACACAGAACAAAGCCAAACTAGAGCTTTTGGCCGGCGGAGGACTTTATTTTTTTATCATTTAGATTGATTGATGATGATGTTATATTGATAATTGATACTTAGCTTTGCTATTACAATAAATAAACTGCAAATCAGGAAAGGGGAACTGTAGTACCCCGAATTTAACGCGAGCGAAGCCGCAAAATCTAGGTATTAACACGCTATGTAATCTGATGCGCCAAGCCCTAAGGCGCGTCGCCCACACGACCAAGAGTCGAGGCGCAGACGGGGCGCGGGCGCGTAGCTTAGGGTCTCTCATCAGAGTCACGCCGCAACGAGATTTTCTTTACAAATGTCGTGTGGGCGACGCACCTAAGACCAGTGCAAAAATGGTGTAAAGAATACGAGCTGACAGTAAACCCCTCCAAAACCGAACTACTCCTCTTTACTAGGAAGAGGAAACTGCCAACACTCTACAACTGCCGATTTTCTTCGGCACTACCCTAAGCCTGGCAGCTGAGACCAAGTACCTAGGCGTATACCTGGACAAACAGCTAAACTGGGCAAAACACACGGACTATATCACCACCAAATCAAGCGTATCCCTGTGGCAGTGTAAAAGACTACTCGGCAGGAATTGGGGCACAAGTCCCAAAATTATGCACTGGCTTTACACTAGTCATCAGACCTATAATAACACATGACTCACTTGTCTGGTGGCCCAGAACAGAACCCCTGGTTGGGGTCTTCTCTCACGACCTAAATATTAAAATCTCTAAACTACTCGGAATGCTCAACACAGTCTACCAGGCTGAATGTATGGACATCACCCAAGCCGTCCTAGCCATCGAGGCCAGAGGAATCGCGGACACCAACATCCGGATAGCTTGCGGTCCAAGGTCGGCATAGCGACCGTGGACCGCATGCTATCCGAACGCCTTATGCAGCCGGACTTTTCAAGAGGCTTTTCCTGGCGCAGGTGACGGGGACCATCACCGGACACTGTGCATTAAACAAACATCTCCAAACAATAGGTATCACAGATAGCCCTCTGTGCAGAGTTTGCATGGAGGCGGAAGAAACAGTCACACATGTTCTCCTTGAATGTACAGGAATCACTGAAATCCGGAAAGTGACACTGGGAACACCAGAGTCACTTACGGACGCTCTCAAGAACCCAAAAAGACTCGTCTTCTTCTGGAAGGAGGTGGGCTGGCTAGAGTAGCGGCCACCAGGTGCACGGCATACGTACAATGGTCCACTGAAAGGTCTAAGTGCGGAAACCGGACCCCCCAAGAAGCGGGGTCCACATGAAGAAGAAGAAGATTAGTTATTAAATAAATATTTATGAGGACTCCCATATAGCACACGTTTTTTTAGAATAATAATACGGAACCCTCCGCCCGCGATTCTGACTTGCACTTGGCCGGTTTCTTATTGTTTAACCACGAGCACATCCTAACGGACAGCTAAACGTTTCATTGTAATCAATTTGTACAAGAGTTACTGTGTAGACGGTTCACTCGTTTGGAAACTTGCCCTAGCCTCTGGTGTTGCTTGACGTTAATTTTTAAGGTACGTAATACAATATTAGTTTTACTTTATGCGATGTATGCGATTAATAAAATTAAATAAAATCAGAAAGTTATACGCTTGTTATTTTACCTGGCTGTCCGTGCAAAAACACCGTCACCGCGCGGCACAAACGGCGCCGCAAGTGTGTACTGTCGCTTTGTCCTGACGTGACCTTGTTGCGCGCCGTATGATTTCGTATACCTACTAAGTGTCCAACTCGTAACGTTTTATTAATATTTTTGGGACAAAATATAACATGAAGGAAAAATTATTGGAATCGATTCAGTTACTTATTCTGAACAAACTATATTCAAGTTTTGCATATAATATACTAAAAATAATGTAGTATACAGGGAAAAAGTTTGCGGACGTTGTCGAATAAAAAAGAGGAAAATTTTAATAAAACATTAAGAAAGTATTTCAAGTTTATTTCGTGACTGTAAGTATGGCTATAATACAATAGTATCACATTGTTCTAATACACCGTAACCAAAGTTAATTAACGATAATTGTTTAAATCACATAATGCCATATTTATACATTTTGCAAATTTTTAAAGTAATATTTAATATTTTAGTGGGATAATTAGTGTAAACGCCATTACAGGCAATAAAGATTACAGTTTTCAAATACAGATTAATTAGGATAATTCATTATCATAGAGTTTATTACGGATAAGATACAAAACTAAGCAAGTGAATTATTTTAATTCTTATTTTATTTTAAAACAGCTACAGAGCAGTTTCACAACAACTTATGTTTCAAACAGTCGAAATATAAAAACTTGGCTGTTTCACACAATCGCATCAGGTTCATTGAAATCTAAACCTTCCCTCAATATCATAAAGTCACAAATTAATGATCGCACTAGTAGGTGATGCAGTGTCCGATTTGTTAACAGGATCATTGTAATCTAAATCCTATACTGTTTAAGTTACTAATTCCTCCTGGTAACACACATTGCCTGCGTCACTGGATCTTGTGACGAGTGAGTGTATTCAACTCTACAGTTGCGACACCGAGCGGGTTCATTCTACGGAAAACCTTATACCAATGTCATTAAGGTACATATTCCTTAGCCAGAAACTGCCCACAGAACATGGACCTTGCGATGTTCTCGCGGGCTCATTGTAATCTAAACTTTATACTGTAGAACTTAAGTCGCAATTTTAGTGGTGGCTCCAGATACTTCCGCGTATTTATGCTAATTTAAACTGTATATAAGAGTCCTTAAGTCACAAATAGCTAATGGTCGGCCCAGTGAGTGACACAGTCCCCGCGGCAGTGCGAGCGAGTGACGTGCGCGCGCGACGCTGCGCGGGATCATCTCAGTAGGTCGGACACCGCGCGGAGGGCTTCGGCTGATACTCCCTCCAGGGCTAGGAGGACTGATAGCTCGTCGTCTCCTGCGGGATAGAAGAAAGGTTAAAATCACTATGTACAGATTTCCTAGGGCTGTTTTTTGGGGGTGGGTAATTATTAAATAACTTCCCCCGCTCTAGGCGGAGCCCGGGGGGGCATGTCAGACTTGTACTGACTAAAGCCCACCCATGTTTTTTCTATTGCCCTTTACGTTCCGGGGCCGCGGTATCTCTTTCAAACAACCCGCAACCCAGGCAGTCGGAGGCTCTGGCAGGCCTCTCTGATTTCCTAGGCCTGCCTTGTTGGTTTAGAGGTCAAGCAATCGCGAATGTGCATGACGTCCATTTTTTTTCTTCTACCAATGGGAAATCAGGAAATGACTTCTACCTGGGCGGAGATCTCTCTCCGCGAGTAAGAGATGTTACTTCTTTTGGCTGAGCGATTGACTGCTGCGCTGCGTGTCGCGGGTTCGATTCCCGCACGGAACAATATTTGTATGGAATACAGGTAGTTGTTTCGGATCTGGCTGTTTTGTGTGTATGCATTTTTAAATGTTTGTAAACGAACCCACGATACAGGAGAAATTCCTTGTGTGGGGCTACGTTAAAAAAAAAACCTTACCTGCAGCATCCTTCAAAGCTCCCTTGGGCAAGTCATGATAGACCAGGAACCCGCTCAAAATCTTCTTAACATCATCATCACAAGTACTGATCTTCCGACTACTTGGTAGACCGAGGTACTTCCTTAAAAACGGCGTCAGTCTAGCTTCTGAACTATCAAATATGTTGGATACTTTTTGCTTGATAGCCAGAGTAAATTCGCTGGATATTAAGGGCTCGTTCGACGTTTCTTGTCCGTCGATTTTCATTTCGTTCATTGCTCGTCTGTTGTGGTTCTCTATTTGTGATAGTAGGAGCTTTATTTGCCATATGTGGTACGATGAGGGGTCTGGTTTCATTGTTTTTATTATCTGTAAAATAAAATATTATTTGGTTAGTGATTTGTAGAAATGTATAATAATAATCCTTACTAAATATTATAAAAGCGAAAGTTAGTTTGTTTGTTACCTCTTCACGCTTAAATGGCTAGACCGATTTTGAAGAATTTTGGTACAGATATGGTTGAGAACAAGGAGACGGACATAGGCTAATATTTATTTTAAAAAAGTGGGATGTGAGGGAGAAGAAAAGGGAAAACTTAGCGTTGCTATTACAAATCAATAAGGGGCGCAAGGGGTACTGTATTACCCCAAATTTAACGCGGGCGTAGCCGCGGACGAAAGCTAGTAATAATAAGCAGAAAAATATAACTTTGACACAAGTTTGAGTACACGTACACAGGGGCGAAGGTCCAATAGAAGCCCATAAGCCAGGCTTGCCCTAAATTATAACACCAATCAGACCAATAGTTATATAACCTACTACCTAACTGTACCCAAACTAACATAAACATTCACGAACAAAAATATTTTAAATACACGCAAATTACTTTGCCGCGCGCTTACATTACCAGATCCATAAAATACTACGACTCACTAAAGTCAATCATTCATCAAATTCGAACAAAATTCAATCGTGTCTGATTCGGAGCTATTCGTGACATGTCAACACTACCGAAAGCGCGCGCAATGATCTCTCGCTCTAGCGCGTCTCTTTCGCACTCGTTGGCTTTCAATGGGGCTTTTCATTTGTATAGAAGTTAAATACAATTCATTGATAAATTTTAGGTACTTGTACGGCGATTTATACGGGCTAGTAAAGCCTGGCTTGTCCATTAAGTTCGCGCATATGAACCATCCGATGACCGACCCGAATATAGTTGCAAGAACAAGTGCAACAAATTGCGAATGACAATTGTTATTATTTTGTTTCTTTTGTATAGTTTGTTTAGTTTGGGAGTTTTGATTTAGTTATGTTATTTAAATTACTGAGTAATGTGGTTAATGTTTTTGGTGCGATGTGACAAGCTACGATTTTGTTAAGTGATTAACTGATTTAGTGATTTTAATTTCAAAATGTGAATTCGGAAATTGGCGCCTGAAAGGTATGCTACATTGAGATAATTCACCGTATATTCAATGAATCCACAAGAAATGATTTCTTGTACAGACCCAGTAGGTAGGTATGCTTATTCTATTGTTTTCAAGGAGCGTGACAAACTTTTTTTGGTATAAAAACGCATCAAAATCCGCTCCAGAATAATTCTTAATGGTTATTTCGTATGTCATTTTGCATGATTTATACTTTCAGACTTTGTGAATGTAAAAGCTGAAAAGCAAAATAAAGAATTAGATGTTCATTAATTTATTAGTGAGATTTAAACGTTGAATATATATTCATAAGCTTAAAAAACAACAAATCGATAATTTGTAATATGCCATCTAGTGGCCATCGATTGAATTATTTTACGAATTATTAAACCTATGTTAAGAGATAGAACTTTGATGTCGCGTGGAGTCTCGGTACCAATAGATGGCGCGTAGAACGTTTAATCCCATACGTGAAAGGTAAATAAATAGGTAATAGATTTTTTTAAACTATAATTTACAATAATTGTGGTGAGCAGTATTGAGCAGCAATTTAACTATACCAATGACTCCTAACAACCACATAAACACTAAGAGGGGGGGGGGGGCTTGCCCTCCATCCAGGCCCCTCGCCCGCCACTGCACGTACAGTGTGCAAATGATGATGTATTAAGACACAGTTGGCGCAGTAGCTGAGCGATTGACTACTGCGCTGCGTGTTGCGGGTTAGATCCCCGCACGTAACAAAAAAATATATGGCCTACAGATAGTTGTTCTGGGTCTGGCTATATCTTTGCCTTTTTTGGCCTAATTTACAAATAAAAAAAAAAACAGATTAATCGGTTGAGGGGAAGTGATTTGCAATTCAGTTACTCATGCGCAATTATATAAAATAACATAATTAATATAAATTGATATTTTACAACCTATTTCTGAGCTAAAAGTACCTTTGTGCTATTTTATCTTAATGTAAAGTCCTGTCAATTATATCGTGTGTGCATAAATAAATAAAATCAATTAATTTTCATAACTTCCTATACAAACAGAATTACGTAACTTTTTTTGACTAATCCCAATTTAAATCTAAATATGCGATTGACCAATACGTATTGACTAACAAGACAAATTAAATAAAATCTTTAAAAAAAAAGCTATTATAGCAATCCTCACCTTCAAAAACGTAGTCCAAATCGGCAGCGCACAAAGTATATCCTTAACAACACACTCGTACGTGACCATACCCAAGGTCTGCAGATGTTCCCTCTCCTCCTTGGTATACTTCCTGCACTGACACTGCCTGTTCAACACCACCTCTTTAACTCCCTTCTTCTTCTTCGACAGCACCAAACAATCGGCGCAAACATTTGGTCCACTATCTTCCATCAAGTACTGTCTCACGAAATTTCGAACCTTATCGTCGTTAGTAAAGAGCTCAATGTTGTCTGTGTTTGTGGACCAGATGTTGGACTTGTCTAGGGTCAATGTTTGGGCCAGTATGGTGAGGAAACCTTGAGGGTCGTCGATGTAGGAGAGGCAGCCGGCGCGCTGTTTTATGTCAATACACCAGGAGTAGTCGAGGAATAGTCTGAAAAACAATACAAATAAGTATTATTAAATTGTGTTGAAACAACGCCGGACTGTCCTGAGTAGACAAGAATATAGATCTCTTCCCAGTTAGTGGTCCCACTCATTGCGGAGCCATTATACCCGACTTTGTTTAAAGAACTTTAAATGAAAACCAAACATCGCTGTGTAACACGTCATAATAAGTGGTTGGTCATTATAAGCGGAGTCATAATAAACGGATTCTTACCTACTAAATCGAGAAATAAAGAATTGAAATAGAAGGAGAAATAAATCTCCGGTCGAGTGCGAGTCGGACTCCCACACACTGAGTTCCGTAGAAGAAAAGTCCAAAGAATAACAATATTTTAACGCACATTCAAATTCAAACTAGTAGTGGATAGTGGTAGATTTTTGTGTGAGATTAAATGTTTGTAAAGGCACCCACAATACAGAAGAAATTACTAGTGGGACAACATTAAAAAAAAAAAGTTTTTTTTTTACACATTGCGCGAATAAAAACTGAAGTACACAAACACAATAGTGGAGTTAAATTTTTATTTTTCAATACGGTATAAAGTTTATTATTAAAAAATAAGTTGTTAATTTTTGTAGCGGTTGGAAGTCGTGTCAGTTCTCAGAGGATCCCAGAGGAGCCTCATAATAAAATAACTATGACTTACGTACTTATAGGCGGCAGACGGAAAAAGCGAATATTTAGGGATTCCGTATAAGGCATTTGACAACGGAATCCTAAAACAAAATAATTTATTGTTTCGACATAATACATATAATATTCTGAATACTTACTTCAACTGATCCCAATTCCGATCTCTCTGGAAGGTGATGGGCCAGTACCGTGGGTCGTTGATCTTCACTTCCTTCAACGTGTTCAGCTCAGGTATAATGCACGGCGCCTTCATCTCCTTTACTGCGTCGTTAAGGTCGATAACCTGTGAGCAAAATCAATCTATGCTTTATTTATTGCTGATATAGGGTGCAAAATACACGAACGGGAGACGCACTCTTTCTGACAGAAGCCGTATGACTTGACCAAGAGTGAGGCTCAACTTCGACAGAGACGACTTCTGATCAGACAGCTTCTCACAACATCAGGGGGGGGGGTCAACTGTCCGTAGTCCCCCGCCCCACTCAGCTGCAGCACGCCTCCCCGCACGGCTGCGCATACGCGCTCCTTAACATCCTTATATTTTCATGTTTACACTCGCAACTGACTGACTGTATTTAACTTCTTTTCATTAGTACACATGTTTTCATGTTATACAGTATATTATATGTTTCATTTTTGACGGGCCTTGGTGTAGTGGTTAGTGGCCCTGACTGCTGAGCCGGAGGTCGTGAGTTCGATTCCCACCCAGAACAAACTGTGTGATGAGCATGATTGTTTGTATGTATTTATAAATTATATAAGTATGTATATCAGTTGTCTGGTTACCATAACACAAGCTCTGTTTAGCTTGGGATCAGATAGCCGTGTGTGAGTTGACCCAAGATATTTATTATTTATTTATTTTGCTCCACCACGACCTTTTGTCGCGTTCAATATCTTCTGAACATGTTTTGGCGTTTTAATCAAATTAGACGGATAGATGACTCTGTCTCATTTCAAAATTGTTTTAACCTCTAGAGCCTCAGCGGCACAAAAACGTGCTAATAAACAAGTATTACCGTTGAGCCCCGCTGACAAAAATTTGTGCCACCAAACCCCGACCGATTTAAAACTGTATTTGTAGTAAAGATAAGTCTTAAAATCAGATTACGCTTACGATAAGAGCCCACCCGGCGGTGCTTGACGGATAGTTGACGCAATAATGGCGGTCCTTGAGAGGTTAAATCAAAATTTATTTGCAACAATAATAAGTGTTTTACAGAAATAAGTATCAACTGCAAAATTAATTCAACTTTTGAAGGGATTAGTATAACATAATAAAGTAAAAAGATACCTGTATGTGTGCGTAACAAAGTTTTTCTGTGCTGATGTCTCTAGGTAAAATCAATCTCGCTTCAACAGCCAAGACATAAAGATGTCTGAAAGCTTGCAAGTGATATCTGCAAAAATAAAATAATGTTCAAAATTAAAAGTCATTTTTTCAAACTATAGTACGGCCAACGAGAAGCGATACCAAATGTAAACAAAACCCATGCTAAAACCCCATCTAAAATGGCCGCCCGAATGTTGGCGAACCCGTCTTAACGTTGTCATGTTTTTGCCGGGAGAACGAGACATTACGACAAAGGCACAAGATGGAAAGAGCTAAATATTAGATTGTCAACGCCACAGTTGTTCTTTAGGTTAATGACCTTTCGTATCGCTTCTCGTTGGCCGTACTGTAGGCTGATAATCAACACTTTTAAAACGCCATTACTCCAGAAACAAGAACCTCCTCACAATGTGGGCCAAATCGATGAGTAATTGAAAAACCATTGGTCGTTACGATAATCGGCACAATGATAGCCGAGCTCTACACGTCGACAACCTTGAGGCCCAAGTCTAGATATTTTATTGAACAGCTTTTGCCCGCGGCTTCGCTCGCGTTGAATTCGGTAGCGCCTTATTGATTTGTAATAGCAACGCTAAGTTTTCCCGTTTCGTCCCTCTTTCTCCCTCATTTTCCACCCTTTTCAAAAAAAAGCCTTTGTCCGTCTCCTGATTCCCAACTATCTCTGTACCAAAGTTCATCAAAATCGGTTAAGCCATTAAAGCGTGAAGAAGTAACAAACAAACTCACTTTCGCTTTTATGTTGACAAGCTATGACTTTACCTATTATCTTCGCTGTGTGTGGGGAATTTGGGGAAGAAGGCAGCGAGTAACGCGGCTACTGACGTGGGAGTTGTGCTCAGGGTAGCGCGGCCTCCGCCCAGGAATAGAAGCCCTATGGTGCAGTGAACTGCCATCTGAAAAGGGTAATTTGTAAGCTTTTAATGTTAAATACTTCGTTTTCTTCTTAGCGTGTCGACAGAACCGCGAGTTTGGCGCTTTCAGAGTGATGTGTTACGTAATTAAACGACCTATAAAGTCATAATTTTAGTTCAAATTTCACCAATACATTCAAATTCAAATTATTTTATTTGTAGAACATAGGTAAAACCAAACACAGGTACAGCTACCCTACCATGACGTCTTAAAACAGAACTTATTCCGCTGAGGGAAAGAGACAGAGCTATACAGGGTGTCTAGCACCATCTCTTTCATTCAGTGGAATAAGTTCTACTTTAAGATGTCATAGTAGGCCTACTAATGTCAATATTAATAAAACGAACGCTGTGTGTGCCTTGCCGTCAGTGGCGTAGAAATATTCTAATTACAATTACATAAAGAGGTAATGACAATAAAAATAAAGAAAAAATAACTATTAAAGGTAACATGTCACACTTCGTTCTTTTTTTTATTCTCTTTTTAAAACAACTTAAGTATTCGAATGTAAAGCAGCCTGTAATGTCAAAGGTTTGATTAATGTTATCAGACTTCTACAGTAGTTCTGTATTTAAGAAAACATTGTAATTTAAGTTTAATTAATGCATTGTTTGCATTGTTAATGTCATACGCAATTGAATTAATCACGTTTGATTTCGCTATAAATGCACTCAAGTATTTTATATTCTATCTCTGGAGGAATTCATCTGATTTTAATAGAAAAATCAGTTGAAATGTTTCAGAAACATGAAATAAGAAATAAATTGCGTAATAAGATACCTGTCCGCCGTGCGTGAGCGCGGGCGCGGCGGGCGCGGGCGCGTGCGCGGGCGTGCGCGCGCGCAGCCGTCGGCACACGCGCAGCACCGACACGTCGCCACGACCACACATTATCTGGTGAACAAACAAAATTAAATGTATTATTTCTATTTATTGTAACAACGCGGTAAGATGCGAATTAAGACAGATTTTTAACCTCTCAAGGACCGCCATTCAACTATCCGACAAGCACCGCCGAGTGGGCTCTTATCGTAAGCGTAATCTGATTTTAAGACTTATCTTTACTACAAATGTAGTTTTAAAGCGGTCGGAGTTCGGTGGCACAAATTTGTGCCAGCGGGGTTCTACGGTAATATTTGTTTACTGGCACGTTTTGGTGCCGCTGGGGCTCTAAAGGTTAAGATAAAATCTTGTCTTGTCTATGGAGGTATCTCCACAAAATATCTAACCAGTATAAATGAAATTTACTACAAAAATCTCATAAGGCTAGTTCCACCTAATGATAACTCACCATACCCGCCGCCAACAGACAGACACACAGGCACGCCTCTAGCGTGGAGCGGCCGGCTAGTTCGGCCACACTCTTGCCGCCCACGGCTATGAACAGTCGCGCGTAGTGCAGGGCTGTGTCGCGCGCGTCTTCGTCGCCTGAGCCCGCGAAACGAAGGCCCATCGCGAAACATGCACCGGCTATTATGTTGCAGTAAGCTTGGCTGGAGAAAAGGACAAAATAAAAATACATATCTTGGGACAACTCACACACCGCTATCTGATCTTAAGCTAAGCAGAGCTTGTGTTATGGTTACCAGACAACTGATATACATACTTATATAATTTATAAATACATATATATTATAGATAAATCACACGCGGACACAGAACAAACATCATCATGCTCATCACACAAAGTTTGTCCTGGGTGGGAATCGAACCCACGGCCTCCGGCTCAGCAGTCAGGGCCACTAACCACTAGACCAACAGGCCCGTCAAAAACCAAATAAAAAAAAATTAAATGTAAATGTTAGAAAATAAAATTTAAGATTAAAAAAAACTGACCAAGAAGGTTTTCACAGTTTCAAGGAACGACAGAATAGAGTAAATGGTTATAATTTCATCTCGATACAGACAGACAGACAGGCAACAAAGCGATTCAATAAGGGTTCCGTAGAATCTTAAAAAGAGCACTTAGCAAAGAGCTTTAGTTTTTACCCTTGCTATGGAGATTTAGGTTTGATTAATGCAGTTTTGATGCCAAATGGCTAATCGATCAAAAATAATTAAATCATGAATTAAAACATACATCATCCTGCCCGAGTTGCGGGTTGTTCGAAAGAGATACCGCGGCCCCGGAACGTAAAGGGCAATAGAAGGAACATGTGACTAAAGTCAGTACAAGCCTAACACACCACCTGCTCCCACCCAAAAAAAAAACACATACTTCATGGCTTCGTAATCGATGTTATCTTCAGTAGGCTTGACAAAACAGTATGGCTTGATAGAAGCAGGCACTTGGCTCTCCACCCAGTCTTCAGTTGGTTCAATGCTGTCCCATAACACCAATCCTAAAATGAGTATGGTTTTTGAAGTTGGTAACATTGAATTAAAAACGGAAATATGGGCTATGGACACAGTGAATGGAAAATTCAGTCATTTGATTGTTTTGTTCTCTGCCTCCAGACGGCTCTACACTCTTGGATTTTTGCATTGTGAATGACCCTTTAAAACTTTTTTCAAATGGTACCTTAAAAAGTATCAAATAAAATCGCTAAAACTACAAAAAGTTCTTTTGCATACAGTCAAATTCAGTAGCAATAGGTATAACTTTCATGTTGTTTAACGCACAGCTACTGTACCATGACGTCTTAAAACAGAACTTATTCCACTGAGGGAAAGAGACAGAGCTATACAGGGTGTCTATCACCATCTCTTTTTCACACAGGAGCAAGAACTGCTATAAGATGTCATGGCAACCCTACAAGTTAAGAAGTTGAATCATAATTTGCAAAATAATTGAAATTTTTAATATTGTCTGTATTTATTTCAATAAAAAATTTAATAAAAAAATAAACATGCAAAATTGAAGAGCATGAATGATTGCATAGATTTTGGGACTTTTATTGCCATTTTATGGTACTAAGTACCATTTCAAAAAAAGTATAATTTCAAAGTCTTTTCGTAGAGAGCCCTTTAATGCGTCATTCTTGTCGCCATTTTTGCTTCATATAATAATGAGATAAGGTCGAAATACAGCCAGCAGGTATCGTTGGGTGAGTGAAGCCAGTCTGGTCTTTCAGAACACATTTTTCTATCCTCCAAGGTCGGATGATCGATTTTTTTGTAAAAGTTGTTTATTCTTTGCTATTCAAGTTTTAGATTGTTTCAGCTTATAAAGGATGTGAAGATTTTACCTCTAGCAATAATCCTCAGCATCAACAGATCCGGCCTCACGAAGTCCAGCTGGTAGGCTGTGTGCGGAGGTTCCAGCCAACTCGCTAGCGCCTCGTTGTTGGAGCGCAGGTAGATGAGGCCGAGCGCCAGGGTCGCGCCCGGTGACGTCACGTCAAGGTTCACAGTGGCGCCCTCGCGGATTGCGAACGAACCTTGCTTGTATTTCTCTTTTTGTGAACCTTTGAACAAAACATGTCATTAGTATGCACTATCCTTATCCTTACTAATACTATAAAAGCGAAAGTGAGTTTGTTTGTTTGTTTGTTACGTCTTCACGCCTATATGGCTAATCCGATTTTGATCAATTTTGGTACAGAGATAGAGAGGCAATATTTAAAAAAAAATCGAGTTATAAGGAAGAAAGAGGGAAGAAAAGGAAAATCTTAGCATTGCTATTACAATAATTAAAGAGCTAGGGCAAAAACTACTGCTAGCTGGTACATGCACCTCAGGAAAGGGGAACTGTGTTACCCCGAATTTAACGCGAGCGAAGCTTCGGGCAAAAGCTAGTAAAGAATATATGTGTTAAGGTCAAAGACTTAATATGCTCTTTGAGCAAAAAATGCGGTCACAACGCGTTTCTGGAGACAAAAAAAGACATTGAAGCAATTCGCGTCCTGGCTGTTTTGATTTTCGACAACAACGTGTTTTGGTACTGTTTTGTCAGACGCGACGCGATATGGTTTGCGTGGAACTTGTTAACGTTGATGGGTGTAGTCGCGAGTTATGTCTAAGTTAAAACTTTAGACAGTAAATGACGAAACCTGAACTTGACTGAAATTTTGTCACAGGTATTTTCGTGGTTATCAGGGAAGCCGATGATAATACTGAGATCAACAAAGGAGATACGAAATACAGTGTCATAAATCGATAGAGAAGGTGTTATGATAACAGTCTTCATCCATTTCATACTTTTTATCCAATATACGAGTATAATAATGTAAGGCTACCTGTAAATGTTGCGGGTTGTGCAAAAGAGATACCGTGGCCCCGGAACAGGGCAATAGAAGGAACATGGGTGGGTTTTAGTCAGTACTACAGTACGGCCAACGAGAAGCGATACGAAAGGTCATTACCCTAAAGAACAACTGTGGCGTTGACAATCTAATATTTAGCTCTTTCCATCTTGTGCCTTTATTGTAATGTCTCGTTCTCCCGGCAAAAACATGACAACGTTAAGACGGGTTCGGCAAACATTCGGGCGGCCATTTTAGATGGGGTTTTAGCATGGGCTTTGTTTACATTTGGTATCGCTTCTCGTTGGCCGTACTGTAGTCCGATACAATCCGCAAAAGAGATACCTGTAAGTGGATGTTTATCTCCCCCCAGCATGTACGTCCTGAGCTTGTGCGCGAGCTGTGTGAGCCTAGCGCCGCGCGCGGCCGTGCCCGCCATGAGCAGTCCCAGCGCCAGCCCGGCCGCCAGCGCGTACCCCTCGCGCTCCACGCAGTTCTCCATCTCGGGCCCGGGGGGCTTGCCTGCACAGAACACATTTAAATACTACACACAACTCGCACCCGACTTTATACAATCATTTTTTGTGGTGATAATTTCGGTTTCAGTTAGGACTATGCTGATGGATGTATTAATAAATAACATGGGAGTCGTAGAAGTATGTAAAATTACAATATTAAGAAGTTATTAAAAAGTTGGAACCGCCAATATCTCCGTAACTAGAAGATTCTAGAGAAATATGGTACAAAACAAAAAAAAAATAGAAAAGTTTTGCCTTTAAACTTCATTAAAGATCTTTTCACACTCTTAAGGACGCTTTTACAATTATCAACAAATAACTCTGTTTTTCGAGTACCATTATGATGCACTAGTTTTCATAAAAGTGAGGTTTTCATGGTATCAAATAAAAGAAAACATATTCGTCTCCATGATGGCTTTAAAAAAATTATATTCTCATGTAAAATTTTTATACAAACACAATTTACCATTGCAATAATTCGAAAAAAAATGCAAAAATGGGGTCTGAATAGGTAAGTGTACGCTAAATCTAGTGTACATTTAAAACTTCAAAATCGTATCATAATTTGCGTCCGCGTAGTTTGCTTCGCTGACGCGAATAAAATGACACAATAGTTAGCGTTAACCCAACGTGACTACGCCACGCAGACTAAGTCGCGGGCGGAAGCTAGTATGATATACCCACCAATCTCATTGAGCAAGACTTGCGCGTAGTGCGTGTGTCCGGTGGCCTGGTAGATGAGGCCATGATATACCCACCAATCTCATTGAGCAAGACTTGCGCGTAGTGCGTGTGTCCGGTGGCCTGGTAGATGAGGCCATGATATACCCATCAATCTCATTGAGCAAGACTTGCGCGTAGTGCGTGTGTCCGGTGGCCTGGTAGATGAGGCCATGATATACCCACCAATCTCATTGAGCAAGACTTGCGCGTAGTGCGTGTGTCCGGTGGCCTGGTAGATGAGGCCATGATATACCCACCAATCTCATTGAGCAAGACTTGCGCGTAGTGCGTGTGCCCGGTGGCCTGGTAGATGAGGCCATGATATACCCACCAATCTCATTGAGCAAGACTTGCGCGTAGTGCGTGTGTCCGGTGGCCTGGTAGATGAGGCCATGATATACCCACCAATCTCATTGAGCAAGACTTGCGCGTAGTGCGTGTGTCCGGTGGCCTGGTAGATGAGGCCATGATATACCCACCAATCTCATTGAGCAAGACTTGCGCGTAGTGCGTGTGTCCGGTGGCCTGGTAGATGAGGCCATGATATACCCACCAATCTCATTGAGCAAGACTTGCGCGTAGTGCGTGTGTCCGGTGGCCTGGTAGATGAGGCCATGATATACCCACCAATCTCATTGAGCAAGACTTGCGCGTAGTGCGTGTGTCCGGTGGCCTGGTAGATGAGGCCATGATATACCCACCAATCTCATTGAGCAAGACTTGCGCGTAGTGCGTGTGTCCGGTGGCCTGGTAGATGAGGCCATGATATACCCACCAATCTCATTGAGCAAGACTTGCGCGTAGTGCGTGTGTCCGGTGGCCTGGTAGATGAGGCCATGATATACCCACCAATCTCATTGAGCAAGACTTGCGCGTAGTGCGTGTGTCCGGTGGCCTGGTAGATGAGGCCATGATATACCCACCAATCTCATTGAGCAAGACTTGCGCGTAGTGCGTGTGTCCGGTGGCCTGGTAGATGAGGCCCACGCCCAGCAGCGCCGCCACCAGGATGTTCTGCTGGATGTCCAGCTCGATGGACGTGGGCGGCAGCAGCGGCTCCAGGTGGATACTCATCATCTTTGTGGCTTGGACGTCCATGGTGCCTGTGGAGGAAATGTCATTTTACTATGGAAATATATTATAATTAATATATTTTTATTATTTAAAACAAAAACCACAGAGTTTTTGATTCTATTAGTTATATAAATTCTATAGAGTACAATAAAGGTGAATTAATTACTTAATTTATCCTATCAGAATAATCCTTTATAATCAGGCTTTTATTAAATAATATAATTTCTTTTATATTTGGGATACCCCATATATAAAAGAAATTTAAGTAAGTTGTAAGTTTTTAAATATGCAGATCGAAATTCTACTAAATAATTTGTAAACGCACCCACAAAACATGATGTTTCGTGGGAGCGTTTATAAAAAAATATTCTCCCTCATATACACAAACAGTAAGACCCGGAACAACTACCCGTATACCTAATTGTAAATGTTTGTGATACTTTGCATGTTGAATGTTTATTTTTTTGTTATTTTGTTGCTCGTCGTAATTTGCGACTAATAAATATTTTTTCTTTCTTCTTTAATTTTTAACAGGACCATATAAATCATAATGAACACTTGAAACGGCATTTTTACTATGTTTTTTTTCTCTAGTATTGTATAATTATTAAGCCCATATGTGAGTGCTATGTATTATCATTGACTTGACGAAGCCCTGGTGGTTAATAGTGTCATGCTCACTTAAATGTCTCGCTGATGGTGGCGGGTGTGTCGGGTCATTTAGCTCCCTTCAAAATGGTCGAGCTGAATGGGGCTGATCCATACGTCATGTTCGTGAACGGGCGCTGTCAGTTGGGACTGGTCATTTTTTAACTACCACGGTCATTTTTAATTTATTTAGATTTAAATTGAATTTTGTTTTTTATTTACTCTGGACGCTCTTACTGTGCACGTCTTTCTACATTGTTCTCACATATTTGTATAATCTCAACACGAATGATGTAAATACTATTTTGTAAAAATATTAGAATTTAAAAGAGTGTCCATGGAGTTTCTTGCCCATTCTTCTCCATAGAGATCAACGCTTTGGAATGGGCAACTGCAGTACTTTCACAAGTTATTATGCCTTGTGACCGGGACTGTAGAGTCCCGGTCACAAGGCATAATAACTTGTGAAAGTACTGCAGTTGCCCATTCAAATGAATCTACATTCATTTTGTTTCTTGACATTCAAAAGTGCCTGTAATGGTCTAATTAAAATAAATGATTTGATTTGATTGATTTGATTTGATTTTGTTTCAACAAACATGGTAAATATAATGTTTCAAGTGTTAATAATAATGTCAGGAAACCATGTCAGTTTAAAGACCTATATGAAATAATTATAATCTACCTAAGTTTTCCCAACTACGAGTATGTATGTAGATGTCGGCTTCCAGTCTAACGCACAAGTTGTTTTCTCAAAACCTATTCCTTTTTTATGCAAACAACAATTCACTTTATTCTATAAGACATAGAGTACTTGTTCGTGGTCCTTTCTATAATTCTGTAACTCCCATGGGGGGTCTTTGATCTACCTCTGTAAGTAGCAGCTAGTCCCAGCAGTAGCCCAACGCTGATCATCTCGTTACACTTGACGAGGTACTCGTAGATGTTCATGAAGGGCATGTCCCGTAGGTGACCGTTCAACCCTAACGCCATCAAGAAGCCTGCGTGTTCTGTTGACATTTCCGCCGTGCCCTGTAAGGATAGAAATTCTTTTCAGCCTGGGGCCTAAAATGGATGCTTTAGCACAAATATGAATAGTTAAAATTCTTAAAAATGGTCACAGATATCATCATCATAGCCCTTTTCCCAACTCTGTTGGGGTCGGCTTCCAGTCTTACCAGATGCAGCTCAATACCGGTATTGTACATGGAGCGACTGCTTATCTGACCTCCATAACCCAGTTAGTAATGGGTAATACGATACCCCTTAGTAAGACTGGTTGTCAGACTTTCGGGACACTGACTAGCTGTAACGGCTGTTAAAGAAAAATATGGTTACAGACGTATTTAATATTTTAAATAACTAGCTTTGCCAAAAGTAACATATGTGTTAATCTAGGTAGGGTATAATCTATCTACATAAGTACTTAATCCGTCAAAGTCCAAAACTGATCTGTTTATTGCAAACCAAGAGTACAATATTAGAAGAGAAGCGCTTTCAAATGTCATCAAAGACTGTGTATTTATCTTAACATTTTTTAAAACATAACTTTTTGTCTTCTAGAGGGCGCCACATTGCACATATGCATGCACAATCGTACATGTTTGTGTATATTTAAAAAGTTAATTATTAAGCTTTTCTTTTATCCAAATTTAATAGGGGGTATTATTTGTATGTATGGAGATATAGAGAAGTAAGCAGATATGCAGTAACAACCAATTTAAAGTGGCATGTGGCATATTGAAAATGATTTATAGGTTAGAGGCGTTTAAAAGCAAGTCATATTTTTGTACAAAAAAACAAATTAAAATCCACTGACCCTCGGCTTGTTATAAATAACCCACTCGGAGTCGATGGTGAACCCGGACAGCGGCACCAGCGCCAGTCCGGCGGCGGCGCCGTTGTGGAATGCAGGCCACGCCCCCGGCGGCCCCGCCTCCCCCGCGCCCCGCCCCCGCCACCGCCCCCACACGCACACGCGCGGCAGTGCCACGGCCTCCGTGGCGCCGCACGGCACCGTGCGCAGGCTCGCCATGCCTCTGTGGACAGTGGAACCACAATTAGGTAAGGCGTCGGACAACCGTCAAATCAAATAAAATCATTTATTTCAATTAGACCATTACAGGCACTTTTGAATGTCATGAAAACAATAAAAGATACTGCTACAAGACATAGTTCCTTGTGAAAGTACTATAGTTGCCCATTCCAAAGCGTAGATCTCTATGGAGAAGAATGGGCAAGAAACTCCATGGACACTCTTTTAAACCATATTTTTACAAAACCATGGATACATTATTCATGTTGAGATTATAAATACATATGAGAACGATGTAGAAAAACGAGCACATTAAAAGCGTCCAGAGTAAACGCAAAAATAAGAGTTTAATAAATAAGTTAATTAATTAAAACAAACCGTGGCGTCTAATAGATAACCAGTCACAACTGACAGCGCCCGTTCACGAACATTCAGCTCAATCATTTTGAAGGGAACTAAATGACCCGACATACACGCCACCATCAGCGAGACATTTAAATGAGCATGACAATCTCTCAACCACCAGGGCAACCATCGAGTCAATTAAACTACATAATACTTACACATGGGCATTACAATTATATAATATTAGGAAATTTTGTCTATACAATGCAAAGATAGTCTTACAATCTTCTACAGCTGCCACAATAACTTCAGATGCTGATCAATTAGTTTGCCCGTACTTGTAACTACTCTGAATTGATCATGTTTTAACAATAAAAAGTACAAACTTACCTAGCAATTGGCAGCGCCATAGTCCTAGTGCTGACAGCGAACAGATACTTCTCCTGCTCCTCAATAAAGTCGTGGTCAGACACTTCGGGACGCTGTGTCAGATTTATGGTCACAGGTATCGAGGATTGAAGCAAGTTTATTACTTCTGTCATTCTGAAAAGGAATATTATTAAGGTTTAAGGGGGTCGGTGTTTACCTTGACCCCAGGTCAACGTGGCAAGGGGTCAAGAGCAACAAGCTCTACTCAACTCTTTGCTAACTCAGCTCATAGATCTGGATAACTTCCATGATAAACGTTATCAAATTTGTAAACATATAAATGTATTCATTTTAAATTAATTATTGTAAATCGTGTCGTACGTTTGTTTTTATTATTAGTGACGGCACGGTTGGTGCAGTGGCTGAAAGATCGACTTATGCGCAGCGTGTCGCGGGTTCGATTCCCGCACGCGAAAAATATTTGTATGACCTACAGCCGGTTGTCTGTTTTGTATGTGACTTTAAATGTATGTAAACGCACCCACGATACATGAGAAATTCCTAGTGTGGGAACAGGTTTTTTTTTTTTTAAAAAAAAAGGTCTCACCGATGATCCCTCGGATACAGCAAGCTCAATAGCTGTGTGTTGAGGTGTTCCATGCCGGTGATGACGTCAGCATCCTCAGGGTTACTCCGAGTAGGCTCCACGGGTCTCTTCGCTAGTGTGTACACGGTGTCTTTCTCCAGGACTTCCAGAGCTATGACTGA
Source organism: Ochropleura leucogaster (assembly GCA_958449745.1). NCBI lineage: Eukaryota > Metazoa > Arthropoda > Insecta > Lepidoptera > Noctuidae > Ochropleura > Ochropleura leucogaster. The sequence continues at coordinate 16,939,125 of OY288212.1, forward strand.
AAAATGCATTTGACGTGGAAAGTGAATTATGATTTTAGTTGGTGAAATGAGTTCATACACAATCGAAATAGTACATTTTGATTCAAGTAGGGAAACTTTGTCATTGCGGTCGAGGCCGATTTAACCCCTGAGCCGCTATGCGAAGGTGTTATGGAGCCGAGAACCGCAGCACACTTGTATTAAAAATAAAACTAGTACTCTCTCATGAAAGAATTTCTACATACACTCCATATAATCGGAAGCAGTCTTCATAGTATGAGCGACCTCGGCCTGGTGAGCCAGGTCCTCGCGCATAACCAGGTTGTAGGCCTCCGGGGGCCAGTCGGCCGGCGGACAGCTCTTGCAGCGGCTGAACAGCGTCAGCAGCAGCAGGCCCAGCGCGGGCGGCAGGTTGTCGATGTCGCGGAGCGTTATACCTGGGACAAGTACAATGACGATTAATCCTTACTAATATTATAAAAGCGAAAGTGAGTTTGTTTGTTTGTTACGTCTTCACACTTTAATGGTTAAACCGATTTTGATGAATTTTGGTACAGAGATACTTAGTTGGGTGACGGATATAGGCTATTTTTTTTAGAGTGAGAAAGACGGAAGAAAAGGTAAAACTTAGCTTTGCTATTACAATAAATAAGCAGGTACCTGAAAATCAGGAAAGGGGAACTGTGCTACCCCAAATTTAACGCGAGCGAAGCCGCAGGCAAAAGCTAGTGGATTATAAATGATCATGACTAAAAAAAAGTCTACAGTGTGGCGGTCTGCCCAGCTTGAGCGAAGCACTGCTGTGTCCTCGTAGAGGTGATCTCTCGTGTCCGGCCCCGGTTCAGTCCATGGTCCGGAGCGAGAGGTTATGGGAAGCGGTCACCACCGCGTGCGAAGCAGTAATGCTAGTGAACGAGGAGGCCGGGCGTTTGAGGGAGAGAACCTCAAACCAACCCAACCGCCGCGGGAGACCGGCCGGGCGCCGAGAGACGACTCCCGGCCACCGTAGTTAAGGGGCTGGGGACATCAGCTATGGGGAGCAAGCCGTCCGACCGACGATGTGACGACAGGCTGGAGAGACAACTCCAAGAGTTACCAGCGGAGCAGAGGGGCCTGTCAAGGCCACTGCCTGCCGGGGTGAAGGGTAATTCGAAAGATATAGCGAAGCGAGAAGCTGCCCCGGAACACACAGAGCAAAACAATTTTTTTTTGCCTCCTCTGTCACGACGGCCAATCTATTTTAGTTATATAGTACTCGACAACTCAAACAATTTCATTCAAAAATCATCATTTTCCTGCCCTTGCCCCATTCTATTTGGGGTCGACACAACACGTTTTCTTCTTCCATTCTCCCCTATCAAACGTCACGGTATCATTCACTCCTTTCTCCTTTATATCATTCCTTACTTCCTTACTTAATTTCATTCAAAAATATTGATACCTTTATCACACGCCATGATAACGGCTTGGCAGTAAGGTGAGTAGTAGTTGTTATTATCACGCCGCGCCCGAGGGGTACTGCTAGCGGTCACGGTGTCGCGACTTGAAATAGTTTGTATGCCAGCACTGCGACCACAACCAACTGTTGTTAGAATCTGAAAAAAAAGCATAATATTATGGTCTAACTAGCTGATGACCGCGGCTTCGCCTAAATGTCCTACGGTATCGTACTACCGGAATAAAATGTATTAATTCAGGTTATAAACTATCTGTGCGACAATTTCAACCAAATCCATACAGCAGTTTTAGTGTGAAAGAATAACTAACATCTATAAATCCTTACATAGTTTCATAGGATATTAAAAGTCATAATATAATTAAGCATTTATTTTAAATAATTATTTTGTAAGAATTACAAAATTACTAGCTATTGACCTCGGCTTTACCCACGTGGATGTTAGAAATCATGTCTTGGAACATACTACAGAAATAAGTCATAAATATCCTATAACCTAACCGAGGTTAAGTTCTACTTATAATATGTATATTCAATTTCATAGAAATCAGTAAAGCCTTTATGGTGAATAAAAGAACCAGCCAAGTTGAGGTAAAAACGGCCATATCTTTTGAGGTGTTAAAGTGTTTTTTTTTTTGTTCACAGCTCCAAAGAACCACAGACTTGAGTATATGGTTTTAATTTCAATTTGATACCTCCGCGCTTTTTCGAGATAAAGGGTCTTGATAGACAGACAAACGGACAACAAAGTGATCCTATAAGAGTTTTGTTTCTTTCTTTTGAGGTTCGGAACCCTAAATAAACTGTCTTTGATAATCGGGAACATGTATACCAAGATCGCGTCCGGGGCCAAATCGCGTATTTTGAGCGGATTTTACAGGTTACGTTTACAAACATTTAAACTCACATACACAACAGCCAGACCCGATACAACTACCTGTACTGTATAGTTATACTAGCTGTTCCACGCGGTTTCACCCACGCTGCTTAGCACCTGTTGGTCGTAGCGTGATGTTATATCGCCTATAGCCTTCCTCAAGAAATGGACTATCCAACACTAAAAGAATTTTCTAATTCCAACCAGTAGTCCCTGAGATTAGCGCGTTCAAACAAACAAACAAACTCTTCAGCTATATAATATTAGTATAGATTTGTTCTAAACTCCAAAAAACAACAGACAGAGAAACAGGCACAAAATTACTATCTAAATCAAATAAGTATGGAAAATATAGCTTAAATACATACCTCAATAATATCCCTGGACATATTATTAACTTCAGCCAAATACGGATAGTAGCCAACATCCAGATCTTTCAGCATTGAGTTCATATACGAGTACACATTAGGAGGGTCCCGACTAAAGTACACCGGCTCACACAACTTCTTCAAACTACCCTCATTTATTTGAGAATCGTCTTCGTATTCTAAATTCAAATCCGTCGGGAAATCCAGCCAGTAATGATTAACGTATGCATCAAGTTTTAAATCCTTCGCTATTTGATACAAAAAGGTTGATAGCGGTTTCAAATTACTCCACAAAAGAGTATTTAGTTTTATTTCTTCGTACACTAAGTGTAAGGAGTATAATACTTGTAAAACGTATGGGAATAAGACTGAATTTGTATTGAACAAGTTCGATTTTTCAGGTTCGATACTTGTCCGTTTTGCTTTGCGATATCCATCGGAGGTTGGTATGGGTAGTTTGAGCATGCTCAAAGAATGACCTATAGCTTTGTGCATTTTAGAGTTAAGTAGATATTCCCAGTCGTCTGTCGTCCCATCGCTAGATGTTCTTTGTTTTTTTGTGGCCACCTGAAATAAAAATGGTTTTTTTTTAACTAGTTTTATATGGTGGTTGGTGGTGGTACCTAATGGTTCGTTGGTTCATAGTATTAAACATAACTGGCGATATGTGGGTGGTACTATGAGGTACACTTCTGCCTGACCCGTCGAGGATTACAGGCGTGATGTTATGTAATTCCTCAAAGCATCCGCTTTTTCTTGTCTCTTTTTTTTTGCGGATGAGAAATCATCAAATAACTTCTCCCGTTGTGGGCGAAGCGTGGGGGAGTATCAGACTTTAACTGACTAAAACCCACTCCGGCTGCCCTGCCATGACGTCTTAAAACAGAACTTATTCCACTGAGGGAAAGAGACAGAGCTATACAGGGTGTCTAGCACCATCTCTTTCTCACACAGGAATAAGAAGTCATGGTAACCCTTCTGGTCCTTCTTTTGCCCTTTACGTTTCGGGGCTACGGTATTTCTTTCTATAGAAACGAACGTGTCGTTTCCCCGGTCTGTAGTCACGTCGTAGTACATCCGGCTCGTTACCCATCACTTACCGTCCACAGTCTACGGTGGCCGGGAGTTTTATCGCCCGAAGCCCTTTCTTATCGCTTACCTCTGCGTGGTCGATGACGTCATCAGTCTGCTTCGCGTGCAGTCGCTCCACGTCGTAGCCAATGAGCGAGAGGAGAAGGTTCGAGAACATCGACCATTCTTGTTCCGGAGTTAGGTCTTGGCTGCCGGGGGCGTTGCGGACTCCGTACCATTTTATTATTACCTGTGGAAATAAATCAGATTACATTAACAAAGACATTATTTATGTTAGCTTCATATTTTGTTGATGTTTTAATAGTTTATTTGAATATTTTAAAATAATATTATATAAGTACTAGCTGGCGTCTGCGGTTTCAAAAATCCTATTTGTTATTCCAGACTAATCTACCTCTGTGCCAAATTTTATCAAGATCTGTTCAGCTGTTTTGACGTGAAACAGTAACAAACATCTATACATCCATCCATTCTCACAAACATTCGCATTTATAATATTACTAGCTTTTGCTCGCAGCTTCGCTCGCGTTAAATCCGAGGTAACACAGTTCCCCTTTCCTGACGTTTTTTTCGATAATCACGTGGGCGCCAGCTAGATAATTAAAAGTCTAGGATTACCCACGCTGTTTTCACTTTAGAAAGTAAATGTGAATTGAAAACAACGTATTGGTACTTGCCCGGATTTGAACTCACAACCTCAAGCATGAGAGGGGAAGCGCTTAACTGTTCACTTCTTATTTATTCATATGACCACGACTTTTCTCTTTCCGAATAAGCTAAAATGCTCTAAACTCGTTCAAACAAGAATTATTCGAATTATTATTAGGTAAAAGCTATTTATTCAATAATACAGTACTTCAATGAAAAATAATTCTTTAGTAGTGAAAAAATAGTGTTATTTTTTTTGTTTTAGTTATCTCTGATGTTTTAATTATAATTGAATTTAGATAGATGCAAGTATTTGACACCGGAAATGGTAGAATATACGAGTCTGTATTATCTGTAACATCTTTTGTAAGTACTATACAGGGTGCAATTGAAATCATGAGCGTTATTTTAAACTAAGCCCTAATGCAATTAGTAATAAGTGGAGACTCATGATACTAATTGTATTAGATTAATTAGGGCTACTACGACGCAAATCAAAAATATTATTGTTATTGCTACTTCTAAGAAAATGGCGTGCGCGAGCCGGTTGCCACAATAACTTAGTTATTAGTATTATTTGATGTTTGTTTATTTTCCGCCCTGTACTATCCTTTAAGATTTTGATACTTCACGACTTCTGGTGTTTTCAAAAGTAAGTACTTTTAAATTACTTTTAGTGTTTATTTTCAATGATAAGCCTTTTACAATATGACTTAGGTACTACATTTTTAAGTATTTCCGTAATTGCATTAATAATATTTTTGATTTGCGTTATAGTAGCCCTAATGCACTTAGTATCGTGAGTAGAGCCTTAGTTTAAAATAAAATAATGCCCATGACTTCAATTGCACCCTGTATTCTGACAAATAAACGTTTCTTTATTTCTTTCCAAACACTGCAGTAAAACTTACCTGCATAGTAACATCTTTAGGCAGGATCGCTCTCAAGGCAGTATAACATCGAGTGACTAGCGTAGAACAAGTTAATGGCGGTAACGATATCCGGTACATTGGGCCTGCTTCGAACTGCAACGTCAAACGGTTACCAGACGCGTCGCAGAGTCCACATAGACCTGAGAATGTTAGAAAAAAAAAACAGATTAACCTCTCAAGGACCGCCATTATTTACGTCAACTCATCATGCATCAGTCATCCGTCAAGCACCGCCGGGCGGGCTCTTATCGTAAGCGTGATCTGATTTTAAGACTTATCTTTACTACAAATACAGTTTTCAATCGGTCGGGGTTTGGTGGCACAAATTTTTGCCAGCGGGGCTCAACGGTAATACTTGTTTACTGGCACGTTTTTGTGCCGCTAGGGCTCTAGAAGTTAAATAATTTTGAACATTATGGTTACGAAGAAAAGGTATCTTCTTGATTGTAAAAGAACAAGTATGGGGCCGCGGCTATAAAAAAAAAACAATTGAAACTCAACTTTAATAGCTTTTGAATACTTCCCGATATCCTAGAATCATGAAATTTGGCAGGAAGCAATATAATTGAGTATCAGTGAAGGGAAATATCCGAAAACCGTTAAATTTGTAGATGCATCACTGTTACGTCAAAAAAATTTGATTACAAATTTAATTGCAGTTGGTAAACTAACTGCGACCTTTGTCGATGAATGAAAACAACAGCTTTCCAACGGCAAAGTTAAGTTACCTATAAATTTGTACAGAACCCCCAGCGCGCGGCTCCGACTCGCACTTGGCCGGATTTTTTGTTAACTCAGCTTATTGCCAGAAAATCATCATTCTTCTAAACTGAAGTCAACCATATTTCTTAAGACATAAGATTCCCTTTAGTCTGACTAATAAGTCGACCACAATCTACTTAAAAATATTTAAACCACTAAACTAATAAGTGCAAGCTAAAAACAATCATATAACCTCTCACCTAAGCTCTCTTTCTGCTCAATCCTAGTTGCTGCAGAAGTATGAGGCACTGGTGATAGGAGATGTAGCGCCGAGTCATCAAAGTTGGAGGTTTCATTACATCTGCTTGGTAGCAGACTGCTTCGGCGAGGGAACGGGGACTGGAAGGTGGCTCGCTTGGTGTACGGCGAGTCTATTAGCCGAGCTAGGACACCGCCTACGTGGACCTGCAAGAGAAGATTGATGAAATTTTACAATATGGGAGGCCTTTGCCCTGCAGTGGGACACAAGTGGCTTATAATAATAATAAATACTAAAATAAAAAATACAATAAGATAGATTATTATTTTGTTTATTCATTTGTACACATAATTTTTATTGAAAAATGCCATTGCTGTCGGGAACAGCTCAACAGACACTTGTACGGGACAGTCCAAGCTACCGGCCGGTCATGGCTGCTCCAAAGAGACAAACCTCTTAACAATACGTGATCATGGCGTGTGCATGGTAAATATCTCGTTTTAAAAGTTATAAATAAGTAAGGGGTATCCTATGCCTAAATTGCGTCAGGTTGACTACCGGTTATTCGTGGGAAGGTCTTTTGAGGCCCTGCCGGGGTTGCGGGTTGTTCGAAAGAGATACCGCGGCCCCGGAAAACAAAGGGCAATAGAGTCAGTAAGTTTGACACTCCCCCCCGCTCCGCCCAGAGCGGGGGAAGTTATTTGATGAATTCCCACCACAAAAAAAAAGGTGTTTTGAGTCTACAATCACGGCTTGGATGAAAACCAGAGCGAGTTATAGTTTTGCCGACTTACCTTCCCAACAACATAATTCCCCGACTGCAGTATAATATTCCCAGCTTCGTCGATCAACGCGATCATATTCAAATGTTCCAGCACCACAGCATCTTTAGCCAACACCGTTGAGACCGCACCAACCATCAGATTCGTCTTAGACGTCTGTCCGAGTGAGTGGGAACGTTGCAACCTCACTATCTGCAACCTGCTCACACCTCCCACTTTTATAATAAAGCATAGGTAATCGTGACCAACTAGATCAGTGTGGAGAAAAGTCTTCATATCGCTTGGTGACTCTATCGGGTCTCTGCGAATAGTTTGAGTATCCGTCCATATATGATCCAGACAAATATCCGGATATAAAGGCAGCGATGGAGGGTTTTGAGCGCCATTGTTTGCCATCATAGACGTGTAGGATGCTTGACCAATAGATGCATGAGGTGATAAACCCTGTTGATGGAACACGTTAGCCATCGGACTGTTGATTCTTGAACGAGACATTGTAGGAGTAGTCGGCATCTTCTTGGATTGGTACGGACTCCCTAATCCAGTTGCCCAGCTTGTGACGTTTCTCTGGCTTTGCATTGGACTGCCAATGTAGTCACAAGACTGGCTAAAGACTGTTGTCGTTGAATTCATGTTTGGACACATAGACAAACACTCATCTCGAACAGTTTTCCTGATTCTCCAAAGTGAATGAGTTCCTAATTTCCAGTCATAGAGTAAAATAATACTAGGGTTAGAACTCACAAACATAATTTGCATATCCCCATCGTTATAGTACTGAAGTCCTTGAGAAGGTGACTTCATTAATATTGGAGTAACCTCATCCAATGGATGAGTTAAAGAGAAGCAGGTTGGTAACGAAACATCCTGGTCGAAAGCAGACACGGATTCCTGACGTATCTTCGAACTCATGTTAAACGGAAAATTGGACTTTGATTTCGAAAAGGTACTGTTCTGAGAATCGTTGAATTTCAAAAAAGAGTTTGGTAGTACAGAGTTTTGACTCAATGGTGTGGCCTCTTTTTCTAGTAAAACTCCATACCTCATTGGCCAGACTTTTTTCACTTGGAAAGGAATACTAGTTATGTATTCTCTTCCTTCATTCGCGTATACTTTCATGCATTTATTGTCTATCAACAAAATGGCTGGCATAGTTTTAGTCTGTATATGTTCTGTGGTATCCTCAATCTTAATATTCTTCTTCACGTCGCCTATTTGGGTGTTTAAAGCATCTATGAGCATGGTGTTCTTGATGTCAACATGGAATTTGCAGAAGGCTGCGTGTTTGATAGGGTTCTCAATGGTGTAGCAGGCTATGGTTTCTCTATGCTCTGGGTCTGACAGTTTTGTAGCTGGAGTTGAGATTAGACCTGGAAGATGAAAAAGAAACATATTACGGCGTTTAATTCAAACCCAAAGAAATAGCCATCATGTTAAAGACTTGGCGCCAAAGACCGTGTGTCCAGAATTTTTAGAAATTAGTTTGTAACGTGTACACTTTAAAATAACTTTTAAAGTTATTTCTAGCTTTTTAAATTTTTTTTTGGCAAAAAATAAACCCGACTTAAAAAAAGCAAAAAATAACTTTTGCTTGAGAAGTCGGTGACTTTCGTTGATTGTATTCCGTTTTTTTGCCATAAACAACCGAATTGAGAACTTCCTCCCTTTTTTTTAAATCGGTTCAAAACGATAATCGACGTTGTTATTTGAAGTGGACTTCTAAGTGTCCTTTATAGTAATTTCCGCGGTCCCTGTAGTAAACAAGTTTCGTGTGACCTTTGCCAACATTTGAAAACATTTGAATGGGGCTGATCCAGACGTCTTGTTCGTGAACGGGCGCTGTCAGTTGGGACTGGTCATTTTTAACTACCACGGTCATTTTTAATTTATTTAGATTTAAATTGAATTTTGCTTTTTATTTACTCTGGACGCTCTTACTGTGCACGTCTTTCTACATCGTTCTCACATATTTGTATAATCTCAACACGAATGATGTAAATACTATTTTGTAAAAATATTATAATTTAAAAGAGTGTCCATGGAGTTTCTTGCCCATTCTTCTCCATAGAGATCAACGCTTTGGAATGGGAAACTGCAGTACTTTCACAAGTTATTATGCCTTGTGACCGGGACTGTAGATTCATTTTGTTTCTTGACATTCAAAAGTGCCTGTAATGGTCTAATTGAAATAAATGATTTGAAACATGGTTTGGGTTTTCTTGTCTTTCTGTCTATGATATACCGTATTAGTTCAAGGCAAAACATTCTTACCTTTAGACCAAACAGCAGTACATCCCTTAACATACAACTCTTCCTCATAAGAGCTGTCGGTCTTCGGATTTATCTTAGCTTTAGAGTTCTTACTCGGTCCCGAACTCAAATTAAACTTCTTGGACATATTGCTAGAACTATTCGCGCTACCACCGCGAGAGGGGCCAGCAGAGTTCAAGCCTTCGCCGTCTATTTTCTTCATACCGCTGATGAGTTCCGACTTGATGGAAATGTTGAAGTCATTCTTGAGGCGACTTGGTGCTCGGAATGATTCGGAGTTGTACTCGTATTTTGAGTCTTTCGGCTGTTGAGGTTCGTCTTCAATATCTGTAGCAGATTAAAGAAGAAACATCATTATGTAGTTGCAATGAGGTCACAATTCTACAGGTATGTCATAATTTTTCGAGGGTTACACTTATATCTTTTTAGTATGAAAATGGCGAAATGTGGGCATTTAGATGAATCAACATAATCTTAGTAAACAATTTACAATTTCCACATTCAAAAGGCATCGATTTTCTGCCTCATTTCAATATTAAAAGCTTTGTAATTTTGATTTGGAATAACTTATCTAGAATGAAAATCACATAAAATATTTCTCCAAAATACAAACCATCACAAGTCCTATAATAAACCTCCCGTGTACACCACCACTCTTGCTCCTCGGCCTCCCTTGCTTCCAACAGGCTCTCATCTTTGATAGCAAAGTTTGTAAGCTTGTAGAGCAAGGAGTTCTCTGACGCTGATGTGTTGTGCTTGCTGTAGATCTGACCTGGGTGCTTCGCCAGCACTGTTCTGCCGTGCGGCACAAACTCCTAGAAAATGGTCAAAAAAAAATTCATTTTCATCGGCCAAATAGTATAATAGTTACATGGAATTTGGTTATACACTGTCACACTACTCTTCTTCCTCAATTTCCAATTATTGGAGCCCACAAAGAATAATGTAAAGAAACATTATGGCAGAAAACAAAAGAAACACTTCCATGGAAGATTTCACATGGTGACAGTGAAAAAAGTGAAAACTTAGTTATAAACCTACCAGTACACATGGTATTGGCAAAATTGTGGTATCTCTCGATCACAAAAGCCATTAATTAAAAGTGAAAGTATCTGAGATGCACTACTAGCTAATGCCCTGTGAGTAAAATTTGTATTTGTATTCTCTAACTATCAAAATCATATTTATTTCTGTAAGTTGGTTTTAGTATTTTATTTATTATACGTATCACTTTGGCTATGTGTTAAAACTGGATGGGATAGGTGCTTCATACCTTACTCGGAGAAGAATCAAACGCAAAGGTCCCTGTCCCTTTTAAAGTCCCAACAAGATTAGTACCTGAGATGGTCTTTTGAACAAAGTTGCCATCAGTGTTGTCATATCAAAATGCAGAATGAAAAAGGTTTTCACTGTACTATACTATACTCAATCAAATAGTTTCAATGGCTATTCCATGCAACAAAATACAACCCAGTAATTCAGAATGCTTTCTAGTTTCTTATATCATGCTTGAGGTTACTGGTCAAAAGAAGGCAGACATAAGTTTGTACAAGTTATTATTTTTTTTGATAAATTTTATTTTGATCATATTAATTTAAATACACACCGTTAATTAAAAGTCAACTTGAACTATCCACATGATTCAAGCAATGTCGATTAATTTTCTCAATGTTGTGATTCTTAGACTACTTATTTAAGTTGTGGCTTTTGTTAAGACGAGTAATCAGGTCTCCTTGTAGGACATGAGGAATAATACAAAAGTAACTGTTGCTCACAGAAAGAAAAACAATAACATACCAGAGGCTCAGACGCAGCGATCATAGTATCTTCATCCAGATTTGCAACAATATTTGTAACTACACACACACGTGAGCATAAACTAACTAACGTTGGGGTTATTTTTTAACACACCAAAGTAATGAGTTGCTGAATTTATTCGTTACTTTTCAGAATTTTCTAACGAACGAATTCGCATCTTAACAATTTTTGACATTTGTACGAGTTTGACAGCTGACAGCCGGTACCGCGTTCCGTTCCGTTACAATTTTTTTTTTTAATAAAATCCATAAAAATATTATTAAATTCAATGAATTATTTATCTTACACATCTTTAGTTCAGTCAAACAATATACAGAAGTTTCTGTAGAGTTCTATGATTTAACCAATTAAACACGTTTTCTTGCACATAAGTAATTAAGTATGCGATGATGATGTCGAGCGAGATAATCATGCATGCATGATGTTTTTACATTGACAGAGCGGTTTTTCCCCTTAATATATATTTTTTTCTGTTTGACAACTGGACCGATGTCCCCTAGAAATTATGTAAAAAAGGAGTAAGGACTAATGTGCCTCATTCTGTATGTTGTGGGTACGTTTTTATCTATTTTTACCAATACATCCAATACCAATTTATTTTACCAATATTATAATATTCAATACCAAAGGTGTTAATTTATATATAATGGGAAATTGTTTTAAATTTGCATGCTAAGTATTATACCTATGTAATTATGGCAGAATTTTCCCTGCACGAAACACTTTTGTAAGATCCATACTATTATATTTGCATAAAATGTGTTTATGCAAATATAAGTAAATAAACTAACTATTACTAGTGACTACACAGGGGGCTCAGCCGTACACTTTAGTATTCGTTTCGCAAAACTAAAATTTCGCACCGCTAACTGTTACTCCCTCATGCGTCTGCGTTATAGATATGTCTGTTTTCCAGGGCAAAACTGTAATTCGGGTTTTAACATAATTCTAATAACGGGGATACAATGGGATTGAGAAATCTCTTATTACATAGTGTGTGTGCCAGCAAACTATTCATGTTGATGGTCATAAAAATTACAGCCTGTTTAGCCGGTTGGATAATAACAAGCCCTTTGTTTAAATAAATCTTTGTTTTATACTTTCAGACCAAGTGTCCAATTTTTAATAATAATAATTTATTATTATTATTAAAAATTATTTAACATGGGCAAGAATAAATGTTCTTAGGATATTTGAGTCTTGCTTTCTTGCTTTGAGTCTTAATACTTGAACGGCCCCCAAGGCTGACCATGCATCTACTTTAGCTCTTTGTCTTACAGTTATCACTAGCACAGTAGCTTTGAGATTGCAAGTGCAAACACAATCTGCCAGTTCAGTTTATAAATAATTTAAAAAATTGCCTAATGAAAATGAACACGCCTGTAATCTCCAAAGGGTTAGCGAGAGCCTTACAGGATATCCACATTGCGATATCCTTACTAATATTATAAAAGCGAAAGTTAGTTTGTTTGTTACCCCTTCACGCCTAAATGGCTAAACCTATTGTGATGAATTTTGGTACAGAGATAATTGGGACCCTGGAGACGGACATAGGATTTTTCTTTATAAAATAGTGAGAAATGAAGGGGGAAGATAAGGGAAAACTTAGCTTCGCTATTACAATAAATTAGGCGCAAGGGCAAAAACTACAGGTAGAAGGTACCTGAAAATCAAGAAAGGGGAACTGTGTTACCCCGATTTTGACGCGATCTAAGCCGCGGGCAAAAGCTAGTTTGTTTATATTTTAAAGTCCATCATACAGACAATTTGGACTCCATGGCTGCTATGTAGGTACTGAGAAATTCCCGGTGAAAGAACCCAGTAATATAGTCCGACTAGAAACCCAACACCTCATACTTAGCAGTTGCGCTTACGACCACTCGACCAACGTGGAAATTTCTGCATTAAACTGGGCATACATCCAGACTCCAAACTGCTGTGAAATCGTGTTGGTAAAACTAATAACAGTGGCTGACAAAGGAATTAAACCAGACCTTAGCAGTAGCGATTTGCAACTACTACATCGAGCTTATGATTGATATTACGAGCAAATTATGCGTGATTAAATCTTTGCCTTGTATCAGTAATGTAATTATACAGCCAGACAATTGTCATATTTAGCATACATTTATCTAGATACTCAATAGGAGAAAAATAAAACAAAAGCATTGTTAATATGAATAAACTTTATTACTACAATAAAAGGATATAGATTGAACCGCGGTTTGTAACAAAACATTCAACAATATACTTTGGAACCAAATAGGTAAACACTTTGGGTACCGACTTATTATGCCCTAACTTATATTAATAACAGACCAGTGTTTCTCAAACTACATAAAATTTCCCGTACCGATACAAAAATCATCAACAATCAGTTTGCGCTAAAACAATGTACTGTTTGTTCAAGATATTTTATATAAATACATAGCACAAAGTGATTGCGATTATCTTAAAAATAACGATAATAATTCATTACAATACCTACTTTGACTTGCAGTCCCACGCGAACGCTTAGAACTGCGGTTTCTTAAAATAATTTAATACAGATCTTCCAGCACCATATTTATTTAAATCGGATCCTACAGGTTTTACTTGAGAGATTTCTATTTTAATCTCACCATTTCCATAAATATATTTGTGAGGGTTTAATAATATATTTTTAAAATTGTGTGATTACTCCTAAGTTCCATTTTCCGATACTGGCCCCCCTCAATTAGCCTTAATACTAGTTTTATTATCCAATTTAAAATAAGGCTCTATCTTGACAAGGCAAAATATATATTTTCATAAGTAATCTGTAATTTATGTAGATAGGTATTTTATTAAATTTATTTTCATTGATATAGTAAAGCCCTGTAAAGCTCATCATTAAAAATCTCGTATAGGAACCGTCAAAAGCTCAACTTTCTAATAAAACGTAACAATCAATTAAACTTTACATAAAAATCAACAATTATTTAGTTTAAAATCTAAGTGGAAATAAAAAAAAGTTGAAAAACAAATAATGCAACAAATGAAATAATAAAGAGTAACATGATAATTTCGACATTTGGAATGCCACAATATTGACGAGTTGTTTAGATATTTATTATACATATTTTATATATCACCTATATTATTACATATACAATATCTACAGCCTAGCTTTTCTATTCTAAATACATTTGGTCTTTGGATGAGCATGTCACATTATGGCTTGTGTCATCGTTTGTAACTTTAAAAAATATAAGTGCACTTTTCGAATTTCGTACTTGATCATATATTTTTTTTCATTATAAACCCTAATCTAGACTAGACCTGCAAACGAAATCTTCACGCCGGCAACCTTAACATAGGAGATAGAATAAAATCACAGAAACCCCTTAAAATCCATTACAAAAATAAACAAGAACAAAAATTTGAGAAACACTGTTCTTAAAAACATGTAATCTACTACATTTATATTGACATTTATTTTATAACTTAAAAATGGTTTAAAAATGATCTTATACATTTTAGATTTTTTTTTGCTTTTTCTCACATGAAATCCGTGAATTTTTCGATAAACTTCAGGTACCTAATAGGGACAAGATTAATCTAATCAGTGTACGTTTAATCGAAATGATATTTTTTTTTTCGATTTTTATGATGAGTAAAACATTTTTTTGATGATGTTCGATAAATAATAACTATGAAACAATGATGATATATTTTTAAGTTAAAACTAACAATACCTAGTCAAATATTTTATCACAAAGAAAAGTTTGGCGAGTTTGACTCGCGTGATACGGCCGGTATTCTGAGGCCTCATCTGGCAACTATAAAAATACTACCATCACCTCTTTCGCCAATTGCTCCATCATCTTTATAAATAACATCACGTTTCCTTACTACAAAAGATTTTCCAATACCCCTTAAAGTTGTTCCTTTATTAAACTCCTGGTAAGTATAAAATCTTCCAAAAAGATAAATATATCTTCTTTTTTCATAGATTGGGACTATTGTTGAGCTATTAGTATAACATTTACCGTATATACGTTCTTTAATAAATAAGTACAAGGAATTGCACGGGTACTATCTTCAGGTTTTCTACAATAGCTTGAACAACTGTCCCAATACTAGGCTGGAAATATGTAGTTTACCATTTTGTTGTGTTGGCCTACATGATCCAAAGACATGGCCTGTCAGTCGCAATACTTGATTAAAGTTGTGGCTTGATGGTCCAGATATGTATTAGAATAGATCACTCCAAATTTTCAAGCTTGGTTTAAAATACACCTAACAGATTTGGCCTATTTTCGTTTATTTGGTCTATGCGAGGCCAACTAGCAGTGTTGTCATTCGATTATTTGCCAGTACGCGCGATGGCGTGCCAAATATGGTGTTACAATTCGCCATTTATTGAATCATTACAGTCGACCGTGTGTTTCTGACAGCCGTTAGCCACAACTAACTAATAATACCAGTGTCAGGCCACATTTAATTTAAAGCTACTGATATCATTTTATTTCCAGCCTTATTAAAAAATTCTACATATTTCCTTCCTCCAGTTGCCATAATATAAGTTGTGATAAATTCGCTTTATACAAAAACATGTGACTCTCACCACTAATGTATAATATAAATATAATATTATATAAATGATACTCATTGCACATGTGCAATTAAACGAGAAATAAGTCACCTTAAAAATGCGATGCAGTCTATGCATGTATTGTGGTTTCTTACCTTTTTTTTTTATTTAAAACTCTAAATTATTAAGGCGATTCAAATAACCTAGCTTTACACATAATGAGGTTTACAATTATCTTAAAATGACTTATTTGTTTGGCGTTTTATTACCGTTATGATGTGATGAACTGACGTCGACAAATCCCACGACACCTAAGATATCATAATTGTAGTATATTTGTATCTCTTCTTACTATAAGTAAATTTTATTATGCTTTGTTGTTATTCGTGAGGACATAAATCTATCACTCTTACATTGTCTAGTCCTAACAAAGCAGTATTTAGCAGCCTAAATGACGTCACTAAAATAAGGTATACATATAGTTTTTTTTTCTATTTTCAATATAAATAGTTCTATAGCTACGTTATAAAAACTACGTTTAAAAGTGTACAATAATATTAATTTTATGCGTACAATGTAAAATTAGATCTATATATAAATATTATCTGATTACAAAGTAAATAATATTTGGAATTTTTGTTAAGGCTAGTTGGGTTGGTAAGCTATACCATGGAAGCGTGGGAGTCGCTTGCTTTGGCGGTCATGTTCTGTATGACGGAGGAGTCGTCCAGCTTAGAGGTGTGCGACGCAACCTCGGCCAGCGTGGCGAGGGCCATCAGGTCCACGTTCTGCTGCGATTGGTTGCAGATTTCCATGTTCTGGACCGCGGTGCGCGGCGCTTCCGTGGCTATCATTATCTCCGGGGTGATGTTGTTCGTGTGCAAGTCGACTGCCGAGATCAAGCTGTTGATCTCGAAGCGCGTGATGCTGACCTTGCGCGGCTTGCGCTTCTGGCTGCCGATGACCTGTTCGCGCCAGTTCTCCGCCATCTGCCGGCGCTCCTCCACCTGTCGACGCTCCTCTAACATGGACCTAGGAACTGAATTGACTATGTGCGAAGGCTCCAGCGGTTTCGGTTTCAAGTTGACGGTTTTCTTCTTACGTTTGTTATCGCGTTTCTTTTGCTGGAATTTCTCTAAGCTCAGTGAGGGCAGAGCTCGTATCTTAGCGTCCAAGTCGAAGTCCGCAGCCTTGAATGTTTTGTTACCATTATTGTCGGGTTCAGGCGTGTCGGTAATTTCGGTTTTGTCGTCACCTTCGGCAGGCTTCTCGTGTGTCGAGATGTTGTATTTCGGCTCGTCCTCTGTGGCATCGTCTCGCAGACTGCCAGGGTCCCAGCTACAGGCCGCGTTGTAGTTCTCGTCTGGCTTGTCTGAGTCTCTCTTCTGTCGCTTGTTGACTATGAGCCCCCCAACAGCCATAAACTCCTGGTACCTCTTTCCCTTGCACGATCTACCAGACTTCATGCTCTTCTCGTCATCGGAATAGTTCCTCTGATAGCCATACTCATCTTCCTTCGAAGAATATCTCTTATCAACTATTTGGTCTATCACATCTTGGTTAGTGAACTGGTCGTTGGGTACACCGTAGTATATCCTCTTCTTGTCGTCATCAAAGTCTTCCTCGAACAGGCGGGAGGTCTCAGTGAGAGCGTTCTGGAGCTCACGTATGCTCTCTTCATTTCGAGGACCTTTCGACCTGGCCCTCTCTATTAAGTTATGAGATCTGTATTCGTTTGGTGTTGAGATCGCGTTGAACTTAAAGCACGGGGGTGAGTAATAAGGGTTTGTGGTTTGAGTTTCAGTCTTAGTGGCTAGGAGGCTGCTGAGGCCTCCCATTTGGGCTTCGTCAGCAAGTTTCCCTGGAGTGAACATGGAGAGTGGCTTAGACTCAGCTTCGTACGGTTCGTCTTTAGACTTTTTGTTGAAGTCTACTTTAGTGGAGTTGTTATTGGTTTTCTCCAGTTCATCGTGGTTGGGGCTGTTAGGGGAGTCAACGGGCTTGTCAGTCTCTCTGGGCCGGGAGGACAGCGTGCGGAGCGGTGGCGCCGGCAGCTTGTACCACTTGAAGTCAGGGTTAGCGCTGAAGAAGGCGTCTTTGTACTGGAGGGCAGAAAACCAACAATAAATATAAGGGAGAATAGAATAGGTTATGTCAAAACTAGAAGGAGCAGACTAAGAAAAAATAAATACAAGAAAGTTTTTAAGTACATGCGAATTTCTCAAATAAAGCTCACCTGTTTAGCAAGACCTGTGTAGCAAGCCTTTTCATCCTTGTCCAAGTTTGCCCACCACTCACCGAGGATTTTAGTTATGGACCTGTAAAGTAACAATTGCTATAAAAGTTAGAGTATATAATCGTGTAAATTTTTGTATCTTATCAGTTACATCAAATATTATTCTTGGAGTGGTTGTGTGTATTTATTCTTTTTTTCATTTTACCATGATTTAGTCTTTCTCGTTAGTCTAAGTCTCTAGATTTACCATGCCGCGCCATATCGCATTACCCTGGGATCAAAATACCTAAGAAGTTTTTTATTTGTTACTAGCTGTGCCCGGCATGCGTTGCAATGCAATTTTTCTACCCTATCTACCTAAACTAAACAAAAACCTATACTGCCTTAACTTTTTTTATCTCCCTGTTAAAACCATCCTTGGTCTTCAAGGAATATTAAAAAAAAAGAATTGGTAATATTGGTCAAGGCGTTGTTGAGTTATGCGTTTAT
Source organism: Ochropleura leucogaster (assembly GCA_958449745.1). Lineage (NCBI taxonomy): Eukaryota > Metazoa > Arthropoda > Insecta > Lepidoptera > Noctuidae > Ochropleura > Ochropleura leucogaster. The sequence continues at coordinate 16,957,589 of OY288212.1, forward strand.
TAACACATTTTGAGATTCATTTTTATATTATAGAAGTGTATTTCCTGCATGTCGTCCAAAATATATATACAAAAAAAGGAAAATAGGATCATTGGTTTCCTACATTAAGGCATTGTGTCTCTGAGATGGTCACATCCTATGATGTCTCTCATATTACAGATTTCTATATGGTGGCAGAGATCATTCAACATCGTGGGTAGCCAGTGTGGATACCCAATAAGGCTTTTTTTGGGGTGGACTATCATCAAATAAAGTTATTTGCGGAGCGGGGGAGAGTGTCAGACTTGTATTGACTAAAACCCACCCATGTTTCTTCCATTGCCGGCCCAATAAAAGGCTTTGCTTTCTTATAAATGGACGGGCCTTGTAATTTGTCTGTATCCCAGCTAGGCTTGCATCCCGTAAGTGAGAACAGCTACCCTACCATGACGTGTTAAAGCAGAACTTATTCCGCTGAGGGAAAGGGACAGAGCTATACAGGGTGTCTAGCACCATCTCTTTCACTCAGTAGAATAAGTTCTGCTTTAAGATATCATAGTAGGCCTACTGACCAGCAGTGGCAAAAGCCTTGGAAGTAATATACTTCTAAAACATACCTGTTCTCAAGATTAGGATATTTATCGCGCACGACGCTTCTGTGTCGTTTGCAGAAGATGAGAAACGCGTTCATTGGCCGACGCGCATGGTGCGCCGGCTCACCGTCTTGCTCTTGATCGTGCATTTTAAACTATCTGGAACAAGTAAATAATACAATTTTAATATAACTACCTGGCGACTGCGGCTTCGTGCATATCGGGTAGGTCTGAGAATCAGTCAACATCTATTTTTCATACCCCTAAGTGAGCAGCGGGTGAAACCACTGGGCACCGCTAGTATTATTACCGCTAGGATAGTTTTTTTGGCTTTTGCAGAACATATGCACACTGCTGGTGATTTAGCACTGTCATTCAGCTGTGTGTTCCATCTTTAGTAGACTAGTTTCATCACTCCAACATTTCTGACGCATAAGTTGTAATTTTCGTACACTATCTACAAATAGAATTCCGTCACTTTTCGTGGGAGTAGGACTACATTCTGACGGACGGTGAGCTATTCATTGCTCACCGGCCACAGACCTAGTCTACGGTGCCCAGGAGTGTCCCGCGTCGGCTGGGTTGGTTTGAGGAATTGATCTAACCTATAATAGTAATTGTGATAAACCTGCTACAGTACGGCCAACGAGAAGTGATACCAAATGTTAACAAAACCCATGCTAAAACCCCATCTAAAATGGCCGCCCGAATGTTGGCGAACCCGTCTTAACGTTGTCATGTTTTTGCCGGGAGAACGAGACATTACGACAAAGGCACAAGATGGAAAGAGCTAAATATTAGATTGTTAACGCCACAGTTGTTCTTTAGGTTAATGACCTTTCGTATCGCTTCTCGTTGGCCGTACTTAGTGATCGCGTTTGCATTACTCTTGAGTCTTTGATTGACATTGAAACAGGCGGTGAAGTTTAAACTAGGGAAAACTACCATAATATTCCTATCTTGACTTAATTCGGATAGGCGGTTGCTTATTTACTTAATTTTGTCTTAGAACGCTATTTTAGGAGACAAAAAAGTAGGTTTTTATGCCACTTTTTAAAAAGGAGGAGGTTATGTATTCCAGCCGTTTTTCACATGTATGTATGTACCCCGATTTCTCCGTGATTACTGTTCCGATGTATGTACAGACGACGGCACATCAAGCTACTACAATCTGTCAGATTACTTTGATAGATTTTCAACTTTATTTCTAAAGTTTTAGGTTCAAGGTTCATTGGGAAAAATTGACAGTTTCGGGTAGCTTGACCTGCTGGCGTCTGTACGTGATTCTTTTTTGATTTCGCAGAGGAAGTTCAGACGTCAATAAATATTAACATTGCTTTGGTACTTCATAACTTATCCTCTTTTATTATTTAATGCACATTTTTCTAACAAATTGTAAAAAATTGGAGGCTATGATTGATTCGTCTGCTGAATTAAAAAAAAATTGTTGTATTGCATCTATAAATATTCGTTGCTGTGTAGTAAACTAAATAAATAAATATCTTGGGACAACTCACACACGGCTCTCTGATCCCAAGCTAAGCAGAGCTTGTGTTATGGTAACCAGACAACTGATATACATACTTATATAATTTATAAATACATACATATTAAAGAAAAATCACACCCAGACACAGAACAAATAATTATGCTCATCACACAAAGTTTGTCCTAGGTGGGAATCGAACCCACGACCTCCGGCTCAGCAGTCAGGGCCACTAACCACTAGACCAACAGGCCCGTCAAAAACTACGCGTTAATTTATCAAGCAATATCAACATGATTAGGTATTTGAAATAAATCAATGTGTCTCAATCTCCATTCGTGATGGGATATTTTTAAAACCAGTTCAGTATGTCGTGATTGGATTTTACACTGCTAGTTAGTTGTGGAGGAAAACCGGTACTTATTGGTAAAAAATAAATAAGCAACACTGTTTAAAAAGATATTTAAGTTATAGCAGTCAAGTATAGATAGTTAAATGTAGGATATACTGCATAGAATATGGAGTCTCGCCTTTGAGACTATCAGAATTAACCCTAATTTGAACGTACCGACCGTACGTTCAAATTAGGGAAAATTCTGATATGCTTCCTACGTAGGGTGTATATGGACCGACCCTTCACGAACTTAGTAACTCTACAAATAATTGCTGTTAAATGACTGTTTTTGGAGGTGAAACATCACGGTTTTTTTTGGGGAGGAAAACTATCAAATAACTTCCCTAAAAAACTATCAAATAAAACCCTCCCACGTTCCTTCTATTGCCCTTTACGTTCCGGGACCGCAGTATTTATTTCGAACCACCCGAAACCCCAGAAGGCAGAGGCCCTGGCAGGCCCCTCTGCTTTGCTGACATCTCTTTGAGGCGCGCGTGATCGAAGCTGCGGGCAAAAGCTATTTATTTATAAAGACAAGCAGAGCGTGTCAAGGGCCTTGAAAGTGATAAAATAAACTTCTAAACTATAGTACGGCCAACGAGAAGCGATACCAAATGTAAACAAAACCCATGCTAAAACCCTATCTAAAATGGCCGCCCGAATGTTGGCGAACCCGTCTTAACGTTGTCATGTTTTTGCCGGGAGAACGAGACATTACGACAAAGGCACAAGATGGAAAGAGCTAAATATTAGATTGTCAGCGCCACAGTTGTTCTTTAGGTTAATGACCTTTCGTATCGCTGCTAGTTGGCCTTAGTATAGCTTAGATTCATAAACATGGCCCCGAAGTATTACAACTAATGCTACATTGAAAAATTTCACCACAGGCAACAGACCAAACGTCTGATACACATTGTGCTGTATCACCTGTTATCAGCGATATCAGGTTTCTTTGCCAAGTGCAGTTTCCTAACGTGATAAGCGATAACGGGGGTCGATGATCGCTGGCTGTAGGTTACTCTGCTATTGTATGTTGTTGTGGATTTATTGTTTTTAAGGTAAGGCAAGGAAACCGTAAAACTCGTTCAGAACGGAGGTCTCAAAGAAGAGAGAAGTGTCGTAAACCACTAATATAAATAGTTTATTAAATCCTTACTTTATATTATAAAAGCGAAATTGTTTTAACTCTTCACGCCTAGATAGCCAAACCGATTTTGAAGAATTTTGGTACAGAGATAGTTGGGACTCTGAAGACGGACAAGGCTAATTTTTATTTTTAAATTGAGAAATAAGGGAGAAAGAGGGAAGAAAAGGGAAAACTTAGCTTTGCTATTACAATAAATAAGGCGCTAAGGCAAAAACTACAAGTAGCCGGTACTTGCAAATCAAGAAAGGGGAACTGTGTTACCCCGAATTAAACGCGAGGTAAGCCACGGGCAAAAGCTAGGTTAGGTAGGTAGTAGGTTATTAGATCCTTACTTATAATATTATAAAAGCGAAAGTGAGTTTGTTTGTTTCGTCTTCTACTGTTTATTTCGACTATTTATTTTAAAGTGAGAAAAAGTTGGAGAAAAAGGGAAAAAAGGGGAGAGAAACTTATTTTTTGTTCGGATCATCACGCGGGTTAAAGTTATCGTTAGCAAGTAGGTAACTATGCCACGCGGACGAAGTCGCGGGCAAAAGCTAGTAAGCTACAAAATTTAAATGCAACAACAGTGTGTATCAATCCAACGACAAGTCTAGAAGAGTTACAATAAACAACCAGCAATTAGGGGTCTCTTGCATAGATTTTTATCCGGTTTGAAGGGCAGTCTCTCAAAGCTTACAATGGAGCTTGAGAAGACCCCACTCGACATCGCAGGCCGTCACGATAAAGCCTCTAGAATGTTGTTTTATGTACAGCCAGCAAAGGAGATGAGTGACCAGGCTTGTTTTCAATTCAGTTGAAATTTTCTTTAAAAGCGATGAATGTTTTAGTATAAAGTTTTTATTTGAAAGAAAATAAATCTATACTTATACTTATAATATTATAAAGAGTTTGTTTGTTTGTTTGAACGCGCTAATCTCAGGGACTGCTGGTTGGAATTGGAAAATTCTTTTAGTGTTGGATAGTCCATTTCTTCAGGAAGGTTATAGGCTATATAACATCACGCTACGACCAATAGGTACTGAGCAGCGTGGGTGAAACCGCGGAGAACAGCTAGTAATATTATAAAGAGTTTGTTTGAACGCGCTAAATCTCAGGGACTACTGGTTGGAATTGGAAAATTCTTTTAGTGTTGGATAGTCCATTTCTTAAAGAAGGTTATGGCTATATAATAACATCACGCTACGATCAACAGGTGCTGAGCAGCGAGGGTGAAACAGCGGGGAACAGCTTTAGTTAATAAAATTTGTAAGAAAAAATCTACTATTTCTGACTAACCTTAACCAGGTTAGTCAGAAATAGTAGATTTTTTCTCTTTATCTCATTTACTGACTGTACCTAGTTTGGTAAGACTTTGTTTAGGGATGGCAAACCATCAAACAATTCCACCGCTCTAGGTGGAGCAGGAGGGAGTGTCAGACTTTTACTGACTAAAACCGATCCATGTTCCTTCTTTTGCCCTTTGTTTTCTGGGACCGCGGTATCTTTTATCAACAACCCTAACTGACTTTAACTTTGATGACATCTCTAAGAGGCGCACGCGCGTGTACAATCCTTTACTAGAAGGACGGACGGTGAGCTACCCGTACACCGTTCTAAAATATTTGAAAGCATGACTCAATAAAACTTATTTTTTTATTTAATTGACAATAATTACTGTTGTATTTATGAAAGCAATCGATGGCATAGTTATCATTATAAGAGATTGCATTATAAAAGAAAACACTGCAAAATTGAGAAAATTGTGATCACAGTACCTAAATATGTGATGTAGGGTGTTATCAAACGTGTATTCCTCTTTTCATTAACCAAGTAACATGTTTTTAATTTTACTAGAACTAGTCTCTAACCTACCGCTTATTTGCGGATGGTAGATCATAAAATAACTTCCCCCGCTCTGGGCGGAAGGGGTGTCAGACTTGTACAAACTAAAACCCACCCATGTTCCTTCTATTGCCCTTTATGTTTCGGGGCCGCGGTATCGCTTTCAAACAACCCGCAACCCCGGCAGGTAACCTATCGCTTGACGTTGAATTTCCGGACATCCTGCATACTACATTGTATTGAAATACTCATTTTTTTTTAATATTTTGTTAGCTAGGACGTGACTCATCATAATTTACTTTCAAAGTTTTGAAAGCAATGGCGATGAATTCACTTAAAAATAATTTATATTCTATACAACATACTGTGGTCCTCATCCTCATGTAAGTTGACCAAGATTATTTTGTCTGGACTTTAAAAGAGACTATGACCTCTGAGTTTGTTTCGGCTGTTTCTTCTCAGAGTAGTCGGGTACGAAACACCGGCCTCATCTAGTTTAAAAAAAATGACGTGTAAAAGTGTTTGTGAAAACCTACTTGCAAAATAAACATCATTTATGTCTAAACATACCATAGCTGGTCTGATTAGTTAAAAAAAATCACAACAACCAATAATTATGAGTTCAAATCACGATTTGCCAGTCACGGCTTAGTCAAACTCGGGCGCGAAGATAAATCAACAAAATGTATTTTTTTTTATTAAAAAAAATTAAGTACCACATAAACACGTTATCTAGCGAGATAAACAAAGCCGGGGGCATAAGCATACATGTGTCTATAACTACACAGATTTTTCAGCGCGTTTTTCGACACGTGATGACTGAAACACAGGCTTTTGTTCAGATTAGTATTATTCATAGTACAGGATCGGATTTGTCTGAACAAGTCTGGCTTTACTGTCTTCAGTTTGGAGCAGGGATGTAACGGAGGTAGTTTTATAAGAACCGAAATCGGAATCGGAGTTTTCAAATTTGGTTTATCGGAATCGGAATCGAAATCGGAGGCAGGGTCAGTTTGTTTAAGGACAAATAAAACATGATTTATAGTCAATTCTTTTAATTTTTACTTTTTATTATAAAATAAAAAACAAATGTGAAAAAAAAATGGCATAATTCCAAATAAACAAAAGATAAAATTAATGAATTTAAAGTTTAATTCTTCGAACCTGTTCGGCACAGGCCGTCGCGCGCCGCCCGCTTTGTTTCGTTCGACCTCCGATTAACATCCGATACGAAAGTATCGGAACCGAAGTCGGAACCGAAAGTGTAATAATAATCGGAAGTTCCGACTTAACGGAACCGGAATCGAAGCTCCGTTACATCTCTGGTTTGGAGTTTGTCAAACTTTGTTCGACTTACTATATAGGGCCGATTTTTCAATCGTTATGTAACTTTTATCTAAACAGTAAATGTGACGTTTTGACAGATTGTTCATACAAAAACTGTCAAAATGACAGACTTATTCGTCGGCTAAAATTTAACTGGCGATTGAAAAATCGGCTTTTTTACAGTACACGGACGCGTGATGCGCGTCGAACGACTTTAAAATGTGCGAGAAAGTATGGAAAAAGAAAACTTCCTGCGCCGACCCCAAATAAATTGAGTTAGGGCAGGACAATAATGACGATGATGATGCCTAGAGTCGTGATTTCTCGGTGGAAAATAATAGCTAATCGAACCTTGTTATCGGTACTATTTCCTTAGTTGGAAAATTAGCCACTAAATGCCTACAGTCATGTTCGAAAGCACCGAAGGTACCTAAATTGGGTTAATACATCAATGATTCAACACGAGCAGTTTAAAAACGATAACGAAGTTGTAGGGTTGCCAGAAGCAATAAAGAACTGAAGAAAATACTTTCGTTACATTTGAATTTATGGAAGCTAATTTATGGACATTTTTTCCTTCTTGCTTGTGGCTTTCTTTGGACAACATGAAGGACCGATTTCACCATTAAAACGCGATCACCATTTCACCAAGCCTAAACCCTGGTCAAGAACTCTTGTGTTATTGACACTGACAGTTCTTGAACAAGGTCATTCCCAAACAATGATTATTCAACATTGTTTTTTTTTAAAGTGACAGCCCTGTAGTCGAGGAATGTGTGTTAATTATGCGTTCACGATATTCTTTTTCCGTGTTCAAGTGAACTAGTCAGGTTATTGTTTAAACCTAACTTTTAAGAGTATTGTTCTTTTTTTCTGTCGAAGTAATCTGACGTCACTCCTAGAATATGGTTTCAAAATAATAAATTGTCAACATCATTTATTTTTCTGCACATGTTTCTTTTTATTCGGCGCATCATGTATTCTTCTTCTATACTTCCTTGCTAATCCTCACCTCAGAAGGGACTTAGCTTTTAACTAGGCCATCCATCGTTGGCAAGGTATTTCTATATTTACAGCCTTCATACCTAGGTATTTCATGTAAAATTGTGGTACCTATTCAGCTGCATCCGGTTAGACTGGAAGCCGACCCCCACATAGTTGGGAAAAGGCTAGGCAGATGATAATGATACCTAGGTATTCAAAATTATCCTCAAGAAAATTTAAGGACAATGCAAAATATCGAAAATTTTACATCGAGAAGGAGGTTCGGTTAGCCATCATAAATCAATTTTATTGTCCATAAATTCCATAAAAATAGCAATTAACTTCACCATTAAGAAGAAGCAAAAAATACCATTTATTTTCTAATAAATATTCTCATGTCCCAAATACGAAGGTCATGTCCCCATATCACATCAAAATCCCGTCCGACCAACCTTGACCCAATGAGCCGAAGTGTGCCGAGGTTGGCCGAAGGGGCAACGGCCCGTGAAAGTGAAAACTCGTGCGCACCGACCGCAGGTCGCATGCACACCGCGAAGCTTTCGACTCTTTAAACTGAGTGGAATCGCAAGAATTTAGGTTACGTCATTTTATAGTTAGATTAGTGAAGAACTTTTATTGAAAAAAAAATATTACATTTATACTGAATAATTATTGAAAAAAAAAATGTTGTGTACTGTTTTTTCTCCTGCTGCAAAAAAGCTCTGAAAGCAAAAAATTTGTATCTCTTAAATGTTCAGTTTTCATATGCTGTTCGTTTCATCATCTGCCTAGCCTTTTCCCAACTATGTTGGGGTCAGCTTCCAGTCTAACCGGATGCAGCTGAATATTAGTATTTTACATGGAGCGATTGCTTATTTGACCTCCACAACCCAGTTAGTACTGGGTAATACGATACCCCTTGGTAAGACTGGTTGTCTGACTTTCGGGACACTGACTACCTGTAACGACTGTCAAAGATCTACAAATGACAGCCGGGACCAACGGCTTAGCGTGCTTTCCGAGGCACGGAGGAAACTCGGTATGTAACGGGTGGTCACCCATAAACAGACCAACCTAGGCAAGCGCGGCTTAACCTAAAGATCGACCCGAGCGGCTGCTATTATTAAGCCACGAGCTCCTCTCCTCTCCATGTGCTGTTCGTTTAATATTATGTAAATGAACAAAGTATCACTTGTGTTCTAATTCTAATCCCGCAATTTATCACTCGAAGAACATTTACAACACAAGTGCCTAAACATAATTCTCTTGCCAGCAAATCAGAAACTGCACCACAAAATGCATGCATGCATTATGCTACTGAACGTACAGGATACATCGCGTTAAACAAAGTAATTAGAAACACGTTACACGCATCGAACAGGTTCGATGTTCTATCAAAAATTGTTTCTAAATACAAGGTTACCTCTCTCCCCCCAGCCCCCTCCCCTCTAGTCTCTAGACCGCATTTACGAGAGCACCGTAATACTGAATGGTTCGTTGTTGTTTGACTAGGCAGTCAATCAGTTAACTTAGTTTAACGTAACCGTATCGTGAAGTAATGAGAAGGCATGATCAACTTTCATTTAATATCTTTCTTTTATAGCCCATCTCTATAGGGAGAGCGAAGGGGGAGGGGGGGGGGGTTATTTTTATTCTAGGTACTTAGTGGTGGAACAATAACAGTCATTCTATTCAAGTTAGCAATTAGTGATGTGTTAAGTATAAAAAAGGATAAAACTGCATTTTCTAAAATGTCTGTTAAAGTCACAAATAAAATACAAGTCCGCGAATCGACATTTAAAAGTTGATTGAAGCAACAAAACAGTAACCAGCTATTGTTATTAAATGAGAGGACAGACTGTTCAGTATTATAATATTTAACATGTGCGACAGACAAACCTATCATTGCATCTCACAGTGGCGCTAGTTGCTATGAAAACATGTCAAACAACTGTCAATTCCGTACATCTTACTTTAGTTCCATTTTTCGCCACCAGCGCAGATAACTTTGTCAGTCTTTTTGTATTCTGTTGGTTTTTTCACACATGTCATAATCCAAGGTCAAGTTTGTCAAAACGATAGCCAAGGTCGAGGTTGTCGGCCATTTTGGCAAAGTGTGCATTAAGAAGGTCATTCTGCTATGAAATGTACTAACGCTAAACGGTTGACAAGTGCGTTAATCGCTGACTTATTGTTTCTGTTTTGGAAGGCAAATGGGTCTTGTTTTAGGGTTCCGTACCCAGAGGGTAAAACGGGACCCTATTACTAAGACTCCGTTGTACAGACGCCTGCACATCAAGCTACTACAATCTGTCAGATTTCTTTGATAGATTTTCGACTTTATTTCTAAAGTATTAGGTTCAAGGTTCATTGGGAAAAATTGACAGTTTCGGGTAGCTTGACCTCTGTCTGTTCATCTGTTACCAGCGTGTATCTCATGAACTGTGATAGTTGGGACAGTTCACATTTTCACCGATGATGTATTTTTGTTGCTGCTATAACAATAAGTACTAAAAAACAGTATAAAATAAACATTTAAGGGAAATCTCATACAACAAACATGATTATTCTGAAGTTTTTATACATAACTAGCTTCCGCCCGCGACTTCGTCCGCGTGGCATAGTTACTTTGGACTAACGCTAACTTTAAACCGCGTGAAAAATATCTTTCTGTCCCAAATATCTTTTTCTCACTTTCTTTAGTCCGTGGCCGTCTCCAGGGTCCCAACTATCTCTGTACAAAAATTCATCAAAATCGGTTTAGCCTATAAGGCGTGAAGCGTAAGGCGTAAATAAACAATACGTAAAAAAACAAACAATCAAACTCACTTTCGCTTTTATAATATTAGTAAGGATGGTACAGAACCCTTCACGTGCGATCCCGATTCGCACTTGGTCGGTTTTTTAAAATAATTATACTCTATAGAAGTTTCAGTTGTGATGACGCGATATAATACGGACAATGACGTTAAAATCATAATTTTAATATTACCTTTTATTTAGGATGAGAAACCTTGAAATAACTTCCCCCGTTCTGGGCGGAAGGGGGGGGGGGAGAGTAATTGTAATTTGGCACAGAGGTATAAGTCTGGAATAATACATAGAATACTGTTTTTTTGGAAATCACGAGGGCGAAGCCACGGGCGCCAGCTAGTACTATACAATACGAGAATTATTCAATAATAAACAGAACTTTCCATACGAAACCGACTAGCAATAACAACGGTTGTCACGCGGAAAAGTTGACAAATATGTCGGGTTTGCGCGTGCGCTTATCAATCAACAAAATACTAAAACAATAAGCAGGCGTGAGGGGTCAACAATCAGTCAGCTATGCGGTTCACACTTCCTGTTTGATAACACTAAACACCACCAAAACTTTGCCGAAAGAAAGTCTGGTTACTTTCAATAATCCTACTAATATTATAAATGCAAATGTTTGTGAGGATGGATGGATAGATAACAAAGCACCACACAGATTGAGTACGCCTGTCCGTCTAGTCAAATCAAATCAAATCATTTATTTCAATTAGACCATTACAGGTACTTTTGAATGTCAAGAAACAAAATGAATCTACAGTCCCGGTCACAAGGCATAATAAAAAATAACTTGTGAAAGTACTGCAGTTGCCCATTCCAAAGCGTTGATCTCTATGGAGAAGAATGGGCAAGAAACTCCATGGACACTCTTTTAAATTCTAATATTTTTACAAAATAGTATTTACATCATTCGTGTTGAGATTATACAAATATGTGAGAACGATGTCAGTCAGTGCAAGCATTTGTCAGTTATCGTTGTAAACGCTTAAAACAGAATATTTACCATGTTTGTTATTTATTCTTGGTTTCCGAGTTACATAACCCTGAGGTCATCTCGACCAATCGCCACTTTTTACCTAGACTGGCTAAAGAAGCTATTGAGATTACCAAATATAGGAACTTCAACAGAGATGATGAGTTTCCACAGTCGAGAGCCTGGAATCCAGTGGTTAAATTGTGTAAAAACCCAAGAAGTTAGGAAAAAATATAAATAAATATCTTGGGACAACTCACACACGGCTATCTGATCCCAAGCTAAGCAGAGCTTGTGTTATGGTAACCAGACAACTGATATACATACTTAAATAATTTATAAATACATATATATTATAGATAAATCACACCCAGACACAGAACAAACAATCATGCTAATCACACAAAGTTTGTCCTGGGTGGGAATCGAACCCACGACCTCCGGCTCAGCAGTCAGGGCCACTAACCACTGGACCAACAGGCCCGTCAAATAGCGATCTGATACGGTGAGTTCTGTGTGTCGAGAGCAAAATCCAATTGAGTGTCGAGAACAAAATCGAGTGACGGTGTTAGTGGTACCGAACGCAAAAAACGAATAAGGAAGAGGGTAGTTCGTTTTTTCTGCTCATAAACTCCCACCCGCAATAACTTCAGTTCATCCGTGATCATTTACCGTTTGCACCTCGCCAAAATATCGGAAACTTAGTATAAATAACAAACATGGTAAATAACCCTTTTTAAATGTTAATAATTATGTTAGTGGCCATGTCAGTTTAAAGACATAATATCACAGAAAACACTATCATAATATTTATTCATTAAAACTTTACTTTATGCACAAGTAAAAACTGAATAAAGGCGGACTTAATGCCTTAGGCATTTTCTACCAGTCTACCTTCATCTGCCTAGCCTTTTCCCAACTATGTGGGGGTCGGCTTCCAGTCTAACCGGATGCAGCTGAATATCAATATTTTACATGGAGCGACTGCCTATCTGACCTCCACAACCCAGTTAGTACCTACTGGGTAATACGATACCCCTTGGTAAGACTGGTTGTCAGACTTTCGGAACACTGACTACCTGTAACGACTGTCAAAGATCTACAAATGACAGCCGGGACCAACGGCTTAACGTGCTTTCCGAGGCACGGAGGAAACTCGGTATATAACGGGTGGTAACCCATCCACAGACCAAACTAGGCAAGCGCGGCTTAACCTAAAGATCGACCTGAGCGGCTACTATTATTTAGCCACGAGCTCCTCCAGTAATAGTCTTTAATATTCAAATGTTTTAATTGGTCATGCATTCTGCAGAACATTTCTTTTCTCCAATATCTCCTGTCAGACACCCATACACGATGCACGTTGTTTACCAGGGGCGTAGCTAGCGCCGTATCTGCCGTATCAATTATACGAGGCCCCCGGGCCACGGGGGCCCCTCCTCCCTCACTATTGTCCATAGAAACAGCAGAAACTTTAGCAAAACTAAAATCATCATCAGTTAATTCAGTCATAAATGATTTAATAAATCAGTTTGCCGAAAAAAAGGCAAGGAGATTCAATATTTAAAATTTGATTTTTAATTGTAAAATAGTTAAATTATGTTATGATAAATAAATATTTCTTTTACAATATTTTTTTTCTTCTGTGAAAAATCTTTACCCCCATATAAGGGCCTTCAAACAATTTTTTATATGGGGCCCCGACAAGGCACGCTACGCCACTGGTGTTTACCGAACATGTCCACAAACAGCAGTTCTAATAAACCCTATTTGTTTGGAACTCGTGTTCTTCGTGTATTGATTTCAATACTTACACGACCCAATAGTAAAACGATGTTACTGTAACTATGAGTGACGGGAACCGCCGCGGCGGAAGCCTAGCTATGAATAATTGAGTTAACTATTAGAACATCTCCACCATTGTAATATCAACTTTATCACCACAGTTTTAAGTTAGATTTGTAATGAAAGTGAAGTTACATTTTGTTTGGTTGCACTGTGATTTATGTCAATCAATTTGGAACTCTATTACTTGATTATTGAGTGAAAATTCGCGATGTAAGATGTTTTATTTGATCTTAAGTATGTGGATTATATAAATTATATTACCCGTAAAGATATAATTAGAATGTCTGTATCGGTAAGAACCGTTTGATCGTAAATAATGGTTTTCAGTTTCCATTACTTAAGACAGTTGAAAAAAATATCCATTGACCACCTGAATTTGAAATAATGCAATAAGCAATTTCCAGTTCTAGTCCGGTCCCTTCTTAGGGTCTTTGCTTGATAGACCACGAGGGCTGAAGTTTGTTTGGAAGTAAGCATCATAATTACTACTAGTTACAACATAATAGATGTCAGTAAAGCAGAGGGGCTTGCTAGGGCCACCGCTTGTCGGGGTTGCGGGTTGTTCGAGAGATATACCGCGGCCTCGGAACGTAAAGGGCAATAGAAGGAACATGGGTGGGTTTTAGTCAGTACAAGACTGGCACTCCCTTGAGCTCCGCCCAGAGCAGAAGAAGCTACTAGAAGATTATCCATCCGAAAAAGATATCTTCCATCCCCACCAGAAGATAGGTAAAACAAGGCAACAGGCTCAACTAGGATAAGCACAGACGCATAGTTAAAAGCATGAAAGCTAAAGAAGCGTATAGATAGATAGATAGAATATTCTTTTTTATGTACAACATACAAATAACAAGAATAACATTAAACAACTTATAAATAGGGTGACATAATGGGCGGTCTTATCGCTAAAAGCGATCTTTTCAAGACAACCTTTGGATGGATTTAAAGGAGGAGAAACAGTACTGTAGGTAGTCTGTCGCAAAATTAACAGCTACATTTAAAAATACAAATACTTTTATATAAATACATATAAAATAACTAGCTGTGGCTCGGCATGCGTTGCAATACAATTTTCTACCTTTCTACCTACCCTATCTTTTAAGTTGGATCAAACTACACACGGTGTGCAAATTTAATTTTAATCGGTTAAGTAATTTAGGAGTCCATCGCGGACAAACAACGTGACACGTGATTTATATACTTACATATATTAAGATAATCATCAAGAGCAAAGAAGTATTTATATTTTGTAAAAAAAAGAAAAAATAAGTATTTTTGTATATATTGCAAAGCGAGACGTAAATACACGCGTAAGTCAACACTATCGATTCGGCACACAAAAAGGTAGCCCAGTAGAAATCAAGGAAAAGGCTCCGCTTAAAACGCTGCAAAACACACACTACTATACACCTAGATTTCCACGAATTGAATAATATAGGTCACAAGAGAAATACAGATTCAATCGTGATTGGTGTAATTGGAGCTATTGATTTGTTTGCAGGCCAAGTCACGGTGCCTAGTAGTAAATCGCTGGCGAAGTAGAATGTGGTGCATAAAATCCTTACTAATATTATAAAAGAAAGTTTGTTTTTTACGTCTTCACGCCTTAATGCCTGATCCGATTTTGATGAATTTTGGTACCTACAGAGATAGTTGAGACCCTGGACACAGGCAATGGTGGTGTGCAAAATTTTTTTGTGGGATTTAGGGGAGAAACAGAGAAGAAAAGGGAAGACTTAGTTTTGCTATTACAATAAATAAGGCGCAAGGGCAAAATACTACAGGTAACAGATACCTGCAAATCGGGAAAGGGGAACTGTGTTCCCCCGAATTTTACGCGAGCGAAGCCGCGGGCAAAAGCTAGTTGTTAATAATTAATTAGATATGAGTGATTTCTAGAAGATCTTCATCAGTCTTTACCATATTCCCAATCTCCGAACATTTCATTACAGTAACATGTTATGTTTACGCTTTTAACTACAGCTTCACTCATGATAAGGTCATAAATTATCCGAGGGGAGCCTAACCCAGTTCACGGAATACCCGTATGTCAAATTTCATCGTAACCTGCCCTGTCATTAATTCTTGAAGGCGTAACAAACTCACTTATATCATCACTAGCTGCCACCCGCGAATTCGTCCGCGTGGCATACATACTTTGGGCTAACGCTAACTTTAACCCGAGTGATGATCGAAAGAAATATATCATTCTCTCCCCTTTCTTCCCGTTTTCTCATATTTTTTAGCCTATGTCCGTCTCCAGGGTCCAACTATGTCTCTTCCACAAATCATCAAAATCGGTTTGGCGTTTAGGCCTGAAGACATAACAAACAAACAAACAAAATAAACTCACTTTCGCTTATATTATAGTAAGGATTCTCCTCTCCTTAACCTAATTTATCTAGGATTGACGCAAAATTACTTCTTTCAAACGTCTCATCTTCCACTTTCGATCCATATTACTTTTCACACAGTCCATTAAAAGTTTCTTTGATCCAAGATCAAGATGCAAGGGGGCAAAGAAGAATTTATACTTTTTAAAAGGGTGCGAATTTAAGAACTTCAGCAAGCATATCGTTTGGATCCATTATCTTTAAACCTAATGACGTGATAATGTATTCAAGTCATCAAGATAATGTCACAATCCTATTGTCATTCCGCCATATTGTTATTTTAGCTGCTCTGTAACTAGTTAATTGCAGTTTATCGTTAGCTAATTGTGTATAGAATTTGCTGAGTCATCCATTGTAGTGCATCGACTAACATATTATGATCAAAGTCAAGGGTAAATCTCTCCGGGGTTGCGGGTTGTTCGAAAGAGGTACCGCGGCCCCGGAACAAGGGCAGTAGAAGGAACACTGGTGGGTTTTAGTCAGTACAAGTCTGACATCGCCGCTCCGCCCAGAGCGGGGGATGATTTCCCACCCCAAAAAAAAGGGTTAATCTCTTATTGAATACCTATATAAAATTCTCGTGTCACAATTTTCGTTCCGGTACTCCTCCGAAACGGCTGGACCGATTTAAACGAAATTTTGTGTACATATCGGGTAGGTTTGAGAATCGGCCAACATCTATTTTTCATACCCCTAAGTCAACAGCGGGTGAAACCGCTGGGCACAGCTACTTTTTATTTTATAAATAAAATCAGCCTTATAATCCCCGAAGATTTAATAGTACACCTAAATTTCGTAAGTTATGATTAAGTCCCATGTAGGTAATAGGGGTAAGTAATGCCATGAATCGGGCACAAATCCAGACACAGGGATTCCTGATAGAAGAACTTAACAACACTTTGCCCGACCCGAAACCAGTACCTCAAGTACAGCAGTCGCTTTTGTCGTACAAGCGATGAACGAAGAGAAGACGGTCGAATACCTAGTGCCCGACTAACATGGCAACCTGTGGCTCATTTGTACTACAGCTTGTAGAATGTATTTACGAACGGGAAAAAAATTTGTGTTCACCAAAAATACTGATCGTGCACCAAATATTCTTTCCTGAATGCTAAAAAAATGCGTAGGTTAGGTTAGGTTAAAACTGCGACCCCCTACGGTAACTCAGTAACGACTTGCATTAATAGAAAATGGATAAAGATATAACACTTTTTTATTGTAGTGCTGTCTTTTTCCTGATGCTCGTTGACATATTTTAATTAACATATTTTGGTGCACATTCAGTATATTTGGTGCAACACAGGCAAAATTAGGTAAACGAAATGGGTATAAATTGAAGTACTTTTAAATACCATCCTTTACGCTACTAACAGATATACAGTATGCATAATTATTGTTTATTCCAGTCTAACCGGAAGCAGCTAAATACTAGTATTTTACATGGAGCTGCCTATCTGACCACCACAACCCAGTTAGTACTGGCAGTAAGAATGGTTGAATATCTGTAACGATTTTCAAAGATCGTCAAATAAGAGTCGGTACCAACAGCTTAACCCATCCTCAGACCAACCTTGTCATGAGCGGCTTAACCGAAAGATCGACTCAAGCGGCTACTATTATAACGCCTCGAGCTCCTGCAGATACCTAGGAAGATATTATGATCACATAATAATGGTGTATCATTCTGAGTTTAATGCATTAGCCAGTAATATCATCATTTGCACGTACATCGTTACCTGCTAACAAAGCATGACCGTCATTATTTCGAGCTTATATTCCGATATGGAGATCCGGAGAAAGCTTCAAGTCATTCGCTTCCTTGAATAACCTCATTGGTGTGCCTTTTATCCACAAAGGGTTGGTTTCTTTCTATGTCCCATGTACTGAAACTAGAAATATCTATCTATCTAAATAGGTGGATAACTCTAGCGAATCGTTACCAAACGAAAAGGCCAGACTAAAAACTTTGGGGTCTAACTCCGACCATTTTATTTTTTGCTGCAACCGTGCCGTACTCGCTAACTACGGAACATGGGTCATTCAGAGGCTGTCAGTTACGTCAATACCATTCTTGATGATCCATTTTTACCACCAACGTGAGCTAGGGTTGCTTCGAGAGTAATCGTTGCCAAAAAAGTCTTGTGTAATTTCCTTAAGTTATACTTTCAAAAAGTGCTGAGCAACAGCCTTGTTAAAACAAAAACTTACTGCGGAGAATTATTTCCAAAATTATTGGTCGGAAAGAAAAAAAAACTATAAAAAGCTATGGAATGCCTTTGCCCATATAGAGGACCGAAGAGACTAAGATAAAAAAAAAAACTGCTACTACAAATGGATGGTAAAACAACACATCTGTTTTCACGTTCAAATACTTTCAAAAGAATCTTATCATGCGCGTGCGTCTCCACGTCTTGTTTACAAACACACGCTTGGCACAATTGCCATCTTATTTTAGTGCCGGTAAAACGAAGAGATGGCCATAACTCAGATAATTACAGTCAATTGTGTAATTAATTTGTGGGACACTTAGAAACTTTAAGTTGAAGTTAATCGAAACATTATTTTGTTGATGGGTAAGCAGAATTGGTAGACGCATTAATATTGGCTGGAGATCGCATAACTGTCGTGGTATTGGCCCCTGAGGTGTATGGTGGATGCATTTCGTTGCATGCAGTGCGCATGCGCTTAGAAAGTTGATATTAGCCTACTGCAGCATTTTAGGAAAAAAACTCTTCTTATAGATAAAATTAAAAGTGTTCAGTGTGAGATTCAATCTTATGTAACTACTGTGGCTGCGTATTGGAGATTTCGGACTGCAGCAGCAGAACCAAACGCTGAAGCGGCCATTTTATACCCCTTGGTTTTGGTACCTTCATTACTGTCTAAGACCACTCAGGAAATTTTTGGCAGTTTGCATTGGTAACAAAGGTACATAATAATATACAGCAGCGTGTGGCTTATTCAAACACACATTTACGGTTGAGAGGATTTGATAAAAAATAAACTAAAATGTAAAACAAGCTATTAACAGACCTAGTATTCAGTGTGAACGGTTGTTGCTCGGCTATCTTATGTCATTGAACCCAGCTAATTAATTTGGTCCGTAATGAATTAATGAAATAATTTATGTACAACTTTTTTAAATACGATTCCTTTTACAAATCATTCCAATGTTGAAAATGCGAATTATTTCGTAATGCACTCAAGGAGCAAGCACTAATTTGTGTGATGCTAACTCCTTGGCCACGACCTACCTAGCCAAGCGGTTTGCGTCTTTGACAGCCAAAACCAAAAAAGAACCTGTATAAAGTATTAGACTCAACCGCGACTTTTAGAGCGACGGGCAGGAAAAGCGCGACAAGGAACGCTTGAAGATAAACTCATCGCCCGCGATCGTAAACGGACCTTAGTAAGGCTAAGGTTATCACGGGACATGTATCGTCCGGGAGGTTGGGTTGTGACCTCACATCGCATTGACTTTTTATTATAGAAGCTTGTAATCTTGTAAGAAATCCGGTCAATCGGGAGCCATCACGTGGTGAGATTCGTCTAAGAGCGGGTTCACATCAGGTCGGATTGAGTTTTACCGTAACGAAAACGGTGTCGAATGCATATTAGCATATAATATTTATGTATTTCAATGGCTCTGATCACATTAAAGAGATAAGAAAATACTGTCGGCGTAGACACCTTTCAGCGTACGTTCAGCAAGGATTTCTGTCGGGTTGGACATAATATTGTCATACTGCTTTGTATAGGTTGGTTCGAGAGCTTCTAGTGATTGTCGGCCAACGGCAAAACTGTCGGTCCGACCCAATGTGAACCTAGCCTAAGACTACACTTACGGTCAGTTTGATATATCGCGTTAATTTAAAAGCTGTAGAATGGATGGCCTTATTGACAATAACATGTCGCCTTCAATCGATATTTTTTAATTAAGAAAACAGTTGTTTCTAAAAGCGTCTTTCCACTTTTCATTATTGCTATAAAGACACGGTTGTTTATTGATTATTTGTAAACATTAGCCCTTGAAAAAATTAATTCATGGAGTAGACCCCATAAATTCTATTTTTTCGAACAACGTCTGGCTTACAGAAACAGTATATTTCATTTATCAAATGTACTAGTTGCCGCTGCAAACGGCTTCACCCGCGTGAAATCTAAAAAAAAAGTATCCAATGTGAAAGAGTCACAGTATCTTTCCAACTATCCTCACAAACATTCATTCACATTTATATTTAAGTAGGATTCATCAAACATAAGTGAAAGAAGTAATAAATTAATTAGTTAATCCGAAATCAAATACAAATAGATTCTGTAATATTAGTTGCGCCCTTTAATTTAATAACTTATTTACAAAACTCCTAGTCATCAGTTGCTTTTTGCTGACCGTACTTAGATGAATTTAATCGCGGCCGGCACGTGTCATGCATGCGACATTCATGGCAAGTATAGGCGACCTGCATAGTGGGGGCAAGCCTTTATATTACGCGTTTAATTGTGCATTAATTAGTAGTTATGTTATGTTATAGTATAAAGTTAACAGATCAACTCTTATAATCAATTGCCAAGTTACCTACGTCAGTGTCCCAAAGTTTCGGAGAAAATAGCGCCATTTTTTGATATTATTTTTTATACATAAAATTCCAACCCACTGAAAGTGAATTTAATTTCTTAGTGTGTGTTTTTTAATTTGTTTTTTTTTATTTGTGATTATTTTCACATTGTCTGCACAAGAAATATAAGTACTTAATAGTTACTGTTTATAAATAGTATTTAATTACAAAGCCAGTTCATTAAATTATTGTCTTGATAACGATTTATATTTAAGATTGTCACACTACACACATACAGCGATAGCAGAACTTAGTTAATTGATTTTATCACACTTAACTACAATTTATTGATTGTTCATTAATTATTGTACTGATAAGCTATTCTGTAATTTCACCCGATACACAAATATTAATAAAGGACATATAAGCACAGACATAGTTTAAATGACTTCTTAATTATTTTTAATGTAACACTAAATTCACTAGAAAGTTGTTTAAATATATCTCATTAACAATATACACTACACAATTACACAGACAAACACTCAAAAGCTACTAAGCGAAAGATCTAGAATATTATAATATCTCTATGATCTTGGAGTCGACCCGCAACGCAACTGCAAACACGACCGTGTCGTACAGATTGTCGCGATATACTGACATATTTCGATACACCCACTGTTGTAACAGGAGTGAAAATTCCCAACTACCGTCTATCTAGAACTAGGTCACTCTTCATTTAAAAGCGTATCATCGATCGAGATTCCATGAATGGAGATTGGATTATTTCCTGAAATATGTAGGAAGAGAGCTTTTGTATGAAATACTCGAAACCCCCAGGCTGCTGCATTGCGCTGCGTTAGCCAATCGAACAGCTTTAAATTGACTTATTTAACCAATCAAATCATTCGGTCGGACAATGGAAGGCATTAACTAATGGCCGTTTCAAGTCAATATTTGTATACAAAACGAAAAATGGTGTGTACGGAACGTACACGCTATTAGCTTAAAAAATCCATAGGTTCCATAGAGGAAATCCATTAACAGTATTGCAACATTTGGAATATAATTTAAATATCTGAAAAAACGTGGTCAAGTAAAAACTGGGAAGACTGGTAGACGATATAATGCTAGGACAAAAAGAAAAGACTTAAAGTCCAATCATCAAATATTAATTTATTCATTTTGACTAGCGAAACTATTGTCACGTTATGAAAAGGATGAAAGGACAATCCATAACCTCATTTTACAACACATTAAAAAAGATGACGTAAAATCCCCGAGCATAATACTCTAGAATTTTCCTTCGCGTGTAAAAGCGAAGCGCTTTTTTATTAACAATTTCCTTTGCCGGGAAACTGAACTAAAAGCCAGAGCTTTGCTCTTGTTAGTCTATGGCATACCATGAGATTTAATAAAAGGCCTTGTTTTTATAACATTTTAAGAGAAGCGAGTAGAATACGGACAAATTGTCCGATGAGAGTCAGGCCGAAGCGGCAGGACACGAAGGAGATGAATGATCAGTCAGAACTGGAAGGAGGACGCGCCCAGGAGTGGAAGAGAGCAGCCAAAAGAAATAAAAAAGTAGAATACTACTTACCTATCTGCAGTTTCTTATCTTTGCTAGTTTCTGCATCCGGTATTACGAAACCAAAATTAGCATAACGTTGTTAATGTATAAAAAACGCCTAACATTGCATGTTAGCATTATCTGAACCAGCCTGTCACGCTTCACTTTTAAGACAGTGGTCTTCTGCCTGTAGGGAGTTTGGGCCATAACCCCAGCCCAGTGCGGGTTGGCAGAAAAAAATGATATCGTGAAAAAAGATTCCCATAAGTCAATCTGGCAGTGTTTTATTAGGAACATCATCTGTTTACGATATTTTCCAACTATATTTGGTCAGCTTCGAGTCTATACGGATGCAGTTGAATACCAGTATTTACATCGACTGCCTGTCTGATCATCACAACGCAGTACTGGGTAATACGATATTCCTTGGTAAGACTAGCTGTCAGACTTTGGGGCCACTGACTATCTGTAACGACTGTCAAAGACTTTAAAATGACGGCCGCGACTAACGGCATAGCATGATTTCCGAAAAACAAGCAAGGCGTAATCTAAACATCGATCTAAGCGTTTGTTATTATTAACCACGAGCTTCTCCTTGGTGTTCTAATACAAACAGCAAAGAATAATGGGCGGTGTTTCTTAAGGAAGTATCTTAGGACCAACTCTAATTGAACTACCACCCAAAGTGATTTCTCAATGAGCTATAACTACTACAAAGCTAAGAAAGCGTACAAAATAACACTTATTGTAATGCAGCTAATTACATAAGCTTCCGTCCATTGAGTTTTACGAGCGACCGTTTAGAATGGTTAGCTCCTAATAAGGAACATTATTTGAAAACAGTCCATGAATCATTTTCTTATTGTTCGAGAATTGAATAAAAGAAAGTTTATGATTTGTTTTGGTTCAACATATTACCTGTTTAAAAGAAACAGTGTTTATAGAAAACGTAGGTCAGTTCAGCATTTTTGGTCCCAGTCACCATTGTTGGTAAGCTTTTATTTTGACTAGATCTGAGTGCATATAAATGCAACCATTCACCTATTGACACATAATGCACACTCCATCGAAAACAGTGTCTATAGCACGGCCAACGAGAAGCGATACCAAATGTAAACAAAACCCATGCTAAAACCCCATCTAAAATGGCCGCCCGAATGTTGGCGAACCCGTCTTAACGTCGTCATGTTTTTGCCGGGAGAACGAGACATTACGACAAAGGCACAAGATGGAAAGAGCTAAATATTAGATTGTCAACGCCACAGTTGTTCTTTAGG
Source organism: Ochropleura leucogaster (assembly GCA_958449745.1). Taxonomy (NCBI): domain Eukaryota; kingdom Metazoa; phylum Arthropoda; class Insecta; order Lepidoptera; family Noctuidae; genus Ochropleura; species Ochropleura leucogaster. The sequence continues at coordinate 16,980,759 of OY288212.1, forward strand.
TTAATGACCTTTCGTATAGCTTCTCGTTGGCCGTACTATAGAAATATAAAATGCGATAGAACCTTTTGGTCGAAACAAAGTTTAACACTAAGGAATGATTTAAAATAAAATAAGTTGTATAAATGACAGCCACACAGCCAGCCTACAGCTTAACGTACTTTCCCTAGCACGGTCCCGATATTTCAATTAATCCATTTATAGGCACTTCTGAATATTCAAAGACAAAATCAAGTAAACTTTTTGTGCGTTTGAATTCCGAAATCTCCATGGAGAAAAACTGGAAAGGCACCTCATTGACTGCGGTAGCTGTCACCAAGATTTATTTATATGTTAGCTTTTGCTCGCGGCTTCACTCACGTTTAATTTGGGGTAACACAGTTCCCCTTTTGCTGATTTACAGGTACCCGCTACCTGTAGTCTTGCGCCTTATTTATTGTAATAGCAATGCTAAGTTTTCTTCCCTTTTTCCCTCATTTCTCACAACTATCTCTGTACCAAAATTCATAAAAATCGGTTTAGCCATGTAGGCGTGAAGACGTAACAAACTTACTTTCGCTTTTATAATTTTAGTAAGGATTTGGAAAAACTACGATAAATTGTTTGTAACAATCACTACTTACTTACTATCTTCTTTTATTAAATTAACGCTGAACAGGAAACATGTAGAATTGTAGTATGTAGTTCCTCATGATGGAGTTCAATCCATGTCAAGTGCTTAGAAGTAAACAACGATGGCTGTGACAACCAGACGAAGTAATGAAGATTTCTTTTATGTATCAAATAAATAGTGTACCTATACGAAGAAAAATGTCAGAACATAGTTTTTCAAAAGCTGTTGTAGATACAACTGATACAGTCAGATTCTCAAATCACACCCTACAAAACCAAGATCTCTTCTTGTTATTTTACGGTGAAAGATAATATTATTAGTTATCAAACAAAATGTATAATGATTCACCTAATTTCATAACAATGAGTTGCTCTTTAGATAAGATAGGCCTTATTTCAGCTTGAACAGTAGTAGCAGTCTTCAGCAAATTCTTGAAGACGAAAATTCAACATCATGATGTCGAGTCAATCCTTAAGCACCAGTTTTTTCAGGGAGCAGTTGTCTATTTGACCTCCACAACCCAGTTAGTGTTACACCTTAGTAAGACTGGTTGTCAGATGTTTAACAAATTATATTCCTTACTAGCTTCCGCCCGCGACTTCGTCCGCGTGGCATATTACTTTGGGCTGACGCTAATTATAACCCGCCCCTTTTCTCACTTTGAAAATAGCCTATGTCCGTCTCCAGGGCCCCAACTATCTCTTTACCAAAATTCATCAAAATCGGTTATGCCATTTAGGCGTGAAGACGTAACAAACAAACTCACTTTCGCATAATGTGTAATTGAATGTTCCGTACGGGAACTTCCAATACCGTCACCGGTGGAATTGCCAATTACATGACAAAGATTGAATACTTGGATTTTATTGTGAGAGACTTCCTTACGTTGAGTCATCGTGTGCGTTGCTCCCATATTATATTTTGCATTAATGTTTTGAAATATTTCGTAAAGAAGAAATTTTCTATTTATTCTTGACATGTATTTTATCGTGGCTTCACTTGCTTGAGCTTTATCAGAATTTCAGTGCGGTGACATGCCTGCCATATTACAGCACCATGCTGAGATATATCCTTTTGACCTCGTGCGGGACTAATTTAATTTACCGTCTTTTTGTATTGTTCTTTTAGTTTATGGTGTTATTTTTTTATTGTCTTGTCCTGAGCAAGTCTAATAAACAGTTTTTCTGTCTTTCTTTCGTTTGTTAATAATTCTCTTATTATAATAATTTGGCTTGTTTGCTTTTTCTGAAAGATTTGACATCATGAAGTAGTATTGTTTTCTATTTATCATCATCATTTTTTTCATATTTTTGTAGTGTTGTATGAAGATAAAGCGTTCAATATATGCCGCTATCGACCAAACATTGCAACTTCAGGAATTCTGTTGCAATATGTAGAAGCCTTGTGGTTAGTAATTGGAACAACTGTGGCAAAGATAGGTCTATAGAACCATGGGTTTGAAGAAGAACATTTGCATTTAAAACTCGACTTTCAGTCTTAAACTATCCACTGGTTTATTTGTAATTCAATTCTTTACGATAATGCCATTATTTCCTCCTAATGTGTCATAAATTTCTTTGTATTACCCAACATTACTTAAACTATCGTCTGAATGGACTGGCAATTCATCTACCGTGCCAAATTATGCTTAGAGCAGTGAAAGCGGATTGATTAATTTGAATATACATATATTTAGTTGCACGTGTAGTCATGCCAATGTGATATCATTAGTAGTTATTATCTTCAGTGCAAATAGGTATGTATCAGATATCTATTTTCCTCGACTTAATGGAATAAGGACAGTATTGTGCAATAACCGCACTCTTTATTTCTTCATTTTGTGATCTGGTGTTAATCTCTCTCTAACTATCTCTTATCTAGGTAAAACCATTGTGGGGAAAGAGATAGATGGTGGCGGTTCAATTTAGCAGATGTAGTCAGCAACTTCTGCAAGCATAGTGGTTTTGTCCACATCTTCACCTCGGGTAGAAGCTACTAACAGGCATTTTGGGGGTGTGCCCTAGTCTTTTTTTTTAATACAATTGATGTTAAAGGCTTCATCCTGCCCGACCCAAGTTCTTCTAAAGATATGGTGTGACTAACACAAGAAAGGGACAGTAACTCTCTCACAGTTGTAATGAATGTCATAATAATATACTTGTATCGGGATGTAAGCCCACGCTACGATTTAATTTCCGCGCACACTCGGCTAAGAATAGAACAGCCTGTCAATTTCCGTTGGAGCCATAACTCATTTTATGATGCAACTGCAGGTATCAAGGCTATAATGAGTGAACTATGTAAGGACATTGATAGTCATTTTAAAGTTATGGAACTCAATCGACGGTTAAAAGGAATTTGAATGTCTTATATTAGAAAGATCTCTCAGGCTTGGGCATCCCTAACTTTGGGCGTAATTCAAGCAAATCAGACTAGTCTTTTCTTAACCAAGTAAAGTTTGGCTGGGTACCAGAATTCTACAATGAGCGTGTACTTATCTGACCATTACAGTCCAGTTGCTGAATTATTAGATACTCTTTGGTAAGACTGGTTGTAAGGCTATCGTGCTTTTTACCCAACTGGTGGATAGTAATGTGTTTTTCTCCACATTTAAAGAGGTGAAACTTTATGACATTGAATATTGCACTACTGAAATTTCTGATGTTTCTTTAATGTGGCAAAGACTTGCTAATTTCTCCTTCGTTCGTTATTGCAGCTCACACTGCCTATTTTAAAATGACCAAGCCAGTATGATGACGATGATTTAATAGATCGCGATTAGATAATTCGCTTATTTTGTTTTGGTACGGAAGACCATTTCAAGGTCATACATAATTATATCGGACAATGGAGCGGTACATAGTCGTGAGAAATGAAATACGTGTTCTAAAGTCTCTACTGCATGAACCGTAATATCAAAACACCGACTTCCATAAAAAACTTAAAAGACAGAAAATATTACTTCTAGAAGTCGGGGACTTTTGTTTGAGTTTAGGTTTTTTGCCAACAAATTCCGGAAGTCAATTTATTTTCCGTCTTTTTTGGCCAATCTGTTTGTTAGAGGTTTACCTAATAGTACACATGTTTTAGTCCCGTATAATAGGGGACGCGCCTATTACCATCACCCTGTATTATAGGGGTCGATGCCTCGATGGCTACCAACCGGACTCAGATCTTTGCTTTACCGGGAAATATCAAGATTGAAACCTGAGTAATTTTCGCCGGAGACTGTAAATTAATTACAAATTCTTTGAGAAATGGGGCATCGAGCCAACAAGCGAAGTTGAAGCGGAGGCTAACTTAAGTTACCGGCGAGTGGCGAGGCGGCCAACTGATTAATTAATCAATCGTTTGATGTACCTTCTAATTGTTTATTTATCTTGTAATAACACCGCCGTACCGTAGCATGCACTTTTGGTATGTGTAAGTTATTGTCTTCACTAACGGTGGCCTGAAATAGCTCCTTTAGAATAATCCTTTATACTATTATAAAAGCGAAAGTGAGTTTGTTTGTTACGTTTTCACGCCTAAATGGCCAAACCGATTTGGATGAATTTTGGTACAGAGTTAGTTGGGATCCTAGAGATGGACATAGGCTAAAAAAAGGGGGAGAAAGAGGGAAGAAAAGGGGAGAAAAAGTTTTTTTTTCTATCATCACGCGGGTTAAAGTTAGCGTTAGCCGAAAGTAACTGCGGAAGCTAATCTATACTAATATTATAAAGCTGAAGAGTTTGTTTGTTTGTTTGAACGCGCTAATCTCAGGGACTACTGGTTGGAATTGGAAAATTCTTTTAGTGTTGGATAGTCCATTTCTTGAGGAAGGCTATAGGCTATATAACATCACGCTACGACCAACAGGTGCTGAGCAGCGTGAGTGAAACCGCGGGAAACAGCTAGTTTAATATAATAATGGTCACATACACACTTTTTTTTAGAAACCTTTATAGGATCCACTTTGTTGTCCGTCCGTCTGGCTGTCAAGACCCATTATCTTGATAACACGTGTAGGTATCGAGTTGAATACTCTCAATACTCAAGTCTAGGGTCCCTTGGAGCTAAGAAAAACCACCCTCAATGTCTACGCAGTCAAAAGATATGGCCGTTTATGTCGCAAGTTTGCAAGGAACCCTTGGTGCGAGAGCTCGACCCGCACTTGGCCTCGCACTTTACGTATTATAATGTAATTCATATTATTCTACAGAAGCGGCCATTTTCGGCCCCCAGCTCTCAAACTGATAAAAGAGAACAATTGAGGTAACCAGGCACCTAAAATAAAAAAAAAAAACATTTAAAAACGGTGTAGAAAAACATTTTGAGAAAACTAGCAAATAGTACCAAACAATCAAAGAACCAATAGGATTTTGTGTGGTGGATTATTCTGAACCCCTTCTAACCAACTCGACCTTTCCAGTAGAGGAAATTTTATAGTAGGACGGTTATACCAAAGTTTCCTTACCTACTCCATGAGCCTAATCGGATTCCCTGCACGCATCTGTTGATCAGCGACCGTACGGTCGTTGGTTTTGGCATATCCCGGATCTGAATAAGTCGCGAGTTAATACTTAGGTTTCTTTTCGGTTATCTAGTTCCATCCTTCTGGACAAGATTGAGGTCAAGACTAGCCCCATTAAATCCAATCAATATTATATATGCGAAAGATTTTGAAGCGGTCTAGCATTTTAGATGTTTGTGACTCTTTTACGCAAAAACCTCTTTGGATAAAGTTTGGCACATATGTATTTTATGATGTGGTTTAACACATGGGAAACTTTTTATCCCGGTATGATACCATGTGGAAATTATCGAACTTCGTGCCCGCGAAACAGTGGGCAAAAGCTATAAAGAAAAAAAAAAAGTTTCAGAATAATATTAACTACTAACACGGAAGTGACACTATCTGTCTGCCCCTGCTAAACTACCTAATCGATTTTGATGGATTTTGGCAGTGAGTAGCTTGGCAACCGGAGCAGGACATTCGAGTACTTCGGAGATTAAAACTGTATGATATTGGATGGCAAACAAGGTGAAGGCCCCGATTTTGGTGAGTTGTTATCGGCAACTGTACACCAGTCATCACTGAAGTCTGCTTTCAAGCATAGATGGATGTTATTTAAAAGCCAACATAACGCTTGTAAATAGTTAAGGTTACGGCAGAGGTGTGACTATAGTACACCTACATTACGCCAGTTAAGTCTCATGTAATAGGGCGAACCTAATTGCGATTACAAGCCCGGATACAAGTTGCGGGTTGTTCAAAAGAGATACCGCGGCCCCGGAACATAAAGGGCAATAGAAGGAACATGGGTGGGTTTTAGGTAGTACAAGTTTGAAACCCCCTTCACTCCGCCCATCATCATCATCTGCTTAGCCTTTTCCCAACTATGTTGGGGTCGGCTTCCAGTCTAACCTGCTGAATATCAGTATTTTACATGGGGCGACCGCCTGTCTGACCTCCGCAACCCAGTTACTACTGGGTAATACGATACGCCCCTTGGTAAGACTGGTTGTCAGATTTTCGGAACACTGACTACCTGTGACGACTGTCACAGATCTACAAATGACTTCCGGGCCCAACGGCTTAATGTGCTTTTCGAGCCCCAAGGCACGGAGGAAACTCGATATGTAACGGGTGGTCATATCGAGTTTCCAAAGAGGGAAATTATTTAATGATTTTCCATCCGCAAAAAAAACCCGGATACTCGCTCAAGATACCGAGAACTTCATAATGGAAAAACTTATATATACAAGTGTGGCATTGATTTAAGATGACTCGCAGTTTAGATCAACTTCAACCAGAAGTAAAAGTTGTAATAAAAAGTAAAAACTGCAGTGAGACAGGTTGCCAAATGTCAGCAAGCAGCCGCGAGCCGCATAACCGTTGTCCGTTTAGAACTACCAAATGAATTGACCACAATCTTAATTTAAATTAAGTAGGTATCTAGGAAAATTAAAAAGAAAGTAAACGATTAATAATTACTACTAGTTATAACATAATAGATGTCAGCAAAGCAGAGGGGCTTGCACTGCCTCCCGGAGTTGCGGGTTGTTCGAAAGATCTTTTTTCGCGGCCCCGAAAAATAAAGGGCAAAAGAAGGAACATGGGTGGGTTTTAGTCCGTCAAAGTCTGGCACTCCCCTTCGCTCCGCCCAGAGCGGGGGAAGAGTTTTGATGATTTCCCATTCAAAAAATATATAATTTAACATAATAACCGCTTTCTTGAAGTACGCAAAAGAAATTGCGATTTTCTATAGGGAACTGACTCGATCAGTTGATCACCATTTAGTAGGTTTGGTAAAACCAGGAAAAAGTTATGCAGTTCCAAAGTCATAGAACAATAGTTGTCCAGTTCCATGGTCTTGCGTTTGTTATGTTACAAAAAAAAAAGATTGAAGTTGAAGCGAGCTAGAGATTAGCTCTAAAAGAAGCACCGCAACAGATGGTGCTACAGAATTATTTGTAGCAATGTCTGGAATGGCCTCCAGAGGATAAACGTTACAGTTGACAAGGTCAATCTTTTATGCTATCTGTTGCTGAAGACCTGGCACATCTTCGGTCGACGTGGCGATCCTTGGTAGAAGCCTATGTCCAATTCTGGAGATCTTTCGGCTGATAAATCAAGTACGGTGGCCTCCATCGCAATAGGAGTCTTTGTATTTAAAATCAAATAAAAAGGCTAAAAATCAGCCACTTCTTGAACTTCTGTTCTCCGTTACTTAGTATCTATTTATTATTGCTAGGAAAAACTGGTGGAACAAATACCCCAGCTATCGATACACTTTCCTTCATTTGTTACAATTCCTAATATCCACCTATACTCTACATCTATACTATATACCTACTATACTATAATATTATAAAGCTGAAGAGTTTGTTTGTTTGTTTGTTTGAACGCGCTAATCTCAGGGACTACTGGTTGGAATTGGAAAATTCTTTTAGTGTTGGATAGTCCATTTCTTGAGGAAGGCTATAGGTTATATAACATCACGCTACGACCAACAGGTGTTGAGCAGCGTGGGTGAAACCGCGGAGAACAGCTAGTAAGTATTAAAATATTTTCCCTTTCCAAACTTGTCGTATAAATAGTGCCAATGTAAGCTCTGGAGAGCTGACATCGTGAGAACTAAAGCAATCTACCTGACGTCACGGCATGAAGGTCATTAATTCACTATCCAAGGTCATCATCGGACGCCATCTTTAATGAATTTGATCGTCACGTTTTTGGCATAATTTGTATAAAAATTGCAGCGTTATAAAATAATTTTATAATAAACGCAGTTAGGTGTTGTTTTGTGAAGATTTTTTTTTTGTTTTTAAAAGCAGTGTTAATAAATGAATGGGTAGAATGTTTTTTTTTCTGTGCCTGACTTATTTTAACTGTTATCATGTTACCATTCGTGTATTAAATTATTTAAAAAACGCTCTTATTCCCGTTAACTAATTGATATTCTTGATTGACGCTACTCATAAGGAAAGTAGGTAGGTAGCAAAAAGTGACTAAATTAAATATTAATACCCTGGTATTACCAGTAAAGTTCTACTTTAACACATAATCTACCTACTTGTGTATTGTCGAGTGACAATTATGTCAATTTATCAGTTTCATCATGTAGTGAAATATTTACGTAACAATACCTATACCCGCCTACCTACCTATGTTATGTTATAAAATGCTAACAAAACTTGTATTTACACAGTTTTTAACGACCTGCAACGCCAAGTTATAGGTATTCATAAATTCACTGCACTTTCAGAGGTGAAACATGCACTTAATGCCAATTCGTACGCTTGAATAACATTTCGGGAATAACAACTTGTTTTGTTACAAAATTCACTTCGGAAACAATTTGCAAGTTCCTCTATCATAAAATTATCATTATACGCTCACTGTGCACACAATAACAATAATCATGTCCGTCTGTGTACACGAAACCTAAGATTCTGAACAACATAGATACAAATTAGGTCGTGTGCACAACGACCGCGGTTACTTGGCGGCACGTGATCATAAACTACAATAAAAAGTACTTTAATGTCGATGGAATTAAAAATAATGAAGCCGATCGGATATTCCGTCTAATAATAGCTGTACCTATTTCATTTATGTATATTTATTTTGTCTAGTGTACTGTACAAATGCTTTATCACTATCACATTACCACATATAACACCGATTGTACAGATACCTACACACAACTAAAAAATAACTCGTGTTATTGAATAATGCCAGTTGTATGGGGAAGTACCCATACATGTATGGATGATTGTATGAGTGACGCCCACCACTAATAAGCAAGCTATATTAACAAGTATTACACGTAAACACTGCTAATGTAAAAATAGAGAGTAGGGATGGTAAATATTTCCGATTGTGATGCATGCAGATGTAAAATATACGAACCGAATGTAGGCATCACTCAATGTTCGCATTCTACCTACATAGCATACATAAATGAAAAGGAAAGTGAGAAAAAATATGTTATTCGTATTGTAAAGGGTTATCGTGCCGATAAACAGATATAAAACACACACTTTCGATGTTGAAGAACAATACTTTCTATGAGACTCCGCGTTCCATTTTTAGTCCGTGGATGTTCGTTGCTATGCGAAATGTGAAGGCAATCTTCTCGACAACGAAACACGACATTATGAATGGAACTGGGTACTGCTTCTGCTATTAAACACATAAACCATTGGCCCAGCAACGACGCGATTTTTGCTGCATAATTTTCAAGGGCATCTGTAGCCAACACAGTCCGACGCGTATGGACAACCGAAGGGGATTCCTATCGATTCATGAATGAAACAAACAACATGCACATATGGAAAACTACGCATCATTAACTTTAAATTAATGAAATTAACACAGAAATAAAAGAAAATACTTACAAACTCGTCAGCCGCGATACGTGTATAATCACATACATGACGTCATTTGACGCAACACAAACCCGAAAAATCGAGTAAAATATATAGTAACTGCTTCGAAAACAACACCAACATGAAATATGCACGATACTTTATTAAATACAATAAGATAGTTATGTCATTTAGAGCGATTTAGGACATTTTACAATATTTATTTGTTGTCACCGACTCAGAGTTTTGACAAGATGGTCGCGCACCGACTGTTTTGCTTTGGTTGTCAGCTGATACGAAAGACTGTTCTCCTGCGAACGAAATCGCGATTTGCATGCTCTCACTCTACCGCATGACATTTGCGCTGCCGTGCGAAAGAGACAAACAACATGACTCTCTTATTTGAACAAGACTTCATATACAACAAACGTCATTTTCTTGTTGCATTTATTATTGCAAAGGAAAAGTCGCAATTAAAACTATTTCTTTCATGTGATGAATTGAAAAGCGGTACGATATCGGTAAAAAGATGTTTCTATTTCACAAGAACACGTAATCATGCATCATTTAGTTATATTTGGGCGTGACATATTTTGTTGTTTTCCATGTCAGTAGCGCCATCTAGTTATAAATAATGCATTAGTTATCTTTGGAGTGCGGGCAAGGTCATGGTTGCAAATTGTGTTCAAGCCGTTAATTTCATAATTAAACTAGAATTATGTATGAATTTGCAAGTTATGAACGTTTATAGTTTCCATGTATTGTTTAACAGAGCGATTAAACAACGCAATCTCAGAGACAACGCGTAACACGGAGACTACGTGGTAACTTTTGGATTCCTTTGTGGTGCAAAGGTTATTGGATAGATGGCGGCACTGCGCGTATTCATTGAAACTTTTTTGTTGTCGATGAAGAGTAATTTTCAGTTGTTTATGTTATTAAATCTAGATTAATGTATGAGTAAAACCGCATAATTTATCAAATTGGTGTGGAGTTTCGCCTTTTCATCATTCGGATGTTCAAGTTCAATATCCCATCCCGTGTAATAGGGGGCTCTGCCTATCTCATCCATCAGTGGTTCTTAGTGATGTTCGACCTAGTACCTATTCAAGAAGGGATACAAACATCACGGACACGGAACAACTCATCAAAACAATTGATTGCGCTAGTCCCAAAATTAGACAAGTTTCTGAATGATTCATAGCGGATTTACAACACCGTAATCTATAAAGACGTTTGGAGATGAATATTGTAGTTTCAACGTGAAATATAAACCTACTCTATGGTGAAATATTACTTTGCTCGTTCGTGCAGCCGTGCCAATGGGCGTCTTTAAAAATCGAGGGGTGAGAACCTTCATACTGTGGACATAATATGGACTGACTGACACTGGGTAGGTAACCGAATTGTGAAATTGAAGTCGAGACCTTCAACATCTGCTTCCAGTCAAACCTTGTGCCACCAGTACCAGTAATTTAGACGGTGCGACTGCTTATCTGCCCTACACAACCCGATTAGTATAAGGTAAAAACAATTGGTTAGACTGTTGTCAGACTACCAACCAGGCCAGAAACCACTGGTTACAATGTTCAAACTTCTACATTCCAGTCTGTGACCTACAGTAATAATTGGGAATTTATTTGGCATCTAGAGTAAAAAAAACCAGCCATGTGCGAGTCAGAATTGCGCACAACCAGAGCGAGAGGGAATGGGAAGCAGTCACCTCCTTCTGCGAAACAGTAATGCTAGTGAAGGAGGAGGCCGGGCGTTTGAGGGAGAGAACCTCAAACCAACCCAAAGCCGCCACGGGAGACGCCCCGGGCGCCTCCGCCTGGCGGGGTTGCGGGTTGTTCGAAAGAGATACCGCGGCCCCGGAACGTAAAGGGCAATAGAAGGAACATGGGTGGGTTTTAGTTAGTACAAGTCTGACATGCCCATCCGCACAAAAAAAGGGTGGCTCCCATTTTTCCGTTTTATAGATGGTGGTGCGAAACCTTTGTGCGCAAGTCTTTTTTTTTTGAGTGGGAAATCATCCAATAACTTCCCCCGCTTTGGGCGCCTCCGCCCAGGAGAGGAGAATCCTTACTATAATATAAGCGAAAGTGAGTTTGTTTTGTTTGTTTGTTGTCTTCAGGCCTAAATGCCAAAACGATTTTGATGAATTTTGGTACAGAGGTAGTTTGGACCCTGGAGACGGACATAGGCTAAATAATACGAGAAAAGGGGGAGAAAGAGGGAAGAAAGGGGAGAGAATGATATTCTTTTTCGATTATCACGCGGGTTAAAGTTAACGTTAGCCCAAAGTAACTCTGCCACGCGGACAAAGTCGCGGCTAGGCTAAGCTATAAGCTAGTTCTTTAATATTTTGCCAAATTATCTTTACAGCGCAGCATCGGCCTACTTGGGCACACAATCAGTCCAGGCACAGGCAACTCACATCCCGTATGCAAATTTAACCATGTCAATTCGATCTTTGACATTCACTTACCTCTACAAATTGGTCCAATCAATACCATGAAAACGAACAATAAAAATTACGCATCGACCAGTTACGGCTGACCTGGCTTTCTGTTTGATTGAATGCGATTGGCTAATAAAATGTATGGATCGTTATGCTGCACAGCTCAGCAATTACTGGTTGAAATATGTTTCCAGTAATTGGAACGGTCACCGATGAAAGATGTGACAGATTTTTGAAGGCAGTCGATTTAGTTTGGGTGGAATGTATGAACGGCACGGTTGGCGCAGTGGCTGAGCGATCGACTGCTGCGCTGCGTGTCGCGGGTTCGATTCCCGCACGGAACAAATATTTGCATGACCTGCAGATAGTTGTTTCAGGTCTGGCTGTATGTGAGTTTAAATATTTGTAAACGCACCCACGATACAGGAGAAATTCCTAGTGTGGGGCAACGTTTTTATTTAAAGAAAAAAAAAATTAATGCTATTTTTGGGTTTGTTAACAAAATTATTTGACGTGTACCAACGTACCCTTTTATACTTCATTCAGCTTATCTGTTCAGGCGTCGAAATGCAGAACTAAAATAAATGGACTAAGTAATCAATGGATAATATTCGTGAAATCTTGGGAGCGGAAGGGTTTGTCAGACTTGTACTGACTAAAACCCACCCATATTCCTTCTTTTGACCTTTATTATTATTTACTAGATTTTGCCCGCGGCTTCGCTCACGTTAAATTCGGGGTACCTAACACAGTTCCCCTTGCACCTTATTAATTTATAATAGCAATGCTAAGTTTTCACTTTTCTTTCCTCTTTCTCCCTCACATCCCATTTTTTTAAATAAAAAAAAATAGCCTTTGTCTGTCTCCTGGTTCTCAACTATCTCCGTACCAAAATCGGTTCAGCCATTTAAGCGTGTTACAAACAAACAAACTCACTTACGCTTTTATAATATTAGTAAGGATAAGGATTTATTTTATAAACTACAATGTGGTCCTGTGTGTTAGTAACAATATGACTAGCATAATAATATGTTAGTACTTAACTAGAAGAGATCGACTGCGATTGGTTAGGGCCCACATTAGCGGACTGTCTGCCCGGTCAGCTATCGATTGCAGATAGTGTGTGTGATCAGGGCCGGATTAACCATCTCGGGGCCCCTAGGCACAGGTCGTTTCGCCCCCCCCCTTTCATACCACAACAACGCAATTTCAACATTTTTACATTACGAAATAGAATGAAGGTAGCATCGTCATCAACGACAGACTTCAGTCATCACATCGCAAAGGTATATTGTATTGCCTTCCTTCAATTGAAAGACAAAAAAGACTTTCGCCACAATCTACAGGACGAAGAATAGGAGTTATTTAAAAATGAAACAAAGAGTAAGAAAATCTTGCGTATTTTTATCGCAATCCCCTTTTTTATTTTTTAATGGGCAGTGCCCGGGCGGGTCATAGTGGGCCCCTAGGCACTGGCCTAAAGTGCCTTATGGATAATACGGCACTGTGTGTGATAGTGTTGTTTATGTTCCGGGGCCGTGGTTTCTCTACCCACAACCCCGGGAGGTCTCAAGATGGCTGCGGTTTATTGTAGACTATCTCTTTCAGTATAGATCTTTTTAAATAAAACACACTAATACTTATTGCACCATTTATTTCAACATCAATAAATACAACTTTATTTTATGTTTTACTAACATTTATACATATTATATTTACAAGTTCATACGTTGTTATAACTATGTACATCTTTGGCAAGATATTTCTGACTAGAGTATTACAACACTGGCTCATAGATGAAAGGGGAGTTAAATAAATGAATATACACAACGACACATGAATCTAAACAAAACCAGTTTATGCTGATCTCTCATCGTACGGGAAATCTGTACGATCCGTATTTGTTAGACTGTATAAACTGGTTTTGTATAGGTTGATATGACGTCATGTTTACGTCAGAATGCAACGAAGAAATGTTGAAAAATATTTATGGTAAAAATACATAAAAACTAATAAAAAAAAATGTATTCGGTAAGTATTCGGCATTTGTGCGAAAACCATGTTTTTCAAGTCTAAATGTAAGGTATTCTTGGGATAAAACTCATCTCAACTACATGACCAGTAGTTTTAAAACGTCTTTGTCAATTAGAAAACAGGTTTTGTTTGCAATGGACTAGACTCAGAGATTCTCAACGGGGGCTGCACCGCCCCCTAGTAAGCGCTGGAGCTCATCGTGGGGGCGGTAGATCATTAAAGGTTAGGAACCTGTGCACTAGATCTTTAGAGATGCGCTTTTTGCGGAAATCCTCCGCCTATGTCCGTCTCCAGGGTCCTAACTATCTCTGTACCAAAATTTCATTAAAATCGGTTTAGCCATATAGGCGTGGAGGCCCGGCGCCCATTATTGGCATCGGCAAGGAACAGGATTCTTCGGCATCCTACATGCAAGCACACACTGTCGGAAACTATGCTTTGGCATACTGCAACGTTCTTAGGAATGACGAGGCGTGCTTAAGCAAGCTATCCCCGAGTGTTGCTTCGGCGTCGGCGGCGTACCGAAGGATGCCGAAGCATTCCGAAGCATTCTCAAGGCTGCCGATACAGCAGCTTCATACCGAAGCGGTATTTTTGTTATTACGACCATATGTAATGGAAATTTCTACTTTATTGCCATTATGTTAATGTATATTTCTATTTGCCGCCTAAAATCCTCAGTCGTGCCGATGCCGATAATGGGCGCCGGGCCTAAGGATTACTTCTATCAAGTAAAGTTTTTATCTGAGTTTGATTCCTAGGTACGTGTACACTTAGGGACGTCGGGGCAATTAGCACTGAGCCATTAAAAAAAGGCACATAATTGGAACATTGAAAAACAGCTGCGTTCTGCGTATAGGTCGATCTTAAAGAACATTTATAATACGGGGTGCCTACAAAACACAGTTAACAGTTTTATTTTCATTCAACCATTTTTAAACATTATCTACATTGCTGAGCATACGTATTATTTTTCTTACATTACTTAAAATACACAGGAATAAGGTCGATATCGCACAGCTTTCAAACTTTATGTGCAAGACAGACAGAAACACATCTAAGGCAAAAAAGGGTTTTAGCTCGCATCAAACTTTATGGCGTCTCGGAATTTAGCTGCAAGTAACGGTGTAACGGTATAAACTTTATAGCAGCTCGGATAATCCTTACTTCCTTACTAATATTATAAAAGCGAAAGTGAGTTTCTTTGTTTGTTACCTCTTCACGCTGTAATGGCTAATCCCATTTTGATGAATTTTGTACAGAAATAGTTGGGAACCAGACGGACATAGGCTAATTTAATTTTAAAAAGTAGGATATGAGGGAGAACGAGAGAAGAAAAGGGAAAACTTAGCGTTGCTATTACAAATCAATAAGGCGCAAGAGCAAAAACTGTAGGTAGCAGGCGCAGTGTTGTACCGAATTTAACGCGAGCGAAGCCGCGGGTAAAAGCTAGTCTGATATAAAGCTGTGTAGAACAAAATTGTAGGTATCAACGAGTCGCAGATGACCTCGTTTTGACTGTTTAATGCGCAAACCGTAATTCGTAGCTAACTTCAGAGCCGCCATTAAGTCTGAATCGAACTATATTTAGCGTTTATATATCTCGATCCAAGAAACAGTCGAACATACATACCTAATTCATGTATTACTTATATACAGAAACATACATTTATTGCTTCACTTCACTAAAGGAACTTCACAACCACAGGGATAAAATTAGACAAAGTTAGAAAATCTAGACGTGTTTACACAGGATTCTAACACTTATCTCGTTTAATTAAGCTTCAAAATGCAACAGGTAGCGGGTAATAGGAACAATGTAAAGGTCAGGGAGTTTTGTTTGCTTTGCCCGGGTTTTGTCAACAATTCAAGCGAATGTTGATACATGAAAAGTTTTTGGGGCAGTGTGCACTGGTTCTCATTTAACTCGTAGGTGCAGTGTTAAATGAGTATTTCACTAATGAAATTTAATATCTATGAGTTAGGCTTCCATACCAGTGGGAGAGAGAGACAGAGCTATACAAGACGTCTAGCGCCATCTTTTTCACACACTGGATTATGATTAAAACATTATGTTCATGGTAACCCCATTCGGGGGAGCCCATAGCCAAATAATAGCAGCAGCTCAGGTCGATCTTTTTTGATCGTTGGTTAGTCCGTGGATGGGTGACCACCCATTACATACCGAATTTCCTCCGTGCCTCGAAAAGCACGTTTAGCTGTTAGTCCCGGCTGTCATTTGTAGATCTTTGACTTTCGTTACATTTAGTTAGCGTCCCGAAAGTCTAACAACTAGTCTTACCAAGGGGTATTGTATTACCCAGTACTTACTGGGTTGTGGAGGTCAGATTGTCACACAGTGGGTGTCTGAAAACTGTTGTAGCCACCGAGGAAGGCTCAAAAAAGGAAGGCTGCCGGATTGGTCAGAGAAGCCTAAAAACCGAGAGAGTTGGAAAGAAATGTAAATTAGGATAACGGCAGCTGAATTAAAATTGACACAGATCTTGAACGTCGATCACCATGCGGTGTTTTTGAGTGGAAAATATCGTGAAATAAGTAGGAAAATGTCTTGAAGTTTCAGCAATTAAAAATGTTACTCGGCTTATTTAAATTTGACATATAAAGCAGGCTCTATGACGGTAGTTATTTACACATATACGTCTAATGGTAACATGGTTATGCTCTTTTATTTGATTATTTTTATCCAAATTGACCTTTACATATCATATTCTTCGGTATATTTTGCAAAATAAAATATCCTTGTATTATAAATACTCGGTTTTTTTTTGCTTTGACTAAATATATATTTACGAAAGTTTTTGAAGAATCCTTTCATCTGAATTAAAGGGTATCTTTAAGACACATTTCTATTATCTACTCAGACGGATACATACATTACAGTAATATAGACCAAAGCTTTATTTAATTAAAAGTACTATTATTTTAATAAAAGTATCTTTAACCTTAAAAATTACTACGTAGTTATACCAACTTGAGCTCAGACAATAATTTACAAATATACTATGTACAAATAATCACCATTTTAAAGTGGTGATTTTTGGAACAATAATCACCACTTCAAAGTGGTGATAAAGTTGACGAAACCTGCGTTTAAAACTACAAGCAATTAGGAGTCAAGTGTTACATTTGATCGGGTTTAGGGCATAAGCTTTGACACTATAGTTTTTAAATAATTGTAATTCTAATTGAGAGCACAGAGTTGTTTAAAGATATATTGCATAATAATATGGGTCTTCGCGATTTGACGGCAATAATTAATTGTCAATATCTTGGCTTCGCAATCATTGCTAATTTAGAGGGTTTTTATATGTTATTTACACTTTGGTTAATTTTCCTTTGCGTTTATCCTGTTGTGTTACCGTAACGTGTCTTAAATCAGTATTTTTTTTTACATTATTCCAATGCGAGAAGGAGATGGCGCTAGATGTCCTGTATAGCTCTGTCTCTTTCCCACACTGATATGGCATTAAAATAATTGCTACTGTCTCCGAAACCAACCCAGCTTTATTCTTGAGACTTTTTCGGAGCGGTTACTGAATGGGTGCCAAACAACATCACCCTGCATGATCTTTTTTCACCAAACGAACATCAGAACGTTCTTACTTCCATTTCCAAACTAGTGGATCTTAGGAGACGAACTCTGCTTTGCCACATTATCAATGCGAACAAAGACCCATTTGTGTTAACGTCGGCGAGATACAGAAGGGTTACCATGGCATCTTTTAGCAGTTCTTATTCCTGTGTGAGAAAGAGATGGTGCTTGACACCCTGTATAGCTCTGTCCCTGTCCCTCAGTGGAATAAGTTCTGCTTTAAGACGTCTTGGTAGGGCAGCTGGGCGCTTCAACATTTTATTCAAAAAAGGAATATCACTAAAACCTTGAGCGAGTTCATTCACAATTTCAATCATATACTACGTAGTAATCTCCCAGCTAGGTCCCGCAGTGGAGGATCTTCCTGAACGCCTTCCTGAACTCAGGGTTAAAGATCGTGTAGATGACGGGGTTGAGGAACGAGTTGATGTAGCCCAGCCACGTGGTCAGGATGAACACGGTCACGCCGGGGGAGTATGGGAGGCCGAACTTGGAGCACATTGCGTCGAGGACTGAGCATGTGAAGAATGGTGCCCAGCAGAAGAGGAAGACACCTGGAAGAGAAGAAGAATTTCGCGTTAGATTATTTATTTGCAAGTTAGTAGATGTTATCTTTAAAAAATGATGAGTAAAAATAACAATGTAACGTTATTAAGACCGAAGGCCGCTTAAAAAAATGGGGAATGGCAATTTAAAAGTCTTAGTATGTATTTCTTAAAATTTAATAATAAATCGTTTTCAGTAGTATATTCTTTTGATACACCAATGTTTTTATGAAAATTTGGCTTAGCTGGGAGATTGGTTGACAAACTCACTGTTTTTTATTAGTTGGTCTGATTGGTTTAAGTGATGGTTCATGTGACTAAAAAAGTGATGGATCTGAATGTTGATGGACGGAGAGCGAGAGGAAGGCCAAAGAATAGATGGATGGATTGTGTAAGAAATGATATGAAGGACATCTGATAGGGGAGAATGGAAGAAGAAAACGCGTTGTGCGGAACCCAAATAGAATGGGACAGGGGCAGGAAAATGATGATGGTCTGATTGTGTTCGAAATTACTATTCGTAAACTCACCTAACACAATAGCAAGTGTCTGCGTTGCTTTTTTCTCCTTCTTGGCGAAAGACTTGGCCCTCAGCTTGCCAGCTCGGTTGGCTCTGAAAATGGTGAACCTGGCCGCTGATGCTGCACTCCTGAACCTTCTCCGAGGAGTCGAGATGAGGGAGCTGGTGCTTATCCTGCTTAGCTTCTTTCTGGAGAAGAAGTGGGGAATTTGAATTGGTGTTTTTTTTTTCAATTTACTGTTCATGGTCATTTACAATCATTTTAATTTGATCTCTTGTTTTTATAGTTATATAATTTCAGGCGATTCTTCATACTACAAAACCGAGTTTTTTTTTTATAAACGACAGAGGCAGATGTAGGAATTCCACACGCCTGTACTTTTATCCTTACAGCAAGTTGATTTGTGGTAAATATTCAAAATGCACAGAGCATGTCACAAAAAATATATTATCTATATCATAAGTGAATTTAGTATCTGTGGTTCCTTGGTATTAAAAGAAAAGCATTACTTTTGGTTTTGAAATGTACAGACGCCTGTAGGTCAAGCTACCCGAAACTGTCAATTTTTCCCAATGAACCTTGAACCTAATACTTTAGAAATAAAGTCGAAAATCTATCAAAGAAATCTGACAGATTGTAGTAGCTTGATGTGCAAGCGTCTGTGCAAGGTGGACACTAGGACTTATTTTTCATGAAACTGACACGAAGAACGAGAAACTTAAACAGCCATAAAAGTACAGCAAAAATGGCTTAAATATTTTTTTGTATTTCCTGACACCATAAGGTAAAATGACCCGCTATAGACCCGCGAATGAAATATAGCCGTCACTTAAAATAGATCTGGATAAATTACTCAAAATACCCTTTAAAGGAAATGGGTCACTTCGATACTTATGGGCGATGGGTTTGACCCATCCGTGGGACATCTTGCGACCTCACGGAAATTGGGTAGAAAGATGGCTGCAGTGCAAATGGACGCTGCCATAATGACCTTCGTTAAAATAGCCATCAACTGCAGCTTTCAGGGGGATAAGGATCGAATAACGGTGTTGTTCAAGAAGAGAGATCAAATGTAGATAGCTACATTTTATCTTTATTCTTTACGTGTCAATATCCCAAAACATTTAGCCTGAACTTTGTAAAAAAAAACAACTCAGCCCTACATGGACAATAAAACGTGAATAAACATTAGTTGATCCTATTGAGAAGCACCGGCAAGAAATCCACGGTTGCTTTTTTAAAATCATTTGGTTTGACACTATTATTATGTTACTGCATTAGTACTTAAGTATGACAGTTCTTCTCACTATAGTTATTTAATAAAACTAGCTGTGGTCAGCGGTATATTTGTTCTGTATAGGCCCACAGGCCTTTTTTACCAGATACCAGACTGTGATAGTCTGTGGGCATCTAACTCTGTGCAAATTTCATCAAGATCCATTCGGCTGTTTTGACGTGGAAGAGTAACAAACATCATACATCATACTCCATCCTCATAAACATTAGCATTTTTTTTATATCACGCGGGCGAAGCCGCGGGCGCCAGCTAGTAATAAATAAAACTATATAAATTAAAATTTTCTTCCACTTACATTCCCACATGTTGAAAATTCCAAATTTAAACATTTATTTTGAAAGTAAAGAGTAAACAATTCCAACGCTAGTATTAAAACAGTTTGTAAACGCAATCTGTGCTGTAACTTTAAACCTCTATTTGCCCGTCCACCTGCACCCCAGGTACTTACCCAGGGTGCAGTTCGAAGAACTTGTTTGACTTTCACTTGCTCATGTGGCGGCAAGTTAGTTATTGTTATTTCAACGTATTTGTAAACAACAAAGTACTAGTAACTTTTGCGTGTTTTTTTTTTGCAGCATTTAATTTTAAACGGCATGGAACCATGCGGGGAGGAGTGTCAGACTTGTCCTAACTAAAACCCACCCATATTCTTTTTTGCTATTTATGTTTCAGGGCCACGGTATCTCTTTCGAACAACCCGCAACCCCAAAAGGCATTGACCCTGGCAGGCCCCTCTGCTTTGCTGACATCTCTATGAGGCGCGCGTGGAACACAAAGGCGCGTCGCCCACACAACCAACAGTCGAGGCGCAGTCGAGGCGGGGGTGCATTAGACGCGTCGCCCACACGACCAACAGTCGAGGCGCAGTCGAGGCGCGGGCGCGTTAGGCGCGTCGCCCACACGACATTTGTAAAGAAAATCTCGTTGCGGCGTGCCTCTTAAGTGCCTGCGCCTCAACTGAAAGCGCCGACTCGGTCTGTCGATCGTCACAGTGGTGCCACCCGAACTAGCAACCTATGAGTTGTGAGAATTATCAGCAGCGTTTAACTTTAGACGGCGCGGGACCAAAGGCTTAACATGATTTCCAAAGCAAAGAGAAATTTATTAGCTGATAATAATGCTATTTTTGGCAGCAATAACAAAGCTGCCTATCTCCTTTCCATAATCCCCTCCACGCCTTTAAAGACACGAAAGTGACTCATTCTTAACGAAGAATAACTAAACGAAGCCTACCTAATCCCATTTAGTACACAAATCGACGAGAATCAGAATCGAAGTTTTTGACTTAATGACTTAAACGTGACCTTTAACATCGGAAATTTAACTTTACCTTGAACTTTAAACTTTGACGGAAATTGGAGGTTTTAACTCGATCAATCAAAGTAAGCATTTGGTAATCCACCTTGTTTTGTAGTTTTAATTCATCTTCCGAAGACCTCGTGGTAGCGGTAAATTTTTTGGCGAAATAAGTACTGAATAAGAAATTAAAACTTTCTTCTTTATTTATGCCGGTCATTTGTTTGACAGGCCTGTTGGTCTAGTGGTAAGTGGCCCTGACTGCTGAGCCGGAGGTCGTGGGTTCGATTCCCACCCAGGACAAACTTTGTGTGATGAGCATGATTGTTTGTTCTGTGTCTGGGTGTGATTTATCTATAATATGTATGTATTTATAAATTATATAAGTATGTATATCAGTTGTCTGGTTACCATAGCACAAGCTCTGCTTAGTTTGGGATCAGATAGCCGTGTGTGAGTTGTCCCAAGATATTTATTTATTTAACTGTTTTGTAATTTATGTCGCAATGCTTCGATAAAAATTAAGTCTCTGAAAAAGAATTTACAAAAAACCGGCCAAGAGCGAGTCGGACTTGCACACCAATAGGAATCACGGAAGATATCCCATAAGTGACAGTGCTTCAAAGAGATGTCAGCAAAAGAGGAGCCCTGTGCCACTCACTTTTTGTTTGCAATAGTTGTCAAATCACATATTTATATAACCCTTGTTGTGAATAGTTACAGTACTGATAGCAACATCTGTGTGACTTGTCTGATATTGTTTTTTTTGCAATGTTTTTTCTTAATCTTGTAGGTATAGATCTTTTTACCCAATTCGTTGTGAATAAATAAATAAATATCTTGGGACAACTCACACACGGCTATCTGATCCCAAGCTAAGCAGAGCTTGTGTTATGGTAACCAGACAACTGATATACATACTTATATAATTTATAAATACATACATATAATAGAAAAATCACACCCAGACACAGAACAAACAATCGTGCACATCACACAAAGTTTGTCCTGGGTGGGAATCGAACCCACGACCTCCGGCTCAGCAGTCAGGCCACTAACCACTAGACCAACAGGCCCGAATGAGTGGACATGGTTGGCCTTGTAGATTCTTAGACGCTTGTTAGCTTTTGTTAACGTTTGATTTTATTTTATATTTCGTAAAGTAAGCAATGACTTATTATCGGCCTACTCTATCCTCTCATACTTAAGCTAACGCTGTAACAACAACATTGTAAAACCAAGTAGTTTTAAAAGAGTAACCATGGAGTTTCTTGCCGGTTCTTCTCCATAGGAATCGACCAAACCGAACCGTGCACCTTTTCTCGACGTTTTATAAGTGCCCATGTAGGCCTATGTGAAATAAAAATGTTTTGATTTTTAATGACAGTGTAAAATCACATTACAGAAAGTTTATCTCTAATCTATACTAATATTATAAAGCTGAAGAGTGTGTTTGTTTGTTTGTTTGTTTGAACGCGCTAATCTCAGGGACTACTGGTTAAAATTGAAAAATTCTTTTAGTGTTGGATAGTCCATTTCTTGAGGAAGGCTATAGGCTATATAACATCACGCTACGACCAACAGGTGCTGAGCAGCGTGGGTGAAACCGCGTGGAACAGCTAGTATCGAAATAAGCTGTCTTATAACATAGCCTTACCGGATCCTGGTTATAAAGGACCCATAGATAAGATCTAATACTCCACATAACTACCCGGTATCCTCATCAAAAGGGTTGTTAAGACCTTTACTACCGAACTCGATAGTATTTGATTGCCACATTATGGTATTGTTATGGGTTTTCTATTCATTTGGGGATGAAAGTTCCTTTACGTTTAAGGACTAAAAATTAAAATAAAATCTTTGAGATAGTACGACCAGTATTACATTAGAATTATTTTTGACCGACTTTAAAAACAGAAAGAGGTTTTCAATTTGATATGTATCTTTGTTTGTTTAGCGATATCTTCGTCAATTTTGTGATGATTTTCAAAAAGGAAAATTTTTATCGAAAAGGTAAACTCCTCAGAGGGTTATAATATTACAATTTCGTCTATAATGTTTCGGTAGTCTACCTACAGACCGAGCTACAGGTGGACAAAAGTGGTCCTACAAGGGTTCCGTTTCTTTCCTTTTGAAGTATGGAACCCTAAAAACAAATACAGTTATCAAAATTTAATTAAATAAAAAACACATTAAAAATCAAACTGATGAAGTTATAATAGTCTTAGCAGCTCACGAGCGCGGAGTATATGTATCGTCGGTTTAAGATAGTAATTTATATGTATGATTTTTGGAACGAAGTTCTTTATCGCGCGTTGTGAAAGGAGGCTATACGGAAAAAATTCTTACGAAAAGTTGTCACGACACTTTTTGCTATAGTAAGCTATTGTAAGCTGTGCGGCGTCGCATGTTTCTCTGTCTGTCTCACTCTCTCTTATAGAAAGCAAGCCAGATATTTTCATTTCTATTTCGCATTGAACAGTGTGGTGTCGCGACGAGAACTTCGTTCCATGCGGGTGTCCCTTGACACCTCTAAATTTTTTTTGTTGCGTTTTATACTTGCTGTTGGACAACACGTATTTCAGTTTTCTACTCTTTGCTACTCAATAGTGGACCGTAATACAAACACCCCAAACTATTAATGTCAAAAAGGCCTCATCATTATATTGCCAGATGGAAACACAAAGGAAGAACAAAACAATTAGCAATTGTAGAACATCATACACATGTTAAAAGCAAGTCATATCTATACTAATATTATAAAGCTGAAGAGTTTGTTTGTTTGTTTGAACGCGCTAATCTCATTGACTACTGGTTGGAATTGGAAAATTCTTTTAGTGTTGGATAGTCCATTTCTTGAGGAAGGCTATAGGCTATGTAACATCACGCTACGACCAACAGGTGCTGAGCAGCGTGGGTGAAACAGCGTGGAACAGCTAGTTTCAAATATTCAGAGCAAATAACCCCCAAGTCATCTCGACAGACACTAATACGTAAGAACCTTCATCATATAAGCCTTGTGAAACATATTAACCCTCTACAGAACCCAGGTGGACCTAGTATTCCTTTGAGGTAGCCTGGAATGCTTGTAGTGTTGAATATTCTATTAACTTAACCTTCTCGTCAAAGGTGCTACGCCCTTGTTAAGGCGATGAATAAGCACTAATCGGCGTCAAAGTCGAATATAACGTAGTAAACGTAGTTTAAACTCAGGCCTTTTTAGGGCACGTACTTCAAAAGGAAAATAATAGAACCCTTAAAGGGTCACCTTTTTTCCCGTCTGTATGTCTGTCAAGACCGTTTATTTCAAGAACTTAAAACTATGTACATACTTAATATTATTATTAAAACTTGAAACGGGATATTTACCATGTTTGTTATTTTAATAATATTAGTAACCATGTGAGTTTAAAGACTTATATCATACTAGCTGTGCCCAGCGGTTTCACCCGGTGCTCACTTAGGAGTATGAAAAATAGATGTTGGCCGATTCTCAGACCTACCCGATATGTACACAAAATTTCGTTTAAATCGGTCCAGCCGTTTCGGAGGAGTATGGGAACGAAAATTGTGACACGAGAATTTTATATATTAGATACTTAAGTCTGTAGTTCCTTGGAGCTGTGAAAAAATCAACTCTCTAAGTTTGTGAAGTCAAAAAATATGGCCGTTTATGTCGCAAGTTTGTACGGTGCGCAAATCCGACTTGGATTTGGCCGGTTTTTTTACATTGGGGTAGAGAGAAACCTCAGTACGCCACCGGCTAATCCCTACATACTCCCTTTTCTTCGTCCACTTTTATACGTATTTCTGATCATACACGCAGGCCGGTGCGAGTAATGCGTACCTGTAGCCCTACTATGACCTCTTAAAGCAATTCTTATTCCGCTGACGGAAAGAGACAGAGCTATACAGGGTGTCTAGCACCATCTCTTTCACTCAGTGGAATAAGAATTGCTATAAGATGTCATAGTAGCCCTTCTGACCTTTCTGATGATATGAAGTTGAATGTTTTCAACAATATGATGCATGGACGACCTTCTAAAGAAGGCTGGAACAGACTACACGTGGATAACGAAGGACGGGGTGTTAAAGCGTAGCGTCGGAGAAGTCTATGGACTTAGGCTTGGAGAAGCCTTTGGCTAAGTTAAGCTGATTGAAAGTCCGGGTAAGACTTAACTTGAATAGTGCGAGCCAATCCGAACAAGATTGAGGTATGATATTTACGAAAGGAGTTTGTACACCGGATTGAAAGCAAAATAATTATGTGTAACAGTTGTTTCAGACCTTATTTGTTGTTTCATAAATACCTGATCACAACGTGCAAGTTTTTTTTATTTTGTTCCATGTATGTATTTGTTTATGATGCTTTGAATGTTTAATGTTTTTTTTTGTTATTTTGTGCGCTCGTCGAAATTTGCGACTAATAAATGTTTTTCATTCTATCTTTCTTTCTAATCAAATGTGTCGAGACCGACCCGAACAAGTAACACCCCTAAGGCGCGTCGCCCACACGACCAAGAGTCGAGGCGCAGTTGCGGCGCGGGCGCGTTAGGCGCGTCGCCCACACAACATTCGTAAAGAAAATCTCGTTGCGGCGTGACTCTGATGTGACATTTTCTTTACAAATGTCATGTGGGCGACGCGCCTATTGCGCCCGCGCCGCGACTGCTCCTCGACTCTTGGTCGTGTGGGCGACGTGCCTTAGAGCGCCCAGTGTCAGCACGGCACGGCATGAGATTTTTACGTGACGTAGATAAATAAACCAAAACACTATAATGTTTAAGTTGAAATTTCAAACACGTACAGATACGACATCGCATTGCACTGATTTTTTGTAACTACGAAGATTATTATTGAAATTTCAACGATATTTTTTAAATTGCAAGGTTATACTTTGTCAGATAAGAATCAATAGACGCAAGCTCTTAGACTACTCGTTGACTACGTCCAAATAAGGCCCAAAAACAGGCCAAATCATCATTTTCCTGCCCTTGTCCCATTCTATTTGGGGTCGCCGCAATACGTTTTCTTCTTCCGCTCTCCCCTATCAGACGTCACGGAATTATTTAGTCCTTTCTCCTTCATATCATTCCTTACACAATCCATTCATCTTTTCAATGCTCTTCCTCGCGCTCTCCGTTCATGAACATTCAGATCCATCACTCTTTTAGTCACATGTCCAATATGTTAATTTAATATCAACGGGGCTTAATATAGATAGAATAGAATAGGTTTTTATTTCTCTCAAAAGGTACATTCTTTGGTTCAAGTCATATTATGTCAAATCAGATTTATAACCTTTGTGAGAGCTGGAGTCTATAATGGGTTCGGGACCTGTATGACAGATCTCCAACAATATATATATATATAACAATTGCGTGGAAGGTAATTCGGTGTACCTATCGATGTTATTAAATTGATAGGACGGATAATATTTAGGGAAGTCAGAGAGTCAAGGTAATGAGAGTCAGGTTCTCTTAAAGATGTGGACAGATATTTCATACATATCTATCCAAAATATAATAAAAACACTAAGAAAAATCAAAACATAATCGATTAGTCTCGCCTGTGGAAAAGTATTTTTGAATATACTAAGTGTGATAAGATCAAATCAGATCTAAGGTTCCCAATATCCCGAAGGTTCTAAACAAAACTTGGCTAAAACTGAGAGGTACAGTGTTTTGTTAATGTACCTATTAACACCGCTGTTAAAACTAATTGCAGCGTTCGCTTGCAGGCAAACCACAGAAGCAATTTGCAAAATTATTTTCGGATACAAGGTAGCGGAAGCTCCTATAAGTTTCGGATATCTAATAGATTTGAAGTTATGGTAGTTACGACACTAGTAATTAAACAGTGTTTATGCTCGTCGTATGCTAAACTCGTCATTATACTAAACTTTTAATTGTTGTAAACCTTGTTGTAGCGTTTTCCTTGGGCTCGTCTTTCAATGTTGTGTAGCAGTTAGCTACGGCGTAGCTATTTGCTACGTCGTAGCTTGCATTTTGCTACGATTTCTTAGTCTTAGTGGATTTTTTGTTGTTGTTTTGTTTCTCATAGCTGGTTTTTATTTAACAGTGTTAAGTTATACATTGTATGATATTAACGTTACTGGACCGAAACGAAATAAAAACTTTAAAAAATCAAAAGCCATCCAGCCCCCTTTGCCTATCTACACCACCGAACAATAAATGCATGGAGAGGTTCACGATTTTGTCAATTTGTTATAATATTATATTGAACTAGTGGTCCCATTGCGATTCCCGTACATAATGTCTTGGTTTCCATTCTCTCATTGTTAGTATTAAGAGTTATTTCTGTTTAGAAACTTATCCTAATATTTTAAATGGGTTTAAAATTACTATAAAATGAGAATGCGGTACAACCTTGCGATGTAAACTGCCATATCTTTCGACTTAGAGGGACCACAAAGTTTTTTCTTAACTATATGTTGTCCTGAATTGGCATCTACAGTATTTTTTTTAAATTATCTTTTTATTCATTAAATGCACAATGTATAAATAGGATATGTATAACACGCTAGGCTTACAACTAGTGACATACCCGTACATGACCATGTTGGTGCGCAGCAAAATGTTTTAAAACCAATAAATTATATTGCAGAATCTAATATCACGTATGGTAGGAACTTTCAAAATATTATAATAATAAAACTTATATCTACCCATAAGCAATATTCATTACACCTATATCTAAACTTAAATTTTTAACGCTTATACAGGGTTATTTGTAAAACACCGACAACCTCGCAGGACTGTATTACTATCATCATAAACAACAAATTTTGTTCTATGATTTTTTACAAATTTTTATACATTTACCAAAAACAAATCAATAAGATTTCGTTGTTCTATCTAACACATTTCAACTCCGTCCGTTTGCTGTACCTACATACCTACACCTGCCGCGCACTGTCCCCGTAGGTACGTTTGCTTCGCGTAGATTTCGTAACATTTAGAGCGTTCAATTTAAATATTTTTATTTTTGTATGAAAATCTGATAAACTAAAATATGATAAATGTTTAAATGTCATAGAACAAAAGTTGTTGATTATGATGCTGGTAACATGGTCCTGAGAGGGTGCCGGTGTTTTACAAATAACCCTGTATAATTATATCTTAAAATTAAATTCTATTTTATCTTTCGATCTTCCATATATCTATAATAATGTTCCACTTTCACAGGTTATTATGTCTTATGACTGGGACAGTAGCAGCATATTTTTAGTTTTTTAGACATTCAAAAGTACCTGCAATGATCTAATTGAAGCAGAGGGGCCTGCCAGGGCCTCCGCCTACCGGGGTTGCGGGTTATTCGAAAGAGACTCGGAAAATAAAGGTCAATAGAAGGAACATGGGTGGGTTTTAGTCAGTACAAGTCTGACACTCCCCGCCGTTCCGCCGATTTGATGATTTTTCATTCATAAATAAAAAAAACCGGCCAAGAGCGTGTCGGGACACGCTCAGTGTAGGGTTCCGTAGTTTCCCGTCCGTCACAATAAGTGTTCCCAGTTATGAGGCCAACCGAACAATTCGGTAATACCCGATACAATGTAATAAGTACCCACAGCGCCATCTCTCCAGGAATTGGGTTACTAATTAATACAAAGACGTGCAATTTTGCTGGTAATTTTGGATTGCGAGAACCGATTTCAATAATTCTTTTTTTGTTTGAAATAAGATACGTTCAGGATAATAAAATATGTAAACAAAGTTACAAAAAATGCTTGCATATACGATTATACTACAAACTTAGTCCAGAAATTATTTTGTACAACTTTTTGTCTTTTTTGTACAAAAACTGTTGTGTCAATCAAGTTCAAAATAATTTTCATAGAAAGTCCTTATAAAGTTCTACTTTTCAGATTTTTTTCATATTTTTTAGACTTATGGTTCAAAAGTTAGAGGGGGGGGGACACATTGTTTTTTACTTTTGGAGCGATTATTTCCGAAATTATTGACATTATCAAAAAATGATCTTAGTAAACCCCTATTCATTTTTAAATACCTTTCCAACAATATATCACACGTTAGGGTTGAGATTAAAAAAAAAATCACTTCCCACTTTACCTATAGGGTGGCTACCCTAATAAAACATTTTTTTCAAATTTTTATTTTACCACTTTGTCGGCGTGATTGATATACATATTGGTACTAAATTTCAGCTTTCTAGTGCTAACGGTCACAGAGATTAAGCGAGGACGGACGGACGGACGGACGGACGGACGGACAGACAGACATGGCGAAACTATAAGGGTTCCTAGTTGACTACGGAACCCTAAAAAGGTTTAATTGAAATAAATGCTTTGAGTTTGAGTTTGTTATAGTATTGCTTAACAAAAATTTAAAGCAACAGTAATTGGCTATATATGACAGACAAAGTTTCAGTCTTTTTAACGAGATTGAGGAACAAGTGTAACTCCTAAGGGCTCGTTTATAAGAGGGTTTAACTTTTAAGGGTACAATTTGGCTCAATGCCTGTATCATTTAAAATGTATAATGCAAGGGTAAGTGGCTCGAGGGGTTGTTTTAGATTAGAGATGCAAAATATATGCGTGTTGAATTTTACTGTTTTAATATGGTTCAGGGGTACGTAGCAGTATTTCTCAAGTTTTTAGGGTTCCTAAAGAAAAAACGGAACCCTTATAGAATCACTTTGTTGTCCGTCTGTCTGTCTGTCAAGACCGTTTATCTCAGAAACGCGTGCAGGTATCAGTATGAAAAAAAAACCATATACTCAAATCTATAGTCCCTTTGTGCTGTGAAGATGCACCCTGAAAACACACCATGATCGTTTAGGTAGCAAGTGTGTACGGAACCCTCGGTGCGCGATTCTGACTCGCTCCTGGCCGGTTTTTTGCTTCAAAAACTGGTCAGTGTATTAAGCTCACTTCGTACTTATTGTAACATGGTGTCCGAGACACAGAGGAAACAAAGTGTGTAATAGATGGTCACCAATCCATCAACCGACCTTGGCAAGCGCGAATTAACCTCGGAAGATCGTCCTGTGTAACAATTTTTTTTAAAAAAAAAACCTTGCTCCGCTCTAAGAATTTCTCCTGTAGTGCGTTTACAAACATTTAAACTCACATTCACAAACAGCCAGAGACCCGAAACAACTATTTGTAGGCCATACAAATATTTGTTTCGTGCGGGAATCGATCCTGCGACAAGCAGCGCAGCAGTCAATCGCTCAGCCGCTGCACCAACCGTGCCGTCGAGTTATTTTATCTAACCTCGAGCTTTACTTTAATGAAGCTTCAATTTTAACATATAAAAACGTGGGATATATTTCTGCAGTACTGCTAGCCTACCATGACGTCTTAAAGCAGAACTTATTCCACTGAGGGAAAGAGACAGAGCTATACAGGGTGTCTAGCACCATCTCTTTCTCACACAGGAATAAGGACTGCTATAAGATAGCATGGTAACCCTACTGAACGCACTAGCATTATCTCAAGGATAGCCGATTTCGAGAAAATTAATATTTTGTAAATATAGTTTGGTTTTTACTTCAGGGAATGATTTTTTGTTTATTATGTCGTTTAATGTTGATGGACGGTGAGGGAGAGGCAGGACAAAGAAAAGATGAATTGATTGTGTAAGGAATGATATGAAGGAGAAAGGAGTAAATGATACCGTGACGTCTGATAGGGGAGAATGGAAGAAGAAAAAGCGTTTCGCCGACCCCAAATATAATGGGACATGGGCAGGAAAATGCTGCAATTTGGTTTAGTTCATTAGATGCGTATTTATTTAACCTATCAAATACATATTTTTTTGAGTAACCGCTTTTGAGCCTAGCACGGCAGTATTAGGGTGTTGAAAATTTTAAATCGCTTTTTCAGTTTTCATTCATTTTCAGTCGAGTATGGAGGGTCTCAAATGCCATTTAGTTGTCGACATTAATTTTATTTAAGGGGCATCTTCACGCTTATTATGGGTTGCAGGGTAAACCGACATAATGGGGTGTCATTCATCAAAACGACGTCAGCCGCGTGTAATGCCATGTGGAAAATAAACGAAAAATTATAAGTTATCCGGTACAGTCGGCAAAAAAGGTTTTTGAAACATTACCAACCGAAGAAACAATTACGTTCTTATATCTAACTCATCAAAATGTTTCCAAACTCTTTTGATTTTTAGAGTTCTGTAACTCAAAAGGAAAAAATCGGAACACTGTGTTGTCCATCTGTCTATTTGCGCCAACCGTGTTGTCAATTATGACACGTTTAGTATGTAAGTTACTTTTTGGAAGTAGCTTTTTTGCTGGCTGTCCTTTATTATTGCCACGCCACTGTGTCTCTTTCTCGTCTTTCCTTTTTAAGGTTATATTCTTTGTTTGTTTTTAATTAACTGCTCTGTCAAATATTGTTACCCCAGCTTCAATAACTCGTTTTACCCTTTTGGGGAGAGGGGGGGGGGGTGGTTAATAATTCTCACTTCAGTGGCCTACTTGGTATGCTTTGTTAAAATATGTAGTTCAACTTTTAAGTGTTTGGATTAGTTATTCCGGGTTAGTAGAAGTCGTCAAGGTTTAATTTACTGATTTATTTGGTAGCTTCAGAGCTATCGGTAATAAATAATATTATTTTCACGAAATAAACTGAAAAAGTATCAAGATTATCAGAAAGTGACTCGTATACGTTTAATTTGGAAGAGATTACGGTTTGAAATAACACATAGGATACTTTTATTTCGATATCACACGGGCTAAGCCGCGGGCACTGCTAGTTCAAGTTATAACTTTATTTTAAACTAGCTTTTGCTCGCGACTTCGTTTGCGTGGAATAGTGACTTTCGGCAGCACGGAGCATATTAACAGCTCAACATTTATTTTATAGTACTGAATTGATGCCGACTTCTGACCAATAGATGACGCTGTATGTCCGGAATAAATTTTATTTTAATTTTTTGTAATAAAAACTATCCTATGTCCTTTCTCAAGTTCCAAACTATATCTGTACCAAATTTCACACAAATCGGTTCAGTAGTTTAGGCGTGAAGAAAAGACAGACAGACAGAAAGACAGACAGACAGAGTTACTTTCGCATTTATAATATTAGTAAGGATTTTAAATAACCACCCGACTCCGTACTACACAATGCATCCATCAGCACGCAGCATGTTATTACTGCGTTACATGGAGTTCTACCGTGAAACGTGACTGTGCCCCCTAAAAATTCCGGCCAACTCGATATTTAAACGCGTTTAAGAGATAAAGGGGTCTTAACAGACAAACAGACAGGCGGTCAACAAAGTGATTCCATAAGGGGAGTGTGATACGTGACTTAGAAAAGTGTAACACCGAATATCACGTCCCCGTAAGTTCACGAATACGAAACACTTAACAACGAATGCACGCTACCACGAAAAACTTAACGCCGTAGCAATGTGATCTCGAATAACTAAATCTCTAATGTTCACTTTTTTGAAACACTTAACAACGAATACACGCCACCACTAAGAGGTTTTTCCTTTTGAGGTACGGAATTCTAAAAAAAACAACCACTATCCAAACGAGAACAACCAGTAACCAGACATTGCCACGTCACTACACAGACACAAATCCCTCTGACATACAAATAAACAATATCCTACTCAAATCTCTAAAGCTTGACAACCACGTACAGTCAGCATAAGAGATAAGTATTCAAGCTCTTCATCTCTCAGTTGATTTTTTCTTAAATGTGTACGTTATTTTTTTTCTTATACGTTCCCCCACATTAATAAATCTCTCCTGTATAGTTGGTGCGTTTATAAACATTAAAACTCACATATACAAACAGCCAGACCCGAAACAACTATCTGCAGGTCCTACAAATATTTGTTACGTGGGATCGAACCCACGACAATCAGCGCGACAGTTGATCGCTCAGTCAGTGCGTCAACCGTGCCGTCAATTTAACAATGCAAAGAAATGAATGGAATGCAAACAATGCAGTTAAATTATTTAAATGTGAGTAGAAGACGTCCTTCGATTAAAAAAAAATATGTATCAAACGAGCCTGGCTTACTTTTTTACTGACTGTACATTGCGCTTCATCCAAATAAGGATTTATCATTATAACATCCCATCTTATTCTCATTAGGCTTTACGAACCGTCAGCTGTACGACCTAGATTTAGAAACGTTTAGTTATTTTGTTCAGAGCCAGTAGGCTGTTCTTAACCTTAGCTATCTTATACAGTAGTTTAAGATAGCTAAGGTTAAGAAGATAATCCTTACAAATATTTATAAAAGCGAAAGTGAGTTTGTTTGTTACGTCTTCACGCCTAAATGTTTAAACCGATTTTGATGAATTTTGTTACAGAGATAGTTGGGACCCTGGAGACGGATATGGGTTTTTTTTAAAGAAGACTGAGATATGAGTGAGAAAGAGGAAAGGTAAGGGAAAATGTAGCATTGCTATTACAATAAATAAGGCGCAAGGGAAAAAACTACAAGTAGCAGGTACCTGCAAATCATGAAAGGGGAACTGTGTTACCCCGAATTTGACGCATGCGAAGCCGCGGGCAAAAGCTAGTTTATAATAGGTTAAGACACACACACACACACACACTTATTTTTTCTCGTAATATCTAACACACAATCGTCTACATTTAATTCTCATATCTCCTGTCGCAGAAATTTCTAAAGAAATAAGCAGAACCTTTGTTTGTACTCAGATTTTATTCATTTTATCACTTATATACACATTCAGAAATGAAGGCCGGGTATAGAAATCGTGATTAAACTGCTAGTCACCGTTACAGCTGTATTCGGACTGACACTTCGGTACATACCATGGTTGCACATACTCACATCTAGATATTAATTAGCGAGAACCATAATTAAAATATACCCACATATGTACCTCACAGAACAAATATAAGGAACATAACAAATTATTTACAAAATAAATTTCTACCAGCGAGTGCGAGAGGAAATAATATGAAGAACAGAAACGTAGTACTGTGTGAGAACAGAAAGAGAACTTTTCTTTTTTTTCCTGTCTTGTTTACTGTTTATTGAAATAATTAAATAAAGTAAGATAGTGATTAAAATTAGGTTATTTGGAGATTTTAGTTTCTAAAGTGAAACTTTTATTACATCGTCTCAAACTTTTTCGTCTATGTAGGTATTGCATGTCGCGTGACGGTCGGCCGCGGTGTATGGACGTCAAAATGTCTATAATGTGAAAAAAAGTTTCCATAAAACCACATAATCCTTTTTAAATCCTTTTTTTCTAATTTAATCCTTTTCCATTCTTTGCTCCGAAATATTCACGCGTTAAACAGTCTACTATTAAATACTGTTATATTAAGTGAGCAATGGTTTAAAGTGTGACATATAGACGCGGAACGATTTCAGCTAGCTAGCTAGCGTATGAGTCAAAAGGTGTCTGCAAACCTAACAATAAAAAAAAAGTCTTTCTTACTTCAATTCAGGTTTAGGCCTAGGAAGTTCAGTGCCATCTTCTGTCTTCTTCTCTTCTTTAGCGGTGGGAGAGGCTGGTGGTGTGTGCTCCTTATCAGCCTCCATGTTGGAGGGGGCGTACCCTGAGTCATTGTTCGTGTTGGGATCCATCATCGGGATTGGGGACGCTAGGTTCGCCATTATGCTGTGGAAAAGAGATTGTGTTAGCAGTTTTCAGAATAGTCAATATATGCAAAGCCTTATCCCATCTACGTTGGGCTAGCTGGGCAAGCTAAATAGATCGAGCGGCTGCAGATTGGGGGGCATCCACCGCCCCCCATCACACTGGACCCGAGACGGTGGCGCTTAGTGTTTCACGCGCCCCTCTCACAGATGTATCCAGGGGAGTTAACACCTCAGTCCCCCGGGGTCGTGGCCCGCCAGGTCAAGCGGGTCAGCACTAGTCCGGGGTGGCAGAAGTCACATTCGTCCCTGCTGCCTCCCGACGCAAATGTGCGAGGTAAAACCGGTTTGGTTTTAGTCAGTTGGAGTCTGCCAGACCCCTCCACCGATCCCAAGGGTGGAGGGCATGCGTGCGCATTTACACATCGAGAAAAACAAAAATCTGGGCAAGCTGGCCCAACAAAGCAGCTCAATTTAATATGGAGGGACTGTCTATCTGATCTTCGCAACAAGGTGACTGGGGAAAGTCATACCTGTTGGTTAAACTGGTACTTATACCGCCTAGGATCTCCTTTTTTAAGGGTTCCGCATGTCAAAAGAACAAATACGGTACCTACCCCTTTTTTGTGGTGGAAAATCATCAAATAACTTTCCCCACTCTGACTAAAACCCACCCATGTTCCTTCTATTGCCCTTAACGCTCCGGGACCGCGGTATCTCTTTCGAACAACCCCCGGCAAGCTGAGGCCCTGGCAGGCCCCTCTGCTTTGCTGACATCTCTTTGAGGCGCGCGTGGAACACTAAAGCGCCGTCGACACGGCCTGTCGTCAATAGACGGACGGACGGTGAGCTACCCATTGCTCACCGTCCACAGGTCCGACTTATTCCGCCTATTCGATCTACTTTTTTTTAAAGGGTTCCGCACTTCAAAAGAGTAACCATGGAGTTTTTTGCCGGTTCTTCTCCATAGGAAACGACCAACCTGAACCGTGCATCTTTTCTCGACGTTTTATAAGTGCCCTATGTGAAATGAAAATATTTTGATTTTTTATTTGGACCCGGAACAACTACATGCCGGTCACAGAAATATTTGTTCTGTGCGTCAGCTGTCACCCAGTCGCATAACAACTGCACCAACCATGCCGCCAACAATATGCAATGCCGTCAATTATATATTTACTATTTACCCTTGCTCGAACTATAACCTTCATCAAAGTTGGCAAATAACTCAATGTTAGCAAAATCGAAGTATACTCGCTTACAGATCACGTACTGTGTTCATGAGAAAAGTTTGGAATTATTGCAAAGAAATCCAGACGGGTATTTGGTAAATAGGTTTTAAATGTACCTGAACAACGATCAAAACACATTTTACTTCGATGGAATATTATGACGGTTACCAGTCCGTTTACTTTTAAAAAGGGAACTCGTAAGCATAATTTATTTTGACAGCTTTTTTAAAACAAAAGCTTTGCCCGACACTAGGAATTTCCCCTGTATCGTGGGTGCGTTTACAAACATTTAAACTGACATACACAAACAGCCAGACCCGGAACAACTATCTGCTGGTCATACAGATATTTTGTTCCGTGCGGGAATCATTAATAAGACGGAATTCGTATAAAGGAAACTGAGATGTAATCTCAGTTTCTTCAGTATTGATAAATTTATTGGTAATTATGAAGACAAATAGTCCATTAATAGCCCTCACAATAAGGAAACCCGTTAAGAAGTCCAGTCAACACGAATCTAGTCCAGAGCGCACAAGATGGCGTCCACAAATCAAGTTAAACAAACCGGTTCAGACCGGATTTACTATCAACAGGAGTGTTGACTAATAGGGTTGTTTGTTTGCCCGACTGCTGTAGGGAAGAGTCATGTTTTTGCGTCTTTTTGGGTTGTTGAAATATTTTAAGTAGGTATCGAGCTGAGAATCATAC
Organism: Ochropleura leucogaster; assembly: GCA_958449745.1. Taxonomy (NCBI): domain Eukaryota; kingdom Metazoa; phylum Arthropoda; class Insecta; order Lepidoptera; family Noctuidae; genus Ochropleura; species Ochropleura leucogaster. Next base: position 17,017,536 of record OY288212.1, read on the forward strand.
AACATTTTAAAAGAATGATATTTCTAACTTTTGTTTCTGAGATGATTTAGTTTAGTTTCGACCTTTTTTGATTTGTTAATGCATTTATTTATCCAGGGAGGCGGATTGTTCCAGGGTTGCAAAGTACTCGAAAGAGATACCGCGGCTACGGAACATAAAGGGCAATAGAAGGAACAAGGGTAGGTTTTAGTTAAAACAACACTGGAACTTATTTAAAGAGGAGATTAAGGATTTATTTTCAGACTGGATTTACCAACAAAATGTAAGACTAGATAACCTAGAAAAAACTTATCTGAAATCAATAAACACTATACTGGTATTCGATCTTCAAACAGCGGAATTGAAAAATCCTTGGAAGACATCTCAGCTCGAATGAAAGACTTAGACAGGAAAATGGATATGTTGGAGGGTGAGCGGAATAACACACGCGCAAAAATTGCAGAGCTGGAAGAAAAGAGTGAAAGCCTGGAAAGATTTATCAGAAAAACCAGCGTTGAGATAAGGGGTGTTCCCAAGAAGAAGAAAGAAAAAAAGGAGGAACTACTTAGCATGGTTACAAGTCTTATGAAAACCACTGGATTAGAGTACTCCCCTTATGACATAAAAGACACGTACAGACTACCCTCCAAGGAGAATGCTACAACTTCTACAATCGTCGCCGAATTTTCAAACAACTTTTTCAAGGAAAAATTCCTACATAGCGTCAAGCAATTTAATAATGCCACACAAGGACGACAACTAAACACATCTCACCTAGGTCTTAATGGAGCTGAAGCGGCCCTTTTCATCTCTGAACGCCTAACAGCAAAAGCAAAAAGACTCCATTTTCTCGCTAGGGAATTTGCTAGAACAGAAAAATTTCAATACTGCTGGATTGCGAATGGACGCATTTTTCTGCGAAAAAAGGAGGGAGAAAGGTACTCAGTCGTCAAAAACGAAAGCACCTTTCAACAACTTCGAGAAGCATACAGAAGTGATAATTAACTTTGAATATAGTGTACAATATTTCTTTATTTTACTAATTATGTTAGTTGTAACACAAAACCCTAAATTTAACACATGCTCTTACACAAAAACTCAACACTCACTAGCCACTATAAACCACACCAACACCGTACTATCACATTACTCTATAATTAACCTGGTCCCTGCCGTCACCTTTATGTTTTTATGGTTAAGTGATCCCAAAATTAGCTACCAACCCACCACTATTACTCTTAAGATATGGCCAATTGCTATAATTTAATTAACGACCTCGACGAGACGCACTTATATATGAGCACGAAGCACAATGACCCTCAAAAATGCATTAATGATATCGGTGATGTGAAGTCACAGCTTACCATTATAAGTCAAAATATACGAAGTATTCAAAAGAACTTTGATAACTTCACTGTTTCTTAGCTTGTCTGAACTTCCTGCCCGACCTGATAATCTTGACTGAATGTCGTTTGAGTGATGCCACACCTGTTTTTAATCTTGAAGGCTATGAGTGCTTTTATTCAAAACGCTATCTCAACCAAAACGACGGCATTGCGGTCTTCTATAAAAGTAATCTCCAAGTGGCAATTGAAGAACCACCTTTCAAGGAAGCTAACTGTTTGCTAATTCACATCGGTACAGATTTTATGATATGTGCTATTTACAGGTCACCATCATTTTACAGCACCCATACTTTTTGTGGTTCGCTTGAGAAAATTATGCAGTCACACGAATCAACAACTAACTGTATAATAATAGGCGATATCAACATAGACATAGGCACTGGTTCTTGTGACAATCGTGCAATTGATTATCTCGACATCACTGGGCACTATGGTTATTATCCAGGCCATCAGTTTCCTACCCGTGACCGTACATGTTTAGACCACGCTTTGCTGAAAACCAAAAGAACTGCTAAAGTAATTATATGCGACTCGGGCATAACCGATCATGATACGGTCATTGTCGGAATTGTTAAAACTGCCCCCTGTTTTTCGCCCAGTGGAACTGACAGAGTAAAAGTAGACTACCCAAACCTAACTAAGGCAATCGCCGAATCTGACTGGAGTTTCATCGCCAACTACACTGACATAGACGAAGCAGTTGCAGTTTTTACAAAAATGCTCAGTGATAAAATATGCGCTTTCACAACAACGGAGATTGTACGAAATTCCAAAGCCATTAGAAAACCCTGGATTTCACAAGGGTTACTCAAATCCATACGAAAAAGAGATCTGTTACACATTGAAGCGAAACAACCCTACAATAAGGATAATCCGATCATACAACAGCGATACAAATCCTATAGAAACTTTTGCAACAATTTAATACAAAATCTTAAAACAGATCACGAAAAGAAACTTCTGGAAGATGCTAATGGAGACAGTAAAAAAACATGGGCAGCTGTTAAAAATATTTGTAATTTGAAAACTAAGAACCCAAGTGGCTCGGAACTTACACATACACACCCGGATCCCGTAGAGTCACTAAATAATGTGAATCAATACTTCACCAAGGTAGGTGAGCAGCTAGCTGAAAGGACATTACTTCGCATCAATAAGACCGAAGCAGAACTCGCCGCAATCATATCTCTTCAGGATACAAACTCACCTATCGAATCTTTTTTTGCAGCGCCAACTGACGAAGTTGAGGTTAAAAAGATCATAACTAACCTTAAAGATAACTCAGCACCTGGATGGGACGGTGTCACAAACACGACACTTAAATTAAACAAAAATTACCTTGCTGCGCCTATTACCTTCTTGTGCAATTTAAGTATCTCAACTGGGAAAGTACCAAAGCTTATGAAATCAGCAAATGTCAGTCCAATTTTCAAATCCGGAGACAAAACAGAACCTTCGAATTATCGCCCGATATCCTTACTTACGTCCCTATCTAAAATTTTGGAAAAGGTTATGAACAACAGACTCCTCAGTTTTCTTGAGAAAAACGGACTGATTTCACAAAATCAATATGGCTTTCGCAAGCACAGGTCGACGGAGGATGCAGTCACTGACCTTGTTGATTTTGTAGTTAACAAAATTGACAATGGCTATAAATGTTCTGGTGTCTTCCTTGACCTGGCAAAAGCCTTTGATACGGTGTCCAGGCGTATTCTTCTTAAAAAGATGGAAGCCGTTGGAATTCGGGGTATAGCTCTCGAGTGGTTCCAGTCCTACCTTACGGACCGCACTCAAAGAGTATGTATGAGAGGTAAGTGCAGCAGCTATGCCCGCCTCAACTTCGGAGTTCCACAGGGCAGCGTGCTCGGGCCCACCCTTTTTATCCTTTATATAAATAGCCTCTGCACATTGGGATTGCACCGTGCTAAAATATTTGCCTACGCTGATGACACCGCCATAGTTTTCTTTGATAAAACCTGGGAGGGTGTTCAAGAGGCTGCTAACGCGGGTGTAAACGTAGTTTCCAGTTGCCTTACCCACAATCTACTGACTCTTAACGTTGATAAAACTAAAATTATGAACTTTAGCGTCAGCATAAGAACATCCTGCCCAGGTAATTTTACAGTTAAACTGCACTCCTGTGATACAACGAAACTCACAAGATGTACTTGCCCAAGCCTCGAACAAGTCAAACAAATAAGGTATCTTGGCGTCCACATAGACCAACACCTTAATTGGTCGAAACAAATAGAGCACGTAAGCGGAAGGGTCAGAAAAATTCTTCACATTTTCAAAAAAATGGGTCGCATTGCCAAAGAAACCCTGCTGAAAACGCTCTATTTCACACTCTGCCAATCCATTATTAATTACTGCATTATATCATGGGGTGTCGCACACAAGACGCGTTTAATAAAAGTTGAACGTGCACAACGATCTCTTCTTAAGGTCACCTACAAGAAACCAATGCGCTTCTCAACTGACACTCTGTACCAAGAAACTGGTGTTTTACGTGTGCGCCAACTTTATATAATGGCTGTGGCACTGAGGTACCATAAAATTGCCCATAGTACAAAAACATACCCCAAAGTGCGTTCCCTCAGAAATGCAGACAAACCTAGATGGCAGAAACCTAAATGTAGACTCGGTTTTGGCCATAGATGTTATCATTATATGGGACCATTTATTTACAGTAAACTTAATAATGAAACAAATTTACTGCCAATGACCAGAAACAAAATTAAAACTCACCTTTTCATATTCTTAGCAGGAATGAACTATGACGACACGGAGAAGTTCCTAAATTAATGACTACTACACACACATTCATCACACAAATACATAAAGGATGATTTGGACCAAACTAATGAACACTCCTTCTGTTACTTATTTCGATGGTTTACTTTTTACTTTCGTTTGGTCACAAACCTTCTAAACTCAGTCATTCATTACACAAACTATCCCTACACATTTACACGTTACACACAATGACACATTTATAAATAAATGAAACTATTTTTATTTTAGATTAATTTGCATATGCTTATATTGTAGCCTAAGAAATCTTACCTGTACCTGTACGATGTTACTGTATTATATTCTGTACCTGTTTATTTTGTAAGACGAAGGAGACTAGTCTCCACGACACAGGGAATCCTAGTGTGGAGGCTAGTGACATCTCAGTTTGTGTAATACTCTTTTTATACAATAAAGCTTATTATTATTATTATAGCTTATTATTATTATAACTGGCCCCCCTCTCCTCTCAGAGCGGGAGAAATTATTTGGAGATTTTTATAAAACAAAAAAGGGCATTTATTTATTTAAATTTTACGCACACAAAGTAGGTAAACTTAATGCCTTAAAGTCAAGAGAAGTAGAAAATAATTCAAAAGAACACTTTTTAAATTAGGTACCATTACATTTCCATATCTTTTGACAGATTTCTACACCCTCAGGTAATGTTGAACATAAAAATTGTTATCAACTAACTAACCCTAAAAATATAATAAATTAAAGAATAATTAATAAAATCTAGAAGAGGCCACAACGTCGCTCGCATGCCAAATTGAAACACAGTTTAGAAAAGTTATTATTTTTGTGAACACCATAAAACAAATGTGTTAACCCCATCACGTAACCTTTCAGAGGTCACAAACACAAGGTCAAAAGTTCCCCACAGATAAATAAAGACATTCCCAGACTATTGACATCATAACACATACATAAAGTCAGATTTATCTCAAAGTACACCTGCTACTTTACAAAATTGAACTTTTCAAGTATTATAGCACTCAATATGGCGATAATTTTTCGAAACCAACGAACTGCCTGCGAGTAGTGCACTCAATTTACCCCATTTCAAATCTTTTGAAGTATTTGAAATTTTCTAAGAGAATTGTGATAAAAGAAATCACGTGACTGCAGGTTTGATTTAAGGTCTTGATACTGGTTATTGATTTTGTAAAGGGTAAATTTGACAAATAAAATATTTATTGGAGAAATTGAGCGAGGTAATTTGAAGAAACGATCACGTGGGGATATTATTACTTTTATGTAATTACTAGCTTTTTACCGCGGCTTCGCCCGCGCTAAATTCGGGATAAGACAGTTCCCCTTTCCTGATTTGCAGGTACCTGCCACCTGTAGTTTTTGCCCTAGCGCCTTATTTATTGTAATTATAGCAATGCTAAGTTTTCCCTTTTTTTCCCTCTTTCTCCCTCATTTTTCACTCTTTTTAAAAAAATTGCCTGTGTCTATCACCAGGGTCCCTACTATCTCTGTACCAAAATTCATCAAAATCGGTTCAGCCATTTAGGCGTGAAGACGTAACAAACAAACAAAGTCACTTTCGCTTTTATAATATTATAGTAAGATTTTTGTAGAACGATTGTATTTGCCTGACGGTACCAAATTAATTGTGGACGTCAGATAGGCTGTCACGCCATGTAAAATACTGGGGGTCTAAATGGCCGCTTAAACATTATAGGTACCTGAACCGGCCATTTTAGACCCCTAGGTATTCAGTATTTATCATGTTCACTTGTCCGTTGTCTGAGACGGCACGGCATGATTGGCGCAGTGGCTGAGGGATCGACTGCAGCGCTGCGTGTCGCGGGTCCGATTCCCGCACGGAACAAATATTTGTGTGACCTGCAGATAGTTGTTTCGGGTCTGGCTGTTTGTTTATGCGAGTTTAAATGTTTGTAACCGCACCCACGATACAGGAGAAATTGCAAGGTTGGGGCAACGTCTTTCTAAAAAAAGAAAAGAAAAAGAGAGGCGCTTTATGTACTACGGAATGAAAAGATAGGATATATAGAACGTTTTCATTGTACCTGGCAAGGAAAATGCTATGTTCTATATATTCCTATCTATTTTTCGCTCAGTGCCATCATTAGCTAAAGCGAAAAAAGAGCAGGGATGTCAGATGAGTTGCAACTTTCAGGTACCACATACCATGTTATAGTCAAATGGCAGTTGACTATAAAAAATGTGTAATAAAACCAAACAGTTCTTAAAAAACCATGTAGCTAAAGGAATAGAATTTCTTCACAAATACAGTATGGAGCTCACTTCTAGGCAATAAATGAAACCTCAAGTAATACTAGTCCACAGAAGTATATTAAAATTAAATTTTAAATTAAAAACCGAAAATTAAAAAAATGAAATTTTCAAACAAAATAAATATCAAAATAAATTCAGTAAAAGTAAACACTCTGTTTAGACAACGTACCTTGACCCCAGGAGCGAAGTGCGGCAACAACGCATGTCGGCGCGCCACTTTGATTCGTTTGACAATGTGCGACGAAAATTAAATTCACTAAGTTAATTTGGTCGTAGTTTGTTCTTTTTTAGCACTCGATGTATTGTTCTATGGCTCATCCTAAACTCACGCCCAGCTTGTCTAAGGCTGCAGGTTGGGTTCCGATAGAAATGTTCTAAGACTCGCTGTTCAAAAGAGGATGGAACATGACGCGGAGCAACTCCTTCATGAGTGTTGGGTACTATGTGCTGATTTTCCCTGATCCTTTGGGTCCCAGGATTGTTCTGACACTAGTAGGGCAGACGCGAGTTGCTCCGTATCTCTCACGATAGGTACCGTGTATAGTTAAGGCTGCATTTTGCCTGCATTCGCCATACAATAACACCATGTCTGTGTACTCTGCAGCACTGTAAAAATGCTGTTGCACGCGTATACAAAAGTCAAGTGTCGATTTCACCGTAAAAAATAACACACAACATAAAACTTAAAAACACAATTTACACACACACACAAAGTCAAGTACCAATAAACTAATAAGTGTCCATTTCACTGTAAACAATATTTAACTAAGTACTTAGGTAATTGTCTTAAATCGCGTTTTGAAGCAATGCGCTCAAGTATGTCTACGAAATCTATGCGAAAGACACACACTCTCCCGGAAGGGAAGACCAGCGGTGACTGACAAAGCTAAACGGAACTTCCGAAATCCAAAATAGCGAAAAAAATAAAAGTACCTAATAATAAGTAATGTAGGGCGAACGGCGCAATTATCGTAATCGCTTATCGATAACTTTATACATTTATTTACCTACTACCTAAACAAGGCATTAGAATACAAGATCTTTGTGTAATTCGAATGTTTTAATATTTTTAATAATTAACAAATTATTAACAATAAAAAACGAAACTAACGTTTTGTGAGTTCCTGAGTATCAAACGGTTCTGTTGATCGCCCGGGAGCCGATCGGTAACATTAGAATTCAGTAACTAATAATAAGCTCGTAGGTACGATTTTTTAATAGGTAAAAGCAATTCATAAATTATTGTTGTTTACCTTATTTATTTTGATCTCTAAATCTACTTAATAATATTTAATAAGAACACACTTAAAATTAGCTTTAAATATTTACGGCACAGTGTTCTATAGAATTATCATAACAGGACGATAATTCTAAAAACACCACCTAAAGTATTTAAAGTTAAACAGCTTTTTATCGATCATTATTAATAGTCAATAACAGGTGCCCTTCCCTACGTGGCGCGAGCGCACCCCGCGCTCCCTCCCACCCCGCCGGCCAGCTACGAGCCGCGCCGGCGCCGACAGCAATTCATTCCCTTTGAAAAAAGCCGCGTGCCTAGTGAGGAAGCCGCCAAAAGACACCGCTACCGACGTACACCTGCAGGAAATGCAGGCGCGTCCCATTGATAAATTGTGTATGTGTAAATTGCAAAACAAAGTTTCGACCGTGGCAGATCAGGGACGTTGATCAAGAGGAAATTCGAAGTACTAGTATACAGAAAAAACCATATTAACATTAAATTTAATAATTAGTCTGTACTTTTCTTCTGTCTGTGAGAAAGAGGTAGTGGGCCGCACCGTCACAGTATTAAAATCCATATAGCAGCGAAATAAATGTGGGAGTCGGGCAGCGCGGTCCGCGGCCGCGGCCTCTTACACGCTTAGTTTGCGCACTCGAACAATGAATTAAGTTACATTAAAATCCAGCCTGTCTTTTAGGTGTACCAATTTTACATTTAGGCAAATAACTAGAATAGGTACGTAACAGCGTCCTGGTGATAGTTCGTAGTTTTGCACAGTGTGGCAACGTCGCTTTTCATTCAGAGGATTCAAGTTCGTTGAATCTTTGACCTAGTGATACAATTCTACAGAGTGTTTAAATTTGTTCAAAATTAAAACTCTACTTTTTGACCTAATTACTGGACCAATATCGTTAATTTTTTGCATATCGTCAGTAAAGGCGATAACAAGTATGTCGTATAATTTATTGCATATGTGTGGTCTCCATACTGTATATATACGAACACTCAAGTAACTATGATAAACTGACTAAACTAAAGATATGATTATTTTTTGTACATGCATAGAGAATATCTCAAAATGGCTGCCAAAAATCAGGGAAGTGAATTGGACCCAAGTGTGCAGCGTAATAATATTATAAAAAACTTACAGCCCTGTCTCCTCAACCACAGCAGCCAGCATGAACCGTGCAGACCTGGAGTTGACCAGCTCCTCAGCATACGCTCCCATCTCCGTCCTCCCGAAACTGAAAGAACTGCACCTTAAAGTTTCAGTCTTACATGAATTTCAACTACATCTCATGTCGTTGTGAAAATATTGGCAAGTCGGAAGGTTAGTTAGTATTTGAAGACCATGGTCATGTTTTCAACCTCAACCTAATCACAGTAGAAACTGCTGCGAAGCTGATCTGGGGCTACCGCACGATCTCCGGCGAGACAGTGAGCCTCCTTGCCGGATTGCCACCGTGGGATCTGGAGGCGATAGTCCTCGCGCGGAGGCACTTCACCGGGGGGAATTTCTGCTGCCGCGGCAAATTGCCGCACAGTGGACAGACTTTCGGTGCGATCTCATGGTGGCATGGAGAGAGCGACTGTCGCAACCCCGTGCAGGGCACGCCACAATAGTGGCGGTAAGTCCCCTCTTTTAGCTGGCGAGACGTCATGGCGTCCTCACCTACCGCCTAACGCAGGTCCTCACCGGACACGGAAGTTTCGGGAGGTTCCTGCACATAATCGGGCGGGAGGAAACGCCCGGGTGTCACTTTTAACGCGAGCGAAAAGCTAGTAATAGCATAGAATTAGGTGGACAATTTCGTAAGTGGAATGTACAGCGGAGGACTGCCTTTTTTGCGAATAGGCGGAACTGGGGGAGTGTCAGACTTGTACAAAAAAAACCCACCCATGTTCCTTATTTTGTCCTTTATGTTCCGGGGTCGCGGTATCTTTTTCGAATAACCCGCGATCTTGGTAAGAAGGCGGACTGACTGGGGTTCGCCAGTCGTTTATTTATATATCGACATACGTAGAGTAAATTTGTGTAGAGTTGAGCAAAAGTATTCAGCAGAGCTAAACTTAAGAAAGCGTGATATACGTTTATGGTTATGTTTACTTCCGCAAGTTGTCGTAAGAAACTAGTAGTGAAGGAATTGATGTTTTAGTTCCTTAGATATGCTTTCTTCTTCGGTATATAGTGTCGTGTTTGAAAAAGCTTCGGAAGTCCTTTGAGAGCATACTAAATGTCGTGTTATGATGAGAGCAAAAATGTTTTTTTAATCGCTTGGCAAGTGAATGTTTTCCTATTCATCGTTTATTGCAATCATTTATTTTAAAGCTTGTTACAAGTATGGTTTTAAATTTAATTAAAGATATTTTTATTGTGTACACTATCGCATTTTTTTGTTGGGGTGGGAAATCATCAAATAACTTCCCCCGCTCTGGGCAGAGCGGGGAGACTGTCAGACTTGTACTGACTAAAACCCACCGATGTTCCTTCTATTGCCCTTTACGTTCCGGGGCCGCGGTATCTCTTTCGAACAACCCGCAACCCCGGCACACTATCGCATGAGGTAACCAATTTAAGAACGAATCATGGTAAAAAATCTTTTAGCCTACTCACTTATCTTCGTCCTCATCTTCATTGCTCCCAGTATTTGTTGGCGCGTCGTTCAAGCACTCTTCCAGCCGCTGCGTCTGCGCTACATTCTCTATTACTACGGCAGCTGTACCGCTGGATACAGCGGAACTAAGCGCTGCTGATGTCTTCTTCGCTATCCGCTGCTTTTTCGCTCTTTGTCGTATTGCCTGTGGAGATAAATACTTGTTCTTAAAACTGTTTAAAAATGATTTTAAGGATTGTGCGACTATTAAGGTGATCTGTTCCCATTATTTCTCGAAACAGAGATTAAAAGAACCTTTCAAAAAGGCGTCTAACATGCATTTTGAACTTACATCTAAGAAAAAAATATAGCCAGGATTCAATGTTACGTACTCGGAATATTGTGCCTATGGAAGCATACAATAGCACAAGGGTCGGGAGGATTAAAATCTGGAATTAAAAAAAAAAACAAAGTTGGACCTTTGACCCCCATTTCTCCGTAACTAAGAGATTCCCAAGTCATCATCTGCCTAGCCTTTTCCCAACTATGTTGGGGTCAGCTTCTAGTCTAACCGGATGCAGCTGAATATCAGTATTTTACATGGAGCGACTGCCTATCTGACCTCCACAACCCAGTTAATACTGGGTAATACGATACCCCTTGGTAAGACTGGTTGTCAGACTTTCGGAACACTGACTACCTGTAACGACTGTCAAAGATCTACAAATAACAGCCGGGACCAACGGCTTAACGTGCTTTCCGAGGCACGGAGGAAACTCGGTATGTAACGGGTGGTCACCCATCCACAGACCAACCTAGGCAAGCGTAGCTTAACCTTAAGATCGACCCGAGCGGCTGCTATTATTTAGCCACGAGCTCCTCAACTAAGAGATTCCCAAGTATGGCTTTGAAAAAAAAAATAAAAAGAGAACAAGTGCTTTTCGGCTTCATTAATACTACATCCAACAATATGCTTCACGCGCGATGAGCGGGGGACCCAACCGCGGCCGCCACTTATCGCGCGCGTACTAAACTCGGAGCTTCATAAAAAGAGAAAACCCGAAAGCAACGCATGCGCGTGGCTATAATTGACGGGCCTGTTGGTCTAGTGGTTAGTGGCCCTGACTGCTGAGCCGGAGGTCGTGGGTTCGATTCCCACCCAGGACGAACTTTGTGTGATGAGCATGATTGTTTGTTCTGTGTCTGGGTGTGATTTATCTATAATATGTATGTATTTATAAATTATATTGACGGGCCTGTTGGTCTAGTGGTTAGTGGCCCTAACTGCTGAGCCGGAGGTCGTGGGTTCGATTCCCACCCAGGACAAACTTTGTGTGATGAGCATGATTGTTTGTTCTGTGTCTGGGTGTGATTTATCTATAATATGTATGTATTTATAAATTATATAAGTATGTATATCAGTTGTCTGGTTACCATAACACAAGCTCTGCTTAGCTTGGGATCAGATAGCCGTGGGTGAGTTGTCCCAAGATATTTATTTATTTATATAAGTATGTATATCAGTTGTCTGGTTACCATAACACAAGCTCTGCTTAGCTTGGGATCAGATAGCCGTTTGTGAGTTGTCCCAAGATATTTATTTATCTATTTAATTTAAAAAGTAAATGACCGACTTTTACACCCAATAAAATAAAAAAGAAACATTCTATCACACTTGGAATTTCTCCTGTATCGTGTGTGCGTTTAAAAACATTTAAACTCACAAACAGCCTGACCCGAAACAACCATATGTAGGTCATACAAATGTTTGTTCCGTGCGGGGATTGAACCCGCGACACGCAGCGCAGCAGACGATCGTTTTGGACAATTGTATTTTGCCTTTTCAAAATTGCTTAGATAATATTATGAGTCCTATTCAGGATATATACATACTTGTCCTGTTACTAGTAATTAGCTTTCACCCGCGACTTCGTCCGCGTGGCATAGCTACTTTGGGCTAACGCTAACCTTGGTTTCCTTCTTTCCCCCCTTATCCCGCTTTTTTAACCTATGTCCGTGTCCAGGGTCCCAACTATCACCATACCAAAATTCATCAAATTCGGTTTACCCATTTAGGTGCAAAGACGTAACAAACAAACTCAGTTTTGCTTTAAAATATTAGTAAGGATTTAACTTATAATCCTAGCTTAAATTCATGAGCTACTACGACCCACCTTGTGAAGATCGAAGCACCCTACGTCAAACGTTCTAATCATTTCAAAATAAACTTCATACTCAATTCAAAAACCTAAGAAAACATTGAATACAAAATACCTCATCGTATAAATATTTTTCGTACAAGAACTGACAGAGAAAATAAAGAAAAACATTACTGCTAACGTTCGTTCACTTGTCGACAGGTAACGTTATTTTAATGCTTGAAAAAACATGGTTTCTAGCTTTGGGTTTTTATAAACTTAGATATTTGAAGTTATGTGATTGTTTTTTCTGCCGAGGTTGCGGGTTATTTGAAAGAGATACCGGGGGGATCACAAAGAAGGGAACATTAATGGGTTTTGGTCAGTAAAAACACCTCCACGAAGAGTGGGAGAAGTTATCTGCCAGCCTTAACAAAAGTGATTCATACTAGATGTAATAATTTGTTTAATATAGGTAGTTTTTTCTTAATTTATCCAGTAGGCCTACTATGACATCGTAAAGCAGAACTTATTCCACTGAGTGAAAGAAATGGTGCTAGACACCCTGTATACCTCTGTCCCTTTCCCTCAGCGGAATAAGTTCTGCTTTAACACGTCATGGTAGGGTAGCAGATGTATGTATGATACTGGTATGTATATGTATGATACTGGTTGTGATTGTTATAAAAAAATAAACTGAGCTGCTGTTATAAGTTAGTTATAGCCACGAGCTTAACTTTATCTAAAATCAATCAAAATATAATATTTTTTATCACATAGGCCTACATGGACACTTATAAATCGTCAGGAAAAACTATACAGTTCGGAGTTGGTCGTTTTCCATGGAGAAACTTCATGGTAAAAATTATAATATCTTTACTAATATTATAAAAGCGAAAGTGAGTTTGTTTGAATGTTACGTCTTCACGCCTTAATGGCTAAACCGATTGATGTATTTTGGTACAGAGATAGTTTGGACCCTGGCGACGGACATAGGCTATCTTAAAAAGATTGAGATTTAAGTGAGAAAGAGGGAAGAAAAAGGAAAACTTAGCATTACTATTACAAACCAATAAGGCGCAAGGGGAACTGTGTTACCCCGAATTTAACGCGAGTGAAGCCGCGGGTAAAAGCTAGTACATTTATATAATAGCACCTTTAGTGGCTGTGGGAGATAGCTTATATGATCTAACCCTAATAACACATACCTTGAAAATACTATAATACAAAAACATCATAATTATGCAGGGTATATAGAAGGATCCCAGCGATGAGTATATAACATAGTCCTTGTTATTGAACAGGCAGTCGCCAGGTCGCCTGTCCAGCGTGTTGTTCAGGCCCAGGACTATAGGGGAGCCAATGGCGCCGGAGACCAGCCACGCTACACCAATCATGGACCAGACGCGAGCGTTGCTTTTGTGTTTCGCGTATTTGATAGGTTGAGTCACCGCTATGTATCTGTGGACAAGGAAAGTTACATTTTAGTGGAATATCATCTATACTAATATTATAAAGCTGAAGAGTTTGTTTGTTTGTTTGAACGCGCTAATCTCAGGGACTGCTGGTTGGAATTGGATAATTCTTTTAGTGTTGGATAGTCCATTTCTTGAGGAAGGCTATAGGCTATATAACATCACGCTACGACCAACAGGTGCTGAGCAGCGCGGGTGAAACCGTGGGGAACAGCTAGTAAAAAAATAATCATTAACAGCACTCCATCAGGAATGAACCACGCCACGCCACGGAGTTTGGGTTGTGCCCGGGTGCAGGTAATAGCTTTTTTTGTGCATGGGAAATCATCAAATCACTTCCCCTGCTCTGGATGGAGCAGCAGGGAGTGCCAGACTTGTACTGACTAAAACCCACCCAATATTTCTTTTTTGCCCTTTATGTTCCGGGGCCGCGGTATCTCTTTCGAACAACCCGCAGGCGGTGGCCCTGGCAGGCCCCTCTGCTTTGGTAATAGGGTCCAGGCGAAAGTGGGTACACCTCTGCCTTACTCTTCGTGAATGACAGGCTTGATGTTTTTTTTTACTCACCACAATATCTTATGTTATGAATGTTTTAAAAGTATTTAGTGCTGTGCAAACCTGTAAGTGACGAATTCACTCGTTATTCTAAGAATGATTGTTACTTCTAGAAATGTATTAGTGAATAAGTCGTTGGAGTGCCATAATTAAATAAAAAATACTTAGCCCCGAATACTGAAACGTCACTCAAAATTTAAGTATCACTTAAATTTAACCGAGACTCAGGAGTGACGTTTCATCATCTGCCTAGCCTTTTCCCAACTATGTTGGGGTCGGCTTCCAGTCTAACCGGATGCAGCTGAATATCAGTATTTTACATGGAGCGACTGCCTATCTGACCTCCACAACCCAGTTAAAACTGGGTAATACGATACCCGTTATAAGACTGGTTGTCAGACTTCCGGAACACTGACTACCTGTAACGACTGTCAAAGATCTACAAATGACAGCCGGGACCAACGGCTTAACGTGCTTTCCGAGGCACGGAGGAAACTCGGTATGTAACGGGTGGTCACCCATCCACAGACCAACCTAGGCAAGCGTGGCTTAACCTTAAGATCAACCCGAGCGGCTGCTATTATTTAGCCACGAGCTCCTCCTCAGAAGTGACGTTTGACCATTCGAAATCTAAAGTTCAAGACCTGCTCAAATGTTAAGCAGCCCTCAAATTTTGAGTGACGTTTCAGTATTCGGGGGTAAAAGTCTTATTAGTTTCGAACTCACGACCTCAACCGTAAGATCAATGCACCACCAGTGTTTTTTTTATCAGTGAAGTATTAAATGAATAAAAGATGTTTTTTTTTACAACTCAAACAAACTGAAAACACAAATAACATTAAACAACTTATAAGTAAATAGGGTGACACAATGGGCGGTTTTATCGTTAAAAGAGATCTTTTCTAGACAACCTTTGGATTGATTTAAAGCAAAATTTAAAGGAAGAGAAACAGTACTGTAGGTAGTCTGTGGGGTAACATTTTTAAAATTAATAGCTACATTTAAAAAACAAATACTTGAAATAGTCCGTTGAAAGAACCTGTCCAGTCAGTGAGAGCATTTGACAGTTATCGTGTAGCTCTACGGACACTTTTAACAAGGACCGCCATTATTTACGTCAACTATCTCTTATCGTAAGCGTAATCTGATTTTAAGACTTATCTTTACTACTAATACAGTTTTAAATCGGTCGGAGTTTGGTGGCACAAATTTATGCCAGCGGGACTCAACGGTAACACTTTACTGGCACGTTTTTGTGCCGCTGGGGCTCTAGAGGTTAATCAGGTTAGGCATAAGAAAAGCCTAATTTGATTATCCTCACTGCCGTAAAAACAATGTAAAAAGGAAAAAAATAGATTAAACATTATCCCTCACAGAAAAAAAGATGACCAGATTCAACAAACAGCGCCCTTCAACAAGACGCGTGGCTCAGCGCAATTCAGCTCAACCATTTTGAACCCATAACTTTACGAAACATCCCCATAACATTTAAGCATCACTTAGTTTTTACGAGCATCAAAACAAGCTGTTCCCTAAGTTAACATCGTAATCATTAAGTTGGCCAGAACACAACACTTAACCTGCCTTATGAAGACAATTTAGTTTGGTTATATTCAGCATGTTTTACACTTAGGGGAATGTTTTGAATCGTTGTTTTAGTGCCACATATAGTACAACCTTTTACCATAATAACATGGGACTTAAACATAACGAAGTATGGGGATTTCTGAAGAGTAATTTCTGCTTAACCCTTTGCGGGATATAAGCGAGTTGATATGTAACGTGTTTGACCGTTTGAAAGGGTTTCGTCACAGTATGGTGTTGTCATATAGTACTACCTTTTGCCCGCGGCTTCGCTTGCGTTAAGTTTGGGGTAACACAGTTCTCCTTTCATGATTTACAGGTACCTGCTACTTGTAGTTTTTGCCCTGGCGCCTTATTTATTGTAATAGTAATAATAAGTTTTCCCTTTTCTTCCCTCTTTCTCACTGAAATGAGGTTTTGTTTTCTTAATAAAGTTAACCTATGTCCGTCTTCAGGGTCCCAACTATTTCTGTACCAAAATTCATCAATATCGGTTTAGCCATGTAGGCGTGAAGACGTAACAAACAAACAAACTCAGTTTCACCTTTATATCTAACTAGCTTTTGCCCGCGGCTTCGCTCGCGTTAAATTCGGTAGACCCTGATTGATTTGTAATAGGAACGCTAAGTTTTCCAGTTTCCTCCCTCTTTCTCCCTCATATCCCACTCTTTAAAAAAAATAGCTTATGTCCGTCTCCTGGTTCCCAACTATATCTGTACCAAAATTAATCAAAATCGGTTTAGCCATTAAAGCGTGAAGAGGTAACAAACAAAAAAACAAACTCACTTTCACTGTTATAATATTAGTAAGGATTATTGCAGTTTAATGTTATGTTCTAATCTGAGGGATTTTTGGGAATAGAAAGGGTTTGTTTGGAATTTTGATGACTTTCAGTTTATGCGGTATTAAAGGATTGGGCTAAGCAATAAAACCCGTCTAGGTTGTTCCAAAAAGATACCGCGGTACCGAAACACAAAGGGCAAAAGAAGAAACATGGATAGGTTTTAATCAGTAAACGTCTGACACTCCGGTCCAGCCAGAGCGGGAAAAATAAAAGGAAGATTTTTCATCCTAAAAAAGGGGGCTCCAATGCTTTAGTTGTAAAAATACTTTTATCAATTTTACTTCCTTTATTCGTGATCCACCGACAATAATATCTAATTATTATTTTAGTCTTTTTTATAAAGTGGATAGCTTGATGAATTTTTTTTATAAATTATGAAAGAACTACAGACGTTTACCAAGGTTTTTTTGGAAACGAAGAAACCAGCCAAGGAATTAAATAAATAAATATCTTGGGACAACTCACACACGGCTATCTGATCCCGAGCTAAGCAGAGTTTGTGTTATGGTAACCAGACAACTGATATACATACTTATATAATTTAAAAATACATACATATCTATACTAATCTATACTAATACCTATTATAAAGCTCAAGAGTTTGTTTGTTTGAACGCGCTAATCTCAGGGACTACTGGTTGGAATTGGAAAATTCTTTTAGTGTTGGATAGTCCATTTCTTGAGGAAGGCTATAGGCTATATAACATCACGCTACGACCAACAGGTGCTGAGCAGCGTGGGTGAAACCGCGTGGAACAGCTAGTTATAGATAAATCACACCCAGACACAGAACAAACAATCATGCTCATCACACAAAGTTTGTCCTGGGTGGGAATCGAACCCACGACCTCCGGCTCAGCAGTCAGGGCCACTAACCACTAGACCTAACAGGCCCGTCTATTAACTCTGTCTGTCACAAATATTTTTTATACCGTAACGGAAAAAGAGTTGCTTGTTTGGCAAAAACACATAGGATACTTTATATTTAAGTAATAGGTAGGTACAGCCAACAAAACAGAGAAATAACGAGGTTTTTAAGATATAGTTGAATTTTTCTTAGATAAACGTTGTTTTCTAAAACATAAATTCAACTTATTTCGAAAACATTCATCGATTTATTGATTTTATTTATGTTTATTATATGATTTAGAATATTCCATTTGTGTCTGATGAGCCTGGTATTTTTTCCCCTTTGTTCACTGTCCTTTTCCGTAAGATACACCCAAACGCAGGTTATATGTAAATTCTACTAATATTATAAAAGCAAAAGTGAGTTTGTTTGTTACGTCTTCACGCCTACATGGCTAAACCGATTTTAATGAATTTTGGATTAGAGATAGTTGGGACCCTGGAGACGGACATATATATATTTTTTACAAGTGAGAAATGAGAGAGAAAAAGGGAAGAAAAAAATTAGCTTTGCTATTACAATAAATAAGGCGCTAAGGCAAAAACTGCAAGTAGCAGGTACTTGCAAATCAGGAAAGGGAACTGTGTTGCCCCGAATGAAACGCGAGCGAAGCCGTGGGCAAAACTAGTAAAACATATTTGCTTTAATACCAACCCCTACTAGAAGCGTCTTAACTACTTTTTTCACAAGATAACTCACAACCGTAAACTGAGCGGTAATAGCAAGTACTGTGGTGAATGACAACAGTTTAAAATATGACATTTAAAGTTATTATTGCCATAAACAAATTTACTATACGGAATGTTGCCGTTATAATGATATTTTTTTCTTTAAACTCTTTCTTTCACCCCAAAAGTTGTAAAACACCCAAGTGTACCGGTATAATATCTTTTTTAAATTAATATTAAGGCACACAGCTGGTTGAATGGCACCAAATGAGGCGTGCGTTCTATGCTATCGCTCTCGACCCACTGGCTTGTAATGCCTGCTCATATTATAACGGCTCAATTTAGGTCCACAATAGGTTCAGCAGGATTATCACAGGATGCGTAATATGGTTGGTAATTAGATGGGTTGATTGAATTGAGGATCAAATTTGAGATGGAGGAATTATGTGAGGAGGAAAGGATTAGATTTCGAACGAAAGGAAGTTCGAATTCATAATTTGGAGTGTTGCTTTCTTTAAATAAAGAATGAATTTAGCGGTAATGTTTTCAGATCCACACTATTCTATTTATCTTTTATTATTATTACTTATTTACATCACAATTATATCGTTATTTCACACTTATATTATTATTATTTTATCACTGAGTACCTACTTATTTATTTGTACTTGTTGCCATCGTCCGTGTGTCACTGCGGGTGCCAACTGAAAACCAGCGTTGGGTGTCTGACGCCTAGCATATGCTGAGTTGGTAACCCTTTCGTTATGGGCACGCTCAGCGCAACCTTGTCCATGTTTTTCTGTGCACCTTATTTTTTATTTTTCTTTTGCTGCTGTGTTGTGTCTGTTTCGAATAAATATTTTTCTATTCTATTCTATTCTATTCTATAATTTGTGGTAACTAATTGTGTTGAAGATGACTGTGAATACTTTTTATAAATTCACAGTGAGTAATTAAAACCCTGTTAAGGTCTTGAGAAAGATTTGGTTTAAAAATTGAAGACCAGAACGTAAACCGACTATCAGTGAAACGTTTGTTAGTACAGACGCCAGCAGGTCAAGCTACCCGAAACTGTAAATTTTTCCCAATGAACCTTGAACCTAATACTATAGAAATAAAGTCGAAAATCTATCAAAGAAATTTGACAGATTGTAGTAGCTTGATGTGCAGGCGTCTGTACGTTAGTTAGTTGTTTTTCTCTCTCATCAACTCATTATTTTTAAAAATAAATACAGTAAAAGAAATGTCCCAACTGACAGATACAGAGACTGATAATTTAATTTCACTCCGTAACGTTGAATAGCCACAGTCACTATACGCGCCTGTTGGTCTAGTGGTTAGTGGCCCTGACTGCTGAGCCGGAGGTCGTGGGTTCGATTCCCACCCAGGACAAACTTTGTGTGATGAGCATGATTGTTTGTTCTGTGTCTGGGTGTGATTTAACTATAATATGTATGTATTTATAAATTATGTAAGTATGTATATCAGTTGTCTGGTTACCATAACACAAGCTCTGCTCCCTGATATCTCTGTCTGTATCTCTGTCCCAAGATATTTATTTATTTATTTTATTTACTATATTCTAAACCAGAAACCACGCGATCACAGAAATCTTATTATGTACACATCCCTTTTAATTAAGTCATAGGCACGTGGATGCATAACTTGTGATACTGTACGGGCTCTTAATTAAGTACAGTAATTAAGTCCGGTCTATAGATAGTTGGGGATAATAGGCTGAAGTGTTGATGAGCTATTGAAAGGTCAGGGTTTCATAGATTGTGTCGTATTTGTGAATTGAAACTCAAATTATCGTATCCTACTTAATATTCGTATTATAAATGCGAATGTTTGTGAGGATGGATGGATGTTTGTTACTCTTTCACGTGAAAACGGCTGTACGGATCGTGACGAAATTTGGGACAGAGTAAGATAATAGTCTGAAATACCACATCGGATACATTTTTTTATCATCACGCGGGCGAAGCCGCGACCTCCAGCTAGTTTATTATAACTAGACTATTACAGGCAAGAGGAGCTCGAGGCTAAATAATAACTACCGCTCGGGTTGATCTTGGGGTAAACCGGCACTTGCCTAGGTTAGTCTTTAGATAGGTGACCACCCATTGTACATCGGGTTCCCTCCATGAATCGGCAAGCTGGTTAAGTTGTCTGATAGCCGCTACAGGTATTCAGTGACAGGAATGTCTGACAATCAGTCTTACCAAGGTGTATCGTTTGTATAACCCAGTTATTAACTGGATTATGGAGGTCGGATAGGTAGTAAAATACTAGTATTCAGCTAAATCCTGTAAGACAAGAAGCCGACCCCAAGATAGTTCGGATAAGACAAGGCAGGTGAGGAGAGCATTTTTTATGGAGAGATATTATCATCAACTAGCTGTTCCCCACGGTTTCACCCTCGCTGCTCAGCACCTGTTGGTCGTAGCGTGATGTTATATAGCCTATAGCCTTCCTCAAGAAATGGACTATCCAACACTAAAAGAATTTTCCAAATCCAACCAGTAGTCCCTGAGATTAGCGCGATCAAACAAACAAACAAACTCTTCAGCTTTATAATATTAGTATAGATTAACTTCCACTGCTCTGGGCGGAGTGGGGAGTATCAGACTTTTTCTCACTAAAACCCACCCATGTTCCTTCTTTTGCCCTTTTTGTTCCAGGTCGCGGTATCTCTCTCAAACCCCGGCAGACAGTGGCCCTGGCAGGCCTGCTTTGCTGTCATCTCTTTGAGGCGCGCATGGAACACGAACAGGTACTTTCAGTGTCAAAAAGATGATGCTACAGTCCCAGTCACAAGGCATAATGACTTGTGAAAGTACTGTAGTTTGAACTTGTCCGTAAAGATTTTTCAGGTTTTATTTAAATGATAGTGATATTGTTGAAAAGGATCAAAGACGATATTTTTGGTTGTAAAGAATAGTGTTGGAAACATTGACTTTGTAACCTTGAAGAAACCTGAGTATTTGCTTTGTTGAGAATAAGTTTACTAATGGGGATGAACCAGATTTGCGATGAAAAAATAGTTTTTCTGGTTTTTAAATATTTTTTTAAAGATTTGACATAATTTGAAATAAGGATTAGAGGTTTTAAAAAATCACCACTAGACCTAAGTGTTTTCTTTTCCCATTGTTTTCACGATAATTTCGTGATAATATTTCAAAGTAAGTTCACAAAACGGTTATTTTTTCTCGGCACATATTTTCGTTACAAACAAGCGTAAATTGTCATTTTATTCAGCCTCGTTTAACCAGTCATGCTGTAATGAAAAACCGGTCAAGTTTAATTCGGATTCACGCACCAAAGGTTCCGTACAAACTTGTAGGAGCTCCAACGAAAAAGTGTTTATATTGTTGTATTTTAAGCATATTTCTCGTGTGATTGTATTGTAAGAGGTTTTATAACCTAACCAATGCTCGCTGATTTACCATATCGTTCAAATACTCAGGTCGTTTTAAAATGAGAAAAAAATCTAATCTTAAAATATTATAATATGCGCTTTTATTCAAAGTTTATAGCTTAGTTCTAACAGTACCTATATCAAATTAAACATGAAGATATGTCTTTTCGAATTATGCATAGTTACGCCAATTTAAAATCTTGTGAAAGTGAATAGTGAAGGTCGCAAGAAAAAAAATCGGTTACTTTTTTGATAAACTGTGATCAAGTTCTTATTAACGTCAATGTAACTTACTTTTAACTTATCTAAATGCAAGATAAGTTGACTTTTAAGTAAGTATTTATTGTTCGAATGTAGCTACAGTGATTGTGAAGTAGTAACAGCTACCCTACCATGACGTCTTAAAACAGAACTTATTCCATTGAGGGAAAGAGACAGAGCTATACAGGGTGTCTAGCATCATCTCTTTTTCACACAGGAATCAGAACTGCTATAAGATGTCATAGTAACCCTTCTGTTTTTGTTGAGTGGTTCAAGTTCGGTCGTTAAAACTGCAGTGGTCAGGCGACAGGTGGACGTACGGACAAGAAAGAGTACGCATTCCTAGACGGGTGAGTGGCTGGTTCTGTTTTTCCTTTTGACGTACGGAATCTTTAAAGACCGGCCAAGTACGAGTCGAATTTGCGCGGTAGCGGTCCCGTACTATGGAACATAAATGAACATATCTTTTAACTGCATAGACATAGGTTGGGTGGGACGGTTGATTTTTTCATACCTTCTAAAGACAACAGACTTTTTTTTTGCGGATGCAGAGCGGGGTGGAGAGTCAGACTTGTACTGACTAAAACCCACACATGTTCCTTCTATTGTCCTTTATGTTTCGGGGCCGCGGTCCTTTTCGATCAACTCGCAACCCCGACAGGCGGTGATCCTGGCAGGCCCATCTACTTTGCTGACATCTCTTTGAGGCGCGCGTGGAGCACTAAAGCGCCGTCGACATGGCTTATCGTAAATAGTAGGATGGACGGTAACTACCCATTGTTTACCGTCCACAGGCACTCTCGCGTCGCCCGACGCCCGGGGCGAGAGACAACAAACTTGGATTTTAATTTACAACGCGGAACCACCACGCGTTTACAAGATAAAGGGTCTTGACAGACAGACAGACAAAGGAGTGATCCTATTAGGGGTTCCGTATTTTTCCTTTCAAAGTACGGAATCCTAAAAAAAGGGATCTGTCTGTCTCTATTCCTACGGAAACTAAAGGAATGGAGGAAAGAATGATGAAATAGCCGTCGGACAAAATTGAACGACGAAGGCCGGACAGTAAGACTTTTTCGTTTGATTGAAACGGTTGCTTCTGTAAATAGATTTCGGAAAAAAGGAAAATTTCGGGAATTTGAGTTGAGTAAGAAGTGGTTGTTGAAATGAAGTAGGGGTGTCATGTGTTTAAGTAGAGGCTTTTTTTTCTAGCTTGACTTGTCGTCGCTAAGTCTAAGCTGTAGGTTCGATTCCTAAATCGGGCAAAGTGTTTTTGGGTTTTTCTGCCAGGAATTTCTCAGTAGCAGGTAAGATAAATTAATTATATGTTCACTTTGTTATCCGTCTGTCTGTCTGCAAAGACTTTATCTTTAGTACGCGTGGAGGTATCAAGTTGAAATTAAAACCATATATTCAAGTCTGTGGTCTTTTGCAGCTGGGAAATCGAAGTTTACGCAGTCAAAATAAATGGTCTGGAGGAGGCCAGTAATGGACTGTTTATGTCGCAAGTTTATACGGAACAACAACACGCACAAGGCCGATCTCTTTTTTTGATTTATCAAAACTTTTGATTTTATCCATCAAGTCTGAAGTTTCACGATCTAAGTTAATGTAAAAAAATAGCATACTTTTGTGCTTCGTATCACTACATTATGCATATTTTGTTTTACTTCCAAATCAGATTACTTTCAAAAGCCGCCCTGGCGGGTATTTCTCAAAAGAGTAGGCACCTACTAACGTTGATTACAGCTCCATCTGGGAACCTCTTTAATTATTGGCATCTGTTCCGAGTAAACTACGGTTGGTTTATGTTGGCCATTTATTATCACGTCGAGCCCAAGTAAATAGGATTGTAAGTACCTCTTAAAAACGTAAGTAGCAGTGTTTTAACAACTTTGTTTGAGGTTAAGAAAATGAAAGTGTTCATTTTTTTTGTACTTGGTTTTGTAATAGTATTAAGAGGGCTGAAGTGCTTTGTAAATTCCCATCTTATAGACAAAAATTTGGAGGTGTCAAGGGACACCCGGATGGAACGAAGTTCTCGTCGCAACACCACACTGTTCAATGCGAAATAGAAATGAAAATATCTGGCTTGCTTTCTATAAGAGAGAGAGAGACAGACAGACAGACAGAGAAACATGCGACGCCGCACAGCTTACAATAGCTTACTATAGCAAAAAGTGTCGTGACAACTTTTCGGTAAGAATTTTTTCCGTCTAGCCCCCTTTCACAACGCGCGATAAGGAACTTCGTTCCAAAAGGGAATAACCACCATTTATAAATATTGTGCTAGTATAGTAATCTATACTAATATTATAAAGCTGAAGAGTTTGTTTGTTTGTTTGAACGCGCTAATCTCAGGGACTACTGGTTGGAATTGGAAAATTCTTTTAGTGTTGGATAGTCCATTTCTTGAGGAAGGCTATAGGCTATATAACATCACGCTACGACCAACAGGTGCTGAGCAGCGTGGGTAAAACCACGAGGAACAGCTAGTATTCAATAATACAGAAGTCATGAATGATCTCGGTTGTCAACTGACGAGAGGCTCGCGTGTGCGCACGAGTTGCAACCCGCGTCGATTCTCTATAGTCACCATGTATTTTAAAAAAATACTTGACTTTCAGTTGCTACGACAATCGAAGAAAGAAAAGGAATCCTCTGAGATTATGTAAAGTACGTAAATGGACATAAGACTTTATTCAAATCAGCTCCCAAAAGGTTTTAGGAATCGCTTAAATCGGAACGTTTTAGGCAAGAGTGTGTTAAAATGAAAAGGAAAAATCTCAGGTGTATGTACAGGCGACCGCGTAACTGTTATACCGCTTAAAAAACCTAGAAATAGTCCCTTTTTTAACCGACTTAAAAAAGGCGGAGGTTTTCAATTCGTCGTATACTTGTTTTTTCTATGTATGTTTACCGATTACGACGAGACGTCTGGACTGATTTGCAAAATTCTTTTTTGTTTGATGTTGCTTAGGTAGTTCATGAGTTATCGTCCATAATAGATATTTTTTTCTCCATGTCCATATGGATGATCTGCTTATTTTATAGTAACAATGGAAAATTAATACTCGATAAAAAATATGTGATATATCACTGTACCTGCCATAACTAAACATTCTCAAATAATAAAACACGGAAGTCGGTGGTAAAAAAGTCAACGAAACCAACAAAAGTCACCAGCTTCCAGAAGTAAAGTATTTTTTTTCTTTTTTTCAAAAAGAAAACTTTGCCCCACTCTAAGAATTTCTCCTGTATCGTGGGTGCGTTTACAAACATTTAAACTCACATACACAGTCATTTTCTACATATTACTTTTTTTTGGTATTCGTTTTTATTTTTTACAATAGACTGTTGTTTAAAAGAAAGAGGATTGAAGTCTCCATCAACATGATCATTGGCCTAACCTTTTCCCAACTATATTGGGATTCAGTCTTACCGGATTTAGCTGAATACCTGCTAGGTAGGTCGTATTTTACATGCAGTGACTCTTCGTAAAACTAGTTGTCAGACTTTCGAGTCACTGACTACCTGTAATGATTGTTGAAGATCTACATGTGGCAGCCAGAACCACCGGCTTAACGTGCTTTCCGTGGTACGGAGAAAACTTGGTTTGTAATGGGTGGTCACCCATCCACAAAACAGTTGTTACTGCCCTGGGTTTCGTTCCCCAAGCTGAGCAGCAGCAAAGAAAACTTGTTAAATATGTTTGTACATACAACTCTGCTTATCTCTTCACTCATAAAAATAGATAAACGATAGCCTGGCTCACTGTCTGCCCCGGAAGGATTTTATATGTGACATGATAGCCTCCAAATGTCCAAATAGGGTCCAAGGGGGAAGGAGAGGGTAGGGTTTCGGAAATAACCCGTACGCAGATATTATGACAAGGTTTATAGAGATTTCTATAGTTAATAGGGTTGAAATTTTGAATACTTAGTACCCCATATAAACCTTAATTTACTACCCTTTACCAGCGGCTTCGCTCGCGTTCAGTTAGAATGTGCCAATAATGGAATTAGAATGTTATTAGAGCTTTTTATTGTGCGGATGGGAAATCATTAAATCCGTGTGTGGAGTGTCAGACTTCTACTGATTAAAACCAACCCATGTTCCTTCTTTTTCCTTTACGTTTCGGGGCCGCGGTATCTCTTTCGAACAACCCGCAACCCCGGCAGGCGGTGGCCGTGGTGGGCCCCTCCGTTTTGTTGACATCTCTTTGAGGCGGGCGTGGAGCACTAACGCGCCGTCGACACGGCCTCTCGTCAATAGGATTTCGATCGTCTCGGATGAACGGTGAGCTAGGTACCCATTGCTCACCGTCCACAGGCCCGCATCTGCCACGGTGCCCGGGAGACGTTTCGCGGCGCCCGACGCCCGGGGCGTCTTTGTAGGTTGGTTTGAAGTTCTCTCCCACAAACGCCCTGCTACCTCCTTCGCTAGCATGACTGCTTTGCAGAAGGAGGTGACCGCTTCCCATTCCCTCTCGCTCCGGACCATGTACTGAACCAGGGCCGGACGCGAGAGATCGCCGCCGCCGATCGCCTTTTTGTAGTGCCTCCAGTATATTTGTGAAGGCCATGATCGTGCTCATTATGTTATGGGTGACATTCATGCCATAGTGCGCAAGCGTTTTGCATCGTTGTTAGGCAGAGTCCAGGGTAGCACTAACAGCATCCTATAGGTCATTGCAGACAAACAGGTCTCAAATATCCTGAAAACATTTTTTTTCTAGTCTTTAAAACATTCTAAAGCAAAATATTCAAAGCATGAATATCTAACTAATACAAACAAGATATCTTTTAGGAGCTAGTGTTAAATTATTCTAACATTTTTTTCAACAAACACTTTGCTTTTTTCACAAAGAAAATGAGAAGTCGTCGGAAATGTGTATTTACATCGTTTTACGTCAAAGTGGCGTCAAAACGATCTCTTTGACAAGTTTTTGTAAATCACGAAGCTTAAAAGGCGGCAGTAACGATAATATGGCAAGAGGTAAGCAAGCATTAAGATTGAAAATAGGAAACCTTTGTTGCTCCACAATTTTTTTTTTACTCTAGGAATTTTCCCTGTGTCGTGGGTGCGTTTACAAACATCGAAACGACTGCCTGTAGTCATACAAATATGCAGCGCAGCATTAACTGACAAATACAACAATGGTAGTTACTGAATTTCCTTAAATAGTAAGAGCACTAGTAGTAATCTTCAAAAGTAAAAGAAAGCCACCCAAAGCCAGCCACCTAAAGTTTAACTATAAATGTCAATTCAGCAACAGGCTATTATTCTGATTTGCCTGCTCCTTCGCGGTCGCGACTACTGACTTCTTGGTTCTGGGTTCGACTCGCGGGTCGGGTAAAGAATGTTACAAGATTTTTTTTCCATTAGGAATTTCACAGAAACATTCCGGAGTTCGGAAGTTGGCGGTATTACATATACCCCCGTGCCTCGGAAAGCACGGTAAGCCGTTGGTCCTGCGCGTGAGCTCTCTCCGGTCCCATCGGACTATGAGAGTGAGGAAACAGAGAGTGCATCTGTGCCTGCGCACACACGTATGTACTATATATACCTCTCGCGCAGATCTAATCTGCGCTGAGACTGGGACTGGGACTGAGGAAAACGGTCAGGAGGACTATTTTATTTATCTTTTATTCTAAAACGTTTTACAATAGAATATTATATGAATACGTTACTAGTACGACTATAAATTACAATCTAGCTAACACAGCTTCTTTCTCATAAAAGTGCTGATAGACTTGAGCATTCACTTGTAACAGAACATCTAGCATTCACTGTCAGAACTGAACAATACTGAGTCAAGCATTCAGCCAAACGTTGCTTCCAACAGTTTCATGTTCATTTTAGCGAACGCTCTATTCGGTCTTCGTCAGTAAATATTCCTGAAGATCTCAGATTTGACGGTCGCGGTAAAAAAACTCGAAGCAAATTTACTTTAGCTAGAATGCTCACTAAAATGCTCTCGTTTATTTTTCTATGATGTAGCATTCGCAAGAATGAAGAAGTGTATCAGCACCTTAAAGCGCGGCACTGCATCGTGACCGATTTACCAGAACATTTAAAGTATGAAAAAAATAATAATAAGGTAACAAAATCATGTCAAGCCTCTGAAACGCAGACTATAGCACGGTCAACGAGAAGCGATAGCAAATGTAAACAAAACCCATGCTAAAACCCCATCTAAAATGGCCGCCCGAATATTGGCGAACCCGTCTTAACGTTGTCATGTTTTTGCCGGGAGAACGAGACATTACGACAAAGGCACAAGATGGAAAGAGCTAAATATTAGATTGTCAACGCCACAGTTGTTCTTTAGGTTTTTGACCTTTCGTATCGCTTCTCGTTGGCCGTACTATAGGTAAAAACCTCTAAACGAATCATCATATCATTTGTTATCGTTACCCGAATTTGTACCTACACAGATATAAAATAAGACAGACTTACCTGTCAACAGAAATGGCGACTAAGTTGAATATGCTAGAGGTGGAACAGATGACGTCGATGGCGATGTAGCAGTCACAGACGACCGGCGGCAGACCCCACACGCCAGCATTAAACTGCAAACAGTGAAATAAGACTGTTAATATATTACGTTAATAAGACTACAGCTGATACGACATACTTAGTTTATATAGAGCTAGTTTTTGATTGGATATGACCACGTGACCATATGGACCAATTTGTGCAAACAGGAACACATAGAAATACAGAAAGCTTCAAAAGTGCAATTTCTAGCATCCCTATAGAGATCAAAATGATCTGACAATTTAAAGATTTAGTCTGTCAAACTCAACTCAAATGTGGCACGCATGTGGATTGGTTCCTGTTTGCATAAATAGGTGCATTTTTAATATTAACAATTCTATTCTAAATTAAAATAAAAGTAGTTTTTTTGTTCATGCTCCATATATTATATGTTTTTTTTAAGACTTTAAAAGTAGAAATATAACTAATGCACAAATTTGTTAATTTATATGTAATATAATATACAGGGTGTAACATATCCAAAATTCGGTTTTAACTGGCTTGACTGCATAATTTCTCCAGAATTTCATTTAAGTTCAAGACCTTACTTATTATTTCATGCATATTTCGGCCTAGATTTCTAAAGGCATTGTTACACATGGAATAGCTTGTATTAATTAATTGAATAGAATGTATTAGGTCCAAAAATAGGCGCTTTACAATAGCACGCTGGCTGGGACTCGGAACCCGCTCCATCGTCGACGGAAACTATTCCAAAATAACGAAGTGACTCCGATTTATACTTGATGCAAATCAAAGAATTTTGTACATTGGGTATTTAATAAAGTGTATTTTTCACATACAACTAAGTAATTTTACCGTGTCTTCAATAGTAGGTACCTTGTTAATTACATACAATAATAAGTACCCTGGAATTGAGCCATGAGCCTAACACGCGTTATCAACCTTTTTTTTCATATCAGTACGAAAAGAAGCATTGGTCGTTGTCTTGACGATACAGGGTAACCAAAACCTTATAGGTCAAGGTTATTTTTCCCAGAAATATATTCTTGACCTCAAAACTCAATAATCTTGGTCCAAAGTGCTACGTAAAGATACTGTTCATTGTCAAGATTACAAGACCTTTTTTGCCGGATTACAAATAAATATGTAGGAAAATATTCTCTCTATGTCGCGGTCAAGGTCATCTTTGGATAAATAGCTACTACTCTATCCTTACTAATATTATAAAAGCGAAAGTGAGTTTCTTTGTTTGTTACCTCTTCACGCTTTAATGGCTTAACCGATTTTGATGAATTTTGGTACAGAGATAGTTGGGAACCAGGAGACGGACATAATGTTTTTTTGAAAAAAGTGGGATGTGAGGGAGAAAGAGGGAAAAGTTAGCGTTGCTATTACAAATCAATAAGGCGCAAGGGGAACTGTGTTACCCCAAATTTAACGCGGGCGACGCCGCGGGCGAAAGCTAGTGGTCTATAAGTATGACATAACATGTTCAGGTCGGGTTCCCTCTATCTGGCAGAAACTTGATGTTCCGAAATTTATTTGGCATAACACACTTAGCATAATTTTCATTAAACGAACATTTTAAAGGCATAAAATTTATTTGGTATAATTATCGTTTGGCATAATGTTTAAAACTTCGAATTAACAATGGCATACTTTTAAGATGGCAGAATCAAATCTTACCAATATTATAAAAGCGAAAGTGAGTTTGTTTGTTTGTTACCTCTTCACGCTTTACTGGCTCAACCGATTTGGATGAATTTTGGTGCAGAGATAGTAGGGAACCAGGAGACGGACATAGGCTATTTTTTGAAAAAAAAAGTGGGATATGAGGAAGAAAGAGGGAAAACTTAGCATTGCTATTACAAATCCACAAGGCGCTACCGAATTTAACGCGAGCGAAGCCACGGGCAAAAGCTAGTTCCTTATAGAACGCCGAGAAAAGGTGCACGGTTCGGGCTTGTCGTGTTCTATGGAGAAGAACCGGCAAGAAACTTCAAGGTTACTCTTTTAAAACCATGTGGTTTTGAAATGTGTTTGTTACAGCGATAGTACTTAAGTATGGGAGGACTTTGAGGAGTGGCTGGAGAGGCGTCATGGCGTCCTCACCTACCGCCTGACGCAGGTCCTCACCGGACACGGAAGTTTCGGGAGGATCCTGCACATCATCAGGCAGGAGGAAACGCCCGGGTGTCACCATTGTGACGGTCGCCCGGAGGACACGGTGGAGCACACAGTGGCGATCTGCCCAGCTTGGGCGGAGCACCGCCGTGCCCTCGTGGAGGCGATCGGCGGCGGCAATCTCTCGCGTCCGGCCCTGGTTCAGGCTATGGTCCGGAGCGAGAGGGAATCGGAAGCGGTCACCTCCTTCTGCGAAGCAGTAATGCTAGCGAAGGAGGAGGCCGGGCGTTTGAGGGAGAGAACATCAGGCCAACCCAGCCGCCGTGGGAGACGACCAGGGCGTCAAAAAAAAAGTATGGGAGGACAGCGTATATAAATTTATTCTACAACATGAATACTCTAGATTAGAACCACTTCAGAGTCCACATACAAGCTATGTAAAATGGAGTTCATACAAGGTTTAGTAAATAAAGTGTCAGGTTTAAAGATCTCAGTTCATTACACTGACATCTTGTTAGTGCAGCAGCACTCAACACATACAAATGGGTAATGTTACCAGTTTATGACACTGTATTTATAAGTAGCAGTTATACTGAAAGCTGAACTTGCACTATTTTTTACAAGGATGCGTCATTTTATGATGTCCATTTAACCCAAGATACATATACGATGGACGGCTCGGTTGCCGCAGTGGCTGAGTGATCGACTGCTGCGGTGCGTGTCGCGAGTTCGATTCCCGCTCGGAACAAATATTTGTATGGCCTACAGATAGTTGTTTCGGATCTGGATGTTTGTGTATGTGAGTTTAAAAGTTTGTAAACGCTCTTACGATACAGGAGAAATCCTAGTGTGGAGCAACAGTTTTGTAGATTTTTGAAAACATTTACATTACTTTATATATTTTTGTCAAGCATCTGCAAATCTATAATACAACATTATTTTTAGTAAATGCGAAACCTTTTTTACACCATGTTATATTTTTCCCAAAAATATTTAATAAGTTTATAATATGGACACTGGACACCATGCGACATTGAGTTTCTATTCGCAAGCGCTACCTTACAATTGACCTTTGCGACAGTCCAAAGCCTGCCAGACAATGTGATGGAAAATGTATCTCCAGTTAATTACCTACAAACTGAGACATTATTATTATGAATGAAAGCAAGGCGCGCAGCGCGGGGACACCGTGCGCCGTTGGTGACATTGTATTTGTACGGATATCCAGGTAACTTAACAAGCTTATAAGTTTGTGGTTTTTCATGATACAGTTCTGAAATTTTGTACATATATTCTTTATATAAAAATACTGGACAGGTGTTTCGGCTTTCGCATAAACAAAAAATAAATGTTGTATATATAATTAATCAATTTCACTAGAAACGGAAACTATACAACTCTACGTACGATTCTGACATATTTAGGGTTCCGCACATCAAAAGAATAAACGGAACCTTTATAGGATCACTTTGTTTTCCGTCTGTCTGTCAAAACCCTTTGTTTCGAGAACCAGTTTGTACGGAACGGTGGTTGACCGTTTTTTTTTATTTTCACAACAATATTTTCATCTCCATCTCATCTGCCTAGCCTTTTCCCAACTATGTTGGGGTCGGCTTCCAGTCTAACCGGATGCAGCTGAATATCAGTATTTTACATGGAGCGACTGCCTATATGACCTCCACAACCCAGTTAATACTGGGTAATACGATACCCCTTGGTAAGACTGGTTGTCAGACTTTCGGCACACTGACTACTTGTAACGACTGTCAAAGATCTACAAATGACAGCCGGGACCAACGGCTTAACGTGCTTTCCGAGGCACGGAGGAAACTCGGTATGTAACGGGTGGTCACCCATCCACAGACCAACCTAGGCAAGCGCGGCTTAACCTAAAGATCGACCCGAGCGGCTGCTATTATTTAGCCACGAGCTCCTCCTAATATTTTCATCTTCATGAGCTGCAAATATATTCCACTGCAAATAATGAAGCAAATAGATACTTGCTATCAAATTCGTTAGACTAGGAAAATAGACTACAAGGCCTATATTCAGCACACATCTAGCCCCCAACTGCTAGTCTGTCATACAATTTAAACCTTACGGGTTACGTACACCTTATCCATCCTGCCTCCGTATACACAAACGCTTTTATTCGATTTCGATTCGACATGTTGTATGCCTATCTTTTTCTGACATTACGACAGCGGTCGACACAGAGGTACGACTATCCGAATCGAAATCGAATCTATCTTTAATTTTACGATTAAACCTTTGCTCAGCAGTGGACACACTGGGCGATTGTTTATATAAAAAAAAAGTTTATTTCACTCTTTTCGAATGAATTATGTACTTTGACTTTTCGTGGTATGGTAGGTTTTAACTTTTCGAACTCACTTTTCACAAAAAAATCACATCGTTCTTCAGCTATTACGAAAGCGAGCAAGACAGACATACTAGTTTATGACATAGTAGCCTTTGCCCGCGGCTTTGCTCGCGTTTGGTAGCGCATTATTGATTTGTAATAGCAACGCTAAGTTTTCTCGTTTCGTCCCTCTTTCTCCCTCATATCCCACACTTTTTTTAAAAAAATAGCCTATGTCTGTCTCCTGGTTCCCAACTATTTCTGTACCAAAATTCATCAAAATCGGTGTAGCCATTAAAGCGTGAAGAGGTTACAAACAAACTCACTTTCACTTTTATAATATTAAGTAAGGATGCGTTTCTGTTCTGGGGTACTGTTTCTTTTCGTACCAACACGTAGCCTCTTTTCCTTTTTCAGACGCCGATATCTAATACTTGGGCCAAAGACGAGGTTCTAGAAAAATTCAATCAATACTATTTTCATTCACCATTTAGACGAACGAGTCAATTCAGGTGAACGAGTTAGTTCAGCTGATTTCGGCCGATGACGTACAAATATAGTTAATTCGACGAAGGATACGGTGTAAGCCTCCAGTTAGGCTCAGAGTATTTCAGACAGACGGTGCTCGTTACCGACCATTATTCCAGCCGCTTTGGCAATTGTTGTGGAATACGAGTGTTCACCATATGGCTGGGCGGGCAAGGGACAAAAGGCAGAGGAATTATGTTTTGTGCTCTATGATTAACATAATTATGTAGTCTTTCTTTTAAAAAGACGTTGCCCCACACTAGGAATTTGTCTTGTATCGTGGGTGCGTTTACAAACATTTAAACTCACATACACAAACAGCCAGACCCGAAACAACTACCTGTAGGTCATACAAATACTTGATTTGTGTGGGAATCGAACCCGCGACACGCAGCGCTGAAGTCGATTGGTCCGCCACTGCACCAACCGTGCTGTTAGTTTTTTGCGAGAGCAGAAAAGATCCATATATCCCATTATATCCTACTAATATTTTTAATGCGAATGTGTGTGAGGTGTGTGGATGTTTGTTATTCTTTCACGACAAA
The DNA here is from genome assembly GCA_958449745.1 of Ochropleura leucogaster. Lineage (NCBI taxonomy): Eukaryota > Metazoa > Arthropoda > Insecta > Lepidoptera > Noctuidae > Ochropleura > Ochropleura leucogaster. The sequence goes on from OY288212.1 coordinate 17,051,741, forward strand.
ATGGCTGAACGGACCTTGATGAAATTTGGTATAGAGTTTGTTATTATCGTCTGGAATAACACACAGGTTACTTTTTTTCCGATTATCATGGTGGAAGCTGCAGGCGCCAACTAGATAGAAATAGTCCTGTGGCCAGTTGATGGCATTAGGCTCACCGCTTATTACATGGAGTTTTAACAGAAGTGGTGAAATACAATTGTTAGAAATACCTCTGTGCAACAATTTTGTTCTAAAATAAATAATTTATTTATTTTGCTTACATTATGTGCCATATTGAAAGCGAGTCTTTTGCTATAAACTGGGAACAAAATGACGGCAGTTAGCACAGTGGCCGAGCGATGGATTGCTGTGCTGCATGTCGCAGGTACGATTCTCGCATGGAACAAATATTTGTAAGGCCTACGGGTAGTTGTTTCGAGTCTGGCTGGCTGTGTTTGTTTGTAAACGCACCCACGATACAGGAGAAAATACTAGTGTGGAGCAATGTTTTAAAAATAAAACCAGACCCCCATACTGACATATTCCAGAACAAAAAACCCAAGTGGAGGTCAGATAGGCAGTCGCTCCATGTAAAATACTGATATTTAGCTGGATCCGGTAAGACTGGAAGCCGACCCCAACAGAGTTGGGAAAAGGCTAGGCAGATGATGAAGTGTAGTACAGGTCATTTACCGAATTTTCTGGAATTATCTACATAACAAAAAGTAGGGGTTAAATCGCTCTGTACCCATTTGAGAAGCACTAACAAAAAATAATAAAAAAATCCCTAAACTCATACAATATTCAAATCTCATACCAAACAAGTAACAGCTACCCTCTTCTCATACATAATTAACCCTTACAGGCTCAAGCACGGATAGGTACATAAAAAACCCGTGCCGTATCGTACGCGTGCCATTTCCGACATTAATCTCATTAGGAGGCATGTTTGACCTCACAAATGTGCGCCGAACTAGGGTTACCATTTTGAAATGTAAGAAGCTGAGATATAGGTATTTTTTATATAAGAAAAAACGGTGTAGATTTAACTTACAACTTCAACTCTTCATTAATGGCTTTTGTGGACGAGATACCACAATTTTGCCAATAACACGTGTACTGGTAATAAACTATCAAACGCTGGAGAATATTTAGCAAGTAATTTAAGAAATATAGCAACAATAAAAGTATTTCTTTGCAGATTTAGATTATCAATTTATGACAGAATGACGGAACAGAGACATGAAGTCAAAAAAGAAAAAAAAAAACGATTCAAATGTTTCAACTTATTTTTATTAATTTCGATGAATTAGGTGTAGATTTATATTATGCCGGTGACATTATTTCAATGTCAATGTTAATTTGATTGACATAAATGTATGTTGAAAAAATGTGTTTTGTTTTACGCTTGTCTTTTCCAAACCTTTTTGTGTAATCGAACAAATCTTGTACACACGATTGCACATCAACCTACACAAACCATTTTAACCTGATCTCTCTACTACGGTGTGCGATTTGTAGTAGAGAGATCAGGTTATAATAGTTTAGAATAGGTTAACCTCAAACTCAAAGTATTATTTCAATTAGACCATTACAGGTACTTTTGTATCTAATATTTATAAACATAAGAGGATGCTGCTACAGTCCCAGTCACAAGACATAATAACTTGCGAAAGTACTGTAATTGCCCATTCCAAAGCGTAGATCTCTATAGAAAAGAATGGGCAAGAAACTCCATCGACACTCTTTAAAATCATAATATTTATACAAAATTATCATTCATGTTGAGATTATACATACCTGTGAGAACGATGTAGAAAACTGAGCACATTAGGAGCGTCTAGAGTAAAAACAAAGACCAGAGTAAAATAGATGAATGAACTAAATAAAACAAACCGTGGCGGCTTTTTTTTTTTTTTCGGGTGGGAAATCATCCAATGACTTCCCACGCTCTGGGCGGAGCGGGGGGGCATGTCAGACTTGTACTGACTAAAACCCACCCATGTTTCTTCTTTTGCCCTTTACGTTGCGAGGCCGCGGTATCTCTTTCGAACAACCCGCAACCCCGGCAGAAAGATGACCAGTCACGACTGACAGCGCCCGTTCACGAACATTACGCATAAAGGTAAAGCTAGCGTATTATGACTATTAAAACTACCTGTCGCTCGCGTGATATCATAAAATAAAATATTTGATGTGTTATTCCTTACTATAATCTACTTCTCTGCCAAATTTCATCAAGATCCGTACAGCCGTTTTGACGTGAAAGAGTAACAAAAAACGATACGTCCATCCTCACAAATATTCGATTTAATAGTCTAGTAGTTAGTGTCGTGGGTTCAATTCCCACCCAGGACAAACTTTGTGTGATGAGCATGATTGTTTGTTCTGTGTCTGGGTGTGATTTATCTATAATATGTATGTATTTATAAATTATATAGGTATGTATATCAGTTGTCTGGTTACCATAACACAAGCTCTACTTAGCTTGGGATCAGATAGCCGTGTGTGAATTGTCCCAAGAAGATATTTATTATTATTCACATCCTTACTGATATTATAAAAGCGAAAGTGAGTTTGTAACGTCTTTACACCTTAATGGTTAAACCGATTTGATGAATTTTGGTACAGAGATAGTTAGGAACCGGGAGACGGACATAGGCTATTTAAAAAAAAAGTGGGGTATGAGGGTGAAAACTTGGCATTGCTATTACAATAAATAAGGCGTAAGGGCAAAAACTACAGGTAGCAGGTACCTGCAAATCAGGAAAGGGGAACTGTCACCCCGAATTTAATGCGAGCGAAGCCGCGGGTCTTGTATAAATTCGGACGTATGGTAACCTTACATGGCTAATAAGGACCAGTTACAAAGTCACACACTGCCGGAAACTGATAGTACTATCTAAATATGCTTATTACAACCCTTTCTGGGGTTAGTCAACGCTCATTAAGGGTAACAAACTTTTGGTAAGGTGAGATAATGTCCATTGCAATAATTTTGATCTTTATAAGTAATTAGCTATCGCCCGCGGCTTCGCTCGCGTTAAATTCGGGGTAACACAGTTCCCCTTACGCCGTATTGATTAGTAATAGCAACGCTAAGTTTTCCCTTTTCTTCCCTCTTTCTCCCTCACATCCCAATTAAAAAAAAAATAGCCTATGTCCGTCTCCTGGTTCCCAACTATCTATGTACCAAAATTCATCAAAATCGGTGTAGCCATTAAAGCGTGAAGAGGTAACAAACAAACAAACTCACTTCCGCTTTTATAATATTAGTAAGGATTTACAGTTGAATAATTTACAAATGACAGTCCTTTTATTGAAGAAAACTGAGCACAAAGATAACATAATTTAGGTACTCTAGCTTGTTTTTCCAATCTTGATACTAAAGATAAACGCGTTATTTTCGCAATGAATTTGCAAGTTTGTCGATTCAAAGGAGCTTTCTAACGATCAATGGAACAAAAATATTATTATGTTGGAGGGAAAAGGTCATCCGTACCGTACATAATAGCTGTACCAAAAGAAGCTAGTTCCGTTCTGAATCTAGTGATAATAAACCTTGGCAGGTTGCTAAAGAAGACCAATCTTCAGGTTAAGTCGCGCTTGTCTAGGTTGCTTGGTAGGATCGGTGGCCACCCAATTTTTTTTTTTTTACGGACGGAAATCTTCAAAAACCTTCACCGTTTCTGGTCGGAGCGGTGGAGTGTCAAACTTGTACGTAGAAAGTACTAGCTACCCTACCATGACGTGTTAAAGCAGAACATATTCCGCTGAGGGAAAGGGACAGAGCTATACAGGGTGTCTAGCACCATCTCTTCCACTCAGTGGAATAAGTTCTGCCTTAAGATGTCATAGTAGGCCTACTGGTAGCAAGTAAACGCAGGTAAAGAGCTGATTCAGCCGATCCGGTAAGGAATACTAGGTAATGAAGAATGAGTATATAGGCTTTCACAATAAAGTTGGTTTTGTTTTGTGTTTAATAGATGTATGACAAGGTGATATGACGACACGGTTGGCGTAGTTGCTGAGCGATCGACTGCTGCGCTGCGTGTCGCGGGTTCGATTCCCGCACGGAACAAATATTTGTATGACCTGCAGATAGTTGTTCCGGGTCTGGCTATTTGTGTATGTGAGTTTATATGTTTGTAAACGCACCCACGATATAGGAGAAATTCCTAGTGTGGGGCAACGTTTTAAAAAAGAATCTTAGCACATCAATACATACACCATTCGTTAGCGGGTAGTTGTCATTTCTCTTCAAATCAAATTAAATCTTTTTATTTGTAGAACATAGGTACACATAAGTACAGATGTCAATGATCATAAATAGAACGCTATGTCTTGCCATCAATGGCGTACAAATATTGTATAAAAATTAATTACGATAAAGAGACATTCAACATTTATTATTAAAACAAATAAAAATGCATAAGTACCAACATTTAACTAAATAAATTAAATTAAAATAGAATAAAACAATAGGATTAATAACGAATACAAAATATAAATGTCAATGTGTCTCTTAATTAAAATAATACGAAACATTCATAATTAATAAACAATAATAATAAGTCTTTTTTTTTTCTCTTATTTCCCAAATTCCAGTTTCCCTTCATCCATCCCATAGTCCTATTTTGTCAGTCCCCGAATATACGTCTAATCTCCAGCTTATGACGATCTGACTTCGGGCTTCATTAGGGCTTATACACGCGTTGGCTACCCGTATCTACTATGCAACGTACCTATATGGAAACGAGTAGGTTTGATTGATTAATTACTTAATGAATGAAGCCTAGCTTTAATCAAGGTGCTAGGTTAAGTAAGGGTCAATAGTTGACGAAGGTCTGTAAGTTCAAGTTTAGGTTCTGTTGGGTGACAGTTAATAGGTTACTTCTAACGTCGTTTGCTAAGTTCGAAAATCAGGCATTACGTTAGGGAATTTTATACTTGCTTGAGAAATTATTGTTAGATTCTACTTCCAATATCTCAAAGGATAACTAGTCTAACTAATTATGTGCTATGTATACTGTGAGTACCATGAGAATATATTGTATATATGTCTAATAGAATTGCAATACCCATTATAGGGGACAGAGTATAATATGAGAGAAAACACCGAAATGCTTTATGAATTCATTTAATTTCATTGTATAATAAGATCAAATAATGTACGTTACACCATCACATCTTTTATTCCTTCTATAACAATAATTACAATAATTCCTTCATAACTAGTAAATAAATTACCTGTAATATCACAGTAGAACACCAATATTCACTGACACTCAACTCAGTTACAGAGAACGTCTATCTCCTATGACAGCCGGAACCAAAATAGAGCGTTGACGAGTGTTCTTTTCAAATGAGCGTTCTCGGTGTTGCCAATATAATAAAACTGAACTAGCTTTTTATAATATATTTTTAATCTTGCCAGTAAAATAAAGAATGCCTTCCATTTTAAATTAAACCTAACATTATTACAGTCGATATGCAGAACAAATGGTAAGTATGGTAAAGGAAAATAGTCCCTTTTCGCAATCGAACAAAAGCCTTTGTTCGGAGACACCACCATTTAAACCAAGACATTCTAATAAAAAGCCATAGCAACATAATATAAATACCAAGCACCAATTCACACAACCGCCACAATACACCACTATCATTCCACAGATAGGTCACTCCATACGAAGTTCCCGGAACATGAATAGTTCTATTCAGAGCACGTTCAAATGGCACATGTAAATAAATGACTACAGACTTAGGAGCAACGCTCAGCTGTGAAGTTTTGAGCTTTGCTGTGTAGGTTTGCTTTGCAATGATGAGTGGAATGTATGACTTGTTGAAAAATGGTTTGAATTAATTAAACCCTTACTAATATTATAAAAGCGAAAGGGAGTTTGTTTGTTTGTTACGTCTTCACGCCTAAATGACTAAACCTATTTTGTTTTTTAAATAAAAAGGAGTAATGAGAGGAAAGAAAAGGGAAAACTAAGCTTTGCTATTACAATAAATCAAGCCCAAGGGCAAAACTACAGGTAACAGGTACCTGCAAACCAGGAAAGGGGAACCGCGTTACCCCGAATTTAACGCGAGCGAAGCCGCGGGCAAAAGCAAGTAAACATAATAATACAAGTTTGAAGTAACGTTGTTACAGCTATGACAAGTCCACCACCAGTCTTACCAAGGGGTATCGTATTACCCAGTATTAACTAGGTTGTGGAGGTCAGATAGGCAGCCGCTCCATGTTAAATACTGATATTCAGCTGCATCCGGTTAAACTGGAAGCCGACCCCAAAATAGTTGGGAAAAGGCTAGGCAGATGATGATGACAGCTATAACAAGTCTTGTCGGGGTTGCGGGTTGTTCGAAAGAGATACCGCGGCACCGGAACGTAAAGGGCTATAGAAGGAACATGGGTGGGTTTTAGTCAGTACAAGTCTGACACTTCTCACGCTCCGTCCAGAGCGGGGGAAGTTATTTGATGATTTCCCAACAACAAAAAAAAAGTTTCTTATACGTGTGCGTTGATCTTAAATAGTACCTATTGTGTTGAACCTTCAGAGCTTTTGACTTCGGTATAAACCTTCAGAGTTCGTATTGAAGGTTGTAAAGTATTCATCGGTATTGTATCTTGAGTTTCTGGTGACCTTTTCATATTCGTTGAGTTTGTGTTGACTTTGGCTTGAGAACTTTGGTCTATTAGCTTGTTTGTTGAGTGTGAAAGGTCTTATCAGGAACAAGCTTCCAACCAACTAGCATTCTGAACACCCCCTTACACATTCGTATAGACAGACGCTGGTGAACTGACAAGCGGCTTAACGCCTCGTCCAATACTACAGACGATGCGACTTAACCCGCTATATATTTGTGTAGACTATAAGTAACATTACGTACAAACTTTAAAACGATTTCGTGCCCTAATCATGTACTGTAGCTTCTAGTCCACATTCAGAACTAACGAACTTGTACCATAGATTCTCGACCTCAGTGTTGCCTAAAAGCAACATTCCCTATTTTTGTTACATGGTTTTGTTTGTAAAAAATATTTAAACCCAGAAGTATGTGTTATTTTTTTATTGTAATCATCTGCAATCCAAATCCTTCCTTCCTTCACTTCCTTTACTTCCTTACTATAAATATTATAAAAGCGAGTTAGTTTGTTATGTCTCCACGCCTAAATGGCTAAACCGATTTTGATGAATTTTGGTGCAGAGATAGTTAGAATCCTGGAGACGGACATAGGCTATTTTTTATGTAAGATATGACTGAGAAAGATAGAAGAAAAGGGTTTAACTTTGCTATTACTTTAAATAAGGCGCAACGGCAGAAACTACAGGTAGCAGGTACCGGTAAATCAGAAAAGGGGAACTGTGTTACCCCGAATTTAACGTGAGCAAAGCCGCGGGCAATAGCTAGTAATCAAATAAATCATTGGTTAAGCCGACCATAAACAATATAATGGTAGATCACGCATGCAAAACTTTGACGGGCCTGTTGGTCTAGTGGTTAGTGGCCCTGACTGCTGAGCCGGAGGTCGTGGGTTCGATTCCCACCCAGGACAAACTTTGTGTGATGAGCATGATTGTTTGTTCTGTGTCTGGGTGTGATTTATCTATAATATGTATGTATTTATAAATTATATAGGTATGTATATCAGTTGTCTGGGAGAGCTTGTGTTATGGTATGGTACCCATACCATAACACAAGCTCTGCTTAGCTAGGGATCAGATAGCCGTGTGTGAGTTGTCCCAAGATATTTATTATTATTTATTTATTAAAACTATGGAGGACACATCCATAACTTCTGCAAGTCTGTCGGTTCTCCTACACGTACATGCATTCCTGTACCGTTTGACTGTACGGGCACAACATGACACCTATTGCATAGCAGAATGAGCCAACAAAGTCGCAGACCTCCTTTTTTGAGAGGAAGTGGGTTTGTAATTGACCACTTAGGCCCAATGCTAGTTGGAAAATATTGCATATTTTAATTTTTTGGACGTAGGACTTTTTTTTCCTCTCGGTATTTTGGCACGCTAAACAGTTGTGACTAAGCGATTGGCTGTTAAGCCTCGTGTCGCGGGTTCCATCCCCGCATTGAATAATTATTTGTCCGATGGGTAGTTGTTTCGGGTGTGGCTGTATGTGTATCTTCATTTTCCTGCCCTTGTCCCATTCTAATTGGGGTCGGCACAACACGTTTTCTTCTTCCATTCTCGCATTCAGACGTCACGGTATCATTTACTCCTTTCTCCTTCAAATCATTCCTTACACAATCCATCCATCTTTTCCTGGCCTTCCTCTCATTCTCCGTCTTTCAACATTCACAGGAGAAATTCTTAGTATGGGGCAAGGTTTTTTTTCAGAAACAGCTGTTATGACACAAATGACATAAAGCTCTTCAAATTTCGAAGCAACTCATTTCATTTGTCTTTTAAACAGTTGCTGTCAGACTGTTCGTGGCCAAGCAGTACCGATCAATACTCCAGCTTACAGTCAGGCTGGCTAGCGAGGTGAAAATTAAGTGCCGATGGGTTTGTCTCGTGAAATATTGAAGCTGATACGGGAAAGGATTTATGGGGAGCTTGTTTTTCTTAGCGGTTCCACTCCTACATTAAGTATCAGGGTAAAGATATTTCTGTATGTAAAAGAAAGATTAGTAGGGGTTACTTAAAATTGTTCCTTAAACAACAACAACAAAGGTTCAAGAGATTTAAGCTTGAGTTTATAAATAAACTGAATTGACGACATGGTTGGCGCGACGCGTCACGGGTTTGATCCCCGCACGAAATAAAATTCGTTTCACAACAGACATTATAAATCAGTGGACTAATTTGCATTAAAAAAAACAGTCTTCCTTTTTTCAAGTCGGTTAAAAAAGCATCTCACAAATTTGAGTGGACTTGCCTTAACTTGAAGACCTGGAATTCAAGGGCTTTTGGTCAGCTGTAGGACGAAAAAAGCTAAGGTTTTATCGTAACAATTCTAAAATACATAATACTAGTAGCTTTTTCTGCGAGGGGCGGTGCGCGGTACGCAGGTATGGCCCCAATATACATTACTATGCAACATAAAAAGAGGTGTCGATGGGTTTCGCACGTGAGATATCCAAGTGAAAGCGGTATTAAGGTAATTTGGAGGAAAACAGGGTAATTTGTAACCGGGTATTATGAAGTATGGAGAGCGTGTATTCTGTGTTTTGCGTGGATTTTGACCTTGTGAGAGGTGGAAAAAGGAAATGAAAAATGGTTTACGAAACCTTTTTTGTTAGAAAAACATTGCTACTATAGGAATTTATCCTGTATCGTGGTGCATTTACAAACATTTAAACTCAAACACACAAACAGGTAGACCCAGAAAACTAAAGTCATACAGATATATATTCCGTGCGGAGATAGAACCCGCGACACGCAGCGCAGCAGTCGATCGCTCAGCCACTATGCCAACCGTGCCGTCGTCGTTTTATACGCAATTATTTCATGAGTTCCTGGGGTCAAGTCGGGTAAAGTGGTATTGGGTTTATCAAATAGGAAATCCTTAGTAGCAGCCACGGTGACAGGACCTTCGAAGATTACAGGCGTGTTGTTTTGATGTTGTTTTTTTTTATTAATTTCTGCTTTATCAAAGTCTTAATAGACTACGTATTATGTAAATCGCTTGGCCTAGACCAAAACCATCATGAACTTGTATAATAGAACATAATAAGCACTGAAAAATTTAGAAAAATCATCCCCTGAAAGAGTTCAATGGAGGATAAAATATATTTTTTTAAATACTACCCTTAAAGTTAGTACAGTCATTCTAAAAAATAGTTAAAGTCGTAGTTGAGACGCTGAGAGAGATAACTGCCCCCACTCTGGGCGAAGCGGGAGTGACTTGTACTGACTAAAATCTATTAGAAGATATATGATCTTCTTTTGCCCTTTATGTTCTGGAGCCCAAGGTATCTCTTTCGAACAACCCGCAACCCCGGCAGGACAGCTCTACTAAGACGTAAAAATAAAAACATGACATATGTACGTAAGTACTAAATTTTCCTAAAAAAACCCAAAAATTTCACAGAGCCCCAAAAAGCTTAATAAAAGTAGAAATTACATGCTTGATTTCACCATTGATCAATGGGCTGGTCACCATTGATAATAGGGCTACAGGAACCCTTTTTTATCTCTGTATTGAAGACAAGTCACTCGGAGCACTTAGCCTATTCAAGGCATTACTTTGGGGCGCGAAAGTAATTTTTGGGCTATTCTGTACAAAGCTTTTTGTGTTCAAAAGACATACATTTATAAAATCTTTTGTGTGCAATCTCTATTCTTATTTTCGGTTAAGGATAATTTTTTGAATACAATACTAATTAGATTAACGAGCAAAGCGATACTGAAAGAGGATAAATCTTGTCTATTAAAATCTGGTGATTGTTTTTATTTAAAAAAAAAACTGTTGCTTCACACTAGGAATTACTCCTTTATCGTGGAAGCGGTTACAAACATTTAATTTTAAACTCACTTACACAAACAGCCAGACCCAGAACAACTACCTGTAGGAATCTGTGCGAATCGAACACTGCATCAACTGTGTCGTCAACATAGACTCTTGGTAGGCCATAACAATATTTGTTCTGGGCGGGGATCGAACCCGCGACACGCGGCATGGCAGTCGATCGCTCAACTACTGCACCAAGCGTGTCGTCAACTTAGACTCTTGGACTACTTCCTACCTGTCATAACTGTCAAAGAACTACGGGACTTGGCTCCCGAATCTCATTTCTCATGACTCATTATATACCGCGTCTTCCAAAGTTTGTTAAGCCACTGGACTTAGTGAACTTTACAAGGTACGGTATGTAATAGATGATCACCAAGTAGGTCACATATTCTTGACAAGCACTGCATAGTGCGTACGAGCAGCCGTTTGTGTATGTGAGTTTAAATGTTTGTACACGCACCTACGATACAGGAGAAATTCTTAGTGTGAGGCAATAGTTAAAAAAAAACGTATCAGTGTCAATGAACTGTGAACTATACCAAATTACCCAGTAAATGTCACTTCATGCCAAGTTACTAACGTCCACTGGAAGCCACGTTTCCCAAATTTCAATGAGATTCTGGACGGTTTCAAAACTAAATTAAACACGGTCGATGGCGCTACTGTTGGTATGTGATCAAATTTGATTTACACCAGATCTGCAGGGCAAGACAACGTCTGCCAGATCCTTTAGTACTTTTGGTTTTCTTCTTAGAAAACACTTCTTCGATTTTTGCATTACCAGTTTACCTACGAAGTCAGAATAAGCATCTAAGCGAAGACAATAAAACCTTATCTTGATCTGAAAGCAATTACAAAGTCCTGCAGTTGGCTTAGTCGACTCAGAAAGTTTTAAAAGCCAATAGATAGCTGATAAGACAATGTAGGACATAGATCAGTGACCTATCGTAATGTTACCTAGCAAATTAAAAGCCTAGACGAGCGCGAGAGGTAATCGTTACGTTGATATATATATATATTATATATAATATTATAAAGCTGAAGAGTTTGTTTGTTTGTTTGTTTGAACGCGCTAATCTCAGGAAGTGCTGGTTCGAATTGAAAGATTATTTTAATGTTGTATAGTCCATTTCTTGAGGAAGGCTATAGGCTATATAACATCACGCTACGACCAACAGGTGCTGAGCAGCGCGGGTGAAACCGCGAAGAACAGCTAGTTAAGTAATAAAATTAAGGGTACGGTTGGCGCAGTGGCTGTGGGAAAGATAGCTGCGCCGCGTGTCGCGGGTTCGTGTCCCGCATGGAACAAATATTTGTATGCCCTACAGGTAATTGTTGAGTCTGGCTGTTTGTGTATGTGACTTTAAAAGTTTGTTAACGCACCCATAATACAAGAGAAATGCCAAGCGTGGGGCAACGTTTAAAAAAAATTAAGCAAACTATTTCACCCGGATGAGGCCTACCGTTTTGAAGAATGGACTTTTTTGTTCGTTCCTTTTGCTGTTTTCGTAGTAGTAAGAGCTTAGTTAAATTTATAAACCAGACTTTGCCCGCGGCTTTGCTCGCGTTAAAATCGGTAACTCAGTTCCCCATTTCCTGATTTGTAGGTACCTGCTACCTGTAGATTTTGCCTTAGCGCCTGGTTTATTGTAATAGCAATTAATGCTAAGTTTTCCCTTTTCTTCCCACTGTTTCCCTCATATCTAACTTTTTTTTAAAATAGTCTATGTCCGTCTCCAAGGTCCTAACTTGCTCTGTACCAAAATTCATCAAAGTCGGTTTGGCCATTTAGGCAAGGAGACGTAACAAACAAGCAAACTCAGTTTCCCTTTTATCATAATAGTAAGGATAAAATCAAAGGTTTAGCTGACCTTATTTTTCAAGGAACCATAGGATAAAACACTGATTGGCTTGTTGCAAGCTATCTAAATTGAAGTTCACACACAAATTATACTAAAGCTAGATTATAATTCAGGATTTCTGTTGGATTTCCTAGTTAAGGCCTTGAGTGTAAAATTTTGGCGAAACCTTCAGGGAATCCTAACATGAAAGGCATGTTTCATTATACAGTTTCAGGATAACATGTTCTTAAAGTATTCATTATGACGGTAGTGTGGTTTTAGTTTTACACAGTGGTGATATAAATGTTTGAAGACTGTCTTCATGATTTATGTACAGACGCCTGCACATCAAGCTACTACATCTGTCAGATTTCTTTGATAGATTTTCGACTCTATTTCTAAAGTGTTAAGGTTCAAGGTTCATTGGGAAAAATTGACAGTTTCGGGTAACTTAACCTGCAGGCGTCTGTACTTAAAATTTAATACGTTTTCAAGGTCTTCAAAGAGCGGATGTTTAAGGAAATTACATATAAGACATGATGTTATTTTAATGTTAAATATGGCAGTTAAAATGGTTTTTTCTAAGAACATTTATCATTGAATGATAAAATGATATGAGTAAAATAATGACTATTCAAATAACATATCCTAAATAAATAATTTTATAATGATGTATTTTATAAATATTATAACATATTTTCTTATATTACCAATCGGATAAAAAATATGTACAGTCAGCATCAAAAGTCGATGACCACATTCAGATTTTCAAAATCACTATGCATTATATCACCCATAACTCGCTCAACAAGATTTTGCGTCAGTATTGAATGAACATTATTAAAGTTCAAAATTAACTGAACACTACTCGTCAAAGGTCACTGAACACCATTTTGTCAAAAATTGCTAATCGTTATAATATCCAAAAACATCTTAACATTCAGTTTTACAGAAGTCACTGTGCTGAACAATATATCGGCAACGTCCAAAAATATCTTAACATCATAAAGAACAAAAGTTATTGAACATTACTTTGTTTCGGAAACGTAGCGTGTAAACTTATACTAATGACGACACGGTTGGCGCAGTGGCTGAGGGTTCGACTGCTGCACTGCATGTCGCGGGTTCGATTCCCGCACGGAACAAATATTTGCATGACCTGCAGATGGTTGTTTCGGGTCTGACTGTTTGTGTATGTGAGTTTATGATTGTAAACGCACCCACGATACATGAGAAGTTCTTAGTGTGGGGCAAAGATAAAAAAAACTGATACTATCAAAAGTAGCTTAACTGCAAACTAAAAACGTGCGCGTTACTATCTTCAGAGTTTTAAAACCAATCTTGTCCTATCCAAACCTAATCATGTAAAAAAAAGTTAAATGGATAGATCTTTACTACCAGCCTACTTGCACCGAGTGAAAATGCATAAAAAAACATGGCAGGCAGCTGTGAACGCCGCTTTTTCTTTTTGTTTTAAAAACAAAAGACGACAGAAGAATATGGCGTCAGTTATCCATTGCGCTTTATTGACAAATAAATATTATAATGCCATTTAATATTCCTGTTGGTATTGCGTCAAGTTTGAAATAGGATTGATAACTGTCACATGTGCTGGAGAGATATTTTTTTTTCTAACTAAAAAATAATATTAACGGTATTGATTTATCGAACCATTTAATTCTAGTCTATTAAATTTATATACCAAGCACATATACGTACCGAAATACACACACATAAAACCCAAAACATATTTCATTTTGTTCAGGGACTTTAGAAATAAAATATGATGGTATGCTATTTTTGTCAAAAATTTGTTCAGAGACTTTAGAGACGAAGAATGTTATGCTTTTTTCTACTATAACTTTGTTTAGTGACTTTTGAAAAGTGATGGTCACCTACTTATGCCTTTTTATAATAATCATTTATTTCTGGCGCTTGTCATGTTCATCGATTTAGGTGTAATACGGTGTACAGTGATTTTGAAAATCTAAATGTGATCATCAACTTTTGATGCTGACTGTACCTAAGTTGAAAAGATTTATAAATAGATACTATTCACAAAATCTTTTCAACCTACATCTTTTTTATCCGACTTCAAAAAAGAAGGAGGTTCTCAGATCGCCAGAATCTTTTATTTTTTATGTATGTTCACCGATTACTCAAAGACGCCAAAACCGATTTGCATTTTTTTTTCTGTTTCATAGGGTTACTTTCCAGGTCCCATGAGGCAGTTTATGAGTTTATGCCTAATATGGATAATCTGCTAATCTTTTAGTAACAACGGAAAATAATTATTCGATAAGAATTGTATGATATATCATTGTAGCATAACTTAATATGTTGAAATTAAAAAACTTCTTTGTAAATAAGAAACTGACTTCCAAAAAAATCAAAAACTGCTGTCGGTTAAGGTCGGTTTCAAAAAAGTTAAACAAAAGTCACCGACTTCCGAAAGTAAAGTTATTTTCCACTTTTTAGGTTTTTAGAAAACGGTTTTATTTTTTACAAAAAAGTGTTTATTCTAATAACTTCTACACCAGCAAGTGAATTTAGTAGCAAGTCATACTCAGGTACACTACAAATGAAAAGGAGGTATATGAAAATGTGCGAAGTAATTTTCTCACAATATATAATAAATAATTGATTGAAACGTGAGATAGGTGGCTCGATGAGACATATCTAATGGCAGTCTAGGAATGATAGTAATTAGTTCTGTCTAGGGGAAAATGGTTGTTTAAGGAGACATTAAACTTCTCGATTTAGACGGTGTAAGGTCTTTTTTTTTCGGGTGGGAAATCATCCTATGACTTCCCCCGCTCTGGGCGGAGCGGGGGGGCATGTCAGACTTGTACTGACTAAAACCCACCCATGTTCCTTCTGTTGCCCTTTACGTTCCGAGGCCGCGGTATCTCTTTCGAACAACCCGCAATCCCGGCAGGACGGTGTAAGGTCTTAAGGCTTCATTCATTTTCTCTCTCGTATGGTTAGTGCTCAGCAGTTTTTTGACTAAAAGAGTGATGGATTTGAATGTAGATGGATGGAGACTGAGAGGAAGGCCAAAGAAAAGATAAATAGATTATGTAAGGAATTAAGTGATGCTGTGACGTCAGATTTTAGTATATAGTTTTAATTTCAACTCGATTCCTCCACTCATTCCTGAGATAAAGGGTGAAACTCAAACTCAAATCATTTATTTCAATTAAACCATTACAGGCACTTTTGAATGTCATAGAAACAAGAACAAAAAAAATGATGCTGCTACAGTCCCAGTCACGAGACATAATAACTTGTGAAAGTACTGTAGTTCTTGACAGACCGATGAACGACAAAGTGATCGTAAGGGGATAAGATGATAAGGGTTCCGTTTTTTCCTTTTGAGTACGGAACCCTAAAAACTTTCTAAAAGAATCCAACAAAGAAACGTTTCATTTTACTATTGTTAGCATTAAAAGTTTACGGCAAAGAATTAAGTTCATTGATCAACTTCCGACACAAACTAAAGTAATTAGGTTGCCAATAACATTAATCACTACGTTTAGAAAAAGCCATTGTTTTTATTAACAATACTATCGGAAATCAGAATGTATTTCTTTAGGTATTCGCGGGGGTGAGGCTAGCTGCAGACAGGGCGTGGTCTGACACAAGTATACGACAGTACTGCATCGAATGAAGAGAAATAAGGTCGAAAATATTTCGGCGTTCGATTTTATTTGAATATCATGTCCGCCAAAATGTAGGTCATTTTTGCAGTAAAACTGCAAATATGACCTGAATGAAAAAATTGAATGTTTAAAAAATACAGTTCCGTGTTTTAAATGTTTTAGATATGTCTTTAGTCTATGAAATTTCCTTTGTTATAGATATAAAAAAATATGATGGTTGTCGCTGAACAAATTGAGAATTTCGAGACGACTTTTTCGTGATCTCTTAAACATTTTTTTTTCGTATTACTAGACCAATTTCGTAAACTGTTTTTGTTTGTCTTTTCCTTATGTATTTGATTTATGGTTTTGGCTTGTGGTATGTAGAGATACGGCTAACTTTACGACGAAAATTTAGACGTTTCACCTTGTGTTTGCTATGTACAGTGCCTTAATGAACTCGGTAACGCTTCTCATTGTATCATCAGCATATCTATTATAGTAGTGTACCTGTGGTTTTGCTTTCGTGGAGGCAATTTTTTTTTTTTCACAGGAACTTTTTAGAAGGATACAAAATATCATAATTATGCAGATACTTTTCAACACACTTTATTTTTTAGAGGTCCGTTCCTCAAAATAATAGAACAGAACCCTTATTGGATCACTTTGTCGTTCATCTGTCTGTCTGAACGCGTGAAGATATCGAATTGACATTAAAAAAAAGAGGATGGAATTTTGTAATGACACCTCTAGGAGAAGTACTCTTAATACTTTAAATAGAAAATTTTACGCAAAGAAACACACTTCTTTATTTTTGAAAAGTAAGAAAACGGCTTTCAAAGATTTTTAAAAATTCGCTTGCCGCACACGGTAATCGAACCGACTAAAATCTGTAAAAGTTGCACACTGTACTTTTATAGCATCGATCGTTAGGGTCAATAAGGATGAAATCTCTTTAACAAACTTCATTAATTAAATAGAAGGAAATAAATGAAATCTTAAATTAATTTGAATATTTACAAAAAATAGTAAACTGTCTCATTAATAAATGCAAAATAAACATTATTTACCATTTAACATGAGAATGGACATGACGATGGTTAAACTGCTTATTTTGCCCTAACTCTTTTTTTTATTAGTGATAGGCTCGCGTTTGACCACTATCTCACCAGATGGTAAGTGAAGATGTGGTCGACGATGAAGCACGCTTACGTAGAAACAACCTATTCACTCTTGACTTGAAGACCCCCAGGTTATAGCTGTCAGGAAATACAGACTCCGGCAGGGAATTCCAATCCTTAGCAGTACGCACAATGAAAGTATACCCAAACCGTAACTCAAAAAAGATTCAAACTATCATAACTGCTCAATGCATGTGTCAAAAGACCACACCTACAGTTAACCTTCAACTAACACAACGTGACAACCTGCCTTTTCATCACACATTAACCCTTATCTCGCTGTAACAACCCAATTGTTTGAGCCAACAACCTGCTGATAAATTCTAACTGTTGGTCTAAACGACCGCTTGTGATTAGTAGGGTTAAATAATTAAGGTTTGCTTGACCGATGTGATCGTGATCCACTGTATGTAGAGGAGCAGTAAACCAACTCGGCCCTTTTGCGAAATAAGTGGGTTAGACGGAGATGGTAATAGAACACTACATTTTTCCCTATATAATGCTTTAAGGAGATGTCAGCAAACTGGCAGCCACTGCCTGTGTTGTAGAGATACTCCAGCCCCGGAACATAAAGAACAAAAGAAAGAACATGCATGAGTTTCAGTCAGTACAAGTCTGACACTCCTTTCCGTTCCGCCAAGAATGGGACAAGTCATTGGATGATTCTGCAAGGGACATGATTGGGTTTTAGTAAGTAAAAGTCTGACATGGTCCTCGCTTCGCCCAGAGCGGCGGAAGTTATTTGATAATTTCCCACCCGAAAAAAAGGCGAGTCTATTGCTATCGACTAACCTTAAATTATTTTGGCTTACCTGGGAATAGAACTTCGTGCTCTGAATGTGCTTGAGATCACTAGACCGAATAGAAAATTGCACACTAAACATCCTTACTTAATATAATATTATAAAAGCAAAAGTGAGTTTGTTTGTTTGTTACGTCATCACGCCTTAATGGCTTAACCGATATTGTTGTACAGAGATAGTTGGGACCCTGGAGGCTATTTTATTGAGATATGAGGGAAGAAAAGGGAAAACGTTGCATTACTTTTACAATAAATAAGGCGCAAGGGCAAAAACTAAAGTAGCAGGTACCTGTAAATCAGGAAAGGGGAACTGTGTTACCCCGAATTTAATGCGAGTGAAACCGCGGGTAAAAGTTAGTGTTATTATATATGCGCTATCACTTGTCTCGATGACTTCGCACACGACGTCATAAAGCATGTTCTGTTTCCATCTGAGTGTGGGAAAGTGACAGAGCTATACAAGACGTCTAGCGCCATCTCTTTCCTATACTGGAACAAAATCACAAAAATACTGTTTTAAGATAAGATAAGATAAGATAAGATATATTTATTTGCTCAAACATGTGTTTACATACAGAAAGAAAATGCATGTATGATGAAATAAAAATAATAAAAATGGTTCAGACATGTTTGCCATATACTATGGCGTGCAAATGTTTAAAATGTTAACATTGTATCGACATTAAATAATCACGTATCAATATAATTAATTTTAAGTGAAATTAGCAAAATATTAGAAGTGATAAAATTATACATGGCAAAAGTAAAAATGTCAGTGAGTTTAGTAATCATGTCAAAATTATAAAAGTTAGAGTACATAATAATATGTCAATTGGCTATGTCACAGTAAATGGTTCTGTCAGAAATTCATTAATGTTATAATATGCTTTGTCAGTTAGGAACGATTTTAGTTTTTTCTTCAAATGTACATTATTAAGCTCTCTCCAACGTTTTGGTAACTTATTGTATATAATGGGAGCCATGCAAAAAACACTTTTGCGCATAAGTGCAGTCTTACTCCCGTGAAGACACAGCTGATTTTGATCTCGTCTATTTCTGGGGAATTTATCTGCCATCCGCGAAAATAACATATTATTATTTCTAATAAACATTACTGTTTCCAGAATGTAAAGGGAGGTCAGTGTCAATATTTTGTATCGGACGAAATAGGGCTTACAACTGTCGGTGGTTCTCAGCTTGAACATGGCTCTGAGACATCTCTTTTGTGCTTTAAATGCGGCTTCTTTGTCCGTTGAGTTACCCCAAAAGATAACCCCATATCTGAGAACAGACTCAGTGAGCCCGTAGTAAGCCATTAATAAGGCATCTACGTTAACTTTCCGTGACAAGTTGTTCAAGGCATATGCACTACTGCTTATTCTTTTAGTCACGGCCTCTACATGCGCTTTCCAATTTAAATTTCTATCAATTGTAACTCCTAAGAACTTGGTTGTATTAACTGTGTCAATTTTGATGTTATTGTATGTTATGTCAAGATTGGGAAGAGTCAATGGGCGCTGGCTAAAATGCATTATCACAGTTTTATTTAAATTTATTTTTAAATTATTGTTGTCTAACCATTGTATAGTGTCTTTTAATGTATTATTTATGTCCTGTTTATAAAATTCTCTTTGATTACATGGAATAGTTATCGTACTGTCATCTGCGAACAGTGTCATAGGATGCTTAATTGCCCTTGGAAAGTCGTTGATATATAATGTAAAAAGCGGTGGACCTAGTATACTTCCTTGTGGAACTCCGTAGGTAACGTTACGTTCCTCCGAAAGATAGATTTCCTCTTTTTTGTTGCGTAGATTTAATCTGTTAATTTGTGTTATTTGTTTCCTTTCATGTAGGTATGATTTTAACAGTTCAAGGACATTACCTCTTATGCCGTAAGCATCAAGCTTTTTTAATAAAATATTAAGTTGCACATAATCAAATGCCTGAGTCATGTCACAGAAAATCGCGCACAGAGGAGTGTTTTTGTCCATATTTATCATAACAGTATGCAATGCATTTTGAGAGGTCATAGCATACATACATAGAATTTCTGTTGTGTGTGTGAGTCAATTCTGGATATTTGTTTGTAGTTGACCTCATCATCTCCCTAGCCTTTTCCCAACCATGTTGGGGTCGGCTTCCAGTCTAACCGGATGCAGCTGAATATTTTACATGGAGCGACTGCCTATCTGACCTCCACAACCCAGTTAGTACTGGGTAATACGATACCCCTTGGTAAGACTGGTGGTCAGACTTTCGGGACACTGACTATATGTAACGACTGTCAAAGATGAACGAAGGAAACTCGGTATGTAACGGGTGGTCACCCATCCACAGACCAACCTAGGTAAGCGCGGCTTAACCTAAAGATCGACCCGAGCGGCTACTATTATTTAGCCACGAGCTCCTCATTTGTTTATAGTTGATTTACTGTATGTTAATGTTGATACGTCAACTGTGGTGAGGGTTACGTAATTAGCACATCAGTTGGGTTTTCTGAGGCCGTTTTTAATTACCTGGTGTAGGGTTAAAAGTGTTTAGGATTTTAACCTTGAGCTTTCTGTGAAGGTATTCAGTTGAAAGTGAAATACAGTAGATAATAGTAGCCAAAAAACTTTTAAAATTTAGTTTTGTATTTTGAATTAGATTTTCAGTCTAACACATAAAGTTAGATAAGAAGAATACCCGAAAAGTAAGGACAGAATGTTAGTCGAAAATCTTGAATATTTTACGATCACGTAGCACACTGTGAGCTACGTCGTAGCAAGACGTAGCAAATCGCTACGGCGTAGTACGTAAAAGTTTTGTTACGAATACTACCTCGTTTTGAAAAATTGCTACAAGTTTTATTAACTTCTTTTTGTTCATTATTACTGTTAAAGTACTAAATCATTTTATTCTTCCTCATTTATTAATCATTTTTAAACAGTTCTCAAGGATAATACGAATGTTTGTACAGAAGTTTATAAAAAAAAAAAACAATAATCACTTCATAATTTACGAACCAAACAGAATACATAAACACCGATTGCTACAAAACAGACAGCCTATGAATTATAATACGGGTATTATGCCTACTAATGGCCCAATGTATCTATTATGTTGATTGAATGGACTCCAATGATAGAATAGGAAATGTTCATTAGTAAATGTTCACGTGTTTGGTTTTTTAATGTGCTAGATTTATAGCATTAGGCTTTTTTTCAGGATGGGAAATCGTAACTTCTCCGTAATGGGCGCACCGGGGGGTGGGGGGCAAAGTAAATAAATATCTTGGGACAACTCACACATGGCTATCTGATCCCAAGCTAAGCAGAGCTTGTGTTATGGTAACCAGACAACTGATATACATACTTATATAATTTATAAATACATACATATTATAGATAAAACACACCCAGACACAGAACAAACAATCATGCTCATCACACAAAGTTTGTCCTGGGTGGGAATCGAACCCACGACCTCCGGCTCAGCAGTCAGGGCCACTAACCACTAGACCAACAGGCCCGTTTAAGTGTCAGAGTTTTACTAACTAACCCTTGCATGTTCCTTCTCTTGCCCTTTACATTCCGGGCCGCGGCATCTCTTTCGAACAACCCGCAAATGAAGATAAACTTTGCGGTTCTAGACCCGAAGGAATCGTTTCTTACAGACACTTCGAATCAATTTTATTTGTTATTTTTTAAAAACATTGCCACACACTAGGGGTTTTTTCTGTATCGTGGGTGCGTTTACAAACATCTAAATTCATATGCACAAACAGCCATATCCAAAACAACTACCTGCAGGTCATACATTTTACCTTAGTATTGTATTTTGTAGACGGAAACAAAAAACCTTTCAATATAAAGAACACACTACTGTCCACGTATCTTTTCGTCATATTTCCTCTCGCAGGCCTGCTGGTAGAAACTTTTGAAATAAGCTGTGCTTTTGTACTCTATGTTTTGTTATGATGTTTCCTTGTTTTAAGGTATTGCATAGCTTCTATCGCGGGCCTTGAGCGCGGGGACCGAATCCAATCCAGAAATTCCGTAACGAAAAAAAACCTGACGCTCCCCACTCCGACGGGCACGGAGGTGTGGCTTGTCTAACTCTATGTTCTCTAAGTTGATATTTTTGTTTTTTTTGCGACTTCTTTTCATTGGAAGTACTTTTTAAATATTTTATTTAGATTGTTTTTATTTACTGCATAAGTTGATAAAAAATGCTATGCAATAGCTTTACCGCGGCAGTCCCCGAGTGCCACACGTATTTTTTTTTATCTTGTGTGTACATAAATTATTAAATAAATAAATAAAAATTATCTTCGTAGCAACCAATAACCAAACATTACTATCGTTACGCCCCTATCCGCACATATTGCACGATCCTTTGTCACCCGCGTATTGTCATTGTCGAGTGCGGACTGCGATACGCCACTGTGTGGACGGATCATACGCTAATTAACTTTACTTGACTTGTTTAAGTTTACATTGGTAGTTTATTAATATATTATTTTTTGTGGCTTGAAAAATATTTAGTTCTACCCACTTTTAATGTGAGACTTTAGAAAATAAAACGTCTGGGCATAGTTAGTGCTATCCTTTGTCACTTGTTTTTTTTCGCGGATAGAAAATCATTATATAACTTCCCCCAGTCTGGGCGAAGCGGAGAGAGTGTCAGACCGGTACTAACTAAAACGCACACATGTTCGTTCTCTTGCCCTTAATGTTTCAGGGCCGGACAGATAATAGATATTATGTTTTCTGAGGAGTAACCATTAATAAAATTTGATACTATTATTAAAATTTTACTGGAAAAGGGTCAGTCAAAGAACCTTTGTCACTTGCGTTTGTTTATTGCTGTGGATTTCAATGTGTTTTATCTCGTAACATATGAAAGCGTTTCACTTTTTTTTTGTATTTCTAAAGTGACTGGCTTAATTTTGTGGTTTGTACAACAGAAATCACTTGTTTCTCTCGTAATCGTAACAATATTCAATAAACTACATACTATTTTGCGTAACAATAGTACAATAGAGGTAAAGCAAGGAGGTATGATTATTTGTCACTCGCGTATTGTTACTGCTGAGTGCGGACCGCGATACGCTACTGTGTGTCGGATAATACGGTGATTTATTTTACTCTACAAACTTGTGAAGTTGATAAAAATAATTATTAAGTGGAAAAAAGTGTTTTTAGTAACACCAACAAAATTGTCGTCGTAGTAATTTAAAAGAAAAAGAGTTCTTGTGTTAAATCGGAGACAAGTCTTAGATAAAAGTTTAATTACAAAAGTTTGTTTTGGCTCGAAGGAACTTAAGAACAAATTCTTCTTATCTATGTGTGCTCATGCATAATATAATCTTTAAAAAAGTTAGATGTTTAACTTTTCGTGCAAATAAAAGCGAACATTATTTTATTCATTTAATTCTGTTCTTCAAATTCAATTAATAAGATACGTGCATAAATAAATCAACTGTTGATACGAATTTATCAATCCAGTGAAATAAACCTGATAGATTTATTTTAATATAGTAATGAAGACAAATGATAAACTACTTTTTATGATTTATTCATTTCTGATCATTGTAGAGTTAAATCCTTACTAACATTATAAAAGCGAAAGTGAGTTTGTTTGTTACCTCTTCACGCTTTAATGGCTAAACCGATTGTGATGAATTTTGGTACAGAGATAGTTGGGAACCAGGAGACGGACATAGGCTAATAATTTTTATTTTAAAAAAGTGGGATGTGAGGGAGGAAGAGGGAAGAAAAGGGAAAACTTAGCGTTGCTATTACAAATTAATAAGGCGCAAGGGGAATTGTGTTACCCCAAATTTAACGCGGGCGAAGCCGCGGGCGAAAGCTAGTAAATAATAAAATTAATAACTCTTAATCTTAATTATTATAAAACGTATTTATTCATGGTCATTTTAGTTTGATTAAAAAAAACCGGAGGGTTCCGTTCAATCGTACTGAATATTGCTTTAAGGAAAATATAACTGTACTAGATTTTGCCCACAGCTTCGCTCGCGTTAAACTCGGGGTAACACAGTTCCCTTTTGCTGATTTGCAGGTACCTGCTGCCTGTAGTTTTTGCCCTTGCGCCTTTTTATTGGAATAGCAATGCTAAATTTTCCCAATGACAAGGCTCCAGGGTCCCAACTATCTTTGTACCAAAGTCATCAAAATCTGTATAGCCATTTAGGCGTGAAGACGTAACAAACAAACTCTGTTTCGCTTTTATAATAATAGTAGGATTGAATGACAAACCTGCCGTTGGAAAACACACCAATTAGATTACACGGTTAGTTTACCAAGTGCAATTAAGTTTTAATCACATTTTTTTTATGAAGTATCTATAAATTTAAGACCCACTGCAAGGTTTTTCTTACTTCAATGACTTTTCTAGTACAAAAAAGACCACAAGATACAAATACAGTACTTTCAAAAGTTATTATGCCATGTTACTGGGACTGCAGCATCATTCTTTTGTTTTGACTTTCATTACAATGACGTACTATGTAATTGAAATAAACCTTTTTTTATCATAAAAAAAATCCCCGGGGGGTGGAGGGTAGTGGCAGACTTTTACTGACTTAAGCCATGCATGTTCCTTCTTATTCCCATTATATTCTGGGCCGCGGTATCTCTTTCGAACAACCCGCAACCCCGGCAGGCAGTGGCCCTGGCAGGCCCCTCTTGCTTATAACAGAATGATTGGCAAAAAGACTAGGTATCAACGCAATATCTTACAAAATAATTTTGTGCTTATCTCTCTCTTTCATCTTTGGATCTTTGGTACAAACAAATAAAAATAACACTATAGTGGCATAAACCCATTACGGAGGAAATCCGTTCCTTTGTGTACAGCGTATTGTTGTTGTAGAGTGGTAGACAGCGATACTGGCCGGATTATACGGTAATTAGCCTCAGACTAGTGGTGTGCCTTTGTACGACTTAGTCGATTTTTGATAGTCAGTTTAGTCGATTTTTGATAGTCAGTTTAGTCGATTTTTGTGAGATATAAGGCCTTGAAACTGACATGGTCACTAACATTATTATTATTTTAATATCGGACACTCGAAATAAATAACAAACTTGATAAATATCCCGTTTTAAAGGTTAATAATATTTTTTGTAAGATGCTTAGTCCTTATGAGCGATAAGCTTTTAAAAAGTTCATATTTTTGTAGTTTACTTTAGTAACATAATTTAAATTAAAAAATAATTTGTGATGGAATCATTTAATTTAACAAAACTTTGTAAGAATTGCATGGGTTTATGAGAGAAATAAATTCTTACTAATATTATAAAAGTGAAAGTGAGTTTGTTTGTACGTATTCACGCCTAAATGGCCAAACTGATTTTGATAAATTTTTGTACAGAGATGGCTGGGACCCTGGAGACGGAAATAGGCTAAAAAAAGTTAGAAAAGGGGGAGAACGAGGCAAGAAAAGGGGAGAGAAAGATATATTTTTTGCCATCATCATGCGGGTTAAAGTTAGCGTTAGCCTAGGCAGAAGCTAGTAAATAATAAAGGGTAGTTTTGTTGACTTATTAACCGCATTTTTCGGTAATTATCGTTTGATTAGTGATGTAAGTTGTTACTTTGGTAGACCATTCAAATGGGTGTATAAGACAAAATTTTCAAATAATACTATTTTCTATCAAAAAGTGATGAAGTATTTTTTTTTTCTCGATTTTGACATGGTATCAAAAAGTAAAATGCCCTTGTTATGTGTATTCCATCTTAAACAATTAAAAAATGTTGTGTAAATATATAAAGATACCTCTAAGAAGTAAGAGAATCATCTGTTATTGATATGTTAGATTAACCCAGAAATTAGTTTCTAAACCACATAAAGTCTTTTCACGGCTTGAATAACTAAAGAGGATAAAAGAAATTTGAATTCATTTGTTTCTATAAGAGATCCAATTAGTAAACTAAGGGTCTGAATAAAAACATCGTTTGTCTGCCGTCTGGGTCACATAGTCAACAACCTTTCTTATTCAAAGAATAATTAAATCGAGAATGAAGATGTATTTTTTTTCTACGCAAAATGTTTTTTTAGTAAAACCCTCAAATCCTTATTAAAACATTCATATTAAAATACTTTGTAAAATTGTTATTTTTTGGAACTGTGGTTTTTTCAAATAACTTAGCGGAGGCGGGGGGTAATGTCAGACCTTTACTGACTAAAGCCCATATATCCATGTTCTTTTCTTTTGCCCTTTGTGTTCCGGGGCCGCGGTATTTCTTTCGAACAGCCCTCAACTCCGGCTAGTACAGTGCTGTAGGTGGCATGGGTAATGTACGTTAAAAGACCCTGACGAGGAAAGTCATCCTTATCCTTACTAATATTATAAAAGTGAAAGTGAGTTTGTTTGTTTGTTACCTCTTCACGCTTTAATGGCTAATCCGATTTTGATGAATTTTGGTACAGAGATAGTTGGGAACCAGGAGACGGACATAGGCTATTTTTTTTTAAAAAGAGTGGGATATGAGGGAGAAAGAGGGATGAAACGGGAAAAGTAAGCGTTGCTATTAAAAATCCATAAGGCACTACCGAATTTAACGCGAACGAAGCCGCGGGCAAAAGCTAGTAACTAATAATAATTTAGTGTTTGATGTAAAATGTTTGACTGATAAATTTAGTATGTTTTTTTTTATAATGCGTCATTAACTATTAAATTGCAATGCCTAAACAGGCAACTAAATTCTAAAAACTTACCCTTTCTTAAGAATAATTAAATAACTAAACTTAGTTCGCAATAAAGAATTTGACTTTGACTTTAAATATTTTTTTAAACAATAATTAAAAAAAAAACCTAACAATATAAAATAGGTTTCCGAGGGTATTGGGGGCAGGGTCCAAGTTACCGGTGGTTATGGCTCCAGAGTCAGGAACCTCCTCACAATGCGGGCCATATCGAGGAGCCTTCTGAATCAAGCCCAACCGTCTAAGAAGACCTTTGACAATCGGCACAATGAAAGCCGAGTTCACATTCCACATGTTGAGAACCTCTACATTTTTTTTATTATTAGTATCGGTTATAATTAGTTTTTAATTTAATTACTTTATTTTTAATATTTTCACGACCTTTGTACCGCTAATGCATTCATGAGCGACCTAAGTTTTGAATGCGTCACATTGAGTCCTACTTATTTTTACTTTATTTCCAAATTCTTGCATAATGTTTGGTTGACGGCTTCGTGAAGGGTTTATTTACATGTCAGAATATCTAACTAAAAGAATACTGTTACACTAAGTACTTACCAAATAATAAACTCCAAACGGCATCACAACCACAGCCACAAGTAAGTCCGCAACAGCCAAACTGACTATAAAATAGTTCGTCGCAGTTTGCAAACTCCTTTCTCTCGAAACACTTAGTATCACTAACACATTACCAAATAACGTCAGCAGCGGAAACACTAACAGCGATAACGCCCAAAAATTATAGTCCACATCACTACACGTTCCATTTTTAAATGTACAATTCGAATCACTGAATGTCTCGTTGAAATAGTCGATGTTGAATTCCGAATCGGAATTGTTTGAGTCGATGTAATGATGGTAGAATAACGTAGTGTTGGGATCCGGAGGTTTTACATCGAAAGTTATTTTCGATGAATTTTGACAGTCGTTCGTGCTGCATAGTTTCGGTATTGACATGTTTTTTATTAGTTCGTCGCGGTGATTCATTTTAGAGCCGATTGGAAGCTCTAAAAGACGAAGTTGTTTTTCTACATTGTCCAGATATGTTTTTCGTTGTTGTTTTTCCTGTTTATTGTTTGTTTATATCTGTATTACGATATTCATAGTTATATTCCTCCATAACCAATCCTCTCGCACGATTAACTTTTCCGTAAATCTTTCCATTCTGTCATTTATTGTATTCCATTTTTGTTTCTGTTGAACATTTTATTTTCATTCAGCCGATGTGTTTGGGAGTACGGTTGCCTTTTTCATTGTGTCTGTACCTGTAACAAAATTGTTTTTCATTATAGATGAAACATTTTTGAAATGAAATGTTAGCTAAAGAACAAAGGTAGTTGATTTTCGTGACTCCTAGCTTGATCGGTTTTGGGTTTTTAATAAAATCTCTTTGCATATATATGGATTTTTGAAATTGAAATTGTAAATGTACGGCTGAGGTCCATATTGAATCCTTTCGCATATCTAATTAACTGAGGTATTGGTGTGGAACATCGGGAAGAGTTTATTCAAAAATATTTGTTTCACGTTTATCTAGAAACAGCTGATTAAAAGATTTAATTTAAACCGTTAATTAAATCGTTTGGTCATGTAAATTGTAAACTCTGGTTAGTATTATTTATTTTTTGAAGTGGTATTATTTCCTTTGATAACTCTTCAAAAAATAAATGTATGAAGCAATTCTATATCTAAAATATAAAATTCAAGTGTCACCGTGTTAATTACCATACTCCTCCGAAACAGGTCGACCGATTCTTATGAAAATTTTTATGCATATTCAGTTAGTCTAAAAAGTAGAAAATAATTTTACTCCCAGAAGCGTTGCAATGCAATTTTCTACCGTTCTTCCTACCCTACCTATCATATTTTTGAAGGTAGATCAAACTGCACTGTGTGCAAATTTAACTTAAAATCGGTTTAGTAGTTTAGGAATCCATCGCGGTCAAACAACGTGACACGTGATTTATATATATTAAGATATAATTATATAGGAGGCATAGAGAAAAAAATGGACTATAGGCAATTACTCATAAATTATCTAAGCAATAAATAAAGTTGATATGGAACAACCTGCAAAGACCCTATAAAAAAAGAAGTTTGCAAATCTGTCCAGGCGTCTTTGAGTAATAGGTCAATCGAATTGAGAACCTCCTTCTTTTTAGAAATCGGTTTTAAAAATCGACAAAAAGGAACTACAGTTTCGTACACTGAACAGCTTTCAAACAGTGTAACTCCTTGAACTAAATGATTATTTAGCTAATTAGTGACAAATCTATGACCATAGTACTGAACGAGTCTCTTTCAGGTACAGTCGCGTGTTCAGACGCAATAAAGGTGGAGTTTCCTTGCCTTGCCTGTGAAAACCTTCACACTGGTAAAACAGTCGACTGCTCTAAATTACCAATGAACCTACCCTTAATTAATCACTACTGCTGAGTGCTTGCTAATACAGGCTGTACAGAATTCTCGAAATGAGAAAAAAAAAAGTATTTATGCTCCTGTTTCTTTACATACTTATTCATAGCAAGCAGCTAAAAGCCATTTTACAGGCTGGCTGGAAAAAATATACCGATGGTTCGAATTTTGACGTCTTTTTTTTCACGTTCTATAATTTTCAAAATTATAGAACGTGTTATTTTTTTTTCATGTGTTGCAAATTGATAAATTAAAGAGCGGGCAAGTAAGAGTCGGAAAAAATAACCAGCCACATCTTTTGACTGCTTAAAGTAAGAGGGTTGATTATTTCACAGCCCCAAGGGAACCACAGACTTGAGTAGGTATATGGTTTTAAAGTGATAATATATATGTATACTAGCTGGGGCCCGCGGCTTCGACCGCGTGACGATCGAGAAATAAAGTATCCTATGTGTTATTCCAGACCATCTCTGTGCTAAATCTCATCAAGATCCGTTCATCCGTTTTGACGTGAAAGAGTAACAAACATCCATACATCCATCCATCCTGACAAACATTCGCAGTTATAATTATAGTAAGATAACGTGTAATTTGAATTTGATACCTGTATGAGTTCCCGAGATAAACGGTATTGACAGACAGTCACACAAAGAAACAGACATTCATATGGACAACAAGCAAAACATTCAGGAAATGCCGCCTTAGTTTTAATAGCAGCTGTCAAATTTAATTAAATAATAAATAAATATCTTGGGACAACTCACACACGGCTATCTGATCCCAAGCTAAGCAGAGCTTGTGTTATGGTAACCAGACATCTGATATACATACTTATATAATTTATAAATACATACATATTATAGATAAATCACACCCAGACACAGAACAAACAATCATGCTCATCACACAAAGTTTGTCCTGGGTGGGAATCGAACCCACGACCTCCGGCTCAGCAGTCACCACTAGACAAACAGGCCCGTCATTCCATCCAGTTATCCGTCAATTGAACAAAGTACTTAATGTGCCTGTTTGTGGTTTAACACGTGATTCTTCGTCAGTTGGGTCACCACCGCTTGTTCTACAATTCTATTACAGGTTGGAGTTATTATATTATTTGAAATCCTTACAAATGTTAAGCATTTAGTTTTAATCCTTACTAATATTATAAAAGCGAACTGTTGTTACGTCTTCGCGCCTGAATGGCTAAACCGATTTTGATGAATTTTGGTACGGAGATAGTTGAGACCCTGGAGACGGATATAGGGTTCTTTTTTTAAAGTGAGAAATGGGGGAGAAACTCAGCATTGGTATTACAATAAATAAGGGCTGAAACTACAGGTAGCAGGTACTTGCAAATCATGAAAGGGGAACTGCATTACCCCGAATTTAGCACAAGCGAAGCCGCGGGCAAAAGCTAGTTATAGAAAAAAAATCATGCGTCACATAATAGACTCCAAGAACTTTGTTAAAAACATACTAATGGATGACGCAATTAGGACGAGGGAAGTATTTATTGTCGAAAGACTGATGTAATCTTATCAGACTTAATTAAAAAGTAATATTTTATTAATTCAAGAGGCAGTGGGCAACAAAAAACCTAAATCAAGGTAACTTTTATAACTTTTGATCAAATTATTTAGTGTACACCCGACGGCAGGTCAACCTATTCTAAACTATTATAACCTGATCTCTCTACTACAAGATCGCGCACCGTATTAGAGAGATCAGGTTAAAATAGTTTAGAACAGCTTGATGTGCCGTCGTGTGTACAGACGCCTGCAGGTCAAGCTACCCGAAACGCTCAATTTTTCCCAATGAACCTTGGACCTTATACTTTAGAAATAAAGTCGAAAATCTATCAAAGAAATCTGACAGATTGTAGTAGCTTGATGTGCAGGCGTCTGTACATTGTTTCTGTTTTTGTACTCGGTTGATGGTAAGAGACTCGCCCCTTTTTTGCGGGTGAGAAATTATCAATTAATTTCCTGCGCTCTAGACAGAGCAGGGAGTGTCAGACTTGTACTGTCTAAAACCCACCCATGTTCCTTCTATTGCCCTTTATGTTCCGGGGCCGTGATATGTCCAGATGGTGGCCTTGACAGGCCCCTATGCTTTGCTGACATCTCTTTGAGGCGCGCGTGGAACACTAACGCGCCGTCGATACGGCCTGTCGTCAATGGACGTATGGACGGTGGGCTACCCATTGCTCGCCATCCACAGGCGCGCATTTACGGTAGCCGGGAGTCGCTCGCGGTGCCGAAGCCCGAGGCGTGTTACGTGGTGGCTATTGGTTTGAGGTTCTCTCCTTCAAACGCCCGGCCACCTATGTTTTTCCGCCTCCTTTCGCAACGCGCGATAAGGAACTTCGTTCCAATATCTTGAGGAAACCATAATTTTCCATCTCCTCACGTTCAAACCATCTGATGAAAATTACTTCCAATGCACATATAAATTTAACCCTAACCCCTCTCCGGGCACTAAATAAGAGTCCGATATAACCGAACATGCGTGCGGAGCGATCCAATTACCGCCATAATGGGTGCCACACATCAATCCGATACCACTTCTATTAAATTTTCGCAGCTGACATCGGAAAATTCAATCGTTTTAGATTTTAGGAGAATATAAAGGATGTTTGTTTAAAAGAGGTCTCTTAATGATATTGTGTTGTGTTTGTATCACAGAAGAATAGGTATGGTTTCCTACACACATGGTTGTTATCCATGATTCTCTTTCCCATTTTCTTTTTTTAAGTATTCGAAATCGTCAAAGAGCTTCCTTCGGTACTGGGAGTGTTAGACTTTTACTGACGAAACCTCACCGATGTTCCTTCTTTTGCCCTTGATGTTCCGGGGCTGCGGTATGTCTTTCGAACAACCCCGGCAATGCTTTGCTGTCGATTCGGTGGACAATGAGTTACCCATTGCTCACCATTCACAGACCTGAATCTACGATAGCCAAGTGTCGTCTCCTGTGGCGGCTGGGTAGGTTTGAGGTTCTCTTCCTCAAACGCCCGGCCTCCTCCTTCCTATTGAGGGGCAACGTTTAAAAAAAATACAAAGGCGTAATGTTTTGTAAAGCCATTTATAAAACTGTAGTCATAAACTCGTATCCAGAATTTATTATGGACGTTTCGAATTTCAGTCATTTGCAAATAAAACCGTTTTCCGACTCGTTTGCTTTACCGTTCAAACCGACGCTAACAATGAAATATTGTGTATGATTGAAAAATGTTGGCTTGCAGATTTCATTTACCTACGTCATATTATGTATACCTACGTCACGTATCAAAATCATACTAAAAGCATTTAATACAAAAAGCTAGTTTCCAAAAGAAAAATATAAGTGCTTCTTTTAGTTTATTCAAAAATAAGGGATACGTATTTTTTATTTGTAAATTAGACCAAAAATGACAAAGATATAGCCCATTAAAGTTACGTGTGACGTCACTCGTTGCTGCACTTTTTGAAACTGCCCACTGATTGTCATAAAACAAAAAAGATTCTACTACAGTCCCATTCACAAGACATAATAACTTATGAAAGTACTGTAGTTGTGGATCTCAATAGAGAAGAATGGTCAAGAAACTCCATAGACACTCTTTTAAAACATACCATTTTTACAAAATCATGGTTACTTCGATGTAAAAAAAAACGGGCATATTAAGATCTTCTTACCAACCATTTTATTTTATTGGTTGGCATTTAAATTGTCATTTGTTATATTTTACGACATTTTTTTAATGTAATGTGTGTTTAATATTAAGTATGCCTGAAAGCAGAATGCAGCGCACTAATATAATTATTTTTAACACCTATTGTGACCGATATACCTGCATTGGGACACATAAAACGATTTGATTTGAAAAAAAAGCGTCCAGAGTTAAAGCATAAACAAGAGTGTTTAGTCTAGTTTGCAGCCTGTTTTTATTAGTGTTTTGATTGCCTCAGTGTATCACCATAATCATTCTGCTGTTGTTAGGTTGTTACAGATGTTGTTAGGGATAATAAAATAAATAATAAATAAATATCTTGGGACAACTCACACACGGCTATCTGATCCCAAGCTAAGCAGAGCTTGTGTTATGGTAACCAGACAACTGATATACATAATTATATAATTTATAAATACATACATATTATAGATAAATCACACCCTGACACAGAACAAACAATCATGCTCATCACACAAAGTTTGTCCTGGGTGGGAATCGAACCCACGACCTCCGGCTCAGCAGTCAGGGCCACTAACCACTAGACCAACAGGCCCGTCAACATCAACGCAACGTGTTTTTTAGGGTTCCAGTTGTCAAATTAAAAACGGACCCCTTATTACATTGTTATCTGTCTGTCTGCCAAGATCGCGTGAAGGTAGGACTTGTGCTCCTGTCGGGGTTGCGGGTTGTTCGAAAGAGATACCGCGGCCCCGCACGCAAAGGGCAATAGATCGAATATGGGTCGCTTTTAGTCGGAAAAAGACTGACACTCCCCCCCGCTCCGCCCAGAGCGGGGAAGTTATTTGATGATTTCCCACCCCTTAAAAAAAAGTAAGACTTGAGTCAGTGGATACTAAGAGCTGTGAATAAATGAACCCTCTAAGTCTACGCAGGGAAACGATATGGACGTCGAACAAAAGTTAAATTTAAAAATGCATATCTACAGTAGCAGGGTAAGCAATCTATACTAATATTATAAAGCTGAAGAGTTTGTTTGTTTGTTTGAACGCGCTAATCTCAGGGACTACTGGTTGGAATTGGAAAATTCTTTTAGTGTTGGATAGTCCATTTCTTGAGGAAGGCTATATGCTATATAACATCACGCTACGAGCAACAGGTGCTGAGCAGCGTGGGTGAAACCGTGTGGAAAAGCTAGTATTTAATATACTAGCATAGCATTCTTTTGACTTCTGAAAAAACTACTCTCATACTAAGTTCAGACTGGGTTTAAAACTTAGACAGTCAGACAGACACCGTCCTAGTAACTTTACAGATTAGACTATGTTTTAAAATTAAGATTGAAATTTTCTCTTGATTTAGCACTAAAAATAGATACTGCCGTTTCATGTAAAGAATTTTATTTTACGTAAATTTGCTTCTGCAAGAATTATTTTGATTTAAGAAATTATCACGAGCTTATAAGTTATTTTGTGTTGTTAAACTCCCTGGAAAAAAACGATCTTAACTTTTCTAAACAAAACAATTACACCTTTATTTCCCAGTAAATATCTACAAAAATTCTTACGAAAATAAAAATAAGACTAGCCAAATGCCTGACAGCCCCTCGCACCTACGGTCCCGTACAAACTTGCGACATAAACGGCCATTTATAACTTGTGACTGCTTAAACTTAGAAGATTGATTGTTACACACCTCCAAGTGACCAAAGACTTGAGCATATTGTTTTACCTTGCTGAACCCCGCGGCTTCGCTCGCGTTATATCGAAATAAAGTATCCTATGTGTTATTCCAGACTATAATCTACCTCTGTGCAAAATTTTAGTATGATCCGTTCAGCCGTTTTGACGTGAAAGAATAACAAACATTTATACATCCTCACAAATCAATCAATCAATTTTTTTATCAATCAATTTTTCCTTTTGAGGTACGGAACCCTAAAAATCTCGAACACAGCACAGAATCTCACAACACAAAATTATCACGAATGATCGTATTTCTACCGCGCCAGCAAGTATCGTTAACATACATTATTAGCGGACACGAACAATATGACAAACAAACTCCACCTACATAATATACTAGTCCTTGATTATGAACAACTAGTCGGATTGCTGAGTAATCACAAAAACACATTGCGTGCAAGAATTTCCCGACACGTTTGTATTCATTATGTATACCATTGCCACAAAAATACTATGCTTGCATCAAGGCCGAGAGGGAATGGGAAGCGGTCGCCTTCTTCTGCGAAGCAGTCATGCTAGCGAAGGTGGTGGCCGGGCGTTTGAGGGAGAACACCTCAAACCGTAGCAATGGGTAAGCTCACCGACTGTCCGTCTATTGACGACAGTCAAAGTATCTCCTAATTTAATTGGTGAAAAGTTCGTTCAATGCAAGCACGTCGACAGCAATCAACGATGCGCACATCCATTCTCATGTGCCTAGCCTTTTCCCGACATTTGTTGGGTTCGGCTTCCAATCTAACCGAATGTAGCTGAATACCAGTATTTTATTCAGCATGGTTGCCTCACTGCCTATCGGATCTCCACAACCCAGTTAGTACTGGGAAATACGATACAAATCGATAAGACTGGCTGTCTGACGAAGCCAATGACTACCTGTTATGACCATCAAACGATGTACGGAGGATATTCTATATTAAATAGATAAGTATGAATTTAGTAAGTCCGTGAATCGGTGACCTAAATCCATACTCCAAGCTGATACATTCATGATGGTAAAAGCCTTTAAAAAAATTGTTTTATTGATTTTTAAACGAATTAAGAAGTTCACAAACTGGTTCAAGAAACGAGGCTGGCATTTGGGAAGGAAATTCTCGCTTTATTGGTATGATTAGTTTTGTTTATAAGGTCAAGCCGGGTGACCTTTTTGTTGATGTCCTTCGAAAGGTCAGGAAAGTAATTTCAATCGAAGAACTGCAAGAGGAAGTGGGTGTGAAGGAGTGTTTACGTAAATAAACCTGATTCCGGTTGTGTTACGTATAATGCTGAAGTGAAAGCTTCGATTTATGAACTTTGCTTTTCCGAAATGGAGATTTAACACCTTTCTTTGTTTATCCTACTAATATTATAAATGAGAATGTTTGTGAGGATATTTGTTACTCTTTCACGTCTAAACGGCTAAACGGATCTTGATGAAACTAATTACATCAAGATTCGTTCAAATCTGAATCTGGTTTGATCTGTAAAGGTAGAGGTCTGGAATAACACAAAGAATAACTTTTTTTTCGATATCACGCGGGCGAAGCCGCGTGCGTCATCTAGTTTATCATGATAATAAGAAGAATGATAAGTACAAACCAATAAAATTAAATTAAATGGTGTACTATTACATCCCTGCCAACCCCTTTGAGGATTACAAACGTGTTGTTATATTTTATGTTAAGACATCGATAGTATTTTGCTACCTAAAAATATATGTTGAAGTAGAACAGGTTTGCGCATGATATAAAAATGCTGATTTGCGTCTAAATTTCGTCTATCACTTAGATATATACAAACACTGCAAATGCCGAAATATTTCGTCATCAAAATGAGATAAATCGTAGTCGTTCAGATCTTCCATTCGAACGGGCACTCCGAATGAACATCCGAAATGCTATTCGAATGATTCCAGTTGATCGATTTAATTCACTTGGTTCTAGTTGACCGCTGGGTCGTCTAGTCAGTACGACTTGGTTCGTAATGCGAATTTAATTCAATTTGGGGACTTGATACTAATTCTGGAGTAGAACTATTTTAATCGGTTTTAAGAACGTTGGCTTCAGATAGAAAGCTATTTAAAATTCTAAAATACCAACTTTCTGAGACAGTTTTATATTCATACATTTTAATGTGATGTTCCGTGTGAAGGACATGTGACTAAAAGAGTGATGGACGGAGAGCGAGAGGAAGGCCAAAGAAAAGATGGATGGATTGTGCAAGGAATGATATGAAGGAGAGAGTAGTACATGATGCCGTGACGTCTGATAGGGGAGAATGAAAGAAACCGTGTTGAGCCGACCCCAAATAGAATGGGACAAGGGCAGGAAAATGATGATTGTTATGTTCCTTGTGAGGCAAATTTGCACCCACAGGTAAAAGATACATGATGTTTATTTTGCAAGTAGGTTTTAACAAACACTTTTATACGTATAGATGAGTCCGGTATCGTACCCAATTACTCTGAGAAGAAACAGCCGAAATAAACTCAGTCTCTTTTAAGGTCCAGACAAAAATCTTGGTTAAGTTACATGAGAACTATGCAAGTTAGTGTCTGAAATGGTCTTTTCAAGAAAGCACCAAACAGATTTGAGTAAACCTGTCCAGTAAGTACAAGCATTTGTCAGTTATTTTAAAGCTTGACTCATAACGCAAGGAGCTCAACGACACGACGAACAATACCAAGAAAAGGACATTTGTGTAGGTCGCTTATAGTACACCTACGTTTTGCTAGTAACGTTATAAGTACCAAGAAGTGCGCCTATTACCATGAACTAGGCACGAATCTGGACTCCGTGGCTAAGAAAATCTAGATGAAAAAACCAAGGACCTTATATTCAGTCGCGTTAAATTGAATTCCGTACAGTGAGTCACATTCAAGCACACATGTACAATTGGGATATAAGCAGTACGCAAAAAAAACGTCTGGACAAAGCACGAAAAAATATTATACGAAAATTGACTTATCCAATTTTGCCAAATGCGAATGAACCAACCAATGAACCTTTCGATATTTTCAAAGAAAACCGCATCAAGCTTGTTTTTTTTTTTTTTTTTAGGTTTAGGTATATCACTAAATAACTTCCCCCGGTCTGGGAAGAGCGGGAGGAAGTGTCAGGCTATTACTGACTGAAACCATGTTCTTTCTTTTGCCCTTTGTCTTCCGGGGCCGCGGTATCTTTTTCGAACAACCTACAACACCAGCAAGGCGGTAATTTAAATAATGGGTCCTGGGAATACCATTAAGCAATGATTGATGTAGCTGGCTGTTACATCAAATCCCGGATGTAAGATCTCATGGGACAGTAACCAAACATAATGATGGTGAAACCGGTGGCAACCTTACTAATATTATAAAAGCGAAAGTGAGTTTCTTTGTTTGTTTGTTACGTCTTCACGCCTAAATATCTTAAGCGATTTTGATGAATTTTGGTAGGAATGGAAATGGACATAGGATTTTTTTTTAAAGATTGAGAAATGAGAGAGAAAGAGGGAAGAAAAGGGCAAACTTAGCTTTGCTATAACAATAAATAAGGTGCAAGGCCAAAAACTTCAGGTTGCAGGTATCTGTACCTGCAAATCAGGAAAGGGAAGTGTTACCTCGAATTTGACGCGAGCAAAGCCGCGGGCTATAAGCTATAAGTAAAGAAATAAAATGACTTTACTTTGGATAAGGATTAGAAGATTTGATGAGTATCCACGTTTTGCAAGTTTAGCATAACATATTATGTGTTGATTGTTATGATAACCATGGAGGTAGCTAAAACATCAACATCTTGGGACAACTCACACACGGCTATCTGATCCCAAGCTAAGCAGAGCTTGTGTTATGGTAACCAGACAACTGATATACATACTTATATAATTTATAAATACTATTATAGATAAATCACACCCAGACACAGAACAAACAATCATGCTCATCACACAAAGTTTGTCCTGGGTGGGAATCGAACCCACGACCTCCGGCTCAGCAGTCAGGGCCACTGACCACTAGACCTACAGGCCCGTCAAGGATTTATTTACTAGTACCCCATTTAAAACTACTGAAACATTCCTCACTCTTGCTTTCTATTGATTTATTAAGAGCAAATGTTTCACCATGTCCGGTTGAGTTTCAATTTCAGTATATTAATGCCACGGCAGTGACTATGACGCATAATATTTCTTGACGACACGGTTGGCGCAATGCCTGAGCGATCGACTGCTGCGCTGCGTGTCGCGGGTTCGATCCCCGCACGGAACAAATGTTTGTATGACCTACAGCCTAGTTGTTTCGGGTCTGGCTGTTTGTGTATCTGAGTATAAATGTTTGTAAACGCATCCACGATACAGGAGTAATTCCTATTATGGGGCAACATTATTAAAAAACAAAAAAAAATGAGATATGTTACAAATTTAAAGTAATTTTAGAGCTGCCAAAGGTAATAGGTACCTATATATTTGGAACAGCAACAAATGATACAATACCGGCCATTTATCATGAACGTAATACATTCACGGACCTAAATAAATATACCCGGTCCCGTAAATAAATACTGCCCTTTATGGTTAATACGACTTTCCATTGGTTTTCCTCTTTAGAGCTAAAGGGTAATGGGCAATGTCAGGTCGAAAGAAACATAGTATGTCCCTGTGCAGTGGCCCTTAACGACTTGTTACGAGGAAGTATTGAATTTCACACATGAACACATCTTTTGTTAGTCTTTGAAATGAAACATGTACTAGGTAATAGGAAGAAACGGAACCCTTTTGATTGTAGATGGGAATTCATCAAATAACTTCCCTGAGTCAGACTTGTACAGACGTCTGCAGATCAAGCTACCAGAAACTGTCAATTTTTCCCAATGAACCTTGAACCTTATCCTTTAGAAATAAAGTCGAAAATCTATCAAAGAAATCTGACAGATTGAAGTAGCTTGATGTGCAGGCGTCTGTACTGACTAAAACCCACCAATGTTCCTTCTATTGCCCTTCCTATCCTTAAGTATTCTATTCTATTCTTTTCTATTTCTTCTATTGTCTTCTAAGTCGGTGTTTAGATTTTGATCTCAGTTGATGACAATGACAGTGCGGGGGCACTGTACACTACATAAGACTTAAACCTAACTGGTTATGTTCTTAAATGTACATAATCAATGTACGTTAGAAATTATTACAATAGTGTACACAATATAATCCTACTTTTAATAATATAAACGCGAAAGTATGGATTATAAAAATTACTGAATGGATTTTAATATAAATTTTGCAATAATATAGCTCACATATCAGAATAACACATAGGCAAATCATAAAGGCATAATATTGTATATTCCATCACCACGCGATTGAAAACGGAGGGCACTAGTATTTAATATTTTTCTGATTTTATTGCGTTCTCGTCTGTGTTTTTAGAGAACTGAATCCGTCATAATATCTAATATATAAAATTCTCGTGTCACAGTTTTCGTTCCCATACTCCTCCGAAACGGCTGGACGATTTAAACGAAATTTTGTGTACATATCGGGTAGGTCTGAGAATAGGCCAACATCTATTTTTCATACCCCTAAGTGAGCAGCGGGTGAAACCGCTGGGCACAGCTAGTGTACATATATATTTGTGTCAAGACTTAATATTAAACTTACATAAAGCATCAAATCTTGATTGCATTGCAAGTCGTAATAATCGTTCGAAACGGGGGCGGGTCGCAGTCACATTCCCAGTTTTAATAATAACTCACTGATTTTCACGTTATCCTGTTTAAATTTCACTGCATTTCATTATTTCAATTGTTAAACAATGTAGTGTATATACAGTGTATCTTCAACTTTTCACAGGACCATATCCGAAGAAGTCCTAGTTGACTCAACATGGCACTTGAAATAGTCTCCATCATCACTTTAATCAAGCCAATTGTAGTTTATGACACTATCGCACACACTGATTCATATTGTGCAAATTGCTCATTGTTCTGAATTGTGATCATTACACATGCTTGTATTAATAATTACTGTTGCTCGGGTTGTTCTTGAGTCCGTGGACTATACCAAGTTTCCTCCGTGCCTCGGAAAGCACATCAAGCGGTTGATCCCAGTTTTCAATAAATGCGAAAGTTTGTGAGTATGGATGTATGTTTGATTCTCTTTCACGAAAAAACTATTGAACGGATCTTAAAGAAATATGGCACAGAGGTAGATTATAGTCTGGAATAACAATATTGTTATCATCACGCGGGCGAAGCCGCGGGCGCCAGCTAGTTATAATATATAGATCTTAGTGTCCCGAAAGTCTGTCAACCAGTCTTACCAAGGAGTTTCATATTTTGTATTACTCAGTACTGGGCTGTGGAGGTCAGACAGGCAGCCTCAAGTGACTCCAACATAGGTAAGAAAAGACTAAGTAAATGATAATGACACAGTAAGTATACTCGTTTTAGAATTCCTGATTTGCAGGTACCATTGTAATAGCAATGCCAAGTTTTCTTCCCCTTTTCTCCCTCATTTCTCACTTTAAAAAAATAGCCTGTGTCTGACTCCAGGGTCCAAACTATCTTTGTACCAAAATTTATCAAAATCAGTTAAGACATTAATGCGTGAAGACGTAACAAACAAACAAACTCACTTTCGATTTTATAATATTAGTAAGGATTTTTTGTATCTTCTATAGATGTACAGATCACAGTTGTTCACAAAATACACGTATGGATTCTAGACCTACAGCACTAAGCTAATTCTATGACATCTTTTGTCATCAATCAATCTTTCCACACTTCCTTACAGGACATTCTTCGTCCTGTGGTTCATTGGTTTGGCCTCTTGCAGGGTTCCGTCTTATATCTTCCACATCAGTCTTATTGTCAACAGTTTCATTTATTAGCTCTTATATCACAATTCGTCATCTTACTTAAACCAACCTTGGGTTTTGCGTAGCATGTGTTTAAAATCTCAGCATATTGGATTGAACCGTTGCTAAGACATAGTGGTTTTGGACTCAATCTTCTACTCAATAAAGGTTAGTAACCTCTAGCATTTGAATGAAATAATCAGTTTTTTATTTAATACACACTTCTTCTACCACAACTTTGTCTTCATCTTGCAGCACAAAAAGAAAGCCCCAAATTCAAGCAACCAGAGACACGGTGGTTGAGAAGCTTCCCAGCAGCTGCAAGGTGGAATGAAGCCACAAGTCCGGAGATGGTGGGTATGCCTGTTGTTTAGTCCGGCTTCTTCTCAGCATTGCATATAGGTGACTAGTTGTGATGTTTGTTTATCAAATTCTTGTGTCACGTTTTCATTTTTTTACGGTAAAAAAAATATTGTGTTTTAAATTTCGCGTTTTTCTTAAGGCTTTCAGCGAACCTTTTATCAATTAAAAATTTACATAACATTAATGAGTCACTTTGGCACTTGGGTCATTTATTTTGAAGTTCAATTCTAGGCTGACAAAATCTAGATCGCCACCCACACGCTAAGAAAAAAAAGCATAAATAACTTAACGCTTGTCTTACTAAATTGGCTTCAAGTCTATCTAGACTTCAGACAGAGCTATGACACGGAATCCATTCCCGGTGTATATTTAATAAGGGTCTACCGCTATGAGAGGTAAAAAACTGCTCTTGCCGGGAGCTCCCGCACAATTGAATTAGAACTACTGAGACACTCTTAATGGAACACTGACAGGATTGGTACAGTTCGGTGGACAAGTGATAGGATGAAAAGTAGTGACGTGACGACGTATTTGTTTGTTGCACAGTGATCGTTTACTCACAATGACAGTTCACACGCATTTATTTTTTTAATTAACAAAGGTCACCAACAGCTTCTGCATAAACCATATTATTATTTAAAAAAAAATATAGAATTGGACTTATTTAGTTGCCAATTACAGATTAACCAACATTTTTACTTATGAGTAATAACAATAATAGTTGTGCTAATGGCCTCGACCAATATCTGAGGAGGCTCTCGTTAGGCAATTGGATTAAGAGCTTGATACAGAAAGCGTTACTCTCTTGGACATAGCTCGTATTGTTAGGAGGTTCTTTTGTCTGGAGCCCTGACTGCCGGTAACTGGACCCAGTGTTTTTTATGTTTTTATTAAGAAATATTTAAAAATGTAAACTATATGTAAATAAATCAATGAATGAAAATAAAAGGTGTACTAATATAAAAATATACAAAGCTTTGTCTTTTTCTTGCTGGTTAAACTTCAAAATTTAAATTAATTTGTAATTAATGTTACTTTAAATTTATTCCCGTTATATTAATTAAATTTAGATAAATTTAAATTTTAACGTTTACGTTTATAGTTACTTTAAATTTTCCAAAAATAAGTCGTCTTTCAGCAATCGTTAATGCGTAGAGTTTTTTAGTTTGTACAAAATGCATGGTTGATGGTTTCTCGAAGGGTTGGTTTCCATCCTGTATATTATAAGAGTTATCCCGTATTTAAATAGTTAGTCAAACATATAGGTTGTTGGTCGAACTGGTTAACTTTTAACTCAATTTATAGTTCCGTTTCAAGTTACTTTTTGAAATTGTGTTCTACTTTTAATTTGCTTCCTTTTAGCGTTTAGTTATTTTTTTATTTGCAAGAAACTAGCGCTTTTTAACGTCATTTACAGCTAACAAGATTGACTAAATAAAACTACAGTGTTTAATTAGTATTCACTTTGTTTTCTGCTCAAGATGTTCGTTTTATGCAAGTCTCTCGAGGATAGAGAAATAGAAACAGTTTTAAAATACACTAGAGTGTAGACTATTTGAAGTAATTTAACGAAGACAGTCTAGGTTTTGAAAACCGGACAGGTACACAGCTACTACGGTCTTTCTTAAGCTACATTCAAAATACTCGTAGTTAGAAGCATCTTTTAGAAGCGGTTCTTTGGAGAGATCCTCAAACTAACCCAACTTCACGCCACCGTAGACGCGGGTCTGTTCACGGTGAGCAATGGGTAGCTCACGGGCCGTACATTTTTTGACAACAGAGAGATTAAAAGAGATACAACAAATCAGAAAGACCTACCGCCTGCTACGGTTGCCTGTAGTTCTAAAGAGATCCCCAGAATACAAAGGGCAAAAGGAGGAACATGGATGGGCTTAAGTCCGTAAAAGTCGAAATGTGTATGTGTTGATATCCCATCCCAAAAAACAAACAAGTTGTAAGTGTGTAACTCAAATACCGCGCTAGTAAGCTGTAAATTACATATGAATGGAAAACAACTACTTCGTTCTAACTTTTTATATTGAGTTAGTTTTACGTCAAGTGTGAAAGTGGCCAAAAATCAGGTTTGAACAT
This sequence comes from Ochropleura leucogaster, assembly GCA_958449745.1. Lineage (NCBI taxonomy): Eukaryota > Metazoa > Arthropoda > Insecta > Lepidoptera > Noctuidae > Ochropleura > Ochropleura leucogaster. The sequence continues at coordinate 17,095,475 of OY288212.1, forward strand.
TTGGACTCCCAAGATTTTCGGATTTGTATGGGCTTACATAATAATGCTGAGCGTTCACTGGTTCGGCAATTAACCTAGTTATCTTAATGATCCTTTGATTATCTTTATTGATACATGTGATAGAGTAATTAGGCATGCGATAATGATGATAGTAATATCGCCAACAAAATCGAAATGTGTCTGTTTTCGTGTGCAGGGAGGAGTTTAAAACCATTTGTCATGTTTGCCATTATAACAACACATGAAAACATCGCATTTTGCAAAAAATAACATAGTGATAGATGATTTATGAAGTATTTTTAATAACATGTCTGTGTTCAAGGTCAATATAAAATGAAGAAAAACCTTTAACTTTAGGTTTTAAGCTTTGCAAGTAATGTTTGTTGAAGGCCTACTGGATGTTGGAGAAAAAGAAGCCTTGAAATGAGAATGGAAAGGTAGCAATTTGCATGCAGTGTGTGGGTAGGTTTGTAACATATAAACCATTTATCAAAACTTCACTTTTAATACGTTTGAAAAAAATATGCTGCCACCCAGAAGACCTTCAGGTGTCCGGTTCCGTTTAGTCTCTTGAAGAAAGGGCACAGTTAAAATTACATTCAAGAACAAGGTGTTAAGTTCTTCATCTCCTTTAGAAGAGAGTATCCTTCAACCAGACGGGAGTTGTATCTAGTGGACTACTGCCTAATTATTGTTGTCGGGTTTTCCTTTAAAGTCTTAATATTTCTTTGCTCTTTATGCTTTTATTAAATACTTGCTGGTGCATGCGGCTTCTCCAGCGTGATATCGAAAAAAATATCGTTTGTGTTTTTCCAGATCTACGTCTGTGCCAAATTTCCGTTAGTTTTCAAAGATCAGCTACCCTACTGCCTACTTATTCCACAGAGGGAAAGAGACAGAGCTATACAGGGTGTCTAGCACCATCTCTTTCCCTCAGTGGAATAAGTTCTGCTTTAAGATGTCATAGTAGGCCTACAGTTCAGCCTTTTTGACGTAAGAGAGTAACAAAAATCCATACATCCTCATCAGCATTTGCATTTGTAATATTAGTAGGATTATAAAAGTGAATGTTTGTGAGGATGTTTGTTAGTATGTCTGTTGCTCTTTCACGCAAAACCTTCTTAAAGGATTTTGATGAAACTTCACAATAATATAGCTTACATATCAGAATACTACATAGGCTACACTTCATAAAGATATATTGGATAATTTTCTATCACGTAACTACGTACCTATATCTAGTAATTTATAATTTCCCTAAAGTCTCATATCCCGACACATTAATTTGGACCTTATTCGCTCAGCTAAACGTCCTTATCTCAGTCTACACACACAGATCACACCACCCTAATATTTGTCAGACACAACAAACTATTAACATTCCATTGTCAACTTGGAAATTGATAAAAAAAGTAGCATCGCTTGTTTTTATTAAACTTTTCGCTTACTTCTTTTGTATTTTAGCAATAAACTGTTCATGTAATTCCCGGGTGGCGATATTAAATTCCCCTTAGTTTAAGTAATTTGTGTGTGAGCGTACAGGCAATAATAATTGAGCTAGTCTTTCAAGATTTAGGATACATTATTGAACATGTTTTACTGACAAATAACTCTTGTTCTTACATGATGTGTTTTCTAAATTGTTTTCGTTATTTAGTTGTATGTACTGACAGAAATAAATTTAAGTAAGATAAAATTTTGACACAACCGATGAAAAGTTAGTAATATTTTTTTCAGGAACCAACCTATATCACAAAAGTTAGGTTTTTTTTGGGAAAGACAAATCCTGAAATGCTTACAAAGAACTGTTTTTGTTGTTGTAGTAAATGGAAGCGAATTAGCGACAATTTTAAATTTGAAAACAAAATTTGTCATGTTGTGTTTGTATTCTAACCGAACTGCCAAAAAAAAAGGTTATTTTTCTTCAACACCAAGTTTGCCTAAAAAAAAATCAGATCCATAGTGAAAAAAATTAGTTTAGACTCGTTTAGAACATTTAATCTGTGCTTAAGAGCTAACAGTATCACCAGGCTATAGAATTAAGCTCGTCACTTGAACGCAATTTAAATGTTTTAATTCCGCGTCATCGGTGCATTGCGCCCTCAGTCGGTTCAGTAATTTGACGGCACGGTTGGCGCAGTGCCGGTTTGGTCCCCGCCCGGAACAAATATCAAAATTTGTGTGATCTACAGATGGTTGTTTCGGATTTAGCTATTTTGTATTCGCACCCACGATACAGGAGAAATAACTAAAGTGAGGCAACGTTTCTTAAAAAAGAATATCCTCGTTCCCAGCAACTTTGTGCGCGAGTGTACAGACAATTGGTCTAGCACCGTCTCCGATTGCGCCTTGCCACTGTCTAGTACCGGTAGATATTGATGAATTGTACTTATATTAGAGCCACCATTGCTTCCTGGAGGTGACGTGGGAACTTGTGGGCATGTACTTATATTAAGATGTTGAATCAAATGCCATTCACCTGACGGGTACGGTTGTACATTTGAGTGAACTATCTTTTCTATATCTAATATATAAAATTCTCGTGTCACAGTTTTCGTTCCCATACTCCTCCGAAACGGCTGGACCGATTTAAACGAAATTTTGTGTACATATCGGGTAGGTCTGAGAATGGGCCAACATATATTTTTCAGACCCCTAAATGATCAGCGGGTGAAACTGCTGGGCACAGCTAGTAAATAAATAAAATGAATGTATCTCTGCACTCTCTCTGTGATAAGTTGCTTTGTTTTCTCCTAAGTATAAATGCTTGTTTTGTTTGAGCTGTTTAGTAAATTGTGTAATAATCTAAGAAATTGTACAGACGCCTGCACATTAAGCTACTACAATCTGTCAAAAAAGATTTCTTTGATAGATTTTCAACTTTATTTCTAAAGTATTAGGTTCAAGGTTCATTGGGAAAAATTGACAGTTTCGGGTAGCTTGACCTGCTGGCGTCTGTATGTGGGTTTTTTTTCGGGCTGGTAGATCATCAAATAACTTCCCGCACTCTGGATATGAGGGAGAAAGAGGGAAGTAAAGAGAAAACTTAGCTTTGCTATTACAAATCAATAAGGCGCAAGGGTAAAAACAGCAGTTAACCTACCTGCAAATCAGGAAAGGGGAACTGTGTTACCCTAAATTTAATGCGAGTGAAGCCGCGGGCAGAAGATAGTAAGATAGAAGTTTACAAATGATAGAGAATACAATACATCATTTTCCGATGCTCTTAGCTACAGGGCCAACAATGTACGGGCGCAGAGCAATGTCCTTTAACCTCATAAATCTTCGTGAATATAGAAGAAGAAAACGGAACGATGAAGAGAACCCGTGGCTTTTGACCTGAAGGATATTTTACCCATTATCATATATGTAGAAGCTTCCAAATGTAAGTACATAATTCATCGGCATCACTCGGTGCGTGTGCACCAGTTCACAATCAAAGCTCATTAACTAAATCTATCGAACTAGTGTTCAAATGTTAATTAAATAGTTAAATCACTAGCCTGCGGTTAATTTGCAGTTTGTGAACTATTTAATGGTTTATTTGATGAGAACGGGAACATTTTGTGGCTAGTTTTGTTGTTTGAAACTTGATTTGATGAATAACTTTTTTAACAAGGACAGGGAGGAGTGCAACTCGAACCGAGTGCACTTGTCCTCTCTCAACCATTGTATGGTTTACTTCCAGTCTTTTCTTTTCTATGGAACAAAATACTTACCTGACTATCACAGTAATAAGCTATCTCTTGGTTAGACTGACTGTCTTACTTTTGACTACCGTCTATCCATACAAAAAAAACCGGTAAAAAGCGAGTCAGACTCGCACACCGAGGGTTCCGTACAAACTTGCGTCATAAACAGCCATATCTTTTGACTGCGTAGACATACAGGGTAGACTTTTCACATCAAAAAGATACCACAAAGTTAAAGGATTTATTTCAATTAGATTTGCAGGCACTTTTGAATGTCAAGAAACAAAAGAATGAAGCTACAGTCCCAGTCACAATGCAAAATAACTTTTGAAAATACTGTAGTTGCCCATTCCAAAAAATATGATGAATAAAAAAATCAAGAATAAAAAAAACATACAAATAAATAATTTGTAAGAGGCTTTATATCAAAATAATATAAAACCTCCTTTAAGAAGAATCGAGTCTGTGTCTTTTTTTATGAAATTGTTTTGGCGGTTGTCTGTTGTTTTTTTTCGGCGGCCGGTCGGAATGAAGCGAAAAGTGTATTTGTGATTATTAAATAGAATTAATGTTATAAGTTTCTGATTGATATAATAATAATCTATTTTTAGTATACCTAGTAAAATGATCAGATGACCGTGTGTGAGTTGTCACAAGATATTTATTTATAAAGAAAGCTGATGTCTGTAGTATAATGTTAACACCTTTTTTAATATTTTTATTTACAACTTTGTGCACATAGATAAAATGTACCAAACTTGGTATTTATAATGTAGTAGCTTGATAAAAAAAAAACTTGAAGACATAAAATTCACTTCCCGCTTTTCTTTTTTGACGGCAACTGTCAAATCAACCTTTTTTTATTTGACACAAAGGTCAACCAAAGTATTGACCATTGAAGAAACTATCAAACTATTTAAAAACAATGACAGTTATATTCTTTTTACTATTTGGAAATAATGACAGTAACACACACATTGAAAAGTAGTAACGTAAAATTGTTTTTGGAGTTTACTCCTTAAGAATCGATTTTCATATAAGGCGCCCGGTATGTGAAAAATCCGAGGGGTAAAACCTACTAAAGTAACAAAAATGTGTCACGTTTTTGGTGCGCACCTTTAGTGCGCAACTTTCTAATTTGGCTGTGAGTGTATTAAGACGTACATATGGTATGGTGTATAGGCGACTATACCTATATACTATATGTTGCTTGTTTGTTTCTATCGGTGTCGATGTATTTATATTGCTATTTTTTTTATTAATTTGTTAATTTACCCTTTCATATGATATTAATCTTTTTTTCAGTTGAATACACTCTTTTTGCGTATGGTTAGAAACTCGTACTTAAGGAGTAATCTCCAGTCGTGCGTCGGAGCTGACACACAACATTTTTCAATTCAACTTTACCTTTGATTAATGAAAAAATATTAACAAAAAACCACTTCAGTGGGTATTAGGGATGACGTCAACTACAATGATAAAACTTTTCAATATCTCATTTGATTGTAAATTTTCCTAAACAATTAGAGGGTAGATATCGTTCGAATGTTCAAGTGTAATCCGATTTTAATGTTATTCCGGCTTTCAGATAAAATGTGGTGTTGTATAATTTCGAAAGTTTCATCGAAATCTATACTAAAACAAGCTGTGTATAGCGGTTTTAAACAGTATCTCTATTTCTTATATCTCTATTACGTATGTTTTAAATGGAAAATAATCCTTACTAATACTATAAAAGCGAAAGTGAGTTTGTTTGTTACCTCTTCACGCTTTAATGACTAAACCGATTTTGATGAAATTTGGTACAGAGATAGTTGGGAACCAGGAGACGGACATAGGCTAATTTTTGTGTGGATGTGAGGGAGAAAGAATGAAGAATAGGGAAAACTTTTTATTTAAAAAAAGTGGGATATGAAGGGGAACGAGGGAAGAAAAGGGAAAACTTAGCGTTGCTATTACAAATCAATTAGGCGCAATAGCAAAAACTGCAGGTCTGCTTGGTGTGTTATACCGAATTTAACGCGAGCAAAGCCACGGGCGAAAGCTAGTTATCTATAAATGTTGTTTATAATTTCGTTGGATTCGCCCGACTATATATATAGCGCTCGTCGGACAGAGTACGTCCGACAATAAGTCATTGCTAAAAAATAAATCTTGCTAAATTCCCCTTTTTCAGGTTTAAAACATAAAACATGAATATTCTTCGAAATTGCCCGTCGGAACTCATTCGACTGATCATAAATTGGGATGTAGATATCCAATATGAATTTGAAAGGAAATATTTAATGTGTACGTCATACAGGCACGGAAGCAATTTAATGGATCATTGAGTATTGGGTTGATATATATAAAATACCGAATGCCGTTTGTGAAGCGTTTCCAAAGGGCAAAGTATATTAAGGATGAGATTCTCCTTTGATGTGAGCATGAATAATTGTTAATAAACTAGGAATGAAATGTATTGAGAATTCCTACTGTAATAAAGTCATCTTCATTGGTTTGGTTGGTTGTATGCGCGACTTGTAAGGGTGTTTATGTGGGTGGTGTCACGGAGTCTGAATTTATGATGCTGATGAGATGACATTAGGCATGGTACCTATTTTTAAAACTTAAATATAAAACTGACAAAATGTGGTGTTAGGTACAACTGTTAGGGCACGCCAAAATAGTGACGGTAAGTCCCCTCTTGAGCAGTGGCTCGAGTGGCGTCCTCACCTACCGCCTGACGCAGGTCCTCACCGAACACGGAAGTTTCGGGAGGTTCCTGCACATAATCGGGCGGGATGAACCACCCAGGAGTTGTGACGATCCAACCCAGCCGCCGCGGGAGACGCCCCGGGTGCCGCGAGACGACTCCCGGCCACCGTAGATGCGGGCTTGTGGACGGTGAGCAATGAGTACCTCACTGTCCGTCCGTCGATTGACGACAGGCCGTGTCGACGGCGCGTCCGTGTTTCACGCGCGCCTCAAAGAGATGTCAGCAAAGCAGAGGGGCTTGCCAGAACTTCTGCCTGCCGGGGTTGCGGGTTGTTCGAAAGAAATACCGCGGCCCTGGAACGTAGAGAGCAATAGAAGGAAGATGGGTGGGTTTTAGTCAGTAAAAGTCTGACATGCCCCCCGCTCCGCCCAGAGCGGGGGAAGTTATTTGATAATTTCCCACCCGAAAAAAAGGGGATAAGGTGATAATAGTGATTTCAAAATACGTTTGACACTAAACACAGTAAATGATTTATAGTGCACAAGGTCCTTATTGAATGCCAAAAAGTATTTGTAAATGAAACAAAATCTGTATTTCATATTAAAAGTCACGTTTTGTATATTTTTAGAGGCTCTCAGCAATTTTAGAGGTTTGCAAGGCCGATGAGAGTCAAATTATACGAATTAGTATAATTATGGCTGTCTTGAGAGGACGCCATATTGTTTGATCGTTAAATTGAAATGACGACGAGATTGTAATTTGTTTTTTTTTTGCTGGCAACAAATCACTTTTGAGCTGAAGAACATTATTATGACGTTCTTCAGCTCAATGGAATACGCAGCAATCAAAATGAATAACTTGGAGCGCCAAGTCAAATGTTATTATTTTTAGAAGAGACTTTTTGACTCTCTCGATGGTTGAGTAATTGCAAGCGTGACTGCTGATTATGAGGGCTTTTTTTTTTGGTTTGGGAAATCATCAAATAACTTCTCCCGCTCTGGGTGGAGCGGCGGGAGTGTCAGACTTTTATTTTCTAAAACCCACCCATGTTCCTTCTATTGCCTTTTACGTTCTGGGGCCGCGGTATGGCCCTGGCAGGCCCCTCTGCTTTGCTGACATCTCTTTGAGGCGCGCGTGGAAGACTAATGCGCCGTCGACACGGCCTGTCGTCAATAGACGGACGAACGCTGAGCTACCCATTGCTCACCGTCCACGTCGTAAGGTGTATTCGGTTTCCAGGTCGTAAAAAGTGTTATTGAATTTTTCGATCTATTTTTTTACAATTCAAAGTCAGTTTTTTATTGCGAACTAAGTGATCAGAATTTAGATGTTAACAATGGTTAGGTTCTTAGAATTTAGTTGCCTGTTTAGGCATTGTAGTTGGAAGTGGCGAAGGGCAGGGCGTTTTTGCAATTAAATGGTTGAAGGTGAATATAAGAAAAACATACTAAATACAGAACCAAGTAGCAGTCTGAATTTGTACCCGAATTATGGCAATAGGAACGCTCGTTGAACGTGAAATGTGGGTGTACTATTAGTTATACCTCTGCTTAGCTCCTAGTTAATAACAGGCGTGATGTTATGTTTTGTTTTAGAAACGAGTGAAAAACTAAAGACATCTATAAAGTTAGTCAGAATTTATCTAGAAGAAAATGAATATGAAACAGCCCCTACAATATGGTTAACCTACATATCAAATACTAGCTGGCGCCCGTGGCTTTGCCCGCTCGAAAAAAAAAGTATCTTAACTATGTGTTATTCCAGACTATATTCTACCTCTGTGCCAAATTTCATCAAGATCCGTTCAGCCGTTTTGACGTGAAATAGTAACAAACATCCGTACATCCTTCCTGACAAACATTCGCAATTATAATATTACTAGCTGTTCCCCGCGGTTTCACCCACGTTTGTTGAGCACCTGTTGGTCGTAGCGTGATGTTATATAGCCTATAGCCTTCCTCAAGAAATGGACTATCCAACACTAAAAGAATTTTCCATTTTCAACCAGTAGTTCCTGAGATTAGCGCGTTCAAACAAACAAACAAACAAACAAACTCTTCAGCTTTATAATATTAGTATAGATTAGGATTTAGATGAACCATTTTGTAGGGTAAAAATCAACGTCCAATATTTACAGTGCAGGTCTAAGTAATAAAACTACACTAAATTCTGTCGTTAGAGGTTAGATATGAAAGCTATAACTATCCCCAAACGACATAATGACGACAATGTAGAGCAAACAATCACGACTTACGGTTATTCCTTATTTCCCGTCTCCATTCTTCTATATCCTCGTTGCTTCTTCTCGAACTTTCTCCAATAAAAGTACAATGTTCTCAAAGGACTTCTTTACGGTTAACGGATGCAATTTAATCCTTCAGTATACCCCTATCTATACTAATATTATAAAGCTGAAGAGTTTGTTTGTTTGTTTGTTTGAACGCGCTAATCTCAGGGACTACTGGTTGGAATTGGAAAATTCTTTTAGTGTTGGATAGTCCATTTCTTGAGGAAGGCTATAGGCTATATAACATCACGCTACGACCAACGGGTGCTGAGCAACGCGGGTGAAACCGCGTGGAACAGCTAGTCGACAATAAATCACTGTTGAACGAGTCGTCAAAACATGTTGATACTTGAACCACATTGATAATACGTTTAGAAGTTTCACATTCTATTGGTTGAACTTGGCGGTGTCAGGCGTCTGGATAAAGACAGACATAGTTAGGCTTTTTGTTCCGGGTCTGTGGTCTGTGGACGGTGAGCAATGGATATAAGTTAAGCAGCGCTAGGTTGGTCTGTGGAAGGGTAACTACAGATTAAAGGTACGGTAAGTACGTCTTAGCTGTCATTTTCATTGTTATATATGTTACTAGCTTTTGCCCGCGGCTTCGCTCGCGTTAAATTCGGGGTAACACAGATTCCCTTGCGCCTGATTTATAATAGCAACGCTAAGTTTTCCCTCTTTCTCCCTCACATCCCACTTTTTTTTTTAAATAATTAGCATATGTCTGTCTCCTAGTTCCCAACTATCTCTGTACCAAAATTCATTAAAATCGGTTTAGTCATTAAAGCGTGAAGAAGTAACAAACAAACAAACTCACTTTCGCTTTTATAATATTAGTAAGGATTCGCATGTCCTCATCTGTAAGTTTTACTATTTTAATTTTGTAATATTCGCACTCCCGAGCCAGAAGATGCAAGCGCTGCTTAGTTTGTAGCTCACCGACAATGTTTGATTCTGTTTTGTTTATTTTTATGAATAAACTTTACTTTTCTTACTATTTGTGGATCTTTGACAGTCGTTACAACAATCTGACAAGCAGTCTTACTAAGGGGTAATGTAATGTTACAATTTTGGTGGTAGCCGTTACCAACTGGGCTTTGGAGGTCTAATAGCCAATCCCTCTATGTATTTAGCTGCTTTCGGTGACACTGGAAACCAACCCCATTATCTATACTAATATTATAAAGCTGAAGAGTTTGTTTGTTTGAACGCGCTAATCTCAGGGACTACTGGTTAGAATTGGAAAATTCTTTTAGTGTTGGATAGTGCATTTTTTGAGGAAGGCTATAGGCCATATAACATCACGCTACGACCAACAGGTGCTGAGCAGCGCGGGCGAAACCGTGGGGAACAGCTAGTAATAGAAAAAGTCAAGGCAGATGACTTGTTAATTTGAAGTTGTTGAATTTTTTAAAGTAACATTTTAATTCTAGAATAAATCTATGTCAAACAAGTAAAGCAACTTTGAAGACACGTCCGGCGCAAAGGTTGGGCAATCGACTATTGCGCTGCGTGTCGCAGGCTCGATCCCAGCATGGAACAAATATTTGTATGGCCTACAGGTATTTGTTCAGGGTCTGGCTGTTTGTATGTGAGTTTGTCAATGTTAGCAAACAGGGTGTGTTTACTAACATTGACACGATACAGGAGAATTTTTTAGTTTGAAGTAAAGTAATTAAAAGAAAGCCTACACATTACAAACTGCACCTCTAAAGTCACAGTCATTCTTAACTATATCCAGGACAGAAGGACCAAGGGCTAGGAAAAGGCATTGACTAGACTAAGTGGGACTTCTGTGTCTCTAGACAGTGTTCAAATTGACCTACTGACCTGTCAGAGTATTTTCCTTACTCTTTGATTCTTACAATGTTTTGCCACGTTACACTGAGATGGAAATAATAATAGTTATGCTCTTGTTGATTTCTCGATGAAAGAGCAGATCCCTTTTGGGAGGAAAACTTGTTTTTTATGACGTTTTGATAGCTGCACACTTTTGTGCATAACATTTTGTTTTTAGTAGGGAAAAACACGAATAACAATATAAAGGATTGACTTTTCATTTAAGTATGCTATAAAGTTCAACTTTTCAATGTAAACATGAACGCTAGTAATCTTCGGCTTCTGACGTTGTGTTAAAGGTTTGTTTTTGCCGACTTCAAAATAGGGGGAGGTTCTCAATTAGAATTTTTTGGGTGTTAGTTACGTGATTTCTACGTCATTCAAGATTATTTTAATAATCAAAAGGATATACTCTCAAGGATTATATCTATATTGCTTGTGTAATTAATGAGTTGGCTTCTGTGGCACATATTTTTACTTCTAATGTATATATAGGATATGCTAATATTTCTTAGTAGCAATGAAAAATGAATATTAGATATGAATTTGTATGAGATACCAGCATACCACACTTATTAAGGCTGAAATAAAAAATACCTACTACCAAAAATACCTACTACGAAAAATTAATTTACTTCCGAAAGCCAGTGGCAAAAAACCTATGAATCAAACAAAATACACACAATTTTTCAGTGTTCTTTGGAAGTCGGTTTTTTTAAACGACATTCGTTTATAAAAATATATAGTAAATTTATAAAGCGTGTATATTATACAGTTTATATTATTATATAAAGTTGACGACACGGTTAGTGCAGTGGCGGCGATCGACTGCTAGGCTGCGCGTCGCGGGTTCGATCCCCGCACGGAACAAATATTTGTATGACCTACAGATAGATGTTTCGGCTCTGGCTGTTTGTGTATGTGAGTTTAAATGTTTGTAAACGCACCCATGATACAGGAGAAATTCCTTTTGTGGGGCAACTTTAAAAAAAGTTAAATACTCAGCTGACTGAAAGAAAAATATTAGTCTGAAGGGTAAACAAACCAATCCGTTAATAAACAGTACAATTTGAGCTCTGAGAAAGAGAAACACTAATATACCAAAAACCTCGGTATGATACATCACCCGAACTTGTCCAAGAACATACCATTGAACTTGTCAGAACAACAAACAAGTAGTAAATAACTACGAGGTGCCCAATAAAAATGACAGGATAGTTTCCACTTGGCAACAAAATGTTTACTGTTTGTCCCAGGATTCATGCAATTATGGTTTTGGTTACTTAAATCGTAATACATCAGTCTTGCCCAGCCATTTATGTAAGAAATGTAAATGTTTTTTTTGCGGATGGAAAATCATCAAATATCTTCTCGGAGGGTGTACTGACTAAAACCCACCCATGTTCTCTCTATTGCCCTTCATATTCCGGAGCCTCTTTCAAACAACCGGCAAACCCGACAGGCGGTGGCCCTGGCAAGCCCCTCTGCTTTGTTAACATCTCTTTGAGGCGCGCGTGGAAGAATAACTCGCCGTCAACGCGGCCTGTCGTCTCTTGACGGTACGTACGGGTCTATGGTACTATACATTTTAACTATGTAGATTAGTTCAGGACAAAAAGTTGTGTCGCAAAGATGGGTAATAATAATATTGACAGTTGGCATTTTTTTTTTTTTTTTTCGGGTGGGAAATCATCCAATGACTTCTCCCGCTCTGGGCGGAGCGGGAGGGCATGTCAGACTTGTACTGACTAAAACCCACCCATGTTTCTTCTTTTGCCCTTTACGTTCCGAGGCCGCGGTATCTCTTTCGAACAACCCGCAACCCCGGCAGGCAGAGGCTCTGGCAAGCCCCTCTGCTTTGCTGACTCTCTTTGAGGCGCGCGTGAAACACGAACGCGCCGTCGACACGGCCTGTCGTCAATCGACGGACGGACGGTGAACTACCCATTGCTCACCGCCCACAGGCCCGCATCTACGGTGGCCGGAAGTCGTCTCGCGGCGCCCGGCGCCATGGGCGTCTCCCGCGGCGGCTGGGTTGGGCAGATGTTCTCTCCCTCAAACGCCCGGCCACCTCCTTCGCTAACATTACTGCTTCGCAGAAGGTGGTGTTAATAATATATTTTCTAGAGTGTATTGTTTTAATTGATATGTCATTGATTATGTAAATAATTGAATGGTGATAATTTCATATTAAAACATCGAGATGTTTTCTAAAATACGATGAATTAAATTTATATGTTCAGTGTATTTATGGTAGAACTAGCTTTTGCCCGCGGCTTTGCTCGCGTTAAATTTGGGGTAACACTTCCCCTTTCGTGATTTGCAGGTACCTGCTGCCTGTAGTTTTTGTCCTTGCGCCTTATTTATTGTAATAGCAATGCTAAGTTTTCCCTTTTTTCCCCCTTTCTCTCTCACATCTAATTTTTTTTTTATAAAAAATAGCCTATGTCCGTCTCGAGGGTCTCAACTATCTCTGTACCAAAATAAACAAACCATAAGCCATATAGGCGTGAAGAAGTAACAAACAAACAAACTCACTTTCACTTTTATAATAAGTATTAGTAAGGATTAAAGGCTTTTCGATTTTTTTATTTATTTACAAGTTACAAGCATTTTGAATCGAATCTCGTACTACATTCATGAACATTAAATTTGTCATCAACTTAAGTTGCCTTATTATTAGTAACTTACTGAGAAGCCAGCCTTACTGAACACCTCATAACAAATGTTGAAGCTCTTCAAGTAAACGAAAAACTTTGAGTTGATTCCTTGAAATATAACTTTGGAACTTTAATACCGTTAGTGTTCGTGTCTAGAACTGAGAAACGAGTTGTTGTGGTTCTTTTAGAGATAGTGATCTTGACGTTTTGTTTGAACACTGATAGAAAAATCAGAGAAAATCATAAAGTTTTATTTCAACATTTTAAAATGATGTAGGATAAGAAACTTGAAGAGCGCGTGGCCAAATAATAGCAGCCGCTCAGGTCGATCTTTAGGTTAAGCCGCGCTTGCCTAGGTTGGTCTGTGGATGGGTGACCACCCATTACATACCGAGTTTCCTCCGTGCCTCGGAAAGCACGTTAAGCTGTTGGTCTCGGCTGTCATTTGTAGATCTTTGACAGTCGTTACAGCTAGTCAGTGTCCCGAAAGTCTGACAACCAGTCTTACCAAGGGGTATCGTATTACCCAGCACTAACTGGGTTCTGGAGGTCAGACAGGCAGTCGCTCCATGTAGAATACTGGTATACAGCTGCATCCGGTTAGACTGGAAGCCGACCCCAACATAGTTGGGAAAAAGCAGATGATGATGAAGTATAAGAAACTTATAACTCAAAACTTATAAGTACCTACTCCAGAGAGTTCAAAGTTAGAACAGATTTCTTTAGAAAAATGCGTCATTTTGTTTTTGTAGTTTTTTCTCTAGGTGTGTGTATGTTTTTATCTGTGTAATAGTTTGTTTTAATTTATTTATTAAATTCTTGTTTTTATTATTGGTTGTCTGGACGCTCTTGATTGTTTTCATTTGAAATATTCTTTATTTTAAACATTTACAAAACAGATACATGATATTCAGATCTTATTCTAAAAGCATTAAAAACAGATATTAGTCGGTATTTTGTGCATTCTATAGCGCCTTTATACAACATTTAAAATACATCGTTCTTACGTCTTGTCGTTGTTCGAAAGAGATACCGCGGCCCCGGATCGTAAAGGGCAATAGAAAGAACATGGGTGGGTTTTAGTCAGTAAAAGTCTGACACTGCCGCCCGCTCTGCCCAGAGCGGGGAAGTTATTTGATGGTTCCCCACCCCAAAAAAAATCACGATACAGGAGATAATTTTAGTACGCGTAAAAAATGCTATAAACTTCCAAAAAAAACAGTAATAAACTCTGTAAAAGAGTACCAAGTAACTAGCCTAAATTAACCAACATTAGTGCTAAAGTAAACAACTTTAGTTTTCCCTTTTTACCTATTCTAGATAAAATTGTTCACAATCACGCAATAACATTACACCTCCTTACCGCAGTAGAGTAAGCAAACAATGCTATAAATCACTACTCCTGTTGATAGTAAATCCGGTCTGAACTGGTTAAGGACGCCATCTTTGTTTGAGGAGATTTGTGTTTAGTGGCAACCATAGGGATCTGTCCCACCGTCAACGAGTAGCGTCATGCGAGTCGACGTTCTGACTAGGAATGTCAAATCAAATCAAATCAAAATCATTTATTCAAATCAATGTGATGGCGAATAACTACCTCAAAACTGTGGATGTCTTAGAGATAGAAATATATTTTTTAGGTTCCGTGCCTTAAGGGTAAAACGGGAAACTATTAGTTCTTTGTCCGTCCGTCTGTCACCAGGCTGTATCTCTTGAACCGTAATAGTTAGATCGTTGAAACTTATACAGACAATGTATTTTTGTAATACACACAAATAGAACAGAATAAATATTTATGGAGCCTCCCACACAACAAACATGATTTTTTAATAGATAGGTAATGGTACGTAACCCTTTGTGCGTGAGATCGCACTTGACCGGTTTTTTTTTTGTTTAAATTTGGTTCCGCTTAGTCTAGCGGTCTCCCTCTACAAGACTTAAGGCACGGTAAGAAACTAATCTTTAGGTATTCGCGAAAGTTAGGCTACGTGAAGACTAGGCGTGGACTCACACAAGTATATGACAGTAGTGTTTGAAAAGTTTTAGAGATGTCTTTAGTCTATGAAATTTCTTTAGTTATATAGATATAAAAAATTTGATGGTTGTCGCTGAAAATATTGAGAATTTATTTTCGTGGTAGTAGACCACTTTTGTAAATTGTTTTTATTTAACTCTTATTTAAATATACGCTGTATTTTTTTTGGCCTGTGGTAGGTATGTACAGATACGGTTAACTTTGCGACAAAAATCTAGACGTTTTACGAAGTGTTTGCTTTGCACAGCACCTTGAATCTATTGTTACTTTTAGCAAGAAAGTAGTAGTTAGTCGCTTACTCGTCGGCTGTCGAACAGCTACCACAGGTATCATGAGGTCCTGAATTAAGTATCCTATTAGCTTTAATGAGTGTCTTGAGGTAGATAACGGAGTGATTTCCGTTTTAAGAGGAAGATTTAATGCAGCATCTGCGGTAATTAGGTGGTGCCGTGATGAATTGGGTTTGGTCTGATCCTTAATTAAGTGTTTTCATATATCGTGTAGGTACCTAATTAAGAATATGTTTACGTATGTATATTGATAATTAGAACGGGGGTGGATTGGTTTTGTAAAAATCTAAATTTATTGATGTGAGTGGGCCGCATTGGGCAATTACAGTACTTTCACAAGTTATTATGCCTTGTGACCGGGACTGTAGCTTCAACATTTTGTTTCTTGATATTCAAAAGTGCCTGTAATGATCTAATTGAAATAAATGCTTTGAATTTGAGTTTGGGCCCACGTGGGTTCAATGTAGCCCATTCCTTGTCACAGAGAGTAAAATGGCTAGAAATGGTTATTGTATAAGCTGATTAAACTACATTTTTAGATTCATAGAAAAAATATTTTCTACTCGTAACGGTAACGTAAGGTGTTATGCGATTACTTTAACTTATTACTGAGCTACCCTACTTATAATAATATTATAAATGCGAATGTTAGCGATGGATGGATGGATGTATGGATGTTTGTTACTTTTCACGTCAAAACGGCTTAACGGATCTTGATTTGACACAGAGGTAGATTATAGTCTCGAATAACACATAGGATAGTTTTTTTCGATAGCACTCGGGCAAAGGCGCGGGCGCCAAATAGTGTGACATAAAACAAAAAAGTATTTTAATTCATAATAAAGGCTCTTGATAGACATATAAAGAAAATAACAAAGTAATCCTTTAAGATTTCCGTGTTTTTCATTTTGAAGTCAGAAGCTTGTCGGACCCCTGTGTTGTCTGTGTTTGTTCTTCTTGGGGGATTAAAGGCGCCATAATATGCAGTGTTTAGACCTTAATATTTGATTGAAAAACTTGTATAAAGGAATATAGCACCAATGTCTATAATATTATGACCATCCAAAACTTCTAAGCAAAATTTTCTCCAAATACTCAACCCTCATCGCCACGTAGTTCCGGTCGGGCCCAAAGCTATTACAGCAACCACACAGCTGACCCCAGCGAATCAGAGCGTGAAAATAATAAATAAAACAATTTCTCGTCTCACAAGCGTTTTCCTTAAGTCGCAGGGACTCGTGACTTAAGGAAAAACTTAACTCCAAACTTACTTACCTACGTTTAACCAAAAAAAAAACTGAGGCAATGCTTTAAGAATTTCTTCTGTATCGCATTTGAAAACATTAAAACTCACATACACAATTAGCCAAACTTGAATCAACTACATATAGGCCATAGAAAGATTTCATCAGTAAGGCGCTGCGCAAACGTGGACACTTTTGTGTCCTGTGTCGGTTACAAGCTACCGATTCCTATAGAATTGTAGAAGTTGCTGTGTCCTGTAGTGACAGATTTCATACTGGTTATATAGAAGTTTTTATCTTGTATCCGACACAAGACACAAAAGTGTCCACGTTTGCGCCGCGCCTAAGGGTATCGAACCCGCAAGACGCAGCGCAACAGTAAATAGCTGAGCCACTGCACCGCCACTTGACAACTTGTTAAACATTCTGAGTTCCAGAAGTGATACGAGGTAGTTTTTTTACGGACAAAAAAAAAGTTTTAACTTTGTTTTTATTTTATTTCCTTTGTGTTAAGATTTAAGGTATTTTATGTTGTGTGTACTTGTGGCAAGTGCCAAATATGTTTTCTTTCTTAAGGCGCGTCGCCCACACGACCAAGAGTCGAGGCGCAGACGGGGCGCGGGCGCGTTAGGCGCGTCGCCCACACGACATTTGTAAAGAAAATCTCGCTGCGGCGTGACTCTGAGGTGAGATTTTCTTTACAAATGTGTGGGCGACGCGCCTAAGTAAACTTATGTTCCAATCTGTGATGTGTGCTAAAATTTTGACATGCTAATGCTTAAGTTCCTGATAAGTTTCACGTTATCGTAACGGCACTTCCCCCAAAGTAAGGGCGTGTCTGTAAAGCTTTATACTTAACTCTTCCGCGAAACTTTGTGTTTGTTCCAAGTAAATGTGAGCGTAAATTAGATAATAAACCTTACCTGCCGGTGCTTGAGTTTAGATTGCAACTGCTCTTGAAGTATTGCAAGTTTATATTGAAAAGGGCTTAGTGGTTGTTTTTCAAGGTAGGGGTACGTTTTTGAAGTGTAAATTGAAAGGTTAAATGATAGGTACTGGCTTTTGCCTGCGGCTTTTTTCATTCGCGTTAATTTCAGGGTAACACAGTTCCGCTTTCCTGATTTTCAGGTATCTGCTACCTGTAGTTTTTTCCCTTTTGCCTTATTTGTTGTAATAGCAATGCTAAGATTTCCCTTTACTTTCCTTTTTCTCCGTCATAACTGAGTCTTTTTTTTAATATTATGCCTATGTCCGTCTCCAGGGTCCCAAGTTAACTCATCAAAATCGGTTTAAACATTAAGGCGTGAAGACGTAACAAACAAACTCAATTTCACTTTTATAATTTAGTAAGTATTTTCATAAAATCTTTTTTAGAGTTCTTTTATAACAGAAAAGGTACCGTTATACGTTTACGTTACGTTTGTAGATAAACTATTGTGCATCTCATAATGCCAGACCTAAGAGTTTTCGTTTGTAGTATTATTTGTCCGACAGTAAGTTTATTAAAGAATTTCATAAAATAGATGTTTTTTTTTTAAGTGAGCAATTAGAGAGAAAGAGGGAAGAAAAGGGAAAACATAGCTTTGCTATTACAATAAAATATATGGTACAAGGGCAAACACTACAGACAGCAAGTACCTGCAATTTTGGTGTAATAGGGAACTGTGATACCCCGAATTTAACGCGAGCAAAGTCGCGGGCAAAAGCTAGTCATCAAATAAAATGAGAACCGGCCATCAATTTATAACGCTGCTATGGTAACAATACCTTTTTTATATAAAGAAATGATAAGAAGCAATTATCGCCCCCAACTCAGCATTATTCAGGGCTGAATCACAGATTAAATATATTCACGCGAAGAGGGTCCGTAAGAAATCATATTTGAAAGGGAAATCTCTTGGTTTTACTCAAGAACGTCATAAATTTATTGGTTTGGGAGAATTTTATAACGTATTAAAAGTGTTTTTTTTTTGTGATTTCGAACTTTTTTACCTTGTTTCATTTGTTTTTTTTTTCGACGGGTGTTAAAAATCGTAAACATATTTTAAACATTATGATAATAATAAATAAATGTCTTCGGACAACTCACACACGGCTATCTGATCCCAAGCTAAGCGGAGCTTGTGTTATGGTATCCAGACAACTGATATACATACTTATATAATTTTTTTTTTTTTTTTTGACATTTGAAGGTCAACACGTAAACGTCAACTCCGTAAATTTTAATTAAATTTAAATATATAATCAATACTTAAGTGACAGAAACAAGTGAATTCGGAAGAGAACATGCCAATGCATAAGTGACATTGTTATTACTTTCCAATATACACTCTTAGTGGGCTTTGACCAACATAAAAAAGTGTTACCAAAAACTTAAAAACTGTTTGTGCTCGACGTGTACGAGAGTAAATATCAACTGAGTTTTTGCTGGAAATTAACTAACCAATGTGATGTAAAACACGATGGCATACGATTTTTAATCAATTTTACATCCACGTTCCTCAAACAAATAACTGGACTTTGAACTTTCTCGACATTGGATATACTAATGATATCGGCTCTTAACGCAACGAGATTTAAGCAGTCACCAAATTTGATATGCCTTAGTAACGTACGTTTGACGTAGTGGTTAGCTCGAGTGCGTTGACGGACCTCTCAATCAAAGGATCTCGAGTTCGAACCCCGCAACCTGATTTTATTTTTCTGAGTTCATATTTATTATTAACACAAAAATGAGCTTCTTTGAGAACATTACCATGCGCACACAACGACGCCGTTCGGAATCAGCCATGGATACTTTCGAAGAATATAGTTCCATCGACTCGACGATAGAGGGCGACACTAATAAAAGCGCACCAATTATAATGGACGATGAAGAAATTGAAGAACTTAAACGTCAAATTGGTGAACTACATTCTCAGTTACAAGCAGCACACCAAGAGATAAATAATCTTTCAATTGAGAATTCAGAGCTAAAGAGTACAATAGAAATTATCAATAAAAAACACAGTATTATGGAAAAAGCAACTAAACAATTAGCTAGCGAGATAAGAACACCAAAAAGGAGATCTAGATTGGTGTCACCTCTCAAAGTAGCCACACCTATAAAACACAAATCTGATATTTCAAGATACGGGACTCCAGAGCTATTCACACCAACACAAGTGACTCTCAAGAACCAATCAATAATACAAGGGACAGAAAAGAAGATACATGTAGAAAAGAAAAAACTTTGTATCATAAGTAGCAATCACGTCAACAAGATATTGTCGATTGCGGAAAATACTTTTCCGTCTAGCCAAATTTGTCACTATCTTTTACAAAACTATGGGATAAAAAAACTGTTAAGTAATATCCATAATAAACTAACCGACTATACGATGAACGATAACTGCATTATTTTCATAGGCGAAGAAGACTTCCGTCAGACGAATAACTACTTTGACATAATAATGACTTTACGTGAAATATTATCAGACATAAAACATACAAACATAATTTTATGCTTACCTACATACAAATGCAGTTATTATTCAACAATGTATAATTTCCGTATAGAAATGTTCAATAATCTACTTTATCAAGACATCCAAATTTATAAGTATGCTATTCTGTTTGACTCAAATTTAAACTTGTTGAATGACCACACTATGTTTCAAAAAAATAATGGTCGGATAAAAAACTATGGCATAAAATGTATTTTTGAGAACCGAAAATTTATATTGTGATTCGCCTCTTTCCTTTGGTTCCTGCAATAATGAGGACTCTAATCAACATTTTTTTCGTGTATAATAGTTTATGCATTATGCATCAAAATATAAACGGACTACTGACTAAGGGTGATTTAATAACGGAACTTTTAGATACTTTTACAAACAATGGTAAATGTGTTCATATTCTATGCTTCACAGAACACAATATGAAACAGGATGACCATAACATACTGAACATACCAAATTATACTTTAGCTGCATCTTTCACAAGACAAAAACGAAATGGTGGTTCGTGTATCTTAATTAATAGGCAAATTAATTTCAATGAAATAGAATCGGTGAAAAAAAATAATATTCCTAACGTTTTTGAATGCTGTGCTGTGGAATTAACTGACCATAAAATCATTATAGTGTGTATTTACCGAGTGCCGAATCCGAATAAAATAAATATTTTTTTTGATAATTTAACAAACATTTTACGACAGTTTTGTTATAAAAGCCAGCAAAAAATTATTATCTGCGGAGATTTTAATATTGATGTTCTCCAGGAAACCAAAAACTCGAGATTATTTAGGCTACTTTTAAACGAGTTTAATCTCAAATTAGAAATAAATGAACCTACGCGTCCAAGCAGTGGTACATGTATAGATAATTTTCTTCACAATATGCGAGGTTGCAAAAGTGAGATTATGGAACTAGGTGTATCTGATCATACAGCCCAACTGATGACATTTCCGGTTCAACGAACGTGTTCATTGAAATATTACTATGTTAAGAACCGAGACTACAGCAAAGAAAATATTGATCTTTTTAGGAAATGTATCGCCAGTCTTAGTTTCTCTGATGTATACGAAACGGATGACGTAAACAAAAGTTTTAATGCATTTTATGATTTGTTCAAACTATTTTATGATTTATGTTTCCCAATAGTCAAACGTAAAATTTATACAACAACTAGACCAAAATGGATTACACGGGGAGTAAAAAGCTGTAGCAGAACTAGACGATCGTTGCTGTGGAAATATAGACTAAATCGAGACAGTGATTCAAAAATGGCTTTTAAAAATTTCTCGAAAAAGTACCAAAAAGTAATTAAACTAACGCAGAAAGCGCAAAACAGCTATTATATTGGAACGAGTACCAACAAATCTAAGGCTACCTGGAAGATAATTAACTCAATAAAACCTAACTTCCCTAAAGAGAGCATAAACATTATTAATAATAATAAATGTATTAAAGATCCTAGGAAGATAGCACAACTATTTAATGACTATTTCATAGATTCTGTTCATTCGAGTGGTAGTGATTGGCAGGCAAATAATATTCCAAGCTCATTTGGCTCGCATAAATCTATGTTTATGGCACCAACCATACCAAAAGACATAATTACAATAATAAACAGTCTAAAAAACACTAATAGTACAGGCTATGATGACATCGTCACCAGAGTAGTAAAATCAGTTTCTCCTCTTATAGCACCCATATTAAGTGACATTATAAATAATAGCATTGAAAATGGTATTTTTCCTGAAAAGCTTAAAGTTTCCATTGTCAAGCCACTACATAAAAAAGCTGACAAAACTGATATAAGTAATTACAGGCCTGTAGCGCTAATACCGGTATTTTCTAAAATCTTTGAGAAGGTTTTCTATAATAGCATTTATGATTACTTGGAAAAACATAATATATTTTGTGAGGAACAGATGGGCTTTAGGAAAACTAAAACCATTAATATGGCTGTCTACAATTTCCTTGAAAAAATTCATCATAACATGGACAAAAGAAAACAAGTGATAGCTATGTATATGGATATGACCAGGGCATTTGACTATGTGAATCATAAAATATTATTAGCCAAGCTTTATAAATGTGGCATCAGAGGGAACGTGCTCGGACTCATACGATCTTATTTGGAAAATAGAAGACAAATTACTCAGATTACTCAAATTAACGCTAAGTCCAAAATTGAAGTAGTATACTCTTCTAGTTCTAGAATACTCGTTTGTGGTGTGCCGCAAGGGTCTGTATTGGGACCTTTGTTATTTATATGTTACATCAACGATTTCCCCCAAGTAATAAGCCATCAAATGTGTCTTTTCGCTGACGACAGCACTGTCATCTATGACACTAATGACACTAAAGATATAGAAGAACAGATAAATACTAGCCTTAGTTCCATTATTAATTGGTTGAATGATAATAATCTTGTTATAAATCTCGATAAAACTAAATTTATGAATTTTAAGTTAAGACAACATGAAAAATTAGACATTCAAATTAACTTTAAAGAAAATCAAATACTTGAGACAAATGTAACAAAATTTCTGGGACTTTTTATTGATAACGACATGTCATGGAGAACACAAATAGGAAATATATGTGGGAAACTTAGTAAGTTTTCCTATGCGCTTTATATGCTGGGTAAAATTGTAAATAAGACCGCACTACTGGCAGCTTATCACGGCTATGTAGCGTCTACTCTGCGATATGGACTTATATTTTGGGGTAATGCGTACAGGGTTCACGATGTACTTATAGCACAGAAGAAATGTATTAGAGCAATATGCAAAATAAAATGTACAGAATCTTGCAAGCAACATTTTAAAACCTTAAAAATATTGACAGTTCCATCCCTTTACATTTATGAATCCTGCATTTTTGTAAAAAACAATATGTCCTTCTACAAGTCTATTGAAAGTTCGCGTCGTTCTGACAAATTGCACACATTGCCTACTAAAACAGAATTTATGTATAAAAGTGTATATGCAATTGTTAGCTTACTTAAAATTCATGTTCGAGTTTCTATTAAATTCTGTGCATTTTTAAAATACTTTTGCCAAATTTATTAAAAATAAGTAGTGAATTGTTTCTAAACCTGTTGAATTACGGAAGTTTGTATTTAACTGTAACATTCATGATTGTTCAGTGTTCTATAAGTTATGTTGATTTTTACTTGTATTTTTAAAAACTATCTTATATTTCTTTTTAATATTATTGTTAATATTACTTAATTCGCGGCTCAATTTTGAGTTCCGGTAAGGTAATGGCGGTAAAATGACGTAGGTTATGATCGATAAGTAAGCGGGAACATTGTCGGGCCTGCGCTAGGCGGTGATACTCAAGTATTAACGCTGTAACAACGACATTGTAAAACCAAATGATTTAAAAGAGTAACCATGGAGTTTCTTGCCGGTTCTTCTCCATGGAAACAACCAACCCGAACCGTGCACTAGAGTCAGTGGAATAAAGTATTTAGTTGAATTTAAAAGTGAGTTTTACTGTACGAGTCCAACATTATGAACAATTTTTATAAATCAGAAGTGGGATTACACCAAGGATTCAGGTTCGCATACTGCTACCACCCTGGTGTCAGCATACGCCTACAATAAGGTATGTTATTAAGATATTTAATTGTTGAATAAAGTGATGTGTAAATTATTTTTAGCTGAAGCCATAACGGAAAAAAAAATCCGTAATACTGCGGGTAGATTAATTATTAATTGGAATTGTGCATATAACTGGTGTTTAACACCTTTTTGCGTCGGGTGTTAAAAAGACCAAGACTCTTGCCTTCCCGGAAAATACTATTTATTATATGTATTGGACTGAACTTAGGAACATTCTGCTGAGTGAATGTCAAAGTTCCAGTTTTATTTCATTATTAAAAATTAAGAATCGTATTTTGTATTTCGGTCAGTGGGTATTATCCTTAAAATACCCTATAGCTTGGCTACTAGTATGATCGTGTAAAACGCCAAGTGGTAGTTACTTATTGCTTAAATAGCCTGAAACCACCAATTAACCGGGGTTTATTCCTGTATGTCGTTGAGATTTTTGTCTTTTGTACACACAACCTCATTTATCCAATTATTTGGTTAACATTTGAATAACGTGTTTGGTCCATAGGATACTATTTATACGAAATAGATACTCGTTGTTTTAAAATAAATTTCAGGTTATTGGACATTGTACTGATCCAAGAAGAGACACAAGTCCAGTAGGAAGTCATCACAGCGTCATGCTGGGAGGTTCTTCAAGGCGCAGTCGATCCCCGACACGTGCCAGAGCCCCAAGACCGACTTGTCACCCGTCAGCAGTACCCCGCAGGGATAAGCGTTACTCCCTCTGCTTGTGGAGTTGCAGGCAAGAAAACAAAAACAGTGGGTAAGACTAAAATTTAATTAATGATTGACAATGCTAAAATTTCTGTTGATGCAATCGTAATACCTGAAACTTATTTAAATCAAAACCAAATCAAACCAAAATCATTTATCTGCGTAAATAAGGTACCGAAAGGTAAGGTTGAAAAGTAGACCAAATTGATCTCTTATTCTGCCTTTAATTTCGGCGTGCAAATTAACAACATGATATGTTGCCTTAAATGAACCAATTATAATCATGCTGTCATCATAAAGGAAATCCCATTAAAATTTAACATTGTACCTATTATTGACTTGAATGTCAATACATTAATAATGAAATAAAATAATAATCATAAATGCCAATGTAACAATGAAAAATTAATAATAATAGATAATCACAAATGCCAATATAACAATGAAAAAAAAAAATGAATGAGCAGCACTATGAATTGCTTATTGGTCAAACGGTTACGGAACGACCCCAAATATGGGTATTTAAATCTGATATAAATTTGGTGATTATGACGCCTCTCGACCATAACGCGGCACAAGCCGTTTTTGTGCAGTTTTCTGGAGCTATCTACTCGTTATTTAAAAAAAAAAAAACATTAAATTGACCAGAAATGAGAAATTATAATCAATAACAGGCATCTCATCGTAGAATAAACATTGTTTAATTTTGCTACTGACACTAATGGATACACAATTTTATAATGAACATGTTGGTACAAATATTTTTTCCAAAACTTTAATTTATATAGATTTTATTACAAAAAAAAACATTATTCACTACTGTTACTCCGGCGCGCCAAAGAGGAAACGAATACTCAAGGTTATTTGGTTAGGGTACGGCCTTAATGATAAACGGGAACAAAATGAGTTTTAAAAATCTTACGAATCTGTCAAGGCTTATTAAGGTTGTATTTCTGTTGTCAGTAAAAGTATTTACTGATTTCAAAGTTGAATTATTTTGGTTGAAAATAGTCATCGCTTAAACTATAGCGTAGCAATCGGTTGTTATAGTATTCAAAACGGTGGTGGCTAATTCTACTGCTATCCTAAACTAAAAATAAAACATCAGAAATAACAATGGCCAAATTTCTATAGGAGCTGGAGTTGACTTTTGTTTTTCATGTCCCAAAATAAACTAGTGAGTTTGGTTTGTTTTTTATGTTATACACCATCCTGTTAGTAAATCATATCTAAATAGCCACATTTTTTTTATAATTACCTCGTCAATACTTTGAGGTTAGAATCAAATGAAAAGCACTGAATAATCGTTACAAGTGGTAGTTATCAGTCCGTAAGACAATGCCAAGGTCAAATAGACAGAAGGAAATCCAAAATAGCACAAGTATGTATATATATATTCAACAATTCACAAGTGGAATGATCCCCGGGTGTCAATCAATGGTGCGGGTCGATGTCCACAGATTAAGTAACCTGTCGATGACAAATGATGTTCTGTTATACGTAGTTGAACAAAACGCTTATCTTAGCTCGTCAGTATATTAGAAGGTGTAATGCCTGTACACTAATTGTATTCAATCGCAGTCAACTATTCAAAAAAAATCGTGAATAATTATAGTCTTATTAAAAAGCCATTTTAACATTTTTCCGAAACTATTATTCCTTATAATTTCGAAAATGTTGTGAAAACTAAAATATAGATAACTTTTTTTTTGTGGCTACTTAAAAAGATAATTCTTGTGTAAGACCTTAAAAAAAAATAATAAAGGTATTTTTCATGTACATGGCGTATTCGGACGCCACCGTTTCATAGTCTGGTACGAAATGACCATCCTTCTTTAAATTATTCAATAATTTGAACCGGTATTGAGATTGAAGAAGAAAAATAACCACTGATTTCTAGGCTCGTACTGGCAATATATAATTCTAACCTTGAAACACAAATACACACAGATGCTAGCAAACATGCTATAGGTAGTGTTTTACTACAAACACAAGTCGATGGAGTTTTCAAACCGGATACACCGGCTTACAGACTTCGTATGAAGAGTCCCATTTTTCGTCGTATGAGTTAGAAATACTGGTCCTTGTTACTGCTTTATTGAAATTTAGATCATATATATATTTGACGACACAGTTGGCGCAGTAGCTGATCAAACTAGACATGATGCCCTGAGTTGCACGAGTGTAGTTTGATTCAGGAATATGACTGTAATGTCGTATATAAATCCGGCAGGGGCATAATTCAGGTTGATGTCTTGAGTAAAGGTTAAATGATGTTTATTTTGCAAATAGGTTTTTACAAACACTTACACACGTCTAGTTCTAGGTGGAGAAACAGCCGAAAGACTGAGAGATCATAGTCGCTTATAAGGTCCGAAAAAAAAATCTTGGTCAGTTACATGGGGACTGTGCAGATCTAGTGTCTGAAATAGTCATTTTAAGAAAGCACCACACAAATTGAGTGGACCTGTCTAATCAGTGCTAGGATTTGTCAGTTATCGTATAGCTCAACTCATAACTCAAGGAGCTCAACGCCTCGACGAACAAATTCCAAAAAAAGGACATTGTGTAGGTCTCAAACTGCCAGTCGTCAAAAACAAACAGATTAAATAACAATAATAATCGACGTGGTATTCACATTCACAATACACAATTTAAGCAAATAAAATATTCACAAAATTAAATTAATGGGATCATAGTGAAATCATAATGTGATATTAAATAAATAAAAAAAAAAATGTGTGTAAATAAATAAATGACCATAAAAAAAAAACAAAGTAAATATTAATGTCAAATCATTAAATGTTTAAATGTTCAATGTTAAAAGTAGAAATCCAATTATGGAAAATTCAGGTATAATTCAAGTTATTGTTATTTTCGACATCATGAAGATATCATTGGCTAACGACCCTACAGCTAGCGACTCTGTAGAGCAACGCAAAAGAATTTTGTGCTAAATCGTAATAGGGTTTATCGTGAATAACTGAAATGGATTAAGGTGGGTGGTTCCAAAGGGTTGTAGGTGAAAAAAAAATAACAGGGTTTCTTGCACCCTAAAATAAACACACCCTTTTACACCATTCATGT
Source organism: Ochropleura leucogaster (assembly GCA_958449745.1). Taxonomy (NCBI): domain Eukaryota; kingdom Metazoa; phylum Arthropoda; class Insecta; order Lepidoptera; family Noctuidae; genus Ochropleura; species Ochropleura leucogaster. Next base: position 17,123,135 of record OY288212.1, read on the forward strand.
TGGTCATCTTGGTCAATTTGTGACAAGTTTGGGTGATTGTAGAATCATTTAAGCCATTTTTTTAAGTGCAATGTGCATACAACCATAGAGGCCGCTATGAGCGAAAGGCCACTTTTTAAGTGCAAGGTGCACACAACTATAAAGGCCGCTATGAGCGAAAGGCCACTTTTTAAGTGCAAGGTGCACACAACTATATTTAAGTGCAAGGTGCACACAACTATAAAGGCCGCTATGAGCGAAAGGCCACTTTTTAAGTGCAAGGTGCACACAACTATAAAGGCCGCTATGAGCGAAAGGCCACTTTTTAAGTGCAAGGTGCACACAACTATATTTAAGTGAAAGGTGCACACAACTATATTTAAGTGCAAGGTGCACACAACTATATTTAAGTGCAAGGTGCACACAACTATATTTAAGTGCAAGGTGCACACAACTATAAAGGCCGCTATGAGCGAAAGGCCGCTTTTTAAGTGCAAGGTGCACACAACTATAAAGGCCGCTATGAGCGAAAGGCCACTTTTTAAGTGCAAGGTGCACACAACTATAAAGGCCGCTATGAGCGAAAGGCCAATTTTCAAGTGCAATGTGTAAATAAGGCCGCTATAAGCGAAAGGCCAATTTTCAAGTGCAATGTGTAAATAAGGCCGCTATGAGCGAAAAGCCACTTTTAAGTGCAATGTGTAAATAAGGCCGCTATGAGCAAAAGGCCACTTTGAAGTGCAATGTGTAAATAAGGCTGCTATGAGCGAAAGGCCACTTTGAAGTGCAATGTGTATACAACTATAAAAGTGCAATGTGTAAACAACGATAGAGGCCGCAATGAGCGAAAGGCCACTTTTCAAGTGCAGTGTGTAAACATGGTCATTCTGTAATAATAAGCATGTACTATAAAATACAATGTAATGTATATGGTATTTTTATTGTTATGTAATGAAAATTGTTCAAGTATAAACAAAAATAGTCAAAGGCAAATATTTATTTGCAGATAAATATGGTTACAAAAGTCGTATAATAGTGGCTGAACATAATTAATGGTAACATAATGACATGCAAATTTAAGATATTGTTGTAACTTGTTGAAGGATTTTTGCAAATTTAAGATGTTATTTTAATTGTTATAATTTGTATTGAAGGAATTTTTGCAAATTTAAGATATTTTTAAATTTGTATTGAAGGATATTTTGCAAATTTAAGATATGTTTGTAATTGTTGTAATCTGTATTGAAGGATTTTTTGCAAATTTAAGATGTTATTTTAATTGTTATAATTTGTATAGAAGGAATTCTCAATGAACCACCAACGTAAAGCCGTTCTGAAGCGAACTATTGGAATCTAAATATATAAAGCTAATTTGTTTATGAATCTTATTGGTATCTTATATAGGACCGCAGCTTCGCCTATATAACAGCGTTTTTATATTAGAAAAAAATAGTGTTACTGTATCTAGTATTAATTTCACTAAAAAAGGCAATAAAACTATCGGTAAATAATTGTCAAAAGAAAACTTTATTATCGTTCTTCATATTGTAATTCTCAATTTTTCGGGAAACACTCCCATCAATAATGATAGGTTTATTAGAAGCGTTGGTACTGGAATAATAATAGGGCCTATTCATTTTTTATTTTTGTGAGTATTCACCATAACCCGTTAAGTTTGCATTTCTGAGTGAATTTATAACTTTTTGTAATTCGCTTTTGTCAGAGAGAATTAAAAAAAAATACTGGAATTAATAGAACCAATTAATTAATTAATTACTGTGTTAATGTCAAAATTTTTGTTGGTCAAATTTATACAATAGTCATTTGCATAATTGACAATGTCCGTGGGGTTTGATAATAGTGCGGTTTAACTTTTTATCTTCTTAATATTTGACTCATGAATTTAAACATTATTTGTGTTTAAAATATTTTTGCGCTTTTTGCATACACCTTCTAAGCCATTTATTATATTATAAGTATTTCTGTTTACTGTCTTTGTCAGATGAAAAGTAATATTTAAACTGTAAGTTTCTTTTGAATTAGTTGATATTTTAATACCTTTGGAAATCCTTTGGAAACATAATTAATGGTAACATAATGACATGCAAATTTAAGATATTGTTGTAACTTGTTGAAGGATTTTTGCAAATTTAAGATGTTATTTTAATTGTTATAATTTGTATTGAAGGAATTTTTGCAAATTTAAGATATTTTTAAATTTGTATTGAAGGATATTTTGCAAATTTAAGATATGTTTGTAATTGTTGTAATCTGTATTGAAGGATTTTTTGCAAATTTAAGATGTTATTTTAATTGTTATAATTTGTATAGAAGGAATTCTCAATGAACCACCAACGTAAAGCCGTTCTGAAGCGAACTATTGGAATCTAAATATATAAAGCTAATTTGTTTATGAATCTTATTGGTATCTTATATAGGACCGCAGCTTCGCCTATATAACAGCGTTTTTATATTAGAAAAAAATAGTGTTACTGTATCTAGTATTAATTTCACTAAAAAAGGCAATAAAACTATCGGTAAATAATTGTCAAAAGAAAACTTTATTATCGTTCTTCATATTGTAATTCTCAATTTTTCGGGAAACACTCCCATCAATAATGATAGGTTTATTAGAAGCGTTGGTACTGGAATAATAATAGGGCCTATTCATTTTTTATTTTTGTGAGTATTCACCATAACCCGTTAAGTTTGCATTTCTGAGTGAATTTATAACTTTTTGTAATTCGCTTTTGTCAGAGAGAATTAAAAAAAAATACTGGAATTAATAGAACCAATTAATTAATTAATTACTGTGTTAATGTCAAAATTTTTGTTGGTCAAATTTATACAATAGTCATTTGCATAATTGACAATGTCCGTGGGGTTTGATAATAGTGCGGTTTAACTTTTTATCTTCTTAATATTTGACTCATGAATTTAAACATTATTTGTGTTTAAAATATTTTTGCGCTTTTTGCATACACCTTCTAAGCCATTTATTATATTATAAGTATTTCTGTTTACTGTCTTTGTCAGATGAAAAGTAATATTTAAACTGTAAGTTTCTTTTGAATTAGTTGATATTTTAATACCTTTGGAAATCCATTAAGTACATTTTTTTCCTGGGTTAATTTTGTTCTTCATATCATCATAGATACAATAATAAATATTTTGTAATTATTGTTTTAAAATAGTTGTTTTTGCTTTATGCAGTCATTCGCGAGGACGCGAAATTTATCAGGATGGACGAATTGTTAGCTTACTTAAAATTCATGTTCGAGTTTCTATTAAATTCTGTGCATTTTTAAAATACTTTTGCCAAATTTATTAAAAATAAGTAGTGAATTGTTTCTAAACCTGTTGAATTACGGAAGTTTGTATTTAACTGTAACATTCATGATTGTTCAGTGTTCTATAAGTTATGTTGATTTTTACTTGTATTTTTAAAAACTATCTTATATTTCTTTTTAATATTATTGTTAATATTACTTAATTCGCGGCTCAATTTTGAGTTCCGGTAAGGTAATGGCGGTAAAATGACGTAGGTTATGATCGATAAGTAAGCGGGAACATTGTCGGGCCTGCGCTAGGCGGTGATACTCAAGTATTAACGCTGTAACAACGACATTGTAAAACCAAATGATTTAAAAGAGTAACCATGGAGTTTCTTGCCGGTTCTTCTCCATGGAAACAACCAACCCGAACCGTGCACTAGAGTCAGTGGAATAAAGTATTTAGTTGAATTTAAAAGTGAGTTTTACTGTACGAGTCCAACATTATGAACAATTTTTATACAATGGCACCCAGATTGTACAATAAGTTGCCCAAACAAATTAAGGAGTGCAAAAGCCATGAATTTAAAAATCGACTATCACTATTATTGATTGACAAAGTGTATTATTCAGTTAGCGAATTTCTCAATGACAAACTTTAAGAATGTTGACATAATTTTTTATTTATTCTTGCTTTAATTACTTACTTGTTTTGATATGACTAACGTTTTGTGCATGTATTTTTAATATTGACATCTAGCTGACATTTTATAATAATCTAATGTAATCATTGTTATTGTGGTAATTACTTTATATAATTTAATTTAATATTTTTGTAAAAGTTTGTATGCCTAACGGCGGAACATAGATAGATTCTGACTTCCTTTTACCATCAATTTTTACTTATGTTCACAAAATAAATGAATTTGAATTTGAATTTGAATTTGAATAAATACAAACATATTTTAGATAAATCACACCCAGACACAGAACAATCAATCATGCTCATCACACAAAGTTTGTCCTGGGTGGGAACCGAACCCACGACTTCCAATGTCAATCCAATGATCAAACCAAGGATATAGATACTGATAGAATATTTATACTAGTAACAAATCTGAAAGTAACTCGCATAAAACACGAATTTACACATTTAACAATGTAAATATCCAAATCTATACAAGTAAATGAAATAGAAGTGTATGTTTGTAATTGAAAAATAGCAGCTTTTTACTGAATGCATATGAAAGCATGCAAGTTTTGCCTGCCTGTCTGTTTATTCCGACTAATCTCAAAAACAGCTTTGTCGTTACTTTTACTTGCAGATAGCTGATATTATGAGGAGTAACTTAGGTTACTTTTATTTTAAAACAAGAATTAGTGTTTTGTGTAAAAAAACCGCTTGATATTAAATACAAAATCCTATTCTAATATAGTAATACTAGACTACTACTAAAAAACACCTCTGTGTTATTCCAAACTATAATCTACCTCTGAGCCAAATTTTATCAATATCCATTTAGCTGTTTTGACGTCAAAGAGTAACAAACATCCATACATCCTCACAAACATTCGCATTTATAATATAAAGTAAGAAGTAAGATTTTTACAACAATTACACGCAGACGAAAGTCGAGGACAACAGCTAGTTAATTGTTTCACTAGAAAAATATTGTCCTGACTTTCTTAACAATCACCCAAAACCAGTCCAATATCCAAAATTAACGCAACCATAACAACGAAAGCAGAATAACTTAATTTACTCATTCCTAACTCTTGATAAGAGCAAAGCCAACATAAAACAACGAATTATCCAACACTCTACCTGTGCCCAAACTAGGGTCTACCTATTATTTCATTATATTTGGGACTTCTCATTACGAGGGGTCCAAATAGGCCCCAGCTGTAATTGTTAGGGTACCTTTTGGGTCCCTTTGGAACTGAAGGGGTTTAATTCTTGATGGCTGCAGAATGATTATGACATAATCTGAAAAGTGGTTGCTTTTAGTTTTACAAGTGAGAGTTTTTCTATGATTCTTAGTGGAGTTGTTGCTTCGCCCGCATTGACGTCGAAATTGATGCCTAGGGAATATCAGTGCCGGGATTAAAAGAAGCTTATCTGTTAATCCAGGTTTTTATGGTCTTTATAAAAATACTAGTACAAGTGAAGATTTACCAATGCATGGGTTTTACAGTACACGAATGACTACCTATTTTAAATTTTACTAGCTTTTGCCCGCGGCTTCGCTCGCGTTAAATTCGGGGTAAAACGGTTCCTCTTTCCTGATTTGTAGGTACCGGCTACCTGTAGTTTTTGCCCTTGCGCCTGATTTATTGTAATAGCTAAGCAAGTTTTCCCTTTTCGTCCCTCTTTCTGTTTCTCTTTCAGTTCTTACTTTTTTTGGGTTTTACAGAACACGAATGACTACCCCTTTTATATTTTACTAGCTTTTGCCCGCAGCTTCGCTCGCATAAAATTCTGGGTAACACCGTTCCCCTTTCCTTATTTGCAGGTGCCTTAGTAGGTAGTTTTTGCCCTAGCGCCTTATTTGTCGTAATGGCAATGCTAAGTTTTCCCTTTTCGTCCCTCTTTGTCCCTCAGTTCTCACTTTTTTTTTTAAGAAAAAGTTAGCCTATGTCCGTTCCAGGGTCCCAATTGTCTTTGGACCAAAAATTCATCAAAATCGGTTCAGCCATTTAGGCGTGAAGACGTAACAAACAAATTCACTTTCGCTTTTATAATATTATAGTAAGGAAGTAAGGATGGAGTTCATAATAATATAACTTGCGTGTGTCTGGACACTGAAAAACCAAAAGTGGTTCTATTCTGGTAGGTTCTAATCTCAGTGTTGTTTTCGTGCTTTTCGTACCAGTTATTTAATGTCCACGGCATAGTTGACCGCATCGGTAGTCTAGTGGCAAACGACTACTGAGCATGACGTCCTGAGTTCGGTTCCTAGCACGAGCAAAGTGTTTTTGGGTATTTCAGTCGTGCAAGAATCAGTATCAGAGTCCGTTTTTGCTACTGTGATTTTTTTATAGCTATCGAACCCCAAGACCTCAAGTTCAGCAGTCACAATGACCACCGGTCCATTGTGGCAGTTTCAGCATACAATTGACGGCACGGTTGGTGCAGTGGCTGAGCGATCGACTGCTGCGCTGCGTGTCGCGGGCTCGATCCCCACACGGATCAAATATTTGTATGACTTACAGGAAGTTGTTTCTGTTTGTGTATTTGCGTTTAAATGTTTGTAAACGTGGACAATACGGGAGAAATTCCTAGAGTGGAGCAACTATTAAAAAAAAATAAGGTATGTATATGTAAGTCTTTATAACATTGTCAACAACAATATTGTCTTACGTAGGTATCATCATTTTCCTGCCCTTGTCCCATTCTATTTGGAGTTGCCGCAACACGTTTTCTTCTTCCATTCTCCCCTATCAGACGTCACGGCATCATTTACTCCTTTCTCCTTCATATCATACCTTACACAATCTATCCATCTAAATAAGACAATTAAATTTCTATCAGACCCAAATCCATTTTTAATAAATTTCAATAAAATACGCGTTTCAATATTCAAGAAAAGTCTTCAATAAAATAAACACAGTGTTAGTGAGTTTACTAAACGAAGCACGTTTGTACGCAAACAGTAAGTTATTGCGGCGACGCGTTATATTGTGCTCTGTTCACACGCTGTTATTTAGTATGCTAGTAGTTTAATATTCATCGCTTTGAATTATTTAATACTAGTTTAAGACGTTGGCAGTATACAGAAAAAAATAAATAGGTGCCTGGTTAGGACAAGGATTATTTATTTAAAAAACCGTGTGTACAAAATTATCTTAGGACAGTGCGTAAATTTTTTTTTCTGCAAAACTTTTATTATGGGTACTACATCCGAAATGTGCTCTTTCTCCTCGTTATTAAAATACATGTTTGTTTTACTGGTGTATTTTCTATTAGCGGATATATTGGGGGTCAAAGTTAATCGTATCGTATCTCAATTTCTTTTTTTTTATAATGGTTTCAAAGTCAAAATATACTGTTAAAGCTTCCACAATCCCCGTATTGCATCTATTAGCACTATGTGTTGCACGCGTTACATTGAATCTTATCGTAAAACATAATTATTCACCGCATTTTGCATAGAATTATAAGTAACTAGCTTTTGCCCGCGGCTTCGCTAGCGTTAAATTTGGGGAAACACGGCCCCGGAATATAAAGGGCAAATGAAGGAAGCTGGGTTGGTTTTAGTCAACAAAAGTCTTACACTCCCCTAGCTCTACCCAGAGGGTATCATATTATGCAACTGCTTGTTGTAAAATACCTGCCTCCGGCGGGACTGGAAGACGTCTCTAACATAATTGACCAAAAAAAAAGTAGACGACAAAATGTATAAAACTTCATCCAAATTTGATTTTTTATTCTAATATATAAAATTCTCGTGTCACAGTTTTCGTTCCCATACTCCTCCGAAACGGCTGGACCGATTTAAACGAAATTTTTTGTACATATCGGGTAGGTCTGAGAATCGGCCAACATCTATTTTTCATAGCCCTAAGTGAGCAGCGGGTGAAACCGCTGGGCACATCTAGTTATCATATAAGAAATTCAGCATTTCAGCTGTGTAAAATGAGCGATAACCACAAGAGACAGTCCAAATAAATTGCCACGAATTAATGAATATCGTCCCAAAACACCCAAGAGCAAGCATAAGCTAGCGACTTGCACGAGTAACACGACTAGGTATCCGCCTGTATTTGCCTGTGTGACAACATTCACACGCAATCTGTACAAGTCCTGTGTTACGCATTGATAATGGCGTAACGTATCAAATGTTTATTGAGTAACAGGCCGGTAGACGGGCGGGTATTGCGAAAGAACACGCCGTGAGATTATTGGCCAATCATTGGCTTAATTCAAATCTAAATATTTTTATTTCATATGGGCACTTATAAAACTTCGAGAAAAGGTGCACGGTTCGGGTTGGTCGTTTCCTATGGACAAGAACCGGCAAGAAACTTAATATTTAATTAATATAATGGAAATGTTTTGACATTATGGAATGAGTACTAATTATGTTTCATAAATATTTTATACATTTTAGGCGACTTCAAAAAAGGAAAAGGTTCAACCATATTATTTTTTAAATATAAATAATAATATAATAAATATCTTGGGACAACTCACACACGGCTATCTGATCCCAAGCTAAGCAGAGCTTGTGTTATGGTAACCAGACAACTGATATACATACTTATATAATTTATCAATACATACATATTATAGATAAATCACACCCAGACACAGAACAAGCAATCATGCTCATCACACAAAGTTTGTCCTGGGTGGGAATCGAACCCACGACCTCCGGCTCAGCAGTCAGGGTCACTAACCACTAGACCAACAGGCCCGACCATTTAAGACGTGTTCACAAATTACTCCGCCAACTGAGGACTGATTTTCGTAATTCTTTTGTTATTTGTATGGTCATACTTTCAAGGTTGCCACAAACAACATTTTTAGTGATGGTATGATTTTCCATTGTTACTATATAGATTTTTGAGTAATCGATGAATATACATAAAAATAAAAACAAACCATAAATTATTGAAAACCTTCTCCTTTTTTTAAGTCAGTTATTAAGAGATCCTACTCAAAATAATGCAGCTACTCTAAGTCACTCAGAAAACCAAACACGTGGCACTGATCTAATACCGTGCCTGTCCCCACACATCCACAGTATGTTTCCACAATCCGATTCCCAGCGATCCCACCGATGGTTTACGGTCGTTACAAAGCTTTTAAATTATTCAAAATGCGTCACCACCCCCAAATTCCTATTACTTTGCATTATTCCCCACTGAAATACTCCTAAGGGACTGAAATTGGATTTTCGTTAGATAGCCGTTGCTTCTAGCTGGCTGAAAATTTCGTCGTGGAATCGTGTTTGGATTAGCGCATTTTTGAAAATGGAAGGAAGGTAAGTAATGGAATCGATTATGTTGACAGCTTGCAGAGTCATCAGCTCTGACCTTGGTCTTGCTTATTATTCCAGTCGTTTAAATCACATTTACAAAAAAAACTGTAAAATACATTTAATTTTATTGTAGACAATTTTATGAGGAACAATTTTTATATTGACCTCCGAGCGATTTTCGTGACCTTTTGACCTATGTAACCTTTTGACCCGGCACGATATTGATGGCGATTTTTAACATCTTCATAATAACACCGTAATAAAAATGTAAACATAAATTCAGGTCACTAGGACTTTTTTCCCAGATTAGGGTTTCAAATGCCTAAAATAACTGGACTTAGTATATTTGGTGTTGGCGCAATGTTTATTACACACAGTGGTGAAATTTGACGGGCCTGTTGGTCTAGTGGTTAGTGGCCCTGACTGCTGAGCCGGAGGTCGTGGGTTCGATTCCCACCCAGGACAAACTTTGTGTGATGAGCACGATTGTTTGTTCTGTGTCTCGGTGTGATTTATCTATAATATGTATGTATTTATAAATTAAAGTATGTATATCATTTGTTTGGTTACGATAACACAAGCTCTGCTTAGCTTGGGATCAGATAGCCGTGTGTGAGTTGTCCCAAGATATTTATTTTATTTTAAATGCCAATTTATGTTCTTTATAAAAATAAAGCAGATCGGGATTAATCCGACATGATTGGCGCAGTGGCTGCGTTACGTCTAGCGGGTTTGGTCCCCACACGGAACAAATATTTGTATGACCTACAGATAAGATATGTACACACTGTGTCTATATATCTTAGACAACTTTCCTCTCGCAGGTCTGCTGGAAGAAATTTCTTATGAAATAAGCTGTACCTTTGTGCTCTTCAGTCTTAATGCAATGTCCTGTCATGTATTTTGTGTGTTCATAAATAAATAGTTTGAGTGATTTAATGGTTTTCCTTCCGCAAAAACAGTCACAGTTTTGTTGCCAAAGATTTTTGAAACAAGTGTATTTTTACGTTCACACTTTGTAGCACTTTATTTCCGTGATCCCAACAACCTGAGAGAAAAACAACTTTTAACAGTTTCTTAAAATAATAACTCAGTACAAACTCACTAATTGAGGAAGCTTTTAATCAAGCACTTGTTATTTTTAAAACTTTTTATGAGCAACGAGTTTAGATTGGCGTTTTTAAGGTACTTTTTGACTTTTGTTTTTTTTTCCATTTTGTTGCTAGGGCTGTTAGATTCTAGGAATGAAAATACTGGTAAAGTTTACGACGAAAGGTGTTTTAAGATTGTTTTTATGAAAGTCTGTATAATTAATTTTTGACTTTCGTTTTTAGGGTTCCGCACCTCAAAAGGAAGAAACGGAACCCTTATTGGATCACTTTGATGTCCGTCTGTCTGTCTGTCTGTGAAGACCTTTTATACGCGGACAGACTCGTGTGGTGATAGAATATACAATACTAGCTTTCGCCCGCGGCTTCGCCCGCGTTATATTTGGGGTAACACAGTTCCCTTGCGCCTTATTGATTTGTAATAGCAACGCTACATTTTCTTCCCTCTTTCTCCCTCACATCCCACTTTTTTCAAAAAAATATTAGCCTATGTCCGTCTCCTGGTTCCCAACTATCTATGTACCAAAATTCATCACAATCGGTGTAGCCATTAAAGCGTGAAGAGGTAACAAACAAACAAACAAACTCACTTTCGCTTTTATAATATTAGTAAGGATATCTTTATGAATTGTAGCCTATGTGTTATTTTGATGTATAAGCTGTATTTATGTAAATTTCATTAACATCCATTCAGTAGTTTTTGCATGAAAGAGTAACAAACATCCATACATCCATACAAACTTTCGCGTTATACATATAAAATTAGAAGGATTGTACCCGCTGAAAGATACTTACTAAACTCCAACGCATAAAAACGTTTTTTCCACGTCTAAAGTTTTGTCAAATATACGGCTATGGAAATCGGAGTCTTACCCCATCCAATCTTAAAGTCTCTTTTCGACTAATTGAATGATGGGGGCTAGTATAAATCCTTAATTAGTAGACTGAAACGTTAGACGTACAAAGCTATTAAACATTCCCTCTACTACTAATATAACCACAATTTATTCCATTCGTTAAATATTTTGACAGTTTGCTCCAGATTTCTATTCAAAATAAAACGGTTGCGGATATTGGATTAGCTCGTTAAACCAACACAGTAATAAATCTTGTTTTATTTCTTAACATTATTTTACTGTTTTTCGATCGAAAACCCCAAATCCCATTTTTCAACCTCAGCTTGAAGAGATAATTGGAAAAGGGCTTAAGGATGAGGTTATGATGTAAGATGAGCGGAGACATTTCTCGCTTAGCTATGCTTTTGTTAAACCATCGAACTCACAATATGATGGCTTAAAGCATGAATGGGAATCAATGCGATAGTGTCTTTTAGTACGCAATGTGTGGTGTTATTTATTTTGTAATAAAATAATCAATACTTTGGAAATTGTTGCTGCTTATTTTGTCTCTCCGTTTTCAAAAGAACAAATCTATAAATACTCATACTATTACAAAGAGGAAATTATGTTTGTTTGTTTGTATCGAATAGGCTCCGAAACTATAGGACTGATTGCAACCATATTTTCGCCGAAGTAACCTAGACTATATAATATCACGTTACTATACTTAGAAGAAGAGCAGCAGGTTAAACCACAGAAAGCTAATGGTTTGGTTGACGTCTTTTTTTATTTCATCAGAAATATATTATTTTGGCATGACACCCTTCCTTTATTTATTATTATATTTTATATTATTTACCAGCTCACAGATTACGTTCTACATAAAATTCCGCTTTTTTCTCCTCTCAGCAGACGATGAGACCTCGCCCAAACATAATGAAAGGACGCAATCGTTTGGGATAGTGGAGGTCGTCTTATCAGGGACGAGGCTGAAACCAGCCAGCTTCGTCTTGATTAATGTAATGAACTGAATATTGTTGTTAAACCTGGTAATAAAGGGTTAATCTGTGAATGGGGTAGTAACCTATATTTAGTAGGGATTGAAATTAGATAGTTTCTGGGTCATTTAGTGAAACGGATCTGTACTTTGTTTTATTCATTTAGTCTAGTTATTCTTATATTTCCTACAGTGTTTTGTCTCTGCATCACCCAAAGACTATTTATTTAGTTGTGATTAAAGTTTAAGTAAAAAACTAAAAAGTGCGAGATTCCTTAACTTGCGACATAAACGGCCATATCTTTTGACTACGTAGACTTAGAGGGTTAACTTTTTCACAGCGTCAAGGGACCTATTGTCCCCACTTAATAGTATTTGGTTTTAACTGTTTTTTTAAACCGATATCTCCACGCGATCCTGAGTCAAAGGGAATTGACAGACAAACAAACACACAGATAATCAGACTAAAATCTGAAATACTATAAGGGTTCCGTTTTTCCCCTTTGAGTTACAGAACCCTAAAATATAAAATAAATTCCTTGAAAATTACATCTCACATACCTAGCCATACCTACTGTCTCAACATACTGAGTCCGGCCCCATACCCCTAGGGACAATACATGGGTCCGCTTTTAAGTCCCCAAGTAAACACATTTCAACCCAACTTTCAGAGGAATAAAATCGTAAAAGATGGACGTCCCCAACGCGTTTTACGAGCCCTATCAAAAAGATAAAAGAAACTAACAATATCAATAGTAAGTTACAACACTTATATAAGTTACAAAGATATTTTGTTTGATCTTTCGTCTTGATGCCCGTGGGGGACAAAGTTTTAACATTTCTTACGTAAACGTTCGTCGAGGTCGAATGATAATTGAACAAGAATATCTTTCTATTAGTATCATAAATGTCATCGTAATATTATAAAAATATTACCTTTATTTGTTTTTACCCGACTGCGCGCCGCAAAGGAGGGTATGTAGGTATGTATGTTTGTTCCTTTGAACGCCTGGGTCGATTTTTATGGCTCATGCGTCAATCGATTCCTCTTAGTCCTGTGAGTGTTATTAAAGCCATGGAATAAATAAAAAAAACTAAATGGCGACCATGAGACGCCATATTGTGAAAATGAACAAAATGAAATCCAACAAAATATGTCAAGAGGGGTATCGTCGAATAGGTATTTGAAAATGGGTATCAATTTAAGCTGTCGCCAATTTAATCAGTTTTGTGTTTCTTAAATAATAGGGTTTGCCTGCAAATTAGTAGATTTGTCACCAAAATGTAGTCACCAAACAATGTAAAATCAATTCCACAATAAATCACATAAAATCATGGACATATAGGGTCTAGTACAAAATAATTGTTTTTGTATATATTATAATAGGTTTGTCCTAATAAGCATTTAAGTAAACCAATTGAAAGAGACCACCAATAAACTATAATTATGTTACTAGAAAATTGAATTGAATTGAAATAATGTAATTTATACAATAAGTAATTATCCTAATCTAAAAAGTTCAGTTCCGGGTCACCCACTAAAAACAATCTCTTTTTAGGGTTCCGTAGTCAACTAGGAACCCTTATAGTTTCGCCATGTCTGTCTGTCCGTCCGTCCGTCCGTCCGTCCGCCCTCGCTTAATCTCTGTGACCGTTAGCACTAGAAAGCTGAAATTTGGTACCAATATGTATATCAATCACGCCGATAAAGTGGTAAAATAAAAATTTGAAAAAAAATGTTTTATTAGGGTAGCCACCCTATATGTAAAGTGGAAAGTGATTTTTTTTTTTAATTTCAACCCTAACGTGTGATATATTGTTGGAAAGGTATTTAAAAATGAATAGGGGTTTACTAAAAACATTTTTTTGATAATGTCAATAATTTCGGAAATAATCGCTCCAAAAGTAAAAAACAATGTGTCCCCCCCCTCTAACTTTTGAACCATAAGTTTAGAAAATATGAAAAAAATCTGAAAAGTAGAACTTTATAAGGACTTTCTATGAAAATCATTTTGAACTTGATTGACACAACAGTTTTTGTACAAAAAAGACAAAAAGTTGTACAAAATAATTTCTGGACTAAGTTTGTAGTATAATCGTATATGCACGCATTTTTTGTAACTTTGTTTACATATTTTATTATCCTGAACGTATCTTTTTCAAACAAAAAAACAATTATTATAATCTGTTCTCGCAATCCAAAATTACCACCGAAATTGCACGTCTTTGTATTAATTAGTAACCCAATTCCCCGAGAGATGGCGCTGTAGGTACTTATTACATTGGATCGGGTATTACCGAATTGTTCGGTTGGCCTCATAACTGGGAACACTTATTGTGACGGACGGGAAACTACAGAACCCTACACTGAGCGTGGCCCGACACGCTCTTGGCCGGTTTTTCTATATAGAACAGTCCGGCTGTTCTTAATATTAATTTGCAGATTACAGTACTTTTTTTTATTTTATTAGTGATAGGCTCGCGTTTGACCACTATCTCACCTGATGGTAAGTGATGATGTGGTCGACGATGAAGCACGCTTACCTAGAAATAACCTATTCACTCTTGACTTGAAGACCCCCTTTTCAGTTTTATATTTACGCAGTCGGGTTTTTTTTTTTATACAATTCTATAATAAGTAGGTACTGCCAAATACCGATGCCGATCGCAAAACTGGAACCCTGATACAGCTAGACGGGGTCGCGGCAGACCGAGGAGGAGATGACAGGACGCCTTTTTTTGAGAATAGGAAATTATCAAATAGTCTCCGCTCTGGGCGGAGTGGGGGGGAGTGTCAGACTTATATTGACTAAAACCCACCCATGTTCCTTCTATTGCCCTTTATGTTCCGGGGCTGCGGTATCTCTTTCGAACGACCCGCAATCCAGGCAGGCGGAGGCCCTGGCAGGCCTCTCTGCTTTGCTGATTTCTGTCTGAGGCGCGCGTGGCACACTAACGCGCCGTAGACACGGCCTGTCGTTAAGATGGATGGACGGTGAGCTACCCATCGCTCACTGATGGCGGGACGCCTTGGATGGCTTTCTTGTTAATTGGCGGGAAAAGGCGGTGCTTCGGGAAATACGGAAAAAATGGGGGAAAATTTTATTTTACATAAATACTAGCTTCTTGACTACGCTCGCCATACGGGCGAAAAAATTTCACGGCAATGTTAATGTCACTCGAAGTTAATCTAGCCCCATTATATTATTAGCCCGACAGGCAAAGGTCGCGATGAACACGAACGCGCCGTCGACTTGACCTGTCATTATTAGACAGATCGACGTCGACGGTGGGTGAGTATTGTAATATTCACCGTCCGTCGATATACTTATTTATTTATTTTAGGAGACAAATTATCTCTTACAAAATTAAAATTTCACAATACATTATCCAGCAATGCACACTCAATTACAGGTAATCACAGCTTACACATTATTGAGCAGGTACACATGCTATAAATACACATTAATTAATAAAAGGAATACATGATACAATTGTACAATAATTAAAGATTAAAAGATCAAGAATATTAAAATACAGACAAATTAAATTGCAATTTCAATTATATTTATGTCAGAATGAAAACTTACCTAATTTTTTGGAATTTAAGAGTTTGAAATTTCAACTCACCAATTGAAATACATAAATTATTATTAAGGGTTTAATTAATTATTCTTTGGAATAATAATTCAAATGTCCTTTAACTGAAAGTGTTAATATAATTTCTTCTTAAAAAATATATGATTATGTTATATTTTAAATACTTTAGGCGTTATGTTATATCTTGTTCTCATGTATGTAAATAAAACACAGCTGGTTGCGCGCGAAACAAATCGGTTAGTTTCTTATCGCTAATGACTCATAAGTAATAATGAGATATTGGTTAGTATTGTATTATATATATAATATTACAATCTAAAGAATCAGTAACGATATCGGATTAATCTATCAACGTGAAAGATAATACCGATTTGCTAAAAAAAAATGTGTAAGTAATTTCATTAGTTAATACTGCCGACATAATATATTATTATAATCGACAAGCTTAGCAGAAAATACGTATTTTTTAAGATTATTTTCACAAAAAGCAGTTAAAAACAAAAGTGCGTTTTCTGATACCAACTGAGATATATAATAAAAATGCAAAAAGATTCTCTCCGGCGGGGAATCGAACCCCGGTCTCCCGCGTGACAGGCGGGGATACTTACCACTATACTACCGAAGATATATTTACAATGTTTGAAATACCTGTGTGGTTTCAAACAGACTCCTAAGTATTCTTCGAGATTAAATAAAGAGATGACTGAATAATTTATTGTATGTATGAATGTGATTTTTGATAAAAATGTATAGTGCAGTAAAAAAAAAAATAGCCTATGTCCGTCTCCTAGGTCCCAACTATCTCTGCACCAAAATTCATTAAAATCGGTTTAACAAACTCACTTTCGCTTTTATAATATTAAGTAAGGAAGTAAGTATTTAGATAGATGCAAATATTTGTACACCAGAAATGGTAGAATATATGAGTCTGTAATAACTGTAACATCTTTTGTAAGTACTATATTCTGACAAATAAACTTTTCTTTCTTTCTTACATTCAATTTCAACAAAAAATCAGTCACATCTTAATATCAACAAGAATCCTTTTTGTTTGCACAAAACTGCAGTAAATGAACTCGGAGTAAACTAATTAAGTGAACCTTTGTTGGTTAAAGTTAAAGTTGCTACTCCATATTGTTCTATAAAACACTGGAACATTGAGCAGTCTATACTTAAGAACTACGCAACAAGCAACTACTAAGCAACACCTAAAGCAATGCTTAAATGTAACTGCCCCGTTGAAATAACAACCTTCAGAGTTGAACCTAACGCTGAAAATTCAACACTACTCTTTAGTAGTTGTGAAAACAGATATACTTAAGACTTTCTTGCAAACAAGACCTAGGTAATCACTATCGTGTCCTATTTCTTTAGTAATTGCTACGGTTTATCGTAATTAAAAGTGCTATAGGAAACTACTCGAATCCTTACTTAATATTATAAAAGCGAAAGTGAGTTTGTTTATTTGTTTGTTACCTCTTCACGTTTTAATGGCTAAACCGATTTTGATGAATTTTAGTACAGAGATAGTTGGGAACCAGGAGACGGACAAAGGCTAATTTTTATTTAAAAAAAGTGGGGTATGAGGAAGAACGAGGGAAGAAAAGGGAAAACTTAGCGTTGCTATTGCAAATCAATAAGGCGCAAGGGGAACGTGTTACCCCAAGTTTAACGCGGGCGAAGCCGCGGGCGAAAGCTAGTTAAATAATAAAAGAGGTTTGGCAATTACAGTAGTGTTGTATTGCTAGAATTTATATTTATCAAGGCGGTATAAGATTTTTTTTCATGAAGCGTGGCTTAATTTCTGCCATTTTAATTATTTATTGAATAGAGCTCACACATTTAACCGATATCATTCAATAGTTATAGAAACAAGATTTTTTATGAGATAAAATCTTCTAAACCATTACGTTTCCGAGATATTAGCCACCAAATTTATAATCATGCAAACCATGTAGGAAATTTATAATTAAATCCTTAGGTACTAATATTATAAAAGCGTGGTGGCTTTGTTTGTTTGTTACGTTATCACGCCTTAATGGCTAAACCAATTTTGATATAGAGATAGTTGGGACCCTGTAGACGGACATAGACTAACTTTTTGTTTCTAGTGAGAAAGAAGGGAGAAAGAGGAAAGAAAAGGGAAAACTAAACATTGCTATTACAATATACAGGGTGTTTGGAAGATCGATGCAAAGCCGTGAAGCAGACCTAGTATAGACTATTTAGAACCATTTGAACCTAACTTGTCTTCGGCGAAGTGTGACTATTTTTTTTAAATCAAATTTTAATGATTTTTGATGATAATCCTAAAATTTTGCAGTTATTTGCAAATAATTAGTCAGTTTGAAAGATAAATCATTTATTTTTTTAATTTATTTTATTAAAGTAATGTCTGAACAATCAAACGAAACATGATTAAGGCATCTGTGTCATGAGAATTTTTTTTTTAGACAGTTGAAGTTAATACTTCTGTTTTTAGATTAAGAAAACAGATTTTTGACAGTTTAAAAAAAAATCACGGATCGTGCTTTTTCTGTTCAAACATTTTTAAAGACATGCCTAGTTATTAGACTTTCTTTTGAGGTATCAATTACGCAGATAGCTTACAAATTATTGAAATTAGGATCTACAAACTAAAGTGAGGGAGAAAATTAAACATTTTAAATAGGGTGATAAAACGAGACTAGTGCTTTAAAATAATAACATTTATTATTATACTTATTAAAAAATAGATTTTATGTTAAAAAAAAAATAAGAAGATAACTTTAATTTTGGACATTCGAAATAAAATTTAGGGGAGACTCTCTAACACTGCCGACGCGTGACGCGAGCGATAAGATGGCGATAACTTTGACAATTTCAGGTAGCGCCCGCGCACCCCTAGTTACGTGAACACATTTCACAGCAAAAACGACTGTATTGGTAAGACAATAGGGTCGTGTTTCTTTAGATAGGGTCAGTAACTACCTGTTTTTTTGAAGGGACGCCAGTTTACTCAGTCGAGTAACAACTGCGCTTGTGACTAGACGTTATCTCCTTTTTCGTGACAATTCATCGTGTTCAGTTGTAGCCCTTTGCGCTCCTGCACGTGACTCTTGAACTTTTATTTTAAGTTGAACTTTTAGTGCGTTACCAGCCGTTTTTGTGAGGACTGACTATGGCTACTTTCTCGAACGAGGAATATGCTGACATCGTTTTTATGTATGGCAGAGCAGACGGCAATGGATCTTTAGCACGACGGATGTACCAAGAACGCTATCCTAATCGGAGAGTACCGAACGTAAGAGTGTTTTACAACACATTTCGTCGGCTTGCTGCAGATGGGATACACCGTGTGGAACCTGGAGTCAATCCAGGTAGACATGGTACTGACATCGAACAAGATATCTTAGCGGCATTTCAAGCTGATCCACATACCAGCACTAGAAAAGTAGCTCGAAATTTAAACATCTCCCATTGGAAAGTGTGGAATACAATGCACCAAAATAACAGGTATGCGTATCATGGCACGGGCGTTCAAGGTCTTGAAGAGCGAGATCCTCAGAGAAGGATACAGTTTTGTCGTTTTCTTCTTAACTCTGACATTGAAAATGCATGGTTTCTGAAGTCAATCTTGTGGACAGACGAAAGTAAATTTTCTAGGGAAGGCATAACTAATTTCCACAATCTTCATCAATGGGCTGAAAAACACAACAATCCACATTGGAAAAAGCAGAAGTCATTTCAAAGGAAATTCTCGGTCAACGTGTGGGCCGGAGTGATCGGCAGAACACTGGTTGGGCCCCATTTCTTACCGGATAATTTGAATGGCAATAGTTATTTGGAATTCTTACAAAATGATTTTCCAGAGCTTGTAGAGGAATCCGGGGCCCTAATATTCACAGGAGACCGAGAAATTATTTTCCAACAAGATGGTTGTCCAGCGCATTGGACATTGAATGTACGCGAGCACTTAAACAATTGCTTCCCTGACAGCTGGATCGGCAGAGACGGACCAATCCCTTGGCCCGCCCGGTCACCCGATCTAACGCCGCTTGACTTTTTCGTGTGGGGTCGGGCCAAGGAACTAGTTTATACAAACGTAGAGATAAATACTAAAGAAGAACTGATTGCGAGAATAAATTCAGCATTTGAAACAATGAAACTAGAGATGAAGTTGAAAATTACAACAACGGAAATGAGAAGACGGGCCCGTGCTTGTGTTAGGAACCGCGGCGGACATTTTGAACATGAAAAATAAATGATTTGTATTAAAATTTTGTTTTAATTATTTCACCGATACATTTTAATTTTCTCCCTCACTTTAGTTTGTAGATCCTAATTTCAAAAATTTGTAAGCTATCTGCGTAATTGATACCTCAAAAGAAAGTCTAATAACTAGGCATGTCTTTAAAAATGTTTGAATAGAAAAAGCACGATCCGTGATTTTTTTTTAAACTGTCAAAAATCTGTTTTCTTAATCTAAAAACAGAAGTATTAACTTCAACTGTCTAAAAAAAAAAAATTCTCATGACACAGATGCCTTAATCATGTTTCGTTTGATTGTTCAGACATTACTTTAATAAAATAAATTAAAAAAATAAATGATTTATCTTTCAAACTGACTAAATATTTGCAAATAACTGCAAAATTTTAGGATTATCATCAAAAATCATTAAAATTTGATTTAAAAAAAATAGTCACACTTCGCCGAAGACAAGTTAGGTTCAAATGGTTCTAAATAGTCTATACTAGGTCTGCTTCACGGCTTTGCATCGATCTTCCAAACACCCTGTATAAGGCGCAAGGGCAAAAACTACAGAAAGCAGGTATGTGGTCTGCAAATCAGGAAAGGGGAACTGTATTACCCCGAATTTAACGCCAGCGAATCCGCGGGCAAAAGCTAGTGAGATATATTTTAAGAGTCTAGCCCAAAATAATGCACGCCATTTTAGTCAAAATTGCATTACAGCTAGTAAATAAATAGTATATTGTCCGGCCTTTTTTTTTGGTGTGGGGAACCCTCATATAACTGGTGGGGGGGAAGTGTCAGACATTAACTGACTAAAGCCCACCCATGTTCCTTCTATGACCTCAACTCTAGTTATCATGGAAAATTCTCAGTTTCCCAATCTGGGAGGATAAGTTGTATAATCGTTATGATCCAACCTGCAGCTTCAGCTGTCATACTCAAGTAGCCGCAACAGAGCGATACCGTCGGCTTATCGCTTCGTGTTCCCCGGCACGTGTCATGGAGGAGTCGGATTGTTTACCGCCTGAATAACCTGACTTAACGTCGACCATCTGTGGCTATTGTTAATCCTTATTTATTATTATAAAAGCGAAAGTGAGTTTGTTTGTTTGTTACCTCTTGACGCTTTAATGGCTAAACCGATTTTGATGAATTTTGGTACAGAGATAGTTGGGAACCAGGAGACGGACATAGGCTAACTTTTATTTTAAAAAAGTGGGATGTGAGGGAGAAAGAGGGAAGAAAAGGGAAAACTTAGCGTTGCTATTACAAATCAATAAGGCGCAAGGGGAACTGTGTTATCCCGAATTTAACGCGAGCGAAGCCGCGGGCAAAAGCTAGTTAGTATATAAACGTACGTGTATGTGAGGGTACGGTTGGCGCGATGGCTGAGCGATTGACTGCTGTGCTGCGTGTCGCGTGTTCGATTCCCGCACGGAACATATCTGGAAAACATTTAAATTCACATACACAAACAGCCAAACTATGGCTGTTTGTGTATGTGAATTTAAATGTTTGTATACGCACCCACGGAGGAATCCACAGGAGGAATTCCTAGTGTCGTGCAACATTACTTTAAAACAAAAAAAAAATATTGAAGACTTTATTTACCGATATTAGAATTGTTTGAAGTGAAATTAAACCATATACTTACTCAACTCTGTGGTCTCTTAGTGCTGTGAAAAAATCAACTTTCTAGCTCTATGCGGTCAACAAAGTCAAGGGTAAAAGTCAGATATGACTGTTACTGAATGCACGAGTCTGACTACCTCCTTTTTTGCCAAGAACACCATTCGGTAACGTTAAACCACTTATATAACCACAAACTAAATGTCCCTGAACTCACAGACCCACGTACACTACAAAATCAAATCACCCATATCCCACACACCATAAAAAGCGCCACACATGATTGGTCGTAGTTATTACATCAAAGTTGCTATGGGGGACATTTTCCCCATAGCATTATGCTCCTATGTAAGTACCAACGGTCATGGTCAGTTTTTATGGTAAGTCGTAGAGGGGACGTCGACACCATAGAGTAACGAGGACGATATATATTTTTTTTGCTCTAAGAAATAAATTGGGTAATAGAGTGGAAGGAAATTGAAGGGTCCTTCGGTTGTTCAAGGCCAAGGGTTTTCCTTAAGGACAGAATATAAATTGTGTGTACAAATTGTACAATGTACATAATATTCCTATATCTAATATATAAAATTCTCGTGTCACAGTTTTCGTTGCCATACTCCACCAAAACGGCTGGACCGATTTAAACGAAATTTTGTGTACATTTGGGGTAGGTCTGAGAATCCGCCAACATCTATTTTTCATAGCCCTAAGTGAGCAGCGAGTGAAACCGCTGGGCACAGCTAGTTATGTATATAGTTCAGATCGGTTTGATAAATGATGTTTATTTTGCAAGTAGGTTTTCACTTTTACACGTCTTTCTTTTTAAACTAGATGCGGCCGGTGTTTCGTACCCGACTACTCTGAGAAGAAACAGCCGAAACAAACTCAGAGGTCATAGTCTCTTTTAAGGTCCAGATAAAAATCTTGATCAACTAACATGAGGATTATGCAGATTAGTGTCTGAAATGGGCTTTTTGAGAAAGCACCACACAGATTGAGTGGACCTGTCCGGTCAGTGCAAGCATTTGTCAGTTATCGTCATCATAACCCAAGCAATCTATGGCGTGAGCTTTGTTATGAGACGTAGATTATTATTGTTCTGTTGAACTTAATAAACTGCTTTCTTGTTTCTAGGGGTCGTTAGTGTTACTGTTGAGTGTGAGGTACAAAGTTCGATTTCTAGGCCGATCAAAATTTTATGTTATTTTTTATAAGAAACTAGCTGTTCCCCACGGTTTCACCCGCGCTGTTCAGCACCTGTTGGTCGTAGCGTGATGTTATATAGCCTATAGCCTTCCTCGAGAAATGGACTATCCAACACTAAAAGAATTTTCCAATTCCAACCAGTAGTCCCAGAGATTAGCGCGTTCAAACAAACAAACTCTTCAGCTTTATAATATTAGTATAGATTACTCAGAATCAGCAGTATTCTCCCCTACTATTTAAATAAATAAATAAAAATAACCTGCGCGATACAAATACAAGTAGTAACAATAACTTAATGACTCATCGATCATTGTGCCGATAGTCGTTACAGACAATGGCTTAATTGCCATTGCAATAGCCTCGACCAACACCTGAGGAGGCTCTCGTTAGGCAGCTGCATCAAGGGTTTGATACAGAAAGCGGTACTCCTGGACACGGCTCGTATTGTTAGGTGGTTACTTTCTCTGGAGCTCTGACTGCCGGTAGCTTGGACCCTGTTCCCTGTGTAAATATTTTTGATAAGAAATATAAAAAAATTGTATACAAATAAATAAATGATCACTTAATACGAATAACTAATCTAATGTTAATTCTCTACATCATTTATCACCTACTAGGTCAGGCTGTCTCACGACATAGGCCTCCTCTATTTTTCTACTATTATTTACAAGAAACTGAGACTTAACCGTCAAAATGTGCTTACACCTCTACCTAGACCAGCAGCAAAGTAGGCGTGAGGATTTGTTAGTTTGTATGAGTGTTGACATAGTAATAATTAACGGCACGTTAGGCATAGTGGCTGTACATTTGACTGCTGCTCTCCGTGTCGCGGGTTTGATACCCGCAGGGAACAATATTAATATGGGCTACAGAGAGTTGTTGCGGGTCTGGCTGTTTGTGTATTTCAGTTTAAATGTTTCTAAAAGCGGATAAATGTATATTTAGTAATTTGAAAAATAGTGTTTCAAATGAATGTGTTTTAATTAATAAATTATCAGATAAATGGTTTTATGGTTATTTTTTATCGTTTCTATTAAAAACGATGTGATGTTGAACTACGCTTGGTCATCAAATAACTTCCCCCGCTCTGGGCAGAGCAGGGGGGAGTGTCAGACTTGTACTGACTAAAACCCATTCATGTTCCTTCCATTGCCGTTATGTTCCGGGGCCGCGGTATCTCTTTCGAAAAACCCGCAACCCCGGCACGTTGGCCCTGGCAGGCCCCTCTGCTTTGCTGACATCTCTTTAAGGCGCGCGTGAAACACTAACGCGCCGTCGACACGGCATCGTTTAGATAAGAGCCTTGACTTCAAACGAGACGTTCAACACTATTTTTCTACTTACAGGTCAATAGTACCCAATAAAAGGGCCGCTAACCTTTCGAAAACGATTATTACCCAATAAATCCTAAAAGCCATTTCCGTAGCAATTGAACAAACAATTCACCATACACAACTACTTAATAACATTTATACCCAATCTTATCGTCAGAAACACATAATAAAACTATATTTATGAACCCAAGTATTGTCGACTATTTTTCTGAAGTGAATGGTCTCTGTAATCGTTCCCTAGACACGGAGAAACGGAAAGAAAGAAAGAATGTATTCATAGTTATTTGGGTTTGTTTTCTGAATGTAAACTGCCAATTATGGTGTTGTATAAGACGTTGTGACAACCCTAATACGTAGTGTTGGGCGACAATACCCGATAACCTACCAAAAGAAAGTTCGGTACAAACTTGCGTCATAAACGGCTATATCTTTTGACTGCGTAGACTTAGAGGGTTGATTTTTTCAAAGCACAAAGAGACTACAAATCTGAGTATCTATACTAATATTATAAAGCTGAAGAGTTTGTTTGTTTGTTTGAACGCGCTAATCTCAGGGAATACTGGTTGGAATTGGAAAATTCTTTTAGTGTTGGATAGTCCATTTCTTGAGGAGGGCTATAGGCTATATAACATCACGCTACGACCAACAGGTGCTGAGCAGCACGGGTGAAACCGCGTGGAACAGCTAGTTTGGTTATAATATTTCAATTGGATACTTCTACGCGTTTCCAAGGTAAATCCTCTTGACAGACAGACAGATAACAAAATGATCCAATAAAGGTTCTGCTTTTTCCTTTTGAAGTACTTAACCCTAAAAATATCGTGTAATTGTAGTACAACTCAGGGAGTACTTCGGTTATATTGATCATAGTACAACAGCATAATAAATGAAAGATCAGAATGACGTGAGTGAGTTAACCATTGTCACCAAACTAAACATTTATACAACTAGCTTTTGCCAGCGGCTTCGCTCACGTTAAATTCGGGGTAACACAGTTTCTCTTTCCTGATTTGCAGGTACCTGCGGCCTGTAGTTTTGCCCAAGCGCTTTATTTTTTGTAATAGCTAAGCTAAGTCTTCCCCTTTTTCTTCCCTATTTCTCCCTCATTTCTCATATTTTAAGAAAAAATAATAAAACTGTGTCCGTCTCCAGGGTCTCAACTATCTCTGTACCAAAATTCACTAAAATCGGTTTAGTCATTTAGGCATGAAGACGTAATAAACAAACAAACTCACTTTCGCTTTTTATAATATTAGTAAAGGTTTCCGGTAAGTAAATAGGAATTCGGGAAGGGCGTCAAATTTAACTACAAAGATTTCATTAATGTTGCAGTTCAAGCTGATGAATGAGTTTATTTTTACGTGTCACAGAGGGGCAAAATATTTTAGGTTGCTATTTCAAAATGCTTCATTTATTTGACAACTATCGCCGAACTCTTGTTGATAATTATTTTGGTTCTTTATTATTTTGTCACATTTTCTCTTATCAAACGATACCGGAGTCTTGTATTTTTTCTTTATAAGAAACTAGCTTTTGCCCGCGGTTTCACTCGCGTTAAATTTGGTAGCGCCTTATTGACTTGTAATAGCAACGCTAAGTTTTCCCGTTTCTTCCCTCTTTCTCCCTCATATCTCAATTTTATTCTCAAAATAGCCTATGTCCGTCTCCTGGTTCCCAACCATCTCTGTACCAAAATTCATCAAAATCGGTTTAGCCATTAAAGCGTGAAGAGGTAACAAACAAACAAACAAACAAACTCACTTTCGCTTTTATAATATTAGTAAGGACTAGCGGGCGCCCGCGGCTTCACCCGAGTGATGATCGAATAAAAAGTATCCTTTGTGTTATTCCAGACTATAATCTACCTTTGTGCCAAATTTTATCAAGATTCGTTCAGCCATTTTGACGCGTGAAAGAGTAACAAACATCCATAGATCCATCCCCATAAATATTCGCATTTATAATATTATATAAGTAGTAGGATTATAATATTAGTAGGACTTGTTTTGTCTAACCTTTTATTTTGATCTTAGGCATCGTTGCCTATCTAAATCTTTTCCAATATCTCTCTAGATACCGTACTATGTACTGAGACATATTTAAAATACCCACGCTTACATTTTCCTACGCCAGCAGATTTCAATTCACATGCATAAGCCTTGGTTTCCCCCGTATTTCCCCTGGGAACATATTGTAAACTGTCGCGTTAGGTCTTTGCAGTTTTTAAAAGAAAATCTAACTTTGCATGGATTTGCATGGACGGTGAGATTGGAAATTGAATTAATAAAATAGGATGTTGGAAATAATGTCGTTTGCTAAAGCTCTTAGATAAAGCTTAGTAGAGTATCCAAGAATTTATGGAAGATCCAAAGATAAAATAGAATTTTGAAATATAATTATGTATGTGCTAGATGTTTAAGGTTAAATATTTTAATAAATATTGTTTTGGCTAGATAAGTATAGGTTTAATTAATATAATATTGTGAAAGTTCCTACCATACGTGATATTAGATTCTGAAAAATATTTTTATTAGTTTTAAGACATTTTGTAATTAAAAGTAATTAATTATTGAGTAATTAAAAAAATATATAATTATTTTTTCTACAAGTCAGGGGCTTCTATAAAAACAAATTTTCAGTGAGAAAAGGTACCAATTAGGATTATGGGTAATTTATTACAGTGTCGAAGAACATCAGCATATAAATATTATATGCTGATGTTCTTCGACACTGTAATAATATATAAATTTATTCGAGCTCGCTTCGCTCACTCAACAACATGAGCTTTGTTTGTTACACTGAAGTGTGACAAACAAAGCACACTCCAGAAAACACAGTTTTTTCAAGCCCGCACGCTTTTCATTAAAAACTGTCCAGTAAGCTAAAACTGTCCAGTAAACTAAAACTGTTATTTAATTATCCTCTTTTTAACACACTTATATTAGTTTAACTTGTAACTATCATGGATGTAAGAAAATCTTGGAATCTTAATTTGACCCACTTCCCGGTCTTCAATTAGGATGAAATTTGCACACGCTATAAGTTCTGATGACAATACATGACTAGCTAAGAAACGTCATTACAAATCCAATATGGTTGCTTCCTTAAGATGGCGGGTATTAAATACGAAAAAAATAATCACGTGTTTTGAATCCAACATGGCGGATTGGCTATTTGAAATGCACAAATGAAAGGCTTTTCTGAATGGGATACGAAAAAAAATATCTGTGTGAATGCGTGTTTTTTTAGTTTTTTAAACTATTACATTTTTTTGAGCATCGTCGTACACAAAGGGGAGTCCCCCCTTTTTTTTTTGGCTCTGGCAAGCCCCTCTACTTTGCTGACTCTCTTTGAGGCGCGCGTGAAAAACGAACGCGCCGTCGTCGAAACGGCCTGTCGTCAATCGACGGACGGACGGTGAACCACATCTACGGTGGCCGGGAGTAGTCTCGCGGCGCCCGGCGCCCGGGGCGTCTCCCGCGGCGGCTGGGTTGGGCAGATGTTCTCTCCCTCAAACAGGGGAGTCCCCCTTAGTGTACGACAAACACAGACACTTTTGATACAGGGCCATATAAGGACTAGTTAAGCCACTATGATCTTTATTTACCTTTAATTCAAGATAATTTACTTACGATGAAAACACACTGTTAGAAAACTATAAAGCTAACCAGTGGCTTAGCTAGTTCTAATAGGGTCTGTATCAAAGTGTTTCTTGTGTTTGACGTACACTAAAAATTCCACAATTAGACTTTTAAAAATCAATGTAAGGACATTGGTTTTTAAAGTCACTTTTTAAGATTTATGACTAAAATTCTTTAATTAAAATCTAAATGTAATAAGTAACCGATAACTGAAAGACCTATTAACCATTTTATAACACTTAACTTAGATTTAACGCATTCAATTAGAACTTAGATTTATTGAGGGGAATTAACGGCCGTTAATCTTTAACGAGAGATATCAAGTTTATACGATGTGGGGATTAAAGAATTTAATACATTGTAGCACATAAGTTGTGTCTTTGAAAAAGGTCGGAGTCGGAGAAAATAGTTAAGAGGAGATACTTTTTTAACTAATAAAATTTACATATTCTAAGTTAGACTATTCATCACAAAATCGCATATTAATAAAACTATGATTAATAAAGTTGAAACGGGATATTTGTATGTTTATTATATCAAGTGAAATAAAAAAAAATACTGCCTTGTTGGTCTCGTGGTCTTGGGTTCGGACCCCGGCTTGGGCAAAGTGTCATTGGGTTTTTCCAACAGGAATGTCTCAGTAGCAGCAGGCTCGGCCTCTTTTATATGGGTCATAAACATAACAGTTGGGCGAATGCTAGGCAGGTGATTACATACATTTATTATAAACATACATTTATTTCCTCTTTATTCACTTCTCTTCTTAAAATAACATTTTTAATTATTTCTTAGAAAATAAATTTAACAAAAAAAAAAAACATTTAAAAATATAAAAAATAATTATATTGGTTCGATGCATTCTGCTTTCAAGCATACAAATATTAAATATACATTACATAACATTTAGATTTTTTATAATGAAAAAAAAAATGAAAATAGTGTTATTAATACTGAATTAAACAATCCTCCATAAATTCATTCGCAGGGTAATAAGCTCAATAATTAAAAATTGTTTAAGTTACTTTTTAAATAAAACTAAAAATAATAAAATAGCGATCTTTAATTTTTCGGGGACTTTAATAATGATGTTGACTAATGTTATAAATCCGTCTGTCTGTTCGTATGTCACAGCCAATATCCTCCGAAACTATTGGCACCACGTAGTTGAAATTTTATCAGTAGGCTTTCTATGAACCGATACATAATTATGGTGAAAAAGTATAAAAAATAAATAAATAAGAGTGGTGGAATTCCATAAATGCAACAGAGGGTTGAAAAAAAAATCTTCGTATGTAACTGAATGGAGTGGCTATCGATAGGTCTTAAAAAATGATATCGAGCTTTCTTAACACGTTCGCTGCATTACGAGATCTATCAGATCTCTTGCAGGACTTTTCTATTGTGCGTTGAATAAAATCGTATTGTTTCACTCCTTGCGGGAGGATCTAACTTGTAAAGTTCTTTATGTATGAGTAAGACAAATATACATATTTGCTTTCTACTTAAAACTGAATTTAAAGACATTAAAAAATAAATTAGAGATGGATTAGGTCCCTAACGCACATTACTATAATTATTTTCATTTCTTGCGTTAGGAGATATGTCGATACTCGTGGAATCATAGGCCTCGTAGACGCAAGAGAGGAAGGGAGGGCGGCGCGGGCGCTCCGTGACTCGTGTTAGTGTTGTCCTAGCATCGACCTGGGAGGTCGCGCGCACGTTTTGGAAATAACACTCGCGTATATACGTCGTGTACGTGTTGATTACTTTTTATTAACAATGAGTGATTTTAGAAGAAAAAAGTGTAGAAAATCTATTTGTTTTGGTGAGGTTGCCAACGAAAAATCAACACCGGATTATAACGCTACATCGTCCAGTAAAATAAAAATTTTGGAAAATATTCAAATTTGCCCCCCATTGGCTAATAATGACAGTGATTCAGATTTTGATTGATTGAATTTTTTATTTTTTTTTTTTTTTATTAAAGACAAATCCCCGCACTAGGAATTAATCCTGTTTTTGTTTTATATTGATTTGTTGTGATTGATTATATTGAAATAAGAATTGAATATAAAAATTTAATAAAACTTTTTCAATCGACAACTGAGATATTATTTTATTCCCATCACTACTTACTACACATATTGAACTATCTACGGTTGCGGTACGAGATACAATCGATACCTAATTTTTTTTTGGTATTTGTAGTTTATTCAAATGTCATTACTGCGTGCGAACCTAGCAAAATATAGAGCGATAGGCTATCTTTCACCCACATAAACTTTAAAATATATGTCATTGGTTTTCTCGAAGATATAAGTTATTTTCAAAACTGTATTTTTAGGAGACTGATTAGGTCTCAAACGCACCAAAGGGCAGATTAGTTTCGAGATCTTTTACGTCTCCAAAGCACCAGCTGAAAGTTCTTTGAAAATGATGGCGCAGTGAACGTGTTAAATACTTTTTTTCTCAAGAAAATGGTTGATGAGATATTTAACTTTTAATTAATTAATTTCTTAACACGATGAAAACTATGGAAAAAAAGTACGTATTTAAAAGGAAAATTGGTTTGAACAAGGTTTAACAATTCGTTTTGATATATGGGATTTCCTCATCAAACTGTAGCCGTAACTTTGGTTTTCATTATGATTTTATGAAAATTAAATTTAGTGTTGCCGTTGAGTGTAAACTTTTTTAAAAAGAACGTTATAAATATTGTTAAATGCTACGGAACTCTGTGTGTGCGTCTCCAACTCGCACTTGGTCGGTATTGTTTCTAGAAAGATCTCAAATACAAGTTAAAATTAACATCTATACTAATATTATAAAGCTCGCGCACGCGCACGAAACAAATATTTGTATGAGCTACAGGTAGTTGTTTAGGGTCTGGCTGTTTGTTTATGTGAATTTAAATATTTGTTAGCGCACACATGATACAGGAGAAATTTCTCGGGTAGGCCTAACAAAAAAAAATCTAATGAAACAAACGTATAAAGCCGTCCCTGACTTCTCCTTTCAGATACTAACAACTA
This sequence comes from Ochropleura leucogaster, assembly GCA_958449745.1. NCBI lineage: Eukaryota > Metazoa > Arthropoda > Insecta > Lepidoptera > Noctuidae > Ochropleura > Ochropleura leucogaster. The sequence continues at coordinate 17,153,991 of OY288212.1, forward strand.
GAACTAACACACATGAAGTATTTTGCAGGTCGGCTAGCAGAAATCTATACTTATACTTATATATTATAAAGCTGAAGAGTTTGTTTGTTTGTTTGTTTGAACGCGCTAATCTCAGGGACTACTGGTTGGAATTGGAAAATTCTTTAAGTGTTGGATAGTCCATTTCTTGAGGAAGGCTATAGGCTATATAACATCACGCTACGACTAACAGGTGCTGAGCAGCGTGGGTGAAACCGCGTGGAACAGCTAGTTCATGATATAACTCATCAAGTTGGACAATTCTTTTCAAAATAATGATTAGTGACGATACGGTTGGCGCAGTGGTTAAGCGTTTGACTTCTGCGCTACGTGTCACGGGTTCAATCCCCGCACTCAACAAATCCTACAAATAGTTGTTAAGGATCTGCTTTTTTATGTATGTGAGTTTAAATGTTTGTTAACCCACCAACGATACAGGAGAAATTCCTAGTGTGTGTTTTATTTTAAGAAAAATGTATGAGCAATATCTCCGCTAGAATTTTTCATTTACAGCAGCCTTTCCTTTTAATATAAAGATATCATTTGCGCGAAAATTAACCAATATGTCCGCGTCATAAGCTCACGTACACGGCTATATTTTCACAAGTTTGTTTTATTAGGCCTTAAAATCCCTAAAGGGGAGACGTCTCTACGATGGTATTATTATTATCCTAGACATTTACGTGATGTTATTTCATAGTCTGCGTTTACGACACTCTGGGGTTTGCGTTCACCTCAAACTAACACCAGACTAACCTAACCATAAATTGTTCAGAATTTCTGTTAAGCCAGAGGTCAGGTTACACTGGAAATTTACGCGTTGATAAGTCGTAGTGAGAACATTGCGCGTTTTTAGGGTACAGCTACCCTACCATGACGTCTTATACAGAACTTATTCCACTGTGCGAAGGAGACAGAGCTATACAAGGTGTCTAGCACCATCTCTTTCTCACACAGGAATAAGTACTGCTATAAAATGTCATGGTAACCCTTCTGAACCTCCAAAGTAAAATACGAAACCCTTATTAGATTGCATTATTGTTTGTCCGTCTGTCTGTCAGTCAGTCGAGACCATTTACCTCATGAACGCGTTAAAGTATCGAGTTGAAATTTAAACCACATATACTGAAATCGGTTTTCCCTTTTTGCTGTGAAAAAATCTATCCTCTAAGTCTACATAAAGTCTCTAAGTCTACATTTGACGGGCCTGTTGGTCTAGTGGTTAGTGGTCCTGACTGCTGAGCCGGAGGTCGTGGGTTCGATTCCCACCCAGGACAAACTTTGTGGATGAGCATGATTGTTTGTTCTGTGTCTGGGTGTTATTTATCTATAATATGTATGTATTTACAAATTATATAAGTATGTATATCAGTTGTCTGGTTACCATAACACAAGCTCTGCTTAGCTTGGGATCAGATAGCCGTGTGTGAGTTGTCCCAAGATATTTATTTATTTATTTACATAGTCAAAAGATATAGCCGTTTATTTCAAAAATTTGTACGGAACCCTCGGTGCGCGAGTCTGGCTCGCTCTTGGCTGGGTTTTATGACTCTGTGACTGAAGTCTTCTCATTGTGGCAGACTTGTAACTAGCTTATTCAGTGCTTATGATTATTTAGCTCTTGATTTAGTACTCTCTAGTGCTTTTTCTTTGTGAGAAAAACTTAATAACTGTGCAACAGGTCACAAGGGAGAAAACGGTGATTCATTTGTTTATTTCGAATCCTTGCTCCAAGGTCTTCATAAGATTTGTAAATGTACAACTTTTAGTAAGATTGTAGTCTTGCTTTTGTCGATGCGCTGTAAAGGGTAGTTTCAACTCCAAAAAGCTGTTTAAAGTGAAAATTGAACGGACACTTGAGTTACTCTGGTCGCTTTTGATGTGTTTGTTTTTTTCTTTTTCTTGTTATAGTGTATAATCTCAACATGATGTAACCATGATTTTGTAAAAATCTTATGTTTTAAAGGCTTCCATGGAGTTTCTTGTCCATTCTTCTTCATAGTGATCTACGCTTTGGAATGGGCAGCTACTTTCTCATGTTATTATGTCTTGTGACTGGGACTGTAGCAGTATCTTTTTTTTTTCTTTTTATGAAATTCAAAAGTGCCTGTAATGGTCTTATTGAAGTAAATGCTTTGAGTTTAATGTTCGTCTTTTTTCTGCCCTTCGTCGTCTGCTTTTTCCCATCCTACAATGCGGTTGACTTCCAGTCTTATTGATCACAGGTGGACTATTTTACTTGGAATGACTGTATGTCTGATTTCCACGGCCTAGTCAATATTTATTACGATATCCTTTAGTAAGATTGACAGACTTACGGACCACAGACTGTGAAAGATCTACAATTGTCACCTGGGCCCAACGGCTTAACGTGACTTTAGACGACGCGGTTGGCGCAGTGGCTGAGCGATCGGCCGCCGCGGTGCGTGTCGCGAGTTCGGTCCCCGCACGGAACGAATATTTATATGGCCTACAGATAGTTGTTTTAGCTGTTTGTGTGTGTGAGTTTAAATGTTTGTAAACGCACCCACTATACAGGAGAAATTCCTAGTGTGGGGCAAAGTTTAAAAAAAGAGGCATGGTTATACTCGATATTTTATGGATTACCCATCCAAAGACCATCCTTGCCAAGCGCAGCTTAACCTATAAGATGTTTTTATTTAACTACATGTCTCTATAATAACTAATTCTGTGTTTATTGTATTAAGGTTCAAAGTAATAATCTTTATCACTTGTCTTCATAAATATGTTTATAATCAGTGTTAGCAATTAGTTATTATAGTTACAAATGCACATTCAGAGCAGCTATAAATTCAGCCGACAGTATCATAAAGAAAGCCCGCTTGGACCAGACAACATGACATGACAAAGAAAACCCAGAAGGATCACTAAACTGATGTGAGTACTTTCACCCTACTTCCTACTATATATCCTATCCTACCAATATTATAAAATATGCGAAATTTTGTGAGTATGGTTGTGTTTGATGCTCTAAGCTCTTTAAACGGATCTTGATGAAATTTGGCACAGAGGTAGATTATAGTCTGTAATAACGCATAGGATACTTTTTTATCATCATGCTTGCGAAGCCGCGGGCGTCAGTTAGTAATACCGATTTGCAGGTACCTGCTACTTGAGTTTTTGCCTTAGCGCCTTATTTATTACTAGCATTTGCCCGCGGCTTCGCTCGCGTTAAATTCGGTAGCGCCTTATTGATTTTTAATAGCAACGCTAAGTTTTCCCGTTTCTTCCCTCTTTCTCCCCCATATCCCACTCTTTTTGAAAAAAAATAGCCTATATATATAGTCCGTCTCCTGGTTCCTAACTATCTCTGTACCAAAATTCATCAAAATTGGTTTATCCATTAAAGCGTGAAGCGGTAACAAACAAACAAACTCACTTTCGCTTTTATAATATTAGTAAGGATAATAGCAATGCTAAGATTTCCCTTTTCTTCCTTATTTCTCCCTCATTACTAACTTAATAAATCTTTGTTCGCCTCCAGGGTCCCAACTATCTCTGTACCAACATTTATCAAAATCGGTTTAACCATTTAGGCGTGAAGACGTAACAAAGAAACTCACTTTTGCTTTCATAATATTAAAGTAACGATACAGAATGTTTACTCAACTTTAAGGAACGGACCTTCTCCCCTTATCTGTTATACCACTATGTAGTTCGGACATGTTTGCACTTGTTTAATTAGTTGCTCTTGCCTGCTTTACACTCGCAGTTAAATGGCTTTGCTCATGTTACATTATAACATGTCTGAAGGGGATTCTGCAATGTTTGGAGAACAAAGGGGAAAAGTTTCATCTGAAAATCTTTTGAGCGCATTTCGTTAAGGCGTGATTTTAATGTGTGTTTTTAGAAGTATTTTGTTTTTGTGGTAAATATGAAAGTAATTTTGATGCTGACATTTGAAAGGGAGTCGTTTTTCTTTTTTTTAAACGTTGCCTCCACTCTAGGACTTCTCTTGTATCGTAGGTGCGTTTACAAACATTTAAACTCACATACACAAACAGCCAGACCCGGAACAACTATCTATAGGCCATACAAATATTTTTTCTGTGCTGGGATCGAACCCACGACACGCAGCGCAGCAGTCGATCGCTCGGCCATTGCGCCAACCGTGACGTCATGTTTTGGTATAGACATGTAAAGAGGAGGGACGGAGTACATGTAACTAAAAGAGTGATGCATCTGAATGTTGAAAGACGGAGAGAGAGAGGAAAGACAAAAAAAAGATGGATGGATTGTGTAAGAAATGATATGAAGGAGAAAGGAGTAAATGATGCCGTGACGTCTGATAGGGAAGAATGGAAGAAAGAAACGTGTTGCGCTGACCCCAAATAGAATGGGACAAAAGGGCAGTAGATTATTTCATAGTATTAACATATTGTTTTTTTTTGTTGTTCTTCTCATTCATTAGTTACTATTTTATTTTAAAGAAATCTCATGACATCACGACTGTAATCCCCGAGGTCTAGGCAGTGGTGTACCTAATCGTACACCCACATTTTATCAGTTATGTTTTAGTTATTTTTGTTTTTAAAAAAACGTTGCTCCACACAAACAGCCAGACCCGGTACAACTATCTGTAGGCCATACAAATATTTATTCCGTGCGCGAATCGAATAGACGAAATATCTGGCTCAATGTTATTGAAAAACTATATATTTTTGTTTTAAATTTGAATTTTAGTGACACTAGCGCCACCAAAACGATTTTAACGACGAAACATTTAATCAAATTGATGCATCCGTGTAAGGGTTAGGGAACAAACATATAAACGTTACATACATACTTACACGTAAAACACCTACCTCACCTTTTAGGGTTCGCTTCAGTCGGGTAAAGAAACCAACTAACAATTCAAAACCTTTTACATAAATCAGTCACTTTGCTTACTAACTAAACTACAACAGCAAAGTTAGTCTGCTCTTGAAAACAATCGCACACATGAAGACTTCCCATTCTAAAGCAACTTGTAAGTTGTGACCGAACTTGTCAGAATTACCCGCCCTGAGGTCCGAAGTCATAGAGTTTGTGGTCTGTTCTAATAAACGACCCTTTAGAAAACCCTTTTGAAGGCCTCTAAGGATCCCTGAAAGGACCGAAAAGGTTCGAAATCTGGTTTTGGTATTCATAAATATTTTTGCTTGAAATCAACATGGGACCTTAGTGTACATTTGAATCTTTTCTTGAAAAGTGCCTCTTGTAAGTTACCGTCCCTGGGGCGATGACAATAGTTTTTTTGTAGTAGTAGGGACATAAAGTTGCGTGATCATACATAAATAAAATATACATGTTGAATTGAAAACCTTCTCCTTTTTTTTCGTAGGTTAAAAATTAAGAATAAGATAGTTATGTATATTAATTTTGCTAATAAGGGTCCGACTGAGCTTTAGGGTTTCGAATGAAAGGGTCACCCCAATGACATCACTATTGCGAATATAGTTTATCATTTAGTTTTTTTTTAATTTGTGTTTTAATAATAAATTGACGTACCTACCTACTACATTATATTACCTGTAATTTGTATGGCCTATATAATAAAAAATATCCTGTCTATATAATCAGGAAGATGAACCGAAAAATCACGGTGTAACATGCAGCGTTCAGTCACCGCGACAAAAAAAAAAACAATTCTTCTCTCAATAAAGTTTTCAGTATTTTGAACGAATTCGTAAAATTCTACTTAAAAGTAAAGTTTGTCAAACTTACAACAAAAGGAAACAAAAACGGCTCAAAGAGATGTCAGCAAAGCAGAGCGGCTTACCAGCGCCACCGCCTGCCGGGGTTGCGGGTTGTTCGAAAGAGATACCGCGGCCTCAGAACATAAAGAGCATAACAAGGAACATGGGTGGATTTTAGACTGTCTGATACTCCCTGAATTTACTTGATGATTTACCATCCGAAAAAGAAAATGTTTTCTACAAGAAGAAACCATTTGTTCTTAAAATAAGTACGTGTTATTGGCATTACAGTAAAAGCACTATAATTCTACTAATAGGGGTAGAATTTCTTTCGCCATTAACATAGTGGTCTTCGTTACCTTATAAAAGTGGTTAGTGTCGGAACTAACTACTACATTAATGAGTAGTAATTGCAGTTAAATCGGGTTTATGGTCTTGAACGGGTTTTTGTAATTAGGAATGGTGCTTTGAAGTTTGTTGCTGATTCGGAATGGCTACCGACAGGCTTTTTTTTTAGAAAAAACAAGAACTGTATAAATACAGATGGCGGAATATTTATAGCCAGACATGAAAGGAATTTTCCGCTTTGAAGTTGTGTGCAAGTCAGCCAATCCTACTAATATTATGAACTAGCTTTCTCCCGCGGCTTCGCCCGCGTTAAATTTGGGGTAACACAGTTCCCCTTGCGCCTTATTGTTTTGTAATAGCAACGCTAAGTTTTCCCTTTTCTTCCCTCTTTCTCCCTCATATCCCACTTTTTTTAAATAAAAATTAGCCTATGTCCGTCTCCTGGTTCCCAACTATCTCTGTACCAAAATTCATCAAACTCCGTTAAGCCATTAAAGCGTGAAGAGGTAACAAACAAACAAACTCACTTTCGCTAAGTAAGGATGTGAATGTGTGGATATATGGATGTTTGTTACTCTTTCACGTCAAAACGGCTTAACGGATCTTGATGAATTTGGCACAGAGTTAGATTATAGGCTGGAATACGGCTGCACCCTTGTGATGATAAAAAAAAGTATTCTATGTGTTAATCCAGACTATAATCTAACTCTGAACCAAATCTCATCAAGATCCATTCAGCGGTTTTGACGTGAAAGAGTAACAAACATACCCCGTCACAAACATTCGCATTTATAATATAATAATTAATATATAATAGGAAGGAAGTAGGATACAGTAAACTTCTTGTAAAAAAAGAAACACATTCTTTTAATAAAATAAAACCGGTGTGTTTTGTAATGTATCATCATTATTATACTTGATTTTAAATGATACCCCCGGGATAGGTTGACTAATTCTTATCAAACCACGAAGTTACCCCTGCTTTGTATATTCATAAACCATGCCAGCATTGTCGTGCAAATAAGAAAAAAAGATTTGAAAAGACAAAGCAATGGAAATGGAACGAAACGATAAGACCGCAAAAAACTTAATTCACATTCAAATCTCAGTAGGTTCGGTATATATGAGGCTAGACTTTTGAAATATAGGGGAAGAAAGATAATAAAGAGAAGAATATTCTTTATCTACGGAACGTTATTGTTTTTAGGCCTTGCCAACTGAATAGCAGTCGCAAGCTATTTCATTTAATAGTTGAACAGCCGAGTTGATTCAGAAAGTTTTGAAATATATTCAATGAACATTGTTGAACTGAGAAGAACTGAGGAGAACTGAGAAGCTCGAGGCTAAATAATAGCAGCCGCTCGGGCCGATCTTTAGGTTAAGTCGCGCTTGCCTAGGTTGGTCTGTGGATGGGTGACCACACGTTACATTCCGAGTTTTCTCCGTGCCTCGGAAAGCACGTTAAGCCGTTGGTTCCGGCTGTCATTTGTATATCTTTGAAAGTTGTTACATGTAGTCAGTTTTCCGAAGGTCTGACAACCAGGCTTACCAAGGGGTCTCATATTAACCAGTACTAACTGGTTTGTGGAAGTCTGATAGACAGTCGCTCCTTGTAAAATACTGATATTCAGCTGCATCCGGTTAGACTGGAAGCTGACCCCAACATAGTTGGGAAAAATCCGAACTATGTTGGGTGGGCTTCCAGTCTCCCCAGGCAGATGATGATGATGTTGAACATTGTTGAACTGTCACAGTGAACGCAAATACCTTGGCTTTGGACGTCGAGTTGGATACTGATACTTTACTAATGAATATGTTTTACATAAAAAGCGATTGCGTTTCAAAAAATGTCGAATTGTATTTTGAAAACAAATAGCGCGTGGAAATTTTATCAGATTTTTTGCTATTCCAAGACCTGTAGGGTTACCACGACATCTTATAGCAGTTCTTATTCCTGTGTGAGAAAAAAATGGTGCTACACACACTGTATAGCTCTTTCTCTTTCCCTCAGTGGAATAAGTTCTGCTTTAAGACGTCATGGTTGGGTAGCTGTTTTGTTTCGTGGGTGGGTTTACAAACTATACAGAAATAGCCAGAAACAAAATAACTGGGTATCTTGTATTTGCGTTTTAAAATTATTTTACCAATCAAAATAATGACAATTCAATTATACAGAAAATACATACAACACAATGTACCACAAATTCCCGTACAATTCCAATAACTTGTTACAATTCTGCTTACCCCTTTTGAGATGCCAGTCAAACATTCACGGTTCAATAAAACATTATTATCCTGTCACAATTGAAAGCCTCTGTGAGTATTTTATCATGTATGTTTGTGTTAATGTGCACGTTTAACTACATCGTTCTCACATCTATACTAATATTATAAAGAGGAAAGATTTGTTTGTTTGTTTGTAATGAATAGGCTCCGAAACTACTGGACCGATTTCAAAAATTCTTTCACCTTTGGAAAGCTACATTATCCCCGAGTAACATAGGCTATATAACATCACGCTACGACCAACAGGTGCTGAGCAGCGCGGGTGAAACCGTGGGGAACAGCTAGTATATGTATAATCTCAACATGAATGATGCAAACATGATCTTGCAAAATTATTACGATTTAAAAGTGTGACCATGGAGTTTGCCCATTATTCTCCATAGAGATCAACGCTCTGGAATGGGCAACTGCAGTACTTTCACAAGTTATTATGCATTGCGTCAAACGTGCCTAAAATTAGTCTAATTGAAATAAATGCTTTGAGTTTGAGTTTGTATATTTAAGCCAAATATCACAAAATAGGTTCAGAAAGATAGTTTCACACAACATAGGAAAACGAAATCATGCTCACAAATGCGCTTCACATACAGCTGTTAGTGCCAACACACCTGCGCTTGCTTACTTTTATATGGTACGCATTTTGGAGTCACAACAGTATCCTGAAGACTATAGCTGAAGATGTGCGTGCTCCTGTGTTGAGGCATTTCGTTCGTCTGATGATCGATTAGAGAGGTACGTATCTCTCTATCGGTTATCTGGATGAGGCGGGTTGTCTCAGCGCAGGGGTTATTATGAGTGTTTGTTGTTTGTCTTTAATGTGTATGTTACTAACAATAGTTTAAGTCAGTATGTATACTAACCATTGGATCAAGATGTCCGTAAAATAAATAAATTGAAAATTGAATTGAATTTGTTTTCGCTCGTTGCAGGTTGTGCGAAGTCGATCTTGTATACTAATCTGTGTCAGTAAATTGATGTGATCGATCAGGTATGAACGGGTAAATTTGACCAGACCTTTAAGAAAATAAATAGTTTTATCCCAAACACCTGTCAGTTTAAAGTATGGGCGGTGTATCTAGATTCTAGACCCCTTTATAAGGACAAGGTTGTGCCTAAAATTTCCTGAGCTTAAAAAATGAGATATTTACGAGATTAGTTATTGGCGTGCAATTAAATTAAATTTCCAAAAAAAAAATTTTTTTTCAATTTAATATTGGAATAACATTTTACAACACACAGTTCATTTGAATAAGTCAGATTTTTATTTTATTTTGTAACTGTGTCAAATTCACTGTTTTTTGATGATCGATGTTAATTTAAGGATACTTTTGTATTGAATTCTGGGATAAAATAACTGTAAAGGGCCTTCTCTAGGGTTTTTGGAACTTCTTTCAAGTTAAATACTAACAAATACATTTAATGTTAAAAACTATTAAAAACGCTCAATCTATTTAAAATATAGTATAGTCTGCCTTATGCAAGCCAATTAAAGAGTTCAATTTACGTTAACGAGCCCTAAATCTTAGTCTTTCTCCGTAGCTAGTATAGTAGTCAGTATGTAGGCCTTGAACTGAAATAAATAATAAACCAATACATTTGCCAAATCTATGACAAATGATTCAATTAATTTAGCTCTATAACCCGCTGTCTCCTTGATATTGGGTTATTTCCCAGTTTATTTAGTTTACTAAAACATAGACTAAAGAGTGCTTACTGCTGGATCACGACCTCGGTTGAAGCGTTTTGCGTTTAGCGTGTCTTGTTCGACAATCACACCACAAGTCACTCTCACTACGCGTTAGGCGTCGTCCTACTTGGCAAGGATCGTGCGATGACATAGTACAGTCTCATCGTGAAATAAAAATGGTCAATGAAAGATTTTATAGCAATTAGGACATTCTTAAAAAAATCGGTTTAAGCTCATTGTTCGATGAGAACGCATCGTGTTGTCTAACGATCCTTTAAGGCCTTTTTGTAGATGGGCAATCATCAATTAACTTTTTAGTTCTGGACCAGGGGAGAGTGTTAGACTTTTAATGACTAAAACCCATCTATGTTCCTTTTTTGCCCTATGTCCTTTGTGTAACTCCTTTGAACAACCTGCAACCCCGGTAAGTGGTGGCCCTGCCAGCTTTTTTGACATCTTTAACATGCATGGTATGCGGTAATTCAGCCACTTTGGCTAGGGACGTGTCTTTGTCCACGTGTACTCTGTGACCACTCGTTAGACATTTGAGTTTGGAACACGTTTTTTTTTTAACGTAACTTGGATGTGGGACACAAAAGTTTGTGAATAACTTACGGCAACAAAAAAAACGTTACGCCAACCAGACGGTTGAAAAAAAGGTCTGGCATAAACAATGTACTTCCCCTAAAATACACATAAATTACTGACGGCCTAAATATTAAATGTAAACTGGAATAAAATACCCAAAAGTTCTGCGAATTTAACGAATAAACCAGACACAATATTTGACCTTCAATAAAAACGTCCGGAACCCACTGTTTTAAAAAATGTTAATAAAATAAAATATCTTTACATCCGACCGTCTGGGTACAATTGAGTGACATTGTACATATTTCGTTGGGATTGGTACAGACTGGGTTTTTTTTTTTTTTTTTTTTATTGAGAATGAATTCACTCTTGACCTCGATCTCGCCTGATGGTAAGCGACAGATGAGGTCTACGATGGTTGAAACTTTGGAAAGTCAGATTATTCCCGCGAATTATTTGCGAATGTCGCATTCACATATAGCAAAAATCAGTTTGGACGCAGCCAAAGCAAATAACTAGCATAAAAATTGGCTTGATTACCATAAGTACACAAGCAAGAGTAGCACTATCGTCTTAGACAAAACTGTTTCTTCATATGCAAACACAGTTTTGGTTCTCCAACATCAATCTATACTTAATATTATAAAGCTGAAGAGTTTGTTTGTTTGTTTGAACGCGCTAATCTCAGGGACTACTGGTTGGATTTGGAAAATTCTTTTAGTGTTGGATAGTCCATTTCTTGAGAAAGGCTATAGGCTATATAACATCACGCTACGACCAACAGGTGCTGAGCAGCGTGGGTGAAACCGCGTGGAACAGCTAGTACATACTAAAACTTAATTCGAACTCTGCAATAATATAAAAATGCTGGTATGTGCATTTTTATATAATTTTACTTTGGGGAATTCTCTAATATGCATCTATTGCAGGTAAATACATTCCCCAAAGTGACAACAACAAAGAGTACAAAAGAAATAAAAGTAAATGAAATTGTACGAAAATAAAATAAACTTATATATGAAATATGTTTTTTTTTCAACCTAGCCCTACACTAGGAATTTATTTGTCGCAAATTACGACGAGCACACAAAATAATAATAATAAAATAAACATTCAAAACATCACAAACATTTACAAATACATACATGGGATAAAATAAAAAAAGCTTGCAAGTCGTGACTGCGACAAATAAATGTTTTTTCTTTCTTTCTTTCTTTGCAGCTTTATGATTGTCTTAGATGCAGTCTGTACACAGCCTTAGTATGCCAACTAAGCCTATTTTACCCCTTTTCTAAATAACACGCACTAGAAACCACTCACACATTCCTTTCCGGCGATAAACGGAATAAAATCGGATGAGCCCAGTGACTGATCAAATATTTATAAGAGGTTTTGGTACATTTTATAGATATTACAATACGTTGATTTTTCCCCTCTGATTTGATTTGCCTTTTTTTGCTTGTATTTGTAGGTATGGTAATTTTGTAAGTGGAGGATAAACTTGTGTTTTTTTCATGACATGGGCTTACTGCACAAACAGACACGGAAAAGAAAATAAAAAATACAACCGTAAATCATGGACAATCTTTATAAAAAAATATGTTTATTAAAATACGAATAAAAAATACAAATATACGAATTTTGAAAGAAATACTTACTAATATTATAAAAGTGCAAGTGAGTTTTTGTGTTTGTTGGTTTGTTACGTTTTCACGCCTAAATGGCTTAACCGATTTTAATGAATTTTGGTACAGAAATATTTGGGACCCTAGAGACGGACATAGGCTTTTTATAAGAAGACTCTGAGAAATGAGGGAGAAAGAGGAAAGAAAAGGGAAAACTTAGCTTTGCTATTACAATAAATAAGGCGCAAGGGCAAAAACTACAGGTAGCTGGTACCTGCAAATCAAAAAAGGGAACTGTGTTACCCCGAGTTTAGCACAAGCGAAACCGCGGGCAAAAGCTAGTATTTACATTATATTTGCCATTGGTGGCTTTTTACGGTCCCATATATTCTTGCTTTTCCATCGTTGCCAAGGATATAATGTCAGTTTTTCTAGACCACATTAAAACATCCAGTTATATCTAATTATGTCTATTGTCTTTGCAGACTTTCGCTATAATAATTACGTTAGTTTATAATGAAGTCGCTTTCGCTATCTGTTCTCTTAAATCATAGTACTACAGTACTTAAGAGGAAGGTTTATATGTATAACTAGCTGGCGCCCGCGGTTTCACCCGCGTTTTATCGATAAAAACACATCCTATGTGGAATAACCAGACCATAATCTACCTCTGTGCCAAATTTCATCAAGATCCGTTTAGCCGTTTTGACGTGAAAGAGTAACAAACAGCCATACATCCAAACATACATCCATCTTCACAAACATTCGCATTTATAAAATCAGTATGATATCCCAGTCTATGTGGGTGAAACCGCGGGGTGCACCTAGTAAGGTTTAATTAAGAAACAATCCACTTAAAAATAGAATTTTCAATGTTACCTATTTATATTAATATAATAAAATAGTTATCATCTGCCTAGTCGTATGCCAATTATTTTGGGTTCGGCTTCCAGTCTAACCGGATGCAGTTGAACACCAGTATTTAACATGGAGCGACTGCCTATCTGACCTCCACAGTCCAATTCTTAGTTCATACGAAAATACTTTCTGAAAGAGTACAATATTCTGAAATCACAAGAAAATAAAGAGCGATATCAGACGAGCAAGATAAGCGTATCCAATGTGATCAATATTCACATTCTTAAAATAAGAAACATAAATATGACACTAACGATGTAGTGCGTCTGACATTCAGCTTCACAGTCAGACAGTCAATATTATCGATTGCGAATATCGGATAGCTAAAACCGATACCATAGAGATAGTAATACCAACCTTCGAGTATATTTAAAAGTTTTTAAGCTATTGCATAGCTTCTATCGCGGGCCTTGAGGGTGGAGACCGAATCCAGAAATTTCGTAACGAAAAAGTCTAACAAGAAATTTCATTACGAATACGGTCAGTTATTTAAATTACGATTCCTATTAGCGGGTTTGGTAGAGAATCGGATAGTCATTCGACATTAATCTGGATCAAACCCAAGGTCTTGTTTTTTCTTTTTGCGACTTATTTTCATTGGAAGTACTTTTTAAATATTATATCTACACTTTTTATTTATTTATTGCAAAAGTTGATAAAAATGCTATGCAATAGCTTTACCGCGACAGTCCCCGAGCGCCACACGTATGTTTTTTTTGAGAGTGGCCTCTCTCCGTTCAACTAATGAGGTGGTGAGGGAATGTTGTCTGCTTAACCGGGTAATCCTGTGGATGCCTTGAAGGTAAGGCCTTCAGCCATTTATGTAAACGGTACGTGACTTTAGGCTATAGTTGTTTTTTAAGGTCTCATTGTTGTACGACTTTGGTCATGTAAATTTGAGTCTGGAATAGCTAATTATGAATATAAAACGAATTTATAAAATGTACCTAGTGTTTGTTGGAAGCATTTTTTTTTCGTATAATCATCATATAACTTTTCCTGTACTGCGTGGAGCGGAAGGGAGTATACACAACAACGATCGGTTTGTTCCTTGTTTTTGCCCTTTGTGTTCCGGGGCCACGGTATCTTTTTCGAACAACCTGATTTGAACAGGGTTGCTGTGATCATTGTGTAAAATATCTGTTGATAGCTTTTCTATAACGTCATTACACACAAATCATTTTATGAAATATCGAAATGTGGGTGTGCTATAAGATACACATCTGCTAAACCCTCCAAGGGCCTTAGTCTGCTATTACAACAGTGTCAGAATGGTCGATCACTGATCACATTATAATTTTGGTGATTACCAAAATTATCAAAATCAACCATAATGCGATCAGTGATCGACTACTACATACTAAACTTGTGAAAATCAACCATTATGCGGTCAGTGATCGATCATTCTGACACCATTGTAATAGCAGACTTAGGCCCCGGGTGAAATGTTTAAACATGTCCAATAAAAAGTATGCAATGAAATCCAAAAATATAAATTACAAGTAGACGGGACAATAATATTAAGTCAAAGGAAAATGGCCATTTGTAATAACTGCAATAAATAAAAGGTATTTTATAGAACCCATTTCTTCCAGCGGTGTCGATGTAGTCTACGTTGGTTTTTGAGGACTGTCGTAAATCAGATAAAAAGGGTAAAAAAGTAATACACTTTATACAGAACATGATATATAAGTTTCTTATCTTTTTCAGGGTACCGTATCTCAAAAGGAAAAAACGGAACCCTTATTGGATCACTTTTTTGTCCATCTGTCTGTCTGTCAAGACCCATTATCTCGTGAACGCGTGGAGGTATCAAGCTAAAATTAAACCATATGTTGGACTCGTACAGTAAAACTCACTTTTAAATTCAACTAAATACTTTATTCCACTGACTTTCTAGTGCACGGTTCGGGTTGGTTGTTTCCATGCAGAAGAACCGGCAAGAAACTCCATGGTTACTCTTTAAATCATTTGGTTTTACAATTTTGTTGTTACAGCGTTAGTACTTAAGTATATCAGGACAGCATAGGCCCGACAATATGTCCTTGCTTACTTTACGATCATAACCGACTAAATTTAAAACTAACGCGCAACACCGTCAACTGGCAAAACTCGAATGTAGCGCGCCACTTTGGTTGGTATCAGATGACAGTCGTACCCACTATAAAGGCATCATCGTAACTACTTATACTATTGAACACAATGACTAATAAAGATACAAAGTAATAAATTAACTTATTTTCTACATTATTCTAACACATATGTTCAAATTTGTAGTAACTTCGAACTAAGAAAAAAACCAATGCTCTAAGTCTACACAGTCAAAAGATAAGTCGGTTTGTGTCTCAAGTTTGACTCGTTCTTGCTCGTGCTTTTCTAGTGAATTCCACAAATAAAATCACCAAACTTCAGTAGATATTCCAATAAGTTAACAATATTAGAAATCCACCTTTTTCAAGCAGATAAAATTATCATCTCTATTTTCTAACCTAACCTAACCAAATTCAGCTCAAACATCTTCATTTAACAAGACCAACTAGCAATAAATTAATATCAAGTACTGAATAATTAAACCCAAGGTTTTAAACTATACTACACGGGGCCTGTTGGTCTAGTGGTTAGTGGCCCTGACTGCTGAGCCGGAGGTCGTGGGTTCGATTTCCACCCAGGACAAACTTTGTGTGATGAGCATGATTGTTTGTTCTGTGTCTGGGTGTGATTTATCTTTATTATGTATGTATTTATAAATTATATAAGTATGTAAATCAGTTGCCTGGTTACCATAACACAAGCTTTGCTTAGCTTGGGATCAGATAGCCATGTGTGAGTTGTTCCAAGATATTTATTTATTTATTTATATTTAAAATCAAAGTAACGTATACTTCATTAGAATCTCCCAGAATGCAGATAACTCCCACTATGTCTTTGACTCTGGTCCCCATTCAGTCTGTCATCCACCATTCCAATAAATTCTTACCTTAAATTGGAACCAAGAATCTTCGCCATTACTATTGAATTAAATCCTGCAGCTGCTTAAGTATTAATACCTCACAAGAAATATGAGACGCAGAAGGCAAACTTGGTTCTAAATTATTTGTTAGAACTCTGTAGGTAGGTAACTGTTTATCTTTCATCATCGGTTATTAACGAAATAGTGTTCATCAGGTGAAAATCTTTACTAATATTATAAATGCGTAAAAGTGAGTTTGTTTGTTACGCCTTCACGCCTAAATAGGTTTTGATGAATTTTGGTACAGAGATACAACTATCTCTGTACGTGGAACCTGATTTGAAAAACTAATTTTTATTTAAAAAAAGTGGAATATGAGGGAGAACGAGGGAAGAAAAGGAAAAACTTAGCGTTGCTATTACAATTCAATAAAGCGCAAGGGCAAAAACTCCAGGTAGCTGGTACTGTGTTATACCGAATTTAGGCGTTAAAGCTAGTTATTGATAAAAGAAAAAGTTTTAAACAATATCTGCTGTCATTCAGTCACAAAGAAATACGTTGTAGCGTAGCTTAAGTTATCGAGCTACGGCGTAGCGTAAGTTAACTGTCTACGGCGTAGCAAGCTATGAGCTACGCGTAAAATCATGTAGTCCCAATATTTTCAATGTCTAACCCCCGAATACTGAAACGTCACTCAAAATGTGAGGGCTGCTTAACATTTGAGTAGCTCTTAAACTTTAGGTTTTGTATGGTCAAACGTCACTTCTGAGTCTCTGTTAAACTTAAGTGGGACTTAAATTTTGAGTGATGTTTCAGTATTCGGGGGTTAATCTTTAAGCAAGTCTGTGTAATTGATTCACTTTAATTAACATTTTAGCGAAGCTCAAGCTCAAAAAATGTTGCACAAATTAAAAAATCTCAAACGACAAAACAAAATTATTATTAACTATTTTCCAGATACGAACCTTTTGCACTTACCTAGTCGATGTATCTACTGAGATATACCCTTTTTGCAGCCTTCTCCCAGCTGAATAGAATCGCTTCTAATAGGATTATGAATTGCATTTAAATTCTACGTCCTATTTACAAAAATATGCTTGTAAGCGCTTAGCACATGCGCTTCGGAAAGCAGTCGAGTTTCCTGTTATATACTTATTCAGAGACTAGCTTTTTCTCGTAACTTTGCAATCGTGAGCTTGGATTTTATAAAAGATAGGATTACCAGTGGAGGAAGATCAGGGTTTTATTTATATTGCATATATTTATTAACTAGCTTTTGCCCGCGGCTTAGCTCGCGTTAAATTCGGTATAACACAGTACCTGCTACTTGCAGTTTTTCCCCTTGCGCCTTATTGATTTGTAATAGCAACGCTAAGTTTTCCCTTTTCTTCCCTCGTTCTCCCTCATATCCCATTTTTAAAAAAAAGCCTATGTCTGTCTCCTGGTTTCCAACTATCTCTGTACCAAAATTCATCAAAATGAAGATGTAACAAACAAACTCACTTTCGCTTTTATAATATTAGTAAGGATTTAACGATTTATGTACACACTGAATACAGTAAAAAATAGTAACAGAAAAAAGGTACAAAGGTAATGCTTATTTCTAAAGAAATCTCTTTCAGCATACCTGCGAAAGGAGTGTAAATAAAAAGAGATGTAGACAGAATGCGTAAAAAAAGAACATAGAATACAATAAAAAAAATAAAGCAAATATTGCCCTAAAATACAATAAAAGAATATACTTACATGCATACAAATACAAAGTCAAATATATAACATGAATACAATTTAAAATATAATAGTCTAATACATCTATTTGTTTGTCAAACAGCCAGAGCTGGTACAACTATCTGTAGGTCTTACAAATATTTGTTGAACCTACGACACGCAGCGCAGCAGTCGATCGCTCAGCCACTGCGCCAACAGTGCCGCTTAATTACTAACATTCCTACTTAATGATTAATTCTCACTAAAACTCCCATATCAACTAAAAGTTAAAACCCCCATTAGTTCATTTCTGAGAATAAATAGCAGTTACTAACAGCAATATGTCACAAAACTGAAACCTCTGTAATTGCAAGCAATTTGTGTGAGAGGAAATCTGTCGAGTAATCTAGAACTCATTTTAGCGTCCATTGTTTAGTTATGTTAATAGGTATTTAGTACTCGTTTCATATTGTTTTATTTTGATTTCTGTTTATAAGGCGAGCTATGAAAAAGATATGAGTAAATTTAAAGAAAAATATATCGCAGCTTATGCTGAGACAGGGACCTTTTTGGCCTAGCACAGACAATAACCTTGTCTGTACTATTTTATTTTTTTACTGTTTTACTTCTTTTGTGCGAGTCCCAAATAAAAGTTTTTCTTTCTATCTTTCTTTAAACTTAACGTTACCCATTGTTATAGCCTAGGTAATTCTAAGCTGTATAAATATTTATAAATACAACTAAAAAAGACCCTCCGTGCCTCGGAAAGCACGTTGGTCCTGCACCTGATCTCTCTCCAGTTGTGTCGGATTGCCGTCCCATCGGTTTATGAGTAAATACGAGTGAGGGACCAGAGAGTGCACCTGCGCACTCTCTGGTCCCTTGTGCACTATTATTGGCACACTTGTGCACTATAATATCTCCCGCGCAGATGGCAAATCTCCACTGAGATGGGTCGTCGCGGTCGAAAACGGGCAAGAGGACTCTATCTCTTTCAAAAAACCTACAACCCCAACAGGAACACGCATCATGTGACTTGACAAGGTACAGCAATTAATCTCAGCTTCAAAAGTTAACAAGACTAGTAATATTAATACTACTTATAATTTTGACGGCAAGATTGGCGCAGTGGCTGAGCGATTGACTGCTGCGCTGCGTGTCGCGGGTTCAATCCCCGCACGCGACAAATATGTGTATGATCTACAGGTAGTTGTCGGGTCTGGCTGTTTGTGTATGTGAGTTTAAATGTTTGTAAACGCACCCACGATTAAGGAGAAATTCCTAGTGTAACTTAGCGGCAAGCTACCCCAGGGGCAACGTTTTTTAAAGAAAAGAAATAAAATACAGTTCAGATTGCAAGTAATCTCTTATAACCATCTCATATTACGTAACTAAAAGATTAACTTCATCTTGTAAAGTGAACGCTTAAAATCTCGAACTAGTTTGAAGATTTAAACAGTGGAGTTTGCAGTCACTTGCCAGATTAAACCTCTTTAATAAAACCATGAAAGCTTTGTACGACATTGACTATTAATGTTTGCCGGCTTTGGGAACTATTTTCTGTAATTAAAACCAGCACTTTGCTTGATAAATACTGTTTTGAAATGAGAAAATATGTCACTGTGTGAATAAATAATGAGATATAATTTACTGTTTATTAAACATTAAGGTTACTTATAGAATAGTTTAAATTATAGAGAAGCTCTTGGCTAAATAATAGCAGCCGCTCGGTTTGATCTCAAGGTTAAGCCGCACTTGCCTTGGTTGGTCTGGTGGAGTTTCCTCCATGCCTCGGAAAGCACAGTCGTTACAGGTAGTCAGTGTTCCGAAAGTCTGACAACCAGCCTTACCGAGGGGTATCGCATTACCCAGTACTAACTGGGTTGTGGAGGTGGTATTCAGCTGCATGCGTTAAGATTGGAAGCTGATCCCAACAAAGTTGGGAAAAGTCGAGGCAGATGAAGATGATAGAATAATTTAAATTAATTTGTATAAATAAAACTAAGCAAGTACATAAACAACAGGCTTGGTTTTGTTCCACGCGCGGCTCCAAGAAATGTCAATAAAGAGCCTGCTAGGGCTAACGCCATCCGTGGTTGCGGGTTGTTCGAAAGTGATACCGCGGCCCCGAAACATAAAGCGCAATAGACGGAATTGTTGGGTTTTAGTCAGTCTTACCATCCCCTCGCTTCGCCCAGAGCGGGAGAAGATATTTGATGATTTCCTACTTCCATAAAAAAACCGCCTAGTGGTTACAAAGATGTAGACAGGTCTTGAAAACAAGCAACATGATAAGCATTCTGAACCTAATCCAAAACATTCTATCTCCCATTCCTAAAACCTCCATTACTGCCGTTCTCGAAACCCCGTTCTCAGGTCCGTGCACTCAAAGCTAATGCATTCAGGATCATCCATCTTCCTTCCAGTTGCGTCTGAAACACTGCGGTGTAGACATTGCAATGCAACGCTCGGATTTGATTTAAAGTTTCATTTGCCACGCTTTTGTAATGCGGGTTTTAAATTTAGAATTTAATTAATAGTTCTTTACGTTGAGCGGTTTCTGATTACAAAATGTAGGTAGATAAATTAAAGTTTCGGATTTAGTTTAAATTCATTTATTTTTTAATAGAACATGCATTGTTCATTTGGCATGAGAAACACATCTATACTAATATTATAAAGCTGAAGAGTTTGTTTGTTTGAACGCGGTAATCTCAGGGACTACTGGTTGGAATTGGAAAATTCTTTTAGTGTTGGATATTCCATTTCTTGAGGAAGGCTATAGGCTATATAACACCTGTTGGTCGTAGACCAACAGGTGCTGAGCAGCGCGGGTGAAACCGTGGGGAACAGCTAGTAAAATATAAGATTTTAAGTGACATAAAAGGTTGAGATTAAACCCTTTGGGATTACAGTATGTACTGGCGTGTTGTTTTCTTAATATATCTTTTTTCGTCTTACATACTCGTATTAAATTCTCGTGTCACAGTTTTAGTTGCCATACTCCTCCAAAACGGCTTGACCGATTTATATGAAATTTTAAATGTTTATTTGGTAAGTTTGAGAATTGGTCGAAATCGATTTTTCTTCTCTTCAGAAGGGGACCTGAGCAGCGAGTAAAACCGCTGGCCAAAGCTAATATAATTCTAATATTCTTCCCTACGTAAGCGTGTTACCTAACTCCTCCTAAACGGCTAGACCAATTTGGAATAAGTTTTGTGTGTCGTAAATTCCAATGGGTTCATAATAAATAATAAATAAAATAAAATAAAAAGCCTTTTATTTCCAGTACTTAAAGTTTACATTTCTTATAATCTATTTAAGTGTTAGTTCATGTTATTTAATTGCTATGTTAGTATAATTTCTCTTTCATTACTTAATTCTATGTATATTCTAATTTCTAATCTTTTTTTTTTTTTATTTAATCTTCTGGAACCCCAAGTTGGGTGAAGGCCTCCTCCAGTGACGCCCATTTGTCTCTGTCTTCAGCTACTTTTCTCCAGTTTGGACCAGCTATCGCTTTAATCGCTAATCGCTTTAATGGGTTCATAGACGGTTTCAAAATAAAATTAGACTTGGTAGGTGGCGCTGTTGTCCTGTGACCCGTATGCGACCAAATATGATCTGGGTCCGCTAGTTATATATTTATCATGTACTAAAAGTATTTGTTTTCAAATAAATCAAACACTTACCTACCCACATCACCATTTTTATCGAGATAGGCCATAAACACGTAAATGTCAAGACTCCCAGTCGTATTTCATTCTTCAATTGAATTCTCATAAAAATGGCAGTAAAATGCAAAGAGAACCGAAAGCAGGTGTTAACGCCCCCGTAAAATGGCGACAGTTTAGAGAAAAGGTCATGTTTTGAAGACGTTATGTCTGAGTTTAGTATTCATTTTGTTTATTTTTTGTTATTTGCCGAGATTTTCAAAAATGCAGATTTGATGGTTTCTTTCAAACTTAGTATCTAAGCTATAACAACCAGAGTAACCATTTCAGATCTATTAGAGTTCAATACAATATTTTAATTAATTACAATCGATTAGAATTATATTAACTTCTAATATAATTCTAACTATATTTTATCTATATGTAATCCATTCGTCCCGAACAACAAATTATTTTCAAAATCCTTAATAATTATAAAAGTGAAAGTGAGTTTGTTACCTCTTTACGCCTTAATAGCTAAACCAATTTTTGGTACAGTGAAGTAGGAACCCTGGAGACGGACATAGGCTATTTTTTTTTAAAAAAAGTTTGATTTATGTGCGAGAAAGTGGGAAGAAAAGGGAAAGCTTAGCATTGCTATTACAATAAAAAATGCGCAAGGGCGCTAACTACAGGTAGCCTGTTCCTGCAAATCAGGAAAGGGGAACTGTATTACCCCGAAGTAAACGCGAGCGAAGACGTGGACAAAAACTAATTATATAATAAACTATGAAATCTCGAGAGCAATACCTTAATAACATGTTTACACGCTGCTCAAAGCTCTTTAGTATTATAATGGATATGTTTTTGGTTATGATTCGTTGACTTCAAGTTGTTAAAAGCTGAGTGCGTTCATAATAAATTGTTTGTTTCATTGTTAGTTAGTCATGTTAGGGGTTGTTTTGGTGGTAAACAATGCGAAGAATGATAAATTACTTCAAAGGTAAGAGCTTAATTTGGGATTCAGGTTTGAACCTAGACAAATTGGGCGTGTGGCAAATTGTTTTGCTAAAAAATTAAAGAAAACATCTTTATTCTTCCATATTATTCTGTATTTGGAACATGCTACAAGTACACACTTAACAAATAAAATGCATTGAACGGGTGAACATCACGCAGTAACGAACTTAATCTTAAGGTTATTAGTATAAGGTAAGTATTGTTTCTCAAGTGAGTGACTTTGTGTCTTTTTTGAGAAATAAATGTCTTTAACCCTAAACTTAAATCTAAACACTACAAAAAAGAAAACTTAAATCTTAACACCATAAAGAAAAACAAAACTAATATTGTGTGTCTCACGGCTGCGCCATATAGGCACAAATTTTACACTGTTTCATTACTGTAGGCCTACCATCACATCTTAAAGCAGAACTTATTCCACTGAGGGAAAGAGATGGTGCTAGACACCCTGTATAGCTTTGTCTCTTTCCCTCAGTGGAATAAGTTCTGCTTTAAGACGTCATAGTAGGGAAGCTGTTATTGCTACTAGAATGTCAATTTGTCTCCTGCCTTTATACCAATAAATAATAACTAAAGTAGCCTTCTTGTAAAAGAGGAAACTAATAAATTTCCTTTTAGACTAGTTGGCACCCGCGGCTTTCCTCGCGTGATATCGAAAAAAAATATCCTATGTGTTATTCCAGACTATAAACTATTTCTGTGTCAAATTTCATCAAGATCCGTTCAGCCGTTTTGACGTGAAGGAGTAACAACCATCCATACATCCAGTCATCCTCACAAACATTCCCATTTATAATATTACTAGCTGGCGCCCGCGGCTTGGCCCACGTGATGATCGCAAGAAAACGATCCTATATATATGATATTCCAGACTATATATCTAACTCTGTACCAAATTTCATAAAGATCCTTTCAGCCGTTATGACGTGAAAGAGTAACAAACATCCATACATCCTCACAAACTTTCGCCTTTATACAGACACGTGGCAGGTGAAATGTATTGTTTCCAATCCCCGGCGGACGAGTATCTTCTAAACGTAATATTCAAAGGAAAGTCTTGATAAACTCTAGGATATCCGTCAATCTATCCTTTGTTAGACTATTTTGAGCTTGATTTTCATATAGGATTTAGGCTTATTTTAAGAGCGAGACCAGTTTAGTCAGTCTCACTCTTCCCAGCGTTAAAACTTTTCTGCGCGACCTAAGTACTATCCTAAAGTTACATAACCTTGGGTAGGATTGTTGTTAGATAAGAATTCCAAAACAAAAATATATTTTTACTTAAGTCCTGAAAACTAGCGAGCCTTCTGTGGTTTGCGGATGGAAAATCATCACATTACTTCTCCCGCTCTGGGCGAAGCGGGGGGGGGGGGAGAAGTGTCTGCCTTACTGGCTTATTATTTTATATGTATTTATATATAAGTTTTTGTTTTTATAAACGTAACTAATCGTTTTGTAAAATAAAACACCACAGACTACCTACAGTACTGACAGTACTGTCCCTCCTCCTTTAAATCCATCCAAAGGTTGTCTTGAAAAGATCACTTTTAGCGATAAGACGAAGACGAAGACGAAGAAGAAGTATACTGTTATTCTTGTAATTTGTATGGTGTACACAATAAAGAATATTCTATATAAATCTCTTTCTCTTTCGAACAACCCGCAAACCCGGCAAGCGAAGACCCTGGCAGGCCCCTCTGCTTTCCTGACATCTCTTTGAGGCGCGCGTAGAACACTAACGCGCCGGTGACAAGGCAAACTAGCTAACCTTGATCGCCCTTGAAGACGTTTAGTATTCAAAGACATGAAACTTTTAAAGACGCTGAAACAAACAATAAAATAACAATTCAAACGCAGTAATTGTTTTCGTCTGAATAAAATGCGTATAGGTAAAACCTAATAGTTTGGAACGAGTTTAGAAACTGTAATTTGTGAAATATAAAATACTTTAGTGGAAAGTTTTGATTTAAACAATTTTAAATAAATTAAAGTTTTGGATTTAATCGCTATTGTTTTTTGGAGAAGTATTTTATTTGCAATCGATCTTAGAAGAATTTATTTTTATACAATATGTTTAAGGATTAAATAAGTACTGGGTTCAGCTCAGGTCGAGTTAAGTTTTAGGTACGGTCAACAGAAAATATAAGTAACCATTTGTTTTCGTCGTAGAAACCGATGTCGCCTTCAACTCATTTTTTTTTTGGGTTGAAACTCTGTGACTGTGAGGTCTTTAAGCTCACAGCCTTTGTAATGATATTTCATTTGGTTGACACTTTCCTTGACCCTATTTCTAGCTTTTACTTTAAAAAGCCTCTGGGTCTTAGCGTTGCCATACAACGTAGGAAACGTGGCCAGTGTGTTGGGGACATTGTCAACTGACAGTTTTGAGGACGAATTTTTTGACACTATTTTTAATTTATTTATATGTTAGTTAATCCTGAAAATTATGAAAATTAAAATCAAAGTTTTCTTAAAAGTTAAAGTCAAATTTACGAAAGACTGAAGAAACCCTAAGCCAAAAATGTGTTCTAATATTAACTCAAACTCAAATCATTTATTTAAATTTGACCATTACAGGCACTTTTAAATGTCAAAAAACAAAAGAACAAAACTACAGTCCCAGACACAATGCAAAATAACTTGTGAAAGTACTGTAGTTTCCCATAAGATGTCAACAAAATCTAGGTAATAAAGAATGTAGATTGACAACCGCCCTATTTCTTGTTAACAAAGCATGTTATTGCGTTGTTTTGAAGCCAGAAAGTAATTTTCTGGTAAATGGGGATATGGGGTGAAACGAAAACATACAAGTGTACGGTACTTGTTTTGGATATAACATCTAGTTCGGTTTATATATCTTCTTCATAGTTACTCCTTAGTCGATATCTCTTTGTGAGTCATTGCCCTTTTTTGCATGAGAAATCGTCAATCAATCAAAATATTTTTATTTCTAACTAGCTGGCGCCCGCGGCTTCTCTCACGTGATGAACGAAAAATTATAATTGTAGCTTATGTATTATTCTGAAATGTAAGCTATAGTATAGCAAAGTTTCATCAAAATCAATTCAGTAGTTTTTGCGGGAATAAGTAACAAACATCAATATATATATCCATATAAATTTCCGCGTTTATAATATTATGAGTAGAGAAGTAGAATAGGATATTATGGGCACTTATTAAACGCCGAGGAAAGGTGCACGATTCGTGTTGGTCGCTTCCTATATAGGAGACCCCTCAAGAATCTCCATGGTAACTATTTTAAAATCATTTGGTTTTACAATGTTGTTGTTACAGCATCAGTTCTTAAGTATGTTAGGACAGAGTCATCAAATGATGTCTCCCGCTCTTGGAGCGTAAGCGAGTGTCAGACTTGTACTGACTAACATCTATCTATGTTCTTCTTTTGCCCTTTGTGTTCCGGGGCCGTTATCTCTTTCAACAAACTGCAGACTCGGCAAGCAGTGGCCCCCCCAAATGAATCATTTCCCCAGAGTCTCAAGTTCTAATAACTAATTGGAAAAAAAAACTTTAACCAAGAGATTTTCAAGTGACCTGTAAGTACTCAAGGCCTCTTTACAGAATTAGTACCGCACTTGAGTTGCTGTAAAGGACATTTCTGCTTACCCTACGGTACCTTCAAAAGTTTAGTTGTATAGATGGATGAAATGAAAACGAGAAATATTTTATTTATTTTTTTCCTGAAGTATGCACTTGTCCGTTTCGTGCTGAAAGCGAACAACCGAACCGATAAACTTTTTTATTTAAAAATGGCCACTGAAAAATGTGACGACATTTTTCTGAAAGGTTTTTAGGAATAGCCGTTCTTTTTTTACATTGTCAAGGATTTTACTACAAGCATTTTTTTATGGAAGACTAGCTTCTGCCCGTGACTTCGTCCAGGTGGCATAGTTACTATGGGCTAACGCTAACTATAACCCACGTGGTGATAAAAAAATATTATCTTTCTCTCCCCTTTTCTTCCCTCTTTCTCCCCCTTTTCTCACTTTAAAGACATTTAATAACCTATGTCCGTCTCTAGGGTCCCAGCTATCTTTGTACCAAAATTCATCAAAATCGATTGAGCCATTTAGGCGTGAAGACGTAACAAACTCACTTTCGCTTTTATAATATTATTCAGGACTAGCTGTTCCACGCGGTTTCACCCGCGCTGTTCAGCACCTGTTGGTCGTAGCGTGATGTTATATAGCCTATAGCCTTCCTCAAGAAATGGACTATCCAACACTAAAAGAATTTTCCAATTCCAACCAGTAGTCTCTGAGATTAGCGCGTTCAAACAAACAAACTCTTCAGCTTTATAATATTAGTATAGATTATAATATTAGTATAGATAGTATAGATTTAAAACAAAATGTGAATATCTTTCTTTCTCTGAGTTTTTATTTTCAGCTGTTAATAAACTTTGTAAATTAATAAGCCAACAGTGTCTAAACTTAAAACCGTGTTTCAAAAGACGTTTAATTATTTTGATAAAAAAAATAGTTTTTTGTCTTTTATATTTACTGATAGGTTAAGTTTTTCTTTAATACTAAAAAAACCTATTAATACAAGAAAGGTCACAAAGGAATATATCATAGCAATGGGTATCTAACCATCCATCCGTCTATCGGCGCCTTAAAGAGATGTCAGCAAAGCAGAAGGGCCGCAGTGGCTCGTGGCCGGGGTTGCGGGTTGTTCGAAAGAGATATCGCGGCTACGGAAAACAAGAGTCTAAAGACGGAACATAGATGAGTTTTGGTCAGTAAAAATGACAATCCTCCCCCCCCCGCTCCCAAAGCGGGGGAAGTTATTGGATGACTTCCCATTCGTTTTTTTTTATAATAAAATAGGAAAACTCTACTTACATTAAAATGTAGAAATTGCGTGCAAAACATTCTAATATATTATATTCTAGTGTCGCGGTTTCGGTTACTATTGTTCTCCGAAACGGCTGGACCGATATGTACAAAATTTTGTGTGCATACCGGGTAGGTCTGAGAATCGACCTTGATCTATTTTTATACACCTAAGTGAGAAGTGGACCTGAGCAGCGAGTGAAACCGGTGGGCACCGCTAGTATTAAATTAAATACTGTGTAAACCTTGAAGCTACTCTAAGTTTGATATTTTTCTTTCAAAATTTAACGTATAATGTTTTAAAGATGAACATAGAATAGAAAAAAAAATTCTATGAAAATATTAACCTTATATTAATGTTCAGAGCAAGAGATGTATTTTATTAGCAGTTTTATATCTTTGTGTATTTACTTGTTGAATTAGTAAAATATATTTTAGTTTACAGTTTAGACACTGGTTTAAATAAATGTTTACTCAATGATGAAGAGGTTATTTCTTACATAACGTGGTATAATATATGGTTTGTTACGTAAAATTAATATCCTCGTTTTCTTGGCTTAGACTTTATTTATTTAATAATT
The DNA here is from genome assembly GCA_958449745.1 of Ochropleura leucogaster. Classification (NCBI taxonomy): domain Eukaryota; kingdom Metazoa; phylum Arthropoda; class Insecta; order Lepidoptera; family Noctuidae; genus Ochropleura; species Ochropleura leucogaster. The sequence continues at coordinate 17,181,924 of OY288212.1, forward strand.
TATGTACACATTAGATAAAAAACAACTTACAACTTGAGGACAAAAGTATCTACTAGTTTTTATCAAGAAACTAGCTGTTCCTCGCGGTTTCACCCACGCTGCACAGCACCTGTTGGTCGTAGCGTGGTATTATTATAGCCTATAGCCTTCCTCAAGAAATGGACTATCCAACACTAAAAGAATTTTTCAATTCGAACCAGTACTTCCTGAGATTAGCGCGTTCAAACAAACAAACAAACAAACTCTTCAGCTTTATAATATTAGTATAGAAGTATAGATTTCTGCTAGCCGACCTGCAAAAGACTTCGTGTGTGTTAGGTCTTGTTGATATTATCTGAAAGGAGAAGTCAGGGACGGCTTTATACGTTTGTTTCATTAGATTTTTTTTTTGTTAGGCCTACTCTAGAAATTTTTCCTGTATCGTGTGTGCGCTAACAAATATTTAAATTCACATAAACAAACAGCCAGACCATAGACAACTACCTGTAGCTCATACAAATATTTTTTCCGTGTGCGGACCGAACCCACGGCACGCAGCACAGCAGTCGATCGCTTAACCACTGCGCCAACCGTGCCGTCAAATACATAATGATAATACTATACGATTTTTACACAATTTCACTTACCTTTTTTTAGCACTTCTACAATGTTTTAAAAGATAATTTTATTCTATTGAGTTAGAAATCTGGTTAGAAAATAAAGGTATCTATACATTAAATACGAACAAATAAGTTTTCAGATTTATTTGTAATCTGGATCATGTGTTTTCTCAGATTAATATTTGGCAAGACACACCACTGAGAACAATACTAAGTAACAAGCCATACTTTCGAGTATAATATTTTAGCTTTCAGTAATAACTAAGTGCTTTTCAAGCTCTATGAAAGATGAGGGTCGTTAACACATGTCATTATTAAAACACGAGTCTGCGGCACAGGGTACCTTTGTGTATGCCAGGGTAAATACTTGGCAGGAGACGGACAAGTCAGTGACCTTAGTGCTTAAATAATAGCTTGAAAGGTATGTTATGTTAGTTGTTGGAATGTTTTATTTGAATTTTTTGGACTTAACGTGATTTTGGTGCAGTAGTCAAAATATTTTTATAGGAGTTTACTCCTTAAGAATCGATTTTCATATATAAGGCGCCCGGTATGAGAAAAATCCGAGGGGTAAAACCTACTAAAGTAACGAAAATGTGTCACGTTTTTGGTGCGCACCTTTAGTGCTCAACTTTCTAATTTGGCTATGAGTGTATTAAGACGTACATATGGTATGCTTTATAGGCGATTATACCTATATACTATATGTTATTGGGCTTGTTTGTTTCTATCAGTGTCGATGTATTTATATTGCTATTTTTTTTCATTAATTTGTGAATCCTTTCATATGATATTAATCTTTTTTCAGTTGAATATACTCTTTTTGTGTATGGTTAGATACTCGTACTTAAGGAGTAAACTCCAGTCGTGCGTCGGAGTTGACACACACACTTTTTTTTCACAAGGTGCACGTTCTTTTTTTATTTTGAGGTATAAAACCCTAAAAATAATCAACAGGCCACCGATTTGAGGCTAAGCGGAAAGGCTCATTCAATAAACCAATGGCAACAGGTCTCAGGAAAAATGGCTGACAATATTTTCTTGGTTTTCTTAGCTGACGATATTGGTGAGATTTTAGACAAATAATATGCAATGGTTTTGCTGAATCAATACGGTAATTGTAATGACTGTTTCAAAATTCAAAAAATCCTTTATTGACATTTAAATAGAGTTATTACACATTATTATAAAAAAAAGTGTGTGTGTCAGCTCCGACGCACGACTGGAGTTTACTCCTTAAGTACGAGTATCTAACCATACGCAAAAAGAGTTTATTCAACTGAAAAAAGATTAATATCATATGAAAGGGTAAATTCACAAAATAATGAAAAAAATTGCAATATAAATACATCGGCACTGATAGAAACAAACAAGCACAATAACATATAGTATATAGGTATAGTCGCCTATACAGCATACCATATGTACGTCTCAATACACCCACAGCCAAATTAGAAAGTTGCGCACTAAAGGGCGCACCTTTAGTGCGCAACTTTTTTACCTTACCAAAAACGTGACACATTTTCGTTACTTTAGTAGGTTTTACCCCTCGGATTTTTCTCATACCGGGCGCCTTATATATGAAAATCGATTCTTAAGGAGTAAACTCCAAAAGATTGCGACCAAATCTCAGACTTCCCGAATAATACATACCAAATTTAATAATCGGTCAAGCCGTTTCGGTAGAGTATAGCAACTAAAAGTGTGACATGAGAATTTATGTAGGTAGATAGAAATAGACAGACGGACAACAAAGAGATCCAATAAAAGTTCCGATTTTTACTTAAGTAGTTAAGTTTGTACGGAACCTTCCATACGCGAGTTCGACTCGCATTTTGCTGGTTATTAATCTTTTAAACTACTAAAGTACATTAAGACTTTGGGTTATTAAATATTCTTTAACCACTTTATAAAAGACAATAACAGACTCATATTTTTCCGCTTTTATTAAATTAAATTATCCTCATAAACACGCATTTACTCTCAGACACATAAAAGTTATTTACCAAAAACAGCTGGGAGCAATAAGTTACAGTACAAAAAAACTAGAAAATTTTCGGATAAAATAATATTATCGCAGTTCTGTGGAAAAATATACTGGAATCTGAAACAGCTTGTAGCTGAGCTAAAAGTTTCAACTTTGATTTGCTGCAGTCCAAGTTACTAAGTCGCCACAGAGTGTTTTGAAACAGTAAAACAACTAAGTGTTTTTTGTTCTCTTTTCATAACTATTTTGATGGTATTGTCCCGTAGAAGTCTAATAGGTACCCATTTTTAAAGTTTCATACCTCAAAAAGAAAAAAACTGAACCACAGGCCCACTTTCTCGTCCATCCGTCTGTCAAGAACCTTTATGTCGGGAACTAGTGGAGGTATCGAGTTCCTTGGAAAACACGTTATGCTGTTAGTCCCGACTGTCATTTGTAGATCTTGGACAGTCGTTGCTGTTAGTGGCTCGAAAGTCTGACAACCAATCTTACCAACGTCACATAGGCAATCGATCCATATAAAATAATGGTATTCAGCTAAATCATGTAATACAGGAAGCCGACCCTAATATAGTTGGGACAAGGTTAGTTTCAGATTATGACTTTGATTGAGTTTCCCTACTGTTTATTTTAGTCTGTGGCACAATATCAGTTTATGTTGTTTACTTGTATATATGTGTGGTGTCGCTGAGTTCTCTTGAAAACCTCGCTCCATATGGTAATATTATTTGTTTGCCGATTTTCAGTTTCTGATACAAACCACTTTCTCGTAAATTCGATATAAGAAGCCGTGCATATACTCCTAAATATCAAAACTTTTACGAGCAAGCCAAAAGCAACTTTTTGGAATACATTTTTGAGATACAAACAGATCCGATGAGATTTACCAATCGTTCGATCGGAGAGATATAAAATTTTACGACACGGAAACTATAAAATACGATCCTCTTTCTAAGTTTAATCTTATAATTGAATTTCAATATTTTTTATAGCTGCACCCGCAACGGCTTGCGTAGTTGGAATTAATTCTGGGGGTGTCTTATTTACTGAAAAAGCTTACGTAATAATCGCTAAATCAGACATACTGAAAAATGCAGCATGTAGTTTGAGAGCAATAAGGCCGAGTTTAAATCAAGGATCAAAACATCTAAGGCACGTTCAAAAACTGTCACGCTGACAGTGGAAGCATCAGTCGTGTTAGATAATCATGATAACCCTGCATTTATGTAAATATTTATACTTATATATTTTTTGAACGAAGTGCCTTATCGCGAGTTGTGAAAGGGGGCTGGACGGAAGAAATAAGCCCAAAAGTTGTAACGACACTTTTTGCTATAGTTGTAAGCCTGTCTGTCTGTCTCTCTCTCTCTCTCTCTTGTAGAAAGCAAGCCAGTTATTTTCGTTTCGTCTTTCCATTTCGGATTGAATAGTGTGGTGTCGCGACGATTGTTTTTGTTGAATGTGTACAGGTTTTTTGAACATATTAAATAATTACTTCGTTCTAATCGGATCTCCCTTGACACCTCTCAAGTTTCTTCAAAATAATTATTTTCGTATGTATATTTTTTCTGTTATTGCACCTACTGTGTTTTGTCTTTGCATCACCTTAAGGTCGACTGGTAGAAAATGCCTAAAACTTTTAGTCCGCGTTTGTACAGTTTTTACTCGCGTATAAATAAATAATTATTTTAATAAATAAGTAAGGTTAACTTGAATGAATAATTTTTACTTTAGTTTCTTATTGTGTAATTGTGTGAATGAATAAATACTCGCAATATCTCGTATTACAAGACCGTAAAAAGAGCGTAAACAGTTCTCAACTCTCAATCTATGATTAAACAAAATTGCAAATTGAGAAGCAAACACATTAAGCATATTAGAACCCCACTGTTACACACGAAAAAATCACAAAGAGAAAATTCCTTTAAAAATGTATAACGCACTAACATACGTTTCGCGTACGGAACACGTTGTACCATCGACAAAAAAAGTTGATTAAAGCATTTTTTTTTATCAACAATGTTTGACCGAATTTTTACATTACGTTGCAAAATGAACGAAGTTTGTTATTCAAACGAGTTTCGATAAAAAATGGCGGAACGTTTTATTTAATCCTCTTATCTGTTTTTGGTACGATTAGTATTTGTGTTCGTGGTCAGATTTTTGATAAATCTCGTTGTTCAATTGAGTTTGTGACGCTTCAATTTGTGTCGAATAATACGTTTGTTTTGTCATGAATAATTTATTTGTTTTTACTTTTTAGAAACAAAACAGAAAGCGGAAGAGTTTGTTTTTTTCAATCATATCTACAACAGAGAGCGTTAATATTGTACCTTCACTAAATATTTTGTAAGATATTAACGCTCGCTTTGAATAAAAATATCCCAATAATTTAACATTCTCATTAAACATTACAAAAATTCAACTTCACGTCAGAGCAAAGAAACAAAACAAAAAAACCTTAACAAAAAAAAAAAAAGAAAATCCTCCACCACACATTTAAAAGAATTCCTATGCGAACGGTACAAAAGGAAATTTTTGCTTTTCGAACAAAAAAGTTGGTCGGTACGGCAGGACTGAAGTTCATCGTTTTGTACAAAGGCGTTACAGTACTTTGTTGTTGCTGTGCCCCTATGTCTGTTTGTTTGTGTAGCTGTCACATGAGTAGATTTGTAAGGAGGATGAAATTATTGTGTGCCATTATAAGGCGTTTAATTTGCATTTATTTATTTTCAATCTTTCGTCTATCATTACAAACAATAACAATATGGTTAATTTTTTATATTTTTAAATGTTCTTTTTTATGATTTTAAGAAATATTTAAAAATGAAATTTTATGTATAGAAAACAATAAATGGACGACAAATGGTTAATTAAGTTTTGTAAGCCACTGCATTTGATGATACGTTTTTTAAAGTTACCACTAGTATTTGTACACGCACCCACGATACAGGAGAAATTCCTAGTGTCGTTTTATAACAAAACTATAAAGCAAATTTTGTGAATTCATTCAGAGAACAATGAAACAGGTAAATGTCACTTGCTATCAGGTTGAGTACAAAGTGAACCTGTTAGTACTGCCTCCTCTAACAGATTCAGTCAGTCAACGTCGCCCTACGTACTTCTCCGAAACACACAAAGCCATCTGCCGTAAAATGTACGCATTATACTCTTTTTAAAGAACGCCGAGTAAAACTGCACGGTTTGGAGAAGAACCGACGAGAAACTCCAGGGTTACTCTTTTAAAAGATCACTGAGGACACACAAAAAGAGTATGGGTGTTCTATTAGGTAGACCTCTGCCTAAATAGGGAATACTAGGCATTATGTTCGGCGGCGATCTTTCGCGTCCGGCCCTGTTTCATTCCGTGGTCCGGAGCGAGAGGGAATGGGAAGCGGTCACCTTCTTCTGCGAAGCAGTCATGCTAGCGAAGGAGGTGGCCGGGCGTTTGAGGGAGAGAACCTCAAACCAACCCAGTCGCCGCGGGAGACGCCGGGCGCCGCGAAACGACTCCCGGGCACCGTAGATGCGGGCCTGTAGACGGTGAGCAATGGGTAGCTCACCGTCCGTCCGTCTATTGACGTCAGGCCGTGTCAACGGCGCGTTTGTGTTTCACGCGCGCCTCAAAGAGATGTCAGAAAAGCAGAAGGGCCTGCCAGAGCCTCCGTCTGCCGGGGTGGCGGGTTGTTCGAAAGAGTAGTAAAGGGCAATAGAAGGAACATGGGTGGGTTTTAGCCAGTACAAGTCTGACACTTCCCCCCGCTCCGCCCAGAGCGGGGGAAGAATTGATGATTTCCCACCCTAAACAAGGCATTATGTTATGCTATCTTATGTTCATGCATAGGTCACCAAGCTAACTTACTGTTAAACAGGTATCCAAAATAAAGTACAGAACAATGTCGCCAAGTGCCTTATTGAGTCTGATTTGTCTGCCTCAATAATACTAGCTTACGTAGCTAAGTACCTCCGTCCCGGTTTTATTGAAACCCAATAACGGACAAACAAGGGTTTTTCGACTCGTAGCCTTCCGACAAAACCTCGGCAAAATAAAAGGAATCTATGACCGATTTCGTGGTTCAAGGTCGCTTGCAATTACTAACAATGTTTGTCATTTGTTTTTGATTGGCTTAAAATGAAAGAGGTTAAATGCGCAGAACGTTTTTTTTTTGTATCTGTGTTGACTTCGTTAGTTGGTAACTAATTTCGATTTATAAGTTTTGTTAGAAAGAGTATTTTTATGAGGTGGTCGTTTTTTCAGACGTGGTCATTATGAATCATCTAACGACTGGATTGTCAGACTTTTAGTAACTAAAAGTCATTTATGTTCTTTCTTTGCCTTTTGTGTTCAGGGGCTGCAATTCTCCTTCGAACAACCCGCAACCCCGGAAGGCAGTGGCCCTGGCAGGCCCCTCTGCTTTGCTGACATCTCTTTGCGGTGCGCGTGGAACAAGAACGCGCCGTCGACACGGCCTGTCGCCACTGGACGGATGGTGACTGAGGTGAAGACCAAGTCAGTTTGCCATCTGGTTACGTTAAGGCGATGTGATGTTTTTCAGTCCACTTTATCTAGGTTGAAATACTTCAAAACTACTGGTTGCCGTCTTACAAAAATCCTACTAAAATTATAACAGTGAAAGTGAGTTTGTTTGTTACGTCTTCACGCCTAAATGGTTAAACCACTTTTGGTACTGATACTTGGGACCCTGGAGACGGACATAAGCTATTTGTTTTAAAAAAAGATTGAGATATGAGGGAGAAAGTGGTAAGAAAAGGGAAAACTTAGCTTTGCTAATACAATAAATAAGGCGCAAGGGCAAAAACTACAGGTAGCAGGTACCTGTAGATCAGGAAAGGGGAACTATGTTACCCCGAATTTGATGCAAGCGAAGCCACGGGCAAAAGCGCTTATTTACTTAAAATACTGTCACATAAATGTTACTTGTGTAATAAAATCTGGCGATGCAAGAAGCAAATGGTTAGGGAACTAATTTGCTAAGCGAATGCTCGCTGTATATGATCCTCATTACCGTACCGTCCATTAAGGAAATATTCACCAGATGCGTTCAGTTAATCAAGTACCTATGTTTACATGCAGTTTAATATCCCATCGAATATTTATGTAGAGGTGCGTCTCAAATAGATTGGTATACTTAAATTTGCTCACAGATTTTGTGATCATAGTCTATTATCCAAACAGTTCATGGACTTTCTTTGTGTGGTTTAAGAGAATAACGTTTACTGTTACCCTAAATTATCCTACTGCTGGACCTTAGCCCATGATTTGATTTCTAGTTTTTGGAAATGAAATGATGTCAATTTAGAAAAAAAAGGAACAAACGTTTCCCCTCTCTAAGAATTTCTCCTGTATCGTGGGTGCGTTTGCAAATATTTACACTCACATACACAAACAGTCAGACCTGGAACATCTATCAGTAGGCCATACAAATATCTGTTCCGTGCGGGGATCGAACCCAGCCTTTCGTCCAGCGCTAATACCTTCTAGGTATAATACCGCTTTGCCTTGTGCTGTGTCAGAACTTTAAGAATTAGGAAGTTTCAAATTCGCATCGTTAAAGAAAACTCCCGTTTATAGAAGCTTAACCTCTGATTTTGAATTATCTGCCTTAAATACGTATTCTTGTTAGCAACACGAAACCGCTTACTTTCATAATGAAATACAATTAAAACTACAAACTATGAACATTTCTACCATCTGTCTCATTAGCGGCGATTTTCAACGAAATACTCACCATACTGAGATTATTTCACCCAGCATCTACAATTCTTTCACCTTTAATTTCTCTTACTTGCAGCAGTGGCAAATAAAAGTGATCTTTATCCTCGAGAAATTAAGACTGCTGTTGGATTGCTGTTACAGGTGAATTAACCGCAAAAGTACTGCAGATCCAACAAAAATGTCAAAACTTGTTCCTCCAACGTGGGCCCGGAAACATTACAAACGTTTTTCGTTCGGCATCGTTAGATACAGAATGCAAGAAGATAGAGGTAAAGTATGTTTCAATCATTTCAACATGATTGAAGACGTTGTCGAAAAAAACTGTCGAATATATTGTTAGAATATGTTGAAGGGCCCCCATCACCCCATTCTTACATTTTCTCCCGAAATTTCGAGAGCTGTAGGAAAATATGTGAAGTGTGTTTTTATGGCGAATAAAACTATAAATCGCATGCAAAACTGATGTTTAGTTTTGATGTTCTAACATCGCATAGGTCAAAAATCTAAACTTAACAGGACGCTAACGTGATGGTACAATTAACACTATTGAACAGCATAAAATATTTTAAATACCTATATAAATTTTAATACATATAAAATTTAAGATCACAAATTACACCTATACAACAAAACATTCACGATTATACCTATTTATATGTGAGGCGCATAACCAATAGCGAATGTTTACAGCCTGTAATGGAAGCTAAACAATTTGTCGGTAAAGTATGTGGATAAAAATTCCTTGAGTCAATAAGCTCCGGGCCGACGTTCCGACGTGCCCGTTCGATCAACAGCGTGCCGAACGTTCTGCGCTCCTGGTTAGGTTTGGAATAGGGATGGGAGAGTTGGGTATCGACGGATACTCTTTAGGTAATTTTTTTGGATTAATGTTAAAATTTGTAGTGTATATGTTACTGTGAAAGCTTGAACTAGGGTAAATCTTAAGATTTTCCAGTAAAACCTAAGATTTACCGACATGAGATTTACGGACTTTTACCAGTCCAGTTCAGTACATGCTAGGTTTTATCAATGTGGACTGGTAAATGTTGGTTTTAGGAGATTTTGTTGTTCCCAACAGCACACCCTAGCGAAATGTGGGATGGTATCTCCTATTGAATGTCTGTCTGTCTTTCACGAGCCTATTGCCATGAACCAGGCAGAAATCTTGACTACACGGCTGCTACTTAGAAATTCCTGATGAACCAAATAATGCTTTGGCTGACTCGAAAAACAAACTAGGACCTTTTGTTCACTTAGACCAACAAGGCAGTCCAAGGCAGACTTTGGAGAGGGATAAATAAGTGTAATGGGATATAAATGGATACATTATATCCCAAAACAGCTGTTAACACAGTTGTCAAATCAGATATTTATACAACCTTTATTCTGAATAGTCTGTTACAGTACTTATGACACCATCTATGTAACTTGTTTCATATAGTTATTTTGTTGTAATAGCTTTCTTATTTCTTGTATATATTCTTTTTTTACTAATTCTTTGTAAATGAGTGGACATTGTGGGTCATGTAAAATCTGAGAGGTTTGTAAACTTTGTTAACTTCTTATCTTATTTTACGTTTTGTAAAGTACGATAAGAACTACGACTTATTGTCGGCCCTACGCTGTCCTCTCATTTTATGTACTAACGCTGTAAAACCAAATGATTTAAAAGAGTAAGCATGAAGTTTCTTGCCGATTCTTCTCAATAGGAAACGACCCACCCGAACCATGCACCTTTTCTCGACATTTTATAAGTGCCCATGTAGGTCTATGTGATATAGAATATTTTGATTTTGATTGAGTCCCTCCTTAGTAAGTAGTACAATTGTTAATAGCAAACATGGATGTTAGCTAAGTATTCCTCAGTCGGATACAGAGAAACATATGTTATATAACTGTTTATATTTAATTTCAGTTCAAATAGTCCGTAGATTTCTCTAGAGAGCTGTTTATTGCCAATTCTATGGAATAGCATTTTTTTATTCATCTTGTCAATTAGCGCAGCGGCAGCAATAAAAGTAATGAGCTTAGTATTTTTGTAAATCAGATTATAACTAAAGATGTTTTGCCACTACAGAAATATAGTTTAAATAATGCTTTTTTTAAGGCCTATCCTTACTAATATTATAAAAGCGAAAGTGAGTTTGTTTGTTTGTTTGTTTGTTTGTTACCTCTTCACGCTTTAATGGCTGAACCGATTTGGATGAATTTTGGTACAGAGATAGTACGGAACAAGGAGACGGACATAGGCTAATATTTTTTGAAAAAAGCGGGATGTGAGGGAGAAAGAGGGAAGAGAAGGGAAAACTTAGCGTTGCTATTACAAATCAATAAGGCGCAAGGGGAACTGTGTTACCCCAAATTTAACGCGGGCGAAGCCGCGGGCGAAAGCTAGTTTTCTATAAACAAGATTTTTACACGTTTTGTGTTTATAGAAAGTATTTCAGAAATGTTTGTTGCTAACTTTTGCCCGCGGCTTCGATTGCGGTTAAGTCGGGGTACCACGGTTCCCCTTTCTTCTTGTCCGCCTCCAGAGTCCCAACTATCAGTACCAAAATTCATCAAAATCGGTTTAGCCATTTAGGCGTGAAGACGTAACAAACAAACTCACTTTCGCTTTTATAATATTAGTAAGGATATGCATTTGATTATAGTCGTAATGACCCAGAGGTCAGACCTCTTCTTATTCTGTCGTGAAGATGGTTCCGACTTTGTAGTTTCAAATCTCGTCAAAAGTTTAGCTTACATTTATGTTCAAGCAAGAGAAAATCAAAATGAACAGTCCAAATAACCAACCCCTTTATATGAGCTATCGATGAAATATTAACTCCGTTCAGAAAACCTCAGTTTTTTTTCAAAATTCCTGTAACGTGGAAGGCATCGAATAAATAAGGAGCTTGAGAACGCGTCCATAGTACGGGAAACGTAAAGAGCCTTTTATACTTCATCTAATGGATTCTCTTGTAGAAGGTAAAAATGTGGTGCGTAAGGACTCGGAGAGGGTATATGAAGGATTGAGGGAGATTGAAAAAAATCCTGCCAAGTGCGAGTCGGACTTGCATACGACGAGCCTGTTGGTCTAGTGGTTAGTGGCCCTGACTGCTGAGCCGGAGGTCGTGGGTTCGATTCCCACCCAGGACAAACTTTGTGTGATGAGCATGATTGTTTGTTCTGTGTCTGGGTGTGATTTATCTATAATATGTATGTATTTATAAATAATATAAGTATATATATCAGTTGTCTGGTTACCATAACACAAGCTCTGCTTAGCTTGGGATCAGATAAATATCTTGGGACAACTCACACACGGCTAGTGTGTGAGTTGTCCCAAGATATTTATTTATTATTTATTTATACCGAGGGTTCTCTTAGCTTTTCTTAGGGACCATAGACTTGAGTATATAGTTTTAATTTCAACACGATACCTCTACGCGTTCTCGAGCTTAAGGGTCCTGACAGACAGATAGAGAAATAGACGGATTTGGGTCATTTTTATTTAGGAACTAGCTTTTGCCCGCGGCTTCGCTCGCGTTAAATTCGGGGTAACACAGTTCCCCTTTTCTGATTTGCAGTTACCTGCTACCTGTAGTTTTTGCCCTTGCGCCTTATTGATTTGTAATAGCAACGCTAAGTTTTCCCTTTTCTTCCCTCTTTCTCCCTCACATTCCACTTTAAAAAAAATAGCCTATGTCCGTCCCCTGGTTCCCAACTATTTCTGTACCAAAATTCATCAAAATCGGTTTAGCTATTAAAGCGTGAAGAGGTAACAAACAAACAAACTTACTTTCGCTTTTATAATATTAGTAAGGGTAATGGTTTTCTCATCAACACTTAAGTTATTTATAGCCACGGGAGGCAACAAAACATGTCAGGCACCGAAAACTAAAAAACAAAACAATGAAAGGTCAATGACCAAACGCTAAACAAAAGGATTACGTTTTCGCCCAATGTATTATCATCTCTTTTCACTTCACGGTAAACAGTTTTCTTTACACAACTATAAAATCTCAAATTCGCCCGATATATCCGTTTACAGAAACGGTTTCAATCTAAGTTGCCTTTTTACTTCTTGTTGAAAGAAAACATGTACATATTTTGGCGCACAGCCCAGCCGTTCACAAGGCTCGTTTTGGGTCATCTCCTTTATATTTATTTTTAATTAAAATGATAACTGGCCGGGACGGGTTAATTGTTCAGTCTGCAGGTCTGTTTGTTAATTGATGAACGTCCAGCTTTTTGATGCAGATGTAAATTCGACTTTATTGCTTTCTGTAAAGCGTTAACTGTGTAAGTGTGTTGACGGGCCTGTTGGTCTAGTGGTTAGTGGCCCTGACTGCTGAGCCGGAGGTCGTGGGTTCGATTCCCACCCAGGACAAACTTTGTGTGATGAGCATGATTGTTTGTTCTGTGTCTGGGTGTGATTTATCTATAATATGTATGTATTTATAAATTATATAAGTATGTATATCAGCTGTCTGGTTACCATAACACAAGCTCTGCTTAGCTTGGGATCAGATAGCCGTGTGTGAGAGTCCCAAGATATTTATTATTTATTATTATTATTTATTGCTTTCTGTAAAGTGTTGACTGTGTCAGTGTATTGTCAATTTGTGCGTGACGTAATCTGCCTAGCCTTACCTACCCAACTACGTTCGTGTCCGGTTCCAATCTCCTAGATTCAATTGCATACAAGTATTTTACATGGAATTACTGCCAATCTGTCATCCACAACCCAGTTAGCACTGGGTAATGACGTTACCCCTTGGTAAGACTGGTTGTCAGACTTCCAGAGCATTGATTACTTGTAACGGCTGTCAAACATTTACAAAAGACGGCTATGAATAACTGGGTTGAATTGTTGTATGATTTCCAAGGCATCGAGGAACCTGTCGGGGTTGCGGGCTGTTCGAAAGAGGTAGCAATTGTAGGAACATGGGTGGGTTTTAGTTAGTACAAGTCTAACACTACCCCACCCAGAGCGGGGGGATAGCTATTTGATGATTTCCCATCGGCAAAAAAAAGCACTCGAAACTAAACTGTAAAGATCGATCCATCCAGCTATTATTATTGAACCACAAGCTCCTCATCATTTTGTTCATGTCGTAAAAGTCAATTAATCATATCAAAAGCGGTGAAATAAAAGATGTGCTAACAAGGTTACAACTTGTTTACCTTTTTCTTAATATAAGAGTCAGGTTGACCAATCAGCTAATTGCAACGGGTTCACGACCCATTTGTTAATTGCGGTTGTGATGTTGTATTTGCTCGACAAAACGTAGCCTCTATTTTAGAAGGTATTTTTTTGGGGTGGTAAATCATCAAATAACTTCCCCCGCTCTGGGTGGAGCGAGGGGGCGTGTCAGACTTTTACTGACTAAAATCCACCCATGTTGCTTCTATTGCCCTTTACGTTCCGGGGCCGCGGTATCTTTTTCGAACAACCCGCAACCCCGGCAGGCGGAGTGGCAAGCCCCTCTGCTTTGCTGACATCTCTTTGAGGCGCGCGTCCCGTCGACACGGATGGACGGACGGACGGTGAGCTACCCATTGCTCACCGTCCACAGGCCCGCTTCTACGGTGGGCGGGAGTCGTCTCGCGGCGCACGGCGCCGGGGCGTCTCCTGCGGTAGCTGGGTTGGCTTGATGTTCTCTCCCTCAAACGCACGGCCACCACCCTTTGCATTTTAGAGGGTTCAGTAGTGTTAGAATAGAATAGTTTGTTTTTAAGTTTCAATTTGTTGCCAAAACTGGTACAATATCGACGCTCGTTTACCACTGATAAAACACCTTTTTGCATGGCCACTATTATGCTTACTAATATTATAAAAGCGAAAGTGAGTTTGTTTGATTGTTACGTCTTTACGCCTAAGTGGCCAAACCGGTTTTGATGAATTTTGGTACATAGATAGTTGGGACTCTGAAGACGGTAATGGGCAAAAAAAGTGAGAAAAAAGGGAGAAAGAGGGAAGAAAAGGGGAGAGAAATATCATTTTTTTTTATCATCACGCGGGTTAATGTAAGCGTTAGCCCAAAGTAACTATGCCACGGGGACGAAGTCGCGGGCGGAAGCTAGTGTGGGTATAGTTTTAGGCACACCTCTGCCTAACCATTCAGGGATTACAGCTGACATGTTATGTTATGAAACTACATGAAAACATTAAGACCATCGGTCTATGGTGAGCACGTAATTAAGAGGTAGCTATATACTTAGTCGACATTTACCATATCCATTTAAGTGGACAAGGAAATTCATGTTACCCAGTTCTCGTTCACAATTATCAGAATCAGTTTGTTCTAGAATTAAATTGATGGAAGTGCTATTAAACAAACAGTACCGACTAAAAGCCTGTCTATTTCAAACACACATTTAATTTACATTGCTTTAGAGATCCATTTCCAAAATTGTCTCTAAAAGCAAGGCAAACACGTTACAGTAACATTACATCTTCAAATGATGTTGCTCCTCTGCTATTTCCACCATTCAAAGCATTTGAAACTCTTTTTTCTTAGCAGTAAAAACGCTTTTTATGAGTACTATTGATAAGAGTTACGACTTACTAACAAAGAACAAACTACCTACGCTGTTTATACGTTTTTTAAAGCCACGTCTAATGAAATCACTTTTTTTATGTCAGAGGTCTTTTTTTTTTAAGAACGTTGCTCCATACTAGGATTTTTTCCTGTATCGTAGGTGCGTTTACAAACATATAAACTCACATACACAAACGGCCAGACCCGAAACAACTACCTGCAGGTCATACAAATATTTGATCCGTGCAGGAATCGAACTCGCGACACGCAGCGCAGCAATCGATCCCTCAGCCACTACGCCAACGCCAAGATAAGATTAAGGTTAAGGATTAAAAATAACATATTCAAAGGTTTTTTTTTGCGTTGGAAAATCATCAAATAACTTCCCTCGCTCTGGGCGGAGCGGGGGGGAGTGTCAGACTTGTACTGACTAAAACCCCCACCCATGTTCTTTCTATTGCCCTTTGCGTTCTGGGGCAGGGGTATCTCTTTTAATAATCGATATTCGTAAAATGCCATCTACTGGCCCTCGGTTGAATTATTTTACGAATTATTAAAATAACGTTAAGACATAGAACTTTGGTGTCGTATTACCAATAGATGGCGTATGTAACATTAACGCAATAGTGATACTTTAAAGGTAATTCATAGATTTAATTTTAAATGTAAAATCCTTACTAATATTTTAAAAGCGAAAGTGAGTTTTTTTGCTTATTTGTTTGTTACGTCTTCACGCCTAAATGTCTAAACCGATTTTGATAATTTTTGGTACAGAAATAGTTGAGCCCCGTTTTAAAGTGAGAAATGAGGGATAAAGATGGAAAACTTAGCTTTGCTATTACTATAAATAAGGCGCAAGAGCAAAAAGTACAGGTAGCAGATACCTGCAAATCAGGAAAGGGGAACTGTGTTACCCCGAATTTAACGCGAGCGAAGCCGTAGGCAAAAGCAAGTTTATAATAATATTGTTATTAAAGCAGTTTATCAATTGAACCAATGACTCCTAACAACCATGAAAAACAATATCCTCATATCAAAAGTCGATAGCTTGTCCTCCAGTCAGATCCTGGCTTGCCCACTGCTTATTGCTTTGTTGAGGAGATTTTTGTTGGGGAATTCATTTCGACACTTCTTTTTCCCAGCTAAAACACTAGGAAGGGGCGAAGGGCAGGGCGTTTTTGTGGGACTGTCTCTTGTAATGTGACGTTCAAAAAGTGCTGATTATCAACCTAATTTGAGTAAATGAGATTTGATTTTGACCCTTTAACAGTTTCTTTAGGGAAATTTTCCACACAATGTAATATTTTTTTATTTAAAGTAGTGCCTATGTTAGCATTTTTATACGGATGATTAAGAACTCTACTCAATAAAATAAGCATAGTAATGATAGTCGATGCTATTAAATAAAACTCGGATAATAAACTGCTATAGTAAACATTTATCAGGGAATTATAGATTACCGAAAATAACTGCTAGGAATACGCCATTTTGTCAATTTATCTCTGAATTTACGTGATATGACTTCTAATGAAGTTGTCTATTTTAAGATGAATCCTTTTCTTCTAATTTTCCTGTTATCAAGTTGTGCTATTTTTAAAGGTTTCTATGTTCGTACGTAGGTAAGTTGTCAATTTAACTTCAATAAGGCTTTTATTGGAAAACCAAATTACATTTTTAGGGTTTCGTAGTACAAAAGGATAAAACGGAATCCATTTTGGATCATTTTGTTGTCTGTCTGTCTGTCAAGACCATTTATTTCGGGAACGCGTGAAAGTATCGAGTTGAAAGTATCGAGTTGAAAGTATCGAGTTGAAAGTATCGAGTTGAAAGTATCGATTTGAAAGTATCGAGTTGAAAGTATCGATTTGAAAGTATCGAGTTGAAAGTATCGAGTTGAAAGTATCGAGTTGAAAGTATCGAGTTGAAAGTATCGAGTTGAAAGTATCGATTTGAAAGTATCGATTTGAAAGTATCGATTTGAAAGTATCGAGTTGAAAGTATCGAGTTGAAAGTATCGAGTTGAAAGTATCGAGTTGAAAGTATCGAGTTGAAAGTATCGATTTGAAAGTATCGATTTGAAAGTATCGAGTTGAAAGTATCGAGTTGAAAGTATCGAGTTGAAAGTATCGATTTGAAAGTATCGAGTTGAAAGTATCGAGTTGAAAGTATCGATTTGAAAGTATCGAGTTGAAAGTATCGAGTTGAAAGTATCGAGTTGAAAGTATCGAGTTGAAAGTATCGAGTTGAAAGTATCGATTTGAAATTAAACAATATGCTTAAGCCAGAGGTCCCTTGGAGCTGTGGAAAAAATATATATCAAAGTCTCGCAATAAATGATATGGCCGTTTATGTTGCAAGTTTGTACGGAACCTTCGTCACTGCCCGAAGGATTAAGCAGATGTGTACTTAATCTAAACTAATATTATAAATGCGAAAGTAACTCTGTCTGTCTGACTGTCTGTCTCTTCTTCACGCCTAAACCACTGAACCGATTTTAATGAAATTTGGTACAGATATAGTCTGGGACTCGAGAAAGGACATAGGATAGTTTTCATCCCGGAAATCCCCCGGGAACGGGAACTATTAATCCACGCGTACGAAGTCGCGGGCAAAAGCTAGTATTTTAATAAAATATTTATTCAATCGACATTTTCCTGCCCTTGTCCCATTCTATTTGGGGTCCGCGCAACACGTTTTCTTCTTCCATTCACCCTATCAGACGTCATGGCATCCTTTCCACTTTTCTCCTATAATGTAGGTACATATTGTTATTTTTTTTAATATGCATATATGTTTAGTCCCATGTCCCAACTGAACACAAACTCAGACTATTTGAATGCTAATGGTGACGAAAATACCCAATAACATTTTGCCTGATCCGAGAACCAAACTCAGGACCTCATGCTTACCACTAGACTAACGAAGTATTGTTTTCATATGAAAAACTAATTAACTTAAAAAAAACATCGATTTTAGGTATTAAAAACCAGACACTAGGCAGTGTTATTTGCCGTATGGACGCCTCAAAGTGATGTGCGTAAAGAAGAGCAACAACAGCAGGCAGTGGCCCACCAGGGCCTGGGGCCCGGGTTGCGGGTTGTTCGAAAGAGATACCGCGGCCCCGGTACACAAAAGGCAAAAGAAGGAACATAGATGGATTTAGTCATACACGTCTCCGCTCCACCCATGCCCTGCCCTACCATGACGTTAAAGCAGAACTTATTCCAATGAGGGAAAGGAACAGAACTATACATGGTGTCTAGCACCATCTCTTTCTCGCACAGCTACCCTACCATGACGTGTTAAAGCAGAACTTATTCCGCCGAGGGAAAGGGACAGAGCTGTACAGGGTGTTTAGCACCATCTCTTTCACTCAGTGGAATAAGTTCTGCTTTAAGATGTCATAGTAGGCCTACAGGAATAAGAACTGCTATAAGATGTCATTGTAACCCTACTGGAGAAGTCATTTGATGACTTCACAACCGAAAAAACAAAAGACTGTGTTATTTAAAGTTATTTTTATTATTCACAGTAAAATAAATAAAATTGAAGGTATGTTTTGGAAAGGTCGATTGGGCCGAGGCCGCTGTCGACTTATAATAAAATGGTGGTTAACGACCTTTAAAACGATTTTGCTTATAAGATGAATGTAGTAATTTTCCTTGAAGCACTTTTTGTACTTTGTTTAATCAAAGCTTTTAAAAATAATAATCAGTTCCGTTCACTGTTTTATATTCTTTTTTTTTCATTTATAAGTTGTTTCTTAAGACGGAACTCTTATATAATCACTTTGTTATCCGTATGTCTGTCTGTCAAGATCCTTTATCTCAGAAACGCGTGGCGGTATTGAGTTTAAATCATATACAGTGAAACCTGGATAAGTGAGACTTGAAGGGACGAGAGAATTAGTCTCACTAAAAGAGGTATTCCACTAACCCAGGGTATCCACTAAGCAGAGGTGATTCAGGGCCAAGGTGTCGGGACCTCAGCATGAGGTCCAGTTATGGAGGTTTCTCACTTACCCAAGTCCCACTTAACAAGGTTTCACTGTACTTAAGTCTGCAGTTCCTTAAATCTGTGCTAAAATCAACCCTCTAAGTCTACGCAGTCAAAAGATATGGTCGTTTATGTCGCAAGTTTGTACGGAACCGTCGGTCCGCAAGTCCGACTCACACTTGCCCGGTTTTTGTATGTATTCATGCATATTTAATAGAAATATCTTTTTTTTTATTCATCTTTTTTTCCAAACATAAGAAAAAGGTTTTCGTTTTGAACATAAAGACGTCATTTCCTTTCTCCATTCTAAAAAACCTACAGGAAAAGCGATTCATTTTAATCCGGTAATCGCTCAAGGAAATTCACCCAAAAAACTCCATAATCCCTAAACATAAATAAACCAAGACAATTTATCATCAGTCTTCTTCGCTCACAAATAACTTAGGGCAGATGGAGTCTCCTAAAAAAAACTACGTACAATGTCAGGACCGGTTTCAAAATGGGACGCAAAACCTTACCTGTCGTGGTTTACGTTTGCTTCACCGCTTGCCCACGACCTACTTGCTTGAGCGACACGCGTTTTACGACTACGACTGTGGAGAAAACAAATGAAACGAATTGATTAGGCTATGTCAGAGACATCGTTACGATTTGCGATAGGTATCAGTGACGCACGCGTGAAGTCGTATGCTGTTACTTATTTATTTGTTTTTGTTAATAGATTTTTGCTTCATTCTACTTTAGTATTTCTACTAACAAACGCGTGGTCGGGCAGTAAAGTAATCACGTCGCATTGGCTCGTATGAACCTACCCGCCTACGCGAGCGTGCGTCTCTCACCGCCAAATCACTGCCACTACCGCATAGCCGCGTGTCGTGTCAAAACAGCCTAGCTCGTGGCCTAGCGGTTATATTTCGGAGACCCAAGATCCAAATTGAGATGTACCCAATAGCGAACTCGTACCTATATCTATTCTTTAGTTAGCTGTTACGCCTCTGAAATCATGTCATCGTCATTCTCAGGTGGTAGGCAATTTGGAATATTGGATTTAGGATGAAATCTCGAAATTTCCATTAAGGCTTTGATCATGGGGATCAAAGTAGTTAAAGTTGGTATTTTTTGTAATGAAAAAACATTGGTCTGACCATTCAGACACTATTCTTGGGATCTAGGATGATAACATACAGTGCATGGAATAGCAGTCAAAAAAACTTGAGAGGTGTCAAGGGACACCCGAATGGAACGAAGTTATTATTTATTATGTACAAAAATCCTGTATACATTCAACAAAAGTAATAGTCGCGACACCACACTATTCAATGCAAAATAGAAAGACGAAACGAAAATAACTGGCTTGCTTTCTAAGAGAGAGAGAGAGAAAGAGAGACAGGCATCCAGTGTAACTAGCTTTGGCCATCGCTCCTGGTGGGCAAATATCTCTTAAAATTGGAACATAAAGGAGTTTAGAGCAGATTCCTAGATACGCTTTAAGTAATTTGGCAAACTATTCGGAAGGTAGCAAAGGAATGGCAACAACAACCAGTAACGGAAAACATTTTTTGAATAATCTTTTGTGATTGTCAGCTACGGTTTCAACCCGAGGTCCATTTTTCCAGCCAATTTCCAATATCCACGAAAACTCGACAGTACTGAATTCCGGCACCGTGAAACATGTTTTTTGTAGGTAAAATCACGGTTTTGATTTTAGCTCCAAAAATATGCTTCACTGCAACACACCGCAAAATGACAAAAAAAAAACTGCTTTCCTAATCCAAATCTATTGCGTAACTTATTATGTGTCTGCTATAATGATATTACTATCATCGCTTCTTGTAATGCAACATCTTCTAACATGACAACATCTTTCAGACGCACGCTGTATACTATAAGTACACACTTCTGAAAATAATAGAATAGATTTTTGTTTTGCAAATATGGGTAATAAATCAAAGCTTTGCCACATTTAACCATTCGGCATGCAAATATTTCCATTATTTTTAAAACATGTCAATAAATTTCAAGAAACAAAAAAATGTGATTGAAGAATTAATATTTAGAAATATCAATAATCAGTAAATGTTTTCTCCGTTAGTAATTCAGCTATACTGTAGCAAATTTTACTAATCAAAAAAATTCGTAGTCTACTCTTAAACAGCTGTATATAAGTATTACAACAAATAGGAGCCTATTGATTTTAATATTTATACCCCTAACACATGGTACTTAAACATAACTGGCGATATGTGGATCATTACCTTTATTTACTTTGTTTTTTGACGATTGTCTGGCAGTTTGAGTACTATAAGCGACCTACACAAATGTCTTTTTTTTGGTATTGTTCGTCGTGTCGATGAGCTCCTTGGGTTATGAGTCGAGCTACACGATAACTGACAAATGCTTGCACTGACTGGACAGGTCCACTTAATCTGTGTCGTGCTTCCTTAAAAAGGCCATTTCAGACACTAATCTGCATAGTCCTCATGTAAGTTGACCAAGATTTTTGTCTGGATCTTAAAAGAGACTATGACCTCTGAGTTTGTTTCGGCTGTTTCTTCTCAGAGTAGTCTGGTAAAAACACCGGGACGTTTAGTTTTTTTAAAGAAGACGTGTAAAAGTGTTTATAAAAACCTACTTGCAAAATAAACATCATTTATCATTATAGTATTTGGCTACACCTCTGCAAAAACCCTTCGGGGATTACAGCCGTGATGTTATGTATATCATGAATAAATGAGTGTATAGTTCCTTTGACAATGTTGATCAAGCCTCGCTTTGATGATAGCATGAAATAGGTTTGGGCAGGCAAGCGTCGCCCGTCCATGGCTATGGTAGGAACAACTCAACTGTAATTATTCAGCCGCGTTTCCACTAGGCAACAATTGACGCGCAACATGTTGCACAACAAGGTGGCCAACATGTTGAAAGTCAGCGCGGAACTTTTGTTGAAAAACGTTGTCTGTCTACGCATCTACTACTTAACGCTGCTCTTTGAACAAACAACAAGCCGCCGTCATGTTGCGCGCCAGCTGGCAACGTCGCGCGCTGTTGTGCAGCGTTGCCGTACATGTTGAGATTCACGTGTCGCGCGCCAAATGTTGCCTAGTGGATACGAGGCTTTCTGGGTATCTCGGTCAGAGGATTTTGGAACTCCAAACTGCAATCACGGATCGTCACTTTTGGTCCTATGTAGGTAGGTTGATTCTACCTTAAATTTTATACCATTGAATATGGTATTTTCTAGGGTCAAAGTAATTACATTCTATTTAGTTCGTCTTTTAAATTATTCAAAAATAAAGGACACGTATTTTTTTATTTGTAAATTGGACCAAAAATGACAACGTTACAGTTAATTAAAAATACGTGTGACGTCACTTGTTGCGACAAAATTCAGCAAAGCGTGACGTCACACGTAACTTTAATGGGCTATATCTTTGTCATTTTTGGTCTAATTTACAAATAAAAATATACGTGTCCCTTATTTTTGAATAATCTAAAAGACGTACTAATAAAAAAAATAGGAAACTACCCTATTTTGTTCTGTATTTTGCCATTGTATTTTAGCTTTTGTTTGCAGATGGGAAATCATTAAATACTGTGCTATTACGACTTGTACCAGTAAGAAAATAAAACAGATCATACCTTATTATTCTCCTATGATCAACCAATATACCCACCATTAATACGTTAACCCACATGTATTTATTCCTATCGTATTTTTCTCTATTATTAATAAATTCCTATAAATGTCGCTATATTAAGATTGGAAGAATAGGTTCCCTTTTATTACGGAACTTGTAAGGAACGCTCAAATTGTCGGCGAGGGAAACAACTTAATTACATGGAAGATACAGGTGAAGTTGAAGAAATGGCGCAGCGAGGAATGAGTTAAAGTGAACTATACCTAACATATTTCTGGCTCATTTCTGTCTAGTATCTGGGAAAGTTTTGTATGATAAATGTGGATGGGTATTAGACCACGGTTGACGGCACGGTTAGCGCAGTGGCTAAGCCATTGACTGCTGCGCTACGTGTCGCGGGTTCGATCCCCGCACGAAACAAATATTTATGTGACCTACAAGGAGTTGTTTCGGGTCTGGCTTTTTGTGTTTTTGAATTTAAATGCTTGTAAACGGCAACGTTTTTAATAAAACGTTGCCGTTTTTGGTCTTTAGACTTTACTTTTAAAATTTTTTGGTCTTCCTCTGGTCTTTTTTTGTTTTTAATAAAAAAAAAAGACCAGAGGAAGACCAAAAAATGATGGATGCATTGGGAGAAAGATTAAATGACTAATAATGGGTAAAAGATTTTTTTTATTATTTTTTTAACACTAGAAATTTCCCCTGTGTTTCCCCACATACGCTTACTGCCAGACCCGACACAACTAACTATAGGTCATACAAATTTTAATATTGAACCCGCGATAAAAAAGTACATTGAGGCACTTCATTGTAGAATAATAGCATTTACTTAATAATAATTTGAATAATTTGCGCTTAAATGAGTTTAAAATTGAGACATTTAAAACCATTCCGATTACCGAAAGGTCTAAAATGATTATTATAAATGCGAATCACTTTACAGTGCAAGTTATTCCCATACGTTTTGGTGTGTTGGTATGGAAAATATAAGAAAAGCAAGCGTGTTGAGGGATTTTCTTATGGAATTATTATGTTTTAAAAATGCTGTAAAATATTATTCTTACTCTTACAAGAAAACAACACCTTTTTTCAAAATTACGAAATTTTACTTTTTTTCTTATCAAAGTAGGTTCTGCTACCCTACCATTATGTCCTAAAGCAGAACTTATTCCACTGAGGAAAAGAGACAGAGCTATACATTGTGTCTAGCACCATCTCTTTCTCACACAGGAATAAGAACTACTATAAGATGTCATGGTAACCCTGTTGACCTGTTTATTTTTTCTCTGTTATACCAAATGATAGAAACTTGGAAAGCCATAATTTTCTATGAATAAACTTTATGGGTATATAGACCCCTTACCTAAACAAAACCACGCTGAAAGCCCAAATAAAAGTTGGTCTACTAAATAAATTAGATTTGGTAGGCTTGCTACCAATTGGAGTAACTTTTATGACTAGATTTGGATTAAGTTCTGATTACAAGAAATACATAACGTATAATTAGATTCGTGACTTCTAGATACTAAAAATACTAAGGAAGAATTCGACGGCGACAAGAAAAGTAATTTCACAAAGGCACCATCTTAGGACCGGTTCGGCGTTCATTCGTTTTGAAGCGAATTCGGAAGAGTCCGGTGTAGTAGGTAGTAGGGAGAACTTACATTAGGAAGATGTTTTGGTGTGAAGAACTATCCTGTACCTGTAATGAGAAAAAAATATATGGTAAAATGATCCTTGATTTAACAATAAGAGAACATAGATTGTAAAATAATTTTATCGAATATCTTCTCTAGACCTTTTTAAATTCAATCTATGATTTCCTAAGAATATGTATGTGTGGATAAACTGTGTAAAGGATGATATATTTAGAAAGGAGATGACAGTAGAGTTGGCGAGTAATAAGGAAAATATCTAAATATTGCCCGCAGCTTCGCTCGCGTTTAATTCGGAGTAACATAATTTCCCTCTTCTGATTTGCAGGTGCCTGCTACCTGTAGTTTTTGCCCTTGCGCCTTATTTATTGTAATAACAAAGCTAAGTTTTCTCTTTTCTTCTCTTTCTCCCTCATTACTCACTTAAAAAAAAACCTATGTCCGTCTCCAGGGTCCCAACTACCTCTGTACCAAAATTCATCAGAATCTGTTTAGCCCTTTAAGCGTGAAGAGGTAACAAACAGCTCACGTTGTAAACTTAAACGGTTTAATTAAACAATAGGCGATTACTTACAAAGTTTTACAGATTTACATAATGTTTTCGTGGGCAACAGCGTTGTAATAATTTTAGGATTGTTTGCGGTTTGTTTAATTGTTAAATTGCTGTCTAAATTACAATGAAGTAGGAAATAACTTTGAACAAGAATTCAGAGTTATTTATTTATATTCCTAGCCTAGCCTTACCTAGTTATGACCCTAAGGTGGGTCATAGAAGTTGTTATGTCATTTTAGGTATGACTAAGTTTTAGATTTGCCAAATCTAAATAAACTACAGCCCGCGACGATTGTCACGTTTTAGTTGATTGTAAAACTTGTCGAAAAATGATGTGAATGAAGTACAACAAAAAGAAGAACATGGACGATAGAAAGAACATGGATAGGTTTTAATCGGTATAACTCTGACACATTTAATTGACATACCACTAACTTTAATTCCTATGTCTTAAAAATTATGTTTATGCACCAAATATTTGCACACGCTTTCAGTAGCAAACAAAATAAGGAACGTGGGTGGATTTTAGTCAGATAAAGCTTGAAACTCCCCGTGCTCCGCCCAGAGCGCAAGAAGTTACTTGATGATCCCAAAAACGAAATATGACAAGAAAAATTGTTATATTTGTTAATATAGAGTTGTAAAAACAAAGCGGCGAGCATGTTTGTTATTTTATTAAATGTGCGTTCCAATAAACAAAAACGACTCGTTTTGCTTACTGATAGTTGAATTTTGACGTAAGTCTCATAGAACCTATGTCAAAATACAACTATCCGTAAGCACCGGGCGTAAATCTCTTAAATATCGGTTTTGTTGATGATGATGGCAAAATACATTATTAAGTCGTTTTAAGATATACCTACGCCATTTTAAAGCTTTTTATCTGTTTATTTACTTTTAATAAAGCTACTGAAATAGGTTTCAATTTTTTTCGACGCTCTGATGAGTTTTGTATCGTCTGTAGAATGTTTTATTTTCAGTAAAGAGTTT
This sequence comes from Ochropleura leucogaster, assembly GCA_958449745.1. NCBI lineage: Eukaryota > Metazoa > Arthropoda > Insecta > Lepidoptera > Noctuidae > Ochropleura > Ochropleura leucogaster. The sequence continues at coordinate 17,207,609 of OY288212.1, forward strand.
TTGATAAAAAAAAGAATTCGTAAATTGTTGTGGCGGTTGTTTAGGATGGGTTACGGGTTGGTAGGCTTTTTGGTTTATGCATCTGACAGGACACAGCACCTGAAAAATTATAAAAATATAAAACAGAACATCAAGATAATAAATTATACAATTTGTAAATGAAATATTATATAAGACAATTTTAAAAATGTGAAATGATGTTTAAAAATGATTTTGTTAAAATATTTTTATTTGATTTGATTTGACAAATCAATCAAATCAAATAAAAATATTTTATTTCACATGGGCACTTATAAAACGTCGAGAAAAGATGCACGGTTCTGGTTGGTCGCTTCCTATGGAGAAGAATCGGCAAGAAACTCCACGGTTACTCTTTTAAAATCATTTGGTTTTACAATGTCGTAGTTACAGCGTTAGTACTTAAGCATGAGAGGACAGCGCAGGAGCGACAATAAGTCGCAAAACGTGATGTCTCAAAAAAAGTCGCTTGCCCAGATTTTTACATAGAGTTATTTAGTTTTAAGTATATACTAACGCTTGGTTAAAGACTTCGTAAAGAGTAAGTTTATACTCTTTGTACTAAACTTGATCATAAAGCGACACACGCTCCATTAGCAAAGACACAAGCTGTCAGTTTCATCGTAACCATGCCAGTTTGGCGGTAAATTCTTGTCATTTACATAGGAGTACTTCTGAATACCGCGTGAACATGTGCGACGCAGTAAAGCGGAGAGATTTCTGTCTTCCATTTTAAGGAGCTTTGATGTTCAAGTTTTTAATGGTCGGGAATGGAAAGTTTGGTTGAAAGAAGGATGTGAGGATGTGATGGGGTTTTGTTATAACCTTTTAAATGCTATTTTTAGTTGAGACGGGAATATTTTTTGATGATTTATTATTTTTTGTTTTTTGACGTTAAATTTTTAGGGTTCCTTACTTAAACAGAAAAAAACTGAACCCTTATTGGATGACTTTGTTGTCCGTCCATCTGCTTATCTGTCTGTCAAGACCCTTTAGAGATAAAGGTCATATAAATTCAACCCTCTAAGTCTACTCAGTAAAGGATATAGATGTTTATATTGCAAGTTTGTACGGGACCCTCGGTAAATGAGTCTGGCTCGCTCTTGCCCGATTATTCATTTAACTGTTTTATTTTGTCCGAGTATAATAAGAAACAATTTTAAAATGTTTTACACCCCATTGAGACATGATAGTTTTTTCCATGACACATTTCAACAATTACATAAGTTTTGAAACAAAAAGAATTTTACGTCTTGACCGCCCTTTATGATACGACAACGATAATACAATCACCGTTGACCGAATTGACGGGCCTGTTGGTTTAGTGGTTAGTGGCCCTGACTGCTGAGCCGGAGGTCGTGGGTTCGATTCCCACCCAGGACAAAACTTTGTGTGATGAGCATGATTGTTTGTTCTGTGTCTGGGTGTGATTTATCTATAATATGTATGTATTTATAAATTATATAAGTATGTATATCAGTTGTCTGGTTACCATAACACAAGCTCTGCTTAGCTTGGGATCAGATAGCCGTGTGTGAGTTGTCCCAAGATATTTATTTATTATTAATCGTCAAAAATCTACCTGTTGACATGAGCTAATCCGGGTCATGTTGCGGGTTCGATCCCCGTACGGAACAAAATTAAGAATGGCCTATGCCTATAGATAGTTCCTATAGTTCCTATATGCCTATAGTTTTCCGACTTTGGATGGTTGATTATACGAACTTAAATGTTCGTAAATTTTACCACGATACTTACAGGATGAATGGGGGATTTCTTTAAGGAAATTCTTTTTTAGATAAAACTTTTTTTTTTATCTCATTTTTTAAACACGTTGCCCCAAACTAGGAATTTCAAAATTGCTGTTCCAAAGGACCGCATACGTTTGTATTTTGGTATTAATTACACTACCGACCAGCGTCAGGCATTCGCTGCTCGGCATTTTGCTGAACTGGGGCCTATTTGGCGCAGCCGTGAGACACACAATATTTATTAGCTTTTTCTCATAAAAGCGAATGTTTGTGAAGATATTAAATGGATTTTTGTTACTCTTTCACGTCAAACGGCTGAATGAATTTTGATGAAATTTGGCACAAATGTAGATTATAGTCAGGAATAACACATAGGGTACTTTTTTTCAATCATCACGCGGGCGCTAGCTAGTAGATAGAATATTTTTTATTACATACACCATAGAAATAACAAGAATGTTATTCTTGTTATTATACAACTTATTAAATAAATAGGGTTATACAATGGGCGGTCGCTAGAAGTGAAAAAATAATTTTATTAGTATTCTTAATGCACGCACAGATAAAAGAAGTACTTACAAATTGCAATTTATGACGTTTTATATTAATTGTACTTCCTAATAATATTAGTTTAGATATACGTGGATGTCTATGTTATGATCATCTTCATGTGGAATGCGTTACTACGCAGTCAAAATGAGTCAAAATCATAAGCCGTGGTAACTGAGAGATGACCAGTCTGTCAACTGAAAGCGCCCGTTCACGAACATGACGCTTAGATCAGCATCATTCAACTCAACCATTTTGAAGGGAACTAAATGATCCGACACACACGCCACCATCAGCGAGACATTTGAGTGAGCATGACATGCTCTCAACCGCCCGAACAAATTAGTCAAGGAGTCATTTTAAACCCAATCTGTACACACAGGGAAAATAATAAAAGTGTGTGTATCAGCTCCGACGCACGACTGGAGTTTACTCCTTAAGTACGAGTATCTAACCATACGCAAAAAGAGTTTATTCAACTGAAAAAAGATTAATATCATAATGAAAGGGTAAATTCACAAATTAATGAAAAAGGGGTGTGTGTACCTACTTATGTACACGCGTTAGAAGTTATACTTCTTTGGCGTATAGAAAAAAAAATGACTAAAATGCTGTTCGGGATTGAAATTACTGACCGTATAGTGCGCACCAAAATCGTGACACATTTTCGTTACTGTAGCAGGTTTTACCCCTCGGATTTTTCTCATACCGGGCGCCTTATACATATATAAAAATCGATTCTTAAGGAGTAAACTCCAAAAAAAATCGTCAAAAGTTTTGCAGTCATACACAGCTCCATTCATCTTACGAAAGATAACTCATTTTATATTTCTTTCATTCCGAACAGAGTCAAATCAAATAAAAGTAATCATACTTTTTAAAAGCGAGGAATTTATCGTATATTTTGAATTCTGTTTCTTGAACTGTCCGATGTATATTACATTTGATTTACGACTGAAAAATGAATGATTTATTTTTTTAAAGGGAGGAATCTGTCGATTTATTCTTCGCCTTTTATCGTCGGATGATTTTAATTATACAAAATGTGTACATAAGTAATCCGGAAACGAGGAAACGGACAGACAGAGTAAGTAAAGTACAGAGAGGCCGTAAATATTTTTTTTACTGGGGAAATGAGAAAAGACTTTATATGTTCACATGGCATTGTAGAATAGTATATTTTGATTCAATTGAGAAAACTTTGCAATTGCCTTTGAGGCGGAATTCACACAATTAAAACAAATAACATATAACAATTACAGGCCCCCTCTCAAGCGCAAAACTACATTGAAAATAGGCCAAAAACCAAACACCTTCCAAGCCGGCTGGTCACCGTGGAAGAATATGACCAAAACCCTCCAAAGATATCACAAAAAGATCATGAAGAAAAGTCAAAAAGCACCACAAACGTACTTTACATATTAACCTTCAATGTTAGAACTCTGCTATCGCACGAACGAATAATAGAATTGGAAAAAGCATTAACAAACATAAAATACGACATAATAGGTATATCAGAAGTTCGGCGCCTCGGAAATAACATAAAAGAATACAAAGAATTTATTCTCTGCAGTACAGGTCAAACGCAGGGTAAATATGGAGTCGGTTTCATAGTAAAAATATATCTAAAACAATATATAGAAAGTTACATCGGAGTCTCGGAGCGCGTAGCCCTGCTAAATCTGAACATAACCGGACATAAATTCAGCGTCATACAAGTATACGCACCCACAGATGCAGCAAACGAAGAACAAGTAAATATTTTCTACGACACCGTCTATGAGGCAATGGATAAAGCGCACGCAGATTTTATTTTGATGGGTGATTTTAATGCCAAAATTGGTAAACCACAAAAAGATGAATATTTAGTAATGAAACAGTATGGATATGGAACAAGAAACGCACGTGGGCAGAGACTTATAGATTTTGCAATGGAAAACAAGTTAGCTATCATTAACACCTTTTATAAGAAAAATGATAAAAGAAAATGGACATGGCAGTCTCCAAATGGCCATAAAAATGAAATAGATTTCATACTGTCAAATCAGCCCCATTCATTTCAAAACATTGAAACACTAAGTATAAACTTTACATCAGATCACCGACCACTTAGAGCCAAAATATCACTCACCAAGCCTGTGAAAACACGAACTAAGTTTGTAAATAAACAAAACAGTATTCTCAAAACCGAAGCAGAAATACAAATTTATAAGGAAAACTTGAATACTAAAATTATGTCTCTACTCCATACCGAAACGAATTTGACAGTACAGGACTTCTACGATAAAATAATTAATAATATAACAGACAGTTTACAAGCTGCACGAACTTCACATTCAACAAAAAAGTGCAGTGCACTCACAGAAAATACAGAAAGACTTTTAAAACGAAGGCAAGAATTACAAAGAACTAAAAATAAAACACGAACAATGAAAAATGAACTCAAAGCACTTTATAAGTTATTAAGCAAATATATAAAAAAGGATTATAAAAACCATAGAACTAATACCCTTCAAAAACATTTAGAAAAAAGTGGAAGTTTAAAAAAGGGATATAAAGAGCTACGGACAGAAAAAACATGGATTGATTGTTTGAAGGAGTCGGGAGACATTGCTTATAACCGAAAAGACATAATTAACATAGCTACAAACTTCTATAAAAAACTATACAGTACACCGGACATAGCAAGAGACACGAGCCGCCTTGAAAACGAACACATAGTTATTGAAGAGCCACCACCTCCCATAGAATCAATAGAATGTTTAGAAATAATTGAAACAATAAATAGACTGAAACCAGACAAAAGCCCAGGATCTGACAATATCACTAACGACGCCATAAAAATAGCCTGCTTTATACTAGCTGCTCCACTAACCAAACTATTCAATTCGATTTTGGAAATTGGTGTCACACCTTCTCAATGGTCTGAATCTAATATTATCTTGCTATACAAGAAAGGAGACCCAAAAGACATCAGCAACTACCGGCCGATAAGCCTTCTACCTAGTATTTATAAACTTTTCTCTACAATAATAAATCAAAGAATGAGTACAACACTAGAGGAAAGTCAACCTATTGAACAAGCAGGATTTCGGAGAAACTTCTCTACTATAGACCACATACACACATTAGAACTGATAATTGAAAAATATCAGGAACAACAGAGACCGCTATATATCATATTCATAGATTACCAAAAAGCTTTCGACACAATCTCACACGAAAGTATATGGAACACGCTAAAAGCTCAAAATGTAAAGCAACAATACATAACAATACTCAAACACCTGTATAGTAATTGCTCAAGTAGAGTCAAACTGGAAACCATCGGCCCAACCTTTCCTATCAAGAGAGGAGTCAGACAAGGAGACCCCCTATCCCCAAAAATCTTCATTGCGATATTAGAATCTATCATAAACAAATTAGAATGGAGAAATTGTGGTTTATACATCCAGGGTAAATACCTAAGCCACTTACGATTTGCGGATGACCTGGTTTTACTATCAGAATCGAGCCCACAGTTGCAATATATGTTAGATACTCTACATACAGCAAGCAGACAAGTGGGATTAGAAATAAATATCACTAAGACCAAAATCATGACCAACTTCAAGAAATCAAGAGTAACAATCGTTAATGAACCATTAGATTACGTGGATCAGTATATTTATTTAGGAAAACAAATGGGATTCCACAGAGAAAGCAACGAACTGGAAGTAGAAAGAAGGGTGAAACAAACGTGGAAAAAGTATTGGAGTTATAAGGAAATATTTAAAAGCGATATTCCTATCAAATTGAAGAAAAAAGTCATGGACTCGTGTCTAATTCCTTGCCTGACGTATGCATGTCAAACATGGAAGTATACCAACAAAGTAAAGAATAAAATAAACACATGCCAGCGAGGAATGGAACGCAGTATGTTAAATATTAAGAAAATACAAAAAATAAGACACAATAAAATACGGTTAAAAACAAAAGCAATAGATGCTCTCAAATACAGCCAAGAGTTAAAGTGGAAATGGGCCGGTCACGTAGCACGTCTGAAAGACCATAGATGGACAAAAACAGTTACGTCATGGAAAGGCCCACCGGGCAAACGAAATAGAGGAAGACCGTACACCAGATGGGACGACGATATCAAAAAAATAGCTGGTCCAAAATGGCAACTGATAGCCCAAGACCGTGAAAAATGGAAAGCTTTGGAGGAGGCCTTTACCTGAGGGGGGTTCCAGTACACTCAAATACTACCTACTTAAAATTATGATTCGCTTTTTATATTATTTAAATAAGATGTATGTATAGTAAGTTAATTTAAGTCACATAGATAGGTATTAATTTCTTTTTATTAGTATTATAGTTAGTTAATTTAAGTTACATAGTTTTTAATTTCTCTTTTATTAAGTTTAGGTAGGAATCAACATGTATTTACCAAATTGTTAACTGGAAATATAAGGCTTTTTTATTTTATTTTTTTTTTTATTTATTTATTTTATTATATTTTGATTCAATTGAGAAAACTTTGCAATTGCCTTTGAGGCGGAATTCACACAAGAGCCGACAGACGAGGGTGTTATGGAGCCGAGAACTACAGTTATCACTGTAGTTTCTCACAATATTTTTCAGTACACTCACGGAGACATTAAATAACAGAGGGAAATGTATTTTTGTCATTAGTGATTATGAAACTATGATTTAATTCAAAGCTATCATAAAAGAGTTTATTGAAAATGTACCGGAACTATGTGTGTCCATGTTGCAGTTCGTCCTTACCAAGCGCCAACCAGCCAACCTAAGGCAGCGCCGGCGCCATAACATTAATTAATGACTCATTGAGCGGATAGTCGTTCCAGCCAAGCCGCTTAACTGCCAAGAGCTTCGACTGCTGTAGCTTAAACCCATGCCGGTGGCTTAGGTACTATTTATTTGGGTTACTATTTTTATATTTTTAAGAAAATAAAGTTTATAAAAACAAGCCTACGAAGGGTATAGTTTATTTTTATTTTGTTATCCTTATTTTATGATCAACGTTAATTTTAGTGACATGAATGATGTTATATATTTTTTTTGTGCCAGGTTTCATTTTCATAAAGAGATCTTATTCTTGCTAACCACGCATTGCCATAAATCCAAAAAAGGAAATCATGCATGAATCGGAAACCAACATGTGGGTTAAATGTTACTTTTAATATAAGTTTACATACAGTACGGCCAACGAGAAGCGATACGAAAGGTCATTAACCTAAAGAACAACTGTGGCGTTGACAATCTAATATTTAGCTGTTTCCATCTTGTGCCTTTGTCGTAATGTCTCGTTCTCCCGGCAAAAACATGACAACGTTAAGACGGGTTCGCCAACATTCGGGCGGCCATTTTAGATGGGGTTTTAGCATGGGTTTTGTTTACATTTGGTATCGCTTCTCGTTGGCCGTACTGTAGTTAGTTAATTAAAAGTGAAGCAAATAAAACGTGTTAAAAATGATCCAAAAAAATTCAGTCCAATGTTGGGTACCCAATCCGAATTAATGAAAGGACTGAAAGAACTCAGAATTCTCTGTACAAAATTGATGACAGCCCAAATTCGAATCACAGACGTACTTACAAATTCTACGAGTGCCTGATCAAACCCTATTTTCAGGAAATTCGTAATATCGAGTGGAAATAGAACTAGCTTTTCTTGAGTTGTTCCGTTCGGCCTTCTTCAGATGATATTGAATTTCGCACCAATTTTTCAGGGGTTCCCTCTATCTGGCAGAAACTTGATGCTCCGAAATTTATTAAAATGAATTTTCTTTAAACGAACATTTTAAAGGCATAAAATTTATTTGGTATAATTATCGTTTGGCATAATGTTTAAAACTTCGAATTAACAATGGCATACTTTTAAGATGGCAGAATTTCATTTAGTATAATTACGATTCGCAGAGTTCAAATTTCGCATAATATATTATTTGGTATAATTTCACTTGGCATACTATGCAGACGGCAGTAATAGCTAGGTTAGGTTAGGTTAAAACTGTGACCTCCTACGCACGAGCCGAGCGAGCGTAGCGAGCGGTGCCGCGGCAGCGGCCGACGAGTGGCAGAAACGACTTGCGTTAATAGAAAAAAGAGATTGTTTTAAGTAGGTTACCCGGAACCTAACTATTTAGATTAGGATTCCTAATTACTTATTGAATTCAATGACATTATCTCAAATTTAATTAAACAATAACTAAAATAAATGGCATTATTTTAAAGAAATAATTAATCAAAATAAATGACAACTTATAATGACAAAGATGACCCTAGCTATAAACTTTCTACGATATGACAATTCTGCCGTTTAATGATCATCGATATAAAATATATTATGCCAAGAGACGATTCTGACTGTGAACTTTCTGCGATATGATGTTTCTACTTTTTAAATATTATGGAAATGAAGTTTATGCCTAGAGATGATTCTGACTTACAAAATTATGAGTTTAGAATGTATGATAAATGAGTGTCTGCTAAACTATTTTCTGCGAAGTGAAGTTTATGCCATCCGTTGTTATGCAAAATAAAATTATGACATAAAAAGTTCTGCTATAAAGGGTGGACCCATTTTTGAGATGTCTGCGTCATACCTTTATCATTGTCTGTATTTAATATGCTCGACTTGCTTGATGTCGGGGATTCCTTACAAATCTATTTTGTGTTATTTTTAACCGACTTCAATAAATGGAAGAGGTTGGTTACGCGATTTCTCCGTTGATCGTGGGCCGATTGAAAAGATTCTTTTTTTTTAATCGATAAGGTTTTCTCTCCATAATCATTTTATCTATATGGCTTTGGTAGTGCATGAGTAACATTCAATGCATATTTTTCTTCGAATGTATAACAAAAATTACAAAAAAAAACTGAAATATATATATATTTTTTTTTTTGCAAAAAAGATACAGCCGGCTTCCGAAAAAACACCCAAAAGAAGGGAATAAAAATTTACTACGATGGCAAAAAAATCTGTGAATCAAACAAAAGTCACACAATTTTTTTTCCCGACTTGTTAATGTTCTTTTTAAGTTTAACAATAAGAAATAAGCTTTCCTTTTACGTAAAGTGCTATCAGCGGATTATTGACGATTTGATTGCTGTTACTTTTTGTGGACATCTAAATTGTACTTATTATAAACAATTTGAGTGTATGTATGTATGCTTCTAAAATAATGACAAGGTATACAAAATATAAGTTCGTATAGTCACTAAAACTTTAGAGTACTTCAAAAAGGTTTGTAAATGAAATGCTTTTAGAACATAAATAATATAAAATAGACTAAATAAGTAAGCGCGTCTTGGCACGCAATAAAACCACTGAGCAATCATTGTCACTTTGCCCTTTTTAACCGACTTCAAAAAAGAAGGAGATTCTTAGTACGACTGTGTTCTTTTATTTTTGTTACCTTATAACTTTTGTCTGCGTGAACCGATTTTGATGATTCTTTTTAATTAAAAAGCTGTCGGTTCCCATTTGGTCCCGTTTTAATATTATTTACTAGCTTTCGCCCGCGGCTTCGACTGCCTAAAAAAAAACCTAAAGTTTTATCTTAACAGTTTAAAATTATTTTATTAAATTATTTATTTTAAACTAGCTGTTCCCCACGGTTTCACCCGCGCTGCTCAGCACCTGTTGGTTGTAGCGTGATGTTATATAGCCTGTGTTACTCGGGGATAATGTAGCTTTCCAAAGGTGAAAGAATTTTTGAAATCGGTCCAGTAGTTTCGGAGCCTATTCATTACAAACAAACAAACAAACAAATCTTTCCTCTTTATAATATTAGTATAGATAATTATTTTTTGAACTCTTTATTTAAAATATATCAAATTATGTTTTTAAATCTAATTTAATTTGAATGTATATTCTATTTCTTGTTTTTTAAAAGATAAGATGCGTGCGCGTGCTTTCATTTTATCAATATTGACTGGATCTGTACCTATGTATGGTATTTTTTTGTGCATGGGAAATCATCAAATAACTTCCCCCGCTCTGGGCGGAACGGGTGGGAGTGTCAGACTTGTACTGACTAAAACCCACCCATGTTACTTCTATTGCCGTTTATGTTCCAAGGCCGCGGTATCTCTTTCGAACAACCCGCAACTCTGTTTGGTTTACTTTACAATTCGTGAAATGACAGACGTAGTTTAAATTACTATATGAATTTTAATCCTATTTTGATTTCGCCAAAACGGCCATTATAGCCTGTATATTATATGGAGCGTCTGCCGATCTGTGGAGGTCATCCCAGTCACTGAGAAACAAGATATGCTTTCATAACTACTGTCAATGATCCTCCAAAGACGGCATGGTTGGCGCAGTGACTGAGCAATTGACTGCTGCGCTGCCAGTCGCGTGTTCGATTCTCGCTCGGAACAAATATTTGCATGGCCCACAAATAGTTGTTTCGGGTCTGGGTGATTGCGTATGTGAGTTTAAATGTTTTTAAACGCACCCACGATACAGGAGAAATTCCTTTTTTAGGGCAACGTTTTTTTTTAAATAAAAAAAACCGTCGAACGGCAGCCAGGACGAACTGAATAACAAAGAATTTTAGAGAGCAAAAAGTAAAGTTCTTAACACACCACTTCAAACATATTCTCGTTTTAAACAGCCACTAACCCCTTTGTGAATAGCCCTTATTCTGTAATCAAACTCAACTTGGTATCGCCATGTTTACCCAATATTACAGAACAAGTATTCCTTTCAAGCTAGGAATGTAAGATCCTTGCATAATACTTAGAATCGTTCCGAATCGAAACACGATACGATTATGGGATCTTGGTATCGAATGGCATCGATTCCGATTATCCTCTCGTTTTTTGCGATGCTCGATACTGTGATAAAAGAATATTATTGCACTTTTTAATCCCTGTCTTTATCTTCGAAAGTGAGTTTGTTTGTTTGTTACGTTTTCACGCCTAAATGGCTAAACCGATTTTAATGAATTTTGGTACAGAGATAGTTTAGACCCTGTAGACGGACATAGGTTATTTTTTCTTAAAAAAAAAAGTGAGAAAGGGGGAAGAAAAGGGAATACTTAGTTTTGCTTTTACAATAACTAACGGCGCAAGGGCAAAAACTACACAGGTAGCAGATACCTAAAAATCAGAAAACGGGAACTGTGTTACCCCAAATTTAACGCAAACGAAGCCGCGGGCTAATGCTAGTTCGTTGATACTTCCATTGTGTCCTCATTTTGCTCCTCCTGGCCAGCATTCTAGTGTATGGGTCAGAAACGCTGGCCTGTTTAAAAGATAGATGAAAAACGATTGCATGTAGCGGAGATTAGAATGTTAAGATAGATATCTGCAGTAACAAAAATGGATAAAGTAAGAAATGTGTATGTTAGAGGAAGTTTGAAAGTGGCGCCGGTTACAGAACAATTGAAAGGGAGTCGTATGTCTTGGTATACACATGTAATGAGGAGGGACGAAGCGCATGTGACTAAAAGAGTGATAGATATTAATGTTAATGGAAGGACGGCCAAAAAATAATGTAGCATATAATAACGATAAGCAATGATATGAAAGAGAAAGGAGTAAATCATGCCGTGATGTCTGACAGGGGAGACAAAATAGAATGGGACAATGACAAGAAAATGATGACGTGCCCTCTGTTTAAACTAACCAATCGTACAAATAATTATGACAATGTAGTACGATGTAATTTATTTATTCCGACACCAGTTCTTTGGCATTTACTTAAGTATTCGATCTATCGATTCGGCATATTCGTCAACTCGCGTCTCATAAACTCGCGACTGCGCGCGAGTTAGCACTCGATTTTACCTATTTTTGTTGCAGTCAACTCGCGACCGAGTGAAAATCTGACGTATTTACAGTTATCTACAAAGGAATTTTGTCTTTTAAAATCAGAAGGTTCTAAATCGCGCGCAGTCGCGAGTTTATGAGGTTGACGAATAAGCCATCGATTCAAATATCAGAGTATCGCATAATATTTGTATCGAAACCGTGAAACATCGATTCGATCGTCCATCACTACTACAAGACGGTCCAATAAAGACGGTATTCCAAGAATACTAAACATCGACAACATCGTTTAGTTGTTGCTCAACATTGCACTTTATTTTAAAGGAATTGCATTTAGTTTGCAATGTTAAACACGCCAGTCAGGTCTTGTCTTGCTGTCGTAGTTAATTCCGTGAGGGCATCAGCCCTTGATGGTGTTAGAGCGAGTTTCTAAAACATTTTCTTGTGATTGAAACGTTTATGTAAGGTTTTAAGCTAGACTGAGAACTTGAAAATGGTTGTTATTCTAGTCTTTTAGTGGTGAATTGAATTTTCGATTATAATATCTGCTGGAAGAGATTTTTAAATGCAATAGGAAGTACCATTGTGCTCTTCTATCTTAATGTAGTATTCTGTGTTTACAAAAAAAAAACAGTTTGCATTGGTTTTGCACGGATGGCCGCACGGAACAAATATTTGTATGACCTGCAGATAGTTGTTTCGTGTCTGGCTATTTGTGTATGTGAGTTTACATGTTGTTGTTGTTGTAAACGCACCAATGATACAGGAACAATTTCAAGTGTGGGGCAACGTTTAAAAAAAAAGTGTGACTTTTAATAAAAAAAAAAATTACTACATAATGAAATACATATTGGTAGAACGCACCGTCGTCGTGCGTAAAATGTAGATCTTGGGTGTATTCAAGTCAACCACTGGTATAGGGTATCATGTAATTACAAAATATAGGCCAAAGCAATTCTTAAAAAGTCTTGAAGTGAAAAAAAAAAACAAAAAGTAGCTGTCAAGAATCGCAATCAAAACAAAGCTTAAGCAGCATTCATAAAACTTTAATTTGATACCGACAATGTTCTTCAAAAGTCACCAAAGTAATCTTCAGAGAGATTAATAAAAAAACTCTCTAAGCGGTTGGAAGTACGAGCTTACAGCCGACAGAGTCTGCAAAGTGTCTCTTTGTGAATTAATTGACAAATGTCTTGGGATGAGGAGAGGTAATTAGTGTCTCTTTATTGCCACTGCAGATGGCTTTATTGTTGAGGTTACGTTGTAACTTTGAAGTTTATATTGTGTTTTATGTGGTGTCTATGAAAGCCTGCTTTGTTGGGATTACGGAAGGCGAAAAAAAAATTCGTGCACATTTTTTTCTGAAACATAATATCTCGTTTGGTTTCCCTAAAGAGTTGGGTTGGCGAAATGTCGGCATTTCGCCATTGTAATAAGATATTGGTGAATGCCACGGTATAATAATTGTATACACACGTTTATACAAACATACATAGACTCAAAAGAGATACTGCGGGTTCGGCACTTATAGATCGGTGGGTATTTTTCACTTTAAAAGGAGCACTTTCTAAATAGTGTTAGAATAATGTAGAAAATAAGTTAATTTATTAGTTTGTATTTTTTATTAGTCATTGTGGTCAATAGTATAACTAGTTGCGATGATGCCTTTTAAGTTGGTACGACTGTCATCTGATACCAACCAAAGTGGCGAGACATTCGAGCTTTGCCAGTTGACGGTGTTGCGCGTTAGTTTTAAATTTAGTCGGTTATGATCGTAAAGTAAGCCAGGACATATTGTCGGGCCTACGCTGTCCTGATATACTTAAGTACTAACGCTGTAACAACAACATTGTAAAACCAAATGATTTAAAAGAGTAACCATGGAGTTTCTTGCCGGTTCTTCTCCATGGAAACAACCAACCCGAACCGTGCACTAGAAAGTCAGTGGAATAAAGTATTTAGTTGAATTTAAAAGTGAGTTTTACTGTACGAGTCCAACAATAGTAAAGACAAAATAGTCAATTAATTCGAATAAGAGCTGGCAACAGAGAGACTACTCAGTCATGATTACACGGTTGGTGCAGTGGCTGAGCGATCGACTGCCGCGCTGCGTGTCGCGAGTTTTATCCCGGACTAATATTAAATTTGTTTGGCCTACAGAATATAGTTGTTCCGGATCTGGCTGTTTGTATATGTGACTTTATGTGTTTGAAAACGCACCCACGATATAGAAGAAATTCCTAGTGTGGGGCAAAGTGTTTTTTAAAAGGAAAAAAAACTGGCATTGCCCGTTCCCAAACATAACGCATGGGTTAGCACCGTTCAACTCAACCAAAAACCAAAACAGTTATTTTCAAATTTCATGAATTACTTAATCAATAAAAAAATAAGTACCCATTTCAAAGCTGACCGTTCTCAATTCTCAAGAAAGCCAAAAAACTTTAACTTGAAATTCGGCACAAAGAAATCTCCTACCTAAATAATATCCTGCTTAGTTACCTCCAAAGAAACACAAGAAAAAAAACTGCGTCCATAAATACTCCCCTAAAAAGGCAGAGACGATTACGTTCCGTTTTACGAAACCATTTCCTTGCTGTCTTAAGACAAAACGGTTCACAATTTATGCTAAGATAATTTACCCCCTGTATTGTACCGAGTTCTTTTTTTCTGCTAGACGGGATTCATAATCTGAAGATTGATCGTATGATAATGAGAACTTAAGGATGGCAGATTTCTCTTTTATATTTCATAAAAGGCTTTTTTTTTGGCGTTGTTTACCTGTATGTGTTTTTTTTTTTAGCTGTTTTTACATTTTTGAATGTCGAACATTAAAATATAGTACGTAAGGTCAAAATGTCACGTTCACTGTACCCTTTTCGTAAGGTGTGTAATGTTTGAGCAAGTACGGTTTTGAAATTATTGAGAAGTCTAACCTCGCAAAAAGCAAGATGGCGCCTAAAACTATGTTTTTTTGACATTTACAAAAGTGCGTGTGTTTTAGACAACTTATGCCTTTGCCCAACAGGGACAATGATAGGCTATTATTATTATTTCTTTTATTATTTTTTGTCACATATTGTTTGCATTTTTCAATTTTTTCAATATTTCTTAAGAAAAATATTTAAAAAAATATAGATATGAAAATAGTAGCTAAACTTGCTTAATTCAATTTCATAGGCTGGTATATTACAATGTCCTTATTATTATGTA
Source organism: Ochropleura leucogaster (assembly GCA_958449745.1). Lineage (NCBI taxonomy): Eukaryota > Metazoa > Arthropoda > Insecta > Lepidoptera > Noctuidae > Ochropleura > Ochropleura leucogaster. The sequence continues at coordinate 17,222,923 of OY288212.1, forward strand.
TTCCGACTTAAAATATCTTCGTTTGAAATATTTTTTGTTAGTTGCCAGTCACTTAAACCCCTTTCAAACCAAAATAAAACAAAATACCCAAACTGTAACTTAATCGTTCCAAAACAAGCTTTATATTACATCACAAACGACACAAGTCTACCAGCATCCGTCTGAGTTGATCACATTAGAGCAAATCTAGTGAGACTCGCACAAAGTTTGTTATTGGGGCTCCCTCGCTCCGCTCGCGAGTTTCAACGCTAAGCGAATATATGGAGCAGAAGCGAAGAGTGCATGGATGCATATGCATGGATGGACTTGTATAATAGAAATTGTATAGATTTATTTGTGAGCTAATAAACGTACGCAATGATCTCGGTAGTGCTTATAATAATAGTTTTGTTTTGAAGTTCCCATTTTCTTTTTTTCCTTCAGCATAGACATTAAAGACTTGATTTTTTTCACAGCTCCACAGATTTGTATATATGGTTTTAATTTCAACTCGATACCTGCACACGTTATCGAGATAAAGGGTCTTACAGACAGACGGACATCAAATTATTTCTATAAGGGTTCCGTGTTTTCCTTCTAAGGTACGGAACCCTAAAAACGGTCGTACCAGCGAAACGAAGAAGAAGATTCTTGTTACTTGAGTACCTTTTATTACTAAACATTATTTAGAAAATGCGACAAGAGTTATATCTCCAACATACAAATATGAAGATCATAATTTACCAACCCGCAGGGATTTCATATATAAATCTTATATCCTGTAACGGAGCTCTTGTTTTCCTTTAATTTCGTCTTCGAGATAAATTATATTCTCTAAGGTATATGTTCAAGATACTGTTTTTATTTTAAAAAGAGTTTTGTAGTTGATATTATGAAAATGATTTGAGAAACCTTAAAGTTGTTGGGGCTTAGGTACGCACGATTCGTGTTTTTAATGTTCATCCCGAAGTGCTTTAACAGAAACAAGATAGGTTTATTAGACGTCACGGAATCATTTACTCTTTGTTGCGGATTGTTCGAAAGAGATACCGCGGCCCCGGAACGTAAAGGGCAATAGAAGGAACATGGCTGGGTTTTAGCCAGTACAAGTCTGACATGCTCCCCCGCTCCACCTAGAGCGGGGGAAGTCATTGGATGATTTCCCACCCGAAAAAAAAAAACATTTACTCTTTTCTCCTTCATATCATTCCTTACGCATTCCATCCATCTTACATAATATTACCTACTACCGAAATACGTAAAAAGTTAGACAAAAAAGTAAACTAATGGGAAGGGCGCATGACAGCATATATGAAATAATATATCCAAACTTGACGACACGGTTGACGACTGAGCGATCGACTGCCGCGAGTCGCGGGTTCGATTCCCGCACGGAACAAATAATGGTATGGCCTACAGATAGTTGTTCCGGGTTTGGCTGTTTGTGTATGTGAGTTTAAATGTTTGTAAACGCACCCACGATACAGGAGAAATTCATAGTGTTTATTCCAACGTTTTATATATATATAAAAAAAAACTAAATAATATTTCTATCAGAATTATAAATATCTACTCGCTTCCCGCTAATCGTTCACAATGGGACTTCGGCTTAAATAAGGAAGTTACTATTAAGTTAAAATACAGGCAGAATATATTCCTTGTTACCTAACTTAAGTAATTGCGGTACATACTGTTGCTAAGTTTGGCAATACGTATCAGTAATTATGTAAAGTTTTATGTACATACACATGAATATTAAGTTCGGCTATATGTAGTTCGCCTAGTGTTTTGGAGATTGTAGAATGTTATTGTCAAACTTACAAAAGGTTTGCTTTGATTGGTGAAAGAGGAACGAAGATTTTAAATAATAAAATTTTTAACCAACTTAAAAAAAGGAGGATGTTCTCAATTCGACTGTATTTTACCACTTCTTCTTTTGTATTTGAAAGGGTACTTCCGAAGGGGTCCCATATGACTTATATCTATATTGCTTGTGTAATTTATGAGTTACCTATCTTCTATAATAATATATTTTAACTAAGTAATTTCAAACACATAGGCTTTGAAATATAATAGAGGCTACATTGCCTCGTTTTGTTACTTCACGTCAAAAACAAAACAAAAAACGATTTGTATAGAATTTCCAGACAGATACCTAAGTTACAACCCAAAGTTATGAGCACTAATATAAAAGTTATGAAACATTATTTACGGTCAATTTAATTCTTACTATTATTATAAAAGCGAAAGCGAGTTTGCTTGTTACGTCTTCACGCCTAAATAGCTAAACCGATTTTGATGAATTTTTTTACAGAGTCAGTTGGGACCCTGAAGACGGACACAGGCATTTTTTTTTAAAGTTTGAGATTATGAGGGAGAAAAAGGGAAGAAAACATTGCCATTACAATAAATGAGGCGCAAGGGTCAAAACTACAGATAGCAGGTACCTGTAAATCAGGAAAGGGGAACTGTGTTACCCCGAATTTAACGCGAGCGAAGCCGAGGGCAAATGCTAGTTGAATAATATTACGACAATCTTGGCACAACAAATACCTATGTATCTTAAAACAGGTGTTGCAGACGTTACGAACAATTTTAAAACAAAACGTTTTCTAGAAACGGTTCTATTTAGAAGAGAATGCTGGATATTTGAAACACCTGTTTGCTGGAAATGCTTTTCGATAAGAACTGTTATATTGTTACAATTTGTTCTGGGAGAAATGTAAGCTTCGCATTGGAATGTACGTGCCTACATTCCTTGTAGGTTAAGCTTAGATAGTGATCGGGGTGGATCAGGTCAATATGGTAAAGAAAAACATTTAAACCTCTCAAGGACCGCCATTATTTACGTCAACTATCCGTCAAGCACCGCTGGGCGGGCTCGCTTCGTAAGCGTAATCTGATTTTAAGTACTACAAATACAGTTTAACATCGGCACGTTTTTGTGCCGCTGGGGCTCTAGAGGTTAAGGGAATCGTTTAATCTGCCTAGCCTTTTCCTGTTGGGGTTGGCTTCCAGTCTTTCCAGATTAAACTGAATACCAATATTTTGCATGAAACGACTGCCTATCTTACCTCCATAACCAAATTAGTACTGGGTAATATATTTATATACTTCTTGTTAAGACTGGTTGTCAGACTTTCGGGACACTGACTAAATTCCAAATATTTTTATTTTACATTGGCCTACATGGGCACTTATAAAACGGTCTTATCAAGGGGTATCTTATTACTCAGTACTAACTCAGATAGGAAGTCGCTCCAAGTAAAACACTGGTATTCAGCTGCATCCGGTAAGACTGGTAGCTATCCCCAGCATAATTGGTAAACTAATATACATATATGCATGTATGTCTTTTTACTAGTGACATGAAAGTTCACCGTTGTATAGTATTAATAAAGCGTTATGACCCAAAAGACCAGTTTTATGAATAATAGTATAATTCCCTCAAGGCTTATTTAGGCATAAAGCTAAACATAACATACCTATAACAATAATAAATTTAGTGTTCCTAAAGCAAAGAAAATGGTTTATTTGTGTATAGAAGTGTCCTAAACACACGACACTAAGCGTAAATCGCGAACTATCGTAAAAGCTTTCTTTCATATAAGATTTATTTATCGCAAAACTTGGGTTATCACTGTTTTTATATCGGCGATAGGAACGCGGAATTTATGTCCGAGGGTAGGAGCATTCACGTCAGTACCCTTTTAGATACAGAAATAGTTGGTGGGATTATAAATCTAGAGAAACTACGCTTCCCCACATTGTGTTACAAACAGGATATTCTTTGGCGGCGTTTTTGCGTGATTCAGAGCTATGTATGTATGTATACGAATAACAACTGCTGAAAATAAATTTCAAGGAGAATTTAAGTGTTACATTATTATGTTTAGACTCAGGTAAATGATAATAGTACGTTTTGATTCAAGTGACGAAATTTTTTCATTACGGCCGAGGCGGTTTTTTCCGCCCGAGCGCGGTGAGGGTGTTATAGAGCCGAGAACAGCAGTGACAAAGGCTCACGTGAATCTAATGACGTTTTTCAATACGCTTCGGAGAAATTAAATGACTGAACATGTTTTTCTTATAAGGTACAGAACCCTATATTACATAAATTTAACTTGAATTCAATTTTAATTATCTCTTAGTCCACTTACTGCTACATTAAGCTAAAAGATCGTTGCAGTACTCGCATTAAGACGACGTTCGAGCAATCAATTAGTTGGTGAAGTAAATTAGTGCATCGCCGTCATTAGAGGCAATGGTCAATACATTACGGACAGAATTTATTGGTTTTGCTATGTGGAAAGCATTTACTATGTCAAATATATATTAAGTGTTTTTCGATCATAGTTACGTATTGATATTAAAAACCGGCTAAGTCCGGGTCGGACTCGGGCACGAAGGGTTCCGTACCATTATCTAAAAAAAAATATGTTTGTCCTATGGCCGAAACAAACAATTGCATTAAAAGAAATATTAAAGGGGGCTCTCTTTTAATATTTTTTTTTTGTATTTATTGTTATAACGGCAACAGAAATACATTGTCTGGGAAATTTTAACTGTCTAACTACCACGGTTTATGAGATACACCCTGGTGACAAACGGACGGACATTTTAATTGAAGGCATTGTTGTAATGTTTTGAATCTACTTGTTTATTAATTAAAAGATTATAATGTCAAGATCTCGTTAACCACGGAATGTTTACCAAACAAGCTTGGAAATGGATTTTTTTTAAGATGTAGCTATCAAAGGCGTGTTTAAATGAGAAATAAAAGTTCATCTTTCTTTACAAATTAGAAACCCTAGCTGGCTCTCATGGCGTATCGGACAGATAATAAAATCAATTTCATGGGAACTGTAGTTCAAAATTGCCAGCAGCTTTTTCGGTGTCAATTGGGTAGTTGACACCATTAACCAATAATTTAAACACACAATTTTTCTGAAAGAACACCTTATTCTAGACCTGAGAACTTCATTCATTTCAAAATAACTTTAAAATTCAATTTTTAGTTGCTTTTAAATCAATAAATAGTTGCATCATTGACTTGACAACTTAGTGACGTCATCGGTTGCGAGTCTCATACAAAATCTATGAGGGAAGCGCGTTTTGACTGCTCATAAAAAGTATATCAATTGATTGGTGGTGTCAACTACCCTATTCCAAAACACTAGATGTGGGTCTGTGGACAGTGATCAATGGGGTAGCTCACCATCCATCCATCTAGCGATGACAGGCCGGATGCGCGTTCGTGTTAAACACGCGCCGCAAAGAGATGTCAGAAAACAGAGGGTCCTACCAGGGCCATAACCTGCCGGGGTTGCGAGTTGTTGTACATCGTTCTCACATGTATGTATAACCTCAACATGAATGATGTATCCATGATTTTGTAAAAAAAAATATGATTCAAAAGAGTGTCCCTGGAGTTTCTTGCCCATTCTTCTCCATAGAGATCTACGCTTTGGAATGGGCAACTACAGTACTTTCGCAAGTTATTATGTCTTGTGACTGGGACTGTAGCAGTATCTTTTTTGTTTTTTTTTATGACATTCAAAAGTGCCTGTATTGGTCAAATTGAAATAAATTCTTTGTGTTTGAGTTGAATTTGAGTTTGAAAGAGATACCGGGGCCCCGGATCACAAATGTCAAAATAAGGAACATGGATAGGTTTTAACATTCCTTCAGCTTCTCCCAGAGCGGGGAAAGTTATTTAATAATTTCCCATTCGCAAAAATATTAACCCCAAAACACAAGAACAGAAATAATACAAACCCAATACCGTATTAAAACTTGGTCCTGCTCCCTACAACTATTTGTAACACAACCAAAGATCAAGATCAATGACCTTCGCAATACGAATCTACCTAAACTAAATATATATAAAGCTAGGTATACACGAAAGATCCCCAAGAGAAATTTCACGTAATTAGTAAAGAATGAGCTAGCTTAGGACAGTGTCCCCTTACCTTTTAATTAAATTCATTTAATTTAGGACCTTGGTGTTTGTAGTTATTTCAGAGTTCAGACGAATAACGATGTAGTTTTAACAGGTGAGAAAAAAATTGAAAGAAATTATTAAATAGTTTTATTGGCACTTGCCACTAGTCCACCCAACATTGAAACACAGAAAAATAAAATAAAACCTTGAATCCAATAACAAAAAGGGATAATTGTGATGTCTCACGACTGCGCAGATTCATTTCAGGTACGTTATGTGGACAAATCCTTGCAAGTTTGTTTTGTTACGTCTTCACACCTAAATGGCAAAACCGATTTTGATGAATTATGGTACAGAGATAGTTTCGACTCTGGAGAAGGACATGGGCTAAAAAAGTCGGATAAGGGGGAGAAGGGGGATGTAAAGGGGAGAGAATGTTTTTTTTTCACGCCAGTTATAGTTAGCGTTAGCCCAAAGTGACGCGGCGAAGTCGTGGGCGGAAGCTAGTAAAATATATATTGTACTGCCTCGTAGGTCCAATGGTTGTAAGCACGAGTATGATGTACTGAGTTCATTTCCCTGGTAGTGCAAAGTGTTATTGGTTATTCCAGTAAATAAAACAAGCAAAAGTAACACAATTAGTTATAAATAAAAGTAAAATTAAGAAGTTAAATGTCTAAATTTAAATAACTATGACAATTAAGTGAAATTTTGTCAGTATCATTACAAAAAATTACATCAAAATAAAAACAAGCACATCGTTTAGATAATACACATTACTGATTAATTAGTCATAAATTACGATTATTAATTAGCAAGTCGGATCTTCGTATTCCTGTTAAGTGTACCTCTGCTTATCCTTGCGGCGATAACTGGTATAACATTATTATTTATCGCAGCAAAATACGTTCAAGGTCACAGAAATTACTTCGTAAAACACATTATACCTCACGCCTAGAATTTCTTCAGTCATGTTAACCTTTAGGATCATTATAATTATGTAGATCATACATCATTTTTAATATAGTATTAAAGCCTAGTTTATTCCCGCGGCTTCTTACGCGTGAATTTCAGTTGTTATTTCACAAGATATTTATTTTATTAACTAGCTGCCCGCAGTTATGCACGAGGTATGATCGAAAAAAAGGATTCTATATGATATTCCAAATTATAATCTACCCTTGTGCCAAATTTCATCATGATCCGTTCAGCCGTTTTGACGTGAAAGAGTAACAAACATCCATCCATCCTTACAAACATTCGCATTTATAATATTAGTAGGGTTAAAAAGGCTGAAATAAAAAACTTCTTTACAAAAACTGACTTACGCTTGTAAGTCGGTTTTTGTAAAAAACAGTATATATAACATGTTTTTCCGAAATGTTTATTTGTTCATTGTTATTCCACTTACATCGATTTTACAGATGGGAAACTCAATACAGCAATGTAGTCAATATAATTACTCGGAAACCAATCAATAATTACCAATATCAATGTAGGTACTGTTTTCAACAGTCACATTTATATATATTTTTTAAGAAAATCCACTCCTACATCTCTACACTAGGAATATTTCATGTATCGTAGGTGCGTTTATAAATATTTAAACTCACATACACAAACAACTAGACCCGGAACAACTATTTCTATGCCAAACAAATATCTGATTCCAGCGGGGATTGAACCCGCGACACGCAGCGCAGCAGTCGATCGCTCAACCACTGTCGTCAATTTGACTAACAAACAAATAACAACAAAACAATTTCTATGTATGGTCAATCATAAACAAGTTCCAAGTTACGACTCCAAGTATGGCACCACTCATAAGTTAGAATGTGCCCAAAGAACAATGTTCAAAATGGCCCTGTTTAATAAAGATGAACGGTACACGATAATTAATTGTCTTTTTATTACGTGAGTTTGGTGGTACGTAGTTTATTTCTTTACTAGCTGTTCTCCGCGGTTTCACCCACGCTGCTCAGCACCTGTTGGTCGTAGCGTGATGTTATATAGCCTATAGCCTTCCTCAAGAAATGGACTATCCAACACTAAAAGAATTTTCCAATTCCAACCAGTAGTCCCTGAGATTAGCGCGTTCAAACAAACAAACAAACAAACTCTTCAGCTTTATAATATTAGTATAGATAGATAGAACGATTTCACAAAAAGCTTTACAAATTGTTCAATAATCTGACCTTGACCCTAGTTAACGTTGACCTTCATAGAATCCGAATACTGTTAATTTTCCCTTTACACCATTTTCAGTACAACACTTGATGTTTTTCTTTATCCCCATTTTGTACCCAAAGACTTCTTGCGACAGCGAATTTTGTTTAAAATTTTATTCTCCCGACATTTGTATCTTTTTCCGTAATCTTTCTGCCTCATAATCACAAATAGACTTTTTTCCTTTAACAAAGGCATTTCGCAAATTACTTTTGGGAAATTCAACGAAATCCTTTATTTGCAAGGTTTATTAGAAGCAAATAATTATTATGTTAATTCTGGTTTGAAATACTTAATCAAAAGAAGAAGAAGATTTTAGGGTAATTATTTACCTGTTTATTTCAGCTGGTATATTGCAGAATCTATGTCATTTTAAACAGTTGTTTCCTAGTCAGTCAGCAAGTGTTGTCTGTCTGTCTCTTTCTTTCTCATAGAAAGCCAGCCAAGCCAGTTATTTTCGTTTCGTCTTTCTATTTCGCAATCAACAGTGTGGTGTCGCGACGATTGTTTTTGTTGAGTGCATACAGGTTTTTTGTACAAAATAAATAATAACTTCGTTCCATCTGGGTGTCCCTTGACACCTCTCAAGTTTTCTTTTACGTTTTAGTAGCATATTTGAGCCCAGATTTTAAGAATAGACTTACATAATCTAAATTGAGTCAGACTAAATATTGGCGACGAGTTTGGCACTTCCAGTAACATCTATATCAGATCCCTATATATGGGAATTTATTGATTTCCCACTCCATATTTAACTTTGGCAGCCTTTTTTTAAATCACAAATCTCAAAAATGTATTGCAATCCATAATGTACATATATAGGTCGTTAGCATTTAATTATGGACCCTGTCGGGCACAACTGAAGTACAACCTTACCAAGGCCTGCCTTGGCGACGCTCGCTTTATCTTCAAGTGATTTTTGTTACGTATTTTTAATAGTATTTTTGAGCCCAGTTTTCAACAAAAGATTTACTTCTTTTTAACGTGTCAATGACAATCTAAATTGGGTCAGCTCAAAATTTTACTTTTTGTATTCAGTCACGTCAATCAGTTCCAGTGATATGCAAGCAACAGGATAGTGAGAACACGATGTCAAGTGTCCCATCGTTGCCGTGCAGTCTCGCGTCACGCCCTGGTTCAGTCCATGGACCGGAGCGAGAGGGGATTGGAAGCGGTCACCTCCTTCTGCGAAGCAGTCATGCTAGCGAAGAGACGCCGCGGACGTGGGGCGCCGCGAGACGATTCCCGACCACCGTAGATGCGGGCCTGTGAACGGTGAGCAATGGGTAGCTCATCGTTCGTCCGTCTATTGACGACAGGCCATGTCAACAAAAGATGTTGGCAAAGCAGAGGGGCCTGCCAGGGCCACCGCCTGCCGGGTCTGCGGGTTGTTCGAAAGAGATACCGTGACCCCGGAACATAAATGGCAATAGAAGGAGGCGGTGGCTCCACCCAGAGCAGGGGAAGTTATTGGAAGATTTGACATCCGCAAAAAAAAAGGCAAAGTCATCTAAGAATCTCCACCTGAAAAAGTTTTCTTTACTTTGGCCAACCTATGTCCTGAGTTTATTTAAAGGCTACCATGGCAACCAACGTCCAAGTAGGAGATTTTCACCAATTTACTAAAATGTGAATACAAAAACACAGTTTTTAAAGTGACGTGGTTACTAACATTATAATTATTATCACGGATGAACTCGCCGGAAACTCGAAACAAATAACAAACATGGTAAGTTCAAGTATTAATTATAAAAACACAGTTTGACGGCACTATTAGTACAGTGGTTGAGAAATCGACTTCTGCGCTGCGTGTCGCGGGTTCGATCCCCGCACATTACCAAGTATTTGTATGTCTGAGTGTGAGTTACACGAGAGATACAGGAGAAATTCCTAGTGAGGGGAGACATTTTTTTCTTTAAATACAATTTTAAAGAAAATTGTTTTTTTTTTTTATTCATGCATGAACCTTCTAAATTCATAGACTATGCCTGTACCATTAGTAGGCATACCCTAGGGCGCCATTCAGCTATTCTAAGGTTCAGTAAGTTCATTGTGTTGCATGTCCCTGAGGCTTACTTGGCGGTAAACTAGTGAGACAACGCTTAACCACTAGCTTTGTTATTAGAGCTTAGTGTAATATCCCCCATTGGTAAATGGTGTTGCAAGAATATTTATTTAGTGTACATCAGTTTAGAAAAAATCTTTTTGTATTTTATCTAGCGTGAATTAGAAATTTAACAAAACAAAACAGGCTATAACTATCCCATTGCCGGGCAAGAGCCTCTTCTCATAAAGAGAAGGCATGAGTTGAAAACTTTTTTAGAAAATTAACCGACTTTCACAAAAAAAAAAACTAAAAAGTATTTTAGCATTTTTAGTTATGGTCAAATGATATCTCCCACATTTTTTATCTAATATTCTTTTTCCACTGGTTACTGAAACGACTAGCAGATCATACATTTACCCATAGACGAAAAATATATATCATAGACGATAACTCATTAAGTACCCAAGAAATATAAATAAAAATGAAATGGGACTATCACTTCAGAAGTATACTTTTTCGAACAAAAAAGAAATGAAATAAAATGAACAAAAAAGAAAAATGGTATGTTTAAAAAAAAATGAAAATCGGTCACCTGTTGGCAAAGTAATCGATGAACAAACATTAACTAAAACGGTCGAACATAGAACGTTCTCCGTTTTAAAGTCGGTTAAAAAGATGTTGTCTCGAAAATGCATGCTTTTTCCATGGAATTTCTGGAAAAAGAAACTTTTTAAGGCTGTAAGATTGATAACGCGCTTAACCTAAACCTAAAGATTGACAACCGGTCTTACCAAGGGGTATCTTACCTATTCTTCTTTTCTATATAGTATATATTCTATTCTATCGTATCTACATATTACCCAGTACTAACTCAGATAGGCAGTCGCTCCATGTAAAATACTGGAATTTAGCTGCATCTGGTAAGACTGGAAGCTATCCCCATCATAATTGGTAAACTAATATACATATATGTATGTATGTGTGTCTTTTTACCAGTGACATGAAAGTTTAACGTTATATAGAATTAATAAATCGTTATGACCCAAAAGTCCAGTTTTATGAATAATAGCATAATTCCCTCAAAGCTTATTTAGGCATAAAGCTAAACATAACATACCTATAACAATAATAAATTTAGTGTTCCTAAAGCAAAGAAAATGGTTTATTTGTGTATAGAAGTGTCCTAAACACACGACACTAAGCGTAAATCGCGAACTATCGTAAAAGCTTTCTTTCATATAAGATTTATTTATCGCAAAACTTGGGTTATCACTGTTTTTATATCGGCGATAGGAACGCGGAATTTATGTCCGAGGGTAGAAGCATTCACGTCAGTACCCTTTTAGATACAGAAATAGTTGGTGGGATTATAAATCTAGAGAAACTACGCTTCCCCACATTGTGTTACGAACGGGATATTCTTTGGCGACGTTTTTGCGTAAATCAGAGGTATGTATGTATGAATACGAATAACAACTTTGGCTACACTGCTGAAAATAAATTTCAAGGAGAATTTAAGTGTTACATTATTATGTTTAGACTCTGGTAAATTTACTTAGTACATTTTGATTCAAGTGACGAAATTTTTGCGGCCGAGGCGGATTTTTTGCCCGAGTCCGAGGTGAGGTTGTTATAGAGCCGAGAACAGCAGTGACAAAGGCTCACGTGAATCAAATGACGTTTTTCAATACGCTTCGAAGAAATTAAATGACCGAACATGTTTTTCTTATAAGGTACAGAACCCTAAGATACATAAATTTAACTTAAACTTAATTTAAATTATCTCTTAGTCCACTTACGGCTACATTAAGCTAAAACATCGCTGCAGTACTCGCATTAAGACGACGTTTGAGCAATCAATTAGTTGACGAAATAAATTAGTGCATCGCCGTCATTAGAGGCAATGGTCAATACATTACGGACAGAATTTATTGGTTTTGCTATGTGGAAAGCATTTACTACGTCAAAGATATATTAAATGTTATTCGATCATAGTTCCGTATTGATATAAAAAACCGGCTAAGTCCGGGTCGATCTCGGGCACGAAGGGTTCAGTACCATTATCTAAAAAAATATGTTTGTGATATTATGGCCGATACAAAAAATTGCATTAAAACAAATATGAAAGGGGGCTCCCTTTAATTTTTTTTTTTTAGTATATATTGTTATAACGGCAACAGAAATACATTGTCTGGGAAATTTTAACTGTCTAACTGTCACGGTTTATGAGATACACCCTGGTGACAGACGGACGGACATTTTAATTGAAGACATTGTTGCAATGTTTTGAATCTGCTTGTTTATTAATTAAAAGATTATAATGTCAAGATCTCGTTACCCACGGAATGTTTACCAAACAAGCGTGGAAGTGGATTTTTTTCAAGATGTAAGTAGCGACCTTTAAGTACCGACGTGGGGCCTGAGAGGCCGCGGTGGTTTAACAAGTTGTTAGTTTTACCGCTTCCCCGCGCAGGTGAGCCCCGTGCTCGTCAGTAGCTGCGAGTTTAGTTGCGCCGTCGCCGTTGAGTGTGGTAGCAGTGCCGGCGAACACAATTTCGGTAAGTTATGTTGTTTTGAAATTACGACGCGGCCTCTCAGGCCCGACGTCGGTACTAACGTTAGTTTTTTGTTTGGGTCATGAATGAAATTAAATGCTTGTTTTCAGAAATCTACCGGATAATTTGAAGAATGGATGTACCAGGGACATCAGGGGGTAAACGTAGTTTACCTACGGATGAATTACGTTTTTCCAAAAGACCACGGCGTCCTATAAATCTCTTGGATGAAAATAACGCGGCGTTGATTGAGACCTTGCTTGCAGAAGACTCCAGCGGATCGCTGTTATATTAGCTTCCTCGATGCATCATAGTGCAGGTATTGACATAGAATCAGGCAAACCGGAAATAATAAAATTCTATAATTCCACAAAAGGCGGAGTAGATGAAATCGACAGAAAGTGTTCGGTATACACTAGCAGCCGTCGATCAAGACGTTGGCCTCTGACACTTTTTTATAGGATCTTAGATATAAGTTCAGTCAATTCATATATACTGCATGATGTGCATCTAAATAAAGGCACTGATCGCAAGAAAAATATGTGCCTCTTGTCCGCCTAAATTAAATAGAAAATCTACATACCAATGTTACTCATGTAAAAAACATGTTTGTTTACAGTGCGCTAAACAAATCCGCCCTAATTGTGAGTAACTTTGTTGTTGGACATTTTTTTTATTTTATGAAAACAATTTAAGTTTAATTTTTTTTGAATAGATATAACCTTTAAGTTCAAGAAAAAAGTCTATTTCATGGTTCCTAAGAAGTATTATTTTTTTAATTATTTTTATTTCGGGAAGTGCCATTTTTAAGTTTAGAACCGGAGCCAAAGATTAAAGATCATATAATTTCAAAGTATAATAAGGTGATTATAATAATTGTCTTTGCTTTCATTTATAGATCCCAAATTAACGATAAAATCTAAAAAATAGATGTCTATTGTACATATTTTCCATACCACTCAGTGTTTAATATGCGGCCTCTCAGGCCCCACGTCGGTACTAGTGATACAAAAAAACCACGTCGGTAGTTGAAGGTTAATAAAGGCGTGTTTAAATGAGAAATAAAAGTTCATCATTCTTTACAAATTAGAAACCCTAGCGGGCTCTCATGGCGTATCGGACAGATAATAAAATCAATTTCATGGAAACTGTAGCTCGAAATTGCCAGCAGCTTTTTCGGTGTCAATTGGGTAGTTGACACCATTAACCAATAATTTAACACACAATTTTTCTGAAAGAACACCTTATTCTAGACCTGAGAACTTCATTCATTTCAAAATAACTTTAAAATTCAATTTTTAGTTGCTTTTAAATCAATAAATAGTTGCATCATTGACTTGACAACTTAGTGACGTCATCGGTTGCGAGTCTCATACAAAATCTATGGGGGAAGCGCGTTTTGACTGCTCATAAAAGTATATCAATTGATTGGTGGTGTCAACTACCCTATTCCAAAACACTAGATGTGGGTCTGTGGACAGTGATCAATGGGGTATCTCACCATCCATCCGTCTAGCGATGACAGGCCGTCGACGGCGCGTTCGTGTTAAACGCGCGCCGCAAAGAGATGTCAGCAAAGCAGAAGGGCCTACCAGGGCCATAACCTGCCGGGTTTTCGAGTTGTTCTACATCGTTCTCACATGTATGTATAACCTCGACATGAATGATGTACCCATGATTTTGTAAAAAAAAATATGATTCAAAAGAGTGTCGATGGAGTTTCACGCCCATTCTTCTCCATAGAGATCTACGCTTTGGAATGGGCAACTACAGTACTTTCACAAGTTATTATGTCTTGTGACTGGGACTGTAGCAGTATCTTTTTTGTTTTTTTTTATATGACATTCAAAAGTGCCTGTTATGGTCAAATTGAAATAAATGCTTTGTGTTTGAGTTGAATTTGAGTTTGAAAAAGATACCGGGGCCCCGGATCACAAAGGGCAAAATAAGGAACATGGATAGGTTTTGACATTCCTTCATCTTCTCCCAGAGCGAGGGAAGTTATTTAATAATTTCCCATTTGCAAAAATATTAACCCCAAAACACAAGAACAGAAATAATTCAAACCCAATACCGTATTAAAACTTGGTCCTTCTCCCTACAACTTTTCGTAACATAACCAAAGATCAAGATCAATGACCTTCGCAATAGGAATCTACCTAAACTAAATACATATAAAGCTAGGTATACACGAAGGAACCCCCAAGAGAAATTTCACGTAATTAGTAAAGAATGAGCTAGCTTAGGACAGTGTCCCCTTACCTTTTAATTAAATTCATTTAATTTAGGACCTTGGTGTTTGTAGTTATTTCAGAGTTCAGACGAATAACGATGTAGTCTTAACAGGTGAGAAAAAAAAAAGAAATTATTAAATACATTATTGGCACTTGCCACTAGTCCACACAACATTAAACAAAGAAAAGCAAAATGAAATAAAAACTTGAATCCAATAAAAAAAATGTGATAATTGTAATGTCTCACGACTGCGCAGGTTCATTTCAGGTACGTTAAATGGACAAATCCTTACTAATATTATAAATTTAGATGATGGATGGATGGATGTTTGTATGTATGTATGGATGGATGGATGTATGTATGTATGTATGGATGGATGTATGCATTTTTGGATGTTTGTTACTCTTTCATGGCAAAACAGCTGAACGGATCTTGATGGAATTTCTCGCAGAGGTAGATTATAGACTGAAATAACAAATAAGATACTTTTTGCGATATCACGCGGGCGAAGCCGCAGGCGACAGCAAGTAAAATTTTACGTGCGAATGTTTGTGAGACTGGATGTTTTCATGTTTGTTACTCTTTTACGTAAAACGGCTGAACTTGATAAAATGTGACACAGAGTTGGATTATAGTTTAGAATAACATATAGGATACTTCTTTTTCCGATTATCACGTGAGCGAAGCCGCGGGCTTCAGCCAGTAAGTTATACAGAGGATAATATGTTAAGTGTAACTCTGTTTTAGAATGTGCGAAAAGAATAATGCTCAAAATGGCCCTGTGCAGTAAAGATTATCGGTACACGATAATTAATTGTCATTTTTATTACGTGAGTTTGGTAGTACGTAGTTTAACCTATACTAATCTGTACTAATATTATATTATAAAGCCGAAGAGTTTGTTTGTTTGAACGCGTTAATCTCGGGGACTACCGGTTGGAATTGGAAAATTCTTTTAGTGTTGGATAGTCCATTTCTTGAGGAAGGCTATAGGCTATATAACATCACGCTACGACCAACAGGTGCTGAGCAGCGTGGGTGAAACCGCGTGGAACAGCTAGTTTCTTTATGAAACGATTTCACAAAAAGCTTTACAAATTGTTCTATAGTATAACCTTGACCCTAGTTAACGTTGACCTTCAAAGAATCCGAATACTGTTAATTTTCCCTTTACACCATTTTCAGTACAACACTTGATGTTTTTCTTTATCCCCATTTTGTACCCAAAGACTTCTTGCGACAGCGAATTTTGTTTAAAATTTTATTCTCCCGACATTTGTATCTTTTTCCATAATCTTTCTGCCTCATAATCACAAATAGACTTTTTTCCTTTAACAAAAGCATTTCGCAAATTACTTTTGGGAAATTCAACGAAATCCTTTATTTGCAAGGTTTATTAGAAGCAAATAATTATTATGTTAATTTTGGTTTAAAATACTTAATCAAAAGAAGATGATTTTGGGGTAATTATTTACCAGTTTATTTCAGCTGGTATATTGCAGAATCTATGTCATTTTAAACCGTTGTTTAATCGTCAGTCAGCAAGTGTTGTCTGTCTGTCTCTTTTTTTCTCATAGAAAGCCAGCCAAGCCAGTTATTTTCGTTTCGTCTGTCTATTTCGCATTGAACAGTGTGGTGTCGTGACGATTATTTTTGTTGAGTGTATACAGGTTTTTTGTACATTATAAATAATAACTTCGTTCCATCCGGGTGTCCCTTGACACCGCTCAAGTTTTCTGTTTCGTATTTTTAGCAGCATATTCGAGCCCATATTTTAAGAATAAACTTACTTAATCTAAATTGAGTCAGCCTAAAAATTGGCGACGAGTTTGGAGGGGATAGCCGGGGAAGTTATTGGAAGATTTGACATCCGCAAAAAAAAGGCAAAGTCATCTAAGAATCTCCACCTGAAAAGGTTTTCTTTACTTTGGCCAACCTAGGTCCTGAGTTTATTTAAAGGCTACCATGGCAACCAACGTCCAAGTAGGAGATTTTCACCAATTTACTGAAATGTGAATACAAAAACACAGTTTTTAAACTGACATGGTTACTAACATTATAATTATTATCAGGGATGAACTCGCCGGAAACTCGAAGCAAATAACAAACATGGTAAATATCTCGTTTCAAGTATCCTTACTATATATATATAATATTATAAAAGCGAAAGCGAGTTTGTTTGTTACCTCTTCCCGCTTCAATGGCTACACCGATTTCGATGAATTTTGGTACAGAGGTAGTTAGGAAACCAGGAGACGGACATAAGCCAATTTAAAAAAAAGTGTTGTGTGAGGGAGAAAGAGGGAAGAAAGGGGAAAACTTAGCGTTGCTATTACAAATCAATAAGGCGCAAGGGGAACTGTGTTACCCCGAATTTAACGCGAGCGAAGCCGCGGGCAAAAGCCAGTTAATTTAAAAAAAACAGTTTGACGGCACTGTTAGTACAGTAGTTGAGAAATCGACTTCTGCGCTGCATGTCACGGGTTCGATCCCCGCACATTACCAAGTGTTTGTATGTCTGAGTGTATGTGAGTTACACAAGAGATACAGGAGAAATTCCGAGTAAGGGGAGAAGTTTTGCTTTTAATACAGTTTTAAAGAAAATGGTATGTTTTTATTCATGCATGAACCTTGTAAATTCATAGACTATGCCTGTACCATTAGTAGGCATACCCTAGGGCGCCATTCAGCTATTCTAAGGTTCAGTAAGTTCAGTGTGTTG
This sequence comes from Ochropleura leucogaster, assembly GCA_958449745.1. NCBI lineage: Eukaryota > Metazoa > Arthropoda > Insecta > Lepidoptera > Noctuidae > Ochropleura > Ochropleura leucogaster. The sequence continues at coordinate 17,240,631 of OY288212.1, forward strand.
CATGTCCCTGAGGCTTACTTGGCGGTAAACTAGTGAGACAACGCTTAACCACTGGCTTTGTTATTAGAGCTTAGTGTAATTTCCCCCTTTGGTAAATGGTGTTACAAGAATATTTATTTAGTGTACATCAGTTTAGAAAAAATGTTTTTGTATTTAATCTAGCGTGAATTAGAAATTTAACAAAACAAACCAGACTATAACTATCCAATTTCCGGGCAAAAGCCTCTTCTCAGACGGCATGAGTTAATTTTTTTTTTACAAAATTAACCGACTTTCAAAAAAAAAAAACTAAAAGTAAGTATTTCAGCATTTTCAGTTATGGTAAAACTAGCTTTTGCCCGCGGCTTCGCTCGCGTTAAATTCGGGGTGAAACAGTTTCCCTTGCGCCTTATTGATTTGTAATAGCAACGCTAAGTTTTCCCTTTTTTCCCTCTTTCTCCCTCACATCCCACTTTTTTCAAAAAAATATTAGCCTATGTCCGTCTCCTGGTTGTCAACTATCTCTGTACCAAAACTCATCGAAATCGGTTTAGCCAAAACCGATCGGTTTTGGTAAAGCGTGAAGAGGTAACAAACAAACAAACAAACTCACTTTCGCTTTTATAATATTAGTAAGGATGATATCTCCCACATTTTTTTTCGAATATTCTTTTTCCACTGGTTACTGAAACGATTAGCAGATCATACATTTACCCATAGACGAAAAATATATTTATCATAGACGATAACTCACTAACTACCCAAGAAATATAAATAAAAATGAAATGGGACCATCACCTCAGAAGTATACTTTTTCGAACAAAAAAGAAATGAAATAAAATGAACAAAAAAGAAAAATGGTATGTTTAAAAAAAAATGAAAATCGGTCACCTGTTGGCAAAGTAATCGATGAACAAACATTAAATAAAACGGTCGAACATAGAACCTTCTCCGTTTTAAAGTCGGTTAAAAATATGTTTTCTCGAAAATGCATGCTTTTTTAAAGCTGCAAGATTGATGATATGTTTTTTTAGAATTTTATTTCTGCCATTTTTATACCTTAACCTACACATAACGCCTTACAGAACATCTAACGTCACTCCAACATGAAAACCCACTGGAAAGTAAAGATTACAATCAAAACTATAAACTAAGTGGAATACCTTGAACTTAACTACATTGAATAGCTTATCGTGTTTGTAAATCTATTACACTTATTAATGATTTGTTAGATATACGAGGTAGAATTGAATTAGCTGTAGAAACGTTATAAAACAATTAAACAAACATATCAAAATCGGTTCATGTGTTTGGAGTCTACGATGGCATAGACAGAGACACAGATATTGACGTTATATTATAGTAAACTATAGTCCTCATTTTCGAGTCGGGGTTAGAAAACGAAGATATATATACCAACTTACATGCTGAATAATGCGTAGGTACTAAGATGTAATTACGTTACCTTATACCCATAGAAAACCATATACCCATATTCAACGTTACCTTATACCCATAGAAAACCATATACCCATACTCAAGTCGTCTGTAGTCCCGTAGAGCCACACTCTAAGACTACGTGGCAAAGATATGACCTAAACGGTCAAGTGTTGCAAGTTTGTACGGAACCTCAGTGCGCGATTCCGACTTGCACTTGGCCTTATTTTTCACTTCTACACTAAGCTGGTCTAGAAAAGCTTACCTTTTTATTTATTTATTTTTTTAAGCGCATAGAATGCACAGATGCGGGCTTAATGCCAAAGACATTCTTCATCAGTGAAACAATAGCCTATTGTCTTTACATGAAGTTTAAATAAATAAAAACAAATGTACCTAGGTACATCAAACAAATAAAAAAGGAAGTACTTTTGAATAAGGATATTCTTTTACCTGTGTAAAAAGTAATCGGCAGGAAAAATATCGTAAAAATGAATTGTAATCGCGTACAATAATATCATCCAAAAATCTCTAACGTGATGGCATTCACTGTCTTATTTTTTAAAGAATAAGTAAATTAATAATAGTATAAAATTCTAGTAAAATATGGTGGTCTACCTACACTGCTTAGCCTTTTCTGAACTCTATTATTGTCGATCAGCATTACAAGTGCAATGTTTTATAAAATATGCCGTGTCATGGGGACTAATAAAGAGAAAAAATATAACAAATCATGTTGAAATATGAAGGCCAAAGAAAGATGGATTGACTGTATAAAGAATTATATGAACGAGAAAGGAGTAAATGATGCAGTGACGTCTGATAATGGAGAATGGAAGAAGAAAACGTGTTGCACCGACCTCAAAAAGAATGGGACAAGAACAGGAAAATAATGAATGAAGACAAGTTTTCAAAAACCACGAACATACTCACAAAAATGAAGCCAATAAAATTCTTTTCTCTAGTAGCTACATGCCGTAATTCAAAAAACTGGCACAGTATAGGTTAGTGTATATAACATGTATTTATATTTTTGGTTCTGGGACTTCCAGTTGATCTAATTATGACTGAAATATGGAAAAGTCTATTCCAACGAAACGACTACCGACTTGAAATGGAAGTAGGAGGGAAACATCTGTCACATATTGGGCCAAAATATTGATGTATTGCAATGCTACAAATAGGAAACAGCTCTAGGCCAGACCACGCTAAAGTTGGCAACGAAGGAATAGTGAGTGACAAATGAACAACAAAATCAGCTGACTTATCATGGTTTTCTGCAAATTCGAGGAGTATTTAACGCCTCAAAGGTTTTCTGTTACAACAAAATTTCAAACGGGTTTGTAGCCAAAGTTTGTCTTTAATGTATATGTTTTAGGGGTCTATAATAAAAAAAAAAACTCTAGTTGCCGGCGACTCATGTCCGCACGTAGCAGAAGCTAGATATGAATATGAATAGAAAATACGGCAAAAATAGAGCTCTAATAAATAAAGTACGGACATTGGACAATGTGCGGATTTGCTGCATGATTTCAGTGTGTATACGTTAATCCCGGATGTGAATCAGCCGTTCATTTAAACGGTTCCGTACCTCAAAAGGAAAAAAACGGAATCCTTATTGGACTTTGTTGTTCGTCTGTCTGTCACAACCCTTTATCTCAAGAACGCATAAAGGTATCAAGTTGAAATTAAAACCGTATACACAAGAATATGGTCCCTTTGTGCTGTGAAAAAATCATCCCTCGAAGTCTACGCAGTCAAAAGATATAGCTGTTTACGTTGCAAGTTTATACCACTCAATGCGCGAGTCTCGTTCTTGGCCGGTTTTATTTTCCATGGAATACCCTAAAATCTTTAAGCAAAAAAACTACAATATAACCAAAAACTTGCCTAGACGAGATAGTTTCTACATAATTTAACCTCTAACTCAGCAGTTACTATGAACGAAATCGTTTGTGTAAATCAGATAGATTTATTACGTCGTGTTGTTAACTTTATAACCTAGTTTATTGCGAACGAATAAACTTTTTATGCCTTATTAACGTCAATGGGTTGACAGTGACTGTTTGTTTTTGTTGAAGATAATTTGACAATAGTTTTATGCTTATATGTGGCTTGTGGTATAATACTTTTATACCACAACGGGCCTGTTGGTTTGGTGGTTAGTGGCCCTGACTGCTGAGCCGGAGGTCGTGGGTTCGATTCCCACCCAGGACAAACTTTGTGTGATGAGCATGATTGTTTATTCTGTGTCAAATTCCATTTTAATTTTTGGTGTGCAATAAAGCATATTCTATTCTGCTTTCTGAGTGACTACAATAAACAGCTACCCTACCATGACGTATTAAAGCAGAACTTATTCCACTGACGGACAGAGCTATACAGGGTGTCTAGCACCATCTCTTTCACTCAGTGGAATAAGTTCTGCTTTAATACGTCATGGTAGGCCTACTGATTGCTGCACTGTGCAGATAAATTGGTATTTAGTTATAAACGAATTATAAAGACGAGCACTATTGAAAAGTGTTTTTTATTCTTGACCCAGTAAAAAATGCTAATGAGTTGATATTACAACATAACGCAAAAGTAGTTAATTATATCATAAAAAAAACTGGCCAAGAGCACGTCAGACTCGCGCAAATAGGGTTCCGTACACACATCTTTTGACTGCGTAAACTTAAAGACATTAAAAAAAAAACCTTGCCAAACACTACAAATTTCTCCTGTATCGTGAGTGCGTTTACAAATTTTTAAGCTCACATACACAAACAGCCAGACCGGGAACAACTGTCTGTAGGTCATACAAATATTTGTTCTGGGTTCGAATCCGCGACACGTAGCGCAGCAGTCAAACGCTTAGCCACTACGCAAACCGTAAGATGTTTTTTTACAACTCCAAGGAACCACAAGACTTTAGTTTATGATTTAAATTTCAACCTGATACCTTAACACGTTCATGAGATACATAAATAAATAAATAAAAATAAATAAATATCTTGGGACAACTCACACACGGCTATCTGATCCCAAGCTAAGCAGAGCTTGTGTTATGGTAACCAGACAACTGATATACATACTTATAAAATTTATAAATACATACAATATATTATAGATAAATCACACCCAGACACAGAACAAACAATCATGCTCATCACACAAAGTTTGTCCTGGGAATCGAACCCAGGACCTCCGGCTCAGCAGTCAGGGTCACTAACCACTAGACCAACAGGCCCGTCATAAATAGTCTTGATAGACAGAGACATAGAAAAATAACAAAGTGATGCAATAAGGGTTCCGTTTTTTTTCCTTTTGAGTTACGGAACCGTAAAAAGGCCAATTTCTAGTCTTAAGACCGCTTTAGGTAGAACTTCATGAAACACAATTTCTTAACACCAGTTTACTAAAGTTAGTTGGTACAAAAGTAAATGGCAACACTGAGCAACTAGTCGCAAATGTATCACTAAACGCACGACCAACTTTCTTTTCAGCGTTAAAACTTTTTGCACGTGTCCCAACTCTAACACGTTCAGGCTTCAACTATTTTTGAAACACAAAGGACATGAAAAATTACGCTTTTCTAGAATAAAACGCCTCTTGAGCACAAAATTGAAAGCAAACCCTTTGAGAAAACTTATCGCCCTGTCATCTACACGAGTTCCTTTTAAAGGAGAAAAACTTTGAACTGCTACCCTACCATGACGTGTTAAAGCAGAACTTATTCCGCTGTGGGAAAGGGACAGAGCTATACAGGGTGTCTAGCACCATCTCTTTCACTCAGTGGAATAAGTTCTGCTTTAAGATGTCATGGTAGGCCTACTGGACTTGAGTAAATCCTTTATTGTATTACTAGCTGCGCAACGTGGTTTCACTCGCGTGGTGACAGAAAATTGAGATTTTATTTTTTCACTAGATAGAAAGATAAATGATGTTTATTTTTAAAGTAGGCCAGATTAGTAGACTAGCTTTCGAACACTTTTACGTTTTGTTTTTTTTTTAAACTACTTGGTGCCAAGTTTTCGTACCCGACTACTCTGAGAAGCTAAAAATAAGCCGTAAGAAACTCGGAGAGTCATTGTCTCTTTTAAAGTCCAGACAAAAATTTTAGTCAACTAACATGAAGACTACAAACAAGATTAGTGTCTTTGTTTTACAAATGAGAAATCTTTAAATAACTTCTCCTGCTCTGAATAGAGCGGGGGGTGTCTTTCAGACTTTAACTGACTAAAACCCACCCATGTTCCTTCTTTTGCCCTGTAAGTTCTAACAACCCACAATCCGCAATCCCGCAAAAGCTGGAGAAGATATTTGATGATTTGCCATACAAAAAAGTTTAGATTTACATTTGATACGCCAATCAACCAACAAGGATGAAACAAACAGTACTTATACAAAATCCATCACAACTATAGAAACAGTTCATATCTACAGCTCATCTTTTCAATATAATCCCTCAGACATTACTCAAGACTCTTATAAAGAGATGCGGTGGATTATTATTGTGGAGAGGTTACCTCAAGGGCGTCTTAGTTGCCGGATCTTATGGCATGTTTGACTTGAGGATTATATTGTTTTAGAATATAGGTAGCTCTAAAGAAGTGGTGGCTGACTTGAATACACTTAAGATCTACTTTTTACGAACGAAATCCGGTACGATCTACTAATATGTAGGTATGCCATTATGTAGTAGATCTAAAGGAAGACCACTCAAAATCGTGTTTTTTTTGTTACCTTTGTATCCGAATGCTCGGTGATCATACGCAACTATCTAACATAACACAATTTAAAACCATTGATGTTTCACAACTTATTTATAATCCTTACTAATATTATAAAAGCGAAAGTGAGTTTGTTTGTTACCTCTTCACGCTTTAATGGCTAAACCGATTTTTATGAATTTTGCTACAGAGATAGTTGGGAACCAGGAGACGGACATAGGTTATACCACTCTTTTATTTTTAAAAGTGTGGTATATGAGGGAGAAAGATGGAAGAAACGGGAAAAAGAAACGTTGCTATTACAAATCAATAAGGCGCTACCGAATTTAACGCGAGCGAAGCCGCGGGCAAAAGCTAGTCTAAAATAAATGTAATGTACTTAACTTTCAATACATATAGATCAAAATCCTTTATGAGTTGTTTCAGTTTCGATTCTAGGTATGCGATATAGTCGAAAAGCCATTTTTAATCACGAGATATTACTTGAAGATTCTAGGAATTCTGATCAAGAATTTCATTTATTTTCCTACCTTCGAATTCGGACGTAAAAGCGACGTTTACAAATGTTATTGGGGTGAAAAATTTGAAAATTCAGAGCGGAGAGAAATGGAAGATATTCATTACGGCGTCAATTTGAATGCTGGTACGATTTCAATTTTCGAGGAAGCGGCTTTGATTTTAATATGATTTATATTTGTTTTTACTGAAATTTTAAGGCATAATAATACTTGTTGTTATGATGATTGTGGGAATTAATTCAGCCTGTACCGTTTCAAGTACCTTCATCGTTTCGTTTTTACTGGAACGAAAAATCATCTCTATGTGAAATGTGAAGTAATATACTGTAATCTAACAAGCAGATCAAGTGTGTTTGGAACATGTCATGTAAGTAGTATTTTAGTTTTAAATACACTCTGTAAGTTACGATGCAGAAAATGACGGATTGAAAGCATGGTTCAAGGCAGAGAGAGTTTTTATGATTGTTAACTATGAGTACAGAGGAAAGGGAAACGGTTGCGAGGGCTGAGGGTCACTTGTATTATTAAAGTTCTCGTTCATTTATTGTTTAATCAACATATAACTACATTTTTAAATCATTCTTAAAAACGTATAAAAAAGTAGCCCACCGGTATCGGGAACAGGGTCTAAGCTACCGGCGGTCAGGGCTCCAGAGAAAGGAACCTCCTAACAATACGAGCCGTATCCAGGAGTACCGCTTTCTGTATCAAGCCCTTGATCCAGGTGTTGGTCGAGGCTCTTGGCAATTAAGCCATTGGCAGATACAAAGTTATACAAAAAATATCTTTTTAAGTTATTATTAATAACGTACAGAGCAACAAGTAAGACTAGTTCGAAACTTTGAAGGATCATAAATATCAATCAGACAGATTTATCGCTTTATTTTGTTAAAGAATACCAAAGTTATGATTTTCTTATGCCATCCGACCGGTGCAAATGACAGTTTAGACCCTTTTCAGAAGTCTGAAATCTATATAAGACTTACTTCAAGCTTGGCTCAGTTGCGTGTCATTTGAAAAAGAACCTTGTTGCAAAACAATATGTGTTTATATCGAGCAATTCATATGAATAAGAAAATTAACTATAAGCATTATCGCAAAGCGGTTAGTCGATTCTTCACGACCAGAGAGCAGGCCTTTATTTTGGCCAACAAATTAGCATTGGCTTGCAACATGGCAATGCCATCTAGGCACTTTTTCTATAGACAACGATGTACCTAGATGATTTTTTGACGCCCAGTAATTTTTTGCCCCTTTTTGAGACGTACATATTTAGAAGAAAGAAAGAATAAACATTTATTTGGCCCGTGCCACAAGTGCACACAGAATGAGATAAAGACTTAAAACTTAACGATAACAACAAATACGTAATTGTGTGTCTCACGGCTGCGCCAAATAGGCCCAGTTCAGCAAACTACCGAGCAGCTAGTGCCCGACGCTGGTTTTCAACTGGACGTTAGACTATTTAGTTATTTACATATAATTATTATAAATACTATCTGCATTGAATTTATAATATTACTACCGATGATACTCGCTGTGAAAACCCATGTTTAAGTTATTTAAAAATAAGAAATACCGCATTTCACGAGATCAAAGTAAGCCTGCGTGCTAATTCGGAGTTTCTAACGTGGCCCATGGAAAAAGATGTTTAGTTCGGCGATTTGAACCAAACCTGGGTCGTTATGTTGTTTATAATATTGTAAGATGCAAAGAGAATGAAAACTTTGATACGATGCACATTAGAGTTTAAATTGTATTGACCCTGTGACTTATGTGGTTTTGTCGGTCGATGAAGGAACGGACCAGTGGATTCTATGCGAAATATCTACGCTTAGCTTTCTTCTATTTACAGATTTATAAATACTTTTTCTTAAAGAACCCTTTTTAGATAGAAAAGTTTTCAAGTTGTCTGGGTTAGCTTTTTAAAAGTGCTAAAAATTTCAATGATTCTTAAACAGTTCTTGCAAACATTTGAATTCATTTTATAGTTAAGTGAAAGCTAAATAGTTAGGCCTAGAAGATTTTTATATGACTTTCTTTTCTACTTGTCTTTCGGTAGTAGAAAATAAATTTATACAAGCCTTGGGAAAATAACGAAAAATAGAGTTTTCAACAGTAGTAGTAGTAGTACATCTTGAAATACCGACCAAGTATAGTGCAAGTATCTTTGGAATGCGTAGAAATAGACGGTTTCTTTCTTTCCTTTTTTAAAAACGTTGCCCTACACTAGGAATTTCTCGTGTATCGTGGGTGCGTTTACAAACATTAAAACTCAAACAGCCAGACCCACCAGAGACCAGGATTGCTTTTTTTGACACATCTAAAGGACCAAAGGCTTGAGTATAAATGGTTGTAATGTCAATACCTCTCCGTGTTTCTGAGTTAAGGTGTCTTGACTGACAGACAGACACACAGGAGGACAACGAAATGATCCTATGAGGGCTCCGTTTTTTCCTTTTGTGCTACGAAACCAAAAAAAACTAAATTGTAATTGCAGACACAATACAACACACACAATAACACACATTAACTTACAATTCCTTTAAGATTTTCCTTCCTAAAACTACTAAGAGTTGTTCCGTGTTTACCAATTTCATAACAAACAATATTGAAGGCAAAATGTTGGTCTCATTGTCCGAAATATTTCATTTAAACCCTCCGTACCCTTTGCATTAAGCTGCCCCACATTATACGCAGCCGTTGTGGCCAAGATAACCGAGGTCAGGTCAAGTTATCATTGCTTACTGAGGTTATAGGTCACGCCAGGGGACACAACCCATAAATTATTAGAGATAATTATGGGTACCATCAATAAAACTAAACGTGATAAACACTTCAAGAACTATCAGTAAAATATAAACTAATAGCTTTTGCCCGCGGCTTCGCTCGCGTTAAATTCGGGGTAACACAGTTCCCCTTGCGCCTTATTGATTTGTAATAGCAACGCTAAGTTTTCACTTTTCTTCCCTCTTTCTCCCTCACATCCCACTTTTTTCAAAAAAATATTAACCTATGTTCTTCTCCTGGTTCCCAACTATCTCTGTTCCAAAAGTCATCGAAATCGGTTTAGCCGTTAAAGCGTGAAGAGGTAACAAACAAACAAACTCACTTTCGCTTTTATAATATTAGTAAGGAAGTAAGGATCACCATTTAGGTGACGAGGTACTAAAAGAAACTTGCACATTTTGTTTTTACAGACTAAATGAAGTTGTTTCCAATGTAATGACTACTGTTATCATTTCCCTGCCCTGCCCCATTCTATTTAGGGTCGGCGCAACACATTTTCTTCTTCAATTCTCCCCTATCAGACGTCACGGCATCATTTACTCCTTTCTCCTTCATATCATTCCTTACACAATCCATCCATATTTTCTTTGGCCTTCCTTTCGCTCTCCGTCCATCAACATTCAGATCCATGACTCTTTTAGTCACAAGTGCTTCGTCCCTCCTCATTACATATCCATACTAAGACAACGACGACTCCCTTTCAATGTTTATGTCACAGGCGTAACTTTCAAACTTCCTCTAATATACTCATTCCTTACTTTATCTTTATCTATTCTTGTCATTCCACACATCTATCTCAACATTTTCATCTCCGCTACATGCAATCGTTTTTCATCCACCTTTTTTACAGCCAATTTGATTACTGTGAGAAGAAAGAAATTTAAAGGCGAGAATCTTTTAAAGTCCAGACATGTTCGTGCTAGATCATATTTGGATCATGCAGGTTTTCGTTAGTGTCAGCATTACTAAGGAATAATAATAACTGGGGTTCTAAAATGGCCGCTTTAGCAGAATCATATTAGGATAATAATATCAATTATTATTTAATCCTTACTAGTAATATAAAAGCGAAAGTGAGTTTGTTTGTTACGTCTTGACGCCTCAATGGCTAAACCGATATTGATGAATTTTGGTACAGAGATAGTTGGCACCCTGGAGACGGACTACTACTATTTTTTTTTAAAAGATTGAGATGTGAGGGAGAAAGAAAGAAGAAAAAAATAGCATTGCAATAACAGTAAATAAGGCAAAAACTACAGGTAGCATGTACCTGTAAATCAGTAAAGGGGAACTGTGTTACCCGTGTTACCCCGAATTTAACGCGAGCGAAGCCGCGGGCAAAAGCTAGTATAATATAATGAATTGTCACTTTATGCCCATTTTACGAATGGTAACGTAATTTATATTATTATCTTAAAATGAGTCTTCTTAAGCGGCCATTTTAGACCCCCAGCTCCCAAGCGCAGTTGAAATGGAGCTGGTCGCGTTCAATTATTCATTTTCATTCATTAATTTCAAATTCGTTCTAAAAAGTAATGTTTTCTTATTTTGAAAATTAATCTCCAATTTTTTAAGAATCGAATTTCTGATTCCAAAAATTGAAATTCAGATTTATGTTCGGAATATGAATCAATTAAATTGTGCTAGGCTCGCGGTACGATGAGTTTGTGGTTTTTGGTTTGGTTAGTTAAATGCGGTCAGAAATGAATTAAATGATTGATTTTGTAAACTGTGGCTCTCTTTAATCATTTTAGAGGTTTGTGTTCTAGTGGAAACCAGCAGGCTGTATTCTTAGTTTATTTAGTCTTACAAGTTGCTCAGTAAAAAGCTAACGATGACCTCTTCTAGCGTATTATTTTACTAATAGGCTAGTTTAAAAAAATAATAATATATAAGTCCGTCTTTTAGATTATTCAAAAATAAGGGACACGTATTTTTAATTTGTAAATTAGAATAAAAATGACATAATAGCCCATTAAAGTTACGTGTGACGTCACGCATTGCTGCGTTTTTTCGCAACGAGTTTAACTCTTTCGAACAACCCGAAATGCAATATCCTTAAATCCTTACTAATATTATAAAAGCGAAAGTGAGTTTGTTTGTTTGTTACCTCTTCACGTTTTAATGGCTAAACTGATTTTGATGAATTTTGGTACAAAGAATTTAATTTTTTTTTAAAAGCCGTCTCCTGGTTCCCAACTAAACCAGGAGACGGCTATTTTTTTTTTAAACGTTGGATGTGAGGGAGAAAAAAGGAAGAAAAGGGAAAACTTAGCGTTGCTATTACAAATCAATAAGGCACAAGAGGAACTGTGTTACCCCGAATTCAACGCGAGCGAAGCCGCGGGCAAAAGCCAGTGTTTAGGATAAAAACAAAGGTAAACAAAGTAATTGTTGCATTTAAAAATACACACAAATAACCACAGAACCATTAAAGCTGTGTAGAAATGATTTTAACACCGCAGTAAAGTGGCTGAGGAAATTAGGTTCTACTTATCGTGAACATTTTATTTTAACCAGATGCAGTTTGTGGTTAACGTTTATTTAGTTATTTATAGATAGAATATTCTTTAATATGTACACCATACAAGTTACAAGAATAACAGTATACAACTTATAAATAGTGTGACACAATGAGCGGTCTTATCGCTAAAAGTGATCTTTTTAAGACAACCTTTGGATGGATTAAAGAAGAGGAAAAACAGTACTGTAGGTAGTCTGTGGCGTAACATTTTTCAAAATTATTTTTTAAACAATTTAAAAAAAAATACAAAAACTTATACTATATAAATACATATAAAATATATAATTATAAATGTACTTCTAGCTACTAAATGTTTATCGTTGTCCGTATGAACAGCTGTGAAGATTAGAATATAGTAACTAATCCCTCACAATGCGAGCCGTATCGAGGAGTACCTACTGCCTTCTGAATCAGGCCCTTGATTCATCAGGTCACCTAAGGAAAGCTTTGACAGATCTGAATTACTTTATCTATTACTAGTTTTTGCCCGCGGCGTCGCTCGCGTTAAATTCGGGGTAACACAGTTCCTCGTGCGCCTTATTGATTTGTAATAGCAACGCTAAGTTTTTCCTTTTCTCCCCTCTTTCTCCCTCACATCCCAAAAAATTCTTTCTCTCTCGTTTTCCCTCATATCTTACTTTTTTTTTAATAAAAATTAGCCTATGCCCGTCTCCTGGTTCCCAACTATCTCTGTACCAAAATTCATCAAAATCGTTGAAGCCATAAAAGCGTGAAGTGGTAACAAACAAACAAACTCACTTTCGCTTTTATAATATTAGTAAGGATTATCAACATTGAAATAATTTTCAATTTTATTATTCCAATTTTCAACAGGTAACGTTAATTGGTTCAGTGCAAACTAAAAGCGTTGTCACGGCCTCTCTGCTCTCATGCATACTGCATTTAATTCAACTGACATCCATATTAAGCTAACGTACAGCCAGCACCAAAAGTCATTTGACACTGATTATCTTATAATTTCACAGTAGAAGGAAATCACTTTCGAATTTTGAAAATAGGTAATTACATTATATTTAGTCCGTCTTTTAAATTATTCAAAAATAAGGGACACGTATTTTTTTATTTGTTATTTAGACCAAAAATGACAAAGATATAGCCCATTAAAGTTACGTGTGACGTCACTCATTGCGAAAACATGCAGCAACGCGTGACGTCACACTTTTTGGAAACTATCCTATTCCACACCAGGTCCACTTAATCTGTGTGGTGCTTTCTTAAAAAGACCATTTCAGACACTATCTGCATAGTCCTCATGTAAGTTGACCAAGATTATTTTGTCTGGACTTTAAAAGAGACTATGACCTCTGAGTTTGTTTCGGCTGTTTCTTCTCAGAGTAGTCGGGTACGAAACACCGGCCTCATCTAGTTTTAAAAAAAGATGACGTGTAAAAGTGTTTGTGAAAACCTACTTGCAAAATAAACATCATTTATCATTTATTGTATACAATCGTGTGACTCAATGCCTAAATTCTGGCAAATAAATTAATTTTGAATTGATCATATTACCTATTTTGTTGCATTCAATGTAACTTTTAAACAGGATTTTATTGTCGACTAGCTTTCGCCCGCAATTTTTCATCTTTTCAGCAAATTCGGGATAAGACAGTTCCTCTTACCTGATTTGCAGGTACCTGTCACCTGTAGTTTTCGCCCTAGCGTCTTATTTATTGAAATAGCAATGCTAAATATTCACTATTTTTCCCTCTTTTCCCCTCTATTTCACTCTTTAAAAAAAAATAGCCAATGTCCGTCTCCAGGGTTCCAACTATCTCTGTACCCAAATTCATATTTTTTATCTCTGTACATTCATTCATTCATTTAGGCGTGAAGAGGTAACAAACAAAGTCACATTCGCTTTTATAATATTAGTAAGGATTTTATTTTGACAGAAAATCTCTCAGAAATTGAAGGCCATCAAGCTTATAGGTATGTTTATAATACAAAACTGCCTATCTTATAATTTAAAGATTCATTAATATGTGTCAAAGGCCCCCAAAAGCTCCTACCCATATTAAACCGTAGCGTGATGGTTCAATATTTTAATACAATGAGGAAATGACACCTAATAGCACCACTTGAAAAGATCGTTCCCTACACACGCGATATTAACATCAAAGAGTTGCATATAGACAGGATACTTTATTACATAGACTACTGTTAATAACTAAGACCACAATTACCTTTTTATTGGCATAGTGTGACTAAAAGAGTGATGGATCTGCATGCAGGTAGAGGAAGGCCAAGAAAAGATGGACGGATTGTGTAAGAAATGATATGAAGGAGAAAGGATTAAATTATGCCGTGACGTCTGATAGGGGAGAATAGAAGAAGAAAACGTGTTGCGCCGACCCCAAATAGAATGGGACAAGGGCAGGAAAATGATGATGATCAAAATCAATTCGCTTAAATACGGCTTCAAATCAACTCATTTTAAACGTCACAGTTCTTCTCATTTTCTAGTTTTGTAACTCACCAAATATACACGGAACCATTAATGCTATGAAATGACTATGTTACAATTTAACTTTTGACGACACTTTACAGTTTCGAAGATATTTTGACGACGTTACATTTTGCAAGTTCAATCCCCGCACGGAACAAATATGTGTATGGCCTACAGTAGTGGTTCCGGGTCTTGCTGTTTGTGTATGTGAGTTTAAATGTTTGTAAACGCACCTACGATACAGGAGAAATCCCAGTGTGGGGGCATCGTTTTTGAAAAAAGAGAACTTGCATCATTTTTGTTTTATTTATTTTCAATAAGAAAAATATATAAAAAATGTATAAACACGATTAAAGGCAATTCTTGCGGTTACGAAAACGTGACGAAATACAAAAAAAACGCAAAATTAGTAGCTAAAGGTGACTTTAGCAGTTATGAGAAAATTGTATGTTAAAATAAATAAACCACACGATACATTAATAAATTATGAATAACTTTGTAAAAACCAAACATTCACTAAATAAATAACATAACCTAATATGAAAATCTCTTTCCCATATACAAACGCAGCGACATATCGCGTCTTTTCTTACAAAAACATATTACTAATCGTGTAGGCAAGAAAGTATTGCGAGATATAATCACATCTCATTTTGTTTCCATAATCTTTGGCTGGCTAGGGAATATGGCCATTTGTGATTGAATTCAAGAAAAAAATGGGGCAGGTATGGTTGGTAACGATTGTAGAACAAATATTTGTACTACATAATAAAATGTAGTTCAATTTATTGGAAAATAATTGACTTCCAAAAACTACAAATAAATATTGAAAAATATCTTTATTTCCGGAGGTTGGCCAACTTTATTTGTGTAATATACTTTTTTGAAACCGATTTCCGGGAGTAAAGTTTATTTCCATTTTAAACAATTGTCGGTAGAAAAGAGATAAAATATTTTACCTTGGTAATGATGTAGCTATGTGATCATTTCAATCTATGTACTTTTCTTATATGAATGAGCATTATTATATTGAACAAGTGACCCACCCGGCTTCGTACTGTATACTAACTAGCTTTTTTGACCGCGGCTTTGCTCGCTTTAAATTCGGGGTTACACAGGGGTTTCCTGATTTGCAGGTAAATGCTACCTGTAGTTTTTGCCCTTGTGCCTTATTTATTATAATAGCAAAGCTAAGTTTTCCATTGTCTTCCCTCTTTTTCCCACATTTCTCACTTTAAAAAATATTAGCCTATGTCCGTCTCCAGGGTCTTAACTATCTCTGTACCGAAATTCATCAAAATCGGTTTAGCCACTTAAGCGTGAAGTCGTAACAAACAAACATACGAACAAACTCACTTTCGCCTTTATAATATTAGTAAGGATAATACTAATGTTGTACATATAAACCGTACTTTTTCAACTGCATTGAAATCCGTTGAGTTATTTAAAAGGTATAAGCGTACAAACAACGGAAGCTAATTTAAACTAGTATAAAGATGGCAAAACAATATGTTTTCATAACTATTACTATGCATCATCCTTTTACACATCTGTAATATTACAGATAAGGGAAGTGGAACCGGGTCAAATGAACCATAACTCCTGTTGAGAGGTCCGGGTTTCCCCTATAGTAATACACATATATCTCAAGAATGATAAGGTTTCCAGATGGGGCTGCATCTGCTGGACGAAATTCGAAATACTTGAAATGTATGGTGGTCAAAAAGGGATTTGGTTTTGGAGTCAACTCCTTTATTTGGATTAATCATTGTGTCACCCTATTTATAAGTTGTCTAATGTTATTCTTGTTACTTGTATGGTGTAAATAATAAAGAATATTCTATCTATTCTAATCTAACACTCAGTTTAATCGAAAAAGAAGACTAGAAGATTTTTGTAAGAAATACAATTTAAATATTATTTTACGCAGCGATAACGTAACTAAAAATAACAAAGAAATTCTTAAAGCCAAATTAAATACCATACGAGTTCCAATAACAAAACGTTTTGCCCATTTTCACAAAAACGAAACAGCAATCTAAATGAATTCCTAAATCACAACACTTTGTTAAATTTAGAACGCTAAACTCAGTATTGAGAGTTCAAATTTGAATAGAGCAACAAACCATTCATAAAGTTCTCGGATGTTAGTGAAAACGGCCCATGTTTCGTACTTAAGTTCACATCGGGTCCCCAATTCCCAAGACAGCCCCGACTTCCGTTTCACATAGTTGGAAGTCTGGAAGTCTGACCAGTGTAGCTTTAAATATAGCACTAGTTAATTAGCAGGGGTCCGGCAGCAGACGTTCGAAGTAATACTATAATTTAGGAGCATTACCCACTGAAGCTCGACGGGCGAGTCCAACGTAGTTAGGCAAGTTTAATATGTGGACGGTTGGCAGAAAAAGTTGATTAATATTTATTTATATATTTGCTAGTTTTTGCTCGCTTTTCGCTATTCTGATGACAGGTACCTGCCACCTGTAGTTTAACCTGCCACCTACAGGTGGCGGGTTATTTAATGTAATAGCAATGCTAAGTTTTCCCTTTTCTTCCCTCTTTCTCCCTCATATTTCAAACTTAAAAAAATGTCTATGTCCGTCTCCAGGGTTCTAACTATATATTATATACTATATATTAAGCGTGAAGACGTAACAAAGAACTTCCTTTCGCTTTTATAATATTAGTAAGGAAAAGTTAGGATTAAAACTTCATGCACAATTAAAAACTCATTATACAAAGGCGGATTTAATGCCTTGAGCATTTTCTAATAGTCAACCGTAGGGTGATGCAGAGACAAAAATATGTATTAATATTCCGGTATTATAAGCTGGTAATTTAAGAAAGAAAAACAATAAACAAAAAAGAGTTTATTTTTCAGAATATGGTACAGATATTAATATTACTGACTCATATTATTCTACCTTATACTCAGTTGGTTTAGAAGACTAAAAGCAATTTTACCAAGAGTACTTTAGTGAAGATATTTTGTTTGAAAATACAAGTAAGATAAGAATAAATTTTATGTTATTTATTGTTTACGGTGTGACTTACATTTGAGAACGAAAGAGTAGGTTTAGTAAAAAAGGAAATAATGTGGTAGGTTAGGTTTTTATTTACTAGGTTTCACGTGAAAGATAAAGACGAATCAAGAAGATTTTTTTTTAAAAAAAAAACCTTGCCTCACACTTGTAATTTCTCCTGTATCGTGGGTGCGTTTACATACATTTAAATTCACACACACAAACACCCAGACCCGAAACAATTATCTGCAGGTCATGCAAATATTTGTTCCGTCTCGGACTTTCGACTTTCGAGTCGAACCCGCGACACGCAGCGCAGCAGTCAATCGCTCAGCCACTGCCAACCGTGCCGTCAATTCAAATTCTACATTTTAAGTACGAAATCCTGTGCTGTACTACCAATGACATAGTTATATATTGTTCCGTATCTATACCATAATGTAGTATTTTTATGAAAAATTACACAATACTAGCTGTGCCCAGCGGTTTCACCCGCTGCCCACTTAAGGGTATGAAAAATAGATGTTGACCGATTCTCAGACCTACCCGATATGTACACAAAATTTCGTTTAAATCGGTCCAGCCGTTTCGGAGGAGTACGGGAACGAAAACTGTGACAAGAGAATTTTATATATTAGAAGATTATACCTACATGATTACGTTGCGCATGTGTTAGACGTATTTCTTTTGTTTGCATTGCCGCAATCGACTGGACTATTATCCGCGAACGGCCAAATCAAATCAAATCATTTATTTCAATTAGACCATTACAGGCACTTTTGAATGTCAGTTTGAATGTCAATGCAGCGGCCGGCGAGTGCCAGTAACGACTTGCATTAATAGAAATGGATAAAGATATAACAATTTTTTATTGTAGTGCTGTCTTTTTCCTGATGCTCGTTATGACATATTTTAATTAACATATTTTGGTGCTCATTCAGTAAATTTGGTGCAACACAGGCAAAATTAGGTAAACGAAATGGGAATAAATTGAAGTTCTTTAAAATACCATCCGTTAAAAAATGACCAATCCCAACTGACAGCGCTCGTTCACGAACATGACGTATGGATCAGCCCCATTCAGCTCGACCATTTCGAAGGGAGCTAAATGACCCGACACACCCGCCACCATCAGCGAGACATTTAAGTGAGCATGACACTATTAACCACCAGGGCTTCGTCAAGTCAATAATAATACATAGCACTCACATATGGGCTTAATAATTTTACAATACTAGAGAATTGATTCTATACATTGCAAAGATAGTCTTACAATCTTCTGCAGCGGCCATCCCTGATGTTAAAGAACCAATGCAATGACTGCATTTAATTTGCCACAAGTAATAACAGAACTACTGACCATACGTCATCTATTTCTAGAAATAAATTCGGGTTCAGTTCAGGTCCGAGAACAATTTTTAATCAAGCTACAGTTTGATCAAAAGTTAAAAATTCAATTAAGCAGCTTGCAGACTGCTCTATCGCCGTTTTTTACAAGAGAAACAACGAAAAAAAGTGCTAATTAATTCAGTAGATTAATATCAAGACCCGTAGCAGCGGGTGAGATTTTTCTTTCGGGGGTATTACTGTTAAGTCCGCGTCATCATCTTTACTTATATTATAAAGCTGAAGAGTTTGTTTGTTTGTTTGTTTGAACGCGCTAATCTTAGGGACTACTGGTTGGAATTGGGAAATTCTTTTAGTGTTGGATAGTCCATTTCTTGAGGAAGGCTATAGGCTATATAACATCACGCTACGACCAACAGGTGCTGAGCAGCGTGGGTGAAACCGCGTGGAACAGCTAGTTTGCCTATATAAGGCAAGCTTGTCCGTCTAACCGCAAGTGTGACTGTTGAGCATGATGTCTTTAGTTCTATTCCCAGATCTGAAAAACTGTTATTGGGTTTTATCCAGGTGTATCGTTAGTGTTACTTCGATATCCTTACTAATATTATAAAAGCGAAAGTGCGTTTGTTAGTTTGTAGGCTAAACTGATTTTGACGAATTTTAGTACAGATGAAGTTAGAACCCTGAAGGGCAATTTTTTTTTAAGTGAGAAAGAGGAAAAAAAAGGGAAAACTTAGCTTTGCTGTAACAGTACCTGCAGTACAGGAAAGTGGAACGATATATATATATATATATATTGTAGGAGGATTAAAAATTTAAGAAATAAATGAAAATAAAGAGAAAAATCAAAATTACTATTTAAATATAAAATAAATATCGAGAGTTACGTCTGCCTTTTTGCGAAAAAGCTTTTAATGTTTTAATATTTTAAATACCTTATCTACCCTCGTACTATTTAATACTATTTTTCAGTTATATTTTTTGCATATAGTTACTTTGTTTGAATGCATGCTTCGTGGGGATCAATTTACACCCTAAATATAAGAATAAGTTAAGTCCCCTATCTCCCAACGACAACCTGAAGCGATTATATCATTAAATCCTTGCTACAGTACGGCCAACGAGAAGCGATACGAAAGGTCATTAACCTAAAGAACAACTGTGGCGTTGACAATCTAATATTTAGCTCTTTCTATCTTGTGCCTTAGTCGTAATGTCTCGTTCTCCCGGCAAAAACATGACAACGTTAAGACGGGTTTGCCAACATTCGGGCGGCCATTTTAGATGGGGTTTTAGCATGGGTTTTGTTTACATTTGGTATCGCTTCTCGTTGGGCGTCCTGTAATTCACTAAATCAGTCATTAGACTTACCAAATTAAACAGTGAACACTTACAAGTTGTTAAATAGAAGTAGATCGCACCGACTAAACATCCCAAGACCTATATTTAAATACTTCAGTCACACACCAAACATTAATTTCCTAAAACAAATTCAATCTAGAATAATGACTAAACTTAGTACTAGGAATCTAACAAGAACGTTCCACGAATATCTCCAAAGTACATTAACATTTTGAACAAAAGTTTACAACAATTTTCGAAAACATTTTGTTTGGTATTTGCAATAAACAAAACGTTTTGAAGTTATCCCATGTGGATATACAGAAACTTTGACAGTCATTACAACATGTTTATGAATGTTTGCTAATGTTTTGGCAGTTTTATGTTCGAGTACACAAGAAATGTTACAAAGAAAGAAAGAAAAACTGTCTTGAAACTCACACAGAGCAAAACAATAAAGCAAAAATATTTTTCAGCAAAAAGTCCAACAAAAAGTAAAACAACAATAGGTATAAAAATACAATTAATCCCATTAAAGACAAAAGATAAACCCGACGGCGGACCCCTAGTGTGGGGTTCAGTGTCATTTCAATTATGTTTGTACTCCTTTGTAGAACAATAAATTAAAATAAATGTATAAAAATCAAAAGCCTGGGGCTCCCCCCTATCTCAGCATGGTGCTGCAAAATAGCGGCCATATCACAGTGCTGATATGCTATGTCTTGATGTTTGGTATGGTACAGTTCTATTGACATTTTTTTTTAAAGACCTTGCCCCACGCTAGGAATATCTCCTGTATCGTGGGTGCGTTAACAGATATTTAAACTCACATACACAAACAGCCAGACCCGAAACAACTACCTGTAGGTCATACAAATATGTGTTCTGTGCGGGGATCGAACCCGCGACACGCGGCGCAGCAGTCGATCTCTCAGCCACTGCGCCAACCGTGCCGTCAGGGTACTGCGACTGTGGTATCTCTTCTAACAACCCAGAACCCCGGTTACTGGTCTTGGTTAAATTCTTATGGTGGCTAAGTAGCATTGTCCAATTTCAGTTTCACGAGAATTAGGACATTTTTGGCACGTAATTCATTTAAACTTTTCCCGGCGTATTAGTTGACTATTTATTATTAATGCCTTATTGGTCTAGTGGTCATAAGCACGACTGCTAAGCATGGGGTCCTGGGTTCAAATCCCAGGTCGGGCAAAGTGTTATTGGGATTTTTTAAGAGGAGGATAACCAGAGTCTGGAATTGTGCCCGGTTGATAACAGTGCTTGACCTCTTAATACAGGGACTTAATCATAACTGGTGAAATGTGGGTGTATTCGGTATACCTCTACCCAACCTTTCGGGGAATACAAGCGTGATGATATGTACAAGTAATTAATATAGTTTCACTAAAAATATATTAAAGTATTTATTTACTCTCCTTATCACTTTATTTTTTTTAAATATTTCTAAAAAACATAAAAAAGACATTCTAAATAAAAGAAAAAATATAAACATTAAATATTAAACTCATTTTTATTAATAAGTGGTTCGCACATTTTACAAATATTGCCAAACTTTAACTATTCCAAAATTATGGCCATTTAAACTATTGAAAAGTTTTAGCGAAATTCCGAAACACCTGAATTTGATACATAATGTGTTGCGGCAAATTACTATTTTCTGCAATTAAAACTTTGACAGTCACTGGCCGTTAGTGTTTCGTGGTCTAGACTTTATAGGCAGCACTAATAGAATTATGGAACAATTTTATAGTATTAACATGTTACTTTTAGTGGTGGTGCTTTTTTTTGCGGACGGGAAATCATCAAATAACTTGCCCCACTCTGCGCGGTACGGAGGGGACTGTCAGATTGGTACTGACTAAAACCCACCCATGTTCCTTTTACGCCCTGTTTGCCCTTTACGTTCCGGGGCCGCGAAATCTCTTTCGAACAACTTGCAACCCCGGAACAACCCCCAACCACGGAACAACCCGCAACCACGGAACAACCCGCAACCCACCAAGTGCTGGTGCTAGGGTGAGGTTCTGAATTCAGTTCCCAGGTTGGGAAAATTGTTGTTGGTTATTCTTTATGGAATTTCGTGATAACAGCCGCGAAGTCTTCATGTTCAACTAGTACTTTGGTCTTAGAGAGACTAAAACGTAAACTTAACTGGTGAAATATGTAGGTACTATTAATTTCGCCTCTGCTTAACCGTTCGCGAACCACAGGCGTGAAGATTATGTTTTTAGTGAATTCATTAATTTGCAGTTACTACACAACAGTTTCTTTTAATATTGCAAAGGAGCGACCATTTGAATACGATTTCAAATCATAGGTCAAGAAGGTTCAAATTCAAATATTTAACTTTTAGAACAGGGGTAAAAAGTACAGATATCAATTTTGAAAGTTAACAATTTATTAATCTATTCATCAATTCATTCATTGCGTTATCTGCGTTGACTTAGGCAGACTAAATAATAAAAAATCAATGCCGTTAAAGGTCTTAATAGAAAAACAAAACGTTTTGAAAGCACTGCAAGTAATTGTTTTAGGCCCTTTGTTTTCCTTTCTTGTCGTTTATTTAGCTAACTGCTAAAGTAATGTTAAGCTTGCTCAGCCGTCGTCGCCGTCGTCGCCGTCGTTTCTGACCAAAGTTTATCCATTTCATAGTCATCATCTGCCAAGTCCGAGGAAAGGCTTTCAATCTAACTTGATGTAGTAGAGTACCAGTATTTTAAGCGCAGCAACTGCCTATCTGACCTCCACAACCCAGTTAGTACTGGGTAAATGATAAATGATGTTTTTTTGCAAGTAGGTTTTTAACAAACAATTTTATGTGCTATTTAAAAAAAAATGAGGATGATGTTTCGCAACCAACTACTCTGAGAAGAAACATCCGAAACAAATTTAGAGGTCCAGACAAAAATCTTGGTCAACTTACATAAGGACTATGCAGATTAGTGTCTGAAACGGTCTCTTAAGAAAGTACCTCACAGATTGAGTGAACCTGTCCAGAGAGCGGAATTATTTGTCAGTTATCTTGTAGTACAATTCATAAGTCAAGGAGCTCAATAACACGATGAAAAATACTAAAAAAAAGGACATTTGTGTAGGTCGCTTATAGTACTCATACTGCCAGACAATCGAAAAAAAAAACAAATAAAAAAAAATATCCACGTTCATATGATAGTCCTCACACACAATAAATAATATTTACAAAATTAAATTAATCAGATCTTAAAATGTCACAAATCAAAACAAGAAGAAAAAAAAATAATAAAAATATTTAACAAAGTAAATATTAATGTCAAATCATCAAATGTCTTAAAGATACTCCTTGGTAAAACTGGTTGTCAAACTTTCGAGCCACTGCGGTAGGTGGTAAGTTACGGGTGGTCATCCATCTACAGACCAACCTAGGCAAGCACTGCTTATCCCGAACCTCCACCTCAGTGGCTGTTTCAGCCAAAAACGAGCTCCAGTTTCTAAATATATTTTTTTTCCTTTTTCCGAATCACACTGAATTATTTATAGACATACCATTTCAAGCCTCATTACACAAGCCGAGATTAAATTACCCGGAAGATTCCCTAAGGTTTATCCACATTATTTAAGGTCTACGTCATTACTCATAAGAGGAGGAGCTCGTGGCTAAATAATAGCAGCCGCTCGGGTCGATCTTTAGGTTAAACCGCGCTTGCCTATGTTGGTCTGTGGATAGGTGACCCGTTACATACCGGGTTTCCTCCGTGCCTCGGAAAGCGCGTTAAGCCGTTGGTCCCGGCTGCCATTTGTAGATCTTTGACAGGCGTTACAGGTAGTCAGTGTTCCGAAAGTCTGACAACCAGTCTTACCAAGGGGTATTGCATTACCGAGTACTAACTGGGTTGTGGAGGTCAGATAGGCGCTCCATGTAAAATACTGATCTGGTTAGACTGGAAGCCGACCCCAACATAGTTGGGAAAAGGCTAGGCAGGTGATGATGTCGTTGCTCATAGGAGTAACCTAAATGGTACTGTCGAGAGTATCTTAATGCCGTTTTGCCCATGGTGTTAAGTAAAAACATAGTGCTATATATAGTACACCTACATGTAAACTGACAGTACCTACTCAAAAGTTTTTGTTTTTCTTTTTAAAAACGTTGCCCACACTAGGAATTTCTCCTGTATCTTGGATGCGTTTACAAACATTTTAAACTCACAAACACAAACAACAAGACCCGGAACAACTATCTGTAGGCCATACAAATATTTGTTCCGTGTGGGAATCGAACCCGCGACACGCAGCGCAGCAGTCGATCGCTCAGCCACTACGCCAACCACGTCGTTGTTTTATTGTAGGAAACGTATTACTGTTTCTGTGGGAAGTTATTAACGTAAATTTATTTTAGACTGGCTTTTGCCCGCGGCTTAAATTCGGGGTAATTTCTGACTTGCAGGTACCTGCTACCTGTAGTTTTTGCCCTAGCGCCTTATTTATTGTAATAGCAAGCTAAGTTTTCCCTTTTCTTCCCTCTGTCTCCC
Organism: Ochropleura leucogaster; assembly: GCA_958449745.1. Taxonomy (NCBI): domain Eukaryota; kingdom Metazoa; phylum Arthropoda; class Insecta; order Lepidoptera; family Noctuidae; genus Ochropleura; species Ochropleura leucogaster. Next base: position 17,265,292 of record OY288212.1, read on the forward strand.
TCATTACTAACTCTTTAAAAAAAAAAATAGCCTATGTCCGTCTCCAGGGTCCCAACTATCTCTTTACCAAAATTCATCAAAATCGGTTTGGCCAATTTAGCGGGAAGACGTAACAAACAAACTCACTTTCGCTTATATAATATTAATAAGGATTATAAATAGGTTGCTGCTGTGTGTAATTTTTGTTAAGTTAGAAACCTAGTTGCATATGATCACTGAGCATTTGAAGACAAGGATAACTACAAAATTCCCTTTTCTGAGTTGTCTTAGTTTTGATCTTGGTGTGCGATATAGTATAGATAAGATGTGAGGAACTCGGCCACGAGGCAGAATTGTACGAGCTAGATTTGAGATAGTGCTTAAAGCAAAGTAATAGAAAAATAAGATCTTACAGAAAGGAAGAAAAATAATTTATTGCTGCTATTAAAAAGAAAATGGTGAAGAAAGTAACGGATTCGACTAAGGACAAATTTCGAAGAGCCTATCCTACATTTCAGCTTAATTGAAAATCAGGAAGCGGGTCAAAAGATATTGCTTTACGCTACCTTTTTGTCCTTGGAGCCAACATCGGAAAATGATGTATTGTAGTCAGAAGTATTTACAACTTACATAATAATAAAAAAAACAATCAATTATCGTGTTTTCTGGGAATCTTTATAGCACAGGGCCATTTTCGACATTGTCCTTAAACCTCTAGAGCCCCAGCGGCACAAAAACGTGCCAGTAAACAAGTATTACCGTTGAGCCACGCTGGCACGTGCCACTAAACACCGACCGATTTAAAACTGTATTTGTAGTAAAGATAAGTTTTAAAATCAGATTACGCTTACGATAAGAGCCCGCTCGGTGGTGCTTGACGGATAATTGATGTTAATAATAGCGGTCCTTTAGAGGTTAATTTTTAAGATTAACTAGATTTACACGTAATAAAATCATAATAAAGAGACAAAAAGATTAAAATACTCAGACACAAAGTAAACAAAGAAAAAGAACGAACATAACAAAGCACTTATAAAGTAAAGACCTCACGATTACAAACTTTTAGAAAGAAGAAAACAGTCCCTATAAGGAACATTTTCTACGAGGAAACTTTTGGAACTATCGTATGTAGATCACACGAGGGCTGTCACGTACGGAACGCGTACGTAAAGTTAGAGTCACGACAACCATATTCATCGTCTATAGTACGGCCAACGAGAAGCGATACGAAAGGTCATTAACCTAAAGAACAACTGTGGCGTTGACAATCTAATATTTAGCTCTTTCCATCTTGTGCCTTTGTCGTAATGTCTCGTTCTCCCGGCAAAAACATGACAACGTTAAGACGGGTTCGCCAACATTCGAATGGCCATTTTAGATGGGGTTTTAGCATGGGTTTTGTTTACATTTGGTATCGCTTCTCGTTGTCCGTACTTATACCTAGTCTTTTTTCAATCATGTTGGGGTCGACTTTCAGTCTCACCAGACCATGGAACGACTGCCTATCTGATCTCCAAAAGCCAGTTATTACCAGCGAATACGGTACCCCTTAGTAAGATTGGTTGGAGCGAAATGGCAGCGGCCAGCAATTACAGTTTTTTTTTTTTAATTTAAACAATTGATTTATTTACATCCTTACTAATATTATAAAAGCGAAAGTGAGTTTGCTTGTTTGTTACGTCTTTACACCTAAATGGCTAAACTGATTTTAATGAATTTTGGTATCGAGATAGACCCTGGAGACGGATATAGGCTGTTTTTCATTAAAGTGAGAAACGAGGGAGAAAGAGGGGAAAGAAGGAAAATTTAGCTTTGATATAACAATAAATGAGGCACAAGGGCAAAACTACAGGTAGGTACCTGTAAATCGGGAAAGGGAAATTGAGTTACCCCGAATATATTGCGAGCGCAGCCGCGGGCAAAAGGCTAGTAATATATTTTTATTTATTTCTTTTGTTTAGGTACGCGACCAGTCTCATGGGGACATTACCAGATGACATCGTTGAGGACGGTTTGAGGACGTTTATTGACGCAATTTTTAATTTCTTTAAAAGTTTGGTTCTTCAGATTAATTTAATTTATCATCGTAAAGGGTTTTGTTTAAAAATATGGCTTTATCTTTTAATATATAAAATTCTCGTGTCACAGTTTTCGTTCCCATACTCCTCCGAAACGGCTGGACCGATTTAAACGAAATTTTGTGTACATATCGGGTAGGTCTGAGAATCGGCCAACATCTTTTTTTCATACCCCTAAATCAGCAGCGGGTGAAACCGCTGGGCACAGCTAGTAGTTTAAAATAAAAATGTTTGCACGTTTATTGAAAGTTTCACAACTAAGGCAGGTCTGCTGGAAGTGATTTCATAATGCAATAAGCGTTATTTTTGTGATAGTAGAAGATAATGAAGAAGGTATAGATACCTACTTCTTTGTGCCATACTTCTTATTTTTGGAGTTTACTCCTTAAGAATCGATTTTCATATATAAGGCGCCCGGTATGAGAGAAATCCGAGGGGTAAAACCTACTAAAGTAACGAAAATGTGTCACGTTTTTGGTGCGCACCTTTAGTGCGCAACTTTCTAATTTGGCTGTGAGTGTATTAAGACGTACATATGATATGCTGTATAGACGACTATACCTATATACTACATGTTATTGGGCTTGTTTGTTTCATTAATTTGTGAATTTACCCTTTCATATGATATTAATGTTTTTTCAGTTGAATAAACTCTTTTTGCATATGGTTAGATACTCGTACAGTCGTACTTAAGGAGTAAACTCCAGTCGTGCGTCGGAGCTGACACAAACTTTTTTTTGTTCTGATTGGAAATTATCGAATAACTTCTCCCGCTCTAGGCAAAGGGGAAGAAAGTGTAAGACTTGTACTTTTTAAAACCCAGCTATGTTCCTTAATCTTTTAGCCCTATGTGTTACGGGGCCGCGGTATTAACAACATTGCTATGCCATTAGACGTTTTTTTTCTAACCTTAATCCTGTTTAACAGCCTACATCCTATAAGCTACTAGTAACAAAACAACTAAGTAAAGTTTCCCAAACTATAGAACGTAGGACACAAGTATAACTAACTGTATTAGTGCCGTCACGTTCAGAAACCTACCGAAGTACCTACGTACGTGTAACATGAGATTCGGGAACAGTACGGTTCCAAGGAGGCTGTGGTTACAACGTTCCACAACCATATGATAGACAGGTTAACGAAGTTGTGTCTTGAGCGTAAAGTTTGCGGTTTCGAAGCCTTGGATTTGTACGTGTTGAATTAATAGGAGGTACGATATGCAAACGAATAGGTTTACCTTAAAATCTTAAGATATCAGTGATCTTGTAAATCAAGGTGAAATTCAAATACACTTCTTCATTAATGTTTTTTGTGGAAGAGAGGCACCACATTTTTGTCAATCACACGTGCGAACCATTAATAAACTATCAAACGCTGAAGAATATTTATATATATATATATATATATATGTATTATTAACATTAACAGTTATAAAAAAATATATAAATTATACAAGTATTTCAAAAACAGAACAGTAACTCCGGAACGTCCAGAGTAACATTTTCATTTAGTTAATTTCGATGATTTTACATACATAGTTTGATAACAAAACGACTAAACACAGAAGAAAGAGGACATTTCATAGAAGTTGGACGGCGGATAAACGTGAAATTCAATTGATATGCTATGATGATGGAAAAGTCAAAAATGTACTGGATTGACATAAGTCAATTCAGTATGATAAGAAGTCACCCAAAGATTGACAGAAGCGTCTGACAATCTAAAACCATTTTACTATCGAAATCAGAAGGGCTACCATGACATCTTATAGCAGTTCTTATTCCACTGAGGGAATGAGATGGTGCTAGCCCTAACCTGTATAGCTCTGTCTCTTTCCCTCAGTGGAATAAGAACTGCTTTAAGACGTCATAGTAGGGTAGCAGATTTTAAGGAAAGTCATGAAAATCACAATGCTTATATAGCGACACGCCTCGGTTTTTCACGTGTGCAATGTAGATTCTAATATTATACATACACACCTCCTCTTGAATTAATCTATGAATTGTTGACAACTTTATTAAAATCCGTTGTACTCAACGAATATTAATGCCGTTTAAAGATATAAGCTAACAAACAGTGGAAACGACTTTATTTTATGCTATGTAGAACGAATTGTATTGGGGCTGTGAGTGTGTAACATGTGTGTGAGGTATGTATAACTAATAATATAACAATATTATTAAACAATCCTTTCTCAGAAAGACCAAATCGTAATGAATAATTTGGTTGCCACTTCGTGAAATAGCAATCGTTAAACTGCGCACTGCATTACTTCTGGTAAGGAAAATACTGCATTTATTTCTGTTATAATCAATGAGTAAATTTTATAGCCAGCATTAGGTTCAGATGTATTTTATGAAATGTACTAAAACTATGTAAAAGCATCAGAACTCAGCTAATACATCAGCGATTACAATCGTTGTGGCCACATACTTGATTACCGAAAACTTAAAGGCACAAGCCGGGTTGACTCGTTTCTCTTACAAATAAAAAACAAAACAACAATTTATCAACTAAGAAACTGTTCTAACCTAATGTACTGCCCAAAAACAAGTTCGGATAAAACATAACAAAGTGTCAATATACCCAAAAACTATCAATACATGGAAAGTTCGCAACTATCGGAGTATCGACACAGGGAACTTTGTTAGGGTTGTCACGCGCGGTGTTTTGCAACTACGTGTCTGAAGAGAGAAATATTCGGTACTACTGTAACTGGCTGATATGCTATGCCTACTTAATAGTATCTTTTTCTTTAGAATGAGCTTATGTAGGTATATATATGTTCACTTAAATTTTGAGTTATAACGGTTGTTGAAACTCTGAAAGACTTATTAAACTCTTTCGCTGTTTTCTATAATTACTGTTGTTATAATTGCTGTTGGATCTAATAGGAAATTTGAATAGTTTTTTTGTTGTCAAATGATGAAATGTTGTCGAATGATGGATGAATTCCACTCTGGGCGGACTGGAAAGAAGTTTCAGAATTTCACTGACTAAAACCCATCCATCTTTTGCCCTTTGGGTTCCGGGGCCACAGTATCTCTTTCGAACAACGTACAACCCTAGCAGGCAGAGGCCCTTGCTTCTCTGCTTGGCTGACATCTCTTTGAAGCGCGCGTGGAACACTAACTCGCTGTCGTCTCCACGGCCTGTCGTCACTAAACGAACAAACAAAGAGCTACCCATTGCTCACCATCCACAGACACGCGATTCTTTATTCATAAGAATAAGTTTTAATAACAATTAATTATGATTTATTTTAATCCTTCGCTGTTCTTTCTGATCAATTCATCTAATTGGCAATTGGAATTATTTCTTCGCAACTTGTCAAGGTTTTAATAGCCTCTGCGCTTTCTGACCTATTTTTTGGCTTTCATAAATTTTAATAGCGAAAACTGTGACGGTTTATCCCAATTTATTTTTTGAACTACGGTAATCGTAGTTCATTACTGTATTTATTTATTAATAAAAGTGACCAACAGTTATTGCATAAAAAATATCTTAAAAAAAAAAAAAATAGTATTGGACTTACATACAGTCAATTACAGATTAACCAACATTTTAAAGTTTAGTAGTATGGTATAGTAATAAAAATAATAACTATGTTTTAATACAATGTATGGCCTGTATTTTTATAAATCACCCATATATTTATTTTGGCGTAGCTAGCAGTGTGTCCCAGTCTTACCAAGAAGTATCGTATGACCCAGTACTAGCTGGGTTTCAGAGGTAACAAAGGCAGTCGCTTCATGTAAAGTATTAGTTTTTAGCTGCATCCGGCTAGACTGGAAGTGGACCCAAACATAGTTGAGAAAAGGGTATTCTGATGAATTAGCAGTGCAGCTCTTAATAGTCTGTTTCCAACGTTTCTATAACTTAATTATTCGTCTGGCTTAATTATACTTTTGTGGAAAATCCATGTTTTTTTTTTGCGAATTGGAAATCATTAAATAACTTCCCCCACTCTGGGCGGAGCAGCGGGGTGTGTCAGACATGTACCGACTAAAACCTACCCATGTTCCTTCTATTGCCCTTTATGTTCCGGGGCCGCGGTATTTCTTTCGAACAACCCGCAACCCCGGTAGGAAAATCTACGGCTAAATTAAAATAAACTCAAAAGAATATCAATATCGCAAACATTGATTAGTTTACCCACTGAATTATGTACTTCAGTGAATAGGTATGAATGTAAATACAGGCGCCTGCAGGTCAAGCTACCCGAAACTGTCAATTTTTCCCAAAGAACCTTGAACCTAATGCTTTAGAAATAAAGTCGAAAATCTATCAAAGAAATCTGACAGATTGCAGTAGCTTGATGTGCAGGCGTCTGTACATGGACAGTCATGTGACAAAAAAAAACTTTTTTGACAAAAAAACACAATAAAACTACCAGAAGTCGGTGACCTTTGTTTGATGTAAAGAATTTTAGTGTATTTTTGGAAGTCGGCTTTTTTTTAATTTTCGTTAAAAAAAATACAGTCGAATTAAAAACCTCGTCATTCTTGAAATCGGTTAATATTACACGGTTATCCCTAAAAAAGACAAAATCCCATGCTTATAAAAGTTACATTACACAGATATAGAGCCTTAAAACGATTTAAGCGCCCGGAGCGATATTTTCCAGCTTTTCCCGGCCCATTCACAAAGAGATTGTGTTTCACAGAAGCTTGTGAGCCCGACAGCCGTATTGTATGGCCGTGCATAGGATTCCTTTTTCAGTCAACATTCTTCTAGATAGCGCAGTTATTAATTCATCTTTTGGATTATCTTTTCTCTTTGATACGAAAGGAATTATGACAACAATATGATAATAGCTTCGTTTTTAAGCTGGCATTTGTAGGCAGAACGTTTTGTTCTTTTGTGATCGTTTAATTGGGAAAGTGTTTATTTTTAGTATGTTTTATTAGGAGTCTAAAATACCTAATGATTCTAGTTTTCACAAAAATACGTGGGTGGGTTTTAGTCAGTATAAATCAATTTTTTTTTTCGTGGCCTTTTTAAACATTTTTTTTTTCATAGTACTAGACTTTTTTTGTAAACCTGTTTTTGCTTAAGTCTTTTCTTTATGTATTTGACTATACACACTGTTTTTTTTTTGGCTTGTGGTATGTACAGATACGGCTAACTTTGCGACGATGATGTACAGCGCCTTAAGACAACAAAATGCGGCTGTACTATTAGTCGCAACTCTGTTTAACCCTTCAGGAATCACAGGTGTAATGTTATGTTACATAAAAACATTTTCCTTTTATTAGCTTGTTCATAATTTAATAACATTGGTTATGCACACAAGGATTGTTGAGACGGGTAGAAAATCAAATAAAACCTGTATCGCGGTCAGGAAGGTAGATCGAATTTAAAAGAACAGACGAATATACGAATCCCAAACCGAGGGGCGGGTCATATCCGTGGTTTTTCTTTGTTTGAAATTCCCTTTAGAACAAAGGAAAACCGTTGAATGGGGTCATAAGATATTTAACCAAACATGTGCAAACATAGTACACATTCCATATTCATTTATTGTACTACTAACTTTTGCCCGCGGCTTCGCTCGCGTTAAATTCGGGGTAACACAGTTCCCCTTGCGCCTTATTGATTTGTAATAGCAACGCTAAGTTTTCCCTTTTCTTCCCTCTCTCTCCCTCACATCCCACTTTTTTCAAAAAAATATTAGCCTATATCCGTCTCCTGGTTCCCAAATATCTCTGTACCAAAATTCATTAAAATCGGTTTAGCCATTAAAGCGTGAAGAGGTAACAAACAAACAAACTCACTTTCGCTTTTATAATATTATTAGTAAGGATATTTGTTATTTTAACTTTTTTGTTTTATTTTGGCCACGCTCTAGGAATTTCTCCTGTATCGTGGGTGCATTTACACTCAACTCACACGTACACAAATCCAGCCAAAACCGGTGAAACTTTCTCTAGGTCATACAAATATTTGTTCCGTGTGGGGATTAAACCCGCGATAAGCAGCGCGGCAGTCGATCGTTCAGCCACTGTGCAATCATGTCGTCTTTAATTGAATTAACATTATTGCAAAGACGCTTTGTAGAAGTGTATAATAAGTTGGTTTAAGAGTGATCCTGGTAATGGGTAGTTCACCGTCCGTCCGTCGATTGACGACAGTCCGTGTCGACGGCGCGTTCGTGTTTCACGCGCGCCTCAAAGAGAGTCAGCAAAGCAGAGGGGCTTGCCAGAGCCTCCGCCTGCCGGGGTTGCGGGTTGTTCGAAAGAGATACCGCGGCCTCGGAACGTAAAGGGCAATAGAAGAAACATGGGTGGGTTTTAGTCAGTACAAGTCTGACATGCCCCCCCGCTTCGCTCAGAGCGGGGGAAGTCATTGGATTTCCCAGCCGAAAAAAAAGAAAAAAAAAAGAGTGATCCTGGTCTTCTTCAGCGTACTTCATTTGAAAGAGTCACCAATTTTATGTATTTGGGTATTGAAGATATCTTTCTTTAAGCTTAGCTTTTTTATATAGCAAACTAAATTAGGAAAGAATATGAAGACGTATTTTATATATACAAAATCTCTTGCTTTGTCTATAATTCATGGACTGAACTAGATTAAGCTGAACATTGTTGCTGGTGATCTACCTTCTCTAATGTTACGATATGTGTACGGCCTGAGGGCCTTAACAAAATAGACGATCAATGAAAACGTTGATGAAAATTAAATTTAATTGAAATAAACTAGGAACTGAAAATCTGACGTCATTCCGGTTGACAGTCACAGTGGAAATGCGGGATGCCTCCAACGTTATTTCCGTGTAAAAAGAAAACATTTTTGTAAGTTTAAAAGAAAATAATGTTCCCGTTTTTATTATCAAGCCAATTTCGACCACACATCCTATTGGCGAAATGCCCACCCTTTTGTCTCAAGTCCATCTGAGCTTACCACAGCTAAAATTTTCCTCTCAAAACTTTAAAAGCCTGTCAATTCTAGAAATAGAGTTGGCGTTATCTTGTAGCTTGGCGCGTAACTTCTTGTTGCTCAAACTTTACCGTTTCGCCACGAACTACACGCTGTAGCGACATGCGTGTTGCTAAGCTCCGGGCTGCAGGGCTTCGGGGAATACAAATAAAATACATTGTTAAGGGTATGTTACAAGACAACGTGTCGCGCGGCTTTTGACGGGCTTGTTGGTCTAGTGGTTAGTGGCCCTGACTGCTGAGCCGGAGGTCGTGGGTTCGATTCCCACCCAGGACAAACTTTGTGTGATGAGCATGATTGTTTGTTCTGTTTCTGGGTGTGATTTATCTATAATATGTAAGTATTTATAAATTATATAAGTATGTATATCAGTTGTCTGGTTACCATAACACAAGCTCTGCTTAGCTTGGGATCAGATCAGAAGCCGTGTGTGAGTTGTCCCAAGATATATATATTTTTTTTCATGCAAAAAAAGAATAATTCATCAACTCCTATTTACCTACAGCCCACTAAACTACCCAAAAAAAAGTCTTAAGTCTAAAGTCTAGTCACAAGTCGGGTCATAAATCTAGTCGCGAGTCGCGTCGCAAGTCCCATCACCCGAGCTTGAGAGCAGGGCGTTTCACAACGATCTGTGTGCAAATGCATATCAATAAAATCTACATCTCTGTCAGGCGGGTGGTTCTGCTACGTTCGTTTTATTTGAATACCATCTATGCCTGTGTTTGCATCCGGTTTTGTTCAGGTATCCAAGCTACGGATGCAAATCAAAGTGATACTCGAATATTTTTGTTTCAGTAGTAGTTCTACGTAGAAGTGTTCGTACAAAAGATTTTATCATTGAAACGATTGCCTCGTCGAGCTAATGCGATGCTGAGCATTTGGTCCTAGATTTGATTTCTGGGTCGGACAAAGTGTTATTGGGTTTTAAAATCCGGCATTTATCGACAGCAGGCATGAAGTGTGGATCTGCATCCAGTTGATGGTAATAGACTCGCACACTATTCCATGGGACTTAAATACAACTGGTAACATTTGGGTATGCTATCAGGCACACCTCTTTCCAACCTTCCGGGGATTACAAGCGTGATGTTATGTTATGTGAAATGCACTTGAATGCCCAGAGTGTTAATTTAGACGGAGCAAATAGATTACAAAAGGGTTTTTTATAGTTTCTATCTACCCCCATGATGAGGAAGCGTAAGTACGTTAGAAATGAAGTAGAAATATCCAGCACGCAAGAAAATAACAACTTACGTCAGAAAGCGAACAAAATATTTTCCAACCGAACTTAATTTCAATCGGTAACACAACCTTATTTCTCCAAATTTTCTTTTACGTCAAAAAAGCAAGAATAATAGACCCATTTTTTACCCCAGACCCCATTCTGACCTGAACACAGAAATGCAGGACAATGGTCCCACAAAATATATTCTGTACCTCCACAATCTTGGTAGCCTTACCTTTGTTAAGAGGTTTAAGTAGGTCATTTATTGACCCTAATTAGTTGGAGGAATGAACAGGGGTCGGCAGGCAATAACCTTGTTCATATCTTGCTCAACTTGACTGTAGTTTTGGCATGTAGATGTAAGCTACAGGGTGTAATTAATGTAATATCGACGTGTGTAATATGGTGAACACAGTGTTATAAATATGGTATACTAGCTTGCGCCCGCGGCTTCGACCGCGTGGCAACGAAAACAAAGTTTCCTATGTGGTATTCAGACTTTAATTCTAAAATAACGCAGCTTATGCTGAGACAGGGACCTTTTATGCCTCGCACAGACAATAACCTTGTCTGTACTATTTTATTTCATTGTGTTATTGTTTTACTTGTTTTGTGCGAGTCCCAAATAAAAGTTTTTCTTTCTTTCTAATCATCATCATCTGCCTAGCCTTTTCCCAACTATGTTGGGGTCGGCTTCCAGTCTAACCGGATGCAGCTGAATATCAGTATTTTACATAGAGCGACTGCCTATCTGACCTCCACAACCCAGTTAATACTGGGTAATACGATACCTCTTGGTAAGACTGGTTGTCAGACTTTCGGCACACTGACTACTTGTAACGACTGTCAAAGATCTACAAATGACAGCCGGGACCAACGGCTTAACGTACTTTCCGAAGCACGGAGGAAACTCGGTATGTAACGGGTGGTCACCCATCCGCAGACCAACCTAGGCAAGCCCAGCTTAACCTAAAGATCGACCCGAGCGGCTGCTATTATGTAGCCACGAGCTCCTCTTTCTAATCTACCTACAAATTAAACCATCAACAAGGCGACACATAATTTGAACATGTTGCCCAAATGGGCGGGTATTGTGGCCACGCGAAGCAAATACGACGCGTTTGATCAGTCGTCCAAGCTATGAATTGTTGGCAGATTTGTAGGCAAATACTGGTGTATGCATGTAATTGAGATTCATAATTTGGTGCTGGTTTTTAATTTTTGTAAAAGCTTTAGAGTTATAATTATTATTATCTATAGTGGAGCATTGCGTCTACTTATTAATCTTATTGAGTAACTGAATTCCTCACCTACCGCTTGACGCAGGTCCTCACCGGACATGGAAGTTTCGGCAGGTTTCTGCACATCATCAACGGGCGGAAACGGCCGGGTCACGATTGTGGCGATCGCCACTCGGTGGAGCACACAGTGGCGGTCTGCCCAGCTTAGGCGGAGCATAGCCGTGCCCTCGTAGACTGATACAGGGGTTGTGGGTTGTTCGTTGTTCAAAAGAGATACCGTGGCCCCGGAACGCAAAGGGCAATAGAAGGAACATGGGTGGGTTTTAGTCAGTAGCTGAAGAAGAAGTAGGGGAAGTTAATTGATGATTTCCCATCCGCAAAAAAAAACGTTTCAATGATACCTAGCTTTCTGGGACTTTTTCTATATGTATATGTTCGAATTTTTCGACACCCTGTGATTATTTACTTATTTCAAATCAGTATATATAAAATATAATATAATATAAATATCTTGGGACAACTCACACACGGCATCTGATCCCAAGCTAAGCAGAGCTTGTGTTATGGTAACCAGACAACTGATATACATACTTATATAATTTATAAATACATACATATTATAGATAAATCACATCCAGACACAGAACAAACAATTATGCTCATCACACAAAGTTTGTCCTGGGTGGGAATCGAACCCACGACCTCCGGCTCAGCGGTCAGAGCCACTAACCACTAGACCAACAGGCCCGTCAGACATTCAAGGTACTGAATTCGTATACCTGTGTGTTTGTAGCAGAAGTATATTGGGTAGTTGCAATCTACATACTAAATGTTGTGCTGAATAAATAATGTTTAATTAGCTTCAATATGGTACACACAAGGTAGTTTATTCTACCTAAATACCTAAGTGTCTACGAAACTAGATATAACATTGCATTTTTTTTTAATAAAAAAAATTAATAGCTTGCTATTAAATTTTCTCAAATAAATTGATATAAGAGCTGGGGAATGATGATGAAAATATTATTTAAATTTTTAATTAAAAAAAAACCTACGGATATGGTTGAAAAAACCAATTTTACTATTTGTTTAATGGATAAATGTAGCATTCTTAAAAAAAACATTCTTCAATGACTTTTTATCACACAATCTAAATAAATCGTTGTGAATCCGCCACGATTCTCGTATAATATAACAAAATCTACACAAATCTTCTAAAAACATGGCTCACAATTTCCTTATAATCTCGAATAAAATAAACATACATTACATCGAAACCTAGAAACATCGATCACCAATAAGCTCTTTGATAAATCGTGTTAAAACGTTACCAATATTCTTATCAGGTGTGTGCGGGCAAAGCTGATTTATAGACCAATTAATTCTTATTAAAATATATTTGTTTCGTGATCGGGGGATGAAAACGATTGTGTCGACGCCAACGCCATCCAACGGACTGAGTCTGCACCTCAAGCTGTAGTGTTGAGTGTGAAGCGATAGATGGCGTGCGCTTCAGTAATTAAATCAATTTTCATAGACTAAATTCCATAGTGTTCTGTCTTTAAATTTTTAAAAACTTTTTTCTTCAACGTTCTCTTTTGCCAACTTAAAACGATCAACGGACACGTTTTTTCTTCTTCGACACAAAATACCCTTTTTAAGTTGTAAAATCTACAAGTTTTAGCAATAAACGAATTATAAACCGTTCGCCTACAATTTTCATTGAAGAGGACCCAGGAAACCCCCGTAGCTCAAACATTGGACCTTCGGAGCCGGAGCGATAGCTGAAGATTGGACCTGGAAGCGGACTACCTAACTAAGAGCGAGTTAGAAATCTTGGACAGGAGTCTGGAGCAGCCTTGGCGAGTTCACGAGAAGGACGTCATTCAAATACGCGACGACGAATGCGTTGACCTCCTCTGCACATCGTGAATACGACTTCAGCAGCTCAACGGTCAGGTTTTCCTTCCCATATCCTCCTTCCCTTTGTAGCGAATCTGTGTTAAAACCGTGCTGTTTTATAATTACAGTATATTGAATGCTTGCTGAGTAGGTGAGGAACCTGTGGTTGCTCATAGCTGCAGGTGCTACCAGTAATTACCGAAGTGGAAACCGTGAGTACCTTTTCTTTCTTTTCAGTAAGCCTTTAAAATGTTTGGTGAAGATAAATTGTTATCAGTTTCTCCTACAAATAACCTTTCTGATCTCAAAAAGCAACGGGGTATTGTCAAAGGTAGATTAACCAATTTTAAAAAGTTTTTAGACCAATTTCAAGATGTCATACCTTCTGAAATACAAAATAAAGAGATTCAATTCCGCATGCAAGCATGTAAAGAATTCTTTAAAACTTTCAATGACATCCAAGGTAAAATTGAGTTACTCTCACCTGAGACAGATATTGCTTCTAACAGTGAATATGTAGAATCTGTGGAATTAATATATTTCAATTCCTTAGCTATTGCTGGGAGTTTAGTTGACAGTGAAAAGACTGGTAACAATGTTAGCGATACAAAATATTCATCCCGGGCAAACATCAAGTTGCCTGAGATTAAGCTGCCTACCTTTGATGGATCGTATGATCAGTGGCTAGAATATAAGAATTCATATATTACCATGATCCACACACGTTCAGATTTAGACCCAATTCAAAGGTTTCATTATTTAAGATCTTCACTCAGTGGTACAGCATTGCATGTTATAAGTGCATTAGAGTTTACAGCTTCCAATTATTTACATGCGTGGGAGTTACTAGAAAATAGATTTCACAATACTAGACTCTTAGTACATAACCATTTAAAATCTCTATTTTCTATAACGGCTTTGAAACAGGAATCAGCTTTGCAAATAAGGAAATTAATAGATAGTGGTTTGCGTAACCTACGTGCATTAAATACTTTACAAGAACCCACAGAGTCATGGGACACACTAATTATCTATTTGATTGTGTCAAAATTAGATATCAATACTGAGCGTGATTGGGAAAAGCACAAAGGTTCTTTAATAACTGACTCCGGGTTTAAATTGAAGTTGGATGATTTGCTTACATTTTTAAGGAATAAAGCCGATATATTAGAAATGATTCATGCTAATCACAGTACTTCTTCTTCTAATAAATCACACATTAAACCGGTTGGGTCTGAGACGAGGAACACTCAATACAAACCTAACCATACAACACATAGTTGTGTAGTTACAAATACAACAAGTACCAATAGTTCTAAAGGCAAGTCATCCAACAATAATTCTAACAAAAATAGCCGTAGTAACTGTCCATCTTGTAACGGTAAACATCCTTTATATGCGTGTTACATGTTCCTAAATTTATCAATAAAAGAAAGAAACAAATTCGTTGAAGATAAACAAATATGTCTTAACTGTTTACGTTCAACTCACTCATTAGCGGACTGTCGATTTGGTCCGTGTCAAATTTGCGAACGTAAACACAACTCTTTGCTTCACATTACCGGTTCCGACAATAATGCGAGTGTGCGTAGCGAGAACACAGCTGATCGTAGTGTGTCTCATCAAGCTAGCACGTCGACCGCGTTGCATTCCTTTACTTTAAATTGTGATTCGAATACATTACAGGTAGGATGCGCCGGCGACAATATCGTTGGACAAGGTGCTCTGCAATCGGTATTGCTCTGCACAGCGTTAGTGGAGTTAATCGATAATAATAAACGTGTTCATACAGCCCGAGCGCTGTTAGATAATGGAAGTCAGCATAGTTTCATTACGGATAAACTACGCCGACAACTCAATGCGTCTACTATACAGTCCACTATACATATATCGGGCGTCGCACAGTCTGTGACGCAATCAAATGAATCGTGTGACGTTATTATGCGTTCTAAATTATGCGATTACAGTACTAGAGTTAAATGTTTTGTCTTGCAGCGTATCACTAGCAGGTTACCCGCGACTAACATTGATACTCAGCTTATACGTATACCGAATAATATCCAGCTTGCAGATCCCACATATCACGTTCCTTCGGAAATCGATTTGTTGATAGGTGCGGATCTCTTCTGGGATCTATTGCACGAGAATAGAATTCGATTAATTAACGGGCCTTATTTACAAAATTCTAAGTTAGGATGGTTATTAGCCGGCCCTATTCACTCTAAAAATATTTGTGTTGATAAAATTCATTGCAATTTTAATCAAACGTTAAGTGACCAACTTCAGCGGTTTTGGGAAATAGAAGATGTTCAACAGTCGAGCAACGTACTTACTCGCGACGAACGATTGTGCGAGGACTTGTTTATTACCACCACCAAGCGCGAGGCTGATGGTAGGTTTTCCGTACGGATGCCGCTGAAGGAGTCACCTAGTGCGTTAGGCGATTCATATGCCATGGCCAAAAATAGATTTTTGTCATTAGAACGTAAATTAGAGCGTTCTCCCGATTATAAACGGTTATACTGCGATTTTATGCGGGAATACGAGAACTTAGGTCATATGACGCGGGTCGATAAATATGATAATAATAATTATTTCTTGCCGCACCACGGGGTGCTCAGAGAAAGTAGTACCACTACAAAATTGCGGGTGGTTTTTGATGCTAGTGCTCCGACTACATCAAATAAGTCGCTTAACGACATTCAGTGGTCCGGACCGGCACTTCAAAATGATATATTTTCTATACTGTTGCGATTTCGACAGTATAAGTACGTAGCTTGTGCAGACGTAGAAAAGTTTTTTAGACAAACTTTAATTCAACCGGATCAGCGATCGCTGCAACTTATTTTATGGCGGGAAAAACCGGTGGACCCTCTGCGTGTTTATCAACTCAATACGGTAACATACGGAACGGCATCAGCGCCCTACCTAAGCATGCGGTGCATTCGGCAACTAGCGAAAGAAAGTAAAGATGAAGCAGTGTCGCGTGTTATTACCGAGGACATGTTTGTCGACGATTTAATTTTCGGATGTAACAGTCATGAAGAGTTATTGTCAATGTGTACACGTATATCGCAAGTGTTACAATCGGGTTGTTTTTCACTTCGTAAATGGACGTTCAACTCTGAGGTGACTCGTAACGCGCCGGTTGATTTGTTCACGGGTGAACATACACAAAACAAAACACTCGGTATAGGTTGGCAAAACGATTCCGATGAATTATATTACGTCACTAAAGTTGACGAACAGTCTGCGACCAAACTAACTAAACGCATAATGTTATCAACAGTTTCACAGATATATGACCCATTAGGTCTACTTTCCCCTGTAGTTATAATTGCAAAAATATTACTGCAGAAATTATGGCTTAGTAAATTAGATTGGGATACACCGGTGCCACTAGATATTGCTGTGACGTGGAATAATTTTATAAATAAATTGCAGAACTTAAATCAATTAAAAATTCCTCGTCGTGCATTGAGCGACCACGATCAGCACAAGGAACTTCATATCTTTTCTGATTCATCACAAGACGCGTACGGTGCATGTGCGTATATACGTACATATAGCGATGATTCGAAATGTTCCGTTCAACTATTGTGTGCTAAAAGCAAAGTAGCACCATTAAAGGCGCTCAGTATACCGCGTCTTGAGCTTTGCGGGGCGTTAATAGGCGCTAGACTATATAAAAAGATTGTCGATTCACTGAGAATGGTGTTTACGAAAACTTATTTCTGGACTGATTCGACTATAGTCATTGGTTGGGTTCGAATGTCTCCACATCTTTTGAAAACGTTTGTTCAAAATCGTGTTACCGAAATAAACGAACTCACAGGTGACTCGATTTGGCTCCATGTTGCGAGCAAAGATAACCCAGCTGACTTACTGTCCAGAGGATTAAGTCTGGAATTATTAATTAATAATAACTTATGGTGGAACGGACCGGCCTATTTACAAACGCATGATAATACATTTTACGCAAATAGTGAAGTTCACGACTCTTCTCGGGAAATTATTAATTTACCTGAATTGAAAACAAATCAAGTGTTTAATTTCGTAAGTACGTCCGAGAACGTTTCAATTAAATTCAGCGATTTTTCGTCATTCAATGAGATGAAGCGGGTAGGTGCGTATGCACTACGATTCATAACATATTTACAGAATTTAATTGCTGAGCGACGGTCTGCGCGTAGTGACGTAGTACAACAAACCGATACGTTATCTGTTTCTGAACTTGCCGCGTCGCAACGTATGTTTGTTATATTCTCACAAAAACTTTCATTTCCTGAAGTTTACGATCAACTTATGAATAAATTGCCTTTAAACGTAAATAGTAAGGAAAATAGTCGTATATCCGGGCTAAATGTTTTCATGGATAATCACAATATCATTCGAGTGGGCGGACGACTTTCGAATTCTTCCACTTTTGATTATAATAAGAAGCATCCTATTTTGTTGTGCAGTAGACACGAGTTCACGATTTTATTGGTTAGACATGAACATAAACGGTTACTCCACGCGGGTCCCCAACTTCTTTTGTCTAATTTACGTGAATGCTGGTGGCCATTGAGTGCAAGAAATTTAGTCCGTAGAATAGTTAATGAATGTTTTATATGTACTCGACATAAAGGTAAAACTTTAAATCCTATAATGGGCAACTTGCCGCTTGAACGTCTGGATCCTGGATTCCCGTTTAGTCGAACGGGTGTGGATTATGCTGGGCCAGTCTACATATTGAATCGAAAGGGGAGAGGCAGTCGTTTAACTAAAGCATATATTAGTTTTTTTGTTTGTTTCCTCACTCGTGCGGTTCACTTGGAACTTGTTACCAGTCTTTCTGCTAACGACTATATTTTAGCGCTTAAGCGTTTTATTAGCAGAAGGGGCAAACCCAATGCTATTTACTCCGACAATGGTAGGAATTTTGTCGGAGCAGAAAAAGAATTTAAGCAAAGTTTAGAAAATAATTTTCAACGTCTTAAAGATTTCGCTGCCGTAGACGGCATCGAGTTTCATTTTATTCCCCCCTATTCACCACATTTTGGAGGCTTGTGGGAAAGTGGGATAAGGTCTTGCAAACATCACATAAAACGTGTGTTAGGTAATGCCAACTTGACCTACGAGGAGTTCAGCACGGTTTTGGCACAGATAGAAGCTGTCCTGAATTCCCGTCCCCTCTCTCCTCTATCAGCAGACCCTCACGACCTGACCCCACTGACTCCGAGTCACTTTTTCCTCGGTCGGCCTCTCACTGCACCGCCCACTGAAGACTTAGCAGACGTAGCGACATCACGCTTGGATCGTTATCGTCGCATAGAGCAATTACGTCAACACTTCTGGCAGCGTTGGTCTAAAGAGTACGTGGTGGAACTGCAACAGAGAACCAAGTGGAAGGGGAACAAGGACGACATCGCCCTAGACAGTTTAGTCCTGATCAAAGAGGATGGACTGCCGCCTCTCCATTGGAGATTGGGACGCGTCATCAAGGTGTTCCCAGGCACAGATGGAATTTCACGAGTAGCTGACATACGTACTGCAACTGGAACAACGCGAAGGGCATTTTCCAAGATATGTCCACTCCCTCGCCAGCCTGAGGACAACAACACCATCGGCGCTTGATTCTCCAACCTTCTTGGAAGCTGGTGCTTCCAACGCCGGGGCCATGTCGACGCCAACGCCATCCAACGGACTGAGTCTGCACCTCAAGCTGTAGTGTTGAGTGTGAAGCGATAGATGGCGTGCGCTTCAGTAATTAAATCAATTTTCATAGACTAAATTCCATAGTGTTCTGTCTTTAAATTTTTAAAAACTTTTTTCTTCAACGTTCTCTTTTGCCAACTTAAAACGATCAACGGACACGTTTTTTCTTCTTCGACACAAAATACCCTTTTTAAGTTGTAAAATCTACAAGTTTTAGCAATAAACGAATTATAAACCGTTCGCCTACAATTTTCATTGAAGAGGACCCAGGAAACCCCCGTAGCTCAAACAGATTGTTTTATCAAATCTGTGGAAAACCGCTATGTGATAAAGATATATTCCACACTTAACTACAGACTTAAGTATACAATGTGTCCGGTCATGGACTAGCTATATTATATTATGTACTTATATAACAAACATTCTAGTACTCAAAATTTAATTAGTTAAAAAACTATTATTATTTTTTATAAATTTTCATAAAATTTCAATTTTCACAAAAAGTTTACAAAATTTTCATTAATTGGCATGTTTCTTTGAATTATAATTTTGTTAATTAAATTTACGAAAATGTAAGCTAATCATTTACTAATTTAAACGATAGACAATATTGTTTTAGTAATCTGTGATATTGTTGCCCTCTGAATAAACTTATTTCTCCAGACCAAAACCACAAATTACTAAATAGCTACTACGCCAAAACTTTGAAAGATATGATTATTTTTTTACACGCATTTTGTGAATATCTCAAAATGGCGAAGTTATTATTTGTTATGTACAAAAAAGCTGTATACACGCAACAAAAATAATCGTCGCGACACCACACTGTTTAATGCGAAATAGAAAGATGAAACGAAAATAACTGGCTTGCTTTCTATGAGAGAGAGAAAGAGACAGACATAGAAACACGCGCACGCCGCACGGCTTACAACTATAGCAAACAGTGTCGTTACAACTTTTGGTCCAGCCCCCTTTTGCAACGAGCGATAAGGAACTTCGTTACAAAACATAAATGCTTGACTCCTCACTCCGTCAAATAAAATATGCTTGATTCTACAAAAATCTCAACCAAAACAAAATTATTCAGGTTTCCTCGTCTTTATAATAATTTACAGACAAAACGTGTAGTCGGTAACCCTGATTTATTGTTTGAAATTAATTAAATTGTATCGGGATTCGGATTCACTCGGTACAAGAGACTTGTCGGCTTACAACACGTTGAGTTATAACCAACAAAGATTCTTATGGGGGAATGTAAACAACGCTATTTATTTAGTTTATTTGTTTCATTTTTGTTCTCGTAGGAATGGTATAAAAAGATACTGAGAAAAAAAATGGTAACTTAAAGTTCTGAATACCAATTCAGGGTTGTTATTTGTTTGCAGTATTTGTTTCTTGGGGACGAGTCTAGTCTTATTTTAACTTTAGCCTTTCAGAACTTTAGCCAAGTTAGTATTGTCTCGAAACATTATGTTAGCCAGCTCTATATGGACAGGATTAGGATAGGACCCACGACTTAGATAGGCAAGGAATTAGTGGATTTGAAAGGCAGAATAAACAATCAATATTGTCCGTTTTGTCAACTTATTATTAACTTTTCTTCCGTTTTTTCAACCTTCTGTATCTTATTAATACAAATAAATGATTTTTGAAAAAAATGATCTGGCCACGCGCCGTAGAAACTTTATACAGTTATGTTAAGTTTGTGAAGCATGAAAGTACATAATTCGTAGTATCACTGAAAATATCAACGAAAATTTAAAAAAAAAATCTACTTGCATATTCATTTCTAAAACTTCCATTTTACGTGAGGGCGCTGCGTTCACTTCCCTCATAGCAACTTTAGTCGCTGTAAGCGGTTACATTCGCTAACTTTCTGACTGTACGCGAAATTTCCAAATAACTTGCAACGCCGAATATTCGCGAGTTCCATTTATACTGAAATTAGAAGTGTCAAAGTTGCATGTGGGAACGATTGTTTTAATTAATGGCCGATTAATTTGTTGTGGAATCACGACAGTTAAAAAACACGATATTAACATCAGTTTACATTAACACCGTTTAAGTATTTCTGAAAGCTACATTTTCGAAGTAAATCTTCCAATAGTAGATTTTTCTATTTCCAGCATAGAAAAGCGTATAATCAAATGTATCTTCAAATAAAACTGAATGACAACGAACTTAATCGAAACTCTATCCTGCAGCAATGAATGAGAGCCAACTGAACTTTACGGAATGAATGAATAAATGAATGTGGGTTGAAATGTCAAATGGAGAAATATAGAGAGTGCATTGTGACGGAAGCACACGATCATTAGTTTTTGAAACTCATAGTTGAAAATCAACCAGATACGACGAAGTGCTACCCATTCCATGACGTCATTAAACAGAACTTATTCCACTAATGGATAGAGACAGAGCTATACAGGGTGTCTAGCACCATCTCTTTCTCACACAGGAATAAGAACTGCTATAAGATGTCATGGTAACCCTTCTGTTATGGGTTTAGGACAGATGACTGAGACTTAATTTTGTTTGAATTTGCTGATGGCTTAATAATAGCAGGGATTTTTTGGTTAAGCCGCGCTTGCTTAAGTTGGTCTGTGGATGCAAAAATTAAAACCCAAAAATAAAAAACTAAAAAGTGGAAAATTAATTTACGTCTGGAAGTCGGTGACTTTTTGACATCGGATTTCCGGAAGTAAAGTTATTTTAAATTTTTTAATTTGTTTTGGAAGTAGGTTTTATTTTTGTTTTGTGTTTATGTGATAAATGTATAATAGTATATGTATATGTAATGTAGAATAGTAGTAATAATCCGTGCCTCGGAAAGCACGTTAAGCCGTTGGTCCCGGCTGTCATTTGTACATCTTTGACAGTCGTTACAGGTAGTCAGTGTTCCGAAAGTCTGACAACCAGTCTTACCAAGGGGTATCGTATTACCCAGTATTAACTGGGTTGTGGAGGTCAGATAGGCAGTCGCTCCATGTAAAATACTGATATTCAGCTGCATCCGGTTAGACTGGAAGCCGACCCCAACATAGTTGGGAAAAGGCTAGGCAGATGATGTTTATGTGATAAATGAGAGCATTTGGTCAAAATAAGTAAGTACGGGGGTCTTGGCGGTTAACTGTCTTGTAATCAAAACGAACCTCTCTTAATGGATACATACGACTTCATGGGAGGACAATTGTGACAGCAGCAAGGGTGGTGAAAACATAACGTGGACATTTAATAAAAAAATACATGCATCCTATGGCATATTAGTTAAATGGATTGCAAAAATCACAGTGAGTATCGTCCTTAGATTTGAATAAATTCTTAACATAATGCAAATCCTTACTAATATTATAAAAGCGAAAATGAGTTTGGTACGCCTAAATGGCCAAATCGATTTCGATGAATGTTGGTACAGAGACAGTTGAGACCCTGTAGACGGATATAGGATAATTAAAAAGAAAGAGTAATGAGGGAGAAAGAGGGAAGAAAGAAAACTTAACTTTGCTATTACAATAAATAAGGCCCAAGGGAAAAAACTTCATGCAGCAGGTACAAATCAGGAAAGGGGAACTGTGATACCCCGAATTTAACGCAAGCGAAGCCGTGGGCAAAAGCTAGTATTAAATATGAAACGAGTAATTTTAATTTTAAACTGTATCACACAGCTTTTGGGTTCAAATCTACTAGGTACCTAAAACATGTTCGTCCAGGGTTGTCTCCAGTGGGTTACACTGCGCTTTACCCTACCATATTTTTATTCAATACCATAATTCTCTGCCGGGGTTGCGGGTTGTTCGAAAGAGATACCGCGGAAACGGAACGTAAAGGGCAATAGAAGGAACATGGGTGGGTTTTAGTCAGTACAAGTCTGACACTACCCCCCGCTCCGATAGCGGGAGAAGTTATTTGCTGATTTCCCACCTCAAAAAATACCATAATTCTTAACAAGCTTCAAGGTACATTACGCGTATATCAGGATCAAGATGGTATATGGGCCAGTTAATGTGCTCACGGAACAGTGTGATTTATTGCTTTCTTTTGATGCTGCTAAGTTATTGGAGCAGAGTGGTAAATGGTTGCGGTATACGGGAATTGAGAACCCGCACGTGAGTTTTAGATTGGAATGAATATTCTGCGTGGAGGAATGAGATTTTTTTTTGTATGTTGGGACAACTCACACACGGCTATCTGAACCCAAGCTAAGCAGAGCTTGTGTTATGGTAACCAGACAACTGATATACATACTTATATAATTTATAAATACATACATATTATAGATAAATCACACCCAGACACAGAACAAACAATCATGCTCATAACACAAAGTTTGTCCTGGGTGGGAATCGAACCCACGACCTCCGGCTCAGCAGTCAGGGCCACTAACCACTAGACCAAGAGATGTGAGATGTTGCCCGTCAGATGGTGAGGCCACGTCGTAAGTTAAGGGAGCGTTCCTAGTTGAAAGCACGACTGCTGTTCCGGGTCAAGTAAACTGTTATTGTATTTTTCGATCACGAATTTCTTAGAGATAATCACGGAGTATTAAATTCTGCCCGGTTGCTGCCATGTCTGTGTTTTTTTGCAAATCGGTATGAGTTTTTTATTACAGCTTTATTATTATTTTTGTTTATATAAAAACGTTGCACCACACTAGGAATTTCTCCTGTATCGTGGGTGCGTTTACAAACATATAAACTCACATACACAAACAGCCAGACCCGAAATAACTATCTGCAGGTCATACAAATATTTGTTCCGTGCGGAAATCGAACCCGCGACACGCAGCGCAGCAGTCGATCGCTCTGCCACCATGTCGTCAAATTAATTGGGGTATCTTACACAAATCCTTATTGAGTATTCATTGCTACTAAGAGATATTATAATATTGTCCATATACATACAAGAAACTCATAAACTACCGAAACAATATTATAGATGCAATCCGTATGGGACCTTCGGAGAATCGAAGGAGAACATCCTTCGATTATAAAAAAAGAAATAATTAGAGGTGTCAAGGGACACCCGGATGGAACGAAGTTCCTATAGAAATGAAAATATCTGGCTTGCTTTCTATAAGAGAGAGAGAGAAACAGACAGACAGAGAGAGAAACATGCGACGCCGCACAGCTTACAATAGCTTACTATAGCAAAAGAGTCGTGACAATTTTTCGTAAGATTTTTTTCCGTCTAGCCCCCTCTCACAACGCGCGATAAGGAACGTCGATCCAAAATAATTTTATAAAGCGGTCCACAATCGCGTAACAAACATACAAAAAAACAGTCGAATTGAGAACTTCCTCCTTTTTCGAAGCCGGTTAAAAAATACATTTAGCCAACATAATCTGGGATATAAAATCAAATCACAACTCAACTTTCAACTATAAAAATAAATTATTTACCTTTGAAAAGATTGAAGTTCTGAGTAGGTACCCACATTTCCTTTTCCTCCGTCTACATCAAAATTGACAGACGACCTGACCAGAATATTACAAGCATTGTTAGTTAAACGAGATGTTTCATAGTAAACTTCAATTGTGGTTATATTGTGAATATCCTCTGTGCTACACGAGTTTATTTAAGAAGTAAATAAATATTTGTATGGATGATAGAATATACGGAGCTGTGGTTCCGGATGCAAATATTACTTTATATTTGTTCTTCTGACGGGTCTGTTGGTCTAGTGGTTAGTGGCCCTGACTGCTGAGCCGGAGGTCGTGGGTTCGATTCCCACCCAGGACAAACTTTGTGTGATGAGCATGATTGTTTGTTCTGTGTCTGGGTGTGATTTATCTATAATATGTATGTATTTATAAATTATATAAGTATGTATATCAGTTGTCTGGTTACCATAACACAAGCTCTGCTTAGCTTGGGATCAGATAGCCGTGTGTGAGTTGTCCCGAGATATTTATTTATTTATTCTTCTCAAGTCGCTGAAACTCCATATTCTGTAGGAGCAGTTTATAGATACCTGTAGCATTATAAAATAATAATTCGTAATTTTCGATGGTCCTACGTACAGACATGTCGAAAATTACATTTTCATCATTTTCCGATGCTTTTGGCTCCAGGGCCGACAATATTTGGACGCAGAGCAATGTCCTTTGATGGATTTCATAGAACCGCAGTACCTGAATATTGCAGTGAGATTTGTTTGTTTTGGAAGGTAAATACGAAACAATCCATTGATTGTCGACTGCGGCGTCCATATTTGATTTAAACCTTATGTACCGTACTGTTGTCATGTTCTGCTGAGCAACGACGATACAGGGAGAAACCGTTGTTACCTGTAGTGGTGACAGTCAAAAAAGCACGTCGATAACGTTCGTAGCATTTGTTTTATTTATTTTTTAGGGTTCCGTAACTCAAAAGGAAAAAAAACGGAACTCTTATCGAATCACTTTTTTTGTCTGCCTGTCTGTCTGTCAGTCAAGACTCTTGATCTTGGAAAAGCGTAAAGGTATTAAGTTGAAATTAAAACCGTATACTCAAACATGTGGATTTTTTATGCTGTGAAAAAAGTAACCATCTAAGTCGAAGTAGTCAAAAGATATGGCTGTTTATGTCGCAAGTTTGTACGGAAGGATCTGCGCGTGAGTCTAACTAGCTCTTGGCCAGTTTTTCATTGTAGAGTACATCGCAACACAGAGACGCATCGCATGTTGCTTAACAACTTCTCAATCCTTACTATCCTTACTTATAATATTATAAAAGCGAAAGTGAGTTTGTTTGTTTGTTTATTTGTTTGTTTGTTTGTTACCTCTTCACGCTTTAATGGCTTAACCGATTTTGATGAATTTTGGTACAGAGATAGTTGGGAACCAGGAGACCGACATAGGCTTTATTTATTTTCACTTTTTTATTTTAAAAAAGTGGGATGTGAGGGAGAAAGAGGGAAGAAAAGGGAAAACTTAGCGTTGCTATTACAAATCAATAAGGCGCAAGAGGAACTGTGTTACTCCAAATTCAACGCGGGCGAAGCCGCGGGCGAAAACTAGTATTAAATATTGATGGATGCAGAGGTAATGGAAGACCAAGGAAACGATGGATAGATTATTTGAGGAATGAAGGAAAGAGATAATGGCTTGACAGTCGCCGACCTGAAAATTTTCAAAGGCATTGTTGGCGCAGTGGCTGAGCGTTTGACTGCTGCGCTGCGTATCGCGGGTTCGATTCCCGCACGGAACAAATATTTGTATGACCTGCAGATAGTTGTTTTGGACTGTTTGCGTATGTGAGTTTAAATGTTTGTAAACGCACCCACGATACAGGAGAAATTCCTAGTGTGGGGCAAGGTTTTTTTTAAATAAAAATATCAGGAGTAGGTACACACACACATCATAATTAAAAATACTACAGCAAAAAATACAATAGCTTTTGTCCATTCTGCAAAACTAAAGAATCCTTATTATTTATAGTCCATCAAAACAACCGAATTTAAATTGAAAACGGAAAACTAATCTCTATATTCGTGACTTAAAAGTCTGGATTTGTTTGAAACTTTGACAAAACCTATTTTTAAGGTGAATTCTCAACTACAGTATTGAAAACTAAACCTTAACCATCCAACAATATAGTTCAGTTTGATATTTATTAGTACACAGAAAGATACATCGTGTTTTATTTTTACAAGCCAATGGAATTCAACTTCCTATTCTAGAATGATAGTTCAATTTGTGACTTCGATTCTCATACATTTCGATTCAGTTTGGTTCTAACAAATCCTCCTTACTAATATTATAAAAGCGAAAGTGAGTTTGTTTGTTTGTTACCTCTTCACGCTTTAATGGCTATACCGATTTTGATGAATTTCGATACAGAGATAGTTGGGAATCAGGAGACGGACATAGGTATATTTATTTAAGAAAAAGTGGGATGTGTGCAGTGTCGGAGAAAGAGGGAAGAAAAGGAAAAACTTAGTGTTGCTATTACAAACCAATAAGGCGCAAGGGAACTGTGTTACCCCGAATTTAACACGAGCGAAGCCGCGAGCAAAAGCTAGTTTGAAATAAACTCGATTCTTGTGGATTCTCGTTAAATTTCGCCAAACATGAGGAAACGGAAGTACGAATGTTAAGTATAAAATAGTGTACATGCATCACATGAAAATGCTTTCTCTGAAAATTCGGTTTCAGGAAGGTTATTTATTTTCATGTGTGTTTGGTTTTCATGTCTTTCTTATAGATTTGTTCTGCAAGAGTTTTATGAATATCCGTTATTACGATATTTTTACAGTTGCATCCTCGCTTATTTTCGTAGTTTTGTTTTGTTGACGGGCCTGTTGGTCTAGTGGTTAGTAGCCCTGACTGCTGAGCCGGAGGTCGTGGGTTCTATTCCCACCCAAGACAAACTTAGTGTGATGAGCATGATTGTTTGTTCTGTGTCTGGGTGTGACTTATCTACAATATGTATGTATTTATAAATTATATAAGTATGTATATCAGTTGTCTGGTTACCATAACACAAGCTCTGCTTAGCTTGGGATCAGATAGCCATGTGTGAGTCGTCCCAAGATATGTATTTATTTATATTTTTTTTATACGGTTTCGCTAAAAAAGATGGTGAGTTTTGTTTGATTCATTGTTTTAACCACCGACTTCTGAAAGCAAAGTAATCCACGTCATTACTTATTGTTTTTGGAAGTAGGGAGTACATACCGAGGTTCCTCCGTGCCTCCGAAAGCACGTTAAGCCGATGGTCCCGGATGTCATTTGTAGATCTTTGACAGTTGATACAGGAGTCAGTGTCTGAAAACCAGTTTTACCAAGGGGTATCGCATGACCCAGTACTAACTGGGTTGTGGAGGTCAGATAGGCAGTTGCTCCGTGTAAAATACTGATATTAAGCTGCAGCCGGTTAGACTGGAAGCCGACCCCAACATAGTTGGGAAAAGGCTAGGCAGATGATGAGCATAATGAGATCTAATACAACTTTTTTTATCGTTTTTTGATTTTCCAAAGCTACTCAGATATATACTACTACGAAACGAATACACATAAAATACAATGGGAGCACCTCACCTCACCTCACCTCACCTCGGGTACCTATACAAAGTTTTCGGGGAAACGGGAAAATCGAATGACAAACGCACAAAAATAAAAATCAGCCGAAATGATAACTTCCTTTTTTTAGAAATAGGTTGAAAAAAGTAAAAAAAAAGAGTCATGCTACGAGTTGCCACGACGCGTTCTGCAATATTCGTTGTTACTCACAAGAATAGAAGTTAAGCGCGAGGTTGAGGCTGTGAACAAAACCTTAGCATGAAGTTTCCAACTTATCAAAGGCGTTAAACAAATTAAGTAAACAACGCAACTTAACTTAACTTTTATCCCTGACAATGTTGGTAAGTAACCTCTTCATAATTTACCCGACAGCGCAGAGGGAGGTTATGTCAAACTTCTGTGTTATCGTGTTAAGATGATGATTAACGAGTTTGGTTTTAAACTTTGATGACACGATTAGGCGGAGAAAGGATGAAATGAGGTGGGTAGGGAAAGAGCCTTTTGTGTTATCTTTGAAAGTTGTTATAATGGAACTTTTTTTAAGTCTCTGGTTTTAAAGTAAGTCTGGTTATAAAGCATAGTATTTTCAGGGTACCGCATCTCAAAAATAGATCAGGAAACTGCGGACCCCTTATATATCACTATAGTGCCCGTGTGTTTGGCTGTCTGTCAAAACCTTAGGGGTTTTCAATATCAAGAACACATAGAGGTATCGATTAAAACCATCACTCAAGTCTGTAGTCTCTTTGTGCTATAAAAAAATCAACCCTCTAAGACTACCTCTAAGAGAACCAATATTTGTATGACCTGCAGATAGTAGTTTCTAGTCTGGCTGTTTGTGTATGTTAGTTAAATGTTTGTAAACGCACCTACGATACAGGAGAAATTCATAGTGAGGAGGAAAGTTTAAAAAAAATTGTACTCTGCCACAATATTGTCTTATTTAACCCAAAGGTTAACGGTAGAGAATGTCTTATGTCATGAAGTTTGTTAATATACCAATATTTTACATGAAGTTTAAATAAATAAATAATTGAAGTCAGTGTGAAGTGGTTCGCCTTTTTCATTGCTAAACTTAAGTAGAGTCAACTTAGGAAATTGTCGTAAAAGGCAAAGCTTATATACTTCAGCATTATATTACAAACACGACTATAAACATAACATCGCCCTGTTCATTAGCCCCGCTCATTAGCAAGCATGTTCGTCTTTCTTAATGTGAGTTCTTTAACATACAAAGTCAAAGCTTTATTGCTGAATAGAATACTATATATAATATACATAATTATCTGGAAGTTATATAAATGTGTAGGTCACTATGTTCTACCAATTTAGGCATGTAAAATTAAATATTCCAATACAATTTATTTCGTAATTTACAAATTAAAAACATTGCGTTGAGAACGAATTTTTTGACGTTATTTTTTATTTATTCATAAGTTAGTTAATTCTTTTATATTATCAATTAATACAAACAATATAAATCAAGGTGCTAACGTCAGAGATTATTAATCAAATTAATTATAAAATTTAAATATAAATAAAGTAAATTCGACCCAGAAAGTGATGATACATTTTTAAAACTTAATTTATTTAATTTAAAAGAAATGATTATATTGCTTTTTAGATAGATAAGATAAGATAAGTCATTGTTTGAGTAATATACTAGTTATCCAGTGCAACAAAAGGTATTCATTAAACGTGACTATGCTTAGTGCATAGCACATTGAGTAGTGTTTGCAAAAATCGATGAAATTATTTATAAACTTGGAAAAGAAACAATTAAACCAAAAATATAATAAAACCAAAATTACAGCACTTCAATTATAAAAGCAGCTGTTTCAAACAAAAGTTTCTCACAATTATAACAAAACCAATCTCGGTGGCTGTCTCAGTATTGGCGGAAGAAATTTATAATTATAGCAAAATGTGTTCAAAAAGTTTCTTAATTCTTCTGCCATTTTGTCGGCTTCTAGTCTGACCAGAAATAAAGGTACAGTCATATATAGAACATGGTGTAGTTCTCCTGACCGTTAAATTGGTTACGGTGGTCAATCTCACTGAAGCTTTCGGCGCGGAAGATATTATAGTGCAGGTGTGTGTGCGCAGGCACAGTTGCACTCTCTGTTCCCTCACTCTCAGGCCCAGACTCCACCAAAGCGGAGAGCAGCGGAGTGGAGAGGAGATGGGCGGAAACCGACCAATCACATTGCTTTAAATCTACATCGCGTCTCTCATCTTTCCTGTGATTGGTTGACTCTTGCACATCTTCTCTCCGCTCCGCTGCTCTCCGCTTTGGTGGAGACCGGGCCTCATAGTTCGATGGGACGGCAATCCGACACGACCGGAGGGAGATCAGGAGCAAGACCAACAACTTAACATGCTTTCCAAGGCAGTCTCAACTTTCAAACTCCGAGGTGCTACTCTGAAATTCCTAATGGGTAAACCCAATATCATTTTTACCCGACAGCAGTCGCGCTTGCGCTGCACAGTAGTAGTCGTACCACGTCTTAAAGCAGAACTTGTTCCACTGAGGGAAAGAGATGGTGCTAGACACCCTGTATAGCTTTGTCTCTTTCCCTCAGTGGAATAAGTTCTACTTTAAGACGTCATGGTAGGGTAGCTGTTCCCTCACTCTCATAGTTCGATGGGACGGCAATCCGACATGATCGGAGGGTGATCAGGAGCAAGACATTAAGTACAACAAGTATACAGTGACCAATCACTGTATACATGTTGTACTCCGTTAGCCTCACTGTAACTATATCTATAATAATTAATCCTACCAATATTATTAATACGAGTATGGATGTATCTTTGGATGTTTGTTACTCTTTCACGTAAAAACGGCTCTACGGATCTTGATATTTGGTCCAGAGGTAGTTTATAGTCTGGAATAACACATAAGATTTTTTCGATATCACCCATACGAAGCCACGGGTGGAAGCTAGTGTTTTATGGTTTCACGAACATAGTATTTCGGAAGCCATACAATTACGAAATAAGTCATTTCTTAAAGTTTGTACAAAACGTTTTTTCACGTGAAACTTTTGTAAATTACTTTACATTTTAGGTAAGTGTATACATGATGTTGCTCGTGAGTGTACACTTATCCTATATTTATATTGTAGCCTTAAGCTGTTTGATGCACCAAAATATTTATTTCAAGTGGTTAGTCAAAGTCCATGTGCATGTTTTGTGTTCTAGTCCAATTTTACGGCTTTTACTAATTCATAACTTTTTGGTACAATGCCATATTCTTTTCTTTTATAAGTATTACTACAACCACTCGCCTCGTCCAATCATGAATATTTAATAGTCATTATCGAGTCAGGAGCGAATTCAAATCGTTTCCGATAACATTTTTAATAAAATCATGATTTTTAATTAAAAACGGTTCATTATACAGGGTCATTGAAAAAATACCCGAAACCTCTTAATCCTGCCTTCATATCATGACCCTGAACAACATTTGTTCTACGACTTTTCAAATTTCGAAGCATTTTTTTTCCATACAAAAAAATAAACTTAGTCAAAATTTTGCATATATCGTCACCGGAAAGCCAATACTACTTAAGCGCCATTTTGGCCAATATGAGTTATATATATCGCTGGATAGGATTTTTTTTTCTACGTCGATTAGTCGACATTTCGTAATAATCTGAGCACTTTTTTGGCGCTTAAGCACTGCAAAAGTATGGTATTTATCACAATTTTGATGTATTAAAAAACACTTACGTAATACAAGTTATGATTATTTTTTATTCATTGTCAGTTTAGTATTTCTCTATACTGATATCAGAGACTTTAACTTTGTTCAGCAACTCAAAATATTGTAGTTTAAGCCACTGATGTCGCTTTAGTATTTTTTTGCCGACCGTAAATATGAGTTGATATGTAGTTAAGTAAATTTGCTTTACGTAAGAATTGGTGAGCATGGCGCGTTAGTATATTTCGTCTTCGCAGTTTTCTGAGAGGGAACGGTTTTAGTAACTTTTCTTTTCATTTCTAAGAATTTGAGTGTCTATTTAGAATGTTTTACATTCAATGAAATCGAATAATTATTTTATTAAGCATGGACTATTTTACTCGACATAATATTAATGGTTTGTTTAGCATTTAGATGTGTGAAACACGTACAAAAAAACTTCAGTTAAGTCTTTTGAAATAACATTTTGTTTTGTGTAGTTCCCGGCGCAAAGTGAATCGTTCAGGTTATTTGAGTTTGGAGACAAGGTAGGTAAGTAAATATTTATTATAATTGTTTCTATATACAACAATGATATTGCAAATCTAAAAATCTGTTGTTGTAGTTGCGCCGCCGAATTTACATTCGAGAAAGTTTCTTAATGTTAATGTTACTTATTTCGATAGTTAAACTTTGCTAATAAAGGGATATAGTTTGCAATCATTCGTTTACTATGTTCATTTAATTCAGAAAATAATTAAAAAGGCGTTTGGCGGAACGCGGAAGTTGGATGATGAGATACCTACTTACTTGTAGGTAAATAAAACAGACATAACTGAATACAATACCGTACCATAGGTACATTGTTTTGAGGGACTTGTGGCTAAATATTAAGTACCTAACAGTCGCGCTGATTGATCGATCAAGTTAAGCTACGCTTGCCGCGGTACATGGGTAAGGCACGGAGGGGTCTTGATAATGTAAAGATAGTGTTCGTGATCTTTACATACCAAGACCCCTCTGTGCCTAGGTAAGCACATTAAGCCGTTGGTCCCGGCTGCCATTCGTGGATCTTTGACAGTCGTTAAGAGTCTTCAGAAGCCCGAAAATTTGACAACCAGTTTTACCAAGGCGTATCATAATATACTGTAACTGGATTGTGGAGGTCAGACAGGCAGTCGCTCCATGTAAAATACTGGTATTTAGCTGCCTTCGGTTGGACTAGAAGGAGACCCCAACATCGTTGGGAAAAGGCTAGGCAGATGATGAGTCATGTGTTCATTGTGTTGTTATTTCTGTAAATAATGTGTTAATACTACTTATATATTTTTTCAGAATCATTTCAAGTTCATTATGAACAGTCGTCGATCCTACGTTTTTTAGAAAATTTGTGGATATAAATCAAGAACCACCCCCTAAACTAAATGTTGTTCGAAGACTATTTACCGAAGACGAAATCTATGATGATTCAGATACTGAACGTGATAATTAAGTCACAATATTACGACATCCACTTAGAGAAGAATATGATGCTTTGGAGATACAGCAGAAAAAAGCAGGTGTATAAGTATTAATAATTACCTGTGTTTGCGACTTCGCCTCCGATTATTAACAACCTCTACATCATACGCGACTTCATACAATGCAGGAGTCAAGCAGTACCTACCTCATGAATTGCTTGACTGATTCAGATAAAACCTCACCATCATTTATAACATGATTTTTATTGAAATTCGTTCAACTGCTATCTCGCGAATAAGTTACAAATTGTCAGATAGACAACAATAATTGATTTTATTATTTAGTAGGTAGGTACGGTTTATGTGTATTGTAAAAGAAGTAAAAAGTTATCATAAAATATACAAATAACTAGCTGTCCCCCGGGATTTTACCCGTGTAGTTCCCGTTCCCGTGCGATTTTTGGGATAAAAATAAATCCTATGTCATTTCTCAGGCTATGGGCTATCTCTGTATCAAATTTCATTTTAATCGAACCAGTAGTTCCTGAGGTGGCCTCCTACAAAAAAAAAACATAAATACAAAAAAAAAACAAACTTTACCTCTTTATTATATTAGTGTCGATTAAAATTATTGTGTTGTTTTAACAGGTGCGGTTGAAGTACCTGGCAAATCTTTTGATCCAGACACACACCTACCACACATAATCTCGCATGCTGTAAACGATCAATTGTTTGGGCACCTTCACAACGGGCAACTGTTTTTACTCTAGCCCGAAAGATAATATTTTAAAGGTAATTTGACGGGGAAAATATCTAAGGTAATTTGACGGGGAAAATATCTAAGGTAATTCTAACGTTGACTTTTCTCGATCATAATGTTATAGTTATACATTAATTAAGCTATGTATTGGAACCTAATTATATTTAATTTAATTTGCAGGTACGTACAGCGACATTTAAAAAATCGGAGCCACAAACAAATATACAATGGCGACAGATGGTCCAGTAGAAGAAATAGAAAAAAACAACAAAAACAAAAATTTACAACTAAAAATTTTTTACAAAACTCGATTGCCTATATCTAAGAAGAAATACCAAGATTTGTGGAAACTTTGTACATCAAAAATAATTCCTGAAATGTTTCACTATGAATATGAAAATTTACCTAACGCCCGTTAATGTCCAGGACTCCCTTCAAGATACGGATGTCGAAGACAATAACTAATTAGAAAATATTTTACCCATAAAAATAATAAGAGGTCTTGTAAATTTTTAAAACCGTATAATGTATACTCACTACTTTTTTTATACGGGTATTTAAAATCTACTAGACGTCATCAAATTGATCTCTTCGAAAATTGTGCCAAATTGTTACCCAGTAAGTACATAATACTTATTGTAATTAGATTAATAATAAAATTGTGTTGCGTTTATTATTCGTAGTGTGTTGCGTGACTTGCCAGCAACCAAGAGTGACAAGGTGACTGTCGACACTTTTTTAAATTCTTCATTAAAAGTGATTAATAAGCAAACTGTATTTATTTATTATTTTTCCTTTTCAACCAGTACAGTAAAAAGATGCAGTCGAATTCAAATTAGGAATTACAATAGTATTCTAATTTATTTTGTGCGCTGCAACTAGTACCACTAATCACTAGTTAGCACTTACTTAATGTTTTCAATGTCCTATAAGAAAAAAAACATTTAAATTTAAATGATATATCTTTTACATAAGTATTTTTGGCATAACAATGGTACCAACTTTTAATGCTATACATCGCTTTTCTGTACGGTCTCGTGACAAGCGGTCATGTTTAAGTATTTTTATCCTGAGACTGCATCAACCCGTAATGTGTGTTAGTACTTTTTCCTTTCATACATTTGAAAGGACGTGACTTGTCAGTATTTTTCGATAACCGCACTTGAAAATTGTTATGAAGATAAGTACTTTCTCCTTACAAAGTGTACAGAGCATATGTACTTAAGTGACAGCTATCTCCTGAATTACAATAAATATGCGGAAAATCTTGATTCCAGCATGTAGATAATAGTATCACAATTATTTTTTGCCTTTACTGTTTTTTGATTACTAAATTTAAAAAAAAGTTAGCCACGGTTTTATAAAAAAAAAACTTTAAATGTCTCTATTGTAAAATTGCCTTTTGGCGTTTCAGTAGTATTGGTTTTCCAATGACGATATCATTTATGCGGTGAGTGCGGTGACCGACGAAAGACAGCCGCCCGGCCGCGCCGGCGCGGCTAGATCAAACGGCGCGCCACGCTCAAGGAAGCGAGCGGGCGCACAGCGCGGGGTTCGGGGTGACAGTCGCATGAGTGCCTTACTCGTAAGAACACGCGTGCGCGTATACCGCTATCGAAATTCGCGCGTATTAGTAAATTAACTACATATTAGCGGTTTCATATTTTGAATTCAATTTACTTCATCCATCTGTTGATATTGAAGAATGTGTTATGTAGGTACATACTTATTAGCGTAGAACAATGCGATGACATATTCAGGGGTCAATGTACTACTTGTATGTTGCCTACATTTATTATTTTACTCGATTTTGGTTGCTTGCACTTAATAATCGCCAATAATTGAGCAAATCTTCTGTAGGTACGGTACCTACCTTGTTAAACGCAAGTCGACAAGGTCCAATTTAACATGCGCGCGGCGCGGCTATCAAAATGGGTACGCGTGTAGTATACGCAAATTTTACAGACGTCAAATAAATGAAAACAAATTGTTTTTGGCAACGTTGTTTAGTTAAGGTCAAAGTCGTAGAACAAATGTTGTTCAGGGTCATGATATGAAGGCAGGATTAAGAGGTTTCGGGTATTTTTTCAATGACCCTGTATAGTCTGAACTTATTCGAGAAAGAAAACAGTTATGAGATTTTGAGGGTTCCGTACCTGGAAAATAAAAAATTGAAATCTTATAGGATTACTTTGTTATGTGTCTGTCTGTCTCTCAAGACCCTTTGTCAGGCCTGTGAACGGTGAGCAATGAGTAGGTCACCGTCCGTCCGTCTACTGACGACAGGTCGTATCGACGGCGCGTTAGTGTTACACGCGCAACTCAAAGAGATGTCAGCAAAGCAGAGGGGCCTGCCGGGGTTGCAGGTTGTTAAAGAGATACCGCGGCCCCGGGACGTAAAGGGCAACAGAAGGAACATAGGTGGGTTTTAGTTAGTACAACACTGACATACCCCGCTCCAACCAGAGCAGGGGAAGTTATTTAAAGATTTCTCATCTCGGGAACGCGTAGAGGTAGGTATCCAGTTGACATCAAACCATTTATTTAAATCTATACTTCCTTGGAGGTGTAAACAAATCAACCCTCTTACCCCAGAATACTGAAACGTCACTCAAAAGTTAAGTACCACTTAAATTTAAC
Organism: Ochropleura leucogaster; assembly: GCA_958449745.1. Lineage (NCBI taxonomy): Eukaryota > Metazoa > Arthropoda > Insecta > Lepidoptera > Noctuidae > Ochropleura > Ochropleura leucogaster. The sequence goes on from OY288212.1 coordinate 17,301,906, forward strand.
AGATACTCAAAAGTGACGTTTGACAATACAAAATCTAGTTTTTAAGAGCTGCTCAAATGTTAAGCAGCCCTCAAATTTTGAGTGACGTTTCAGTATTCGGGGGTAAGTCTACGCAGTCAAAAGATATGACCGTTTATGTCGCAAGTTTATACGGAACACTTCGTGCGCAAGTACGACTCTCACTTGGCTCGTTTTTTATTTCAAGTTCATGTTTTTTCTGAAGATAATATCTTTTGTTCGTTAAAGTAATTGTTTTAATTATGTACCTAGAAATTGTTTATCGCGTTTGTATAGGCTTTTTATTTTTTGTGGTTTAATATAATTTTACACTCTTTAAGTAGTCCTAGGTTTTCTTAACAAGCCTTTTTTTTGGGTGGGAATTCATCAAATATCATCCCCCGAGAGTGTCAGACTTGTACTGACTAAAACCCACCCATGTTCCTTCTATCTAATATATAAAATTCTCGTGTCACAGTTTTCGTTCCCATACTCCTCCGAAACGGCTGGACCGATTTGAACGAAATTTTGTGGGCATATCGGGTAGGTCTGAGAATCGGCTAACATCTATTTTTTATGGCCCTAACTGAGAAGCGGGTGAAACCGCTGGGCACAGCTAGTTGCGTTATAACGTTCTGGGTCCGCAGCATTTCTTTCGAAAAAAGTAACCAGTACGACAATGTCTTTAAGCCTAAAAAAGTAATTTATTACAGTAAGGTTACACCATGATTTCCTTATATAATTTTCACAGAAAACCCATTTAAGCTACCTGTCTTCCGAACAAAGTTCCGCCATTTAAACGCCGCAAATCTTGAGTCCCATTTGCATCAAATTTTTCGTAAAAAGGGAGAGATTACGTTGAAATTTCTCCTCAATCGGTTCAGTAATTTTCGTTCCATACTGAAGACAGGACAGATGGACGAAATTGCTTTGGCAAAATGGTTTCCGTTTTCCACAACTTAAGAACTGATTAAATAAATTCGGTGTTGAATTTTCGGATTCGGTTTCAGCTCTCCTTGACTTTCCTTTGTGCATAAATTGTGAAGATTGTAAGTGTCTTGAAAACACGATACAGTGAACATGCTTACTAATAATAAAAAAGCGAAAGTGAGTTGGTTTGTTCCGTCTTGATGCTTAAATGACCAAATCGATTTTGATGAATTTTGGTACAGAGATAGTTGGGACCCTGGAAGCGGACATAGGCTAGATTTTTTAAAAGTGAGAAATGAGGTAGAAAGAAGGAAGAAAAGGGAAAATTTAGCATTTCTATTACAATAAATAAGGCGCAAGGACAAAAACTACATGTATCCAGTACTTGCAAATCAGGAAAGGAGAACTATGTTACCACGAATTTAACGCGAGCAAAGCCGCTGGCAAAAGCTAGTCGTTTGTTTCATTAAGGCGCAGTATTATATCGTTGACCTTGTTCATACATTTTGACATTGGACTTTACTGCATACGTTTGTCGGAAAAATACAAATAAATTTGTATAAAATTAAATAGTAACTATTCAATCAAAAACAATCCATCATTGAACGCAGTTTGGCATTGGAAATTTCATTGTATACTTTTGATTATAATTACGATTAAAATTGAAGAGATAAACTGCTTTAAAAGAGAATTTAGAGGTGTGTTTGAATATTTTTTTACACATTTTAGTATATTTAATTATAATTTGAATTCCATCAATGTATGCAAAAAAGTCTTAAATATATCATATTTTTTTCAGTGATTAAAATTATGTATGGTTTAAGAGATACACTGCGTTAAAAAACCTGATTTTTGGCCGTTCTCAAGAAATCTTCCTTAAGAGCTTATTCGCAAAAAATGCTTAATTTTAAAATCCATACAACTTACAAGAGTAACGAGGAAACGAAAATGATAAAACATTTTCGATTACCGCCAAAACAATACATTGCGGAATGGTCCACAGAGCTAAAAGATACATCGTAACGTAATATGTCTTGCGCACAAATTAATGTTATGATTAATGAGGACCTATGGGAAAGACGCCATAATTCCATGTTCGATGTTCTTTGTTCCGACATTCGATCAAAATCGATCATGGACGAAAGTTTTCGACGAAAACTAGGGTGGATAGATGGGGGAGGAAATCAAGATAAGGGTTGTTTTGATACAAATAAAGAATTGATTTATTTGATTAGATAATACTTTTTGAAGACATTATTATATTGTTTGCAACTGAGCTTCAGTTGGTTTGTCTGTTATATTTTTGACGTTGTTATCTTTAGATACGGATGTAAAATAACGTCACGATTTTAATTTAATAGAATTTCTTATAACACTTCATAATTTTGCTGCCCTTGTCCCATTCTATTTGGGGTGGCGCAACATGTCTTTTTCTTCCATACTGCCCTATTACTCGTTATTTCATCAGACACCTCCTTCCTTGCCATATCACGTGATGTTCACTCACTCCATCCATCGTTTCTTTGGTTCCTCTTTATGAAATACCCATTCACATGAAATCTCAACATCCTCACGCCTTTTACCTTATACGGTAGAATATTGAAGGAAACTCGTTCACTTATTACAATGATCCTCTACCTAAGCTGAGATGTTTAGATGGGAAATCATCAAATAATTTCCCCACTCTGGGCGGAGCAGGAGGGAGTGTCAAACTTTTACTGATTAAACCCCCCATGTTCCTTCTTTTGCCCTGTATGTTTCGGGGCCGCGGTATCTCTTTCGAATAACCCGCAACCCTGGAAGCTCACACGCTTGGGTAGAGGGTCTTTTGAAAAATAATGAAAAGAAAATAAATAAAACAGATGAGTAAAATCCAGGATACCTTTTACATAAAGACTCTCATTATGCAACTATCGTTTTTCTCAGTAAATACTTGCTAACAAATAGATGAACAGCTGCACTGTATTACAAAGACTAACAAATCCTCTCTTTAACAAACAATACTATTCCGGAATTGATCGGAGCAGTAATTAAAGGGATTTTCTTTTCCAATGGATACTAAGCGAATAAACGGAACTAGTTTTAATGCAGTATTCAAACAAAGAAGAATGATTTTTACAAATTTCATTTGTTTTGGGTACTATAGTACGGCCAACGAGAAGCGATACCAAATGTAAACAAAACCCATGCTAAAACCCCATCTAAAATGGCCGCCCGAATGTTGGCGAACCCGTCTTAATGTTGTCATGTTTTTGCCGGGAGAACGAGACAATACGACAAAGGCACAAGATGGAAAAAGCTAAATATTAGATTGTCAACGCCACAGTTGTTCTTTAGGTTAATGACCTTTCGTATCGCTTCTCGTTGGCCGTACTATACAACGGCACAGAAATGAACTGGCTGTGATACTTTTAAAATCTTTAGAGTCTACCTACATACTGAAAAAGGAACGAATTCCGTCAATCTAAAACAATCATTAAGAACAATGAGATGACACATCATTGGATGTGAAAAATCTCGTACTGCCAAGAGAGGAATTAGCAAAACTGATTAAAGCTCACGGGCTGATTGCAGTTAGAAAAAGCCAAAAAAGTAAAAAAAAATGTTTCGGGTTTATTTAGAAAGATCATGTGTATAATAAGGAGTAAATAATGCCGTAACGTCTGACAGGGAAGAATAGAAGAAGAAAACGTGTTGCGCCCAAATAGAATGGGACAAGGGCAGGAAACTGATGATGTGTGTAATAACTTGCGTGTTTGGCCAGATTTACGAATATGGACGAAGTGAAAAGTTTTCTGTTTACCCCTACGAGAAAAACGTAAGTTAATAAATTTATATTTAAAAAAATAATTAAGAGATTCTTTAAGATTAACATCTAAACAGGGTATTTGAAGATTTAGGTACGTACTAGAAGGAGACGAGGGATCTTCTCATTCCTTTAGGATTTCAAATTTGGAACTTAGTTCGAAGTCAGTCCGTACGCAACCAATGACCAACTAGTTAATAGCATGTCGTACACAAACAACCATTGAAGTTTTAGGGATTGTAGGTTGTTCGAAAGAGAAACCGCGGCCCCGGAACATAAATGCCTAAAGAAGGAACATGGATGGGTTTTAGTGAGTAAAAGTCTGACATTCTCTCCCCCGTTTCGCCCAGAGAGAAGGAAGTTATTCGATGATTTCCCATCCGAAAAAAAAATGGTGGCCGGCTACTCAGTGGTAATTTTAGTTGGGAAAAAATGTTGTGGTCACCAAAAATACTGATCGTGCACCAAATATTCTTTCCTGAATGCTAAAAAAATGCGTAGGTTAGGTTAGGTTAAAAGTGCGACCCCCTACGACCAGCCAGTAACGACTTGCATTAATAGAAAATGGATAAAGATATAACACTTTTTTATTGTAGTGCTGTCTTTTTTCTGATGCTCGTTATGACATATTTTAATTAACATATTTTGGTGCTCATTCAGTAAATTTGGTGCAACACAGGCAAAATTAGGTAAACGAAATGGGAATAAATTGAAGTTCTTTTAAATACCATCCATTTTAGTTTACAAAACGTGCCGTAGTAAATGGGTCCTATAGTTATATGAGATAATATAAAGTTACATTCAACACTGAATAAAAAACCTTAAAAAAGTATTGAAACTGTAAAAACGACATTTTGTATTGTAATTTTGTTTTCTCATTTTTGTTAAAGTGTTTTAATTGAATGTTCACTAGCGGTCTGTGTCTAGCGTTAATATCAATTATGTTCAAATGCAACTACTACACTAAGGCCAACTAGCAGCGATACGAAAGGTCATTAACCTAAAGAACAACTGTGGCGTTGACAATCTAATATTTAGCTCTTTCCATCTTGTGCCTTTGTCGTAATGTCTCGTTCTCCTGACAAAAACATGACAATGTTAAGACGGGTTCGCCAACATTCGGGCGGCCATTTTAGATGGGGTTTTAGCATGGGTTTTGTTTACATTTGGTATCGCTTCTCGTTGGCCGTACTGTAGCTCTTGAACTTTAAATGTGCCGAACCATTAGTGAAATCCAGCAAAAATACTTTGTTGATAAACTAATAGAAAAACTAAGAACACAAATTACGCAAGCTTGGCTGTAATTAACAGTTTTTGTATCGGGAGCTCGTCTCTAACAAAACAACAACAAAAACTCTTTGCATTGCGCTGAAACTTCCGCCTTTTCTTAAAGTCTTTGCTTCCGAGACGGTAATGGAATGAACACAGCTGTATTTTAGACACAAGATGGGAAATAAGCTGTTTGCCTGAACACACCTTGAAGAAGTGCTGAAGGACTAGAAACGTGGAGTTTGTAGATAGAACGCAAAATGTAACTATGTACAATGTACAGTTTTTTACTATCATCATCATCATTCTAATACAGTGTAAATGTTTTTTTTAACTGAAAAGGAATTTCAAGTTTAAGCCGATGTAGGTAATTACCTCGTTTTTTCAAAAGGGGTGTTATTGGTGAATTTTATTTAATTACTAGCTTTTGCTCGCGTCTTCGCTCGCGTTAAATTCGGGGTAACACAGTTCCCCTTTCCTGATTTGCAGGTACCTGCTACCTGTAGTTTTTGCCCTTGCGCATTATTTATTGTAATAGCAAAGCTAAGTTTTCCGTTTACCCCCTCAATTCTAACTTAAAAAAATAGCTTGTGTCCGTCTACTGGGTCTCAACTATCACTGTGTGTACCAACATTCACCAATATCGGTTTAGCCATTTAGGCGTGTAGACGTAACAAACAAACACACTCACTTTCGCTTTTTATAATATAAGTAAGGATTATAAACACATCAAGTATATTGTTTTGGCTCACGAGGTTGGCGACATGTTGGATTTGGACTCAGCGATCATTGTGCCGATAGTCGTATCTGTCAATGGTTTAATTGCGGAGAGCCTCGGCCAATACCTGAGGAAGCTCTCGTTAGGCAGCTGGATCATAGGCTTGATACAGAAACCGGTACTCTTGGACACGGCTCTTGTTAGGAGATTCCTTTATCTGGAGCCTTGACCGCTGGTAGCTTGGACCCTGTTCCCGATACCCGTTTTTATATAAATATAAGGAAGATGTAAAAATATAAAGAATATGTGAAAAAATGAGTAGACGGAATATACTAAACTAAAAAATATAACATACTCAACATTACTTAAATGTAGTTTCTCAAGTAAACTAGATGTACAGTCGAGCATAAAACTGTACAGTGAACAAGAACTGTAAAAAGATACTTAGATAAAAAGAGGCGTAAAATAACATACTAGCACTGTTCTAGAATATGCTTGAAAGAGCAGAATGCTAGTAAAACGTAAAAGTACCGAACAGGTAAAAATCTTCAGGTTTTTGTAGAAGGAAACTCAGACTTGAGAAAATAAAAATGTCTGTTTAAAAAAAATACGTGTGGCATTCGGGGACTGGCGCGGTAAAGTTAGGGCATAGCATTTTTTATCAACTTATGCAATAAAAAAAATATATAATAATAAGACCTAAACATAGATCATATTTTAAAAGTAATTTCAATAAAAAAGGAGTAGCAAAAAGAAAACAAGACCCTGGGATTGAACTTGCAGCGTGATGATTGTCAATCCAATGCTCTACCAAACACGCTGATAGAATATTAAAATCGTGAATTGAAATAACTGACCGTATTATAATGAAAGTGTTAGGTTTTTTCGTTACGGAATTTCTTGTATTCGGTCACCACGCTCAAAGCCCGCGATAAAATCTATGCAATAGCTTAAAAAAACTACACGTTTTCTCAGTAAACCCTTTCATGGGAATGCATAATAAATTTCTAGTCTGCCATCTTTGCAAGTCCGCCATTTTGGATTAAGAATGACGTCATTTAACTTACTATGCATTGTCAACGAAATTTAACATTGTATGCAAAGTTTCAACTCAATCAGTTAGTTACAGGTTGAAGCCAATAAAAGAATGTTTAAAATAATAATTGCAATCGTTGATAAACGTCATTGGGTACGTATCAAAATCCCGAAAGTTCATAATACCGACGACGTCCAAAACACCGAAATTCAAAATACCGAAAGTTTTAAATGCCGATAGTCGTTATATCGAAACACAAAATACCGATGTTCAAATGCCCGAAAGGACAAAATCCCGAATGAACGAAATCCCGAATGGACGAAATACCGATGGATGAAATTTAATTAAATCAAATCAATCAGCAATCTCGGGATTTTGTACTTCGGGATTTTAAACTTTCGACCAAACAACCATTCGGCGTTTCAATTATCGGGATTTCGTCTATCGGTATTTTAAAATTCGGTCTATTAAAATTCGGGATTTTGATACGTACCCACGTCATTTGATACACTTGGGAATTTTGACTGCAGTTTTGCTGTTTGTGTATAAGTATGTGAGTTTAAATGATTGTATACGCACCCACGATACAAAAGAAATCCCAAGTGTGGGGCAAACATTTTTTTTTTTAGTTATTAAAGAAAAAATACCTATTATAGAATAGAATTGAATAATTACGTTACCATTTTTATAATTTAACACAATTCATATTATTCTCCTATTAAGATTCTGCTAAAGCGGCATTTTAGACCCCCTGTTGTCTAAATGTAAGAACAAAATTACTGTTGCGAATACTAGGTACTTTGAATACGAAAATAAAGTGCATTTTCAGTTGGTATATAACAATCATAAAGAACCTTCTACTTCTCAAGTCTAGAACTATATTCAGTACATTGCACGAACATAACAATTCCTCTGGAATTAATTTGTACGAAACACGTTGATAGCTAAACTTACTCTAATAGGACCCAAACTCTGGAACATCGGATAAGTTCGTCGAACTTCGACTAACTTCGTAAAATGCCTGATGTATGGGAATCAAACTTCGCTTTTGTGGAGAATTCTTTTGTTGTGCAACATTGAACCTTGAATTTATGGGGTAAAGTTAAAATTCAATTGGACATTGACATGTCCGGGTTGAGGTGATTAATGATACTGCCCAATGAATTGGAAGGTTTTGGTAGAACTTAAAGGTGTAAAGTTTTTAAACTATGTAGTTTCTTACTGAGAGCGATTATCTTCCTTTTTTAGGGTTACATAACTCAAAATAAAATAATAGTGTTCTTATGGGATCACTTTGTTGCCTGTCTGTCTGTCAAGACCTTTATCTCTGCAATGCGTGGAGGATAAAGAGTTGAATTTAATATCAGATACTAAAATTTTGCGGTAGCAATATCACACAGTAAAAGTAAGGGGAAAATCAGAAACCATTTACTATAACGATGAACAAGAGTTTTTCAACGGGAAAGGTAACTTTGTCCTTCAATCCAGTTCATCTTTTCGTTACAGTAATGTTTGTGCTATCACTATAAATATGTACTTACAGGTTTTTTCGGCGACACCGACTTACACTGCTGGTTTTTCTTTATCTGAATTCCTGAAAAAATAAATACCCAGGTTTTATAATATGTGGACGTTACGGCCAGTTGTAATCCTTACTAATACCTATTATAAAAGCGAAAGTGAGTTTGTTTTTTTTCTACGTCTTCCGCCTAAATGGCTGAACTGATTTTGATGAATTTTGGTACAGATATAGTTGGGAACCTGGAAACGGACATAAGCTAATAATTTTTTCGCCGGGCTTTGTCGGCGGCCCGGCGGGCTCAGTTTGTATTGAGCTTAAGTCTATGACTATTTTAAGAATTTTAACGGAGGTTTTTCATATTATTATCCTATTAAGATTCTGCTTAAGCAGCCATTTTGGACACCCATCTCAAAATTCCTGCTATTAGGATCAGGGGGCCTACTCTCTTTCTCCGAAACGTAACTTCGTTAACGAACGAAAGTCAAAAGTAGTTACGTTTGTAACCCTACTCTATATCATTTTGCGCGAATTAGAGTAGGTTTAGAAAATTTTAATGTCAAATAAACTTCGGACGTCCGAAAATTTCGAAATGAATGAAATGAAATGAAACTAACTAACTACTTTTGACTTTCGTTCGTTAACGAAGTTACGTTTCGGAGAAAGAGAGTAGGCCCCCAGATACGATAAAATACAAGACAAAGACAGAATATTTATTGCTTGAATACAATTAGTATGTGTATGACATAAGGTTTTTCCGTTTCCGGCGGTAGAACTGTCAACAACATTGCGATATCTTAGTGAAATAATTAAGTGATTAAAATAGTTACAGTGAACTATCGGCACAAAATCCGCTATTAAACAAGCAAAACACCTGTGCAGTGTCCAACAATAATCAAGTTCAGTGCTATTGTTGGTGAGCATCAATAAAATTGAATATCTTCAACATAACTATTTTGGAGGTTATAAGTTACAAAATACATTACTCATAGATGTCATTGAAACGTCAATACACTTTTTGACAGTTTTGAGTTTGACACTGAAATTAAACAGTGTTGCCAATTACAAAAATAAAATCTTACCATTTTTACCAGTACGTTCCAATAAACGCAAATACAACTTCGTAAAAATACAATGGAAGGTCAATTTCAAATACTATTTGACAAAATGAAAATTGAGATGCAGAACCAAACTGCTGAATTAAAGGATTCCATTACAAACAGTATTATGGAGAAAATGGATGAAAAGTTAATCCCTTTGGTAGAAGAAAATAAACTCCTAAAAATCAAAGTTGAAAAATTAGAACAAGAAATAGAATTTTTGAAGAGAAGTGAGAAGAAAAATAATTTCATTATATATGGCTTGGAAGAAAAAGGGACGTCAACTTTCGAAATACTACAGGAATTTAAAGGACATCTGAAACAAGATTTGAATATTTCTATAGAAGATTTCGAAGTCAACAATATTTACCGCATAGGTAAAAAAATTGGACTAAATAATAAACCAAGACCGGTACTATGTTCGATATTAAATAATTGGAAAAAGACGGAAATTTTCAAAAATAAAAAGAACTTCGACAAAATTTATATTAGTGAAGATTATTCAAAGGAAGTGTTGGAAAAGCGGAAAACTTTACAAGCTAAACTTGTTGAAGAAAGAGAAAAAGGTAATCTTGCATATTTGAAATATGACAAACTAATAGTTAAAGAGAATAAGAAGAATCAAGACAAACGGAAAAGAGAATCATCTACCTCACCCACTACCTGTCACCCTTTATCACCCAATGACCAACCTAACAAAATTCAGATTGTAGCTTCAATCAAAGCGAACAGAGCAAATGCCTTTGAGATGATGCGAGGTAGGTCCAACTCTCTTTCAAATACGTCTACTAAAGGTAAACAATAGCAATTAAGAACCGGCAAACGGAAAACAAAACTAACCGATGAAACTGGCACCAATGAAACAAAAAACCACCAACCTCCCCCAAGCCGACTGGTCCTCGTGGGGGAAAACGACCACAACCCTTCAACCACACAAAATAAAAATCGCGACAATTGCGAAAGCAGAAACAGAAAATCTAACATACTCTGTATTGCAACCCTCAACGTACTCACACTAAAAAACGACGAAAATCTTGAAGAATTAACTTATGCGTTAAAACGAATCAAATGGGACATCGTGGGCCTGAGCGAAGTAAGACGAATGGGAGAAAGAATTATTTCCTATCCAGATTTCTTGCTTTACCACATGGGAATGACCCCAGGTCATCATGGAGTTGGCTTTGTGATAAAAAAACATCTCGCAAATTATGTGGAAAGTTTTATAGGTATATCAGAGAGAATAGCGGTCATGAATATAAAGATACCGGGATACAAAGATGCCTGGTCCATCATACAAGTGTACTCTCCTACGGAACTATCCGATACAGAATCAATAGACTCGTTATATCTAGACCTAAATAGAACCATTCAAATTCATGCTCACAAAAACCTGGTCGTTATGGGAGACTTCAATGGCCAAATTGGAGTTCGACAACCAGAAGAAGACTCAGTCCTTGGACCATATATATATAGAAAAAAGGTTAGAAGCAGAAATGGGGAGAAACTAGTTAACTTTGCACTAGAGAATGGCTTAAAGATCTTAAACACAATGTACAAGAAGAAAGAAAGTAAAATGTGGACTTGGATATCACCAGACGGCAAAACGAAAAATGAAATAGATTTCATTATGACTAATAAAAGTATATACTTCTCGAACACGAAAGTCATAAGCAATCTCAACTTTAATACTAACCATCGAATGATTAGAGCAGAACTGTCGACAACTCCACCGAAAAACCCAAGACCGAGAAAAAACATAAGTACAAAATCTACTAAAGATCAAACAGCTCAAATAGCCAATTACCTAACGTCGAAAATTATGGATTACAATAAAGAGACAACAGACATGGGAGTGCAAGAAAAATACGATTGGTTAGAAAGAACAATAAAGACATCTATTCAACAGGGAACTAAATGTAAAGATCTGTCAAAACAATGGATGACTACCCGAACAAATAGTCTACTTAAACAAAGAGCCGATCTAATTAAGGGAAAATATACCAATGACAATCGAAAGAAAATAGCAATATTGAGTAAAGAAATTAAAGAAAGTATTAGAAAAGACAAAAATCAAAAAAGAATGGAAACTATAGAGAGGCACATTATACAGACAGGAGGAATAAAAAAAGCATATAAAGAGCTTACTATCAAAAAGGACTGGATCGTACAGATGAATGATAAAAATAGAAAAGAGAATCGTAGGCAAGGAATACTAAACATTGCTACATCATACTATAAGGAACTATATGGAAGCTCCACGGCGGAAACAGAAACAGAACTCTCAGAAACCTCACCCGTACCCAGCATCATGCAGGAAGAAATAGAATTAGCTATAGAAACCCAAAGAGATGACAGAGCGCCAGGTCCCGATGGAATAAGCAATGAAATATTGAAACAAGCGAAACAGAAATTATTGCCTATTCTCAAAACTATTTTTAGTGATATTGTAAATACAGAAACAATTCCACAGCAATGGAGCCAATCCGAAATCATTCTTCTGTACAAAAAGGGAGACCACTACGACATCGGAAACTATCGTCCCATAAGTTTGATGTCAAACCTATATAAAATATTTGCAAAGATCTTACTCAAACGAATGGAAAGAAAACTCGACGAACAACAACCAATTGAACAGGCAGGTTTTAGAAAAGACTACTCAGTACTTGACCACATCCATACTGTTCGGCAAATAATCGAGAAATATACAGAATATCAACTTACATACTATCTAGCATTCGTCGATTATAGCAAAGCATTTGACTCAATAATACATACAAACATCTGGGAGGCTTTAAGGCAACAAGGAATTGAGCAAAAGTATATAAGACTGATTAGAAATATATACAAAAACAGCTCGGCGTGTATACAGCTAGAAAGGAAAGGAGAATCATTTGAAATACAAAAAGGAGTAAGGCAAGGAGATCCACTTTCCCCAAAACTTTACTTACTTTTTCTGCTGTTTTAGAAATGATCTTCCGAAACATCGAATGGAAAAATTTAGGTCTAAATATCGACGGCCGCACACTAACACACTTAAGATTTGCCGATGACATTGTGCTATTTGCAAAAACCCCAACAGAGTTGAATAGAATGCTAAGCGATCTGGCATACGAGAGTGAAAAAGTGGGACTAAAATTAAATCCAGAAAAAACAAAAATTATGACCAATTCATGTAGAAGCAGCATAAATGTAGGAGAAACAGAAATTAGTTATGTTCAAGAATATATATACCTGGGACAGCTGATATCACCCAAAGATGATATTAACAAAGAAATTAAAAGAAGGATAGCAAATAGTTGGAAAAGGTATTGGGGCCTAAAGGAAATAATGAAAGATAAAAACCTACATATAGCAACGAAAAGCAAACTGTTCAATGTCTGCATTTTACCCATTCTAATGTACGGAAGTCAAACTTGGGCCATAACAAAAAACACAAGCCATAAAATTGCTACCTGCCAACGAGCAATGGAGAGAAGCATGTTAGGTGTAAAGAGAAGAGACAAAATAAGAAACACTAACATTAGGAAAAAGACCAAGGTACAGGATGTAACCCTAAAGATAAAAAGATTAAAATGGAAGTGGTCTGGACATATGGTTAGAGGAAAGGAAAAGTGGAGCAAAATAGTTACACAATGGTATCCGAGAGAAGGCAAGAGGAAAAGAGGGAGACAGCAAAAAAGATGGGACGATGACATCAGGCAAGTAGCAGGCATAACTTGGAGTAGAGTGGCCAGAGAGAGACAAGAATGGAATAGGTTGGAGGAGGCCTTTGCCAACTGGCAAACGGATCTACAACAAATAAAGAAGAACCAAATTCGTGAATAATTAAGTAATAGATAAAAATGTTGTTTTAGTATAAGGAAAGAAATTGTTAATCTTATATCCGAATAAAAGGCTTTATTATTATTATTATTTTATTATTATTATGACATAAAAGCAAATTATACTGTACAAACAAAAACATGCTTTACCATGTTCATAATATCTCCGCCATTTTGGATCTTTTTCTTCAGCTGGAAAAAAATAACTTCTACCGCTTTAGGCGAGCGTAAAGGATTGTCCGAGTTTTACTGACGAAAACCCATCCATGTTCCTTATTTTGCCCTTTGTACTCCGGAGCCGCGGTATCTCTTTCAAAACAAGCCACAACCCCGGACAAACCTATTTATCATACGCTCCCGTTAGTGATTTTTCTTTCTTTTTAAACGAATACTGATAATTGCTTGCGAAAGTCTAGTGTTCAGCCAGATTTGAACATTTTTGTCAGGAATATGAAGGGTATAAGTTATCTAAGTACCCAGTTACCGGGTTGTGGAGAAAAGATACAAACAAGAGACATACAGTCGCTTCAGGTATTCAGCTAAATCCGGTTAGGTTGTAAGCCGAATCTAAATTAGTTGAACATAAATAAATATCTTGGGACAACTCACACACGGCTATCTGATCCCAAACTAAGCAGAGTTTATGTTACGGTAGCCAGACAACTGATATACATACTTATATAATTTATATATACATTCATATTATAGGTAAATCACACCCAGATACAGAACAAACAATCATGCTCATCACACAAAGTTTGTCCTGGGTGGGAATCGAACCCACGACCTCCGGCTCAGCAGTTAGGGCCACTAACCACTAGACCAAATGACGAACAAACCAATTATAAAGCTAGAAAGCTGTATATTTTCCAGTCTATGATATAGATATAAAACGCAATATCTCCCTGTCTGTTCGTCCGATAGATCTTAAGAGATAACTTGAGATCCACACTATGTGTGTGATTTTCTTTGTATTCGTACCTTGTTGTATGAATGTCAGTAGTTCTTAGAATACTTAATTCAGAAATCAGTTAATATCAGAGTATATAAACTGGACCCAATCTTAACAAATTAATCACTAAAACTTTAAACTTTGCGGAATATGTATTTTTAATTAATTTATAAAATTTCCCAACTCTATAAGATTCGCTTCTGTTAGTGTCACATTTTATAACTATTTGATTGATATTATAATGGAAAACCCAATAACAATTTGGACGACCCGGGAATCGAGTCCAGGACTTCACGCTCAGCAGTCCACTACAGCAACGAGGCTGTCTAACAAGGTGATTGATTATACTGAAATTCAGTAAATAAAGCCATTTTCATAAAACATTTGAAAGTCATCTTCTACAGGAGATAACAGATTTATCACAGAAAACGTATTGTGTTTTTTTTTGTGATCGTTCGATCTATTGAATATTCGGTATACGACATTTTTTTTATCCTTGATTTAAACAACCTAAGAATATGTATTACTCTTGCATGTGAATAGATTTTTTTGGTGTACGTACTCTTATTTTTTGTTAACCCTTCTGAATAAAAATGATTAAGTATTTTTGGTCTAAACATAACAGTCTATATGATAGAAATATACCATATAGACAGACCTACACGATTTTTTGGCATTTCCCAGCTAACGACCTCATAGGTTGCTGCTTATCCGGGCTATCCTGTGGATGCCTTGCATTTAAGGCTTCCAGCCAGGGGCATAAAACTTATAATCTAAGCAACTGCACGCTAAGGGCACCCCCTGCGAGGTACGGGCCTCGACTTAGGTCGTCGCTGGGGGAAGGGATATTTTTTTCTTAGTAATCGATAGACGGCTTTTTTTTGCCGGTGGGAAATCATGAAATAATTTCCTATTGTGTCAGAGTGTCAGACTTGTACTGACTAAAACCCAAAACGAAAAGTGTAAAACGTTCCTGTTTTTGCACTTCATGTTCCGGGGTCGCGGTATCTCTGGACTGATGGACGGCTTCAACTTAATTTAATTGGTCTTCTTAGCGTGTTGATAGCAAATCCTAATGAAATACATTTAGCCCAAAATTTAGCTATGCAAAGTTAGCTCACTGATACTGCCATAAGATAGTCAAGTGTGCTGGTGTCAGAGTATGCAGCGTAAGATGGAAGGTGGACCATTGTCTAAGGGGACATGCCGTATAAATAATTAAGATCTGAGCCGTCTATGAACCTACATTTGTAGAGATTGTCTTTGCTGCGGTCAATTTCGGTTCGGAGTCTATTTAGAGATTTCCAAATCGATCAAGGCTCCTACGGCAAAAATACCCAGATCGAAAGGTTTCAGACGAATTAAATTTATTGAATTAACTGTTTGTTTTCTGTAAAATAAATTTGAGTTTATTTTATAAAAACATAATAGTAGCCGCTCGGGTCGATCTTTAGGTTAAGCCGCGCTTGCCTAGGTTGGCCTATGGATGGGTCCGAGTTTCCTCCGTGCCTCGGAAAGCACGTTAAGTCGTTGGTCCCGGCTGCCATTTGTAGATCTTTGACAGTCGTTACAGGTAGTCAGTGTTCCGAAAGTCTGACAACCAGTCTTACCAAGGGGTATCGTATTACCCAGTACTAACTGGGTTGTGGAGGTCAGATAGGCAGTCGCTCCATGTAAAATACTGATTTTCAGCTGCATCCGGCTAGACTGTAAGCCGACCCCAACATAGTTGGGAAAAGGCTAGGCAGATGATGATTCTATAAAAACATTCAAATTTCAAATGTTTCACGGACTTGACTACTTATGGCATTGATTGACTGTACATAATGTTTGAACTTAATCTACCTAAACGGCATAGGTCTCGAGTTTAAGACCCCATATTTTTGGTATTCATGAGCGTATTGTTTGTTGTTAAATGAGTGTAATATTACTTCAAACCATATACTTGAAAGGCATGGCAAACAGGAGGAATAAAAATTCTGGCAGTGGGGTCTAAAATGACCACCATAGCAGAATAATAATAGGGTAATAATACGAATTACGTTAAAAATTCTGAGAATGGTTTCAGAGTCAGTTGATATTTAGAATTATTGTCACTTTGTGCCCATTTTACGAATGGTAACGTAATTCTAATTATTATTCTATTACCCCCGAATACTGAAACGTCACTTAAAATTTAAGTCCCACTTAAGTTTAACAGAGACTCAGAAGTGACGTTTGACCATACAAAATCTAAAGTTTAAGAGCTGCTCAAATGTTAAGCAGCCCTCACATTTTGAGTGACGTTTCAGTATTCGGGGGTTAGTTAGATAAAGAAGAAAGAAGATTTTTCTAAAACGTTCTGTAATATATTAGATTGTGAGTGTGAAAGTGAGTGAGAAATGAGAGGGAATTAAGGGGAAAACTTAGCTTTGCTATTACAATCAATAAGGCGCAAGGGAAAAAGTATAAGTAGCAGGTACCTGCAAATCAGGAAAGGAAAACTGTGTGTAACTGTGTGTTACCGCAAATTTAACGCAAGCGAAGCCACGGGCAAAAGTTAGTTTATAATAAAAGTCTCGAAACGTGTAGGTATTGCAATTCATTAGTGCATAACATAAACCTACTCATTAAATTCCAATTACCAGGTTAACAACTATTAAAATTGCGGGTTCGAAACAATTAACATCAAATTATTGCGTTGGACGTCGGTAACCGCAGCTTGTTTGCGAATTAGTGCCACGAACCACAAATACGAAATAAAATTTGATTCAATGGGTTAATAATAAAATAACTACTTTATTTTTTCCCCTTTTTTTTAAAACGTGCCCACACTAGGAATTTCTCCTGTATTGTGGGCGCGTTTACAAACATTTAAACTCACATACGCAAACAGCCAGACTCGGAACAACTAACAGTAGGCCATAGAAATATTTGTTCCGTGCGGGGTTCGAACCCGCGACACGAAGCATCGCTCAGCCACTGCGCCGATGGTGTCTGTATACTTTAATATATGTAAGTATTTTACTATATTGTATTTTAAATCATTTTTTGATTAAGTATTACATTTGTACCTAATTTCTGTTCCTGTCTTCTTTACCGCATTGAGTGTGTACATGAATCGTTAAATAGATAATCTAACTTATTACCATATTAACACGTCTATTTATTTGCTGGAAAAATAAAGTTTGAGTGCCGTTACCGAGAAAAAGACACTAGGTAAACATTTTCCACCACTCTTTATTTAAGCGATCTATCATAAATATTGCAGTTGCATATATCTTCTTGCTGACATTTTTGTTCAAAATGTCCTCCGCTGTGGAAAACAGCACCTGCTTTTACTGAAGAACAAAAAGAAGAGAAATAAATGTTTTTTTTTTTAAGATATTTCTAGAAAATTCTTGAATTGTTTGAAGGACTGCCTCGTTAGTTCAGTAGTTAGAATCATGACATCAGAATATGAGATCGTTGGGTTCCATTTCCGGGCCGGGCAAAGTGTTATTGGGGTTTAAGTCATTAAAGATTTTTACAGTAGTTTAATTTCTCAGATCTCTTACTTGCAAGTGAAATTAATAAAATCGTGTTTAGAAGTGCAGCATACAATCTAAAACAAATGCAAAGGCACAATAAAACAAGTTCACTGGCCTTATAAAACCTAGTATAATTATGTATGTACCTTCTACAGCTACCCTACCATGACGTGTTAAAGCAGAACTTATTCCGCTGAGGGAAAGGGACAGAGTTATACAGGGTGTCTAGCACCGTCTCTTTCACTCAGTGGAATAAGTTCTGCTTTAAGATGTCATAGTAGGCCTACAGTTCAGCAGTCTAGTGTATCCAATTGTTTTAAACTACCCATTCATTTGAACTGCTATGATATAACACGCAGTACATGTATAGTCAAGGGCTACTACTTCACGAGATTACTCCCAGCCACCGTAGATGCGGGACTGTGGACGGTGAGCAATAGATAGCTCACCATCCGTCCGCCTATTGACGACAGGCCGTGTCGACGGCGCGTTCGTGTTCCACGCGCGCGTCAAGGGGATTTTTATTTTATTTATTTGGCTCACCAACAATTGAATACACAGTACCAGGTTAAAAATACATAAAAAAAAACTAGTTGACTAGTGTACCATTTTCTTACAGGTAAGCACATCATGCTTTACATTAATTTTGATTGAAGCTTTTTAATTCAGATACAATCTTGTCTTATTTCACTACGATTAGTTGTAGCACTCTGCGTTTACTGTGGCCGGAAGTCGTTTCGTGGCAGATGGATTGTTTTTTTTTTGTGGCGGGAAATCATAAAATGTCCGACTTTTACTGACTAAAAGCCAACCATGTTCCTTCTATTGCCCTTTATGTTCCGAGGCCGCGGTATCTCTTTAGAACAACCCGCAACCCCGGCAGGCGGAGACTGTGGCAAGCCTCTCTGCTTTGCTGATATCTCTTTGAGGCGCGCGTGAAACACGAACGCGCCGTCGACACGGCCTATCGTCAATAGACGGACGGACGGTGAGCTAAGCTGGGTTGGTTTGAGGATAAACCTGTGGTCCCTGGGTCTTTTTCTTTGGAAAACTACTGAAACAAGAGCAAGACCTTATGCAAATTAAACACTGAGATACCGAGTGCAACATAATACCTAGAGTATACTATTTTGGTTGTTTTTCCGTTTCCGGCGGTAGAACTGTCAACAACATTGCGATATCTTAGTGAAATAATTAAGTGATTAAATAGTTACAGTGAACTTTCGGCACAAAATCCGCTATAAAACAAGCAAAACACCTGTGCAGTGTCCAACAATAATCAAGTTCAGTGCTATTGTTGGTGAGCATCAATAAAATTGAATATCTTCAACATAACTATTTTGGAGGTTATAAGTTACAAAATACATTACTCATAGATGTCATTGAAACGTCAATACACTTTTTGACAGTTTTGAGTTTGACACTGAAATTAAACAGTGTTGCCAATTACAAAAATAAAATCTTACCATTTTTACCAGTACGTTCCAATAAACGCAAATACAACTTCGTAAAAATACAATGGAAGGTCAATTTCAAATACTATTTGACAAAATGAAAATTGAGATGCAGAACCAAACTGCTGAATTAAAGGATTCCATTACAAACAGTATTATGGAGAAAATGGATGAAAAGTTAATCCCTTTGGTAGAAGAAAATAAAATCCTAAAAATCAAAGTTGAAAAATTAGAACAAGAAATAGAATTTTTGAAGAGAAGTGAGAAGAAAAATAATTTCATTATATATGGCTTGGAAGAAAAAGGGACGTCAACTTTCGAAATACTACAGGAATTTAAAGGACATCTGAAAAGAGATTTGAATATTTCTATAGAAGATTTCGAAGTCAACAATATTTACCGCATAGGTAAAAAAATTGGACTAAATAATAAACCAAGGCCGGTACTATGTTCGATATTAAATAATTGGAAAAAGACGGAAATTTTCAAAAATAAAAAGAACTTCAACAAAATTTATATTAGTGAAGATTATTCAAAGGAAGTGTTGGAAAAGCGAAAAACTTTACAAGCTAAACTTGTTGAAGAAAGAGAAAAAGGTAATCTTGCATATTTGAAATATGACAAACTAATAGTTAAAGAGAATAAGAAGAATCAAGACAAACGTAAAAGAGAATCATCTACCTCACCCACTACCTGTCACCCTTTATCACCCAATGACCAACCTAACAAAATTCAGATTGTAGCTTCAATCAAAGCGAACAGAGCAAATGCCTTTGAGATGATGCGAGGTAGGTCCAACTCTCTTTCAAATACGTCTACTAAAGGTAAACAATAGCAATTAAGAACCGGCAAACGGAAAACAAAACTAACCGATGAAACTGGCACCAATGAAACAAAAAACCACCAACCTCCCCCAAGCCGACTGGTCCTCGTGGGGGAAAACGACCACAACCCTTCAACCACACAAAATAAAAATCGCGTCAATTGCGAAAGCAGAAACAGAAAATCTAACATACTCTGTATTGTAACCCTCAACGTACTCACACTAAAAAACGACGAAAATCTTGAAGAATTAACTTATGCGTTAAAACGAATCAAATGGGACATCGTGGGCCTGAGCGAAGTAAGACGAATGGGAGAAAGAATTATTTCCTATCCATATAAGATCCTATAAGATTTCTTGCTTTACCACATGGGAATGACCCCAGGTCATCATGGAGTTGGCTTTGTGATAAAAAAACATCTCGCAAATTATGTGGAAAGTTTTATAGGTATATCAGAGAGAATAGCGGTCATGAATATAAAGATACCGGGATACAAAGATGCCTGGTCCATCATACAAGTGTACTCTCCTACGGAACTATCCGATACAGAATCAATAGACTCGTTATATCTAGACCTAAATAGAACCATTCAAATTCATGCTCACAAAAACCTGGTCGTTATGGGAGACTTCAATGGCCAAATTGGAGTTCGACAACCAGAAGAAGACTCAGTCCTTGGACCATATATATATAGAAAAAAGGTTAGAAGCAGAAATGGGGAGAAACTAGTTAACTTTGCACTAGAGAATGGCTTAAAGATCTTAAACACAATGTACAAGAAGAAAGAAAGTAAAATGTGGACTTGGATATCACCAGACGGCAAAACGAAAAATGAAATAGATTTCATTATGACTAATAAAAGTATATACTTCTCGAACACGAAAGTCATAAGCAATCTCAACTTTAATACTAACCATCGAATGATTAGAGCAGAACTGTCGACAACTCCACCGAAAAACCCAAGACCAAGAAAAAACATAAGTACAAAATCCACTAAAGATCAAACAGCTCAAATAGCCAATTACCTAACGTCGAAAATTATGGATTACAATAAAGAGACAACAGACATGGGAGTGCAAGAAAAATACGATTGGTTAGAAAGAACAATAAAGACATCTATTCAACAGGGAACTAAATGTAAAGATCTGTCAAAACAATGGATGACTACCCGAACAAATAGTCTACTTAAACAAAGAGCCGATCTAATTAAGGGAAAATATACCAATGACAATCGAAAGAAAATAGCAATATTGAGTAAAGAAATTAAAGAAAGTATTAGAAAAGACAAAAATCAAAAAAGAATGGAAACTATAGAGAGGCACATTATACAGACAGGAGGAATAAAAAAAGCATATAAAGAGCTTACTATCAAAAAGGACTGGATCGTACAGATGAATGATAAAAATAGAAAAGAGAATCGTAGGCAAGGAATACTAAACATTGCTACATCATACTATAAGGATTTATATGGAAGCTCCACGGCGGAAACAGAAACAGAACTCTCAGAAACCTCACCCGTACCCAGCATCATGCAGGAAGAAATAGAATTAGCTATAGAAACCCAAAGAGATGACAGAGCGCCAGGTCCCGATGGAATAAGCAATGAAATATTGAAACAAGCGAAACAGAAATTATTGCCTATTCTCAAAGCTATTTTTAGTGATATTGTAAATACAGAAACAATTCCACAGCAATGGAGCCAATCCGAAATCATTCTTCTGTACAAAAAGGGAGACCACTACGACATCGGAAACTATCGTCCCATAAGTTTGATGTCAAACCTATATAAAATATTTGCAAAGATCTTACTCAAACGAATGGAAAGAAAACTCGACGAACAACAACCAATTGAACAGGCAGGTTTTAGAAAAGACTACTCAGTACTTGACCACATCCATACTGTTCGGCAAATAATCGAGAAATATACAGAATATCAACTTACATACTATCTAGCATTCGTCGATTATAGCAAAGCATTTGACTCAATGATACATACAAACATCTGGGAGGCTTTAAGGCAACAAGGAATTGAGCAAAAGTATATAAGACTGATTAGAAATATATACAAAAACAGCTCGGCGTGTATACAGCTAGAAAGGAAAGGAGAATCATTTGAAATACAAAAGGGAGTAAGGCAAGGAGATCCACTTTCCCCAAAACTTTTTTCTGCTGTTTTAGAAATGATCTTCCGAAACATCGAATGGAAAAATTTAGGTCTAAATATCGACGGCCGCACACTAACACACTTAAGATTTGCCGATGACATTGTGCTATTTGCAAAAACCCCAACAGAGTTGAATAGAATGCTAAGCGATCTGGCATACGAGAGTGAAAAAGTGGGACTAAAATTAAATCCAGAAAAAACAAAAATTATGACCAATTCATGTAGAAGCAGCATAAATGTAGGAGAAACAGAAATTAGTTATGTTCAAGAATATATATACCTGGGACAGCTGATATCACCCAAAGATGATATTAACAAAGAAATTAAAAGAAGGATAGCAAATAGTTGGAAAAGGTATTGGGGCCTAAAGGAAATAATGAAAGATAAAAACCTACATATAGCAAGGAAAAGCAAACTATTCAATTTCTGCATTTTACCCATTCTAATGTACGGAAGTCAAACTTGGGCTATAACAAAAAACACTAGCCATAAAATTGCTACCTGCCAACGAGCAATGGAGAGAAGCATGTTAGGTGTAAAGAGAAGAGACAAAATAAGAAACACGAACATTAGGAAAAAGACCAAGGTACAGGATGTAACCCTAAAGATAAAAAGATTAAAATGGAAGTGGTCTGGACATATGGTTAGAGGAAAGGAAAAGTGGAGCAAAATAGTTACACAATGGTATCCGAGAGAAGGCAAGAGGAAAAGAGGGAGACAGCAAAAAAGATGGGACGATGACATCAGGCAAGTAGCAGGCATAACTTGGAGTAGAGTGGCCAGAGAGAGACAAGAATGGAATAGGTTGGAGGAGGCCTTTGCCAACTGGCAAACGGATCTACAACAAATAAATTCGTGAATAATTAAGTAATAGATAAAAATGTTGTTTTAGTATAAGGAAAGAAATTGTTAATCTTATATCCGAATAAAAGGCTTTATTATTATTATTTCCTTTATTTACATTACATCTTACAATTATATTTTTAAATATTTCTTAGAAAATAAAAAATAAATAAAAAACATTTAAAAATATAAAAATAGGTTTCCGCCGGTAGCGGGAGCAGGGTCCAAGCTACCGGTGGTTAGGGCTCCAGAGACAGGAACCTCCTCACAATGCGGGCCGTGTCGAGGAGTACTGCCTTCTGAATCAGGCCCTTGATCCAACCACCTAAGGAGAGCTTTGACAGATGTTCGTCGAAGCTCTTGGCAATCAAGCCATTGGCCGTTATGACAATCGGCACAATGATAGCCGAGTTTACATTCCACATGTCAACAATTATTATTATTATTATTATACTATTTTGGTTATGCCTGTACCTACATATCCAGGTGTGAACGGTATGTATTCGTCGTGAACACAACCGTTTCTAATGTTGGCATTAAACACAGCCGTTTGAGCTGAATAGGTACGTATTAAACACGCTGTATAGTCGTATTCAATCTATGATAATGTTGGCAGGAATTGTAAGTTAACGTTACTGCAAATATAAGTCCTTAAACTGACATGGTAACGGTAAACGGGATATTATTTACCATGTTCGTTTCGAGTTTCCGATATTTCGGCGACGTTGCAAATATTGGAAACTCGAAACAAATAATAAACATGGTAAATATCCCGTTTCAAGTGTTTGTTATGATAACTATAAATGTTGCAGGCGAGTGTTTTGGGAGAAGAAAAGAGTTTTCACCATGCCTCGAAAAGCGTGTTGAGTCGTTGCGGCCGTCGATAGATCGATGTTACAGTCGTAAATAATCAGGGGCTCAAAAGTCTGATAACCAGTCTTACCAAGGGGCGTCGTATTACACTGTACTAACTGGCTTGTGGAGGTCAGATAAGCAGTCGTTCCATTTAAAATACTGGTGTTCTGCTGCAGCTGAACACCAGTATTTTAAATGGAAAGATCTTACACGATGCATCGCGTAAGACTGGAAGCAGACTCCAACAAGTTGGGGAAAAGATGATAGAAAAAACTTTTTTATTTCAGACATATTTTATTTTAAAAGCTTTTAAAAGCTATTATTCATGACAAAATTAAAGAATAATGATCCTGTGCACAACAAATCGAGTACCGTTTTCTAATACAAATCCGCCAGTTACATGCAAAACGTGGATCATATCCGCTTAATTCCGGATATGTGCGGTTTAATCCAATATTTCAGAGTGCATTGACACATCACTATACGATACTAGCTAGCTCCTAGTATACTACATAGAGATGTACTAGAGTATGTTACGAATATTGTGGTTTACCGCAAATTGAATTAACACAGCATTAGAATTTGATTTTCAATTCATTTTGATTGGTCCGTGATTCAAAAGGAAAAAACTAAACCCTTGTAAGATTATTTTGTTGTCTGTCTGTATATCTGTCAAGAGCCATTATCTCGGGAACGCTTTTAGAGTACGCAGTCAAAAGAGCCTATGGAGATATGGACGTTTATGTCGCAAGTTTGTACGGAACCCTGGGTGGCTGGTTTTTGGAGTATACTCCTTTAGAATCGATTTTCATATACTATATAAGGCACCCGGTATGAGAAAAATCCGAGGGGTAAAACCTACTAAAGTAACGAAAATGTGTCACGTTTTTGGTGCGCAACTTTCTAATTTGGCTGTGAGTGTATTAAGACGTACATATGGTATGCTGTATAGGCGATTATACCTATATACTATATGTTATTGGGCTTGTTTGTTTCTATCAGTGTCGATGTATTTATATTGCTATTTTTTTCATTATTTTGTGAATTTACCCTTCCATATGATATTAATCTTTTTTCAGTTGAATAAACTCTTTTTGCGTATGGTTAGATACTCGTACTTAAGGATTAAACTCCAGTCGTGCGTCGGAGCTGACACACATTTTTTTTTAAATTATCATTTTAAATTACAAAACGTTCCGCGACGCATTGGCTGAGTAAATATCCGGAATAGAATAATTCTGATGTAAACCGGAACGAACTAGAATCGAACCCCTGCGGTATTTGTGGCAAGCGGACTACATGTAAACCACATTTCGAAACAAACGCACATCGCTCCACGTAGTAGGCACCACAAAGTGCTATATAGATCTACTAGCTTTCGCCCGCGGCTTCGCCCGCGTTAAATTTGGGGTAACACAATTCCCCTTGCGCCTTATTGATTTGTAATAGCAACGCTAAGTTTTCCCTTCTCTTCCCTCTTTCTCCCTCACATCCCACTTTTTTCAAAAAATTATTAGCCTATGTCCGTCTCCTGGTTCCCAACTATCTCTGTACCAAAATTCATCCAAATCGGTTCAGCCATTAAAGCGTGAAGAGGTAACAAACAAACAAACAAACTCACTTTCGCTTTTATAATTATAAGTAAGGATAAGTAAGGAGTAAGGATAGTAAGGATAAGGATATTATACACTTCTGTCTAAGTTGACACACTAATACTTGCTTTTTATAACATAAATGCGCATTTGTGTTATAGTCCGTTGTATTGTAATAAGGGTTGAGCCTATTGCCATCAACTCGGCACTATTCTAGTTTAGTTAGTTTGTTTGTTACGTCTTCACGCCTAAATGGCCTAAATAGGCTAAAAAAGTGAGAATAGAGTAGGGGGAGAAAGAAGGAAGAAAAGGGCAGAGAAGGATATTTTTTTTTCGATCATCACAGGTGTTAAAGTTAGCGTTAGCCTAAAGTAACTATGCTACGCGGACAAAGTCGCGGGCGGAAGCTAGTTTGTTATAATTAACTGTAAGTAACCTATCTATATAGTAATTGAATTATCAATGAAGTAATTCGTAAAAATGAAGTATCTTTTTGTACGTGTAACTCCTAACCAAAAAGAAACCTGGCAATAACTAACCTTAGGCCTATATTACTTAAAGTAGGCGACCATACGTTTTTATCAAATCGCTAGTGCCTTGAAAATTCGCAAAACGGATACAACCGTCAACGACGTCTGCCCTCACGTGTCTGCCCGCGTTCGGGTCGCGCACTCAGCCATGAGCCACTTCTTTCCCACCGCACCTACCCCGCTCCCCCCACGCCCCGTTCGCCTGGCACCGCTGCCGGTATTTATCACCGAAACAGTATTTATCGCCAAAATTGCTATGACTCTGCATTTTAAATCTGTGATATCTTCGAAAATATTTATTTAATTTACATGCTGTAAAAAGCCATATTGATCTTTATTAAATGCACAATGTATTTAAGATACTTAATTGGATAAGGATTAATACTGTATTGCTTAAAATCGCTTCGTAAATAAGCCATTATTTCTCGTACAAATTAAAGGATAAAAAATGGTTATTGTGGGTTATTCCTAAGAGATAAACATATACCATCACGGACTTTTTTGTAGACCTTTTTAAGTTGTACAATACTGTAGTACATTGTTTTGATCTATCTTGTAGGATTCAGTCAGCGTTTGCAATGTAAGCGCAAAAATTGTGTTTTTTTTTACGACCTCACATTAGAAACCTCTAAAATTGTAGCCTATGTGTTATTCTGATGTATAAGCTATAGCCTATGTGTTATTCTGATGTATAAGCTATATTGTGGTAGAGTTTCATTCAAATCCATTCAGTAGTTTTTACGTGAAAGAGTAACAAACATCCATACATCCATACATCCATACTTACAAACTTTCGCCTTTATAATAGTAGTAGGATATGTACTCGTATATCCTTACTATCCTTACTAATATTATAAAAGCGAAAGTGAGTTTGTTTATTTGTTACCTCTTCACGCTTTAACGGCTAAACCGATTTTGATGAATTTTGGTACAGAGATAGTTGGGAACCAGGAGACGGACATTGGCTTTTTGGAAAAAAGTGGGATGTGAGGGAGAAAGAGGGAAGAAAAAAGAAAACTTAGCGTTGCTATTACAAATCAATAAGGCGCAAGGGGAAATGTGTTACCCCAAATTTAACGCGGGCGAAGCCGCGGGCGAAAGCTAGTAGTATATAGTTTTTGAAGGATTTAATGCTGAACGAGGCTACTAAACTTGTGAACTCATAAGACTGGTCTGTACTAAATATACAGGGTGAATAAAGACGCACGGACAGTGAGCTAAACGATGGGTAACTTAACATCGTGACCTGCATGTTCTGTTGCTTGCACATCACAGGAGCTGATGGGAGAAACTGAAATTGTCAAATTCGTCGCCATTAATGGGCTGACTTAATTTAGATTGTCATTGACGCTCTAAGAAGAAAAGAAGATAGAAACGATTATTACAAAATATGTTCAGTATTTTACACTGTTTACAAAATCTATCTGCATAATCTAGTCTTACATACAACATATCGAACGCGGTGTATTCGTGCGTATTTGACGCGATATTAACCATTAGGTACACACGACTAACCTCTAATGCATTAGGTTAACAGGTTACTCACTGGCCTGAGGTTAATGATAAAACAATACCGCTTTCTCTAAGGTTAACTTTCGTTACATTGAACTTTTTTCTTTAAATTCGTAACATTGAGTATTAAAGGTGTTTGTATTGCTTGTCGAAGTAATATGCTAGCTAGAAGCTTTTTGACTGCTCCAATCAAGTTAAAATAGCTCTCATCATCTGCCTAGCGTTTTCCCAACTATGTTGGGGTCGGCTTCCAGTCTAACCGTTTGCAGCTGAATATCAGTATTTTACATGGAGCGCCTGCCTATCTTACCTCCACAACCCAGTTAATACTGGGTAATACGATACCCCTTGGTAAGACTGGTTGTCAGACTTTCGGAACACTGACTATCTGTAACGACTGTTAACCTACGAATGATAGCCGGGACCGACGGCTTAACGTGCTTTCCGAGGCACGGAGGAAACTCGGTATGTAACGGGTATCCACAGACCAACCTAGGCAAGCGCGGCTTAACCTAAAGATCGACCCAAACGGCTGCTATTATTTAGCCACGACCTCCTCCTTCTCAAGTTAACATAGCTCTGTTCAAGGCTTTCTGTCAGTTGTTCTACACCAGTCAACTGTAGTACAAGTATACGAAGACTGCAGCAGTCCTTATAACAATCTTCGTGTACAGTGCAATAATGCCTTTAGAACTATTCTAAAGCTAGATGAGGTGCAGACGGATTATCTCGATTGATAACAATAGAAATGTGTTATCATAAAAATTCGAATTAATATACAAGGTGTAAACAGACCGGGTTGCGGGTTGTTCGAAAAAATTACCGCGTCTCCGGAACATATAGGGCGAAAGTACGTAAAAGTCTGAAACTCTCCCCTTCTCCCGCATAGAGCGGGGGAAGTTGTTAGATGGATTCCTACCCGTAAAAAAATAATAAAAAAAGGTGTTAACAGGCTCTTCACCTAACCGGCAACCGAGCATTCAGTACATACTGGGAGACGACTTTTTGCGGTTAATAATATATAAATATAATAATCTAGCTTTTGCCCGCGGCTTCGGTCGCGTTAAATTCGGGTAACACAGTTCCCCTTTCCTGATTTGCAGCTACCTGCTTCCTGTAGTTTTTGCCCTTGCACCTTATTGATTGTAATAGCAAATCTAAGTTTTCTCTTTTCTAACTTCTTTTTCCATCATATCCTACTTAAAAAAAAATAGCCCATGTCCGTCCTTAGGGTCCCAACTATCTTTATACCAAAATTCACCAAAACCAGTTTGGCCATTTAACTACCTGTAGTTATTGCCCTTGCGCCTTATTTATTGTAATAGCATTTTGAAAGTTGAAATAAAATGAAATTTTCCCTTTTCCTCTCTCTTTCTCCCCCATTTCTCACTTTTTTTTAAAACAAAATAACTTATGCCTGTCTCCGGGTCCCAACTATCTCTGTACCAAAACTATGCGTGTAGACGTAACAAATAAACAAACCCACGTTCGCTTTTATAATATTAGTAAGGATAAAAAAATAAATACAAATATATAAGAAATAAATTCTGATTCTGATTCCTGCCCATTGGAAACAACGCTCTTGGATAGAAAGACACTGAGATCAATCACAATGTTATCAGGCCTATATCCTCAGATCATGGCCCCTTACCCATTTATATAGATCCAGTTATGTTGAGAGTACCCGGCGAAGGAGTCTTATCATGATTGATGATCTTTTGAAGTTCCTCTGCCTCAAACTTGAGTGACGTACGTTCATTGACGGGCCTGTTGGTCTAGTGGTTAGTGGCCCTGACTGCTGAGCCGGAGGTCGTGGGTTCGATTCCCACCCAAGACAAACTTTGTGTGATGAGCATGATTGTTTGTTCTGTGTCTGGGTGTGATTTATCTATAACTAGCTGTTCCACGCGGTTTGACCCACGCTGCTCAGCACCTGTTGGTCGTAGCGTGATGTTATATAGCCTATAGCCTTCCTCAAGAAAAGGACTATCCAACACTAAAACAATTTTCCAATTCCAACCAGTAGTCCCTGAGATTAGCGCGTTCAAACAAACAAACAAACAAACTCTTATAATATTAGTATAGATATTATGTATGTCTTTATAATTTATATAAGTATGTATATCAGTTGTCTGGTTACCATAACACAAGCTCTGCTTAGCTTGGGATCAGATAGCCGTGTGTGAGTTGTCTCAAGATATTTATTTTATTTATTGATGATACTTCTCCGGTTGCGTCTATCTACTGAATGAAAATACGTCTAGTGCTTACAAATCCTTACTAATAAATAAAAATAAAAGCGAAAGAGAGTTTGTTTGTTTATAACGTCTTCATGCCTGAATGGCCTAGCCGATTTTGATGAATTTTGGTACAGAGATAGTTGGGACGGATATAGGCGAAAAAAGTAGGAAAAAGGGAATAGAGAGGAAAGAAATCGGAAGAGATATTTTTTCCGATCATCATAATATTATTTCTAACATAACTACTAACATAACATAATTTCATATTATTAAAAAAACTGAAACCGTTTCTATGACTGCTTTAGTAGCTTCTAAATACAACGCCATATTGAAACACCAGATACATCTGACATCACGCTACAAAATTTCCACATCACAGTATCAGGGGTATCCGCGGTCACTTCATAAGGGAGGGACGAAACGCATGTGACTAAAAGAGTAATGAATCTGAATGTTGATGGACGGAGAGCGAAAGGAAGGTCAAAGACAAGATGGATGGATGGTTGTAAGGAATAACATGAAGGAGAAAGAGGTAAATGATGCCGTGACGTCTGATAAGGGAGAATGGATGAAGAAAACGTGTTGCGCCGACCCCAAATAGAATGGGACAAGGGCAGGAAAATGATGATGATGGAATAAGAAACTCGTGCAGACGAATCATACAACAATCTGTCCACACCATCTCAGTTTTTGAAGAATGAGGAACTTTCTTCAATGTTTTTTAAAACGTTACACAACACTAAGAATTTCCTCTGTATCACACATTAAACTCAAATACACAAACAGCCAGACCCGGAACAACTATCTGTAAGCCATACAATTTTTTATGCGTTCGGAAATCGAACCCGCGACACACAGCGCAGCAGTCGACAATAATTTCATGTAAACAGATGTAGCTCTACACCCCCATGGCTTCACGCTACGAATACCACAGCAAATCAATATTTGCTAACGATTCAATTGGTTAGCAGATAATACGTTTAGTACATAAAGCGCATTGAACCGATGCAGCGATGATTTAAATCGTTTGATTGATGGTAAATACAGGGTGAACCATCAATGTGAAAAATAGAAAAGGCAACCGTTTCTGATCAGCTACCCTACTATGACATCTTAAAGCAGAACTAATTCCACTGAGGGAAAGAGACAGAGCTATACAGGGTGTCTAGCACGGAGCACCATCTCTTTCCCTCAGTGGAATAAGTTCTGCTTTAAGACGTCATAGTAGGCCTACTGATCTGTCATCACATAGCTCAATACTCTAAATAAATTGTGATGAAATTTGGCACACAGATAGTGTTTAAGATGTGGGCATGCGCGAACAAAGAATTTTATTTATCATTACTAATTTGTTTGTTTGTTATGTCTTCACTCCTAAATGTGAATTTTGGTACAGAGACAGTTGGGACCCTGAAGACGGACATAGGCTAAAAAAGTGAGAAAAGGGGGAGAAAGAGGGAAGAAAAGGGGAGAGAAAGGTATTTTTTTATCATCACGGGGATTAAAGTTAGCGTTAGCCCAAAGTAACTATGCCACGCGGACGAAGTCGCGGGCGGAAGCTAGTGGTTCTATTAAGTTAATTAACGCTAAACAAAGTGTTTCATCACTCCTTCAGATATGAAAATTAAATTCGATATTTTAAAAATAAATGTAATAAACCTCTTCGTCGCAGGCTGTGGTTCCACCACAGTCCCACCAACTAGTTAGTCACGCTGACGAGGTAAGTAATGACATGGCTACTAATGTAAGTACCCAGTGCAATGAGGAAATGAGGAGTGCTTTGGAGGGTGCGATTCGAGAATATCGGTACATATCGCCCGAACTTAGACCACGCTTACCTCGTTTGCCCATGCATAATAAAAATAGGGCGCTGGTGGCTGTTCTGGATTCGCAGTTGTCAAACTATTTTGACAACTGCGAAAACCTCACTGATGCTCACTCAATCCTGTATTGTGCGGCTGTAGCAGCGTGTCGTGTAGCTCACGTTAAATTTCCTGATGACAGAGCTGCACGACCGAAACCAGCTGTTCCATTCTGGCAGTGCAGGATTGAGCGGCGTATTGGTGTGGCCAGAGCACTCATTGGCAAACTAATCAGTTTCAGGGAGGGCAACACTCGACCTCGAGTGATGCGCTTTGTGAGGCGGGCATTTGCAGGGACTGACATAAGTCCTCCAGACTATATGTCCCGCATCACAGAGCGCATCGACTTCCTGAAACAGAAAGTATATGCATGGGCAAACCGTATTCGTAGGTATAAGCGGCGGGTGGAACGATACACTTTGAATCGCACATTCCAAAGTGATGAAAGGTGGGTGTATAGAGCCTGGGAGCGACCGGACCAAGGTGTGTCTGAGACGCACCTACCGGATGATGACGCCATGTGTTTGTTTTGGCGCAACATCTGGTCGGTGCCTGTCAGTCATACCGAAGGTGAATGGACTCGGGAAGTCGAACGAGCGTGTGACCCCATACCAGAAATGGGGGCCTTAACAATCAGCCCCCAAGATGTAGCTTGTGCTGTCCGTCCGCTGCCTAATTGGAAATCTCCAGGGCCGGACGGACTGCACAACTTCTGGATAAAGAACATTCAGAGGTCGCACGCTTGTTTGGCAACCCTATTCCAGACAGCCTTAGAGTCAGGGTCGCTACCCAGGTTTCTGACAACTGGTATAACCCACCTGCTCCATAAATCGGGTAGTACGGCGGAACCCAAAAATTATAGACCAATTACGTGTCTTCCGACACTTTATAAAGTTCTTACATCCATTTTGAGAGCTAAAATCACTAAACACATTGATGACAATTCTATCATGTCTGCTTCTCAAAATGGATGTAGGAACGGGTCCCGCGGTACTAAGGAGCTGCTCCTCATTGATATGGCCATTAGTCAACAGGTTCGCCGTTCTCGAAGACATCTGTCGACATGTTGGATAGACTATAAGAAGGCCTATGACTCCGTGCCACATACGTGGCTCATGAGGGTGCTAGAGTTGTACAAAGTTGATGCAACTCTGCGCACCTTCCTGAGCTCGTGTATGAGGCAATGGAATACGGTCCTTCGCTATCCAGGATGTCGGCAGATTCTGAGGAATAGTGAACCGATAAGGATAGAGCGAGGTATATTCCAGGGCGATAGTTTGAGTCCACTTTGGTTCTGCTTAGCCTTGAATCCTCTAAGCACGTTGCTGGAGAATTCAGGTCTGGGCTATCGATTGAGGAGAGGTGGTCAGGTTATATCTCACCTCCTTTACATGGATGACCTGAAACTCTTTGCCCCCAACGATTTGCAGCTGATGAAGCTACTGAAGGTAACTGAAACTTTCAGTAGCGCCATCAGGATGGAATTTGGTGTGGACAAATGTGCGGTCATGCATGTAAAGCGAGGAGAAATTGTGGAATCTGTGGGAACCCAGCTCTCAGATTCCATAAACCTTAGATCCCTCTCAGCAACCGAAACCTACAAGTATTTGGGGATGTCGGAAGCGCTGGGCATCAATGTTGCTGACATGAAGCAATCGTTGAAGGAACGCTTCTTTGGCCGCCTGAGAAAAGTATGTAATAGTCTTTTATCAGGCGGAAACAAGGTGCGTGCTTTCAACGGTTGGGTCATGCCGGTTTTGATGTACTCTTTCGGCATACTCAAATGGACTCAAACAGAACTGGACGCCCTGGATAGGAAGGTGCGTACATTGTTAACGGCATTTCGTATGCATCACCCACGTTCCTCGGTTATGAGACTGTATATCCCGCGGAGTTGTGGAGGTCGAGGCTTTTTAAACGCCAAGACTCTCCACAATCGCGAGATATGCAGTCTCAGGGAATATTTCCTAGAAACCGACGTGGGAATGCATCGGGATGTAGTTGCAATGGACAAAGGCCTCACCCCGCTCTCCTTGGCTAAAGAGAACTGGCGCAAACCTGTAGTGCTTGACACTAACGACCGCAGGGAGGTATGGCAGAGTAAGGAGCTTCACGGACGCTTTTTTCGGGCCCTACATGGACCCGATGTAGATCAATCAGCGTCCGTAGCCTGGCTACGTTCCGGGGACCTCTTTGGAGAAACCGAAGGTTTTGTCTGTGCAATTATGGATGAAGTTATGATGACAAATAACTACCGGAGATTTATTGTGAAGGACGGTACGGTTGACATATGTCGGGCATGCCACCGTCCGGGAGAATCAATACGACACATTATCTCCGGTTGTTCGCGTCTAGCTAACGGAGAGTACTTGCATAGACACAACCTTGTAGCCAGGATTATCCATCAGCAACTTGCTCTAAAATACAACCTTGTGGAATCGGAAGTGCCGTACTACAGGTATGAGCCCGACCCAGTTCTTGAACATGGCAATATCACATTGTACTGGGATCGCTCCATCATCACTGACAGGACTATTGTTGCCAACAAGCCTGATATAGTGGTGGTGGATCGATCAGAGCGGCGCGCAGTGATTGTTGACATAACAGTCCCGCATGATGAGAACCTCGTGAAAGCCGAGAAAGATAAGCAAATCAAGTATATTGACTTGGCTCGCGAGGTTGTCGACATGTGGGATGTGGACTCAGCGATCATTGTGCCGATAGTCGTATCTGCCAATGGCTTAATTGCCAAGAGCCTCGACCAATACCTGAGGAGGCTCTCGTTAGGCAGCTGGATCAAGGGCTTGATACAGAAAGCGGTACTCCTGGACACGGCTCGTATTGTTAGGAGGTTCCTTTCTCTGGAGC
This sequence comes from Ochropleura leucogaster, assembly GCA_958449745.1. Lineage (NCBI taxonomy): Eukaryota > Metazoa > Arthropoda > Insecta > Lepidoptera > Noctuidae > Ochropleura > Ochropleura leucogaster. The sequence goes on from OY288212.1 coordinate 17,336,307, forward strand.
CCTGACCGCCGGTAGCTTGGACCCTGTTCCCGATACCGGTGGGCTACTATTTTTATATTTTTAAATGTTTTTTTTTTTTATGATTATAAGAGATATTTAAAAATGTAATTTTATGTATAGAGATCAATAAATGGACGATAAATGTAATAAAACTAGTATGTGAGAGTGGTCGCCAAAAAAATGTCTTCACTTACAAGTGGAAATAACTCGGGAGTAAACAGAAATAAAAAAAAACTGTCGAAAGTCGCTCTTGTTTGTGTTGTTGGAATTTTTGGAACCTGGTTGTGTAAAAGACATATCGCGACCCTGGAACATTTGTAGGTTTTAGTCCATCCATAAAAGTCTGATACTCCCCCCCTCTCCGCCCAGAGCGACGGAAGTTTTTTTTTTTAAATAAAACGTTACCCTGCACTAAGATTTCTCCTGTATCGTTGGTGCGTTTATCCTTCCCTTTGGGTAAGGCTGACTAAAAAACAGTATTATGTTTATCGGTCTTAAATTTTTTGCAGTTAATTCCGTAGCTCTTCACCTGACTAAATGGTGTATATAATATCATTAAATACAAGTCCAACACCAAACCATATACACGTCATGTTGCAGCTAAGACTTCAGGCAAATCAAATCAGGCTCACACGGACGCCTGCGGCGTTCTGCCTAGGTATAGAATCTGCATAATTGCCTTATACGCAGCCTCTCTGACTACGTTACATGTAGCTACAATTTATACCTGAAATGCTTGTTGGAATATTAACTAACACGTGTCTGTCTTTGGGCTAGTTGTTGCTTGATCAAGAGGTATTGGCTTCGATTCCAATAGTGGGATTTTCCTTCAAAAATGAAAAGGAATGAATTAATGAAAAAATTAATGAAAAACAGCTGATTATTTAAGCAAACTAGCTGCTCCACGCGGTTTCACCCACGCTGCTCAGCACCTGTTTGTAGTAGCGTGATATTATATAGCCTATAGCCTTCCTCATAAAATGGAATATCCAACACTAAAAGAATTATCCAATTCCAACCAGTAGTCCCTGAGATTAGCGCGTTCAAACAAACAAACAAACTCTTCAGCTTTATAATATTACTAGCTTTTGCCCGCGGCTTCGCTCGCGTTAAATTCGGGGTAACACAGTTCCCCTTGCGCCTTATTGATTTGTAATAGCAACGCTAAGTTTTCCCTTTTCTTCCCTCTTTCTCCCTCACATGCCACTTTTTTCAAAAAAATATAGCCTATGTCCGTCTCCTGGTTCCCAACTATCTCTGTACCAAAATTCATCAAAATCGGTTTAGCCATTAAAGCGTGAAGAGGTAACAAACAAACTCACTTTCGCTTTTATAATATTAGTAAAGATTATATGTATATTTTATTATTATATTATATATAGTATAGATAAGTTAGTTTATTTGTTTGCATAAAATTTGGTATAAAATAAGGATTTTACAAAAGTGTATTAGTGCTGGATACACTCCTTTATAGTTATGCAAATTAAAGCAAAACACATAAAATTGAACACCATATTATTATAACCGAGCGTAAATCCTAACTCCATGGCTATAACTAAGACATTCACAACAATAACATTTTACATAATCCGGGAATAGAACTAAAAACCTTGTGCTCAGTAGTTGCTCTTGCAATCACTCGACCAAAGAGGCAGATTTAAGTTAAAATCTCTATGAATCTAGATATCGCTATCTTTATGCAAACAGCATAATATAATGATTCTGATCTGTTACATCAAAATTTGCTCAGTAGTTTTAACGTGAAAAAGTCAAAAGCATCCACCCCACTTACAAACTTTCGCGTTTATTAGAATACTAGCTTTTGCCCGTGGCTTCGCTCACGTTCAATTTGGGGTTCACAGTTCCCCTTTCCTGATTTGCAGGTACCTCCTAGCTGCAGTTTTTGCCCTTAAGCCTTAGTCATTTGTAATAGCAACGCTAAGTTTTCCCTTTCCTTCCCTCTTTCTCCATCATATCCCACTTTTAATAAAAAAAAAAAAACATCTCCTGGGTCCCAACAATCTCTGTACTACAATTTATCAAAATCGGTTTAACCATAAAGCCGTGAAAAACAAACAAACAAACTCACTTTCGCTTTTATAATATGAGTAAGGATAAGCCAGAATTACCGTACCTTATCGTAAGTAACAATTATAAAAAACCTATAATAATAATAAGTTATATGCATCCCTCCCCTTCTTACAAAACTAGATCATAGTTAACTAGCTCTTAAAACCACTTAACTTATAAAAATAGGAAGCGTTAAAAGCCATGCTCTCTAGCAAAGTGGATCATATTTCTAGTTATAATGATCGTGCTCGATGAAGATCCTTGATGCTGGCTAGAATACTTGAATCTAGAATAAAATATAGACTAGGTTTCTATTCTTTTAGCACTTAGATGGAGCTAGCAAAGTAGTAAACATAGATACTGAAAGGATAAGAAATATAAAATACTAACTGGCGCCCGCGGCTTCGCTCACGGGATATCAAGAAAAGTATCCTATGTGTGCCAGGCCATAATGTACCTCTGTGCCAAATTTCATCGAGTTCCGTTCAGCCCTTTTTGACGTGAAAGAGTAATAATCCTTACATCCATCCATACATCGTCAGAAACATTCGCATTTACAATATTAGAAGGATTTATAAATATGCTACTTGCACTTCGCGGTTTCCTTACTAATATTATAAAAGCGAAAGTGAGTTTGTTACGTCTTCACGCCTTAATGGGCAAACTGATTTTGACGAATTTTAGTATAAAGATAGTTGGGACCCTAGAGACGGATATAGGCTATTTTTAAAAAAAAGATTGAAATAGAAATGAGTGAGAAAGAAGTCAGAAAAGGGAAAACTTAGCTTTGATATTACAATCAATAAGGTGCAAGGGCAAGCAAAAACTACAGGTAGCTGGTACCTGCAAATCAGGAAAGGGGAACTGTGTTACCCCGAATTTAACACGAGCGAAGCCGTAGGTAAAAACTCGTATAAAATACATTTATGTTTTATAAATATATCTACTACTTGCACTTCGCGGTTTTACCCACGTAGAATGGAATAATATACATATAAACCTTCCTCTTGTCGCTGAAAACTGCAAATCTGTTGAGAATTTTTTTTTTCAAATCAATCAAATCAAATCATTTATTTCAATTAGACCATTACAGGCACTTTTGAATGTCAAGAAACAAAATGAATCTACAGTCCCGGTCACAAGGCATAATAACTTGTGAAAGTACTGTAGTTGCCCACTCCAAAGCGTTGATCTCTATGGAGAAGAATGGGCAAGAAACTCCATGGACACTCTTTTAATAATATTTTTTAATTATAATATTTTTAGATAGAGGAAGCGACTTTATTGCACACTATGTAAAGATTTTAAGTGTGTCATGATCTCAGTAATTCGTGCAGCTCGTCTAATAATAACAGTCGCTTGAGTTAATCCTCAGGTTAAACCGCGCTTGCCTGGTCCATGACCACCCATGACATACCGAGTTTCCTACGTGGGTCAAAAAACATATTATTAAGCCGTTGGTTTTGGCTGTCATTTGTAAATCTTTGGAAGTCGTTACCCAAAAATATGACAACCAGTCTTACCAACGAATTGGGGAGGCCCTTGCCCTATTGTGGGAAAGTACAGACTGATAAAAATTTTTTTTATTTATTTATTTATTAAAAAGGTCACCAACAGCTTCTGTATAAAAATATCTTAAAAAAATAAAAATTACGTAGTATTGGACTTATACAGTTGCCAATTACAGGTTAACCAACATTTTTACATAATAAGTAATAACAATAATATTTATGTATTTATAATAAAAAAAAAACTACTACAAAAACAACAAAAAATACTATTTCTTTAGGGTATAACAGAAGACACTTAAACGAAAAAATACAAAACTTGTTACAAAAGGAAAAACAAATGAGATCAAAATTAAATTAAATTATAAATTAAAAACAATAGAAGCCAATTTGGGTAGGCAAGTTACCAGATGTAGGTGGCTTAATTCTAAAACTACAAGTCCTTAGGAGATTGATTTTGAGACATTAATATTTGGGTCTTAAAGGAATTTAATGAATCATGGTGTATATCGACATGTGATGCGGATTTTATAAAACAATTCATCTCTCGACTAAGTCTATTTAGAGGTGAGTTTACACCAATGTTTGTGTTGGATGCTCTAGTGTGGAATAAGTGAGTTAACGGATATCTAGGAATTTTATAGGGTACTTTTAGTCCAATTTGTTCAACTAACGTATCGCTGTTCAATTTATTATTTACTAATTTGAAGAAAAATATGAGGTCCTGTGTCAGTCGTCGATTGCGCAGACTATTCATTTTATACGATTGAAGACGTTGTTCGTATGGACACCGGGCAGATAATCCACCGAAAGCATATGTTAGATGTCTTGTAAAGGCTCTCTGGATGCCTTCGACTCTCTGTGAGTGTACTGCATAGTGGGGGTTCCACACCACGCTGGCAAATTCTAGGTGACTGCGAACTAAAGCGTTATAAAGTACCATTTTAGTTCTTACCAGCTTGAACCCTTTAGTACTTCTCTTAAGAAAACCTAGCAACCGTGCCGCTTTCGTAACGATGTTATCGATATGGCTCCTGAAGTTAACTTTACTGTCCATGATGACGCTAAGATCGCGGACCTCATTTACGGTTTGTAAAAATGCTCCTTTTATATTGTAAAAAAACATCTTCAACTTCTACTTACCCTGTAAAAAAAAGAAACGCTCTAGATTTAAATTCACGCTGAAGTGGTCAAATGATTTATCTGCTTTCATCAACAGCTGATGCGTGAAATTTGATATTGCACAGTGGACCGATCACGCTCCGACTACAGACGTGGACAGAATTCGATAACTGAATTTATTCTTTCATAATTTTATTTTCGTTGAATTTTTTAGCAGCTACTGTGAAGTTTTATTTGCAACAGTATGTGTATAAAAAAGTGTGTGTGAATATTTTTATTCATATTTGGTAAGGCAATCAAATTATTATTTGCATATGTAGTGGTCGATTAAAGTTAACAGAGAGCTTAAATATTCATTCTGAACTAGCTTTTTCACATAGCTGCGCCCGTAGGTACTGGTTTCATATCAAGATGTCCATAACTAGTTTATTATCTACTGCGTACTTTAATATATACCGGAGGAGCTCGTGGCTAAATAATAGCAGCCGCTCGGGTCGATCTTCAGGTTAAGCCGCGTTTGCCTAGGTTGGTCTGTGGATGGGTGGCCACTCGTTACATACCGAGTTTCCTCCGTGCCTCGTACAGCACCTTAAGCCGTTGGTCTTGGCTGTCATTTGAAGATCTTTGACAGTCGTTACAGGTAGTCAATGTTCCGAAAGTCTGACAACCAGTCTTACCAAGGGGTATCGCATTACCCAGTACTAACTGGGTTGTGGAGGTCAGATAGGCAGTCGCTCCATGTAAAATACTGATATTCAGCTACATCCGGTTAGACTGGGAGCCGACCCCAACATAGTTGGGAAAACGCTAAGCAGATGGTGACTATAATATACCGGCAAAAGCATTTTGCTAAAAAAACGCTTTTTGTATTTCAGTATTTTTAGTTATGATAATTATGATAAAATTTTACATATTTTTTATCGAGGACTAGTGGCCCGGTACGTGGCTCGCTACGTATTTACAAAAAAAATGTGATGCAGCGCCATCTGCCGGACAAAATTGTGAATCTAAACCATTCCCAGATCCCCTTGAACACACACAAAAAATTTCATCAAAATCGGTCCAGTCGTTTGAGAGAAGTTCAGTGACATACATACTCACAGAAGAATTATATATATAAAGATATATATATATAATTATTAATTTTCCATTCTTACTAAAACATTAACAGATAATCCACATAGAGATAGAAGAAAAAAATATATATGTTATAGACGATAACTCATAAACTATCCATGCAATATACATAAAATTGATATGGAACCACTTCAGAATTATATACAAACAAAAAAAAGGAAAATCGATCAACATGCATATAAACTCCTCCTTCATTTTTAAAATCGGTTAAAAATGAGACAGTTTAACATTCACGACACTTATAAGATCATTTCTACACCAGACACTTCATCTAAAATATAAAATTCTCATGTCACAGTTTTCGTTCGCATACTCCTCCGAAACGGCTGGACCAATTTAAACGAAATTTTGTGTACATATCAGGTAGGTCTGAGAATCGGCCAACATCTATTTTTCATACCCCTATGTGAGCAGCGGGTGAAACCGCTGGGCACAGCTAGTAAAATCTAAAATAGTTACTGATCGAATAACCCTTAACTAAAATACCAACGATGTTCCAGTAATTGACCACAAAAAACTTTAAACAAGTTTTAAAAGGATTTTGCTGTCAATGTTCTAGAAATAGTTTTATTTTGATGAACCAAGGACAATGGTGTTTACCCTTTACGCTCATTTTAACACAGAGGATGGGCAGGACTTTGAAAACAACAAGTCACCTTTAGAGATGACTGATGTGTAAGATGAATGACCTGATAAAGTGGTACCTAACCCAGCATAAGGAAAACTAAGTGAAGATGATCGTTTAGACCTATGATATAAAAACCTTGAGAGGTTTCAAGGGACACCCGGATAGAAAGAAGTTATTGTTTATGTATAAAAAACCTGTATACATTCAACAAAAATAATCGTCGCGACACCACACTGTTCAATGCGAAATAGAAATACGAAACGAAAATAACTGGCTTGCTTACTATCAGAGAGAGAGAGAGAGAGAAACACGCGCACGCCGCACGGGTTACAACTATAGCAAATATTATCGTTACAACTTTTGGTCTTAATTTTTTCCGTCTAGCCCCCTTCGACTTCGTTCCAAAAGAGTTACACATTTCTGTGTACTAGGCCATCATTGTGCCGATTGCCGTAACTGCCAATGGCCTGGTAGCTAAAAGCTTTGACGCCAACAGTCAAAGCTTTCTTTAGGCTGTTGGATCATGGGCCTGATTCAGATGGCAGTACACCTTGATACGGCCTGCATTGTGAGAAGGTTCCTGTCTTTAGAACCCCAAGCAGCAATAGTTTGGATAGCCCTTTTTTGGGGTGGGATATCATCAAATAACTTCCCACGCTCTGGGCGGAGCGGCGGGGAGTGTCGAACTTGTACTGACTAAAACCCACTCGTGTTCCTTCTAGTGCCCTTTATGTTTCGGGGCCGCGGTTTCTTATTCGAACAACCCCGGCAGGCAGTCACTCTGGCAGGCCCCTTTGCTTTCATCTCTTTGAGGCGTGCGTGGAACACTAACGCGCCGTCGACACGGCTAGAAAAAAGGTCAGTTTGGTCGTCCGGTATTGAATCCAATGCGGTACTATCAAATCGACGTGATGAATATCAGTACATAACAAAACACACAAACATAATAAAATATATTTTAGATACTTCATTTTAGACCTTGACATAAAAAACTGTATTCTACACAAAATTTATTTTTTAGTTGTTCTCTTGAGTCTTTGTGTTTGTATAGACATTATATAATTTTGTATTTATTAATTAAATGTTTTTTTCTTCTAATATTTTGACATTTACTACTTTTTTCAGTTTTCATTTATTATTATTTTTAATCATAATTGACTTTAATTATAATGCTAAATTATTAACGCATATAATTTTACGCTCTCGGGCATAACATAGCGCACTTTTTTACCAACCACATTTAAGATCTATATTACGATTGTTAACCTACCTATGTTAAACAAATGAATAAATGATTTGATTTGACGTTTTCGATAAAAATAATTGTACAACTGCACCCTACGAGAATAGCTTACATTATGGTGAAAAGATTAGCTCGGCAAGGTTGCTGCGAGGTTAGCCAGCTACTTTACATTATTTATTCAACAAACACTGTTCATGCACTACTTGACCTCCGTAGTTTAAAATAACAACGTTATGAAGTTCTTGTGGGACGAGTTCGTTAAAATCATTACCATCATTTTTGCCTTGCCTGGGTTAACACCGCAGAGTGACAATCACTTTATAAACACTTTTATTTATTAACTACCTGCGCTCCGCGGTTTTACTCGCGTTATAGAATATCTAATATATAAAATTCTCGTGTCACAGTTTTCGTTCCCATACTCTTCCGAAACGGCTGGACCGATTTAAACGAAATTTTGTGTACATATCGGGTAGGTCTGAGAATCGGCCAACATTTATTATTCAGGCCCCTGAATGAGCAGCGGGTGAAGCCGCTGGGCACAGCTAGTTTAATATATTATCTTTATAAATGTTTGTTATTTTAACATAATTATATGCTATATTATTGTGAAGTTTCATAAACATATTTTCAGTAGATTTTGTGTGAAAGAGAAACAAACATACTTACTTACATACATCCTCACAAAGTTTCGCTTTTATAATATAAGTAGGATATCAAGTAACAATAGACAATCTTTGTTACTTACGTCTTACACAAGACATGCATTCTAATTTCAATAAAATAAAGGTCAATAAATAAAATTACATCAAAAATGGTGATCATCAAAAAGTGGTCAGACTTTCAGGTCACTGATAACCTGTAACGATATATGACAACCTAGACCAACTGCTTAACATACTTTCCGAGGCACGCAAGAAACTCGCTGGTTAAATACAAAGACCAACCTAGACAAGCGCGTCTTAACCTAATAATCGACTAGAGCGGCTGTTATTATTTAACCACGACCTCCTTGAGCGGTAGCTTATGTATATCATTTCCGTTACTGAGATACAATGTCCCTTATCTAGTTTCTCTAGCCTTTTACTCTTCATCTTAGTATTACTTTCATCCTAGTCCTTTCACACAAGCTTAGGTTTTTTTAGGCTACTTCTTTTCATTGTAAGTCGATCGATAACCATTTTATCTGTAGAGGGTTGAAATTACCAACAACACTACGACACTAGCTCGCCTTCCTGGATTTTATATTCTATTTATGATAATAGTGCGTATGAGGATGGCATTCGAATTATGATGTTCAAATTGTGAAATTGTTTTAAGGGAACGTTTTTAACAGTTTGTGATGACTAGGGTTCCAAAAGAACTGATAATGAGAGAGAGACAAACATAGGTGTATTACAAGATTTAATTTTTTCTCTTCAGTTCAGATCAGTTTACCAGTTCAGTTTATGTGACTAAATGTTCACTTTAAGAACCATAAATGAATGAATCCTTTTGGATTGGTGAAACAGAAAGAAAGTAGGCATTTGTTCTAACTATGTGCAAAAACAGTCTTTAAAAAAAACACAAAAAGAAATCTTCAAGGCAGGGATCCAACACCTTTGAGCCTTTCCTCACCTACCGCCTGACGCAGTTCCTCACCGGACACTGATGTTTAGGGAGGTTCCTGCACATCATCAGGCGGGAGGAAACGCCCGGGTGTCACCATTGTGAAGATCGCCCGGAGGACACGGTGGGTCGGTGGAGCACACAGTGGCGATCTGCCCAGCTTGGGCGGAGCACTGCCGTGCCCTCGTGGAGGCGATTGGCGGCGGCGATCTCTCGCGTCCGGCCCTGGTTCAGGCCATGGTCTGGAGCGAGAGGGAATGAGAAGCGGTCACCACCTTCTGCGAAGTAGTAATGTTAGCAAAGGAGGTGGCCGGGCGTTTGAGGGAGAGAACATCTGCCCAACCCAGCCGCCGCGGGATACGCCCCGAGCGCCGGGCGCCGCGAGACGACTTCCGGCCACCGTAGATGCGGGCCTGTGGGTGGTGAGCAATGGGTAGCTCACCGTCCGTCCGTCGATTGACGACAGGCCGTGTTGACGGCGCGTTCGTGTTTAACGCGCTCCTCAAAGAGAGTCAGCAAAGCAGAGGGGCTTGCCAGAGCCTCCACCTGCCGGGGTTGCGGGTTGTTCGAAAGAGGTACCGCGGCCCCGGAAAGTAAAGGGCAATAGAAGGAACATGGGTGGGTTTTAGTCAGAGCGGAGGAAGTCATTGGATGATTTGCCACCCGAAAAAAAAAAAGGGTACCTTAAAAGGAAAATACGGAATCGTTGTAGGATCACTTGGTTGTCCGTCTGTCTGTCAAGATCTTTTTTTAAATAAAAAACTGCCCCACACTAGGAATTTCTTTTGTGTAGTGGATGCGTTTACAAACATTAAAACTCACATACACAAACAGCAAGTGCGGGGATCGAACCCGCGACACGAAGCGCGGCATTCGATCGCTCAGCCACTGCGCCAACCGTGTCTTCTTTATCTCGGGAATGCGTTAAGGTATCAAGTTAAAATAAATACCAAATACTAAACAAAATAATACACAAGTATCCCTTGTAGCTGTGAAAAAAATACTACACAGTCAATTAATATGTATATTATGTTGCCAATTTGTACGGAACCCTCGGCCGAATCGCACATGGCAGGTTTATTTTTCAGTCATCCACACTAAATAATAAATTCTATGTCTAGTATATTCAGGCGTGCAAATGACGTGCGTCTACACTCGTTCTCGACTCTTCGTGCTTCTGACGGATCACTGCACTAAACATGGCGTGCTTTTAGGCCGTATGTCACTAGATAAGTGTTTCGCTACTAATCGTCGATAAACTGGCATGAATTATATAATGATAGTTAATATTATGATGATTTGATTGCATGGCTATGAATAGAAGTTTCATTATTTTCAAAAATATTGGTTGATAAAAAATAAGATAGATAGATAGATAGAATATTCTTTATTATGTACACCATACAAGTAACAAGAATTACACTAGACAAACTTATAAATAATACTACTAACTTATAAATATCCTTCAATAAAGATGAGATGAAGGAGAAAGGAGTAAATGATGCCGTGACGTCTGATAGGGGGGAACGGAAGAAGAAAACGTGTTGCGCCGACCCCAAATAGAATGGGACAAGGGCAGGAAAATGATGATTGGTACCTGAAAATAATTGTAACTTGTGAACCGTTTTGGTAAGATTAGCTATAAAGATTTAAGAAAATTACAAGAATACTCACTTTATCAGCTCAACAGGGTTAACTTGTAGTTAATAATATGCTATCAGTACTGTAGCAAGAACTAATTTATCGTTTACTAGCTTTCGCCCGCGGCTTCACCCGCGTTAAATTTGGGGTAACACAGTTCTCCTTGCGCCTTATTGATTTTTAATAGCAACGCTAAGTTTTTCCTTTTCTTCCCTCTTCCTCCCTCACATCCCACAATTTTTTAATTAGCCTATGTCCGTCTCCTGGTTCCCAACTATCTATGTACCAAAATTCATCACAATCGTTTAGCCATTAAAGCGTGAAGAGGTAACAAACAAACAAACAAACTCACTTTCGCTTTTATAATATTAGTAAGGATTTGAAATATTTTGTTGCTTTCTCGCCTAAGGTGGCAATTATACCTACTGTTCGTAGTAGGTAAATTATGGTTAGATACATTTATGTTCTAAGAGTCTGACAACTACTGTTACCAGGGGGTATTGTGTTAACCGGTAACTGAGTTGTGCAGGTCAGATATTATACATTAACTAAAAAATCAAAAATTTAATCAAAATATTATTATTTCACATAGGCCTACATGGGCGAGAAAAAACGTCGAGAAAAAATGCACGGTTCGGGTTGGTCGTTTCATATGGAGAAGAACCGGCAAGAAACTCCAACTCCTTTAAAATCATTTGGTTTTACAATGTTGTTGTTACAGCGTTAGTACTTAAGTATGACAGGACAGAGTAGGCCCGACAATAAGTCATTGCTTATTATACAAAACGTAAAATAAAATCATACGTTAACTAAAGTTAACAAGCATCTAAGAATCTACAAGCCCGTGTCCACTCATTCACAACGAATTGGTAAAAAAGAATCTGCACAAGATTAAGGAGAAACATTGCAAAAACAATAACTCGTAGTATAATGTTGCGATCAGTAGGTACTGTAACTAATTACAACAAGGGTTATATTAATATGTGATTTGACAACTATTGCATAAAAACAAACTGATTAAAGAGATCACAAAAAAAAAACTACTCAACGTGTATGGAAAAACTAAAAAAAAAAACTTCAAAAGTCATAGAACAAGAAAAAAACATAATGGGTGACACGAGAATTTTATAATTATACTAAGATATAATCCTTACTAATATTATAAAAGCGAAAGTGAGTTTGATTGTTTGTTACGTCTTCACGCCTATATGGCTGAACCGATTTTGATGAATTTTGGTAAAGAGATCGTTCAGACCCTGGAAATGGACATATTTGAAAAAAAATATGTTGTGAGGGAGAAAGAGGGAAGAAAAGGGAAAACTTAGCATTAACATTGCTATTACAATATATAAGGCGCGAGGGAAAAAAACTACAGGTAGCAGGTACCTTTAAATCAGAAAAAGGGAACTGTGTTACCCCGAATTTAATGCAGCGAAGCCGCGGTCAAAAGTTAGTTTATAATAAAATAAGAAAAACGAAATATTAATTATTTTTAGGTAACAAATTAGTTCAGTTTCATCCAACCACCCAGGAGGACTTTCATATATATTATGTTACACCCTATATAACACAATCAATATCCACTCGGTTGCTAATTTTTCATACATCCAACCATAACGCAATATCGTGGACATCAATCACGGTGCCAGACAATGGCGGAATGCCATGAAATATAGCAGGGTGCGCTTTGTTACGATTTTAAGAACGGTACCATGGAGAATGGGGATGGTGGATCCCTTTTGGATATGTGATAAACTGGTAACTAGAAGCGATAGGCAAAAAAAATATGCTGAAAAGTTTAAGTACAAAACGCTGTTCTAAATATTTCGGATTATCTTGCCAAAAAGATTTTATTGGAACGAAGTTCCTTATCGCGCGTTGTGAAAGGGGGCTAGACGGAAAAAATTCTTACGAAAAGTTGACACGACACATTTTGCTATAGTAAGCTATTGTAAGCTGTGCGGCGTCGCATGTTTCTCTGTCTGTCTGTCTGTCTCTCTCTCTCTTATAGAAAGCAAGCCAGATATTTTCATTTCTATAGGAACTTCGTTCCATCCGGGTGTCCCTTGACACCTCTAAATTTTCTGTACTAGCTTTCGCCCGCGGCTTCGCTCGGGTTATATTCGGTATACCACACCAAGCAGACCTGCAATTTTTGCTCTTGTGCCTGATTGATTTTTAATAGCAACGCTTAGTTTTCCCTTTTCTTCCCTCGTTCTCCCTCACATCCCAGTTTTTTTTTATAAAAAATAGCCTATGTCCGTCTCCTAGTTCCCAACTATCTCTGTACCAATATTAATCAAAATCGGTGCAGCCATTAAAGCGTGAAGAGGTAACAAACAAACAAACTCACTTTCGCTTTTATAATATTAGTTAGGATTTTGTACATACTAGTAGATACAGTAGTGGTGGATTGCTACGTATGACTCATCATCATCTGCCTAGCCTTTTCCCAACTATGTTGGGGTTGGCTGTCAGTCTAACCGGATGCAGCTGAATATCAGTATTTTACATGGATCGACTGCCTATCTGACCTCCACAACCCAGTTAGTACTGGGTAATACGATACCCCTTGGTAAGACTGGTTGTCAGACTTTCGGGACACTGACTACCTGTAACGACTGTCAAAGATCTACAAATGACAGCTGGGACCAACGGCTTAACGTGCTTTCCAAGGCACGGAGGAAACTCGGTATGTAAAGGGTGGTCTCCTATCCACAGACCAACCTAAGCAAGCGCGGCTTAACCTAAAGATCTACCCGCGTGGCTGCTATTATTTAGCTACGAGCTCCTCAGTAAGTATGATTTATGTAAATTGTTTTTTTTTTTATTTAGTGTTATTAGCGTTCGTAGTGCGTAGCAGTGTTCTTCCGTAGAGCGTAGTAAATTAAACGAGCCCAAACTCAATAGAGTTACGTCATTTTACAACGGAGTACCTATGGCCACCTTCCAGCTCCATCGTCAGATTTGCTCTAAGCCAATATAACATTGTAACGGGATATACATATGAGTGCAAAATTTCACCTCAATCTGAAACCGGGGAGTTTGGCAAATTTAACTTTTAATTTATCAAGTTAAATTTGACAAGTCAATAAAAAATAAATCAAATAAAACCTTTTTGATGCAGTAGATTTATTGTGGGTACTTAAATACTATTTTCTGAACTTGTATTTTATTAGATCGATTGAATTGAGGAACAGTTAATTAGAGGTTATGCGTAAGAAATGCCTAGATAAATATTTTTTTAACTGAAAAGCGGGTATAGTTTCCGAGAACTGTACTCACCTGAATAACATTTAAAATGGGTATTAAATTTAGACTTTTTGAGATATTTCTACGCTGAAAGATGTGCTAAATTATAAGTCTGGAGGCGAGTAGTATAAAAATCAAAGAATGAACTTAATTTATGAGAAAAAGTTTTTGAATAGAAAGCAGATGCTTTTCAAATCTCCATTTCTTGCAAAGAAGGCTCAACATGAAATCAGACAATGCGTTTTCAAGATTTTTAAACAAAAAAAAAAACTCCTTTTGAATTATTAGTTTTTTTTTTCATAAAATAAAAGTTATAAACGCAAACGTATACGTTAGAGTTAATACAATAAATGTCCATTAAATAGATTTTTATTTTATTCTTTCCCAAAAATATAAGCTTTAAATATAACAGAGACAGTTTTATTTTTGATCACGTATATGCCATTAACGGCACAATCACTTTAGCGTTTTTCGTTTATTACCAGTCTGACAATATTTATTAGGTGATACAAACGTGTTCAGATCGGAGGACTTTGCAGCCAAAAAGTAATATCAGTGATCTTCAAAGCTGCCAAGAGGTATCGAATTACCTTAGTAGCTCTAACTGGGAATATAGCGGTTATAGGCAGTAGATCCTTGTAAAATACTGGTATTTTTTTGTTGGGGTGGGAAACCATCAAATAACTTCCCCCGCTTTGGGTGGAGCGGGGGGGGAGTTTCAGACTTTTACTGACTAAAACCCACCAATGTTCCTCCTATTGCCCTTTACGTTCCGGGGTCGTGGTTTCTCTTTCGAACAACCCGCAACACCGGCAGGCGGAGGCCCTGGCAGGCCCCTCTGCTTGTGAAATACTAGTATTAAGCTGGATCCAGTTGAACTGGTAACCGAACCTAACAAAGTTAGAAAATTAGTTAGTTTCCAGGGTCAAAGTAATTACATTCTTCACGCGTTGCTGCTTTTTTTAGCAACGTGTGACGACACATGTAACTTTCATTGGCTATATCTTTGTCATTTTTGGTCTATTTTACAAATAAAAAATACGTGTTCCTTGTTTTTTAGAAATCTAAAAGACGGACTAATATTTTTTTCGGAAACTAGCCTATAATATTCTAGACAAATTGAATTGGATCTTAGTACTGTAATGATAAGCTAGCTATGTCCATGTCATGGACTATCAGTGTACTAATGCTGTTTTTGCTAGGTAAACGTGAAAGAGTAAGAAATATCCATCTATCCTTACAAATTTTCACATTAATAGGGATGTAATTACGTTAGTGCCGGGTTCAAACTCCGCACAGAACAAATATTTTTATGACTTACAGATAGTTATTCCAGGTTTGGCTGTTTGTATGTGAGTTTAAATCTTTCTAAGCGCACTCAAGATTTAAGAGAAAATCCTAGTGTGATGGAATCTTGTATGTGGAAATGTCTTGCTTGACATAATAGAATCGGGCAATAAAATACCGTCCTATTATTGTTGAAAAACCCCCTCAAACAGAGAAGGTACAAGCATTGGTCACTACGCTTGCTCGGAACAGGTTAGCGATTTTTAGTTTTTTTTTTTTTATGATCTGCTGCCCTACCAAGACGTCTTAAAACAGAACTTATTCCATTGAGGGAAAGGGACAGAGTTATACAGGGTGTCTAGCACCATCTCTTTCTCACACAGGAATAAGAACTGCTATAAGATGTCATGTCCTACAGTTCTATCTTTCCTTCGACGTTTTCATTTTTTGATGTCAAAGATAAATGAAGAAAAATACATATGTGTTTATTTATTTCAAGTAACAAAACGACTCATTTTAGGTAACATCGAACACAAAACACAAGCATTCCAATTTCAATTAAACATAATAATGTCACATTTTGTACTTGGCCAGGAAACAAGGCGATATGTTGTACAAATACCTATCGACAATTATCGGAACACCGTATACATTTTGTTTTGATCAGGTTTCATCCCACGGGTCTCATAATACCGGGTGAATGGACTGCGTGTCCACCTGAATGCGAATACCATTGGAAAATGGAATATTGGGCTGTGTTATTGGAACGAAGTTCCTTATCGCCAGTTGCCAAAGGGTAAATAAGACCAAAAGTTATAACGACACTTTTTGCTATAGTTGTAAGCCGTTCGGTGTGCGCGTGTTTCTTTATCTCTCTCTCTCTCTCTCTCATAAAAGAAACCAGTTATTTTCGTTTCGTTTTTCTATTTCGCATTGAACAATGTGGTTTCGCGATGATTATTTTTGTTCAGTGTATACAGGTTTTTGGTACATCTAATATTTAAAATTCTCGTGTCACAGTTTTCGTTCTCATACTCCTCCGAAACGGCTGGACCGATTTAAACGAAATTTTGTGTACATATCGGGTAGGTCTGAGAATCGGCCAACATCTATTTTTCAGACCCCTAAATGAGCAGCGGGTGAAACCGCTGGGCACAGCTAGTAATAAATTATAACTTCGTACCACCCGGGTGTCCCTTGACACCTCTCATGTTTTTGTAGTCCCTATTTGCAAGCTTAATAGTGTTTGACTTACGTGAAAGTAGAATTAAGTATTTTTAGGGTTTTGCATTTTGTTGAAGTCTGACAAGACTTTAAAATCTATACAAATATTATAAAGCTGAATAGTTTGTTTGTTTGTTTGAACGCGCTAATCTCAGGGACTACTGGTTGGAATTGGAAAATTCTTTTAGTGTTGGATAGTCCATTTCTTGAGGAAGGCTATAGGCTATATAACATCACGCTACAACTAACAGGTGCTGAGCAGAGTGGGTGAAACCGCGGGGAACAGTTAGTAATATTATAAATTGAAGAGTTTGTTTGTTTGTTTGAACGCGCTAATCTCAGGGACTACTGGTCGGAATTGGAAAATTCTTTTAGTGTTGGATAGTCCATTTCTTGAGGAAGGCTATAAATAACATCACGCTACGACCAACAGGTGCTGAGCAGCGTGGGTGAAACCGCGTGGAACAGCTAGTATAGAGAGATAAAAATCTCGGGAATGCGTAGAGGTGTCGAATTGAACTTAAAGCCATATACTCAAGTTTGTGGTACCTATGAGTTAAGAATAAATCAACCCTCAAAGTACTACACAGTCAAAAGATATGGCCGTTTATATCGCAAGTTTCTACGGAACACTTGGTGCGCGAGTGTAAGTCGTACTTGGCCGGTTGTTACAAACCTGTAGGAGCTCGTGGCTAACTAATTAACAGCCGCATGAGTCAATCTTTAATGTGGTTCGGTGAATTTGTCACTATCCATACCCACCAAGATTCCTCCATGCCTCGGAAACTCATTATGCTATTGGTCCTGGCTCTCATTTCTAGATCTTTGATAGTTGTTACAGCTAGAAAGAGAAGCTATAGTTTCAGTTACAAGTCATATTTATCTGGAAAAGTTTCTAGTGCAGTTTTCCATTCCAAATCTCCTCTATGGTACGAACGGGCAAGAAAATCCTTGATACAAAAATATATTACGATTTTGGCTCATATCTGTATTTTGACCCGACTGCCGAAAAGAGTATGCTGTTGTTGTTTTTTTTTATAATTTAATGATACATTTATATTTCGCCAGTGATATTATTTTAAATTAAGTAGCATCCAAAAGGGCAACGTAAATTATACTTTGTGTCACAGGCAAACCGCTGAAATTACCTCGATCGAAATGTAAACAACTAAGAACATGAAATAGTTCAATAGGTGACGTAGTTTTGGATATTTGTCATGTTTCAATGTATGAAGTTGGGCCATATTTGCCTATTAATTTGAGCGAGATGTGCAGAATATGAGAAAAGTTTATTATATTTATGAGTCCTCGGTTATGTTCCGGGTTAAGATGATGTAAGTTTGTAATTTCGAGTTCCATTTAACGTTCAAGGTTAACTTAAGCTAGGTGTAAGCAATCATAAATAACGCAACATCATGCTTACGTTTCCCAAAGGGTTAAGTAGAGCGACCTCCTCTACGAGGGCACGGCGATGCTCCACCCAAGCTGGGCAGACCGCCACCGTGTGCTCCACCGTGTCTTCCAGGCGATCATCACAATGGTGACACCCGGGCGTTTCCTCCCGTCCGATTATGTGCAGGAACCTCCCGAATCTTCTATGTGCGGTGAAGACCTGCGTCAGGCGCCAGTCGGCAGGGGAGAATGCCATGGCGCCTCTCCAGCCACTCCTCAGGGGGGACTTACCGCCACTATTGTGGGTGTACAGCAGAGTTAGTAGAGCAGAGAGAGTACGTACACCACATTTGGTGGAAGCCTCTTGGCGATCTCGCGTAATAGGATACATATTGTCATAAACGTAAACTAGGGGTAAACCAGGGTAAACCAGGACGTCATACTACCACTGGACTAATGAGGTAGGACATTACAATTAACTACGGAGTTACTTAGTGTCAGCGCACAGTAGCCGGGGATTGAACTCATAACCTTGTATCCACTGTATGTAATTTTGAACATCTGTGCCACTGAACAATTGCCTCAAACTTTTATTGTATTTCAACGAATTATTCTATCATTTCTAGGAGAGCAAGAAAAGCATAATAATAATTCAAAGAAAACTAATATTAAAGTTAGAATGTGTCTTCAGAACGAAAGTATCTAAGCTCTTTGAAAAATTCAAATTCGAGAGTCGAGAATGAAGAAAATTTAAAGCAGCTCTAAGAAAACCTGAATAAAATTTTCAATTGCTTCAAAAGAAATTTAACAAAAAAAAGTATTTGCCAAAAAAATATTAATTACTACTTACTATCAATGTCAGTGTAATTGATTATTACGAATAGATTAATCAATAGTGTTGGTGGATTAAGAGGGAGAGAAATGATATGAAGGAGAAAGGAGTAAGTGACGTCTGACAGGGAAGAATGGAAGAAGAAAACGTGAAGAAGAAAATGGGGCAAGGGCAGGAAAATGATGTTGACTTTTAATCGTGAAAGGATACTAATCGTGTAAGGCTACTTTTTATACTAAGAAAAGTTGAAGCAATAAGCTTCCCTGCAACACATAAGTTTATTGAGTTAGGATACGATTACGTAGACAATCACAGTCTTTTAAATCAATGAAAATTTGACATTAATTAGACATTAATTTGGTAAAATATCAAATTACTAGCTTTCGCCCGCGGCTTCGCCCGCGTTAAATTTGGAATAACACAGTTATCCTTGCGCCTTATTGATTTGTAATAGCAACGCTAAGTTTTCCCTTCTCTTCCCTCTTTCTCCCTCACATCCCACTTTTTTCAAAAAATTATTAGCCTATGTCCGTCTCCTGGTTCCCAACTATCTATGTACCTAAATTCATCACAATCGGTTTAGTCATTAAAGCGTGAAGAGGTAACAAACAAATAAACAAACAAACAAACAAACTCACTTTCGCTTTTATAATATTAGTAAGGATATATAATATATATATATGTCGGCGTCGTATTGTTAGCAGCTTCTGCACTGGGACGCGCTGAGTCATTCTGCAGCTGCTATCGCGCTGAGTCATTCTGCAGTTGCTAGCGCGCTGTGCCATAACCCCCACTTATAATTGTAGTCTATAAAAGAATCGCGCAGCGGTAAAACGGCAGTCTGACTTCAAGCGTGTCCTGGTGCACAGGTTGTATTACTTTTAATTATGTTTCTCTGTAACTGTGATTCTCTAACTGTGATTCTGTGTGACTGTGTTACTGTGATTCTGTGTTACTGTGCTACAGTGCTAATGTGCTACCGTGATAATGTGCTACTGTGCTACCGTATTACCCTGTTACTTTCCCAATCTCTGTACTACTGGGTGTCATGTTTTCTATTGCGTGATGTTGAGTTAATAACTTCATAAGACCCTTTTTATATAAAGAAACTGATTAAGGATAGTTCCTGTAGAATTCATTAGGTGAATAAATCATTAATAAATTCGATTTAAGGCCATTGAAGATCTAGTTTTATTATGTCTCATCCTCTTCCGACATCAGAAGTGGGATCAGACCCACTCTTACTTTTACTGGGGACTACCGGCAATTTAATACAGGGACAAGTGTCTTTCTTTTCGGCTAGTATAAAATTAAAAACAAAAAGTAGACGGTGTGACACCCCGCCACATGACACCCAGTATTCAGTCGATGCTATTTCCTTTCATATTTAATTCTGGTTCTGTGTGTAGTATCTCGTTACAGGTGAAAAGGGGTCGGTCCTAATAACGTTAACTTTTCGATCTTGTGCGAGATTGGTCCGGGTATAGTTCGGGAAACAAAAAAAAAACATTGTCATAAAACGCGGGTAGACGGTCGACAAAAATGTAAAAATAAAAAAAAGCCTAGTAATCCTTTACGTAGAATCAACGCTAAAATGCGGCTGGGATGCTTTTGGTAGGCACTTTGTGCAAACACATTTCATGTATTACCGGATGAGTGTCTCAATGAAAACGTATTATTAGGTCGCGATATTTTAGCCACAAAATGTCGTACCATTCATATATGGATTAGAAACATTAGCAGTACTTAAATCTGTGGAATTTTCGAATTCCGTTCTAACGATTTCCCGTCTGAAATATCGCACTTGTACGATATAAGGCAGGGCATACTTTGCCATAAAATCAAACATAATAGAACCACTACATGGTTGCCAATATTGTCGCATTCCTTAACCTAGTCATTGAAAAATCATGTTCACAGCACAATTAATAGTAGGTTCTCGTGTTATTTATATTTCAAAGGTCCATTGGTCCATTACACAGCAGGTCTATTTTTGCCATGGCATTCAATTCATTTAAATTTAACTGACTAGCTCGGGGAAAAAGTGAACGTAGAGAATATTCTTCCGCGATTATAGGTATTTTCACAAGATTTGTCTTATTCATCAATAGTTAGAGACATCCACAAATCTGTGCTGTTTGTAAGCTACCAGGGAAGCTGCATACGTGGAAAGAGCTGTAGTAGAACTTCTTCACCTTCGACGTAGTCCTTGATTTTATAATATGCTTTTTAAATAGGGACACGTTTGATATAGTTTTTGAATTTTCCATCTGTCGGTTCTATAACCGACTTTCACAACTTGTATACCGTTTATGGACTATAGAAATGACTTGCTAGTTCTTGTTTATCTGAATTTGGGAATTACAATTTCGTGTTTAAAGCGTGTATTAATATTATGGTAGTCGCTCCTAATTTTGAAAGCCCCCGATTTTTACGGACATACAATATACATTCTAAGATATAAAGTGAAGGCAGAGTCAGTATTTCGATCTCTTTAATTTTTTTTTCTGAGGGACTCGCGATGACGTATTTTATAGATTGCGCGAACGGGCAGTCCGAAGTCTTTTGTAACTTGAAAAAAAAAAATTACGACACTGCTGAATTTAAGAATTCTTCTAAAGATAATCATGTTGATTTTCATTTAATTGTCACTGTTACCAGTTGGGTAAAGTGCCAGGTCAAGCGTGTCATGATAACCTTGATAACTTTGTTCACTATGGCCAAAACAAATTCTGATCATTTAGGTGTTATTCAATTAGCTCTCAATACTACTCGTTGTGGAGTAACCGGGTTCACACTCTTAAAATAATGTTTGGCATTTAGGGAAGCTCATTTGATTAGGGATTTTAACATTATTTACTAACTATCCTGATGAAGATGGTTAAATAATTAAACCATTTGATCCGATTCCTTTGCTTTAATAAAAAAAAAAAAAAACTGCCTCAATATGACACCGGTTGATTTAACAAGGGTAAGGCTCTGGTAAAACTTTTCTCTGTAGGTAAATTTTGTCTTTGTTAAATGCGAGTGAAGACACCAAACGTAACTAGACCATAAATGCAAAGGCCCGTTTGGAGTGACCGCTATTTGAAAAAAAAAAGATAGGTACGAATTAAAACACGTTAATGGAAACAATAGAAAACTTGCGAGAAGTACCCCGAGGTCAGTTGTTCAAAGTCAAAGTTACTTATTTGTGAAACATAGCTGCATGGTATATGGTAAGAATTGCGTTGTCTCACTATGTTTTGCCTTGCAAGGCGTACAAAGTTAATTACAAGGAACCGTTTAAAATACAAAATAGAACACATAGATCGAACAGTTTCATTTTATGTTTTATGCTATAAAAACTCATTAACCTCTAGAGCCACAGCGGCACTAAAACGTGTCAGTAAACAAGTATTACCGTTGAGCTCCGCTGGCACAAATTTGTGCCACCAAACCCCGACCGATTTAAAACTGTATTTGTAGTAAAGATAAGTCTTAAAATCGTTTCTGAACGAATATTCTCGATGGTAGATAATATTTTACAACCAAAGACAAAGAAAGAAACTAAACATATTGTAAGTAACATAAAAAAATGGCTATGTCCGTCTCCTGGTTCCCAACTATCTCTGTACCAAAATTCATCAAAATCGGTTTAGCCATTAAAGCGTGAAGAGGTAACCAACAAACAAACTCACTTTCGCTTTTATAATATTAGTAAGGATCTGAGGACACATGCCTAGACAACTCTTAGAGAAAAGCGCAGTATTATGTCTTTTTAACTTAAGTGTCCATTGATGACGTCTAGTATTAAGTGTGTCAAATTTAGACAGATTGTCTTTAACAAATATTGCAATTTCGTAAATGTATAGAGATGGAAACGTTAGTATTTCGTCCTTGTCGTTTGTCGTTCTTTTAGGATATTGCAAAAACATATAATAAGGATGACGCGTCGGCGAATAATAATACAGAGGTTCATGCTCGTAAAGCTAGAAAAAAAAAAGATAAAAAAAAGAGAAGAAAAAAAAAAAGAGAAAAAAAAAAGAGAAAAAAAAGAAAAAAAAAAAAAAAAAAAAGAAAAAAAAGAGAAAGAAAAAAAAAGAAATAAAAAAAAAAAGTAGTAAAGCTAAAGGAACAAAAGTTGTTCAGTCTAGCTTAAGTCCAGACCAGTTTTACTGAAGGGACATATCTGAAGGGCAAAAAAAAAAGAGAAGTAAAGCTAAAGGAACAAAAGTTGTTCAGTCTAGCTGAGTCCGGTCCAGTTTTACTGAAGGGACATACAAAAAAAAAAAATAATGCCGGACCAGAGGTTTAACCTTGAAGGGTCTAAAGTTGACCGGACCAAGAAGTAAGCTTTGTAAAGTCATGGGTGAGTGGACCAAGTCGTCTCATAATTATTATTTTGTTTTTGCAATATTTTTTTGACTCTTGAATAGATTCTTTCCTACCAATTCGTTGTGAATGAGTGGACATGGTTGGCCTTGTAGATTCTTAGACGCTTGTTAATTTTTGTTAACGTATTATTTTATTTAACTTTTTGTAAAGTAACCAATGATTTATTGTCTTGCCTACGCTGTCCTCTCATACTTAAAACATTGTAAAACCAAATGATTTTAAAAGAGTAACTATGGAGTTTCTTGCCGGTTCTTCTCCATAGGAAACAACCAACCCGAACCGTGCACCTATATCTGTAGGGTCTAAAAGGACCGGACCAGAAACAATGGCAGGATGACCAAACGGTACTTAATCAGTTTCTTTTTCGTATTGTAGATGTTATTATAAGCTGAGCGTACGAGGACGTCCGCACGTCAGCATGGCCGTGTCGGCGTCGTATTGTTAGCAGCTTCTGCACTGGGACGCGCTGAGTCATTCTGCAGCTGCTATCGCGCTGAGTCATTCTGCAGTTGCTAGCGCGCTGTGCCATAACCCCCACTTATAATTGTAGTCTATAAAAGAATCGCGCAGCGGTAAAACGGCAGTCTGACTTCAAGCGTGTCCTGGTGCACAGGTTGTATTACTTTTAATTATGTTTCTCTGTAACTGTGATTCTCTAACTGTGATTCTGTGTGACTGTGTTACTGTGATTCTGTGTTACTGTGCTACAGTGCTAATGTGCTACCGTGATAATGTGCTACTGTGCTACCGTATTACCCTGTTACTTTCCCAATCTCTGTACTACTGGGTGTCATGTTTTCTATTGCGTGATGTTGAGTTAATAACTTCATAAGACCCTTTTTATATAAAGAAACTGATTAAGGATAGTTCCTGTAGAATTCATTAGGTGAATAAATCATTAATAAATTCGATTTAAGGCCATTGAAGATCTAGTTTTATTATGTCTCATCCTCTTCCGACATATATATATATATATATATATATATATATATATATATATATATATATATATATATAGTAAGGAAGTAAGGATTACAACATTAACAATTTTACAATAATTTGAAAATTGCGAACACGCAATCAAAATCAAAAGTCATTTATTCAAATTAGGCTGATAATCAGCTTTTTGAACGTCACATTACAAGAGACAGTCCCACAAAAACGCCCTGCCCTTCGCCACTTCCTAGTGTTTTAGCTGGGAAGAAAAGTGGCGGAACAAACTCCCCAGCAATAACCAAAGTGTTTTTTAAATATTATTCTTTTTTAAGAAGAAATAACTTTTTATACAGCGAAATAAAACAATCAATAATGCACTCACATGTGTTAACTTTAAGGTCAGATTTACCGATAACTATTCTGTTTGTGGTCGCAGAGTTTGAAAGCTTTTGCAAACTCGTTAAAAGGGTCTGATCGGAAAACTTTAACCCTTCGTGTCTCTAATACTATTAATTATTATTTGATGCGAACAATCGTTTATTCCGATTCGGTTTTAATTCTTACGGTTTACGGTTTTAAGAAAATTGGTTATTGTTTTTTTTTTACTTTTATAAACATGTGAAAATGTGAAACAAATAGGTGTAAAAGTAAATAAACCAAAAAAAAACTAAACAGGTGCATAGTTCATTATGGTCGTTTCCTATACAGAAGAATCGGCAAGAAACTCAATGTAAATACCAATGTTTAATTTCGTAAACGTAAAACGAAATGGAAAAAGTTACATGACATAAAACATGACCTTGCTTCTCCTAAACATCCTCTTCTGAAAAACAAACATCTCTTTTTCAAAAAGAACAGCCACAGATTAAAGTTTCCTTAATACTTGGAAAACAGGTCGGTAAAAACAGGTTATTTTTTGCTTGCAGATATTACCCATCCTTTTCAAATTATCCTTAAATTACCTTCACGGCATTGAAGGGGGAAACCTCCGGAATAAGGGAAACCTTATTCCCGGAACATAGAGAGCAAAAGAAGGAATATGGGTGGGTTTTAGCCAGTAAAATCTGGCACTCCCCTCGAGCGGGCGAAGTCATTTTATAATTTCCCATCCGCAAAGAAAAACAAAGGGTGAAAATTTACTGTATTTCTCTTGCCCACTGAACTTACTATGGGTAATACTTATATGTAAACTGCTGGAAAACACTTTCCCTGTACCATTTAAAATATTTGCGGAACTATCTTATGTCCGCGGTTTTCCTCGGGGGCGTCTACCCTAGTTAAATAGTAGTCTATGTATTGATCCGATTTATAAACGATTTTCATTATAAATTTCAATCAATTACCTACAGTAGGTATGGCATGGAAGAATCACATCCATACAATCATAAGTCCTCACAAAATTTTGCATTTATAATATTACAATTGATGACACAGTTGGCGCAGTGGCTGAGCGATCGACTGCTGCGTTGCGTGTCGCGGGTTCGATACCGCACGGGTCAAATATTTATACGGCCTACAGATAGTTTTATCGGGTCTGCCTTTTTGTGTCTGTCAGTTTAAATGTTTGAGGAGGATGAGGAGCTCGGGGCTAAATAATAGCAGCCGCTCGGGTCGACCTTTAGGTTAAGCCGCGCTTGCCTAGGTTGGTCTGTGGATGGGTGGCCACCCGTTACATACCGAGTTTCCTCCATGCCTCGGAAAGCACGTTAAGCCGTTGGTTCCGGCTGTCATTTACAGATCTTTGACAGTCATCACAGGTAGCCAGTGTCCCGAAAGTCTGACAACCAGTCTTACCAAGGGCTATCGTATTACCCAGTACTATCTGGGTTGTGGAGGTCAGATAGGCAGTCGCTCTATGTAAAATACTGATATTCAGCTGCATCCGGTTAGACTGAAAGCCGACCCCAACATGGTTGGGAAAAGGGTAGGCACATGAGCTTAAAACAATAATAAGCAATATTTGTAAACGCACCCACGATACAGGAGAAATTCCTAGTGTTGGGCAAAGTTACTTATAAAAAAAAAACAAATTTGGGATGTCCAATTAATTAAGTAGTTATGTTATTTCTATAACCTTTTAAGTTCTTATAATAAATCAAGTTATCTTATTTTCTCCGTTTACAATTTTATTTACAAACTCTAGGGTATTCCAACTAGAGCACTAGTTACCTGAACTGCAAATGTTTGCCTACTACTTTTTTTGGGCTGAAATTTTAATTAAATCACAGTTAGCCTGGATATTTTAATCAAATTACCACTTTAAATAATTTACGTCAATGAGTATAGTGGTTATATAAATAAGCTTTTAATTAAGTAAATCGAAATCTTTTAAATGTGCTTATCAACTGAAGGTAAGTTCTTAATGAAAAGTAAACTATTCATTTATTAACATTGAGTGTAAGAATAAAGTCACTTTAATTAAAAGAAGTTATTTATTTCTTAGTTATAAATCATCATTATATTAAACCTGTAAATTTTCATTAATTGCACCTTTCAAAAGAAACCTTTTGGAGTTACTTTTCGCAAGTAAAACTTCACAGAAATTGTTTTAAAACACACCAAAAAAAAATCATCAAAAAAATCTAAAATTTAAAACAACGACTAAAATACATACCTTACACCAAAAAAACTTTTCACAACACAACAACAGAGCACTAACAACACTTAAGAACCACTGAATAAAACTTGGAACAACAGTTGTTTTCAGCGCGAACTTTTTGGGCGGGCGGCTAGGGCGGCGCGCCTTGTTCTCGCGGCTCCTGAAACCGACTGAAGCCTGAAGGCTGTGTTACGAGCTCGTAACGCACGCGCGCACTGATATACAGGTTCTAAGTTGGGCGGATGGTAGTAGAGACTGTTTTCATGTCTTTTTTTTTTGCAGTGGTCTGAGATGAAATATCAACCACATTACAGTTTAACAAATTTTATTACGGATGGTATTTAAAAGTACTTCAATTTATTCCCATTTCGTTTACCTAATTTTACCTGTGTTGCACCAAATATACTGAATGTGCACCAAAATATGTTAATTAAAATATGTCATAACGAGCATCAGGAAAAAGACAGCACTACAATAAAAAAGTGTTATATCTTTATGCATTTTCTATTAATGCAAGTCGTTACTGGGGGTCGCAGTTTTAACCTAACCTAACCTACGCATTTTTTTAGCATTCAGGAAAGAATATTTGGTGCACGATCAGTATTTTTGGTGAAAACATTTTTTTTCCCTTTTATTAATACTTAAGAACAGTATTATATGAGAAAAACCGGTCAAGAGCGAACAGAATCGCGCACCGCATAAACAGCCATTTTCTCGGACTGCATAGACTTAGAAAGTTGATTTATAGAATAACTAGCTTTTGCCCGCGGCTTCGTTCGCGTTAAATTTGGGGTAACACAGTACCCCTTTCCTTATTATTATCCAGGTAACTGCTATCTGCAGTTTATGCCTTTGCGCCTTATGCATTTGTAATAGCAAAGCTAGGTTTTCCCTTTACTTCCCTCTTTCCCCCTCATATCCCACTTTAAAAAAAATAGCCTATTTCCGTCTCCAAAATCGGTTTAGCCATTAAGGCGTAAAGAGGTGTTGCGGGTTGTTCGAAAGAGATACCGCGGCCCAGGAACGTTAAGGGCAATAGAAGGAACATGGGTGGGTGTTAGTCAGTAAAAGTCTGACACCTCCCGCTCCGCCCAGAGTAGGGAGAGAGGGAAGGTATTTGATGATTTCCCACCCAAACAAAAAAGTTTAACAAAGCCTTAAATATGCCGTAAGTAATATTTTGCTAGTAAAAAAAAAAATACATAAATTTGCATGGCTGTTGAAAAAAAAAACACTTGTTGGGTCGAGATTGGCACACAGCCCGAAATAGTAGGCTTTTTAGTCGGTTTGCACCAGAAGCGATCCGTACCGCGGTGTGAATTTCTGAATGAGACCAGTCGCACCCATGGACCAACATATCTTTCGGAATGGGTCGATTTGGACCGCGGGGCGAAACGACCCTATGCTCTTTTCGTGGGTCCGATTTGGACTCACATCAAAAACAATAGGATTCCTACTGATTATTCGTACAGATGAGTAGAAATGTGGTTAGTGGACAAAAAAGGATTATAATACGTAATAATTTATAATTGAGAATTAGTGATTTATAAGTTGTAATCTTGTATTGCGTTTGTTACAAACATACATACTAGATTGTAAGTTGTGTGGTTACAAATATTATGTTTATGAAACAAGGTCTAAAATAAAATATTTTTATTTTTCCTTTTTTTTATAATTAAATCTTATTTCTAAATAAAATCCACTAGAAAGAAAGATTTTTTTTTCTTTTAAATGTCCAATTCTAAATGTAGCGTAATCATAAATAATCTCAGATCTGAGAAGCAAAAATTTGGTAGATAATGTATTTAGCTTAAAACTAACTTTTGCTTCTTTTCCTATTCCTGCCAGTATTGAAGTGGGTTGTGACACCCCACGACCTCGAAAGAGGTACCGCTGCCCCGGAACATAAAGGGCAATATAAGGAACACTCCCCCCCGCTTCACCTAAAGCGGGGGAAGTTATTTGATGATTTCCCATCCGCAAAAAAGGTACTTCTTGTCGTCAATTCATACTCAATGATTAGTTATTCATTAGTTATTTAGACCTGATGGCATTACATTAGTTGCTATGTTCATTTCACTCTCGTTGTGCAGTCAGCAACCGAGAGAAGCAACCAGGCTCGTTGGATACAGTAATTTTCTTAAATACCATGAACATTGTCGAATAAGGTTAAATTGATTTGCAAAAAAAAACAACTATATGTAACGAACCTAATAAATAAAATATTTTAGTACGAAAGGATTAAATATTTAAATTAAATTTATTTTATTGAATTTTATTAAAGAATTTATAATATAATATTTATTAAGTTACGTCATTTTTTGGAGACTGTACATAGCTAGGATGTTATACTGCGCGAATGAGACTGTTCAGTAAAAGCTTTTATATTTTTTTCCTGGCCATGTTTTTTTTTAAATGTTATGTTCTTGTCTATGTTACAGAATTAAAAATGATGATTAAATTAGATTAGATTAGATTCTTAGTTAAGACGTTTCATCTCTCTATAGAATAAGTTGGATGATATTTTAAAAATGTACGCAGGAATGTGGACTTTTTAAATTACACAGTAGGGTGCTTTATGAAGGATCACACCGCCAAAGTGGGCCAAGGATACGACGTGGTCGCTTTTAACAGATTGGGTAAGGATGGCTATAAATTATGAGGTTTGCAAGAATATGGGAAGACCTTTGCACACCTTTTAGGTAAAAGATTTATTTAAAAATATTTTTAGCATTAAGTAATTTATTTATTTATTTAACGATTTATGTTCATACACACTAAATACTGAAAAATAAAAGACAGGAACAGAAAACAGGTACAAAGATAATGCTTATTTCTATTAGAAATCTCTTCCAGCATACCTGCGAAAGGAGAGTAAATAACAAAAGATGTAGACACAGTGTGTAAAGAAAAAAGAGAAAAAAAAAGTGTGTGTGTCAGCTCCGACGCACGACTGGAGTTTACTCTTTAAGTACGAGTATCTAACCATACGCAAAAAGATATTATTCATCTGAAAAAAGATTAATATCATATGAAAGGGTAAATTCACAAATTAATGAAAAAAATAGCAATATAAAAACATCGAAACTGATAGAAACAAAGAGGCCCAATAACATATAGCATATAGGTATAGTCGCCTATACAGCATACCATATGTACGTCTTAATACACTGACAGCCAAATTAGAAAGTTGCGCACTAAAGGTGCGCACCAAAAACGTGACACATTTTCGTTACTTTAGTACGTTTTACCCCTCGGATTTTTCTCACACCGAGCGCCTTATATATGAAAATCGATTCTTAAGGAGTAAACTCCAAAAAATAATACATAAAAACATAAGCAAGTAATTTAGTTTTTTCATTGTCTGTGTCACTTGTTTCAAGTACGTTATTCTTTGTCAAAATATTATATTTGTAGATTCTGAGACGTTTGTTAACATTTGTTAAATTCTTATCTTATTTTTCGTTTTGTAAAGTAAGCAACGACTTATTGTCGGACCTACACTGTTCTCTCATACTTAAGTACTAACGCTGCAACAACAACATTGTTAAACAACAGCATAATTTGGAAAGAACCTTTCACCCTATCTCGACATTTTATAAGTGCCCATGTAGACCTATATTTCGTTTTTTTACTGCTTAAATAAATATCCTATTTCCCTTAACCTAAAAAAATACATGTTGGCGTGGTTGTAGGAACTACTATATATTTCAGACCTATGTCAACTTGGGTCAATGAACGCGCAGTTACTTTACCGCAAAGTTTGTAAAAGCTGTACTAAACCAATTTCCTGGAATGAGGAGCAGGCTGCAGGAGCAACTTTTGCAGATTGACATCCTGCTGAAGTGATTGGTCAGCTCGGAGAACTAATTATATTAGTGTTTGCTGTTCCGTATGTAGGTTTTAGAGTTAATATTGAAGTAGGTCTTATGAGAGGAGTTAATAATAACTGACGCTCCGGTCGTTTTTTTCTTTTTAAAACATTGCCCGACACTAGGATTTTTTCCTGTATCATGGGTGCGTGTACAAACATTTAAATTAACATACACCAACAAACGACCCGAAACAACTACCTGTGAGTCATACAAATATTTGTTCCGTGGGTGGATCGAACCCGCGACACGCAGCGCAGCAGTCGATCGCTCAATCACTGCGCCAACCGTGTCGTCTTGAGATTAAGCTGTGCTTGCCTAGGTTGGTCCGTGGATGGATGACTACCCATAGTACCCATTATATGCCGAGTTTTGCTCCGAGCCTTGGAAAGCACGATAAACTATTAGTACCGGCTATAATTTCTAGATCTTGACTGTCGTTACAGGTAGTCAGTGGCTCAAGTCTGACAACCGTTCTTACTAAGGAAAATTGTCTTATACAGTTAATAACTGAGTTGTGGAGTTCAGATAAGCAGTCGCTCAATGTAAAATACTGGTATCCTTATGAATCCGGTTAGACTGGAAGCCGGCTCCAACATAGTTGGGAAGAGGCTAGGCAGATTATGATTAAATAAGTTTTATGCAATTAAAAAAAATAGTATTCAAGATATCTATTTACATTTACTTGAAGATTGCATATATAACTAAAAATATGAAGATGCATATAAACATAGGATAGTTTAAGCATGATATTCCCAGCTGGTTTCACAAACTGCTCAATTCTTATGTGTTGTAGCGTAATGATATATAGCTGGTAGCCTTCCTGGATAAATGGGCTAGATAAACAAACCAGTACTACCAGTTGTAAATACGAAAGTTAATTAAATTATCACAAACTATTTTAAACCGTCAAACCAAAATTGAATCCAAGCGCGAAAACATAAACTATTTATTCAAAACATTACGCAATTATTATCAATAATAAATAACGTCACATTGACTAAATCAATTAATGGTAAAATATTAATTTCGTAGCACACAATAATAGTTAATGACGGGCGCTTCGGGGCTAGTTAAATGTGCGTTGAAACAATTTGCAGATAATTATGATTAATGATAGAATTTACCTTATAAAATAGAGGTCGGGAAACTGTATTTTATAAAAGAAAAGCCGAGTTTGTTGTCCGAGAAATTCTCCTTTAAAATTGTAATAAATAGACTGTACTTTGTAGTACAACCAAATATTTTCATGTCTTCTTCTACCTAATCTTTTCTCAACAATGTTTGGGTTGACTTCCAGTCTAACCGGTTGCAGCTGAATACCAGTATTTTATTTGGAGAGACTGCCCATCTGACCTCCACAACCCAGTTAATAAGTGAGTAACACAATATTCCTTGGTAAGAATGGTTGTCAGACTTTTGATCCTACCTGTAACGGCAGTCAAAGATCTACAAATGACAACCGGGACCAACAGCTTAACGTGCTTGCCGAGGCTCAGAGCAAAACTCGGTAAATAATAGGTAGTCATTCATCCACGGACTAGCCTAGGCAGGCATGGCTTAACCTCAAGATCAAGCCGAGCGTCAGTTATTATTTAACCACGAGCTCCTCTCATTAGACCTATTTAAAAAGTTAGTACTGGGTAATACGATACCCATTGGAGAGACAGGCCACTGTCTACCTGTATCGCCTGTCAAAGAAAACTTGAAGATGACGGTTAAGATAATCTTATAGATAACTTCCCGAATCCCACGCAGATGGACGCGGGACACGCCTCAGTTTGACGAGAGTTTAAAGGCGTAGTGATGGCTCAGAAGTTCATCGCCTCACCTTTCACGCATGAGGTTGCGCGTTCAAATCCGGGCAAGTACCACTTTTCTTCTTGTGTATTTGCTTAAGTTTATCTAAGACATCACAAAAATTTAGGCATCATTGTCATTATCCTGCCCTTATCCCATTATATTTGGAGTTGGCGCAACACGTTTTCTTCTTCTATTCTCCCCTATCAGACGTCACGGCATCATTTACTCCTTTCTCCTTCATATCATTCCTTACACAATCCATTCATCTTTTTTTTGGCCTTCCTCTCGCTCTTCGTCCATCAACATTCAGGCATCGGGGAAGGAGAACATCGTTAGGGAACCTAGACATATAATAATTATAACAAGTCTGAAATCGCCAACCCGTCTTGAACAAGCGAGGTGATTATAACTTGTGCCTTCTCTATAATCCCTGCATATTTTGATGCACAACATATGCGGTCGCACCTAACAGTTTAAAGTACCTGGTGTATCATTACTAACAAATATTGTTGGTGCAACAAAGGTGGGGCTGTCGCTGTGTATATTGTTTGCTAAAAGATTAGCAATATGTCGCTTACAACTAGCTGGTAAAAACATAGTTTAACTACTGCCTCTGTAGAAACCTTTGCCGAACTGGGACAGTTATGAACTGGCATTTTTTAAAATGTACCAATATAGTGTCAATAAATTCCCAGGATGCTCTCGATTACTCCAGCCTCCCAGTAAATTAGTTAGCAATGCGAAGTGAAGCGTGTTCTCGCTCGTCCCTTCACTAAGTAATAGATACTTATTTAATTACTTTTGATCACCGAATCCGTGGAAGTAATTTCATTATGTTATTAGGTACCTAAGTTAGTGATTGATGTTCTTTTCTAGAGCTTCGAGGGTTGTGTCTTGCAAGGGGAGTTGGGGTAAAGTTTTTTGGGAAAAAGGACTTTATTGCCTTCAGTTCTGGAAGTTGTTTTCTACTAAATTACATCAAGGCCTTTCAATTCAAGTGGCTCTTGCCCAACCTGAGGAGGCCACAGTCCGGAGCGAAGCAGTTATGGTGGCGTATAATGGTCAGATGTTTAAAGGAGGCAATTTTAAACCAACCCAGGCGCTGTCGTAGATGCTCCGAGCGTCAGGCGCCGCGAGACGACTTCCGACCTCCTTTACATGTGTATCTGTGGACGCTGAGTAATTGCTAGCTCACCGTGCGTCCGTCCAGTGGTGACAAGCCGTGTTGACAGCGCGTTCGTGTTCCACGCACGCCTTAAAGAGATGCCAGAAAAGCAGACGGGCCTGCCAGAACCACTGCCTGCCGGGGTTGCGGGTTGTTCGAAAGAGATACCGCGGTCCCAAAACATAAAGGGCGGAATATAAGGAACATGGGTAGGTTTAGTCAGGAAAATACTGACGCTTTGATTAGGATTGTCAGTAAACATGTTTTGAAAATAAAAAAAAATCCTTTTTATATTAAAAAAAAACTTTTACAACCTTTATAACCCTCTTATATAAAAAAAAAACTATGAAAATTACCTTATTTCTTGTCTTTGAACAAGAATTTTAAAATTAACTGATTTCTGATAACTTTAAATTTCAATTTTAAAACTTAGTAGACGAACAGGGTGGGTCAGTTTTTCTGCTGTTTTCTTTATTGTTTGATTATAATGTGTTTATATTTAGGTATAATTACCGAAGGTCGCGGTCAAGGACCCGTGTTCAGTTCAGATCACGAAACCTTTGCAGTGAATTAATTATCTTCTCGCGTGCAGAGGTTAAAACAAACAAAACTGTAATTTAGGTTAAATATATTGAGTTTTTTTTGGTACTATCCAATTAAGAGCATGTTAGATTTGGCTATTTTTAGTACTCATTTAAGTTTTTTTACATATAAATGTTTTGTACAACATCTTATGCATTAGGTAAGCGCATCCTTTATCAGGTATCTGTCTTGCTATTCATTTAATTTAGAGGAGCTCGTGGCTAAATAACTGCAGCCGCTCGTGTCGATCTTTAGACGACACGAGCACTAGCTTTTTTTTGCGCTTGCCTAGGTTGGTCTGTGGATGGGTGACCACCCGTTACATACCGAGTTTCCTCCGTGCTTCGGAAAGTACGTTAAGCCGTTGGTCCCGGCTGTCATTTGTAGATCTTTGACAGTCGTTTCAGGTAGGCAGAGTCCCGAAAGTCTGTCAACCAGTCTTACCAAGGGGTATCGTATTACCCAGTACTAACTGGGTTGTGGAGGTCAGATAGGCAGTCGCTCCATGTAAAATACTGATATTCAGCTGCATCCGGTTAGACTGGCAGCCAACCCCAACATAGTTGGGAAAAGGCTAGGCAGATGATGATGTCTTGCTATTCTTTTAAATGTTATAGTTTGACTGTGTTTCATTTTTTTTTTGTGAAATTTATCACTTTTTTAGGGTTCCGTAGTCAACTAGGAACCCTTATAGTTTCGCCATGTCTGTCTGTCCGTCCGTCCGTCCGTCCGTCCGTCCGTCCGTCCTCGCTTAATCTCTGTGACCGTTAGCACTAGAAAGCTGAAATTTGGTACCAATATGTATATCAATCACGCCGACAAAGTGGTAAAATAAAAAGTGGAAAAAAAAGTTTTATTAGGGTAGCCACCCTATATGTAAAGTGGGGAGTGATTTTTTTTTAAATTTCAACCCTAACGTGTAATATATATTGTTGGAAAGGTATTTAAAAATGAATAGGGGTTTACTAAAATCATTTTTTGGTATTGTCAATAATTTCGGAAATAATCGCTCCAAAAGTAAAAAACAATGTGTCCCCCCCCTCTAACTTTTGAACCATAACTTTAGAAAATATGAAAAAAATCTGAAAAGTAGAACTTTATAAGGACTTTCTATGAAAATTATTTTGACCTTGATTGACACAACAGTTTTTGTACAAAAAGTTTTACAAAATAATTTCTGGATTAAGTTTGTAGTATAATCGTATATGCAAGCATTTTTTTAACTTCGTTTACATATTTTATTATCCTGAACGTATCTTTTTTCAAACAAAAAAAAGTATTATTGAAATCGGTTCTCGCAATCCAAAATTATTAATAAAAAGTATTAATTAGGAAATACAATTCTCTAGTGTTCAACGTCAAACAAATAATAAACTCATAAGTGGGAACACTTATTGTGACGGACGGGAAACTACGGAACCCTTCACTGAGCGTGGCCCGACACGCTCTTGGCCGGTTTTTATTTTGTTGATGTGAGTATTTAATGAAATTAAACTTTTTTTTACTGTTGTAGTGTATATATTTATGTGTGTTAATTCAAATACAAATGACTTGTTTATGAATAAATGACTATGACTATCCAGTGGTTTTGGCTGTGTGTTTTAAGTCAAACAATTTAGAATTTTGTTGGGACTCAGTAACAACGTACCCAAAATAAGTATAATTGACGTTTTCCATTGTATTTTTTGATATAGCAACATCAAGTAGAAATACAGTAATAAAATAAAACCTACCGCATTTTTTTTTAATTAAACCTCTTTTTGAACTGTCATATTATTATTACATGACGTTCAAAACTAGTTTACAAAGTTCCTCATAATATAAGTTATTATTATTATAATGCACATCAAAGTTTCAAACAATCTTTGCAATTAAAACTTGAAAAAACCCTACAAAAAGTTTCTTAGAAACATCCAAATGCGGTGTCAAAAGTGTGGCCACAGACATACAAAAAAATAGACATGGTTAGTAAAAGATGTTTTAATTTCTTAGAAGCAAACAAAATACCTTGGTATCGTAGTCAAGTTAAACAGAGTTAAAAGGGTTTGATTCCAATAATAGGCAAAATGTTAGTGGGTTTTCGATTTGGCAATTCATAGAAACCGTTTTGTTTTTGTGCATGGATGATGGAAATGGGTCTCAAACAAGTGGAGGAATGTGGAGTTTTTATCAAAATTGACTGTAATTATAATATTTTTTAACACATATATTTGTACGCTCTCGGGCATAACATAGCGCACTTTTGTACCCACCATTTTTAACATCTATATTACGATTGATACTATGTTAAACAAATGAATAAATGATTTGATTTGGACTACCGCTCCACGCAAACTGACAATAAGTAGCATAATACTGAGAGAAGTGGAAGGAATGTTGGTGGCATTTGCCAATAAATTCTATGTTAAAAAGACGTTTAGGCTAACAAAAAACATGTACTGGCGTTTTGTTACGTTTGTTAAAAATTACTATTACAGTTAAAAAAACTAAAAATTAATTATTTCTACTCTCTCAACCTCCATTTTATACCCAAAAAAGACTAGTCCGCCATGTTGGTTCGCTATATTAGATTTTAAATAACATGCACTGTCATTTGAACTGTGCGCACAATTTTATCTCTATTAGAAACTGGGAAATGGGTAAAATTTGACTTGTAAGTTTTTTTTTACAAAACTAGTTAGGTTATAGGTCAAGCAGTTTGCATCATGCGAAAAACCTGAGAGCTAATCACAAAGCTGCTAAATTTCGGACAACTTGCACTATCTACCGTTTCTTAAGTCTGTGGTTCATACTCATACTTTTACCGAGCCCTTAATTACAATGAAATTTGCATTCTTCTGAATCTTTTTAATTTCATAAATATATTCATTGTGATAGATGTCTTTTTTATTAAATTATTTTGACCTACAGACGCAATTTATTAGTCTTATCAAGTACTTGGGTTCCCTGTGTGATTTATAATCACTTTGCGTTAATGTCGCGAGGTGGGTAATGTTTTATGTTCAAGTGTAATCTATACTTAATATTATAAAGCTGAAGAGTTTGTTTGTTTGTTTGAACGCGCTAATCTCAGGGACTACTGGTTGGAATTGGAAAATTCTTTTAGTGTTGGATAGTCCATTTCTTGAGGAAGGCTATAGGCTATATAACATCACGCTACGACCAACAGGTGCTGAGCAGCGTGGGTGAAACCGCGGAGAACAGCTAGTTTCAATAATAAAAGTCGTGTGAAATAAAATATGTTAACCTCCCAATGCCAATCTTATTGTTGAAATAGTAGAAAGACTTTCACCAGTATTAAGAGATCATCATCTGGCTATCCTTTTCTCAACTATGTTAGGGTTGGCTTTCAGTCTAACCGGATGCAGCTGAGTACCAGTATTTTACATGGAGTGACTGCCTATCTTACCTCCAAAACCCAGTTAGTACTAGTTACCTAGTACTACATGGATTTTACGATACACTTTGGTAAGACTGGTTGTCAGACTTTCCGGACACTAACTATCTATAACGACTGTCAAAGCTCTACAAATGATAGCCGGGACCAACTGCTTAATGTTCTTTTCGAGACAAAGAGGAAACTCGTCATATAACGGGAGGTCACCTATCCACAGACCAAACGAGGCAAGTGCGGCTGAACCTAAAGAGATGAGAACAGAAGTGCTTGTAGATAGACAAACATACCCAGTTAGGTATGTCCGCCAATCTTGCTTTGTCATGTGTTTTTATATTATCTACACATCTATACTATACTAGCTGTGCCCAGCGGTTTCACCCGGTGCTCATTTAGGGGTCTGAAAAATAGATGTTGGCCGATTCTCAGACCTACCCGATATGCACACACAATTTCGTTCAAATCGGTTCAGCCGTTTTGGAGGCGTATGGGAACGAAAACTGTGACACGAGAATTTTATATATTAGATGTAAGTTGGAACCAGTCATTATTATGGAAAGAAAATGACTCGTTTGACGCGTTTTTCATTCGAGGCGCGAAGGATACTTGGTCGTTTCGTTTCTAGTACGCCAGCGCCATCTGGTGGCGATCGATGGAGTTGGTGGACCGCGCCCTGGGGTCTGTCATCCCAGCGTTTTGTGATACGTGCATACTTAGCTATCTGTCACTATCTACTGGGTTGTCATTGTAGGTTCCTTGCTGAGCAGCGGGTGAAACCGCATAATATTACAAAGAGGAAAGATTTCTTTGTTTATTTGTACCGAATAAGCTCCACCATCATAGCCATTATTTTTACCTATACAAATTAGAAGAAGAAGAATTAGAAGAGGAAGTAACATCCTACTAATTTATTATTTATTTATGTACACACAAAACATTTGATGGAAAAAATATATATACATTATTTCATTTAGAAATCTCTTCCAGCAGACGACAGGACTGCTGCGATAGGACAGATTCTTATCTTATATTTTATATTTATAATACATTTATTGTATTGTATTATCCTTACTAATATTATAAAAGCGATAATGAGTTTGTTTGTTACGTCTTCACGCCTAAATGGCTGAACCGATTTTGATAAATTTTGGTACAGAGATAGTTGGGAACCAGGAGACGGACATAGGCATTTTTTTTAATGTGAGAAAAGATCGAGATTTTTTTTATGGGAATTCACAGTTTTTAAAGTAGGAAGCTAAAAATCGGTACACACACTGTTTGTTAGCAACGAAAAATGGAGACGGACACAGGCTATTTTTTTTAAAAGATTGAGATATGAGGGAGAAAGAGGTAAGAAAAGGGAAAACTTAGCATTGCTATTAAAAGAAATAAGGCGCAAGGGCAAAAACTACAGGTTGCAGATACCTGTAAATCAGGATAGGGGAACTGTGTTACCCCGAATTTAACGCGAGCGAAACCGCGGGCATAAGCTAGTAATATTATAAATGCGAATGTTTGTGAGAATGTTTGGATGTTTGTTACTCTTTCTCTCACATCTTGATGAAATTTGCCACAGAGGTAAGTTAAGTATAGACTGGAATAAAACATAGGATACTTTTAATCGATATCACGCAAATAAAGCCGCGTGCGCCTGCTAGTAGGTGCATAAAGCATCACGTTACGACATTACGGAGCTAATTAGCAAGTGAAATTGCTTTAAGTATATCCTGCGGCGTTTTCGGTTTCAGTCTACGGTTTGTCCGGGTTTCTTCTATCAGTGCTTTCGCCAAGAATTTTCCGCTTGACTGTATTGATTATAATAATTATAATATTGTATCCACCCATGTTCCCTCTTTTACCCCTTTATGTTTGGGGGCCGCATCTCTTTCGAACAACCCGCAACGCCGGCAGGCGGTGGCCCTGGCAGACCCCTCTGCTTTGCTGACATCTCTTTGAAACGCGCGTGGTACCGAACGCGACGTCGACATTGCTCACCGTTCACAGACATTCAACTACGGTGTCCAGGTCCAGGGGTTGTCTCGCAGCGCCCGACACCCGGAGCGTCTCGGGGCAAGTGCGTTAACCCTATCATCATGTTTATCTTATTGCTCGTGATGCAATTATTCGTTTGTGACATACCTAGGTGCGTTAGTTATCATTCTTAGCATTTTGTTCTGAAATCTTTCCGAAAAACTGAAGCAAGTGATAATTAAACCTTAATGACGGCCCTCTTGGTCTAGTGGTTAGTGGCCCTGACTGCTGAGCCGGAGGTCGTGGGTTCGATTCCCACCCAGGACAAACATTGTGTGATGAGCATGGTTGTTTGTTCTGTGTCTGGGAGTGATTTATCTATAATATGTATGTATTTATAAATAGTATGTAGGTGTATCAGTTGTCTGGTTACCATAACACAAGCTCTGCTTAGCTTGGGATCAGATAGCCGTGTGTGAGTTGTCCCAAGATATTTATTTTATTTATTTATTTTATTTAATAAAATTCGCTCTGAGCAAGTTTTCAACGCCTTTGAGAGTTTTGCATTATCTATGTATTTTAAATATTAGGTAAACCAAAGCTTTGATTTTACAACGTCAAAATTTTATCTGTTCCCGGCAAAGAATAATCTACTTTCCCCCCGAGTGCAGTCAAAGCATCACAGGATTTATGTCATATGAATGGGAGCCATGCACCACTACAGTCCTTTGTCATTTATTTCACCTCTAACATAAACTTTATGACGACGAGAATAAAGCTCATTTTAATACAACACCAGGGGTAAAGTAATCACGAAAGAACAGTACGAAGGACTATGTTATGTGAGAATGTCGTATCCCAAAGGATTGGGGTCAGACGTAGTTGCATGAACCAGAAACTCACCAACGTGAATGAACGTAAATCTACATTTGCTTTGAATTACGGTAGTAGAACAATGTACAGACGCCTGCACATCAAGCTACTACAATCCGTCAGATTTCTTTAATAGATTTTCGAATTTATTTTTACAGTATTAGGTTCAAGGTTCATTGGGAAAAATTTACAGTTTCGGGTAGCTTGACCTGCAAGCGTCTGTACAGTCAGCGGTAGAGATATTTATACAGGCTCGTCAGATACAGTTGAAATTGTCACAATCATCCATTATTTTTTTTCCAATAAAGATAAATTTATTTTGCACCAGCACACACAAACGCAGAAAGACTTTGAACAATGAGTACTTTGGTGACAACCATAAATAAAGTCTTTAATTTTGCTTTTGATATTGCACGACATATCTACCTTATATTAACTTGATATGCCTAATATGTTCACACAGTAAGTTATCTGTTTAACCACGTATTCAAATCGCTGTGTTAACTGGTCAGCGCAATTAACGTATATCCAAGTAGTTATAGGTATACATGTGGAAACTTGTAATAGCATAATTACTAAATAAGTTATGCATGATATTTACATTCATCGTTAGTCTGTGAGCTTTCTTTAAAATAAAATAAGTAAAATTGTATTTGATAGAAAACAAACTTTTAATTAAATCCTTACTAATATTATAAAAGCAAAAGTGAGTTAGTTTGTTTGTTACGTCTCCACGCCTAAATGGCTAAACCGATTTAGATGAGTTTTGATACAGAGATAGTTGAGACGGTAAAGTGAGAAATGTGTGAGAAATAGTGAAAAAAGGGAAAACTTAGCTTTGCTATTACAATAAATAAGGCGCAAGCGCAAAAACTACAGGTAGCCGGTACCTGCAAATACGTAAGGGAAACTGTGTTACCCCGAATTTAACGCAAGCAAAGCCGCGGGCTAAAATTAGTAAATTATATTTAAGTTGAAGACGTCTATCGGTTTCTAAGTAAAATTCAACTGTATCTGATAAGCCTGGGTTACCTACCGCTTTTGCTGACTGTACATGTTGAGGAATTTGTACGGGACAGAGCTATTTTTCTTTGTAAAGATGCCATGTTTTGTCCCGCTGTCGGATGTCGGAATTGTTGAGAATCTACTTTTTTGGGGTGAAACATATATTGTAGCTTATGGTAGAACTAACACTACACACAGTAGACAAGACAGGAAAAGCATATGAAGTTTGAGTACAGAGGTACTGGTTATTTCTTAAGAAATTTTCTGCCATAAGACCTGCGAAAGAAAATATTATGAGAACGAAATGCAGGAGATAGTGTGTGAGACAGCATGAGAAAATTATATGTGTGTGCCTTAAACTATTATAAACTTACACATTTAAGTTGATATTAATAACTAGCGTACGCCCGTGACTTCGTCCGCGTAGCAGAGTAACTTTGGGCTAACGCTAACTTTAACCCAAAAAAAATCTTTCTCTCGACTTTTCTTCCATCTTGTTATGACTATTCTCTCTTTTTTTAGCCTATATACGTCTCCTGGTTCCCAACTATCTCTGTACCAAAATTCATCAAAATCGGTTTAGCCATAAATGGCTACACCGAAAATGAAATGAATGGCTACGCCTAAAGGCTTGAAGACGTAATAAAGAAACAAACTCACTTTCGCTTTTATAATATTAGTAAGGTTACTTGTTAAGCATTAAGTATTCATATATTTTATTGTATTTATAGTACATAATGATTAAATACATACATAAATGATGATTGAGAGTACAGGTAATTGAAGTGAATACCACCGCCCATAGTCACCCGTAACCCCAAGGGAGTCGCGGTTGCGTTGCCCTTTAGAAAAACATAGGTATCTTGAACGTCCATAAATCGTATTGTTTCGGAAATATCACCGCTGAGAATCAATTCTACAAGATGGTCGTGCTTGGTATGAAAAACCGCCGAAAACGCAGAGTGGTAGACCGCCAAAATAACCAGATGGAGAAGACGGCATCTAAGGGCACTGTGGCTGGTCATTACATTAGTTTGATTGAATTCAATTTGACCGATCACTGTCTCTTAAGATACAGGTCTCCTAATTTAAAACGCATTATCTATACTAATATTATTAGCGCGTTCAAACAAACAAACAAACTCTTCAAGTTTGTTTGTTTGTTTGAACGCGCTAATCTCAGAGACTACTGGATGGAATTGGAAAATTCTTTTAGTGTTGGATAGTCCATTTCTTGAGGAAGGCTATATAACATCACGCTACGACCAACAGGTGCTGAGCAGCGTGGGTGAAACCGCGGGGAACAGCTAGTTACTAGTTCCATAATTATCGCTGCACAAAAATATGATAATATGCCTATATCGTATTGTATTATGCATTATTTCAAACGGTTGTCCGTGTCTATTATTTGGATAAACAAACTATTTTATTATATGATCAGATCTACAATGGACAGCATCAACAGCTGGGAAAAAAGCCTAATTAATTATAGAAATTAACAATATAGACTCTAATTTAACTCCAACCTCACCCACTTACCAAACAATAGTCACACGTAACAATGATTACATTAAGGTTGAACATTGCGTGTCACCCAGCATTCCTGGGCAGGTTCAACCTTGTATACCATATTAGTCACAAGTTACAAACGCCGTGGGGACACGCAACAACTAGTTGAAAGACTGTATTGTTTTAAAAGTAAGTAAATGCTTCATAGACTATGGCAAATTGTTGCTTGAAAGATAAATAGTTGGCTTTCTGTTGGCAGGCGATCGGATTCTTTTGGTTTTATCAACTTTGTGGGCATGATTATAAATTTCTAGCTGTTGCCCACGGCTTCGTTCGCGTTAAATTAGGGGTATTACAGTTCCCCTTTCTTGATTTGCAGGTACCTGCTATCTGTAGCGTTTGCCCTTGCGCCGAAAGCTAAGTTTTCTACCCTCTTTCCCCCTTATTTTTCACTTAAAAAAATAACCTATGTCCGTCGCCAGGGTCCCAACTATCTCTGTACCAAAATTCATCAAAATCGGTTTAGCCATTTAGGCGTGAAGACGTAACAAACAAACAAACTCACTTTCGCTTTTATAATATTAGTAAGGATTTTAAGGTAAGGTTGATTCCTTTGGTAAGTAACCTCATAAACCGATCCATGCTACATAATTCATAACCAGTTGTAATGACGCTGTCACCGGGTCGTAGTCGGACGGGTTTGATCCCAGGGGATATTATATTGCCTTTGCGTGTACGTTTTAATTTTACGCAAAATAATAACAAGGTTACTATCCAACGTTGGTATTATGTAAATTTATGTTTCTAGAGTAGAGTACATAATATTTTTAACAACACCTACGCGATGCTCCGGGCGTCGGGAGCCACGTGATGACTCCCGGCCACCGTAGACGTCTGTGGACAGGGAGTAGCTCCCCGCGCGTCCGCCTAGTGACGTCACGACAGGACGTGTCGGTGGCGTCACTGCTTCCCGGGCCTGCTGTAAGTTCCGAAAGAGCAAAAGGCAAAAACGGAACGTAATTATATTGTTTTTAGGCGGTAAGAGTGGGGTGGACTTTTCAGAA
Organism: Ochropleura leucogaster; assembly: GCA_958449745.1. Lineage (NCBI taxonomy): Eukaryota > Metazoa > Arthropoda > Insecta > Lepidoptera > Noctuidae > Ochropleura > Ochropleura leucogaster. The sequence goes on from OY288212.1 coordinate 17,380,401, forward strand.
GTCATTTGATGATTTCCCATCCAATAAATATAAAAAGGTGGTGTTACTTGTCAAGAAAATTTATACGGATATGTCAAATGTATAGAAAACTTGCTGGCGCTCAAGGATCTCCCGCGTGATTTCGAAAAAAAGGTCATTATGTTGATTTTTGAAGAGTTCCCTAGAATATCTTCCATATTTCATTTTTAAAGAGATCCCGTAAGAGAGAGGTCTCGTAAATCCAAAAATCTGCTGAAAGTCACTATTCCACGCGAACGAAGTCGCGGGCAAAAGCTAGTAATATTATAAAATAGGATTTAGATAAGTTCTGTGTTTTTCACTTGCGCATATAATTTGCTTACTTGAAGTGTAATGATTTTTCTATCGTCATTTCCACTTTCTGGCCTTCAGGTACCATCTTCGTCTTGTAAAAATATGCACATATTTTCTACATAAAATAAACTTATTTCAAAAGCTTTCCTTTGCCTTCATGGTCTCATATTCAGGGGTGTTTCCTGGCGGCGTAATAAACATGAAAGTGTTTTGCATAGGAGCGTAAGGTCACGTGTGCCGTATACCCATAGCTTGTAAGATGTGTCTTGATACTTTTTTTGCGAATTAGAAATCATCAAATAACTTTCACGGTCTCAGATTTTTACTGACTAAAACACAAAATCAAAAGTCATTCATTCAAATTAGGCTGATAATCAGCACTTATTGATCGTCAGATTACAAGAGACAGTCACACAAAAACGCCCTGCCCTTCGCCACTTCCTAGTGTTTTAGCTGGGAAGAAGAAGTGGCGGAACAAACTCCCCAGCAACACATCTGTCTGTCAGGTTAGAAGAACCAGATTTTATACAATTCCGTTTATCACAAGAAATTATAAAAAATAAGAAATTATTCATTCATTGTCACTTGTCAGCTAGCAAACACCAATTATATATAAAAACAAAATAATGAAAAATCTACGTATTTATCTACGTTATGTTTTAGGCCCTCAGTTGCATGAACGTAGTCTCAACAAAAGGAGTATGTAAGGATCATCTAGATTTAAAAGAGTGTCTATGGAATTTATTGCCCATTCTTCTCCATAGAAATCTTCCCTTTGGAATCGGCAACTACAGTACTTTCACAGTTATTATGCCTTGTGATTGTGGCCTGTGGGTCTATGGTACTTTTATTTATACTTTAAAAAAAAATGTTACTAATTAATGTTCTTGGATCTGCTCACAAACAACACAAACACGTCAAGATCATTACCTCATTGATGGGGTTCTCATAAAATTGCGAACCGGAGACCTAAGTCTTATTCCCTTGCTATTTTATTCGTTTGAATGATGACACTTATATGTTAGTAAATAAATACTATCTCTAGTGCGTCTGGATATTTGGCATAAAAGCAAAACCGATTATATGAGCTTGATTTTTTTTCAAAATGGCGTAGTTCATGAACTATTTAACACAGAAATGATAAAGAAATAGTTCAAATTATTTCTTTAATGCTTACCATCAATAGAACATTTTGATGAAGATAATGAAAGCTTATTTTTTAATTCATGAGTTCACTATCAGATTGAAAAACGTAGGTACCTATTGACATAACAAAATGGATTAATTAATTTCCTAGCATTTACCACATATATTTAATTACATTAATTAAAACATTCAATAACATGTTTAAAACACCATTCATGATTACATTAAATTCTTCAAGTGAGTGTTATTCCATACTATAATCGACCACTGTGCCAAATTTCATCAAGACCCGTTCAGCCTTTTTGACGTGAAGAGTAACAATCATCCATACATCCATCCATCCATCTTCACAAATATTCGCATTTATAATATTAGTAGGATTAACAAATACAACCCACGCAAAATGTTACAGTTGATACTTTCATCTACCTGGATCCCACTTAACTTTATGTCTGTCCATAACAAAGTTACCGGACGGTAGTTTGTTACCGAATGTGACAGTAAACTCACTTACATTGTCAGTTTTATTAAACGAAATAAGTTATACTAAACATAATTGCGATGGCATAAAGTTACAGAGTATCTAAAGCCGTGTTACCACTAAGCAACATTTGGCGCGCAACATGTACGGCAACGCTGCACAACAGCGCGCGACGTTGCCAGCTGGCGCGCAACATAACGCGCGGCTTGTTGTTTGTTCAAAGAGCAGCGTTAAGTAGTAGATGCGTAGACAGACAACGTTTTTCAACAAAAGTTCCGCGCTGACTTTCAACACGTTGGCCACCTTGTTGTGCAACATGTTGCGCATCAATTGTTGCCTAGTGGAAACGCGGCTTAATACAACATGTCGATTTTAGAAACCTTTTTTTGCAGATTGGAAAACTTCAAATAATTTTCCCACTTTAGACGGAGCGTCAGACTTGTACTGACTGCAACCCACCCATGTTCTTTCTTTTGCCCTTTATGTTCCGTGGCCGCGGTATCTCTTCACCACTCACCCGCCACCCTGGCAGGCAGTGGCCCTGGCAAACCCCTTCTGCTTTGCTGATATCTCTTCGAGATGCGCCTGAAATTTTCTTTTCTTCTTAAAATGTTACATTCTCGAAATTTTATTTTTAACTTATATGTGTAGTATCGTCATTGTTAATTTTATTATAATATTTTATAAGTCCGTTTGTACATACATTAAATCGCAGTTACACAGGGAAGCCTATAAGGCATATTAGACTGTAACTAAAATAATTTGAAATGTATTGTAAGTATCGCTGTTGGTTACCTAAATAAAGAAAATAAAATAAAACCCCAAAACCGTCCCAGCCGTCCATCGAGAGCCGCGAGGATGACTGCTGGAGGTATTCCTCAAAGCGCTCCCGTTTTGAAGTGCTCCCATCTAAGCGCTCCCGTTTTATTCCTCTAAGCGCTCCCAAAAGGAACGCTCGAAGAAAGAACTCCTTGAAGCGCTCCTTTTGGGAGCGCTTAGAGGAATAAAACGGGAGCGCTTAGATGGGAGCGCTTCAAAACGGGAGCGCTTTGAGGAATACCTCGACTGCTGGGAACTGAAGACGCGGGCTTGCGATGGTGAGGGTGTATGTAATGGGTAGCTCACCGTCCGTCCATCTAACAGGCCGTGTCGACGGCGCACCTCAAAGAGATGAGTAAACTGACATGGATATTTACCATGTTTGTTATTTGTTCCGAGTTTCCGACATTTCGGTGATCTTCCTAACGCCATGATCACGGATGAACTCAAGTTATTGCGGGTGGATGTTTATGAGCAGACAAAACCACACCTCAAAGTGATGTCAGCAAAACAGAGAGGTCTGCCAGGGTCACTGCCTGATTGCGGGTTGTTCGAGTGAGATACCGCGGTATAGGGACATATAGGAAAAACAAGAATCATGAATAGGTTTTAGTCAGTTTAAGTCTAACACTCCCTTTCGATATTTTTTACTATTGCCGAGGCGTTAACGTTTTTTTTTTTTTATTATTGATAGGCTCGCGTTTGACCACTATCTCACCTGATGGTAAGTGATGATGTGGTCGACGATGAAGCACGCTTACCTAGAAATAACCTATTCACTCTTGACTTGAAGACCAATATTAATGTCAATTTCACGTTAGAATTCAATTCAATTCAATCATTTATTGCTTCTCACATGTGTTTAACAGGTCTTAAATAATAATAATACAGTTCACATGGACCCTGTCGGCACAACAATATTTAGAAGATAAGAAGTCTAAGTAATTAAAAAAGCTAGTAAATTAATAAATCATTATCATTATAGGTATCAATGTCACAGGTAAATTTGTAAAAATATCAGATCGTTTCAATAATAAATCAATACATTATGACAATGCAATAAAAATCTAATACATTATGTCAATACAAACGGATAGAATACATTAAAACAATAATAATAAGATACATCATCATGATCATGTCAATAAAATAAGATTATTAAGTATGTAAACAATAAAATTCACTCCATTTTGATGTCATCATTAAAAAAATCATTTAGTGTGTAATAACATTTGTCAATTAAAAGTTTTCTGACCCGTTTTATAAATATTCATATTCATTTATAGATAGTCTACCTATAAAATCTAAGATGAAAGTCATAAGAGTAGTACATCTGTTATAATATTCCGCTCTTGACAATAAAACTACTATAATTTTCGTCGCAGTGAAGCAACCATAAAAATGCAAAGTTCATCCATTATAATGCAATTTTATGGTTTCTGGCCACCCGGTACCGAAAGCACTATCGCATCGTCGCGTTTCATCGCGGCGTATTATTTCAGAGGGCGTATTTTTAAATACGCTGCGTTTTGTTTATGTTGTTTCTCTGTGAATTCGTAGCGCTTTGTGTAACAAAACGTTGGATGTTTTGATAAATAACAATATTCATTAACCAATATAAACAAAAAATATAATAATAAATAAATATCTTGGGACAACTTACACACGGCTATCTGATTCCAAGCTAAGCAGAGCTTGTGTAATGGTAACCTGACAACTGATATACTTATATAATTTATAAATACATACATATTATAGATAAATCACACCTAGACACAGAACAAACAATCATGCTCATCACACAAAGTTTGTCCTGGGTGGGAATCGAACCCACGACCTCCGGCTCAGCAGTCAGGGCCACTAACCACTAGCTAGACCAACAGGCCCGTCAATTATATACAATTCTGACAATCCTACTAACATTATAAGTGCGAATGTTTGTGAGGATGGATGGATGTGTGGATGTTTGACGTCAAAACGGCTCAATGGATCTATGTGAAATTTGGCACATAGGTAGATTATGCTCTGGAATAACACATGATGGATAACCTTTAACACCGCGGGCGCCAGCTAGTATTACATAGCTTCCTTTAGTGTTCTGTACCACTAAAGAAATATACGGAACCCTCATAGGATGATTAATTTTGTGGTCAGTTTGTGTGTCTGTCTTCAAACGCTTTTTTTCTCGGGAACCAGTGAAGGTATCGAGTTGTCATTCAAACCATTTACTCAAGTCTTTAGTTCTTTAGACTGTGAAAAGAACCAACTCTCTAAGTCTACGCACACAAAAGATATGGTTGTTTTTTCTACGGAACCGACGGTGCGCGACTCTCACTTGGCCGGCTTCGTGGGTAAAGTGGGTTAAAAATAAAGTTTATTTGATAAAACATTATATTAGGACATTAAATGCGTTACGTTCTTTTGGATCAAAGACATTAAAATATTTACGAATGCCCGACGAAACTAGACGAATAAAATCGTTTTCCAATACTTGTTACTAGTTTTTTTTTAATATAAAAATGACACACTAGGTTTTCTCCTGTATCGTGGGTGCCTTGCATTTTTAGCCACATACACAAACAGCCAGACCCGGAACAACTACCTGTATTCCATACAAATATTTATTCCGTGCGGGGATCGAAGCCGCGACGCCCAGCGCAGCAGTTGATAGCTCAGCCACTGCGCCAAGCGTGCCGTCAAACAAAAGTTGGTTACAAATCGTTCCGTCTAGAGTCACGCTCCCGTTTTCAGGTAGTATTTGTGTATGAAAAACGAATACGTTTCGGATTAAAATTTTTTGCGAAAATGTGTCTATGAATGTCCCTATGTCTTTTGAAGCTCTTTAACTGAATTTATTGTAAAAATTTTTTTTGTGAAAAATTGTGTTTGTTAAATAAAAATATCGAATGCAAAACATATTTTCTTCGAGTTTCTCTTTAATGGTTATCTAAAACTTTGGTCAAAGTTTTGATTTATTACTGACCTACTGAAGTTTTTATCAAAGCTCTCTATAATAATCGACGGAATACAGGACGGCATGGTTGGCGCAGTAGCTAACCAATTGACTGCTGCGCCGCTTATCGTGGTTGCGATCCGGTAGTAGTTTCTGGCATGGCTGTTTGTGTATCCGAGTCTGAATGTTGTGTGTGAATGAAACGCACCCACGATACAAGAGAAATTCCTAAAGTGGGGCTACGCCTTTAAAAAAAATCCTGTAATCTTCTCATACCAGTTTGACTGAACCATTAAAGTCCCAGTTATCATAAAACTGTCGTTTCACACAGCAAATCGCGTTGAACCCATTACCTCTTTTAACTGCAGCATTTTAACTAACCCGACACGGTTAATTACTGTGATTTACTTCTACATTTATTGTGTTCTTGACATTTTCTTTGAGTCCACCAATTAAGGAAAGTGTTTGTTGACGGTTAACAATTTCATGCTTTGTTTTTATAATGCTATGCAATGTAGTGTGGCGGGTTTTGCGTGAAAGTATGTGAGTTATTTTGATACAATTTGCATGTAATTATATTTTCATGCATTTGTTTCTTGTTTCAAGTGTTTATAAAAATTATGAAGTGTAATTTATTTACATGTCGAGTTTTTGCACGTTTTAATTTATTTAGATTTTTAATTAAAATTTTTGCTCTTGCTGTGTACGTCTTTCTACATCGTTCTCGCATATTTGTATAATATATAATCTTAACATAAATGATGTAACAACGATCTTATAACCCTTACTAATATTATAAAAGCAAAAGTGAGTTGATTTGTTTGTTTGTTACGTCTTCACGCACTAATAGTTAAACTGATTTTGATAAATTTTGGTACTGATACAGTTGATAGATTTTTTTAAAAAAAAGAGTGGAAAATGAAAGAAAGAAGGAAGAAAAGGGAAAAGCTATATTGGCGTAAAGCGTGAAGAGGTAACAAACAAACTCACTTTCACTTTTATAATATTAGTAAGGATTAGTGTGAAATTTTTTACGTATATTTGTATGTTTGTTACTCCTTCACGCTCAAACGTCTAATCGATTTAGATGTTATTATATATGTACTTAGATAGTTTATACCCTGACCTTAAATACAGGCTGCTTTTTATCTCGGTCTACGTAGGTGAAACCGAAGAGCGCAGATAGTGAAATGGTGATATTAAAGCAATATTGTAGCAAATTTTCTTTTGAATAATAGTTTTCCAAAGTACTTGTTCAAAAACTGCCTTCAATACAATGTAAACCCAAATCCTTTACCGTCATCCACATTAAACCATAACTCATTTCCCATAAGGATCACTGATTTAAGATGCGCCATAAAATACCATGTACGGGGTACCACGAAAGGGGTTCTGGACAAAATGCCGCTTATTTATGATACTTCAGTTGCATAGATAGTTTGTTTTCTTTTCAGGAGAGGATCGGCGTGTAGCTGATTGTACTTCATACTTCGAAAGTTGAGATTTTTTTTTGTCTGGAAATCATCAAATGACTTTTCCCACTCGGGGCGGAGCGAGGCATGTCAGACTTTTACTGACTAACACCCACCCATGTTCCTTCTGTTGCCCTTTACGATCCGGGGCCGCGGTATCTCTTTCGAACAACCCGCAACCCCGGCAGGCGGAGGCCCTGGCAAGCCCCTGTGCTTTGCTGACTCTCTTTGAGGCGCGCGTGAAACACGAACGCGCCGTAGGCACGGCCTGTCGTCAATAGACGTACGGACGGTGAGCTACTCATTGCTCACCGTCCACAGGCCCGCATTTACGGTGGCCGGGGCTTACACAAGACTGCAACTATGGAAGTTTAGCTGGTAATACCTACCTGAAATGTTATACTTGGTTAGCACCTTAAATGACCCGTGCATTCTTCTTGTAATTGTTCTATCACGCTACTAGTTTCTGCCAGCGGCTTGCGTTTCGCTATCATCGATTTGGATTTGATCGTGGGAGCGTACACAAACACAAAAAGCCAGACTCGGAACCACTATATAAAGATCATACAAATATTAATAATAAATAAATAAATATCTTGGGAGAACTCACACACGGCTATCTGATCCCAAGCTAAGCAGAGCTTGTGTTATGGTTACCAGACAACTGATATACATACTTATATAATTTATAAATACATACATATATTATAGATAATTCACACCCAGATACAGAACTAACAATCATGCTAATCACACAAAGTTTGTCCTGGGTGGGAATTGAACCCACGACCTCCGGCTCAGCAGTCAGGGCCACTAACCACTAGACCAACAGGCCCGTCTATAGTCTATATTATGCGAGGTTCGAACCCCCGACACACAGTACAACAGTCAAACGCTATGCCACTGCGCCAACCATTACGTATTCCTACGAAAATTTAAAATTCATGTAATCCGAGTGTATTGACATCAATAGGCAAATCCAGACTCGATGGTTCCTACTGAGAAATTCTTGATGAAAAACCCGAATAACACTTTGACTGATTTGGGAATCGAACTTAGGACTTCATAGACTTAACAGATGCGCTGATGCGCAGAGACCAGTTCTTCAGAAAACTATTTAAATTCACAATAAACTCCAGACCGCAGAACGAAGATATTACTATCATCGTAAGGAAACTAACACGTTCTCAATAAAATATAATGGACTCACCCATTAGTTTTTATCGCTTACCTGTGAATGTAGACGAGATGGACGCGTGGTGGTGAACTAGAAATAATTTCATGACAATGGACCGCTCTCGAAAACTCGAAGAGAGTAAATTATCAAGTTTAAAAAGGTGAGAAGATACCAAAGACGTTTTATCTTCTAGCTCTAGTAGATAATAGGGGGTACCGTGACACGGTTGGCGCAGTGGCGGAGCAATCGACTGCTACGCGTATCGCGTGTTCGATTCCCGCACGGAACAAATATTTTTATGACCTGCAGATATTTGTTTCGGGTCTGGCTGTTTGTGTATGTGAGTGTAAATGCACCCACGATTCAGTAGAAATTCCTTGTGTTGGTAAACTTTTCTTATAAAAAAAAACACACACAGACAAGAATGAAGCCTGGGACTTGTGGGAGGCGAAAGCGTGGAGGATCCTCGTCGTAGTGCGCACACGTCGAGTGGCTGGTGCGCCCACAGCTCGAGCTGTCACACTGCTCAACTCTTTGCTCACTCAACACATACATCTGGATATCATTCGTGATAAACCATATTTTTTCTAAAATCGGTTTAGCCATTAAAGCGTGAAGAGGTAACAAACAAACAAACACTCACTTTCGCTTTTAATATTAGTAAGAATTTTTAAGTAATAGTATTAAGTTTTTTTTTTTATTTAAGTAAGTGTTAAATTTTACAATATAAGTGTTTTGGTTTCGTGTACTGTTAACTTAATATTCTTTTAAGTAAATAAATAGTAGATATCGATATTCCGCAGACGGAATATCGGTCACGGCGTCTGCCAATCGCTACTGATATCAGTCAAAAGTACACAGGGGATATTATCTATACTTAATATTATAAAGCTGAAGAGTTCGTTTGTTTGTTTGAACGCGCTAATCACAGGGACTACTGGTTGGAATTGGAAAATTCTTTTAGTGTTGGATAGTCCATTTCTTGAGGAAGGCTATAGGCTATATAACATCACGCTACGACCAACAGGTGCTGAGCAGCGTGGGTGAAACCGCGTGGAACAGCTAGTATTGTATAAATGTGTTCGTTTACTGATGCGATTCTTCGTTAACCATTCTCTCGTACGATGATTAGAAATTAGACGCAAGATCAATGACAATGTTTATTTTATTTCGAGTTTTTTTGTAGATTCACACACAAAAGAGACCTCGATTTCTGTTTTAAAAGCCTTGAATCGCGTTTAAATTAGCATTTAGATTAGTATAAAAGTGCTCAAACGTGTAAAAACTAGTTCTTAAAATATTTTAATGAGAAACACTTAATACCGGTTCTCAGAAATTAATTGGAATTTATTGTCACGCTTATTATTTACTTTCTAAAGAACTAAAAATGGTTAACAGTAAAGTTATTTAAAAAATAGATAACGAATCTACGTATTTATATAATACTAGCTTTTGGCCGCGGCTTCGCTCGCGCTAAATTCGGGGTAACACAGTTCCCCTTGCGCCTTATTGATTTGTAACAGGAACGCTAAGTTTTCCCTTTTCTTCCCTCTTTCTCCCTCACATCCCACTTTTTTCAAAAAAATATTAGCCTATGTCCGTCTCCTGCTTCCCAACTATCTCTGTACCGAAATTCATCAAAAACGGTTTAGGCATTAAAACGTGAAGAGGTAACAAACAAACAAACAAACTCACTTTCGCTTTTATAATATTAGTAAGGAAGTAAGGATACCTACAAAATTTTTGAAACTGACATTTTACGGGATATCTTTTGTTTATTTTTTACAACAGCGTGGAAAAATGCTGTAAACCATAAAAGCTTGAAAGAATGTTGATGATAAAAAAATAATCACACATACGCGTTTCTCATTTAATATTTTTTTTAAGAATTTATGCGTATCTATCAATTATCCTGAACGTGCTTGTTGCAAATAACTAAAATGCAGGGTTTTTCCGTTTTTGTTTAAAAAATCGACGCAATTTCGTTACGTCGACACGGCGCGCTCATGTAAGCGCCTCTGGGCACTGTCACTTAAAAAAGCAAGTGATGAAGAATATAAAGTTTAATCTCAACATAAATGATGTTAAAACGATTTTGTAATAATATTATAATTAAAAAGAGTGTCCATGGAGTTTTTTGCCCATTCTTCTCCATAGAGATCAACGCTTTGGAATGGGCAACTACAGTACTTTCACAGGTTATTATGCCTTGTGGCCGGGACTGTAGCTTTTTTTTATTTTTTGACATTCAAAAGTGCCTGTAGTGGTCTAATTAAAATAAATGCTCTGACGTTGACTTTAACCCTCAAAATAAAACTACAAAAAGACTAACGAAAACTTAATGTCAACACAGCCTAATAAAATGGATTGCGCAAAACCAATCAAAATCTTATTCCAATTGATTCAATGAAGATTAAGTTAAACTTAGTTCAAGTTGATTACAAGTTTGTGGCCACTAGTACTTCCCAAGCTAACAACTGTACAATCGGAGATGAAGTTAAACAAAGTCTCCGATCTTCGTCAGGACGTGAAGTGATTTCTGGGTTAGTTTATAATTGGTTTAATAAAATGATTTGATCTTTGTATAGCTGGTAACATACAACCCTGCATGGATCTTTTTACGCTCAAATGACGTTGATCAATCGATAGATATATAAAAAAATATCGTGTCACAGTTTTAGTTGCCATACTCCTCCGAAACGGCTTCTCCGATTTTTATGAAATTTTGTATATATATTCGGCAGGTCTAAATTAATATAAATATTTTGGGACAACTCACACACGGCTATCTGATCCCAAGCTAAGCAGGGCTTGTGTTATGGTAACCAGACAACTGATATACATACTTATATAATTTATAAATACATACATATTATAGATAAATCACACCCAGACACTGAACAAACAATCATGCTCATCACACAAAGTTTGTCCTGGGTGGGAATCGAACCCACGACCTCCGGCTCAGCAGTCAGGGCCACTAACCACTAGACCAATAGGCCCGTCAAAGAGAGTTAGAGTTGGTTGTAATCTATTTTATTTTATTTTAGCTGAGCAGCGGGTAAAACCGCTGGGCACAGTAGGTTATTTTGTGAATTTCATAGTATAAACAAGTTTCGATTGTTCTAATTTTGAAAACGCACCAAGAGATTCTGTGCAGGAATATTTCAATTCTGAATTTTTGAATTTTGAACTCCTGCTTGAGATTAAAACGAGAGGTTGGTCGGTGGATGAGTGACCACCCATACTAAGTTTCCTTCGTACCACCGAAGGCTCGCTAAGCCGTTAGTCCTGGTTGTCATTTACAGTAATCTATGACATTTTGAAGACACTGTTGACTCAGTGGTTGAGCGCGTTCGACTGCTGCTCTGCGTGTCGCGGGTTCAATCCCAGCACGGAACAACTATTTGTATGAACGACAGGTAGTTGTTTCGAGTCTGGCTGTATGTGTATATGATTTTAAATGTTTTTTTAACGCACCAACGATACAGGAGAAATTCCTAGTGTGGAGCAACATTTTTTTTTTAAAAAGATAAAAAAAGAAAGATTCATTACTGTTGACTTGAAACTCTGACCAAGGAGTTTCGTGTTACCCAGTAGTCAGTAGTCAGTCACTCATCAACATCATTTTCCTGTCCCTGTCCCATTATATTTGAGGTCGGCGCAATACGTTTTCTTCTTCCATTCTAAATCAAAAATTCAAAATATTTTTATTTCACATAGGCCTACATGGGCACTTATAAAACGTCGAGAAAAGATGCACGGTTCGGGTTGGTCATTTTCTATGGAGAAGAACCGGCAAGAAACTCCATAGTTACTCTTTTAAAATCATTTGGTTTAACAATGTTGTTGTTACAGCGTTAGCACTTAAGTATGAGAGGACAGCGTAGGCCCGACAATAAGTCATTTATAAGTCATTTTCTCCTATCAGACGTCACGGCATCATTTACTCCTTTCTCCTTCATATCATTCCTTACAAAATCCATCCATCTTTTTTTTGGCCTTCCTCTCGCTCTCCGTCCATCAACATTCAGATCCATCACTCTTTTAGTCACATGTGCTTCATCCCTCCTCATTACATGTCCATACCAAGACAAATGACTCCCTTTAAAGTTTTCTGTAACAACCGCAACTTTCAAACTTCTTCTAACTGGTCGAACAGGCGTTCCATATAAAATAATCGTATTTCGATAAATCCGGTAAGACTGGAAGCCGACGCCAACATAGTTCAAAGCTAAAAAATAGTTCCTGCCATAATAAAATATGGGAAAAAAAAATTGTGTTCACCAAAAATACTGATCGTGCACCAAATATTCTTTCCTGAATGCTAAAAAAATGCGTAGGTTAGGTTAGGTTAAAACTGCGACCCCCTACGTCAGTAAAAACTTGCATTAATAGAAAATGGATAAAGATATAACACTTTTTTATTGTAGTGCTGTCTTTTTCCTGATGCTCGTTATGACATATTTTAACTAACATATTTTGGTGCACATTCAGTATATTTGGTGCAACACAGGCAAAATTAGGTAAACGAAAAGGGAATAAATTGAAGTACTTTTAAATACCATCCATAAAATATTAATCACGGCAGTATAGAGGTATTAGAGAGGCTAATTCTTGTTCCTCATTTAGTTTGAGCTGAATACCACTATATTCTACTATTCTCTATCTATTATAAATGGGAATGTTTGTGAGGATATATGGATGAATGTATGGTTGTTTGTTACTCTTCCACGTCAAAACAGCTTAACAGATCTTTATGTAATTTGGCACAGAGTTAGATTATGGTCTGGAAGAATACATAGGAATCTTTTTTTTCGATATCACGCGGGCGAAGCTGCGGGCGCCAGCTAGTATAATTATATAGACACACTGTTCCGCGCTTTCTATTTAAATTAGAACCAACTTGATCAGGAATGCTCGCTTCTGTAAAGTTACGAATATTTCCCTGAAATCACGCCATAATTGTTCATAAAATACTATTAATCCTTACTAATATTATAATAGCGAAAGTGAGTTTGTTTGTTTATGTTTGTTACGTCTCCACGCCTAAATGGCTTAACCGATTTTGGTACATAGATAGTTGGGACCCTGGAGACGGACATAGGCCATTAAAAAAAAAGATTGAGATATGAGGGAGAAAGAAGGAAGAAAAGGGAAAACTTAGCTTTGCTATTACAATAAATACCTAAGGCGCAAGTGCAAAAACTTCAGGTAGCAGGGACCTACAAATCAGGAAAGGGGAACTGTGTTACCCGAATTTAACGCGAACGAAACTGTGGGCAAAAGCTAGTTCTTAATAAAAGACGAGAATTTCGTAACTATTAATAACAACACTAATTATAATATGAAACTGAAACTTCATACTTTACATTACGTATGCTGACAAAAATAAGTTTGTCTGTCTGTCTATTAAGTTTTCATGCTTTAATTACTAAATAGATTTGGGTAAAATTGAGCACATTAATAGAAGCTGGTTTTAGAGTATAATTTTTTACCCTAGTGAGATTTGGATGCCTATTTTCATCCAAATCTGTTCAGTAGTTTTCGCGTAAAAGAGTTAAAACATCCATACAAGCTCACAAACTTTGGCATTTACTTTATTAGTAGGAAGTTCGATAAATACCTTCCAAAAATAAGTCTTTTATCTTCAAAGTTATTGAAAATATTTCGTTAATTTTAACATTTCACTTTGTAGTACCGAATTCGTTTCATCTTTTCGATAATTAGTAGAATTAATTAACTAAAGGTTAACTCCAAGTAGGATGTAAGTTAAAGGGATAAAGCAATAAAATAAGAAATAACTAAAAAACCTTGTAATTATCACATTTTGAAGAACTAGCTGGCGCACGCGGTTTTTTTCTATTGGGGTGGGAAATTATCAAATAACTTCCCCCGCACTGGGCGGAGCGGCGGGGTGTGTCAGAGTTTTACTGACTAAAACCCACCCATGTTCCTTCTATTGCCCTTTACGTTCCGGGGCCGCGGTATCTCTTTCGAACAACTCGCAACCTCGGCGGCGCCCGCGGCTTCCGCGTGATGATAAAAAAAAAGTATCCTATATGTTATTCTAGACTATAATCTAACTCTGTGCCAAATTACATAAAGATCCGTTAAGCCGTTTTGACGTGAAAGAGTAACAAACATCCATACATCCATACATCCATCCTTACAAACATTCGCAATTTTAATATTATAAGGATAATTATATTATACATATAATAGTACGATGTGAAACCTACTTAGAATTATGTTTATGTAAATACAAAGTTGAATATTTTTTATTGTGTACCTTCTGTCAAAATTTACCCACTTCACACAATATTAACATAATTAATTCATTCCTTCTTAAAAATGTTAAATCTTGGCTTTACTCATCGCCCCTCCAGGTAAAATAAATGAAAGACCCTGAAATTCGTCTCCAAGGCATTTTGGACTTTCAAATAGTTCCTCAAGGTTCATATTTTAATGTTTTGGTATTATTCGTCATGTCATTGAACTCATTGACTGTGGTGAGCTACACGGTAACTGTCAAAAGCTTGCACTGACTGGATAGGTCCACTAAAATCTGTGTGGTACTTTTTTATAGACCAATTTAGATCTTAAAAAGACTATTTTGTACACTAGTCTGCATAGTTCTCTGACATAGACCTCTGAGTTTGTTTCGGCTGTTTCTACTCAAAATAGTCGGGTACAAAACACCGGCCTCATCTAGTTTAATAAAATACCGGCTAAAAGCGATTTAGACTCGCGCACCCAGGGTTCCGTTCAAACTTGCAACATTAACAGCTTTTGACTGTGTTGACTTAGAGAGTTGATTTTTTCACATTTACAAGGGACTACTAAGGGATTTAAGTACATGGTAATTTCATTCCGATATCCATACGCGTTCACGAGATAAATAGTCGTGGCAGACAGACGGACAACAAAGTTATCCAAAAGGATTCCGTTTTTTCTACGTATTTAGTTTTCTACGTACTCAAATACCTAGATATTCTGTACCACATGGCCTGGTCTATCTCGACCTATCTTTTCACTCCTGTCTTGGGGTCGGCTTTCAGTCTAACCGATTACAGTTGAATACTATTTAACTACGCTGAATATATAGGTAAGTATACCTACTAGCCGTAAGCAAAACGAATCGTTTTTTAATTATTGCAACCGGGCGTTATAGAACCTGTCTACAACATCATATTATGACATATTTTATCTTATCAATTTGGCTGACTAAAAATTTGTAAAACAATAGACAATCTGTTTTTAATGATTGCGGAAATGAAATCGTTAATTATGTTTATTTTGTTATCTGCCATGCTTCGCTAAATCTAGGAATGGTAATTTGAAACAAGTAATTTTATGTATTATGTAAAAACAAGTTAGGTATAATAAAATTAAATATTATAACTAGTTTGTATCAAAACAATAGATATGAATAAGCTGTTGTATAAATTAACCGTTTGTTTGTTAATTTATTCAACGCAACGGATGTGCAACGGATTCTGGATAAGTTTCCTTTGGATGTCAAAAGGCTCGCCCTATTGCATGAAACTATATTTATATATATAAAATATAAATATATATAGTATATAAAAAAAGCAAAAACAAAAAAAATGCCTTATACTAGACCTTTCTCCTGTATCGTGAGTGCGTTTACAAACATTTAAACTTACATACACAAACAGCCAAACCCAAAACAAGTACCTGTACGTTAAATGTTGGTTCCGTGTGGGGATCGAAACCACGACACGCAGTTTAGCAATCGTTAGCTCATCCACAGCGCTAACCATGCCATCATAATCAAGGATGTGTGTGATATTTATAGTATTTAACTAGCTGTGCCCAGCGGTTTCACCCGCTGCTCATTTAGGGGTTTGAAAAATAGATGTTGGCCGATTCTCAGACCTACCATTTGTACACAAAGTTTCGTTTAAATCGGTCCAGCCGTTTCGGAGGAGTATGGGAACGAAAACTGTGACACGAGAATTTTATATATTAGATATAAATATATTTAGTATATAAATAAAAAAAAAAACAAAAAAAATGTCCCATGCTTTCTCCTGTATCGTGAGTGCGTTTTCAAACATTGTAACTTACATACACAAACAGCCAGACTAAGAACAAGTACCTGTAGGTTAAATATTTGTTCCGTGTGGGGATCGAAACCACGACACGCAGTTTAGCAATCGTTGGCTCAACCACTGCGCTAACCGTACCATCACAATTAGGGATGAGTGTGATATTTATAGTATTTAATAATTTGATGTTAATAATCCGAATTCGAAACGTATCAATGATCAAAGACACTTCACCTTCATCCATGCAAAAACAAATTAAATCAACTCACAGACATTTAAAAATAAAACTTAAACCAATTAAAATACGACCTTAAATACAACACAACTCGTTAAACAAACGAGACAGAATAAATTTAATCATCCCTCCAAATTAACGTAACTACATTACACTCCAACCACTAACTCAACCACACACGACAGCTTCAGAACATATCGCTTTACTTAACTCAATTGAACATTGAAAGCGAACAGAACTTGATTGATAATGTATTTCTGCCACCGTCAAGTTTTGTAGTCTCACCAATGATCGTATTGAAATCCATTCAAAATGCTTCAGTTACTAAGCAGGTGTTTCTCAAAATATACAGAACCAGAAGGGCTACTATGACATCTTATAGCAATTCTTATTCCACGGAGTGAAAGAGATGGTGCTAGACACCCTGTATAGCTCTGTCTCTTTCCCTCAGCGGAATAAGAATTGCTTTAAGAGGTCATAGTAGGGCTACAGGTGATTTATTGTTATTTCTTACCACATAAACGGTGTACCAATTTCATAAACAAAACCGAGGATTCTGTACAAACTTGCGACATAAACGGACATGTATTTTTACTGCGCAGATTTAATGGGTAGATTTTTTAGGAGAAAGTTTTAATTTCAGTTAGTTATCTCAACGTGTTTTCGAGATGAAAGGTCTTGACAGATAGACAGACGGACAACAGAATGATCCTATAAGACCCATCCATAGACCAACCAAGGCAAATGCAATCAATCGCAACAGTAAACTTGTACTTCATAGTTGCTTAACCAGATTTTCCAAGTTACGGCTGTTGTAAAAATAAATAAATAAAAAATAAAAAAGCCTTTTATTTCTTGCGTAATCACATTTCAAATACATTCTTATTATTCCTATGGTTGGTACAATCGGTTTTCTGTAATCTTGTAAGTTGTTGTTTGTAATTTATTGATTTTAGTATGGTTAGTATTTAATTTATTGTGTAATTTATTATTTAATACGATTTCTTATTATAGATATTGGTAGTTAATTTATTCTATAATTAATTTTAATTTATATAATATTATTATTATTGCATTCTCTAATGTTTTCTTAAAACTATGTTTATGCATGCAAGAACCCCTTCTTCTTACGGCTGTTGTATATGAGTAAAATGGCTGTGACACACGGAGAGGGCAAATCTGTAAAATTTCCGTTTTTACTATTTGGCAACGAAACCCTAAAAAATAAACACACTTAGCATCTACATAGCTCCCTTGGGGACCCCTGTAATAAATTCAAGTTGGTTTGTTTAAATTATCATTTAGAACAAAATGAGGCGGGAGATGCCACGAGTAAGATTTACGTAAATATTTTTGAAGAGAAACGAGGAATATTTGAGGAATATGTTTATGAGGTAAACGAAGCTAAGTCAAAGTGACGTCTATTTACACTTTATCGTATTTTTGATGAAGAGTTTACTTAAAATGAACTGTTTTTTCCTTAAAATCCTTCGGAATTAGTGAGGTGTTGTGAGAGAATAGGCATGTCAGCCATCATTTACTTACCCCCAAATACTGAAACGTTACTCAAAATTTAAGTCCCAATACATACAGAGACTCAGAAGTGACGTTTGACCATACAAAATCTAAAGTTTAAGAGCTGCTCAAATGTTAAGCAGCCCTCACATTTTGAGTGACGTTTCAGTATTCGGGGGTTAGTTTTTCAAATGTATCTTTTTGGTTTTTCGGGGCCACGGTATCTCTTTCGAGCAACCCGCAGCCCGCGCTTTCGATTTGGGATGATGATGGATTGTAAATGTTGTTTGCAATTGCCCGCGTGGTGTTAGGTCATTGTTTCGCCATAGTCATCATCAATCATTCATCATCAATCATTCATCATCGTCATTGGATCAATCGGTAGATCAATGTACTTTATGTGTTAATTTAGGTTCACCAACAATCGGTGTGTCAAATTTCAATTTCCTCCAATAGTATTTTTAGTAGTTTTTGCGTGAAAATGTAGCATACATCCACACTAATGTTTTTATATTTATAATATTGAAAATAAAGGATGGAGCCACTGCTTATCTTACCTTCGAAGCTCATCTTACCTTCGTAGCCCTTCGTGTTACTTGGCACCCTTGTGCCTCCTTGTAAGACTAATTGTCAGATATGCGAGTTTTTGACAACACGTAACAACTATCAAAGTTCTGCAAACAACAGCCGGAAACAAGGGTTTAATGTGCTACGAGAGGCATTAAGAGATCTCGTATTGTAACGAATGATCACTTATTCTCAGACTGATCTCGGCCAGAAAGAAAGAAAGGAAAAAATAAAAAACAAGAAAGCCTTGACCTTCAACATTAGAAGCTTTGCATAAGCAAAGTTTCTCACACCAGGTACACCACCACGCAGGTACTGCTCTTCAAGAAGTCCAAGACCATGCTTACTTTTACTTCCTTATATTATAAAAGCGAAAGTGAGTTTGTTTGTTTGTTATGTCTTCACGCCTAAATGGCCAAACCGATTTTAATGAATTTTGGTACAGAAATAGTTGAGACCCTGAAGACAGACTATTTATTGCATAGGCATAGGCTAGTTTTTTTAAAAAGATTGCAATATGCGGGAAAAAAAGGGAAACTTAGCATTGCTATTACAATAAATAAGGCGCACGGGCAAAAACTACAGGTAGCAGGTACCTGTAAATGAGTAAAGGGGAACTATGTTACCCCGAATTTAACGCGAGTGAAGCCGCGGGCAAAAGCTAGTTTACGATAAATTCGTTTCAAAATTCTAAATGAATTTACGATGTTGACCTTACAGCAATTTGCCTGTACTCACATGTTACAATTTATCTTACCTGCAGGAATAGCAATTAAAACTTCTCCAATATAAATTAACATTCTACACACAAGACCAACAACTGGACTAATAATTAATTGTTTATGTTGACCATACCACAGTAGCCTTATTAGTATGTATTCTCCTCTTTATTCATTTGATACTCTTATAAGTACATTTAAATATTTCTTTAAAAAACAAAAGGAAAAATATATAAGAATAGGTCTCCGCCGGTATCGGGAGCAGGGTCTAAGTTACCGGTGGCCCCAGAGACAGGAACCTCCTCACAATGCGGGAGTACTGCTTTATGAATCAGGCCCTTAATCCAACCGCCTAAGGAAAGCTTCGAGAGATGGTCGTCGATGCTTTTGGCCATCGGCACAATGACAGCCGAGCTCACATTCCACATATCGACAACCTTGTGTGCTAAGTAAAATGTAAATGTGTAAAATATTACGTGGGTTGATTTTTATAAAGAACCGCAGACCTAAGTTTTTGGTATTTATCTTAATCACTTCGATACTTCTAGGCGTTCCGGAGATAAAGAGTCTTAACAGACAGACAGGCGGACAACAAAATTGATCCTATAAGAGTTCCGATTTTTTCCCATAAACCTGTTTTGAGACAACATTTAATAACATCCTTACTATACCAATATTATAAAAGCGAGAGTGAGTTTGTTTGTTACATCTTCACGCCTAAATGGTCAAACCGATTTTGATGAATTTTGGCACCGAGATATTTGGGACACTGGACACGGATATAGGCTAAAAAAAATGAGAAAATGTATTTTTTTTTTGTACATTAAGCGGGTTAATGCTAACTGCATTAGCCCAATATACTACGTGGATGAAATCGCGGGCGGAAGCTTGTAATTCAAAAAATGGTAAAACTTTGACAAACCCGGTCGATATTAATTAACATTGCGTGTTAGTTAAGTGAGTTAATTTTAAACTACACTTCAAGTATGAAGCTTGCGTTTGTATAATTCGGCTGTTTGAAATGCCGACTAAACCTGAGTGATAACTAATTAGGTATGCCTAATGACTCATTCTGATCCTAACTCGTATTACTCACACGGTTAACTAACAACATGCTGTGAGGTTGTCAAACTCACTGCCGCCTGTCATTCGCGATTTCAATATCACTTCTTTAATCAAAAACTGAGTGAAAGTCGTAATTTATATATTTATTTAAGTATTTATTTTTATTTTATTATATGTGTAACTTTATAATAGGTTAAGGCACACACACATATTTTTCTCGTACTCTCTCACACGCTGTCGTCTACATTTCGTTCTCATAGCTCCTTTTGCAGGTCTGATAGCAAAAATTTCTAACGAAATAAGCAGCCTAACCTTTGTACTCAAATTTTATATGTTATTTTTGTATAAGTTATTAAATAAATAAAACAAATCATCATTATGTAGGGGCAATAAATACGTCAGCAGTCTAAGTGAAATTAAAATATTTGATGGCACATTTTGGACTAAATTCGAAATCGTCCTACCTATACCTACCTATATACCTATACTATATATACCTATACTTCTTATACCTATAGTATATAAAACTATACTGTAAATTAAACACACTGACAAAAGAAACATTTAGCGCAAAAAAGTTTTTTTTTGTAATATCACTTAATTTGGGTCTCCTTGGAAATTTAATTACCACATCTACATTTGTTGCGAGATTTCTCCTCGAAGGGTTTTGATCTACTTTTGTTAAAAAACGGTTGCCCATATCGTTAAGTCTTACAAAACATTTTCAAGATAAGATTAGTGAGGTGCACGTGCCTTAAAAGTAAGTAATTGTAAATGATAAATGATAAATGATGTTTATTTTGCAAGTAGGTTTTCACAAACACTTTTACACGTCTTTTTTTTAAAACTAGATGAGGCCGGTGTTTCGTACCCGACTACTCTGAGAAGAAACAGCCGAAACAAACTCAAAGGTCATAGTCTCTTTTAAAGTCCAGACAAAAAAAATCTTGGTCAACTTACATGAGGACTATGCAGATTAGTGTCTGAAGTGGTCTTTTTAAGAAAGCACCACACAGATTGAGTGGACCTGTCCAGTCAGTGCAAGCATTTGTCAGTTATCGTGTAGCTCGACTCATAACCCAAGGAGCTCAACGAAACGACGAACAATACCAAAAAAAGGACATTAGCGTAGGTCCCTAAATAGTACTCAACTGCCAGAATCGTCAAAAGCAAAAAAAAAAGTAAATAAAAGTTATGATCCACATGGTCCTCACATTCACAATAAACAACTACAGACTAGAAAATATTCACAAAATTAAATTAATGAGATCATAATGAAATCATAAAATGTCACAATAAAAAAAAAAAGTAAAATCAAATAAAAAAAAATAATAAATAGGTATAAAACAAAGTAAATAGTAAATGTCAAATCATTAAATGTCAGTGTATAAAATAAAGGAATAAACAATAAATAAATGAAACAAAGAAAAATTTTGACACTCACTGAGTAAATTAAATTGGAGCAGCTTAATCCCAAGCCTTTTTATCTTCAAGGTAAAAATTAATATTATAGTAAGCTTTAAGAGTTAACTTACGTTTTACAAAAACTTTAAATTTATTGAGGCTTAGTGTTTGAACGTCGTTTGGGAGTTTGTTATAAAAACGTATACATTGACATGTGAACGTGCCCCCTATTTTTTTTAGCCTCGTTGACGGAACGACAAATTTGTGTTTGTTCCTCGTATTTATGTTGTGGATATCACTGTATTTTTTAAACAATTTTATATTTTTATGCGCGTACAAAAGGTTTTCGTAAATAAACTGAGAGGGCACAGTAAGTATATTAATTTCTTTAAATTTTTCTCTGAGGGAGTGTCTGGGACTTAATTTATACATTGAACGAATTGCCCTTTTTTGCAAAATAAAAATAGTCTGAATATCGGCGGCATGACCCCACAAGAGAATACCATACGACATCACACTGTGGAAATAACTAAAATAAACTAAACGGGCTGTCTCTAAATCAGTTAAATCACGAATTTTTCTAACGGCGTATGCTGCAGAGCTTAGTTTTTTTGACAACTTATCTATATGAGGGCCCCACTGAAGCTTAGCATCCAAGGTTAAGCCTAAGAACACTGTGTTATCTTCCGGTTTCAACTCTTCATCCTTGATTAGTACACTAGTTTCCACTTGTTTTACATGAGGTAACGTAAACTTAATGCATTTGGTCTTTTTCTCATTTAGAAGTAAGTTATTAACATTAAACCAATTAACGACCTTTGCTAGAGCGCCATTAACATCGTCAGTAGCTAGCTGCTGACGTTTTAGTTTAAATAAAAGAGAAGTGTCGTCTGCAAACAACACTACATCATGATTATCCTTTATGAGGTAAGGCAAGTCATTTATATAAATAAGAAACAAAAAAGGGCCAAGAATTGAGCCTTGTGGTACTCCCATTCTTACTACAGATCCGGGAGATCTTTTCCCGTTAACATCAACTCTCTGAATTCTACCACTCAAATATGACGTAAGAAGATTCAGAGAGGCGTTCCGGATTCCGTAGTGGTGTAGTTTCCTGATTAATGTTTTATGGAAAACGCAATCGAAAGCCTTGGATAAATCACAAAAAATGCCCAAAGCATCGCATTTATCTTCCCAGGCATTATATATGTGTCCTAAAAGTTCAACACCGGCATCAGTAGTTGAACGACCCTTTGTAAAACCGAACTGTTTGTTATGCAATAACTTATGTTTATTAAAAAATCTTTGCAGTTGCTCTAAAATTATTTTTTCAAAAATTTTACTAAATGTTGGTAGCACTGAAATTGGTCTATAGTTAGTTGGGTCTAATGTACTACCCGATTTAAACAATGGTATTATTTTACTATTTTTCATTAGATCAGGAAACTCACCACGGTCAATACAATCATTAAATATAACAGCTAATGAAGGAGCTACAATGGTTATAATGGACTTAGCAACGTCCACAGAATGACCCCATAGATCAGCGGTCTTCTTAACATTTAACATATGAAAAGTTTTAATTATATCATTACAATTGACATATTGAAAATTAAATTCGGAATCATGGAATGGAACGTTTTCTTTTAGTAAAGCATCTGCAGCATTGTGACAGAAGTGTTAATTTGAAAAATAAGTAGGACGTATTATTGTATACTTTTGTGTAGTTTTTATGGTTCTTTTCCCAAAAACTAAAACGGGAGCCTATTACTGAGACGCCGCTGTCCGGCCGTCTGTCACCAGATTGCGTCTTATGAACCCGATAGTTAGACAGTTGATATTTCTCTGCTGCCACTATAATAACAAATACTAAAAAAACATTTTTCCATACAATAAACAGGTTTTTATGGATAATGGTACGGTACTTTGACGTGTGCGCAAATGTACTACAATGAAAAGCGCATGAAATCCTTTCAAGATTATATTTTTATATTATACTAGCTTTTGCCCAAGGCTTCGCTAACGTTAAATTCGGGTTAACACAGTTCCCATTTCCTTATTTGCAGGTACCTGCTACCTGTAGTTTTTGCCCTTGCGCCTTTTTGATGGTAATAGCAAAACTAAGTTTTCCCTTTTCACCCTCATTTTCCCTCATTTCAATTTTTTTTTTAAAATAGCCTATGTCCGTCTCCACTAAACCTCCAGCAACTATCTCTGTACCAAAATTCATCAAAAACGGTTTGGCCATTTAGGTGTGAAGACGTAACAAATAAACACATTTTCGCTTTTATACTATTGGTAAGGATTGTCGTAAATTGGGTGTATAAATCACAATAACTGGAAACAAATAACCTCTAGTATCGACCTCGACTATGCAAACGAGCCGATCAGCCCGTATATTGAATATATGCTAATCACTGCCCTATCTGTGCACACGTGCGAAAACTATGCTTTAGTGTCAAAATCGTTCAGAAGCTGCAATATATTTACGCACTATAAAATAAGGACATCAACCAAGGTCTAAGTATACAAAGAGATGTCTATTTTTCATACATATTTGAAGCGTGGGCAATAATTGGTTTTCATCAAAGAAACTATTATATTTTAAAACTGTCGTTATATAATATAATCCTTACTTCCTTACTATATATATATATATATATATAATATTATAAAAGCGAAAGTGAGTTTGTTTGTTTATTTGTTTGTTTGTTACCTCTTCACGCTTTAATGGCTACACCGATTTTGATGAATTTTGGTACAGAGATAGTTGGGAACCAGGAGATGGACATAGGCTAATATATTTTCTAAAGAAGTGGGATCTGAGGGAGAAAGAGGGAAGAAAAGGGAAAACTTAGCGTTGCTATTACAAATCAATAAGGCGCAAGGGAAACTGTGTTACCCCGAATTTAACGCGAGCGAAGCCACGGGCAAAAGCTAGTAATTTATAATATCAAGTATCTTGGTTAATTCTAGTGAATAACTTCCAATGAGAACTTACTGAATATTATGCATAAGTTATGAATACCTGTCATGTCTCCAATAATATTATCATTAATTTAGAATCTAATAGGTTTCCAACTATGTTTAATATGTTTAGCCACAATAAGGGTTGCCAACTATACTGTTTTCAACAGTATTATACTGTTTTTCACAAAATTATACTTTTTACTGTTGAATAAAAATAAAGTATACAAAATACTGTTTTCAGCATGCAAACACATTTTCTGATACTGCAGTTACTGAAAGAGTTTTTTTCAGTAATGAATGCTAAATGGCTGTAGGATAGAAATAGAGCATCTATTAATTTGATAAAAATGAGCTCTTCATTTATTTTAATTACACTTATAAATGTGGTGAGGCGTATAAAGTTTTAAAAAAAGATTGTAAATTGATAAGTTGTGCGAGATGTTCTAAAAAATATGTATTTAAAACAATAAATAAATAAAATACTGTTCATTTTTCTAGAATACTGTTTAATAATATTCTTCACAGACCTGAATATACTTTATTTCTTATAAAAAAAGTTGGCAACCCTAGCCACAACGTAACATAGCCTCACGCCGGTAATCTTCGAAGGGTAAGCAGAGGTGTTATGTACACACGACGGCAGGTCAACCTATTCTAAACTATTATAGCCTGATCTCTCTACCACGCATCGCACACCGTAGTAGAGAGATCAGGTTTAAATGGTTAGTGTAGGTTTATGTGCCGTCGTGTGTACATAATAGTATGTACTTACACCCAAACTTTGCTAGTTACATTTTGACTACAGACAATATTGTGTGATATGCTTACTGGCTAGGTTTAAACGAACTGATCATGATATCTAATTATATTTACATGAGATTACAAATCGCGTACAAACTTGCGACATAAACAGCCATATCTTTTAACTGCCTAGACTTAGAGGGGTAATTTTCTTCTTCTTTCGTTTAAGTAAACGTTGCCCCATACTAAGAATTTCTCTTGTATCGTGTGTGTGTTGACAAACATTTAAACTCACAGAAAGACCCGAAACAACTATCTGTAGGTCATACAATTTTTTTTCTTGCGGGGATCGAACCCGCGACACGCAGCGCAGCAGTCGATCACTCAGTGTTATCACAATGTTCTTTTAAATTACGCATCGGATTTTAATGCAGTTTTTACTGCGATAAGGAAAACGAGTTCCCACACAGTTGTGTTTGTTAAACATACATTTTCGTTCATTTATTGATTAATTTACATATTGTTCACATTGCAAAAATTTCTTAATAAAAACATAAAAAAATAATAATAGCCCACCAGTATAGGGAACATAGTCCAAGCTACCGGCAGTCAGGGCTCCAGAGCAAGGAACCTCCTAACAATACGAGCCGTGTCCAGGAGTACTGCTTTTTGTATCAAGCCCTTGATCCAGCTGCCTAACGAGAGCCTCCTCAGATATTGGTCGAGGCTCCTGGCAATTAAGCCATTGGCTGTAACGACTATCGGCACAATGATCGCTGAGTCCACATCTCACATGTCGACAACCTCGCGAGCCAAGTCAATATACTTCATTTGCTTATCATTCTCGGCCTTCACGGGGTTCTCATCCTGCGGGACTGTTGTGTCAACAATCATTGCGCGCCGCTCTGATCGATCCACCACCACTATATCAGGCTTGTTGGCAACAATAGTCCTGTCAGTGATGATGGAGCGATCCCAGTACAATGTGATATTGCCATGTTCAAGAACTGGGTCGGGCTCATACCTGTAGTACGGCACTTCCGATTCCACAAGGTTGTACTTTAGAGCAAGTTGCTGATGGATAATCCTGGCTACAAGGTTGTGTCTATGCAAGTACTCTCCGTTAGCTAGACGAGAACACCCGGAGATAATGTGTCGAATTGATTCACCCGGACGGTGGCATGCCCGACATATGTCAACCGTACCATCCTTCACAATAAATCTCCGGTAGTTATTAAAAACGTACATTATTATTAACAAACCTCGATGTCAAGTTGGAAATACCGAGTAAAGCAATGTCACTATTAAAAACTATATTTATAGGTGATTAATGATAATCATTTAAACCTAAATATAGCTCTGGCATTTTCAAACAACAATCTATTTCTATCCAAACTTGTATTTTTCCTTATTCGTTTGTCACCGTTCGAAGCAATTAAATTTAAAGTATCTACCAATGAACAAATCAATTACGTGACAATTGCAGAGATGATTGTACGATTGACCATTATTTAACCTTAAGATATACAGGAAGTTTTATTTATCTTGTCAATTAATTTAGTTAAGGTAGATAATCATAACCGGGATTACATCAAAAGATTTTTGCCACTTCATGCCAAAGGACATTGTTCTGCACTTATACATTGTTGACCCTGGAGCCACCAGCACCGAAAAATTATGTATTACTAGCTTTTCTGATTTGCAGGTACCTGCTACCTTTGGTTTTTACCCTTGCGCCTTATTTATTGTAATAGCAATGCTAAGTTTAATATCTGGGACCCTGGGAGCTGATAGTTGGGACCCTGGAGATGGACATTGGCTATTTAAAAAAAAAGTGAGATAGGGAGGGAGAAAGAGGGAAAACTTAGCATTGCTATTACAATAAAAAAGGCGCAAGGGCAAAAACTAAAGGTAGCAGTTATTAATCAGGAAAACTAGTAATTAATACTTAATTTTTCGTCCTTACTAATATTATAAAAGCAAAAGTGAGTTTGATTGTTTGTTTGTTACCTCTTCACGCTTTAATGGCTAAACCGATTGTGATGAATTTCGGTACATAGATAGTTGGGAACCAGGAAACGGCCATAGGCTAATTTTTATTTAAAAAAAGTGGGATGTGAGGGAGACAGAGGGAAGCAAACGGAAATGTTAGCGTTGCTATTACAAATCAATAAGGCGCAAGGGGAACTGTGTTACCCCAAATTTAACGCGGGCGAAGCCGCGGGCGAAAGCTAGTTGAGTTATGAATCGAATGATAACTGACAAATGCTTGCACTGACTAGACAGGTCAATCTTTGTAGTTTAAGTACAAAAAAAGCATCTCAGACATTAATCTGCATAGTCCTCATGTATGTTGATCAAATTTTTTGTCTCTACAATTACAGAAGCAAAAACTGCGTTTGTTTTTGCTGTTTCTTCTGAGAGTAGTTGCTTAAGAAACACCTAGCTTAAATAAAAACGACATTTTAAAGTGTTTGTAAAAACTTACTTGCAAAATAAACTTAATTTATTATTTATCATCTACAAGATCTGCTTAGTGATGTCATTCTAAATCCAAAATGGCGGACTAGTTATTTTTATGCACTTCAATGATGTGGGCAGCAAATTGGAAGTGATTGCTGAAAAGAATATGAAATAGAGTATTTTGAGTTAAAACTCTGGGGCCGCGGGGTCCTTGTGCTCACAGCCTTTTAAGGAAATTTAAAAACGTTTGGTTGACATTTCCCGTGACCCAAGGGCTGGCTTTTACTGTGGCCAGAGGCTTAGCGTTGCCATATAACGTGGCAACGCGGCCAGTCTCTTGGGGACATTGCCAACTGACAGCTTTGAGGACGAATTTTTTGACGCAATTTTTTTATTTATTTAGAAGTTAGGTAGTACCACTTTCCACTTTCCTGATTTACAGGTACCTGCTACCTGTAGTTTTTGCCCTTGCGCCTTATTGATTGTAATAGCAATGCTAAGTTTTCTATTTTCTTCCTTTCTCCCTCATATCTGATTTTTTTTAAGTGGTTTATGCCCAACTTCAAGATCCCAACTATCTCTGTACCAAAATTCATCAAAATCGGTTTAGCCATTAACGCGTGAAGACGTAACAAATAAACAAACTCACTTTCGCTTTTGTAATATTAGTAAGGATTGTATTGGCTTAAAACTCTCTTGAAATGTTTTTACATTATTTTTATACATGTTGGCATTTGGTTTTTTATCAACTACATCAGCCAAGAGAGTAATATTATCCATCATACACCAATTGACTCCCACATCGGATCCTTAAAAGAAAGTTTGTCTATGCATCAAAATAGTTTGTTTACTGTTTATATATTTATTAATGCACACACAAAATACATGAACAGATATTACTTCAAGACAGAAGAGCACAAAGGTACTGCTTATTTGATTTTTTTTTTCAGCAGACCTGCGAGAGTAAAGTCGGATGAGATTTACGTAGACAAGACGACAGAGGAAAAATTTAAAATATCAATCATACAAATTCATAACTGTTGTTTAGGACTTCGATTTATTTTTTCGAAACGACCATAAATTTCTTAGCAAAAGTTGTTTATTATGACGGGTAAAATTTATTTGAAAACGATGGTAGATTTTCATATTGGGGTCTATTTAGTTTTTTTCATACTGGGTCATCGTATTCACTTCCCGTGACCTGGCTGGCTTTTACTTTGGCCAAAGGCTAAGCGTTGCCATACAACGTGGCAACGCGGCCTCTCTCTTGGGGACATTGCCAACTGACAGCGTTGAGGACGAATATTTTGACGCTATTTTTTAATTTATTTGTAAGTTAGTTAGTATGATTAATAATTTATGTTTAATTTAGTTTTTAAATGTTATAAATTTACATATTAAAAGTAGTAAAATATTTTTTATGAAGTTGTAGAAGCAGTAACTTATTTATAAGTTTCCTCCGTTAACCAAGATCTTCAAAAGCAGAGGTTATCTCTTGGGTAAAATAAAATGTGTTGACCATGTACTGTTCTAAGTACAAAAACTAATTATAGTTAAGGCAATGTTTTGATGAACTTGAAATGTACCTAACATGAACTCTGAGACTAGGTACATTATATAAGTCTTTCAACTGACATGGCCACTAACATTATTATTAACACTTAAAACAGGATAATAATCCTAACTAATTTTATAAAAGCGAAAGTGAGTTTGTTTGTTACCTCTTCACGCTTTAATGGCTAAACCGATTTAAATGAATTAAAGTACTAAAAGTACAGAGATAGTAGGGAACCAGGAGACGGACATAGGCTAATTATAAAAAAAGTGGGATATGAGGGAGAACGAAGGAATAAAAAGGAAAACGTAGCGTTGCTATTACAAATCAATAAGGCGCAAGGGGTACTGTGTTATACCGAATTTAACGGGAGAGAAGCCGCGGACAAAAGCTAGTATCCCGATAATTCGACATATCGGAAACTCGGAATAAATAACAAACATGGTAAATATCCCGTTTTAATTGCTAATTATAGTTTTAGATAAAAAACTAAAACAAAAGAACTGAATGAAAACACCTGACCTTGTATTTAATTATTCCAAAAAGTTAACCAGCAAGCAACGGGTTTGTCTAAATGATAAATAATATTCATACCGCGCATAAGGCGGTCGTCTTCGAAACACGCTGTATCAGATGATGTCGAAATACTGGTCCAACAAGATTGGAAAGAACATCATTGTGCTGTAGAACATCTCGAGATTATAATGGTGAAAAAATTGTTCGTTGTGAATCGCGTTCCAAAAAGTGATGTTAATACGAAGTGTGAAAAGGAAAATGTGGATATTGAAGAGGCTCTTGACTTGACCGGTGAGTTAGAAGTGAGTGATGAAATTGAAGTAGATTGAAATAATTTATGTTGTGATGTGTTCAATATTTAAATGGAGATCGTTACAAGTGGCGTGTGCGGGTTTTCTTAAAGCATTTCGGACGACCATTTTTTCTTTTAATAGCTTATAATGTATGATATATAAATGACATTTAAAATCTAAAGAAAAAGTTTTTATTTATTTTAATACATAATAATAATTCGTTCATTTATTTTTATACATTTACTACTTTATTAAGTTTATTTTATTTATTCGTTTTAAATTACTATGATGATAGTAAAAACTAAAGGAATATCAATTCATAATATAGTATCATTTATATGGAATGAATGCATGTAATTTTCATTAATAATTCATTATCTTGCAAACCGCTGAATGGATTCATATAATTTAGATATCGTATAGTTTGACTTGATGGACCAAGTGTTCTAAAATAGATCGACATTAAAAAAAGAAATGTGAGAAATAGTTAAAAATAAGAACATAATATCGGAATTAAATTAAAAGGGTCATCATGGGGATTTTAAAATGGTAAACCGTCATCATATTTGTAAAAATAGAAACGATTTAAAAAAAAAACCTAATCATAATCATTTATATGTAAACAAAATACGCAAGGTGGATGTCTGGGTAGGACTGTGAACTTAAAAGTGATAAATCCTTACTAATATTATAAAAGCGAAAGTGAGTTTGTTTGTTTGTTTGTTACCTCTTCACGCTTTAATGGCTAAACCGATTGTGATGAATTTGGTACAGAGATAGTTCGGAACCAGGAGACGGACATAGGCTAATTTTTATTAAAAAAAATGGGATGTGAGGGAAACAAAGGCAAAACTTAGCGTTGCTATTACAAATCAATAAGGCGCAAGGGGAACTATGTTACCCCCAATTTAACGCGGGCGAAGCCGCGGGCGAAAGCTAGTATCCTCATATAAATTTTGTTTCTTGAAATTCCATGTCAATAACGTTTGCGGAAAAAAAATAAGGCCGGTTTCTTAGGCCTATATAAAATTTAAGGTGAAAAATATTCACATTAAATTTTTATACGTTTACAGGGTGCCCATGTCCGTAATGGAACAAAAAAAATATCGAGATTTCGCAAATATTTTTTTATGAAACTGTAGCAGTAATGATGATTTTATTTGGGTTATAAAATCGGTTATAAAAAAAAGCGCATAAATTTTCAATAATAAAATAAGAAAGTACTTCCTCGTACAAATTAATTGAATGACTTAAGAGAGTATTAAGTTCTCTATCATTGAAAAAGAACTACGCTAAAAGTCGTCTTAAGGTCGCTATATTGGTGCAGAACAAGTCAATTTGAAGGTCTTCAGGAAGTTTATTAAAATTAGTGTACTTTTTATTGAAATAACAATCCGCGATTTATTAGCCACTTCGAAAGGTACATTCAATATTGGCCGTTGACGCAATGCCACCAGATTGGCGCGTAATCCTTACTACCCTTACTTTATAATATTATAAAAGCAAAAGTAAGTTTGTTTGTTTGTTACCTCTTCACGCTTTAATGGCTAAACCGATTTTGATGAATTTTGGTACCGAGATAGTTGGGAACCAGGAGACGGACATAGGCTATTTATTTTTAAAAAAAAAGTAGGATGTGAGGGAGAAAGAGGGAAGATAAGGGAAAACTTAGCGTTGCTATTACAAATCAATAAGGCGCAAGAGGAACTATGTTACCCAAAATATAACGCGGGCGAAGCCGCGAGCGAAAGCTAGTTCACAAATAAATTAGCATCGAGTTTGTTCAAGACAAAGATTTGATCTCTTGAAATACGTCCATTTTCAATACCCAACAGCAGACTTGTCTCCAATGTGTCATGTCATATCCAGAGGAAGAAAGTGATACCGTTTGCAGCGGTACTTGTAGTCAACTGAGTATTGCTGTGCCCTTTAATCTAGATAACGTAAAACACTTCTTTGGGCGCCTTTAATACAATACTTATAAGTCTCATATTAGAATGGTGTTTCCATTCTTTTAAACCAGTTCAAATTATTGTATTTTTGGTACACATTCAACAAAAGTAATCAATAAACATAAACTTAATGTAACTTAAAAGACAAATCAATTTTATACCGTACTAGCTTTTGCCCGCGGCTTCGCTCGCGTTAAATTCGGGGTAACACAGTTCCCCTTGCGCCTTATTGATTTGTAATAGCAGCGCTAAGTTTTCCCTTTTCTTCTCTCTTTCTCCCTTACATCCCACTTTTTTTTTTTAATGTTAGCCTATGTCCGTCTCCTGGTTCCCAACGATCGCTGTACCAAAATTCATCAATATCGGTTTAGCCATTAAAGCGTGAAGAGGAAACAAACAAACTCACTTTCGCTTTTATAATATTAGTAAGGATTTAATTAATTCTAAACCAAAGCGTTTGAATACGCTTGATTCCCTGGTTTTTCTGTTCCCTGTATGATTTTACATTTGAAGTCGATCTTATCGAATAGTATGTATTATATTTATAAAATAGCGAAGCATTCTTTTTTAGATGTTTTCCTTGAATAAAATGTTGCTGTCGAAAACTACAACAAAATAATCGATACGAAAATATTTGACCTTAAATTAATTCTTGTATTTGTATTGGGCAAGGTACAATTATTTTGTTTCTTCATGCAAGAGTTAGTGATGTAGGAAAAAGTACTCAAAAATTCCGTCGAATAAATTCAGATATGTATTTTGATCTCCTTATCTGAATACATTTGAGGCAATTTTGTGTATGTCATAGTTGCCTATTAAAACCTCAGGGCTATTGGGCATACGATAATCCAATAAGATTACCAATCCAGGGACAGAAAAAATAGCCGCTGTGACAAAAGTTTTGCAGTTTTTGTTTTTGTAAGTACGGTCCATGCGCGTTTGTTTAAAAATATTATTTAAACTTTTTTTTTGCGGATGGGAAATCTTCTAATAACTTCCCCCGCTATAACTGGAGCGAGGGGTAGTGTCAGATTTGTAGTGACTAAAACCCACCCATGTTCTTTCTATTGCCCTTTACGTACCGAGGCCGCGGTATCTCTTTCAAACAACCCGCAACCCCGGACTGCTACAAGCTTAAATATATTTTTTGAACAAATTCACAAGGTTTTTTTTAGTTTAAAAAGAAATATGCGGGTTGATACAACTGATTACGTACCTACATAAAAAAAGTGCGTTATCAAGCACGGAAACGCGTTATTAAAAAAAAACTCCTGCCTCCCGCACCTCCTGCGAGGACCACACAGACAAGGTTGGAAAGAACATCATTGTGCTGCATTACTCGAAAGATAATGGTGAAAAACGTGTTCGTTGTAAATCGCGTTTTAAAAAGTAATGTTAATATGAAGTGCAAAATGGAAAATGTGGATATCGAAGAGGCTCTTGACTTGACCGGTGAGTTAGGAGTGAGTGATTAACTTAATAAATATCGTGGGACAACTCACACACGGCTATCTCATCCCAAGCTAGCAGAGCTTGTGTTATGGGTAACCAGACTGGAATAGATTGGGAAGAATACTGTAATCATACTTTCCAATTTCCAAAATATGATACGAATGGCGCGTATGTCCGTGGTTTCGAAAGGTGGTCAGTAAAACAATTTCAGTAGGTATCTACTCTCAACTCTAATAATAATCTAAAAGCTGCTCTTGTTCTCAAAAGTAAAAACCATAAGGAATTTATCATTTACAAACAACGTTGAATATTTAAATATTCCATTAAACATGTCTTAGAATCAGTATAGAATACTTTTAAAACAAGTTGCCAAAGTCAGTTACAGAACTGACCGATGGAAAGTTTAAAAACTTCATCAAACGTAAGACACGTTTGATGTAGTTTATTAACCTCATTCATCTGTATCATATAAATAAATAAATAAAATCATTAAGGAAGCGTTGCATAGCAAGCACAAAATTGTTTCTCATGTGTGTGTCGATATCTAATATATAAAATTCTCGTGTCACAATTTTCGTTCCCATACTCCTCCGAAAGGGCTGGACCGATTTAAACGAAATTTTGTGTACATATCGGGTAAGTCTGAGAATCGGTTAACATCTATTTTTCATACCCCTAAGTGAGCAGCGGGTGAAACCGCTGGGCACAGCTAATTATAGATATTTGTATAGCTATTATTTCAACAGTAAAATATTATGCCACAGGCATACCTCAATTTTTGCACTATGCATAATCCCGTTTAAGTTAAATTAACACAACATCTATTCTGATTCAGTATAATTTTAAGCAAAGCTTGAAGCACATAATATATGCACCTACAATTAGATAAATCACTCTTGAATACAGGTATCTACTAATTTGCTATTTTTCCATTTTTCGCTTTCAATACCATCAAATAACGGGGGGGAGGGGGGAGTGACAGACTTTTGCTGACTAAAACCATATTACTGCTTATGTCCTTTATGTTCAGGGCCGCGGTATCTCTTTCGAACAACCAGCAACGCCGGCAGGCGGTTGTAGCCTGTCCCTGGCCGGCCCCCCTGCTTTGCTGACATCTCTTTGAGGCTTGCACACCGGCCACAGATCCGCGTATACGGAGTTTCAAACGCCCAACTACCTCCTTCACTAGCAAAACTGCTTCGCAGAAGGAAGTGATCGCTTCCCATTCCCTCTCACTCCAGACCATGGACTGAACCACGGCCGGCCGCGAGAGATCGCAGCTACCGATAGCCTCTACAAGGACATGGCGATGCCTCGCCAAAGCAAGGCCACACTGTGATCCACCTTGTGCTAATTTTAAAATTATCTATGAACTTAAGGAACCCACTCCTATCTCTAAATGGTCTACTTAAATTAACATACTACTACCTAAGAATATTTTTTTAAACTGATACCAACACAAAAACACACTGACATTATTACTTACTCAAATAAATTAAAAAAAAATGTAGTTCTTTGTCAACTCACGGCTATATTTAATGAGTCAACAAACACGTCTAAAAAGAAAATACACGCTTTGACTGTTCAAGACAGTATTATTGTACTGACTAATTCTTTACAACTACCATTACAGGCTATGGCCGTTACGACCTACTCCTGCTCTGCACCAGCTGCACCATCCACCTGGGAGCCATCTTGGACATGCTGGGGTACAGCATAGTGGTGCCGGCTGCCAGCTGTGACCTGCAACTGAGCTTGGAAGAAAGTGGCATGCTGACCTCTGTGTCTTTTGCGGGTAAGCTATTGATTTCTGGGTAGTTTACCCAAAAATCTAATACAAAGGAAGTAAAAAAACTTGAGAGGTTGCAAGGGACACCCGGATGAAACGAAGTTATTATTTATTATGTACAAAAACCTGTATTCACTCAACAAAAATAATCGTCGCGATACCACACTGTTCAATGGGAAATAGAAAGACGAAACGAAAATAACAGGCTTGCTTTCTATGAGAAAAAGAAGAGAGAGAAAGAGACAGACAGAGAAACACGCGCACGCCGCACAGCTTACAACTAAAGCAAAGAGTGTCGTTACAACATTTGGTTTTAATGTTTTCCGTCTAGGCCCCTTTTCGCAACGCGCGATAAGGCACTTCGTTCTAAAACTTCGTTCCGAAAGATGATCTAATATATAAAATTCCCGTGTCGTAGTGTTTGATACCAAACCTCCTTTTTTGTACACATTTGGTAGAACATCTATTTTCTTACCCCTAACTGATAAAGGGGACCGGAGCAGCGGGTGAAACCGCTGGGTACAGCTAGTGTTTGTATATTTATTATTTATGTTTGGTTGCTACATAGACCCATGTGTCATAGACTAAATCTTTGCTAATATTATCTTGTATTTTTTTTTTAAAGTGAAAGTAAGTTTGTTTGTTACGTCTTCACGCCTAAATGGCTAAACCAATTTTGATGAATTTTGGTACAGAGATAGTTGGGACCCTAGAGACGAGCATGATTAAAAAAGTGAGAAAGGGGGAGAAAGAGGAAAGAAACGAAGAGAGAAAGATATATTTTTTTCGATCATCACGCGGGTTAAAGTTACGGTTAACAAAGTCACACTCGCGGGCGGAAGCTAGTTCAAAATAAATATATTTATCACGTGGTATAGTATCTCACAATAACGCAAGAAAACTACATACAAGAGCTTAATATACTTATGACTGAAAACCATTTTCCCTTATAGTTTTATTTTAGGAACATTGAAATGATGTCAATTCACCAGAAATTGTCTACGAATCGCTATCTGACGCTAGCTGAGTTTATCGTACGCAGGACTAAGTTAATGTAGTTATGTAACCACTTGAATACCCGCACTAGCACTCAATGCGGAAATATCTACAAGCATCAGCTTATAATAATCAAGCAGGTTTTTCTTAAGGCAGCCAATGAGCACGAGTTATGCGAGCATGTTTATGTCTGTATTTGTATTTCGGTATGCGGTAAGACTGGCAGCCGAGCCCATCGTAGTTGTGGAACTAGATTGGCGGATGTTAAAAGAATGTTAAAATAATATTTGTTTATCAAGCTTTTATTTAACACTAGCTGTTCCCCACGGTTTCACTCGCGCTGCTCAGCACCTGTTGGTCGTAGCGTGATGTTATATAGCCTATAGCCTTCCTCAAGAAATGGACTATCCAACACTAAAAGAATTTTCCAATTCCAACCAGTAGTCCCTGAGATTAGCGCGTTCAAACAAACAAACAAACTCTTCAGCTTTATAATAAAAAAAAAAAAATATTTATAATATAATATAAGATAGATGCATTTTATGTATGTTTGTACTAGCTTCCGCCCGCGACTTCGTCCACGCTGCATAGTTCGCTTGAGCTAACGCTAACTTTAAGCGGCGTAATGATCGAAAAAAAAATCATTCTCTCCCTTTTTCTTTCCTCTTTCTCCCCCTTATCTCACTAATACAGTACATAAAGATAATGTATGTAGTAATTAATTAAAGACAACGTGTATTTTCTGTTTATCTCGAAAAGTATATTTATTTAACCTAAGTTTTAATGATTTATGTTTCAGCTTTCATGTTCGCCTTGCCGTGGGGTTACTCAGCTGACAAGTATGGTCGTAAGAAAGCTCTACTCATCTCTTCTTCAGTCGGCTTCATGCTCTCCAGTCTCACTAGCTTTTCCACCAGCTTCTACATGATGCTGGTGCTGAAGTTCTTGGCTACTAGCTTGTAAGTTTTTACCAACCAGTGTCGACACCCATCTTCCAAGCACTGTGGGCTGCTGAGAATCTCAAACGGCTCAAATATCACAAATTGATTGGTAGTTATGTATTTGAGCCATTTGGGGTTGAAACAATAGGGCCATGGGGTCCGAGTGCCCATGTAGTATTTCGAGAAATCGCCGTCGCTGTCCAGTTTTTTGCCCAGAAAATTAGCATTGCCATCTAACGCGGTAATACTGCCAGCCTGTACCATTTTTCCTGTTGACTGCGATGTGGACGATTTTTTTGACGCCCTATAATTTTCCATTTTTTACTATTACTACTAACTTTTTTGATCTTCACAAATTAAGTCTCGTTTGACCAACTATTGAGTATGCATTTATTCAATTCTCGTTTGGTCAACTTTCTTTTTTTGTAATTTGTTATGAAATAAAATATATGAAAGTAATCCTTATGATGAGCATTGATGATGTTTTTATATCCCCTGCTGACGTCTTCTATATTTAGTTATTGACGTCTTCTATATTGGGAAGTGATCAGCCACGCAGACCCGGTTCCAAATTTGTGAAACCGAATTAGTAATTTCAACAAAATT
Source organism: Ochropleura leucogaster (assembly GCA_958449745.1). Taxonomy (NCBI): domain Eukaryota; kingdom Metazoa; phylum Arthropoda; class Insecta; order Lepidoptera; family Noctuidae; genus Ochropleura; species Ochropleura leucogaster. The sequence goes on from OY288212.1 coordinate 17,418,615, forward strand.
ACATGACAGGGTGTTTAAGTTTGTATTCACAATATTAACTGCGATTTTTTAAATTTTTTTTAGGTAATTCGTATTATCCTATTATGAATCTGCTAAAACAGTCATTTTGGACCTTTTTCAAATAACTTCTCCCAAGGCTAAAACCCACCTCTGTTCCTTTGTATTGCCCTTTATGTTCCGGGGCTGCGGTGGTATCTCTTTCAAACAATCCGCAACTTTGACAATATTAACTGCAACTAAATTAAGATTTTTTGATTATTATCCTAATATGATTCGTGAACCGGCCATTTTGGACCCAATGTTCATCAAACCAAGTAACTCAATGCATAAAATATGGCTGGGATATTTTTTTGAGGGTTGAAAATCATATTTTACCATTAAATATTACATAATTTGACATTTCATAGTAATGTTTTCCATCTGATTGACACAAATAACTTTATTGGTAACAATTTTTATTTGACAAAAGATAGATTTTTTGTGGATCGGTACTATCTTGCAAACTATTGTAGAAGACAAATAGCTGTATCGCTATCATATTTTTTTACAATTACAGCCAAGAATTTGGCTAAGCGAGTTGCCTCTATTGAACATTGCAATACTCAGTCAAGTTACTCAGCCAATAGTTTGCTCACAATTAATGAATCAGATCATCATTTAAATTAGAGATTGAGACAATAGAGGCAACCTCTTGCAATCTTGTAAGGAAGCCAGATAGTAAATCAGTTGAAAGTATTGGGAATTTTGATTGTATCAACCTGGTGCATCAAAATATTCAAGGGTTTTTGAACAAAGAATTAGAAGTAGGGCTTTTCCTGAATTGTAACAACATAGATATTCTTTGTGTCACAGAGCATTGGCTCAAAAGTCACCAATTAATTTTTAATTTTAGTAATCACCAGGTTGGTAGTTCATTCAGTAGAGTAAATGCTATACATGGCGGCGCATTAATCTTAGTAAATAATCAGCTCAAATTTAAAGAACGCAAGGATATTGTAAACCTGTCTGTTGAGAGAACAATTGAAATAGCCTGTATAGAATTGGAGCAGTTTATCATATTAAGTGTGTATAGACCCCCTTCAGGTTTGTATGATTGTTTTGAAAAGATAATGGATGAAGTGTTGCATAAAATCTGTAGTAGCTCAAAGAAATCTATAATCACTTGTGGTGATTTTAATATTAATTTGCTAGAAAAATCTGTGTTAAGTACTAAAATTACAAACCTGTTTCAGTCATACAACCTTGAAAACAAATTTTTGGAGCCCACTAGAATAACCCAGACTAGTGCCACTTGCCTAGATAATATTTATACTGATGTTATACCAATCCACAAAGTAATTATTAACTTATTAGATTCAGATCATTGCGGGCAACTGATTACAATTCCAAATGTAATAAAAAAAGTAGCTAAGATGGATATCACTGTCAACCCAAAAACTAAAAGTCGCCTAGAAACTTTTAAAAATAAACTTTCAACTAAATTACCACTTTTGTCAACTAGTGATGACCCCAATCAAAAATATAACAATTTTTTTAGTATGTATTGCACACAGTTTAAGACCACGTTTGTTCCTAAGACTATCTCTGTTAATAATAACGCTTCTTTCAATGACTGGGCCACCTTTGGTATTCATAAAAGTAGAAAACGGCTTTATGAGCTGTATGAAGAGCGAATTTGTATTAATACTGTAGAATTTAATTTGTATGTTAAGAATTATTCTAAAGTTTTTAAAAAAGTTTGTGCTATAGCTAAGTCACATTATTTGAGTTCAAAAATTAAAAATAGTAGTAACGTAATTAAAACGACTTGGAACATTATTAATAGCGAAGCAGGAAGGTCTTGCAAGCGAAATAGTGACTACAGCCTTGCTATCGGCGATAATATCATAAAATCAGATACTCAAGTTGCTACAGCGTTCGAAAATTTCTTTGCGGATATTCCTGTATCGACTACTAAATCGCTAGACTCGTCACCTGCTGCTGCAGATGCTTTACTAAAGGAAAATGTTCCATTCCATGATTCCGAATTTAATTTTCAATATGTCAATTGTAATGATGTAATTAAAACTTTTCATATGTTAAATGTTAAGAAGACCGCTGATCTATGGGGTCATTCTGTGGACGTTGCCAAGTCCATTATAACCATTGTAGCTCCTTCATTAGCTGTTATATTTAATGATTGTATTGACCGTGGTGAGTTTCCTGATCTAATGAAAAATAGTAAAATAATACCATTGTTTAAATCGGGTAGTACATCAGACCCTACTAACTATAGACCAATTTCAGTGCTACCAACATTTAGTAAAATTTTTGAAAAAATAATTTTAGATCAAATGCAAAGATTTTTCAATAAACATAAGTTATTGCATAATAAACAGTTCGGTTTTACAAAGGGTCGTTCAACTACTGATGCCGGTGTTGAACTTCTAGGACACATTTATAATGCCTGGGAAGATAAATGTGATGCTTTGGGGATTTTTTGCGATTTGTCCAAGGCTTTCGATTGCGTTCTCCATAAAACATTAATCAGAAAACTACACCACTACGGAATCCGGAACGCCTCTCTGAATCTTCTTACGTCATATTTGAGTGGTAGGATTCAGAGAGTTGATGTAAACGGGAAAAGATCTCCCGGATCTGTAGTAAGCATGGGAGTACCACAAGGGTCCATTCTTGGCCCTTTTTTATTTCTTATTTATATTAATGACTTGCCTTACCTCATAAAGGATAATCATGATGTAGTGTTGTTTGCAGACGACACTTCTCTTTTATTTAAACTAAAACGTCAGCAGCTAGCTACTGACGATGTTAATAGCGCTCTGGCAAAGGTCGTTAATTGGTTTAACGTTAATAATTTACTTCTAAATGAAAAAAAGACCAAATGCATTAAGTTTACGTTACCTCATGTTAGACAAGTGGAAACTAGTGTACTAATCAAGGATGAAGAGTTGAAACCGGAAGATAATACAGTGTTCCTAGGCTTAACTTTGGATGCTAAGCTTCAGTGGGGCCCTCATATAGATAAGTTGTCAAAAAAGCTTAGCTCAGCAGCATACGCCGTTAAAAAAATTCGTGATTTGACTGATTTAGAGACAGCCCGTTTAGTTTATTTTAGTTATTTCCACAGTGTGATGTCGTATGGTATTCTCTTGTGGGGCCATGCCGCCGATATTCAGACAATTTTTATTTTGCAAAAGAGGGCAATTCGTTCAATGTATAAATTAAGTCCTAGACACTCCCTCAGAGAAAAATTTAAAGAGATTAACATACTTACTGTGCCCTCTCAGTTTATTTACGAAAACCTTTTGTACGCGCATAAAAATATAAAATTGTTTAAAAAATACAGTGATATCCACGACATAAATACAAGGAACAAACACAAATTTGTTGTTCCTGCAACGAGGCTCAAAAAAATAGGAGGTACTTTCACATGCCAATGTATACGTTATTATAATAAACTGCCAAGCGATATTCAAACACTAAGCCTCAATAAATTTAAATCTTTCATAAAACATAAACTATGTCTCAAAGCTTACTATAACATGAATCATTACCTTGAAGATAAAAAGGCTTGGGATTAAGCTGCTCCAATTTAATTTACTCAGTGAGTGTCAAAATTTGCCTTTGTTTCACTTATTTATTGTCTATTCCTTTATTTTATATACTTTGACATTAATATTTACTTTATTTTTACATTCTTTTTATTATTATGATTAGTGACATTTTATTTTCTTATTATTTTCATTTATGACATTTTATGATTTCATTATGATCTCATTAATTATTTATTTTTTATTTGTTTATTGTAAATGTGAGGACCATGTGGATCATTTCTTTTATTTACTTTGTTTTTTGACGAAGGTCTGGCAGTTTGAGTGCTATAAGCGACCTACACAAATGTCCTTTTTTTGGTATTGTTCGTCGTGTCGTTGAGCTCCTTAGGTTATGAGTTGAGCTACACGATAACTGACAAATGCTTGCACTGACTGGACAGGTCCACTCAATCTGTGTGGTGCTTTCTTAAAAAGACCATTTCAGACACTATCTGCATAGTCCTCATGTAAGTTGACCAAGATTATTTTGTCTGGACTTTAAAAGAGACTATGACCTCTGAGTTTGTTTCGGCTGTTTCTTCTCAGAGTAGTCGGGTACGAAACACCGGCCTCATCTAGTTTAAAAAAAAAATGACGTGTAAAAGTGTTTGTGAAAACCTACTTGCAAAATAAACATCATTTATCATTTATCATTTATCATTATCATTTATAAAACATTTTATTTTTCATGTCTGCAGTTCAACCGCATCAATAACTCTAACGATTACATTCTTGGGGGAGTGCACGCCTAGAGGACGTAGGAACAGATACGTGTTCGGGCAGAACGTGGCCAGTCTAGCGTCGGACTTCGTGGGCTTTGGTAAGGAATTATAGTAGTTTTCATTTTGATCTATATGTCTCAGTTCACTCTTACAAGAAAAAAAGTATTTATTTGAATTGCACAGTACAAAACAGTAAAAAAAAATTGCCATGTACGAAGCCAAAAAGGTTTTTTATCTCAGCATTTAAAAAAAAAAACAAATGATACAGTGTACTACTCTGATAGGGCCTAAGCAAGTGATGACAACAAGAGATCAGTATCGGACAGAAATATTTTAAACGATGAACCTATTTATTTAATGGTGAAAATAAATTTGACCAATTGCAGGTCTAGCTTACTTCATCTTGCCTCTGGACTTCAAGATTCCCACACCACTATTAACTACCTACAGACCTTGGAGATTGATGACGCTTCTCATGTCAGTTCCACTTGGAGTCGGCTCGTTGCTAATGTGCCTTCTGTATGAGAGTCCCAAGTTCTTGGCCAATAAGGGAGAGACGGACAAAGCATTGCAGGTCTTGGCGTCTAGATACCAGGATAATCACGGAAAAGGGAGTGTTTACCCTGTAAGTATATGATTACCTTATGTTAGAATGTACAATGATGTCATCCAGATAAAAATCCTACAAATATTATAAAAGCGAAAGTTTGTGAGTATGGATGTATGTTTGATCCTCTTTCACGAAAAAAGTGAATGGATCTTGATGAAATTTAACGCAGAGGTAGATTATAGTCTGGAATAACACATTAATAGCTAGTATTTTGTAAACATAAAAAAATACTTTCGACAGCATAATGTTTTAGCTCCAATTCGTTAAGTTTTTAGGGTTCTGTACCTCAAGAAGAAAATCGGAACTTTTCGGATAACTTTGATATCCGTCTGTCTGTCAAGACCCTTTATCTCGGAAACACATGAAACTATCAAGTTAAAATTAAAACCATGCACTTTAATCTGTAAGCCTTCGAAGTTGTGGAAAAATCTTATCTCTAAGTTTACACAGTCAAAAGATGGCGGATAATAAGATACGGCACTCTCAGTTGTCAGTTGTCGAGTCCGACTGGAACTTGTCCGGTTTTCTAGCAAATATCTAAAAGGCGACATCAACACTCGCATTAAAGACTCGTTGATCATACCTATGCCATTTCATGATCATCACAAACTTTTCTTTTTCCAGGTAAAGTCTTTAGTGAAAGTAGAAAAAGCTGACGCCACCATATCTTTCTGGGACTCAGTGGTTAAACAAACAGTGCCAATATTTAAGCCACCACTACTTTGGAGGTCGTTCCAATTATTTTTATTGTTTTCGATCTGCTGCGGTACGTGAGTATTCAAATTACAGTTTTTTTTTTATTTGGTTTCCTCATCAGGATTTGTTCAGTGGTCGCTTAGAGTTTGAAAATGCGCCTTTTTGATGGCAATTCCTCATCATCATTTTCCTGTCTTTGTCCGATTGTATTTGGGGTCGGCGCAACACGTTTTCTTCTTCAATTCATCCGGCCGTCAGACGTCACGGCATCATTTACTTTTTTCTCCTTCATATTGTTATTTATACAATCCATCCAGCTTTTTTCTTTCTTTATTCTTATAGTGGCATGCGCTTCGTCCTCGTCTTCGTCCATACTGACAGCCGACTCCCTTTATTTTTTTCTGTAACTGACGCTACTTGCAAACTTTCTCTAATAAACTCATTCCTCACTTTATCCATCCTTGTCACTGCACACATCAATCTTTTTTATGGCGATTTCTATAAATTTCAAAAAGGGGATGTACTATTATCACAGAACACAGCTAAATCTTTGAAGGATAAAATGTTGATAGTATGCAATTTTTGTATCGTCCCTGAATATATTTTAGACACAAAAATCATTTATTACATTTTAAGCATCTGGTGTTAACGGCTCTCAAGAGAGGAACCTCCTAAGGTGCCGTGCCTAAAACTATTAATGATAATGATAAATGATAAATGATAAATGTTTATTTTGCAAGTAGGTTTTCACAAACACTTTTACACGTCATCTTTTTTTAAAACTAGATGAGGCCGGTGTTTCGTACCCGACTACTCTGAGAAGAAACAGCCGAAACAAACTCAGAGCTCATAGTCTCTTTTAAAGTCCAGTCCTATTATTTTCTAAATCGAGACCTTGACCCAGCTACCAAGCGAGAGCCTCCTCAAATGTTGGTCGAGGCTTCTGACTACTAAGCTATAAATATTGGTATATTGACTGCTGTGTCCACGACACCCCATGTCGATAACCTCGTGGGGGTAGATCACTTGAATTTTTAATCTTTACATGTTTTATATTATTAGAAGGCACGTCTTTTTTTTGTTTTGGTTGGGAAATCATAAAATAACTTCCCCCACTCTGAAGGAGCGGAGCGGGAGAGTGTCAAGACTTTTATTGACTGAAACCCACCCATGTTCCTTCTATTGCCCTTTACGTTCCGGGGCCGTGGTATCTCTTGCGAACAACCTGCAACCCCGGAGTAGGCACGTCTTGAATAACGAATTAGAGATAATTTATTTAAAGAGAAGATTAGAGTAATTTCTCAAAGTTAGGCCACCAATAATTATGATAAAAGATGGCTATTAATAAAATTTTAAACTAAGCAGCATCATCTTTCTTAATTTTCTGTTCATTCCCAGGTCTTTTCATTACACATTAAATAAGATGGATTGAACGGAACCAATGAAATAAGATGTAAACTGTGTAAATTCTAGACATTTTCCCAACAATGTTAACGTCGGCCTCTAGTCTTACCGATTTCAACCACCAGTATTTTACATGGAGCGACTGCCTATCTGACCTTTACAACCCATTTAACAACTGAATGATACGATACTTCTTGATAAGACTAGTTGTTCAACTTTCGGTTCACTGACTACCTGTAACGGCAAAGATCTACTAATGACAGCCGGATCTTTCCAAGGCAATGAGAATACAAGGAATGTAATGAATGGTCACCCATCCAGAAGTCAACCAAGGCAAGCGTGACTCAACCTCAAAATCGATACGAGCGGCAGTTTTTATTTTGCTACGAGCTCCTACGAATCCTTGCTGTAATATTATAAAAGCGAAAGTGAGTTTGTTTGTTTTTAACGTCTTTATGGCTAAATGGTTAAACCGATTATGAACTTTGGTACAAAGATATTTGGGACCCTGGAGACAAAGAAACTAAAAACAGGGAAAAAAACGGGAGAGAAAGATTTTTTTTTCGATCATCACGCTGGTTAAATCAACGTTAGCCCAAAGTAACTATGCCAAGCGGACGAAGTCGCGGGCGAAAGCTAATAGTTCTATAAATTTAATTAACGCTAATCAATTTGTTTCATCGGTCCTTCAGACATGAAAATTAAATTCGCAATTTTCAACAGGTACCATTGACTTTTCAATCTCTCTGACGGCAATTCAGAAGACATCGACTGAAGATTACATTTATACTAAGTATCTCTTAGAGACTGTAAACATTTTATTCCCCCTTTTAGCATAATATCGATACAAAATTGGGAGCAACAGTGCTCTTTATTACCTGTTTGAAGAGCAAATAATACAGAGTTGAATTGAAATTAGCATTATGCTGTTTGCAATGAGATTTAACGGTCTGTAATAACTTTGTTGTATTACAGTACTAGCTTTTGTCCGCGGACTTACTTGCGTTAAATTCGGGGTAACACAGTTCCCCTAGCGCCTTATTTATTGTAATAGCAAAGCTAAGTTTTCCCTTTTCTTTCCTCTTTCTCCCTTATTTCTCACTTTAAAAATATGCATATACCTATGGCCGTTCTACAGGGTCCCAACTATCTCTGTACCAAAATTCATTAAAATCGGTTTAGCCATTTAGGCGTGAAGACGTTACAACACAACAAACAAATTCACTTTCCCTTTTATAATATTGGTAAGGATTTCGTGTCTTTTGTATTGAACTTCACTAGTACATTTAACGAACGAGTTGCAAGCAGTTCAAATAAAAAAATATCACGCGATTTTGTGCTTACTATATAGATTTATTGTAAATTTTAGCTGTCTTCATTGCTATCAGAACATATGCTAGTACCAAATAATAATATCTATTCCCTTTGTTGACTAGTTTTACCTTTTCATTAACATAATTATTTTTTTATTATACCTTTATTGGATTAATGGCCACAAGCGCGATGGCTGAGCATAAGGTCCTGGGCCTGATTCCTAGCTCAGGCATGTAGCTATAGAATTTATCATAAAAGAAATTGAGTTTATTAGGTATAAGCCGTAAGTGCACACAATATGAAACAAAAAAAAAATCTTCCCCTATATCCCCTATAATATGGAATTAAAAAAAAACTGGCGCAATGTCTGTACCATTAGGTACACCTCTGCCAAAGCCTTCGGGTGTGATAATGAAATATTTTTTTTATTCCAGTAACAACGTTTTCTTCATGTGGTTCCCGACGATGGTGAACTCTTTCTTTACAACTGTATCAGAAGACACCAGTTTCTGTCAGAAGATCGTCGCTAACATCACTCCAGTTCAATTGAATGTATGTAGGAATAATACTTAACACTAGTCTATGTCCATGGCGTTACCCACCTGATGTTTCGTCATTGTTTCATTAAAAGTACTGTACTAGTACTTGTCTGTGTGTAACTAGTCTGCCAAATTCAACAACAAAAAAAAACTATTTTCAGAACACCTGCATCGACACGGACCCGATGAACACCATCTACTCCGGCTTAGTCTTCAGCCTCTTCTTCACAATCGTCAACACTGTCACCATTGCCGTCGCCAACTGGAGGAGGACGCTCATGATATGCACCTTCATCATCTCCGGCGTATGCTGTATCCTCGTGGATTTGGTGCGTCAGCCTGCAGCCAGCATGGTGATCTTCATTCTCATTCAGCTGACAGGCATCTGTATCGGGACTGTGGGATCATATTATGTTGATTTGTTTCCTACTTCTTATAGGTAAGTTCTTGTAGTAAGATGTTTAACAATTTAAATATTTATATAGCAGTAGCTTTTGCGGCCTTTTGGGCCCCTTTCCTGATTTGCAGGTACCTACTACTTATAGTTTTTGCTCTAGCGCCTTATTTATTGTAATAGCAATGCTAAGTTTTCCCTTTTCTTCCCTCTTTCTCACTCATTTTTCACTTTAAACAAAAAATTAACCTATGTCCGTCTCCAGGGTTCCAATTATCTCTGTACCAAAATTCATCAAAATCGGGTTAGCCATATAGGCGTAAAGACGTAACAAACAAACTCACTTTCACTTTTATAATATTAGTAAGGAAGTAAGGATGTTTTATAAGTAGGTACTGGTTCAGGCCGAAGCGCATGTAAAAACCTTGATGGACTAAAATCAACACAAGATTTGGCTAAGGTAAGATGCAAAATAGCATCTTATCTTGGCCAAAAAAGTGAGTAATCAATATGTGTCATAGAAGTACCAAAGAAAAACGTCTTCATTACAGATTTATCTTGCCATAAGTTCAAAGCGTTAGCTTTAGGATAGCTCAAGACTAAGATAAGGGCACTTGAAAACTTGCCAACCTATCAAAATTACTTAAAAATAGAAGTAACAATTTGTAAAACTTTTATCTGCCTTTAGAAATGTCTGGGAACTATTCCTCTTATCTTTTGGCAGGTCAAGAATTTAAGTTTAAGCCTGAGATTGTTGAGTGCGATAAAGTCAGTTGAAACTCAACATACTAGATGAAGCGACGAATTTAAAATAATGAATGGCTGTGCCCAGATGAGGACACCCAAATATTGAGGATGCCGATTATTGCATCGGCAATAATATTCATCATAATCTGCCTAGAATTTATCCAAATACTATGAGGTCTCCCAGTCTAACCGATTACTAGTATTTTACTTGGCGACTGCCTACCTGACATAACATTGGGCTGTGGACAACCTAATTGGAATTTCTGATTGCTTAGAATTCAAAATTTATTGAACATCATACTTTGCAATTTAAACAACGGAGCAAAAACTGACGTTTTCATCTGCTACTTATCCTTACCTACTAATATTATAAAAGTGAAAATGAGTTTGTTTATTACGTCTTCACGCCAAAATGGCTACCGATTTTGATGATTTTTGGTACAGATCGTTGGGAACTTGGAGACGGACATAGGCATATTCTTTTTTAAGTGAGAAATAAGGGAGAAGGAGGGAAGAAAAGGGAAATTTTAGCTTTGCTATTACAATAACAAAAACAGATAGCTGCAAATCAAGAAAGGAGAACTGTGTTACCCCGAATTTAATGCAAGCGTATCCGTGGGCAAAAGCTAGTCGTCCATAAATTCGTTGATTTCGAGTTTGTGGGGATAAGTTTCGCTTATCCTTACGACGTTGATCAACTACTCTACCATACTTCAAATCGATGATAATGTTATACTCACAACTACTTGTATGTCCATCAGGGGTTTAGCTACCGGTATTGGCATGATGTTCGCGAGGTTCGTATGTCTCAGCGGAGTGAACATCGTCGGTGCAGCCGTCATTAATTACTGCCGCATCACATTCTACTGCTGGGGCGTGTTTGTGTTCAGTAAGTATAACTCTTTTGGTAAAATTTAGGGGTCAGTCAGCAAATGAGTTACATCAGGTTCAATTAACTCTTTGTTTTCTATAAACTCCACACAAATCTGTGTGGTGGTTTTTTAAAAAGACCATTTTCAGACACATAATCTGCATAGTCCTCGTTTAAGTTGACTAAGAAATTTGTCTGGTCCTTAAAAGAGACTATGGTCATAGTCTCTTTATGAGTTTATTTCGGCTGTTTCTTCTCAGAATAGTAAGAAACACCGGTCTCATCTAGATTTTTTTTAAATCGACGTATTAAAATGTTTGTAAAAACCTACTTGCAAAATAACATTATTTAAATAAACTCAACTTTATTCGAAAACATTCATGGAGAGAAGAAAATGTCAACTCCTTTGATGGCTGTACTATCTCTACCTCTGCCTAAACCTTATGATTACAGGCGTGATGTTATGTAATTTTAAGTATCACTCCTGTACATAAAAGATTTTATCTACTAAAGAAGTAGATCAAAATCAAAATCAAAAGTCATTTATTCAAATTAGGGTGATTATCAGAGACGTACAAGAGAACATTACAAGAGACGGCACGTCCCACAAAAACGCCCTGCCCTGCGCCACCAAAACTACAAGTGCTAGTTTTAATTGAATTAGTATCTATAAGCCAACGAGAAGCTATACGAAAGGTCATTAACCTAAAGAACAACTGTGGCGTTGACAATCTAATATTTAGCTCTTTTCATCTTGTGCCTTTGTCGTAATGTCTCGTTCTCCCGGCAAAAACATGACAACGTTAAGACGGGTTCGCCAACATGCGTACGGCTATTTTAGATGGGGTTTTGTTTACATTTGGTATCGCTTCTCGTTGGCCGTACTGTAGTCATGTTACTGCGGTCTTCTTCGGAAATGTGCTTACCTTAAATGATTGCAGATTCCACACCACATAATATTGTGATTTGTTTAAAAAAATATTTTAGCTGCCATTTGCAGAGAAGAACAAATAGACAGGATTATTATAAATCAATAAATTCGTTGTTAATAATACATTACGTGCCAAATAACTGCTTCAATTCTGAATACAATCAAGGCGCGTTCAACAGAAGTTAACAGTTTAAACTACATCTTAACTCCATGTTTTTATTACAGGTGGGATTTTAGCAGTTTTATTGCTTCCGTCGGAGGCTAAAGCAGATTCACCAGAGAAATCACAAGAAGAATAGTGTGAAATTAAATTATTTTCTAAATTAGGTTATTTTTATTAAACGATGAGATAAAGAAAATTTCTGTTTATTTTTCCCGTATGCAGGGTTTTATTAAAAACTAGCTAGCGCCCGCGGCTACGCCCGCGTGATATCGAAAAAAAAGGTACCTAGGTATCCTATGTGTTATTCCAGACCATAATCTACCTTAGTGCCAAATGTCATAAAGATCCGTTCAGCCGTTTTGACGTAAAAGAGTAATAAACATCCATACACCCATCCATCCATCTTCACAAACATTCGCATTTATAATATTAGTAGGATGAATGTGAGATCATGAGAATGATTTACTTTAATTATTTAGTTAGGGATAATCCATTTTACTGGTCAGAATGAATATACTAGGGTACTAGTATATTTTTTGTGACCAGTAAAATGGATTACACTATTGTATTGGCTGTGACCCAGTAATACCATAATTGTACTGTATAAATCACGTATGTATTTAAACTGTGAGCCAACAAATCCAAAGAATAAATACTGCGTGTGGTTCTCAGTTTTATTTCTACACGGTTACGGTAAAAAATCTAATAAACCAAAGTCTACAGACACATTTTCACTGTCAAGTTCCTGTGTGATGTGTCAGTGACCTCTACTTTCAGCGTTTATTTAAACAATACCCTTTTCATCCTTAAAACATATTTTAAATAGGTCACATTATACAAAGGTGCCACATTTATTTGGCCACCCTTTTAAGAGTCATTAAATTTTAATATTACTTCAAAAATGTTCCGGACAGGACTTATCTTGAAAACGTTATGGCTGAAATTCAGGTGAGGTATTAAAATAGTATTTCGTTCAAAAACTTTTAAAGTTATGAATGTAATTGTGACGTTAGTGAAAAAGTTTTGGACGTAATGTGTGTCAAATGAACTTTGGGACAGATTTTAGAAGAAAACTTTTTTTTTATTTCAATTAATTCCAAATTACCAGTACGAAAATTTGTATCGCTCAAGATACAAGATCATTGTTAACTTGATAGTTCACCAAGCTGTCTTAAAAAAAAATAACATTAGATACTCAACGGGTAATATAATAACATTTTCTTCCTTTCAAAGTTATGACCTAGCCACAAATCGTACCGCATAGTTCATGGTTAGAATTGACGTTAACTTACACTTAAAACTACATTTTAGGATCGACGCACCTTTTACTTTATTAGGTACTATAACATCGTTTGAATACCCAATTTGGGTTAGTCTGGTTAGATTTTAGTGTTAAGGTTAACTATAATATTTACAGTATAGATTAAAATAAAATCTGTATTGTTTCTTATTCCGACCTAACTTAACTTGACGATACGGTCGATCGACTGCTGCGCTGCGTGTTACGGGTTCAATTCCCGCACGGAACAAATATTTGTATGACATACGGGTAGCTGTTTCGGGTCTGGCTGTTTGCGTATGTGTGTTTATACGTTTATAAACATATGTAAATACTTATAAATATGACATAAAGCTTCGATTTCTACCAAAAGCTACTCATGCATGTTGCAAAAAAGAATATTGACACAATACTGTGTGTTTACAGCTTAACTTTAACGTTGGAAAGAAAGTAGGACTCGAATAAATATCTAGACGGGGATATAAACGGAGATATCTTCTGATTGTGTGAGAATACTGCATTGTATACGAGAATAAGATTATATATTGCCATAGTTGTAGATATCTACGTATGAATTTCTGATTTATGGATGAATAATACTGGTCAGCTGTAAAAATAATTTTAAACTTCTTCTAATATACTCATTCCTTTATTCATTTTTGTCACTTCACAAATGCATATATCCTACCCCGGTCCCCGGACCCCGGTCTGGCGGATTGGGGGGTGGTGTCAGATCGTGGAACTCTAAGGCGCGTCGTCCACACGACATTAGTAAAGAAAATCTCGTTGCGGCGTGCCTCTATGTGCCTGCGTCTCAACTGCACCTCGACTGTTGATCTGGGCGACGCGCCTAATGTGCCGTCGACACGGCCTGTCGTCAATAGATGGACGAATGATGGGCTGCCCATTGCTTACCTTCCACAGGCCCGCATCAGTCTCGCGGCGCCCGATGCCCTTTGCGTCAACAGCAGTGAAAACAATCTATAGTACGGCCAACGAGAAGCGATACGAAAGGTCATTAACCTAAAGAACAACTGTGGCGTTGACAATCTAATATTTAGCTCTTTCCATCTTGTGCCTTTGTCGTAATGTCTCGTTCTCCCGGCTAAAACATGACAACGTTAAGACGGGTTCGCCAAAATTCGGGCGGCCATTTTAGATGGGGTTTTAGCATGGGTTTTGTTTACATTTGGTATCGCTTCTCGTTGGCTGTACTATAGTTTGTAATTAAAATTGTCACTACTTTACTTTATTTACTATCAGTCTCATCTAGCTTCATACAATGTTTCGTGATTGTCTTACAACTCTTATAACACGTTCTCGCCTTGCATGCACACATTTCCTTGTTCGACTTAACTTTGTCATGATGGGAAAACTTCACATCTTGTTTTGTCTTACGTAAGAAGTGGGATTGCAATACGGGGAGTTTTGTTATTTTGTACTATTTTTACTTATTGGTGTAGAATCTAGAAAGTAAAATACTAGTTTAAGAAGGCTTTTTTCAGATGAGAAATCGTCAACAACTAACTCCAGCTGTAGGAGGAACGGCAAGGGGTGTTAGACTTTAACTGACTGCAACCCATCCAAGTTCCTTCTTTTGCCCTTTATGTTCCGCCGCGATAAAATAATGAAAGAATATATGTTTATTTGTCACTAGCCACAAGTGCATACAACAAAAATAAATAAAGACATGAATAAACAATAAAAATGACAACTTTGTGTGTCTCACGACTGCGCCAAATAGGCCCAGTTCAGCAAACTGCCGAGCAGCTAATACCCGACGCTGGTATTCAAATGGACCTGGGATGTGATATGAATAAACTTATGAAACAAATGACAATGACGGAAAACTGTGGCAGCATTGGTTGAATGGTCGTAAGCACGATTGCTGACCATGAGGTCTAACAAAACTGCAACAAAAACAAATACAATATTTCCACATAAAATTGTAAACGGGTGTTTAAAAACCCAACATGAAATATTGAAAAGAATTTCAAATATTCAGTGCTTTAAATGGAAAGCACTGCCGATATTCCACAGAGGTACAGAATTTCTAGAAAATGTAAAATACATATTTCTCACATTGCACGTCACGTCCAAACATAGATTTCTTAAAAAGAAGGTGACTAAAATATTTTGAAGTTGGAAGTGTGTGTAGTAAAATAATAATTTAAAATACACTTTTGGTTTTGAAAAATGAGTCTTTTTATATAATTTTCACCAACAATCTGCATACTAAAAAAAATAAAGATTAACTGTTCTAGATAGACTATGTTAGATTTGCACAGGACAATACAACAAAACAACATTTTTTTTTTAATTGAACATCAAAATTTATTAAAAATATATAAAAAAATGCAATTAATTAAATTAGTCCTGCACACAGCATTCACATTTCAGTCACAGCGTTGTTATTCTGATAAGGCTCAAGTAAGTTACTACATTCATATACCTATGTCCATGGAGTTTCTTGCCCATTCTTCTCCATAAAGATCAACGCTTTAGAATGGGCAACTACAGTGCTTTCACAAAACATTCACATATTACATTCTTAAAATTTGATTACAGCGCAACAATTACTTATAGGTATAAATAATCTATTACAATAATTGTGTGTCAAATTTAAATGAATTGCAATCAGTTCATACAAATATTTGTTCCGTGCGGGGATCGAACCCGCGACACGCAGCGCACCAGTCGATCACTCAGCCACTGCTCCAATTGTGTCGCCCGTGACAGGTAAAAGCCCTTTGGGTCAACAGAACTACAGATTCCGGTTCAATAGCTTGTCTATATTTCTAAATATACCTTCCAATTTGCTAGAAATAAGTGAACTTGAGCAAACAATGATTAGTCCAAACAACAATGTTGCTAACTTAATATCTACTTGAAGTTACTTGGACAAGTCGTTCCAAACTCTCAACTTTGGGAAGTACTTGTAAAATTTTCTGCCGCATTACGATTGTTAGGCTGTTGTAACACCTTTAATGGTTCTGTTAAACTCTTAGAAAGTACTTGATTAGATATAATTTCAATAACTTAAAGGACTTGTTTATAAATTGAGTTTGAAAAAGTTTTCGTATTGAAATTAATAACCCACAAGCATTATTAGGGTCTCGTACCCAAAAGTTAAAAAAACGGAACTCTTAGAGGATCACTTTTTCATCCGTCTGTCAAGAGCCTTTATCTCGGGAACGCGTTTAGGTATCGTAAATTTAAACCATCCTTACTAGTCCTTACTAGTCCTTACTTCCTTACTAGTCCTTACTAGTATTATAAAAGCGAAAGTGAGTTTGTTTGTTTGTTTGTTACCTCTTCACGCTTTAATGGCTGAACCGATTTGGATGAATTTTGGTACAGAGATAGTAGGAAACCAGGAGACGGACATAGGCAAATATTTTTTTGAAAAAAGTGGGATGTGAGGGAGAAAGAGGGAAGAGAAGGAAACACTTAGCGTTGCTATTACATATCAATAAGGCGCAAGAGGAACTGTGTTACCCCAAATTTAACGCGGGCGAAGCCGCGGGCAAAAGCTAGTAATTTATAAATACTCAAGTCTCTAGTCCCTTGGAGTTGTGAAAAAAAATCCCTCTAAGTCTACACAGACAAAGAATATGTCCATTTATGTCTCAAGTGTGTACAGAACCCCTCTCATCATACCGGTATTTAAGCACATTATAACTGAGTTCTTTATGTCATAAGCAGTACTTTTGTGCTCTTTTGTCTGTCTTTTTTCATAATAATATGTGTTTTGTATGTACATCCTAACCTATTATAAAAGCGAAAGTGAGTTTGTTTATTTGTTACGTCTTCACGCCTAAATGGCTTAACCGATTTTGATGAATTTTGGTTCAGATATAGTTGGGACCTTGGAAACGGACAAAAGGGAGAGAAAGAGGTAAAAAAAGGAAAGAGAAAGATATTTTTTTTCGATCATCACGCGTGTTAAAAATAGCGTTAGTCTGAAGTAACTATGCCACGCGGGCGAAATCGCGGGCGTAAGTGACGTCATACGTAACTTTAATGGGCTATTATTATCTTTGTAATTTTTATTCTAATTTACAAATAACAAATATGTGTCCCTTATTTTTGAATAATCTAATATATAATATATAAATAATAATAAGACAGCCTTTTTTTTTTGTTTTTGCAAACTAGCCTGTTGCATTCATTGCTTTTCATAATTCACTTTTTTTAACTCCATGATTTATTGTAAGAATTCATCTGTAATATATACCTTTTGAAATACAAAGTAAAACAACCTGACGAGAATCTTTTAAGTGAATAATGAAATCCTCAATGCTTTAATAAATGGGTATCCCAGTGAAGTCTGCAATAAATTTTAAAGTTGTGTTTAATTAATATAAATGGTTTCAGTTTTCTGATGAAGTAAATGATATTTGCTGTGTATAAAATTTTATGTATATTTCAGAATTCAAAATAAATTTTCATTAAGCCACCACAGCCATTGTTATGTTGCTGTGATTTTTAAAGGGGTTTAAGTTCAATAACCTCGTTGAATAACAAAGGTTAAGCTAGGCTTTCCAAGGTCACTTTATGGATGGGTCACACCTAACATACAGAGTCGCCTTCGTGCAGCGGAATGCATGTTATGCCATTGGTGTTGGCTGTCATTTTTATTTTGTAGATCTCTGCCGTCTTGACAGGTCAGAAGCCCGTAGACATGACGGCACGGTTGGGGCAACGGCTGAGCGATCAACTACTGCGCTGTGTAGCGGGTTCGATCCCCGCACGGAATAAATATTGGTATGACCTAGTTTGAAGAAGTTAGAATTGGTAGTAGTTTCGGGTCTGACTGTTTGTGTATGTGATTTTAAGTGTTTGTAAACGCACCAACGATACAGGAGAAATACCTAGTGTGAGGCAAAGTAATTAAGAAGAAAACAAATGATGGTCACCATTATCTTCCTGTCACTGTCCCTTATTACTTGGGGTCGTTGTAACACACTTTTAGGGATCCTTACCTCAATAGGAAAAAAAACGGAGCCATTGTTGGATCACTTTGTTGTCTATCTATCTGTCTATAAAGACTCTTTATCGGAAACGCATTATGTTATCGAGTTGAAATTCTTCATTCATTCTTCGCCATAGAGATCTACGCTTTGAAATGGGCAACTACAGTACTTTCACAAGTTACTATGTCTTGTGACTGGGACTGTAGCAGCATCTATTTTTGTTTTCATGACATTCAAAAGCGCCTGTAATGGTCTAATTGAAAAAATAAAATGATTTGTTTAGAATTAGAAACCATGAACTGAAATCTGCGGTCCCTTTTTTTTCGGGTGGGAACTCATCAAATGACTTCTCCCGCTCTGGACGGAGCGGGGGTATGTCAGACTTGTACTGCCTAAAACCCACCCAAGTTCCTTCTATTGCCCTTTACGTTCCGATGCCGCGGTATCTCTTTCGAACAACCCGCAACTCCGAAAGGATCTGTGGCCCTTGGAGCTGTGATTACATCAACACTCTAAGTCTACCCAATCAAAAGATTAGTCAAGCTTGTATGGTCTCAGACTCATATTGCTTTATATGGTTGTGGATAGTCACATGATAAGTCGTTTCATGTAAAATATATGGCCATACTATATCCAGTTATTTTTTTTAAGAAGACAACAAACATTTGTTTTTAGAAATAGACAAGATACATGATGATGATAATTATGGTTACGTGACGAAAATGAACTGTTTTTATAAAAAAAAAACTAACTTTTGCCAGCGACTTCGCTCGCGTTAAATTCGGAGTAACACAGTTCCCCTTGCGCCTTATTGATTTGTATAGTAATAGTGTTATAATCCCACTTTTTTTAAAAAAAAAATGTTAGCCTATGTTCGTCTCCTGGTTCCCTACTATCTCTGTACCAAAATTCATCAAAATCGGTTAAGACATTAACCCGTCGCGCGATTGCTAACAATGTAGGTAAAGTGCCCCAAACGTCGAGCTATTTTGAATGAATTTTTGATTTTGGTTAGACCTTCGGAAAAACGAAGATTTCATAGTTATATCGATAATTATATATTACGAATACTTCGTAGTATATAATTATCGATATATGTTATATCGATATATGATGTTTCCAGAATCCTTATGAGTTTTATATAAATTTAAAAAATAAATGTCTAAAATATGAAAACCACTCACAGCGGTTCAAACTTTGCACCCGTGTGCAAATGCGACATTTGTGGCACAAGTAAAACTTTGCACCCAGTGTGACACTTTGACGCGCGAGGGGTTAAAGCGTGAAGAGGTAACAAACAAACAAAGAAACTCACTTTCGCTTTTATAATATTAAGTAAGGATAACGTAATTGCACAAAATATTGGTTATGCATAAATATTGTATGAAGAAATCTGCAATTAAGAATCCTTACAGGTAAAGGAAAGCAGTATTTCAAAGATAAAGGTATGTTCAAAACTCTTTGAATGAACAAGTTCAATAGGAATACTCAATAAGTTCCTGAGAATATCAATGAAGTGTGAAAACAAAGGAAATTTCATTGCTTTCGCAGACAAAATCTCGATATTGGAAGCCTGTACAAGAAGTGATGAGTTATTTTATGTTTCGACTTCTTTGCAAATAATAATGCAATACAAAGGGAACAATATAATCAATCGCTTGATACTGACATAAAGGTGGTAAATCTAACAGGTTATCCGAAGGGGTCGGCAGAAGTGTAGTTAATTTTATTTATTTACTAGCTTTTGCCCGCGGCTTCGCCCGCGTTAAATTCGGCGTAACACAGTTCCCTTTTCCTGATTTGCAGATACCTGTAGTTTTTGCCATAGCGTCTTATTTATTGAAATAGCAATGCTAAGATTTCCCTTTTTCCCTCTTTCTCCCTCATATTTCACTCTTTTTTTTTAAATAACCTATTTCCGTCTCCTGGCTCCCAACTATCTTTGTACTAAAATTCATCAAAATCCATTTTGGTCATTTAGGCGTGAAGGCGTAACAAACAAACTAACTCACTTTCGCTTTTATAATATTAGTAAGGAAGTAAGGATTTATTATAAAAGCATCAAACTCAATGCAAACGTCTTCTTTTAAAGGCACAGTATTTAGATTGACATGTCTGGTTGTAGTTGGTCAGGTTGTTTCTTTTGGTACAGACGCCAGCAGGTCAGGCTACCTGAAACTGTCAATTTTTCCCAATGAACCTTGACCCTAATAACTTTAGAAATAAAGTCGAAATTCTATCAAAAAAATCTGACAGATTGTAGAAGCTTGATGTGCAGGCGCCTGTACATCAAGGTAACAGCACGACAAGGAAATAGTAGTAGTCGACCATAAATAATTTTCTTAGTTCAGAATTGACAGAAAAGCAACATTTATGGGAACGTCGTTCTCAAAGCTTTTACGAGAAATTCATTCAAATTATTCCTAGAACCAACCTTTTTTATCTTCAGACAGGGGAATAAGTTAGCTCTGTGGTTTCCAATTAATAATAAAGTAATTTGTTTCGCGAAATCGTGACCGTTGAGACCGGAATGGTTGGTAGCATCTGCTATTACACTTGATTGGTTTAAAATATTCAAGATAATGAGTTAAATCCTTACTTCCTTATCTATACTTACTAATATTATAAAGCTGAAGAGTTTGTTTGTTTGTTTGTTTGAACGCGCTAATCTCAGGGACTACTGGTTGGAATTGGAAAATTCTTTTAGTGTTGGATAGTCCATTTCTTTAGGAAGGCTATAGGCTATATAACATCACGCTACGACCAACATGATGCTGGAATGCTGAGCAGCGTGGGTGAAACCGCGTGGAACAGCTAGTTAATATTATAAAAGCAAAACTGAATTTGTTTGTTGCGTCTTCACGCCTAATGGCTAAACCGATTTTGATGAATTTTGGTACAGACATCGTTGGGACTTTGGAGACGGACATAGGCTATAAAACTGACAAAAGGGGGAGAAAGAGGGAAGAAAAGGGCAGATGAAAGAATTTTTTTCGGTCATTATCCGGGTTAGAGTTAGCGTAAGCCCAAAGTAACTCTTTTTTTTTGAAGTGGGAAATGAGGGAGTAAGAGGGAAAGGGGAACTGTGTTACCACGAATTTAACGCGAGCGAAGCCGCGGGCAAAAGCTTGTAATCACATAAATTAAAACTAACTGAATAAAACATCAAAGTAAGTTCATGTTATAATAATATACGAACAGAAAATCAGTTCTCAAAATCATTTAATGTAATATATTCTTTCTGTAAATGTATTCAATTCATTAATTATTTAATAACTGACATAAATCTGAACGATACAAATCGATCACACGCACACCGCACGCACAATGTACTAAGTATTAGGCACTAGGTTTTGACCGCGGCTTCCTCCGCTAAAAAGACTTTGTTTTTAAGAAAGCACCACACAGATTTGAGTGGACGTGTCCAGTCAGTTATGTAAGCATTTGAATCATTTGTCAGTTATCGTGTAGCATAACCTTAAGGAGCTAATTGACACGACGAGCATCATCATTTTCCTGCCCTTGTCCCATTCTTTTTGGTATCGGCGCAACACGATTTTTTCTTTCATTCTCCCCTATCAGACGTCATGGCACCATTTACTCCTTTCTCCTTCAAATCACTCCTTACATAATCCATCCATCTTTTCTTTGGTCTTCCTCTCACTCTCCGTCCATCAACATTCAGATCAATCACTCTTTTAGTCACATGTCCTTCATCCCTCCTCATCACGTCATGTCCATACCAAGACAAACGACTCCCTTGCAATTTTTCTATAACAGGCGCAACTTTCAAACTTCCTCGAATATATTCATTTCTTACTTTATCTATTCTTGTCACTCCACACATCCATCTCAACATTCTCATCTCCGCTACATGCAATCGTTTTTCGTCCACCTTTTTTACAGCCCAGCATTCTGACCCATACAGTACAACAGGTCTCATGACGGACTTATATATTTTCCCCTTTAACTTGAGGGGCATCCGTGGGTCACAAGTTGTTCCAACGACACGACGAGCAATACCAAAAAAGGTATTACTATCTATTGCCCGTGGTTTCGCTAGCATTAAATTCAGGGTAGGTAACATAGTTCCCCTTTCCTGATTTGTAGGTACCTGCTACCTGTAGTTTTTACCTTTGCGAATTTATTAATCCCGCACCACTTTCTCCCGCAATTCTCACTTTAAAAAAGAAGTTGGCCTATGTACGTATCTAGGTTCCCAACTATCTCTGTACCAAAATTCATCAAAATCTGTTTAGCCATTTAGGCATGAAGACGAAACAAAGAAACTCATTTTCGCTTTTATAATATTAGAAAGTCCTTTCTAATATTATAATGTCCCAAGCTGAGTCGATATATCGAACAGTTTAAGGATATTAACATCATGACAGTACCTTGTCAATATATTTATGAAAACATCATGTATGTCAGGAAAAACTCGCATCTTTTTAGTAAAAGAGGTGACAGACACAATTATAATACTAGAAATAGGGACCAATTAGTTCAACCAGGTTTCAGGTTAGCTAAAGTAGACTCATCTTTTATGGGGTACTGTTTGAAATGCTACAATAAAATTCCTCCCCACATTCTTCAACTGAATGAAACGAAATTTAAATCTTGTATTAAACGCACACTATGTAGGCAAGCATATTATAAGTTGGGGGATTATATTGATGATAAAAATGCTTGGCTCAATGCTGGTCCTGCTCCTCAAGCATAGGGGTAAAGTCATTAATAAGTATCCGAAGCTATAGTGGAAGCTGCAGAAGATTGTAAGACTATCTTTGCAATGTATAGAATCAATTCTCTAGTATTGTATAATTATTAAGCCCATATGTGAGTGCTATGTATTATCATTGACTTGACGAAGCCCTGGTGGTTAATAGTGTCATGCTCACTTAAATGTCTCGCTGATGGTGGCGGGTGTGTCGGGTCATTTAGCTCCCTTCAAAATGGTCGAGCTGAATGGGGCTGATCCATACGTCATGTTCGTGAACGGGCGCTGTCAGTTGGGACTGGTCATTTTTTAACTACCACGGTCATTTTTATTTTATTTAGATTTAAATTGAATTTTGTTTTTTACTTACTCTGGACGCTCTTACTGTGCACGTCTTTCTACATCGTTCTCACATATTTGTATAATCTCAACACGAATGATGTAAATACTATTTTGTAAAAATATTAGAATTTAAAAGAGTGTCCATGGAGTTTCTTGCCCATTCTTCTCCATAGAGATCAACGCTTTGGAATGGGCAACTGCAGTACTTTCACAAGTTATTATGCCTTGTGACCGGGACTGTAGATTCATTTTGTTTCTTGACATTCAAAAGTGCCTGTAATGGTCTAATTGAAATAAATGATTTGATTTGATTTGATATGACCACACATACAGCGTGATTCATTTTTTTTTGACATTTCGCTGTAGCGTGTATATCGTTACATACAGACAGAATTACTTTCAGATATAATATATTATTATGGATTATTGTAGAAATGTAATGTGAGCCGCCATTACAATTGAGTTCATTATTGGTTCGTGTTGGAATCGTAAATAATGAACGGTTATTTGAAATTAATAGGAGGTCGTTTAGGTGTGTTTTCATATTTCGGTACAGTTTTATTTTAGGTGCGACCGATCATTAGGCACAACACTAGGCTCGTCCCTATTAATTACGTATATGACGCTTAACCTTAACTGAGAAAACGTGGTTGTACTTTTATATGGTAACGATGTGCTTTATTTATTTTATGCAAGCAAAAGCATGATATATACCAAAACATGGGCCCCTCAAAATTACATAAATTACTAGCTGTGCCCAGCGGTTTCACCCCCTGCTCACTTAGGGGTATAAAAAAATAGATGTTGGCCGATTCTCAGACCTACTTGATATGTACACAAAATTTCGTTTAAATAGGTCCAGCCGTTTCGGAGGAGTATGGGAACGAAAACTGTGACACGAGAGTTTTATATATTAGACTAGCTGTGCCCAGCGGTTTCACCCGCTGCTCGGTTAGGGTTATGAAAAATAGATGTTGGCCAATTCTCAGACCCACCCGATGTGAACACAAAATTTTGTTTAAATCGGTCCAGCCGTTTCGGAGGAGTATGGGAACGAAAACTGTGACACGAGAATTTTATATATTAGAAGATATTACCTGAAACTGCTGTATTTTATAAGAATACTACCTGTGCTCAACGGTTTCCTTCGCTGCCCATCTCTTCTAAAGAGGACCACAGTGATAACTAAAATGAATTACGACTGATTCTCAGATCTACCAAATAAACATATAAAATTTAATAAAAATCGGTCAAGCCGTTCCGGAGGAGTGTGCCAACTAAAACTGTGTCGCGAAAATTTCATATAGGTATAGGTAAGATGAAAGAATATTATAAAACTTCAAATCAATTTGACGGGCCTGTTGGTCCAGTGGTTAGTGGCCCTGACTGCTGAGCCGGAGGTCGTGGGTTCGATTCCCACCCAGGACAAACTTTGTGTGTTGAGCATGATTGTTTGTTCTGTGTCTGGGTGTGATTTATCTTAATATGTATGTATTTATAAATTATATAAGTATGTATATCAGTTGTCTGGTTACCATAACACAAACTCTGCTTAGCTTGGGATCAGTAGGCCTACTATGACATCTTAAAGCAAAACTTATTCCACTGAGTGAAAGAGATGGAGCTAGACACCCTGTATAGCTCTGTCCCTTTCACTCAGCGGAATAAGTTCTGCTTTAAGACGTCATAGTAGGGTAGCAGATAGCCGTGTGTGAGTTGTCCCAAGATATTTATTATTAATCCGCACTGAAATAATGCACTGTGTGTCGTAAAGAATTTTTTCAGATTGTTAAGTCAGTTAGTAAGTCTTGACGTAAACTATTCCAAGACACATTCTTGGGCTTTAAAAGACTATGCCAGTGAAAGTACATCGTCGTTTTAATTATGCTTTATATTTTGTTGTTTTTTTTTGCAAATTGTATTTTTGGCCAACTATTTTAAAATACAAAAGATTTTATAAAAAAAAATAAAAAAAAAATCATATAAGTACTTTAAAGAGTAACCGTGGAGTTTCTTACCGGTTCTCCTCCATAGAGAAACGACCAATCGGAATCGTTTACTTTTTTCAACGTTTCGCAAGAGCCCATGATTTTTATTTTGACTTCATATTGTTTTGTGGCAGTTAACTATTCTAATACATGCCATGACAGTTTTCAGCTGTATAACGGTTGACGAATATGGACATAATGGAATATTGTTCACCGCCCTAACTTGGTAGCATTATAATATACTAGCTGACGCCCGTGACTTCGTTCGCGTGATATCGAAAAATGTGTCCTATGTATTATTCCAGACTATAATCTACATCTGTGCCAAATTTCACCAAGATCCGTTTTGACCCGAAAGAGTAACAAACATCCATACATCCATCTTCACAGACATTCGCATTTATAATATTAGTAGGATAATAAATAATCCTTACTAACATTATAAAAGCGAAAGTGAGTTTGTTTGTTTGTTACCTCTTCACGCTTTAATGGCTAAACTAATTTTGATAAATTTTGGTACAGAGATAGTTGGGAACCAGGAGAAGGACGTAGGCTATTTAAAAAAAAAAAAAGATTGGGATATGAGGGAGAAAGAGGGACAAAACGGGAAAACATAGCGTTATTATAACAAATCAATAAGGCGCTACCGAATTTAACGCGAGCGAAGCCGCGGGCAAAAGCTAGTATAAATATATAGTAGAATAGCCTACGGCCTTCCCTAGATTGAAATCTATCTCTTTGCCTGATTTCATTACAATCCGATCAACGAAACAGAATCACTTATAATATCAGTATGGATGTACAACAGTAAGCTTAACCACGATTTAGGCTCCCGAAGTTAGTCCTGAGCCGTCGTCTTCAAATGTAGACACATTATTCAATAAACTTTATACCAAACATCACTCAAGGACATCTTCCTTCTTAGTAACAATATACTTAGACGTTATATGAACACTAGAGTGTCCCATAAACCCAGGTCACGTTTTGTTCTAGAAGGATCTGAAGTACTGGAACTGTAAAGCTTCTGTTAAGGTAATGTTAACTCGTTTGAGTTGAAAATTATGAGTCTACTAGCTTTTGCCCATGGCTTCGCTCGCTTTGAATTCGAGGTAACACAGTTCCCCTTTCTTGATTTGCAGGTACCTGCTACCTGTAGTTTTTGTCCTTGCGCTTTATTTATTGTAATAGCAAAGCAAAATTTTCCTTTTTCTCCGCTCGTTCTCCCTCATTTCTTGCTTTTTTTAAGTCTCCTTTTTTAAGGCCTCAACTATCTCTGTACCAAAATTCATCAAGTCGGTGTAGCCTTTTAGGCGTGAAGACGTAACAAACATACTCACTTTTGCTTTTATAATATTAGTAAGGATTTTGCTCGAAAGTATATGAAATAACATTAAAATCACGCCTGTAATCCCGGAGGGTTAAATGATGTTTATTTAGCAAGTAGGTTTTTACAAATACTTTTACACGGCACTTTTTTTAAATCTAGATTAGGCCGGTGTTTCGTATCCGACTACTTTAACAAGAAACAGCCGAAACAATCTCACTTACTTACACAAACAGCCAGACCCGGAACAACTATCTGCAGGCCATATAAATATTTGTTCCATGCGGGAATCGAACCGGCGATACACAGCGCAGCAGTCAATCGCTCAGCCACTGCACCAACCGTGTCGTCATGATTGTAACCTGCCCGCGTTGTGTCCTAGATTTTATATATACTATTGTTTTAAAATTTACTACACGTCGTACAAACTTATATCTCTATTAAAATAATACAATATGTTTCCTTCAATACAATTTAATAGTCTCTCTCAATTTCATGAACACAATACATTACATTGTTCTTCTATATTCTACAGTTATTGGTTATACGCCTTACAAATCATGCGGAATTTTATTGTATCAATTTCCTATTATTGGTCTCACAACGTTTTCAATTTCAGTTCCATATTTTTTTTCAGTTCGTCGAGTTTTCCATAACGAGTTCTTTTTTTTTGCTTTTGTTTTTGACGGGTGTCATGTTCTTGGAAATCTGTTTGTGTAAAAACGGTGAAATTGTTTTGTTATGTTACCCATTTACCAGTTATTCTATAATATTTATGTTACTGCTAATGAACTGGTTCCTACGTTTATGTATTGAAGTTAATGTTGGGTGTAAAGGGAGACATGAAAATCTAATTTATTTTTGATTTATTTATTTATTGAAATCGAACACAAAGATTCATATTTTTGTTAGTAGCATTTACAAAACTATGTTAATAATATATAGCCTCGACCAACACCTGAGAAGGCTTTCGTTAGGCAGCTGGATCAAGGGCTTGATACAGAAAGCGGTACTCCTGGGGCCTTAGTCTGCTATTACAATGGTGTCAGAATGGTCGATCACTGATCGCATAATGGTTAATTTTGACAAGTTTGGTAATCTGCTACATACTAAACTTGTCAAAATCAACCATTATGCGATCATTGATCGACCATTCTGACACTATTGTAATAGCAGACTAAGGCCCCAGGACACGGCTCGTATTGTTAGGAGGTTCCTTTCTCTGGAGCCCTGACCGCCGGTAACTTAGACCCTGTTCCCGATACCGGTGGGCTACAATTTTTATATTTTTAAATGCTTTTTTATGCTTTCTTGAAATATTTAAAAATGTAATAATATGTATAAAAACCAATAAATGAAATATAAAATCATGAAAATTAAATAAGTAAAATTATCAAAATTAAATTTAAAATCAAATTAAAAAAGTATATTAAAAATTAAATCATTAAAATTAAAGATAAAATTAAATTAAAATTTATGCTGTAGAAATGCATTC
Source organism: Ochropleura leucogaster (assembly GCA_958449745.1). NCBI lineage: Eukaryota > Metazoa > Arthropoda > Insecta > Lepidoptera > Noctuidae > Ochropleura > Ochropleura leucogaster. The sequence goes on from OY288212.1 coordinate 17,446,720, forward strand.
ATTGCGAAGTACCTTAGTGTGGTGTTATTTTGATTGGTATATTGACGTTATTATCATCAGACTGTCAAACCTTTTTTTAACTATGTTGGGGATGGCTGTTTTTTTTTTGGGGTGGGAAATCATCAAATAACTTGTACTGACAGACTTGTACTGACTAAAACCCACCCATGTTTCTTCTATTGCCCTTTAAGTTTCGGGGCCGCGGTATATTTGACGGGCCTGTTGGTCTAGTGGTTAGTGGCCCTGACTGCTGAGACGGAGGTTGGGTTCGATTCCCACCCAGGACAAACTTTGTGTGATGAGCATGATTGTTTGTTCTGTGTCTGGGTGTGATTTATCTATAATATGTATGTATTTATAAATTATATAAATATGTATATCAGTTGTCTGGTTACCATAACACAAGCTCTGCTTAGCTTGGGATCAGATAGCCGTGAGTGAGTTGTCCCAAGATATTTATTTATCTTTCGAACAACCTGCAACCCCGGCAGGCGGAGGCCCTGGCAGGCCCTTCTGATGATGGGGTTAGCTTACAGTAGTATCAATACCGATACCGTTTGCAGCTAAATATCATTATTTTACATGGAACGACTCCGTATGACCTCCACAACCCTTGGTAACGACTAGTTTCCAGACTTTGCGGCTATTGACTACGTAGATTAGTAGAGTATTAGATAGATTATAATTTTTTTTCGTAGCCTATAATAATAGTTTTTAATAGCCTATAATAATTGCCCGCGGCTTTGTTCGCGTTATATTTGGTATAACACAGTACCTGCTACCTGCAGTTTTTGTCCTTGCGCTTTATTGATTTGTAATAGCAACACTAAGTTTTCTCTTTTCTTCCCTCGTTATCATGTTCCACTTTTTTTAATAAAAATTAGTTTATGTCTGTCTCCTGGTTTCCAACTATCTCTGTACCAAAATTCATCAAAATCGATTCAGCCATTTAAGCGTGAGTGGGCCTGTGAGGGAGAAAGAGGGAAGAAAAGGGAAAACTTAGAGGTGTTATTACAAATCAATATGGCGCAAGGGCAAAACCTGCAGGTGCTGTGTTATACCGAATTTAACGTGAACGAAGCCGCGGGCAATAGCTAGTATCTTCATAAAGACGAAATAGCGAGTGTACATAATAAACTAGCCATTCAATAACGTTTTTGCTCAGAAACTTTTGGCTATTACTGAGTTACTTTTTTTTTCAATCGCGTCTAAGTTCCCGAACTGTCGAAATCAAGGTAGTTGGTAAATACCCGTACATAAAGATGTTTGGGAAAACTTCAAAAGAATAAATTGTTGAAGTGAACATTTTGCGAGAACTTACGTTTTTCTTTGATAAAAGGTAGAGTAGTACTGTTTGAAAGTAGGTGAGTATTTGTTGTATCGTATGTTTAAGTTATCTTAACGATCTAAATAGGGAGCTCGTCTAAGGAGAAGCTACGCCTCCTTCCCTTGAATTATTTCTGCAGGCGCAATTTTTAAACTTATTCTAATGTACTCATTCCTTACTTTATTCATCACTAGCTTTTGTCCGCGGCTTCGCTTGCGTTTAATTCGAGGTAACACAGTTCCCCTTTCCCGATTTGCAGCTACCTATAGTTTTCCCCCTTGCGCCTTATTTATTGTATTAGCAATACTAAGTTTTTCCTTTTCTTCCCTCTTTCTCCCGCACATCCCACTTTTTTAAATAAAAATTGCCTATGTCCGTCTCCTGGTTCCCAACTATTTCTGTGCCAAAATCGGTCAAAATTGGTTTAGCCATTAAAGCGTGAAGAGGTAACAAACAAACAAACTCACTTTCGCTTTTATGATATTAGTAAGGATTGTCACTCCATACATTACTATATATCCTTCAATCACATCTCTACAGCGAAAACAGCTTTTTTTGGTATGGATGGTAAATCATCAAATAACTTCTTCCGCGCTTTTTCGCTCTGATGGAGCTGAGGAGAGGAGTAGAAACTTGTACTGACTCAAATCCACCATGTTCCTTCTTTTCCCCCTTATATTCCGGGGACGCGGTATCTCTTTCAAATAACCCGCAACCCTGCCAGGATAATTGCAGGCTTCAGACGTATTAAGTCCTGAATATACTTTATCTTCCAAACTGATGTACCTAACTATCACCACTTGTGAACACACATCCTTCCATCCTTTCCTGACTCATAAATCTGAACAAGGAGACCGAAATAAACCTTTCTCTAACCACTACAGTACGAACACTAAAAGTACCACAGAAGCTGTCCGGGACGTGACCGCGGCACTAAAGCGGCAACCACGTCATTGTGACCATAAAAGTAACGCACGCGACGAACTCAGAAAATTGTAGTAATGACAATGAGGAAAACTATTTGTGGTAGAAGCCACGAAAAACGGTGAGCACTTGGCGCAAGTGGAACTGGAATCTTTAAGCTTTACACTATAGAACAAATTTGTGCAACAAGAACTTAAAGTGTTAGACATTATTAAACTACTAAGAAATTACGAATTTTATTATGCAGCTAAATTTAGACAAGGCTTCTAACAGCAGTTCCTTAATGCAAATATTAGCCAGTATTAATATAGGTATTGGTGTCCATTCTGTTCTCATAAACTAAAGCTTCTCTAAAAATAAAAGTGATTTTTAGTTAGTAGGTAGTAAATTTAGTTTATTCCTGACTAACGACGTTTCTTTTTCTAAAATTGCTATAACTTAACCATATTGTAGTTTGACAGCATTCATAATTAGTTTAGTTACTTACTCAACTTTTGAAATTGACGTTTTTCACCAAATATAGTGGTTGTGAAGCTAAATTGGACTATCTTTAATCGCGACTGGTGTGGAACAGAATTAGCAGCATTACGTAACATTACGCCTAAAATCCTTGAAGAGGTAGGTAGTACTTATAGTAACATCTACATTTCGTAAATTATGTCTAAGTCCAAAGCAATAGGGAATGAAGCTATTGCCACTAAACGGGCACTGATGTATGCGCAATGGCGATGCGGGAGATGCAGTGAGCAGTGGCGTGTGGTAATCGCCTTAGTGCCATATTATAGGGTGGTCCTTTGGTTCGAAATGTGAAGTTGGTGTGTGGTGGATTTCTAGAGACGTTTTAATATCTCACTAGCTGTGCGCTGCTCAGCTCCTTAGTATATTAGTTTGATGTTATCTGTTGTAAATTAGAGTTTAGGAAGAACTTTGAAATTGTTTTCATTAAAGTTAACAGACGCTTCGTTCGTTCGTTCGTTCGTTATAATATAACATGTAGACAGAGACCAAAGACAATGGTGTAGCCAACCTAAAAAAAAATGAATTTACATAATACCAATATTACAACATTATCTAGCATAATTAAAGCTTTCCTCAATAGATGGACTTTCCAAAACTAAAGATTTTTCTATTCAATCCATTCGTTCCTGATACAAGCTCGTTAAACCAAACTAACTCTTCAGCTGTATAATAATACTAGCTGTTCCCCACGGTTTCACCCGCGCTGCTCAGCACCTGTTGGTCCTAGCGTGATGTTATATAGCCTATAGCCTTCCTCAAGAAATGGACTATCCAACACTAAAAGAATTTTCCAATTCCAACCAGTAGTCCCTGAGATTAGCGCGTTCAAACAAACAAACAAACTCTTCAGCTTTATAATATTAGTATAGATAATAAAATTAAGTATAAAAACAAATTAATATGAAATGCACTTCAAATCTTAATAAATTACGACTTCTAATAAAAAAAAATAAGAACCCCAAGAAATAACAAAGTACCACTTCGAATCTTTTCTTCTAAAATCTTTTATCAAGAAATGAAACAAAACGCCATCTTTCCATCTGTAGAGAACCACAATTAGATCAGAATGCCACACGAAGTGCTTTCAAAGAGTCCTTTTTACTACTGAAACTGAAAATTCCTTTGTGCTGAAAGATCTCCAGATTACTCCCTATTGTAGCCGATGGCGAGGTCAATTCATTCAGGTGGCACGCCAAATGATGCATTCTGCGGAGGAATAAATTGACTCTGCCAAGACTGGCAAGCCAACCTTTACGAGAATAAATTGAGATGAAATATGTTGAGTGAAAAAGGGTTTTTGAATAACGTATGAAGGTTCAAACGAGTATTTTTGTTGAAGGGTTGTTTAAGTGAATTTAGTTTACTGAGAAGTGGGTAGGTAATTGGGTATGTTAAAGATTGTTGAGAAACTTATTAAGCTTTTCTCGTAAAGGGTTTAGTGTAGTTGTAAGTTGAGCTAGAAAGAATATTCTTAAACGTTTAAACGTTAGATCTTAATTACAAGCGGTTTTGGGTTTCTTTTAATAGAAAGTAAAACGTTCATAACATTTGTGTTGTTTATTCTAACAGCTTTGTACTTATTTTTGGGTTTCTATACCACAAAAGGAAGAAATAGAGTCCCTTGGAGTTGTGAAAAAATCGATCCTCTAAATCTAATCTACGCACTCAAAAGATATGGCCGTTTAGTTTGTACGGAACCCTCCGTGCGAGAGTTCGACTCACACTTGGGTGGTTTTCTTTTTCATATGGCATGTATGTGTATATCTTCTGTGTGTGTGTGTGTGTATAAGTAACCATATTATATCTCAAATTAGTTTTCGTAAGTTCCAAAACTTTGATAAACCTGTTTGATATTGAAATACAATCAAAATTCTCTATCCTATACAATTTGAAGAACAAGAACATTATCAAAAAATAGCCTTCAAAAAATAAAAATCCAAGATTTGATTTAAAAACCTTGTTCATTTAAAAAGTCAATAATGATGGTCCGCAGGCCTCGGACAAAATAGACAGTCATTATTCTCTGTGTTAGCCAATTAAGGTAGGCAAATATTGAGTCTAGCTAGACAGAAGTAGGTAAACCCTGGTAAAATATAGTATTTTATTTTTGTTGTAGCTGGTTTTACATTTTGGCTATAGAGGTATTTTATTCTCTAACTAGATTTGTATAAAATACTAGCTAACGCCCGCGGCTTCCCCCGCGTGTTATCGAAAAGAAAAGTATGCTGTGTGTTATTTCAGACTACAATCTAACTCTGTGCCAAATTTCATCCAGATCCGTTCAACCGCTTTGATATGAAAGAGTAACAAACATCCATCCATCCTCACATATATTCGCATTTACAATATTAAGTAGGATTTTTTTTATGAGAAAATCTCGTTTCAGTGAGCACAATTTCAAGCTCCTAAAACATCTAGTTTTTGATATTTCGTGATGAGTGTGAAGTCAGTAATTTTCTCACTTATATTTATGTTGATAAACATTTGTATGGTATATGTTTATTTTCTTTTAGTTATTTGTCATGGTTGTTGTCCTTGGGACTGGCATTTTTATTTTTGTAATAACATTTTAAAATTAATCTTGGATTCCATCAATTAGGTATTAATCAATGTCATAGAATACTAGATTTGCCCAGTGGTTTCAACCGCTGCTTAGGCAAAGACCACCATAAGGGTAGCCACACTATACACCATAAGGGTAGCCACTTAAGGATATGAAAATAGATTACGATCAATTCTCAGACCTATTAAATAACAATACAGCCTTTTTATTTCATGTTTTACAATCAGTTGCACTTATAATACTACAAGAAAATAAAATTTGAATAGTAGGTTATCTTAGATTATGTTAGTAATATTATAAGTATTATAATATGTTAAAAAAAATATTTATAAGTTGACATGAACCCCGAATTGGGTAAAGGCCTCCTCCAAAAATGCCCATTTTTGTCGGTCTTGTGCTATCGAGAACCAGTTTACACCAATTGATATTTTAAGATCATCGTCCCAGCGGGCTAAGAGTCTCCCCACCTATTAAATAAACTTATAACATTTCATAAAAATCGGTCAAGCCAAACACAAAAACTGCAACACGAGAATCCTTACTAATATTATTAAAGCGAAAGTTAGTTTGTTACGTGTTCACGCCTGAACGGCTAAACCGATTTTGATGAATTTTGTGGACATAGGCTATTTTTTTAAAGTGAGAAATGAGGGAATAAAAGAAAAAAACCTAGCTTTGCTATTACAATAAATAAGGCGCAAGGGCAAATACTACAAGTAGCAGGTACCCGCAAATCAGGAAAGGGGAACTGTGTTACCCCAAAAATAACGCGAGTGAAGCCGCAGGCAAAAGCTAGTTGCATATAATTATATTTAGCGATGGTTTCACAAAAAGTTTTCTACTTTTACAATGCATGAAGCACACTTTTATTGAAGCAAGCGTTAAAAGAATTATCTGGAGAGGCTTTAATAGCTACATTTTCATCCTAAATGAGACATGAAAATTGAAAACACGTGTTACATTCAAATAAAAGTGATTCATGCGGGCCTTAGGACATGATCAGACCAGCGGAGTTATTTATATTTACGACTGGGCCAAAAAAAACAATATCTGAAATATAAAATTCTCGTGTCACAATGTTCGTTCCCATAAACACACAAAAAAAATCATAAGAATCGGTCGAGCCGTTTCGGAGGAGGAAGCAGCTCGACCGATTCTTATGATTTTTTTGTGCATATTTAGTAGGTCTGAGAATCGGCTAACATCTATTTTTCATACCCCTAAGTGAGCAGCGGGTGAAACCGCTGGGCAAAGTACAGTCCTTAAATTAATAAATTAAGACCTACGTCCTATACATGAATAAATTAAATCAACTAAAGAAACTTTCTTATAAACAAACTAAAAATAGCATCAATAATAATAATTCGTTCTCAACGTTTTTAAGTGGTCATGTCACCCAAGAGGCCGGCCACATTGCCACGTTGAATGGTGCAGCAACGCTAAGCCTTTGGCCAAAGTAAAAACTAGTCTATGGGCGAAAGGAAGCGTTGCGATATTTCTTTAAAAAGGCTGCAACAACTATAGTACTTTCACAAGTTATTATGTCTTGTAATTGAGACTTTAGCAGCATCTTTATTTGATTTGATGACATTCATAAGTGCCTCTTATGGTCTAAATGAAATAAATGCTTTTTTTTTGGGTAGGAAGTCATCTTTTTTTTTGGGTGGGAAAACCTCCACTCTGGGTGGAGCGGGGCGGGGGAGTGTCCGACTTGTACTGACTGAAACCCACCCATGTTCCTTCCATTGCCCTTTATGTTCCGGGGCCGCAGTATCTCTTTCGAACAACCCGCAATTCCGGCAGGTAGGCGGTGGCCCTGGCAGGCCCCTCTGTTTTGCTGACATCTTTTTGAACACTAACGCGCCGTCGACACAGCCTAGATAGACGTACGGTGAGCTACCCATTGCTCACCGTCCACAGGCCCTTATCTACGGTAAGCACACGGAATTCTAATTAATTTCGCTGTTATAATACAAACAGAGGAAGACCCCGCGACCACAAAACCCTATTTTAATAAAAATCTCGCATTTTAAATTCTGCCGATTCAGAATTTCCCTGGAAATGCATTTCCATTAAGGTGATCGCTAGTCTACCAGTCTTTTTATTCTTTGCATTAATTAAAATGTTATCAGGCAGCACTTTCCTTATTATTGCGTACTGGGAAAGAATTCTTTGTAAAGTCTTATCGGGGATGAAATAACAGGATTCTCTTCTTCGTTTTATAGACTTTTGTTGGCAATAAGCTTACCTCCAGTTATAATAAGGATACATAATATATTATATGAACATATTGTTCTCACATATTTAACCTTTCGTGTGTCTATGACGTGGATCCACGCGAGACACAATGCGTAATTAATTGTGTCTGTATCATAGACACACGAAAGGTTAATTAATAATCTCAACATGAATGATGTAAATACGTTTTTGTAAAAATATTATAATTTAAAAGAGTGTCCATGGAGTTTCTTGCCCATTCTTCTCCATAGAGATCAACGCTTCGGAATGGGCAACTACAGTACTTTCACAAGTTTTTATGCCTTGTGACCGGGACTGTAGATTCATTTTGTTTCTTGACATTCAAAAGTGCCTGTAATGGTCTAATTGAAATAAATGATTTGATTTGATTTGATTAGCTGTACCAAATATGGATGTTCTATATGTATATGTTTTGTCTGTTTTAGCCTTTTGTTTCATCAATGTTGTCTTTCTTTCAAACGTGATTAAGATTAGCTCCTATTTTTTTTGCGAGTTTTTCAATGACAAGTGTCTGTGCTACAGCTGGAGCATTAGGTACTGGGTTTGATTCTTAGGTCGAGCAAAGTGTTATTGGGTTTTGTCATTAGGGATTTCTCAGTAACAGCTACGATTAACTCCGATTTAGGCCAATTTTATTATTCATCAAACAGTTTTGTTAAAATATTTACTCGGTGAGATGCGTTCGTTTCTTATAGGTACACATACATTTTATACTTATAAATATCTTACTAAATGCTAAATTGAAAGTTAAAAAAGCAAAAGTCACATATAGGACTTAAACATAACTACAGAAATGTGACACTATAGGTACCTACACCTCTACCTTACGCTATAGAGATTTCAGCCGTGATCCCTACTAATATTAAAAAGCGAAAGTGAGTTTGTTTGTTACGTCTTCACACCTAAATAGCCAAACCGATTTTGATGAATTTTGGTACAGAGATAGTTCGGACCCTGGATACGGACATAGGCTAATTAAAAGAAGTGACATAAGGGGAATAAAAGGGGAGAAAAAGTTTTTTTTTATCACCATCGGGTTAGGGTTAGCGTTAGCCCAAAGTAACTATGCCACGCGTACGAAGTCGCGGGTGAAAGCTAAAGACACAATCACACAATCATTGCCAACATAGCTTTACCCAGGCACATTCTCGGAGCGCACTAATATCATTATCACACTCGTGCGACAAATTGCGTTACACAGAATGTAATTGGTACCTAATACGATTGTCTCAGTTACGCGTGCAACTAACTTTAGTCTTTAATGTCGGGGTAAAATGGGAGAGAATGTGAAATCAGTTGCATTTCTATTCTTGGTAGAAATAGACTTTTTGCCTGGACAGTAGGGAAATGGGCACTAGAATTCACTTTGCATACTAAGCGATTTCTATATAATTATATTGCCTAAATAGGATTTTTTGATGGATGCTCTGAGTATTGGTCGAGAGTGTTTTATGAAAACGTATTTACTACCTTATTAATAAAAATAAAAACCATGTACCTAAACTGTGTGATTATTTCATTTGATAACAATTTATTCATGTACCTACTAGCTTTTGCCTAGTTAATTTGGTAGCGCCTTATTGATTTGTAATAGCAACTCTAAGTTTTCCCGTTTCATCCCTCTGTCTCCCTCATATCTTACTCTTTTTAAAAAAAAATAGCCTATGTCCGTCTCCTGGTTCCTAACTATCTCTGTATCAAAATTCATCAAAATCGGTTTAGCCATTAAAGCATGAAGAGGTAACAAACAAACAAACTCACTTTCGCTTTTATAATATTAGTAAGGATAACGCACGCAATTGTAAATTAGTAGGTAATTTAACAGAAAAATATAATTCGTGCGACTGAAATTGCTAATTCTATTCAGTTACTTATGCTTATAAGGTAACTATAAGTACTTAATGCATGCAATTGTAAATATTTAGACAGATATGTGGCTGGTTCATGTTTGTGTAGGTAAGAATTTTGGCACCTTTTGACAGGCGGTGTTACTTTCGCGCTCAAATTGTTAACATGGAACATGTACCATAGAAAGGTAGATAGATAGAATATTCTTTATTATGTACACCATATAACTAACAAGAATAACAGAATACAACTTATGTATAATGTAAATAAGGTGACACAATGGGCGGTCTTATCGCTAAAAGCGATCTTTTCAAGCCAACCTTTGGATGGATTTAAAGGAGGAGAGACAGTACTGTTGATAGTCTGTGGTGTTTCATTTTACCAACGAATAGTTACACATAAATAGGACAGCTTCCTGTTGACATTTATATGGAACGGGCAGTTGAACTCGTTTGCATATCTACAAATAGGAATATCCTAGAAATGTATCACTTTGTTGTCAATTGGTTCAAAACTACGGGAGCTGAAAATTAGTAATAGGTTCATGGCATTTTCGTCATTAAGTCGATGTTGTTTAAAGTTGTAGTCATTTTATGAGAGGTTTATAATAACGCGGAAATGGATTGAAAATTGAACAAAAATCATAAATTAGTCAAACTTCTACTGCTTAAAACTCACCCATGTTCCTTCTTTTGCCCTTTATGATATCGGTATCTCTTTCGATCAAACCGCAAGCCGTGGCCCTGGCAGACCCCTCCGCTTTGCTGAAATCTTTTTAAGGCGCACGCGGAGCACGAACGCGCCGTTGACACTATGTTGGTTGACAGAATGCCATGCTCACTTAAATGTCTCGCTGATGATGGCGGGTGTGTTGGTGTGTCATTTAGTCCCCTTCAAAATTGTGAGCTGAATGGGGCTGATCCATACGTTATGTTCGTGAGCAATCCTTTCAGGCAGTGGACCTCTGATTAGATACTGCATTCGTTTTTAATATTCCATCTTGAGGATCATTTGTGAACGATTTTAAGGTAGACTGGTAGAAAATGCCCAATGCATTAAGTCCGCCTTTGTACATTGTTTTTTATACATGTGCATAAAGTTTTAATAAATAAATTTTAGTAAAACTAAACTTTAATATTCCCACAATTATAAATGCACATGACTTATCGGTCCTGCCAGCGGCGGTTGTGACATCAATGAATATTGTCATAGTTATAATATTATGTTAATATCTGGTGTCACTAATAATTAAGCGCGCAATATAGCGCGGGGACAATAGTAATGTGACCATGTTTTTTATGTACGAGTAGGATATTTTGTTTAGTTAACTTTTTTATTACAACCTTATTTGACAAACTACGAAATATTGAAACGTGAATGTATTAAGGGGTTGCACGTTAAACGATTTACATTCACAGATTTATTTGAATTAATAAATTTTGATAGACATGAAATGTACACTACTCGAAAAAACTAAGGGATCAAAAAAAAAGAGAAACGTACGGGGAATCAAATAAAAGGAAATTGTAGCTCCAAGTGTCTGGTTTTTGGATAAATTTTTGGACTTTAAAGTTTTGTTGCCTTTGCGGATATTGAGTAATCTTAGAAAAAACAGCAACGTACTACCACTTATCTCGAAATTACGGCCCGTTGAAAATTTACAAATAAAATTTGTTTTTTGATCCCTAATTTTTTTCCAGTAGTGTAGTTTTGACTTATAATAATAATAATTTTGCATGCAATTGATATTCTGTATACCTAGCTAATGTGGACATTATATTACAAGATTGTTACACTATTATACCATGTTTAAGGAAAATAAAAATGTAGAAAAATAAGTTTGTAGAAAAATATTCATCATCCTCATCATTTTGTAGGCATTTTTTTTATTTTGCGATCAGCCAGGGCATGGAATTTCCTGCCTCTATCTGTGTTCCTAAGTTTATAGAACCTGGGTTAGCTCGATCATCGACCTTATCTTTGTCTTTTAATACAAAATTGAGGTTAACAGAAAGCTTATCTAATACTACATATTTTCTTGCATCTAAATATCAGTATAATTCATTTTTCTACAAGAAAAAATACAACCAGCAAAACGTTGATCTAATCATAGTTTACAAAAATTATGCAAACATATTTGTTCAATTTGAGACCTGCCTGAGAACAGGTGTTGGCACCCCTCCAGATTGGCAACATTGTCAAAATTACAAACTGTTTTCTGCCAGCGAAGCAATATTGCAAGTTTGCAATGCATGCTACAAAACATTATCTGTACAATTTTACTGGGACTGATAACGGTTTCCTGAATAGAATCAACCATATTAATAGATTACTAGCTTTTAATCCTTAGAGTCGTAGTGTTGTTATAACCTTCCTTGATAGATGGGCTATCCATCATTGTAGAATTCATATAAAAAGTAGTAATATTCAATCATATGAAAAGTAGTAATATTCATTCATATAGGGAGTAGTTCTTGAGTTTTTCAAGTTTACATTTATGTAAGCTTGGTTTACCAAACTAACATTGTTATACACCTTAAACTGGGGTGTATTGTGTGTGGATTATACTGGGATGACAGACAACTACGCTCCTGGGTAAAGACTTGCTCCCATTCCTTTCGGCTCTTTTCGTCAATTAACGAGACAGCCAATCAAGGCATCCCACCATCTTCTCCTCGGTCTCCCACGACCCTGTCTAGCTGTATTAGAGCTCCGATTTTGCTATAAGTCGGCCCACAGCTTTGCCGGAAACTGGCAGCCTTAAAATATGACATTTAAACCAATTGTTGCTGCAAACAACCATATAAATGTTACCGTAATAATGAGTCTGGCAATTTAAATGCACCACAGTTTACCAGTACATAAATGTATGGTATGTTGTCTTGAAAACATCGCTTTTTGACCGCCCATTGTGTCACCCTATTTATAAGTTGTTTAATGTTATTCTTGTTATTTGCATGGTGTACATAATAAAGAATATTCTATCTATCTTGCTATCTATCTAAAACTGTACCTACTTGTAACTGTCAAAGTAATGCCCTATTTAATTGTCGTTCCTTTATTTCAAAACCATTCTATAAAATTAAAAAAACTTAAGAGGTGTCGAGGGACACCTGGATGGAACGAAGTTATTTATTTGTTCAAAAAACCTGTGTACACTCTACAAAAATAGCCGTCGCGACACCACACTCTTCAATGCGGTATAGAAAGATGAAACGAAAATAACTGGCTTGCTTTCTATGAGAGAGAAACACGCGCACGCCCTACAGCTTACAACTTGGTCTTCACTTTTACCATCTAGCCCCCTTCCGCAACGCGCGATAAGGAACTTCATTCCAAAATCACTATCAAGCAAAGCACACAACTTTTGCTAGAATATTATTCATTCATTAAGTTTTAGCTTAGTATAAAAGAAAACAGTCATTATTTTCTGAAAGGAAAAGTCTCCCTCAACGTTAAAAACAAGGAAGTTGTAATGGAGGTCGCAATTATAGACCATTACAGAGGTAAAACCTCGCAAGGGTAATACTTACGAATTTACCCTGGCCCTCTCACCTTCCTCCTTGAGCAGCAATTTCTTGACCTTGACCATTTGATTAGGCAACGGCGCACTTATGTTACAAATAAATTATTGACATGCAAACAGCAGATTTGTTTAACGTTTTACCTAATACATAACATCACACCTACAATCCCAGATGGTTCAAGCAGAGGTGAACTATAGTACATTTATTTTAGACCAAAATTGTTGCACATTTGGGTATATTGCAATATAATCTGATATAAGCAAAAAATTATCAATTAACAAAAATATATAAGTAACTAGCTGTGCCCCGGCATGCGTTGCTATGTAATTTTCTACCTTCCTACCTAACCTACCTTTTCTTTGCTATAAACCTCCCGGAGCCCGAGAACTTTCCAACGAATGCAGAACGTTCGTTCTGGAGTTATCAGGAAGGAAAACCCGACTTATTTTTATATAGTAGATACATTTGGAACAGTCTATGCAGATCCTTTGCATGTTGTACCATCTTTAACACATAACTTGAAAAGGAAGTGGTTCTAAATAAACAAACAAACAAACAAGTCAAATATTTAAGTCTGTTTAGAAGTCAAACTCAAACTTGATCGCTACTATCACAAACATATCAACTTACCTAAGCTATTACATAACTTAAGATACTAGAAAAGCGACCCAGATACGTCTACTTAATAATTAGCAAAACTGAACTTGAACGGGATTCAAACCAATTACCCGTTGCCGACATCTGTAGGTCCACGGAACTTCGATGAATAAATTAACGGGAAAGTCCCGGTTTGTCGAAGTTCGGAGGCAACCTACAGACTTGCATTATTAAAGCAATTTCATCCTGTATTGCTGGTAATCAAATATTTATTTTTAAAATGTAATGAAAGTAGCTTTTGTGATGTTCGAATTTAATAAAGGCGAGGTTTAACCAGTTTTGTACATTTTTCGAACCTGTTGAAATTTACAAATATAGCAAAGATCCACTTGTTTTTTTTTTATTAAACTTGAACATTGGCTAAAGGCTGTGTAAAAATACTAATTAGCTGGCTCAATTAGAAGAATCACGTGAAATTAACACGTGTTTTTCCTATGAAATTATGACTTAGTGAAAAAATATTTTTTGAATAGTCACATTTTTTTAAAATGAAAAGTATACTGCTATTTCGGAGCAACGTTGATCGATTGTCCGGGTTTCTATCCATGTAGTCATACCTACACCTTACCAATACTCCAATCAGCTCTGAGTAAAAACGTCGCGGTAAAAGGGGCTCTTCAGCCGACTACCAGTATTTTACACTAGCTGTTCCCCGCGGTTTCACCCACGCTGCTCAGCACCTGTTGGTCGTAGCGTGACGTTATATAGCCTTCCTCAAGAAATGGACTATCCAACACCAAAAGAATTTTCCAATTCCAACCAGTAGTCCCTGAGATTGGCGCGTTCAAACAAACAAACAAACTCTTCAGCTTTATAATATTAGTAAGTATAGATGGAGCGTCGGCCAATCTGACCTCCACAACCCATTTAACAACTGCGAAATATGATTCTTCTTGGTAAGACTGGTTGTCAAACTTACGAGCCACTGTTTTCCTTTAAGGACTGATAAAGATTTGCCAATGACTGCCGGGACCACTGGCTGAATGTGCTTTTAGAGGCACGGAGGAAATTCGGTGTGTATATGTTTCGTAAACATTTATGAACCAACATAGGCAAGCATGGCTCAACATCAGGATCGACCGAAGCGGCAGTATTATCCTTACTAATATTATAAAAGCGAAAGTGAGTTTGTTTGTTACCTCTTTCACGCTTTAATCGCTTAACCGATTTTGATGAATTTTGGTACAGAGATAGTTAAGAACCAGGAGACGGACATAGGCTTTAATTTTTTTTATAAAAGAGTGGGATATGAGGGAGAAAGAGGGAAGAAACGGGAAAACTTAGCGTTGCTATTACAAATCAATAAGGCGCTACCGAATTTAACGCGAGCGAAGCCGCGGGCAAAAGCTAGTCTATTATATTCAAAGGTTTTTGGCTGTGCGTAAACCAATTGAATTGAATTACCAAACAAACTTGCCTGCGGTCTGCGGTATATCACAAATGGACGCACTACTACGCCACCATCCGCGGTAGCCTTGTCCAACGTTATCTGTTTGAGCCATACATATTGAAAGGTTCAGACAGCTATCCCAAGCTATGCGTCAGGATTGTTAAAGGATTCAACAGAACGGAAACAGCTGTTTTTTTATGGTATGATAGATATATAGATAAATCATTTATTTGATGCAACAAAAGACACAATACAAAAATTAAAATAAAAAAAAAACATCACACAGAAAAAAATGGAACACATTAAAAAAAAAAGTAAGGTAGACTGAGTTAAATCGACCCATATGCATTTAGACACATCACATAATATTTATTAAGGTCGCCCACTAATGGGCGATGTGTGTCTCAAAATTTCACCAAAAAGGAGTCCAGCTCAGCATAATGCCAGATGGATTACCTGGCGCTGGTATTCTGCTGAATCCTGCTAGTGACACACGGACTTCCACGGTATCGGAAAAAAATATTACAGCCTTGGTTGCGGGTTGTATGAAAGTGATACCGGGGCCTCGGAACACAAAGAGCAAAAGAAGAAATATAGATGGGTCTTAGTCATTAAAATTCTGACTCCCCCCCGCTCCGCCCAGAGCGTGTGATGAGAAAAGACCGCCGATTCGTCTGCCTGTCACAGCTTATTTTCCGTAATTGTGTACCTACCTATAGTACGGCCAACGAGAAGCGATACGAAGGTCATTAACCTAAAGAACAACTGTGGCGTTGACAATCTAATATTTAGCTCTTTCCATCTTGTGCCTTTGTCGTAATGTCTCGTTCTCCCGGCAAAAACATGACAACGTTAAGACGGGTTCGCCAACATTTGGGCAGCCATTTTAGATGGGGTTTTAGCATGGGTTTTGTTTACATTTGGTATCGCTTCTCGTTGGCCGTAGGTACTATAAGTGCATTACTATTTCAAGTCTTCTAATAAATAAATCCGTAAACGTCCATGAAAACGTTTCCCATTTTTAAAACGCTAGTGTTAGCCAAAATCATATACATATTAAAAACTTCTTTCTGATATCTATGGCGGCAGCTATACCAGAACTGTTAAAAATTATGAATTCCGTTTTTTTTTAAATTAAATCTGACCCGCTTCCCAGACGCCATTCTTAATCCAATATGTATAAGTATCTGAAATTACAAAAATGGCGGATATTTATTACCATGAAAGGACTCAAATGTTAAATTAAATTATCTTGCAAAGTAAAGCCTGTCCTATAAGCTACTAAGGTAAAAGGAATAACGATATTGTCGCTGCATTCTTGGTAGCGACATAAACCTACAACTCTGCTAGTACTCAATTCGCCTTTGTAAAGGAATTCTTAAACGCACAAGTATCGCCATCTAGAGTAGGTCTTCTGTAATGTAAGTTTTCACAATGACATCAGTCACAAGAAAATTGTGAAAGTTATACTAGACTGCTGCCATCTAGTTTGCGTTTAGGGAAGCTTTTCCTGTTCCAAGCGGTTTTATGGAAAACGACGACTTGTTTAATGTTCCGTGTGTAATGCAGCGAGTTTTCAGTAGATGGCGCTAACTGAAAAAAGGTCTATTAGTTTGTTTTTTTAAAGCTACATAGGCACATAGAATTTTTATTTTAGTTTATAGATTTTCGATACTGAATTCAATTCAATGTATTTTTAGTATAATCTTTCTTACTATAATGGCTACACCGATTTTGATGAATTTTGGTACAGAGATAGTTGGGAACCAGGAGATGGCCATAAGCTAATTTTTTTAACAAAAAAAAAAGGGATGTAAGGGAGAAAGAGGGAAGAAAAGGGAAAACTTAGCGTTGCTATTAAAAATCAATAAGGCGCAAGAGGAACTGTCTTACCCAAATTTAAAGCGAGCGAAGCTGCGGGTAAAAGCTAGTAGTAATATTATAAATGCGAAAGTTTGTGAGTATGGATGTATGTTTGATCCTCTTTCACGAAAAAACTACTGAACGGATCTTGATGAAATTTGGCACAGAGGTAGATTATAGTCTGGAATGAAACATAGGATATTTTTTTATCATCGCAGCTAGTTAAATTATAAATGACAAACCCTTTGGAGTTATAGTTATCTCTAGCCCAAATCCCACACTAATTTTAAGTGATACCATAAAAAATAAACAAAAATTAAATTTATCTACTTTGTCATCCAATACCATAAACAAAAATTGAGTAACTTAAGCCTCTTAAGTGAAATGATCGCTTACACCATTACAGGGGCTAGGAACAAAAAATATTAATTACGAGCTTAATCTTCGTAATTTATTTACTGGGTTTCCGTTCGAAGTTGCCTAATTAGTGTAAATTCGGATTTTATAAAAGTTTTAATGGGGTACTTCTTGCCTTTGATGTAAAAATCATTTCATTTAGTTAGTTGTTAACATGATTTTCTGCTTAATAACTTTGGATGACTGATTTTAAGTGGAGAATAAAATCATAATACTTATTTAATTTCACATAATAAGTGCCTTTTCTCGACCTTTTTAGTTGCCCATACACTATACAAGTGCCCATGTAAGCTTACATAGCTTACATGGGCACTTATAGAACATTGTGAAAAGATGCACGGTTCGGGTTCGTCTTTTCCTATGGAGAAGAACCGGCCAGAAACTCCATGGGTACTCTTTTAAATCATTTGATTTTAAATGAATACTTTTAGTTAGCTTTTCTTGCAAGTTTTTCATTGTATTTCTATGATATATCGTTTTGAATAACTTCTAAACATCAATAAGCTAATAATGTTAGCTACTTATACCTAAATATTTTTTAATCACTTTTAAAACCCGTCATTGGGATACCCACGTTGATACCACGGTTAGGAGAAAAAAAAACTCCCTTTTATAATGCCCAAAATCCGCCATTTTCTCTGTTTTCTTTACATTTTTATGTACTAAGTCACGCTACCAAGACGAAACTAACGGCATATCATTTGTCCGAATCAGTTTATCCATTTAGGAGATACGACGTCTCGTCATAATAGAACGAACTTACACACATGAAAAACATTACCCCTGTACTGGTTCATTCAGGTAAAAAAAAAACAGCTGTATAAACGATGATAAGCATTGAAATGCCATAAATTATGATAATTACCGAAAAACATGTGAACAAAGATAACGAAGAAAAATGCACCGAAATTTAAAACTTGATCAACTTGTTTTAGTTGTAAGTTGCTTTTCAACCTTACGTTTGCAAGTTTCCTATTTAGAAATTCTTGAAAGGTGAAAAAAAAACATGGATAAGATCTGTTTTAAAGTTAATGGAGTTAAACACACAAGTAAGTAATGGATTTTTGTTTAATCCTCGTTTTGTTTAAACACGACAGGCCTGTTGGTCCAGTGGTTAGTGGCCCTGACTGCTGAGCCGGAGGTCGTGGGTTCGATTCCCACCCAGGACAAACTGTGTGATGAGCATTATTGTTTGTTCTGTGTCTGGGTGTGATTTGTCTATAATAAGTATGTATTTATAAATTATATAAGTATGTATATCACTTGTCTGGTTACCATAACACAAGCTCTGCTTAGCTTGGGATCAGATAGCCGTGTGTGAGTTGTCCCAAGATATTTATTTATTATTTATTTAGTTTAAGGCATCCAAAGGTTGTCTAAAAAGATCGCTTTTAAGGCCTTATTAGACCACCCAATTTCGAGGGACCTTAACCCTAACTAAGAGTGGTGTAATAAGACTTAGGGAGTTAGTGTCCCGATTTAGGGCGATCGGGTCATCCCGATCTGCCTAGCTCCCTAAGCGCCCTGCAGATTGGGTAATGTAATAACGTTTAGGGCGGTTAGGGAGCTCAGTTGCCGCGCGACTAGTGCGTAGCATATCGGAATATTATTTGGATGATTTACGAAGTCAACCGAAATCCTTTTGAATAGTGCAGGTTGAAAGCTTTTCACGTAACCGCAAATACTCTTTCACCCAGATCTTTCACTTCTTTCTTTTTTTAATATTTGTTGTTGCGAGCACGGTTGTCACTGCTACAGCAATTTTTTGAAGTTTCGATACTGACTACCGACGGCATAATGTAAAATGCGACAATACGTTTATCTCTCTAGACATTCGCGTATTAACTGAGTTAGGGCCCAATTCGCAGAGAAGTGTAATAAGCGCCGCACTAACTAGGGTACACGCCCACCCTGGATGCAGGGCCCTTCATATCGGGTGGTGTAATAAGCCTTTTAGCGATAAGACCGCTCATTGTGTCACACTATTTATAAGTTGTATACTGTTATTCTTGTCATTTGTATGGTGTACTGACTCCTGACGTTAACTCCGTGGCTGCCACTGAAAAATTCCTGATGTAAAAACAATATAGCACCTTGCCCGACTAGAAATCGAACTCAGTACCTTATGCTCAATGGTCGCGTTTGCAACCACTAAACCACTGAAGCAGTAGTATAGAATCATTTTGAGAATCAAGGTTTGTCGTTCGAAGTCCTTGACACCTAGAATTATCTTTTTTCTCACCAGTTGGCAGTGAAGTGAGTTCAGACCTGACATTGGTGGAATATCTGCGCGGATGGTTGGAACTGCGAGGTACCAAGTACATGTGTCGTGAAGCCGGCTGTGG
This sequence comes from Ochropleura leucogaster, assembly GCA_958449745.1. Classification (NCBI taxonomy): domain Eukaryota; kingdom Metazoa; phylum Arthropoda; class Insecta; order Lepidoptera; family Noctuidae; genus Ochropleura; species Ochropleura leucogaster. The sequence goes on from OY288212.1 coordinate 17,466,359, forward strand.
CGCATGTGTGGTCTCCGCAAGAAAACCTCATGGTATACCGTATGCCGTCAACTCGGTAAGGTCAAAACCAGAGTTAAAAAAACTGTCGTTGAATCGAAATTCCAAATTGAACGGATTAGCACTACTGGTACCGGCTTATCATCTACTTATCTCGATCCGTCGACATTTTTTCTATGAAACTGCAGACACATACACAAACTCTCTCTCATACACACACACACTCTCTCCCTCTCACACACACATACACACGCACGCGCGCACACACAAACACACACACATTCTCTCACACATACCCATTCTCTCTCACAAACCCATTCTAACATCGTGACAGTACCGCGTTGAATCGGGAACAGCTTGTTAAAATGAGCTAAACTGACGGACATCCAGTGCAGTGCATAACAATTTATCGAAGTTCAGTGTAAGAAATACTTATGATATAAGATGCATTTCTGCCTTGATTATTTCCTAAACGTCGTCAACTGTCCAGAAAGCTGGATGATGTATGGCATTTCATACGTATATAATTATGGACGAAAGAGATGCCATACATCATCGTTTAGATTTAGCAATCATGACCAGAACATTTACTTTACAGTGTATGATGTCAGTAACATCATGTCACGGGTTAGAGATCACCACAATAGAGGAGGTGGGCAACAGGAAGAAAGGCTACCATCCTCTTCAGACCACGTTGGCTAAGCACAACGGTACTCAGTGTGGGCATTGTACGCCGGGATGGATCATGTCTATGTACAGGTAGAAGTCGTCATCATGCTCGCCTCCAACTTAACCATCTTTTAACCTTGAGCCGCACATACCAGCTCCTCACTGATTGCCATTTCGGCCTGTCCGAACTCTGTTTTTACTCTAGGCCACTGGTTGGCAGCATAAATATAAATTGTGATTATGTAAATCATTCTCGAAAGCTCCTTTACTTATAATAAGGTGAAGCTGGCTATCAGTTTAGAAGCGTTTCATTGTTCAACAGCAACCACATTTTTGGATTTTCCCACCTGCGCTGTCGCGTTTTGATAGACTTTGCCTTAACATCCTGTATTATAATAACAAAAGCTGCATCACATTTAGCTGTCCTTACCGTTGCTTGGCGGAACAACTGAGCACAGTAGTAGTATTTCACTGAAACAGCTCAATATTTGCTTGACATTCCAGCTTACTACAAAACAAACCAGACCTTACCATGCTGGAAATAGAACAGTCTTTAGGAAGTAACGTCTGCCGGTGTACAGGTTACAGACCAATTATGGATAGTTTTAAGAAATTTGCCAAAGACAGTCCAGATAAACCTATACTAGATATTGAAGATTTGCATAAATGCAAGAAATCATATAAAAGTTGTGATAAAAGTCATTGCGATGATGATGACTGGTGCATGGTAGAAGAAGAAGATGTTCTTGATTTAAATACAGTACAAGTTAAATTGAATGATGGCAAATTTTGGTTCAGAGTCGTTTATATCAAAGACATATTTGAAACACTTCTGGAGAAAGGAGACGACTCATATATGTTGGTTGCTGGAAATACTGCTAAAGGTGAGAAAAAAAAACATTGTTTTATCCACACAACTGTAAAAACTTTTGGATCAAAAAACAAAGGAAATATTGAAAATATTGGCATTCTACATAATTTTAAACAAAATATTAAAACGGTTTTCGTCTTTGGCAATTATTAAATTGAAATGATGATACAATATTTTCTTGCACAATTGAATAAACAAAGAAATTTTGACAGACATGACCATTTGTATAAATATGAATTGCATAATAATTAGGTTATCAAGAGTGAAAGTCTTCTCTTTATAATATATAAATAATGATATTTTTTTAAGGAGCCTATCCAATAGACGAATATCCTAGAATCCTGATTGATATTAATGCAGTTCCTGAACTGAGGGGATTTAAAATGGACCAGAATTTAATAATAGGTGCTGCTACAACCTTGACTGAACTTTTAGAAATATTCAAAAGGAATGCAGAAGAAGAGTATTTTGGATATTTGCAAAAGTTTTATATTCATCTTAAGAAGGTTGCTCATATTCCTATTAGAAATGTAAGTAATATTTTTGTCATCATCATAATAACACCATAATAGTTATAATAGAAACAATAGCAGCCGCTCAGGTCGATCTTTAGGTTAGGTGCCTTGGTTGGTCTGTGGATGGATGACCACCCGTTACATGCCCAGTTTTCTCCTTGCCTCGGAAAGCACGTTATACTGTTGATCCTCATTTGGAAATCTTTGCCAGTCGTTACAGATAGTCAGTGTCCCAAAAGTCTGACAACCAGTCTTACAAAGGGGTACCGTATTACCCAGTTCTAACTGGGTTATGGAGGTCAGATAGGCAGTCGCTACATGTAAAATACGTGGGGGATCATGATGCTCGTAAGTCTTAGTGCAAAGATCTAAGACTGACAGCGGGGACCAACCAACGTAACATGGTTTTGGCGTGGGGTATGTGAGAGTTGCCTATCCATCCATGGATTACCCTTGGTATACCAATACCACAATAACAGCAACACTAGTTGCTGTTATTATTAAGTAATTAATCCATTTTCAAGTAATATGCATATTTTATTGGTAACGCCTATTTATTTTTAATACAAGCAGTCGTCAGTTTTATAAATTAAGCAACTATTAACACGTTATGTTTACTATCGAAAATGTGTGCCGTGTTATTTGGCTAGAGTCGTGACTGTGATCCCTATTAAAGTGCTTTCTCTTGTTAGCTGTCACTGCGAGTGTTGACACTATAGCTAGTACGTGGAGATGCGATCGTCAAGTGTTCGATGTCGTTGTTCTATGCATTCTAAGATGCAATACTTCTTTGTCTATAACCTGCTATATAAGTTACAAAATATTTTGCTACAAATATTACGTTTGGCATTTCTAGAAAATAATCCTTATTCTTACCGATATTATAAAAGCGAAAGTGAGTTCGTTTGTTTGTTTGTTACGTCTTCACGCCTAAATGGCTAAACCAATTTTGAAGAATTTTGGCACGTTCTGAAATAGTTGAGACCGGACATAGGCTATTTTTTTTTAAAGATTGAGGTATGAGTGAGAAAGAGGGATGAAAAGGGAAAACTTAGCATTGCTATTACAATAAATTAGGCGTTAGGAAAAACTATAGGTAGCAGGTACCTGCAAATCATGAAAGGGGAACTGTGTTACCCCGAATTTAACACGAGCAAAGCCGCGGGCAAAAGCTAGCTGGTTTTATTAAAAATAACAAGCTCAAGCAGCGAGTAACAGAATAAGTTAAAAAAAAAACACTTAATGTTTTGCATATAAAAATAAAACGCTGGCGTGATCATTGACCGGAGAGAGCCGCGTGTGCACAGAACCCAGCAGTAGGATTAAATATGACGATTCTGGGCCATAAAACGAATTGCATTAAAAACATTTAGTTAATCATCATTTTCCTGCCCTTATCCCATTTCATTTGGGGTCGGCGCAACACGTTTTCTTCTTCCATTCTCCCCTATCAGACGTCATAGCATCATTTACTCCTTTCTCCTTCATATCACTCCTTACACAATCCATCCATCTTTTATTTGGCCTTCCTCTCGCTCTCTGTCCATCAACATTCAGATCCATCACTCTTTTAGTCACATGTCCTTCATTTAAAAACATTTAGTTAATGTTTTTCCAAAATGTCTAATCATCACATCGACAAAGATAAAATGTTTTAATTTAAAGTTATCGCAACCCCGGCCCCAGCCACAGGCGCAGCCTAGTTTAGGGACCATTGTTTTTTAATTCTGTCAACATAGAACTTGTTACCGATATTTGTAATGATGATTAAGAAAAATGTTGTAAAACTGGTTTAGTAAATTTATTCTTATTCTTTTCAGGTGGGAACCATAGCTGGGAATTTGATGATAAAACATACATACAATTCTTTTCCTTCAGACGTTTTTCTTCTTTTGGAAACTGTTGGCGCTCAGCTGACTTTAGGTGTGTAGTAAGATTAATTGTGTATCTTTATTAATGTCCATTGTCACTGGCTGACGTAATTAATATAATTCCTCATAATTATGTAAGTCACTGTCGAGATTTCGATCCCCGACGATACAGGAGAAATTCCTAGCAAAGTGTAATTTGGATGTGTCAAAAAAAAAACCTTGCTCCGCACTAGGAATTTCTCCTATATGAGTACGTTTACAAATCTATAAACTCACATACGCAAACAGCCAGACCCGGGAAAACTATGAGTATAAGTAAGAGACACTGATTTTGGATAATGGGCAGCCTTTCGCGAACAGTTTTGCCTAACACATCTGTGGTTACTGGCGTGAAGTTTTGCACTAGTAGTCCCTTCTCCTCCCGAGCTTTCAATGATAACTCAATCTGTTTTTATACTATCCAATATTCCTTAGAACTGTGTCTCAATAACAATGTTTTTAATTTCAGTCAGCTACAATATGAAAATGAAAATTGTGACAATGCAAGAGTTTCTGACAACGAACATGAGAGGAGTAGTTATCCTGAACGTAATGCTGCCTCCGTTGAGCAATGAATACAGACTAGAAACTTTCAAGGTAATGTTTTCGTTTGAAATATAACGTATTTCAATGACTCAAAAGCTATTTTTGATTCTCTTCGTGTGCTTCTGGTAGGGAGAAGAAGTTGAAGGCGTAGTGGTAAATGCTCCGCTTTAAATGAAGCAATTCACTACACCACAGGTCCAATACAAGGGTTCTCAGACATGTACTATTTTAATTCATCGCTAGGTACTTTTTGTCAAAACGCTGAAGAATAACATCCAAAAAATCGAAGACACAATTCAGGAACCCGAACAATGAACTGTGTGGTAGTATACAGCTTAGTCTCACTTACAAAGATGAAGCCAATATTTATATATGATGTGAAAACTATTTTCGATCTGAAACTCAAACATTTTTTTAAAAATTTTTTGTTGACTCATGACTGGCACCTTTGCATAGCCAGAAATAAGAGACTTGTGAATGAACTATTAGTAATTACCTATAGCAAAGCGTACATATATTTTTGCTTCTCATATTATGCAAGAATTGTCAAGAAACTCTATGGGTTATATGTTTGGGTTGTTATGGTCAATTTACTGATAGTACTTTTAAGAAAGGAGTACCTTGTCTTTAAAATATGTCAACCTGTATTAATTAACTTTCTTTTATGTCTTGAATGAATCACATGAATGTTAATTATTTCAGGTGATGCCAAGAAGTACAACGGCTCACGCAATTGTCAACGCAGGCTTTTTGTATCAGCTGTCTGCAAACGATACAGTACTGACTTCAAGGATAGTCTTCGGAGGTCTTTCTCCGTCATTCACCAGGGCATACAAAACAGAAGAGTACTTGATTGGAAAAGAACTGTTCAGGAATGATATTCTACAATCAGCTTTGGAAATTTTAGGAGATGAATTGGTAGTAATAGAAGATCCACCAGAAGCTAGTGTTGAGTTTAGACAAAACCTGGCTCTTGGTTTGTTTTATAAGGTAGCTGTACAAATTATTGACATTATTTTTTTAAGGTCATGCACCTAGGCAAACTATGGCTGTCTTGCTCAAATCACAAACCGTGGTCAGCGTTGAACGTATGGTGGTTACACAGTTTCATTTTCATCTTCCATGAACAGATGACAGACACATAATGGTGTTTTAAAATTATGTTAGGCATGAATCGTATTAAGTGAGGTATGGTGTAAGCGAGGTGGTTAGAGAAAATAATTTCTGTTCTTGCATTTTGATCACATTGCTCTTATCATTTCAGGGCCTACTGTCACTATGTCCCGAGACTTTACTCAATTCTCGCTATAAAACCGGATCTATTAAACTTCACGAAACTCGACCACTCTCGAAAGGAAGTCAGTATTATGAGACAGATCCCTCGACATATCCTTTAAACCAACCAGTTCAGAAAGTTGAAGCATTGGTAAGATAAATCGAAATATTGTCTATAAAAGAGTATCCCAATTAATACCCCATGATAATATAATTACAAAGACTATTGGAATTTTAAAGATAAATAGACCAAAGCAAATAAAGTTACTACAAACCTTTAGAATAAGAAATTATGAAAATTTTGAGATTACAGATTCAATGTTCCGGTGAAGCATTTTATTCTGATGATTTGCCTGCACAGCCACATGAAGTATTTGCAGCTTTTGCACTTACAACTGTCGGAACTGGGAATATTGTGTCTATTAACCCAACGAAAGCTCTGGTAAATTAATGCTATATCCATACAAATAATGATTATTTGTTATGTCTTCACGCCTAAATGGCTAAACCGACTTGGATGAATTTTGGTACAAAATTATGTGGGACCTTGGAAACGGACATAGGCTATTTTTTTAAAGTGAGATATGAGGGAGAAAGAGGAAAAAAAGGGATAACTTAGCTTTGCTATTACAATAAATAAGACGCAATGGCAACAACTCAGGTAGCAGGTACCTGCGAATCAGGAAAGGGAAACTGTGTTACCCTGAATTTAATTCGAGCGAAGCCGCGGGCAAAAGCTAGTTTAACCTATTAAAGATTGCTATTTAAAAAAAAATGGTCTTTAAAGTTATATCTTTTTTATCGCAGAGCCAACCTGGTGTGATTGCATTTTATTCTGCTAAAGATATACCAGGTAGCAATTCATTCACACCAACTGATGGTGAAAAGTTCATTGTAGATGAAGAAGTATTCTGCAAAAGTAAGGTAAAATATTTCAACCAGCCTTACGGTATCATTGTAGCAGAAACTCAAAGTATTGCAGAAAGAGTTTCAAAAATGGTTGAAGTTGTTTATGCAAATATGACTAAACCGGTACTGGACGTCAAAGAAGCTATTAAAAATCCTAACAGAGTAACATTATACGAAACAGTGAATGCTACTGATAGGGGTACAGATGTCGCTAAAGTGATTAAAGGTGGTAATACTATGTACAGTCAGTATCATTTTCCAATGGAGAATATTGTTTGTGTTATTCATCCAACCGAGGAAGGAATGAAAGTTTATGCGGCTTCTCATTGGATAGATGGCGTGCAGGTAGTCATGGCAAGAGCTTTAAAAATAGACCAAAATTGGTGAGTAATTCAGTATTAACGTGGTGTGTATGGTGAATATAAGCATTATTTTTGTTTGTACAAACTTTTGGTATACGCAGTTAGGTTTTATTCAAAACTTTCTGAATTAAAATGATCGTATTAATGTTCTATTTCAGCATTGATGTCTACGTTCGACGCGTTGGTGGTTCTTATGGCATGAAAATAGTTCGGAACATACAATCAGCGGTTGCCTGTGGTCTTGTAGTTCAAAAATTGAATCGGCCCTGTAGATTGATTCAACCCTTGTCTACCACTACAAGAGCTGTTGGAAAGAAACTTCCAAGTACTACAAATTTTGAAGTAAATTCAGTTGTCATAATTTTGTAAATTACAAATAGGTAGATAATTAATCATAAAAACTCGTAACCGGTCCAGGATTAGACACTACACTGCGTCGGGATGTCTCAAAGAGATATACCAAAGACCTCAAATCAGATCTGGTTGGATCAGATATAGAAGGCACTGTACTGGGTATTGTGGTGTAGCTTGAATTGGATCTATGTCCAGTTGGGAAATAAAATAGAATATTCTTTACTATGTACAGCATAGCACACAAATAAAATAATGACCTGTCCCTAAAAGTGTTTTTATAAGACAACCTTTGGAAGGATTACAACAAAACGGAAAGGCAGGTAGTCTGGGGAATGCTGGACATTATGTCTGGCTTAGTTGATGAATTTAAATCTCAAAATAATGTAGAGATTAAGGGTATACATTTTAAATATCCAAACATAAACCCACTTTTTCAGGTTGGTGTCAACAGTTGCGGTACTATACAATATTTGAACTACAATTTATATCAAGATAATGGACACACAGTCAATATGTCATTAAATTTTTTACTCATGAGTGCATACGGCAACTGTTATGACAAATCAAGATGGCAGTTCAATTGTTACAATGCAATCACTGATACTCCTAAAAACGATTGGTTAAGAGCACCAGGTAAGACATTAATTTTATTGAACCTAAATTAAATTTGAAATTTCGCTGCTGTACCTACGATGTTTCCCATTTCTGGGTAAGACCACTCATTTATTCTTCTAAACCTGCATAAAATTAAACCATACTATATACTTAATTATAAAATGTATGTCCAAATTCACCACCTTCATTGCAATCGACTTCGGCGGTGATTTATTTCCTAGATATACATTAAACATTATAAGTTATAAATGAGTAATAACGATTTATTTATTATTTTGCTAGGTTCTGTAGACGGCGTTGGTCAAGCTGAACTCTTAATGGAGCAAATTGCCTACGAACTAAATCTAGATCCCATTCAAGTTCGTTTAAACAATCTAGACAAGACGAGATCGATGGCTATCGAAGAAATGTTAAAGAATATCAAAACAAAATCAATGTACGATGAGAGAAGATCAATAGTTAATCATTTTAATAAAGAAAATCGATGGAAGAAACGTGGACTGAGATTTTCTGTCTCAAAATGGACAGCAGAAGCAGTGGGAATGCTTAATGTTATCGTTTCAATCTATCGAGGCGATGGTACAGTAGTTATTACACATGGAGGAATCGAGATGGGTCAAGGTTTGAACACAAAAGCCATACAAATATGTGCTTATTATTTAAAGGTTCCCATGACAAAAATCAAGGTGAAAGCTACTAATACTACAGTGGCTCCAAACTCTATGGAAACGGCAGGAAGTCTCGGATCGCAAAACGTTGGATTAGGAGTTAGCAGATGTTGTGAAAAACTTATTGAAAGACTTGAACCTATCAGAAATCAAATGCAAGAAGCAACTTGGGAAGAAATTGTAGCTGCAGCATATGCATCTAATGTAAATTTACAAGCTCAAAGTTTCGTTTCATTAGCAGATGTGGCAAAATATTCTTATGATGTTTTTGGTGTGTCGTTAGCTGAAGTTGAAATCGATGTACTGACTGGTGAATCAGAGATATTAAGAGTGGATGTCATGCAGGATGTTGGCAAAAGTGTTAGTCCAGAGATAGATGTTGGCCAGGTTTGTTCTGCTACTAATTTTTAGCAGTTTGTACTGCATTTACAGTAACTGTTTTTGATCATTTTGATAATCACATAAAATCTATTGTGCCTTCCGATACAATATTTTTTCAGCTTTCTTTCAATCTTCTGCTTAGCCTTTTCCCAACTATGTACATCGGGATCGGTTTCTAGTCTAACTGGATGCAGCTGGATACCAGTATTTTACATGAAGTAACTACCTACCTGACCTTCAGCTCACCTCAGTTACTACGGGGTAATACAATAGACTAGGTAACACTGGGTGTCACAGTTTCGGGACACTGACTACTTATAACGAATGTCAAAGATCTAATGTAAATGACAGTCGGGACCAACAGCTTTCCGAGAGGCGGAGAAAACTTAGGCGCGTCGCCCACACGACCAAGAGTCTTTCTCTCATTATCTTTGCAAATGACGTGTGGGCGACGCGCCTTAGTATATAACGGGTGAGCACCCATATACAGTCCAACCTAAGCAAGCGCAGCCTAACCTCAAGATCATCCTTTGCGGCTGTTATTATTTAGCCACAAGTAACACCTAGTAAGATTGATACGTGCATTATAAAGGTTTTTGCACAATGTAATGCCATTTCGACCGCAGATTTAACTAGGAATACAAGAATTGGACCTTGGAGTTTCTTGCCGGTTCTTCTCCATAGGTAACGATTAACCCGAACGTTTATAAGTGCCCATGTAGTATGCCTATGTGAAATCAAATTTATATTTATTTTTTATTGAGTTTCAGATAGGCAGTTCCTACATATAACATACTGGTATTCAGCTGTGGAAAAAGCTAGGCCGAAGACAAGAGTGCCTGTAATGAACTAGTTTAAATAAATCCTTTGACTATTGAGTTTAAAATGACATGTCATTTCTAAAACGTGAAATTGATTATTATTTTAGTTGTAAATCTACATAAATACTTTTACTTAGGTGGAAGGTGCATTCGTTATGGGGCTCGGCTACTGGACTTCTGAGAAACTAGTTTATGATAAAAATACTGGAGAACTGCTGACCAATAGAACGTGGAACTACTCAGTTCCAATGAATACTGATATTCCACAGGATTTCAGGGTCTACTTCAGAAATAACTCTTTTAGTTATGATGACATCCAAGGAGCTAAAGGTAAATATGTTTTTTTGTTGTTTAAATAATCAAATAACTTCCCCCGCTTTGGGCGGAGCGGGGGAAGTGCCAGACTTTTACTAAATAAAACACATCCATGTTCCTTCTTATGCGCTTTACGTTCCGGGGTCGCGTTATCTCTTTTGAACAGCTCACAACCCGACAGACAGTGGCCCTGGCAGGCCCCTCTGCTTTTCTGACATCTTTTTGTATACTTGGACCCTGAATGATGTGCTTTTTTCATATGCATATCTCATACGAACAACCCGTAGCCCCGGCAAGTGTACCATGGGTTTTATTTAACGTGAAATGTTAAATAAAACCCGTGGTACCGTAAACCTTAACCCTTTCGCTTCCCAGTCCAAATTATACAATGTATTTTGGACTTATACGCGAGCGACTTATATGGCTTATACTTATACGAGTTCTGGGCAGCGAAAGTCTTAATTTTTTTATTAATATATTATTTCCAGCTGTTGGTGAACCTCCAATGTGTTTGGCAGTGTCTGTGGCTCTAGCAATCCGGGAAGCCATCTCGCAAGCGCGGCTGGAATCAGGGATACCTACTACACACTGGTTCAGTATAGGTGTGTTACTAAACATTTTAAAAGACGTGACGTCATCTATCCTGCAAGTTGTTTTTTTCTGTTACAAACAAAAAATTCAAGTTGCAGGACAACCAGACCCGGACAACTATCTGTAGGTCACAAATACTTGTTCCGTGCGGGTATAGAACCCGCGACACATAGCACAACAGTTAAACACTTAGCAACTGCGCCAACCGTGGCGACAGATCCTTTAAGATAAATAATGTTTATTTTGCAAGTAGGTTTTCCCAAACACTTTTACACGTCTTTTTTAAAAAAAAACTAGATGCGGCCGGTGTTTCGTACCCGACTATTCTGAGAAGAAACAGCCGAAACAAACTCCGAAGTCATAGTCTCTTTTGTCAAAGTGATTTTTGTTTGGACCTTTCCAAATAAAAGTCTTAGTCAACTTTCATGAGGAGTAGTGAGATTAGTGTCCGAAATGGTATTTTTAAGAAAGCACCACATAGATTGAGTGGACCTGTCCAGTCAGTTTATTACTAAACTTCGTCTTTTTTTTCAGACGGTCCATCAACAGTGGAAGTGATTGGTTTGTCAACCAAAACGAATGTTACTGATTTTAAGTTCAATTGAAGCTACTAATTTACTACTTTTCGCTTTTAGAAATATTCAATAATGTTTAACAAAATTAATAAAAAATATTATAAATACTTTCATTTTCTTATTTTATATCAGGTATCCGTATATTAACTTCAAGCCCAGGAGGGTCCTTTTTTTATTTCTATTACAACTATGGCTTTACAATATCAGCCGCTTAGATTTATCTTTAGGTTAAGACGCGCTTGCCTAGGTTGGTCTTTGGATGGGGAACCCTTCACATAAAAAGTTTCATCCGTATTTCGGAAACACGTTATTCCGTTGGCCCTGGCTGTCATTTATAGATCAAATCAAATCATTTATTTCTTTGCAAACATGGGTATAGTGTATAGGTGTTTTTTGTAGTTGAGGGCTCCATATTTTACCGTCACATGGGCATGCAAAGGTTTAACAATTTTCAAATTAAAATATGTGGCAGATTATTGGAATCTATACTAATCTATACTATATATACTGTATATAATAATATCTATACTAATATTATAAAGCTGAAGAGTTTGTTTGTTTGTTTGAACGCGCTAATCTCAGGGACTACTGGTTGGAATTGGATAATTCTTTTAGTGTTGGATAGTCCATTTCTTGAGGAAGGCTATAGGCTATATAACGTCACGCTACGACCAACAGGTGCTGAGCAGCGTGGGTGAAACCGCGAGGAACGGCTAGTACAAGAATAAAAATTAAAAATAAAAATGTCAGCGTTTTCACAGTAATAAAGAACAATACATTAATGCTATATAATGTTAAATAAAACAAAATGTAAAAAGATCTTAGACGGGTAGATACAGGTAGTTGCTCGAAAATCTGAACGCCAGTCTTGACAAGGGGCTGCATGTTGAATACTGGTATTCAGATGCATTCGGTTAGACTGGAAGCGGACCCTTACATAGACAGGAAAAGGCTAGGTAGATCACGTATCATGACTGAAGGTATTCCAATTTATACTTAACTTAAATGACATTCTTTTTTTGCCGATGGGTACCTAATCATCAAATAACTTCCTCTGCTCTGGGCGGAGCGGGGGGGAGTGTCAGACTTGTACTGATTAAAATCCACCCATGTTATTTCTACTGCTCTTTGTGGAGCGTGTGGAACACTTACGCGCCGTCGACACGACTTGTCGTCAATAGACAGACGGGCGGTGAGCTATCCATTGCTCACCTTCCACAGGCCCTAAAAGACATCCTTAAGTACCATCCTACGTCCGCTGTAGGTCGTTAATACCATAGTGATAATTATGTAAATAAAACTTGTTACTGGGATCCACATTTATCCATTATCTTGTTTTAAAATATTTAATTTAGGAAAGTAGGCTCGGTAACGATAATTAAAAAAAAATAACTCGCTATTCTATGTTTTTAGGGTTCCGTACCTCAAAAGGTTAAAACGGAACCCTTATTGGATCACTTTAATGTCCGTCTATCTGTATGTCTGTCAAGACTCTTTATCTCGGGAACGCATGGAAGTATCAAGTTGAAATTAAAAACTGAAATTAGTGGCCTCTTTGGCTGTGAAAAATTAAATGCTCTAAGTCTATGCAATCAAAAGGGGTCCACCCTTTATAGCAGAACTTTTTATGTCATAATTTTATTTTGCATAACAACGGTTGGCATAAACTTCACTTCGCAGAAAATAGTTTGGCAGACACTCATTTATCATACATTCTAAACTCATAATTTTGTAAGTCAGCATCATCTCTAGGCATAAACTTTATATCCATAATATTTAAAAAGTAGAAACATCATATCGCAGAAAGTTCACAGTCAGAATCGTCTTTTGGCATAATATTTTTATATCGATGATCATTAAACGGCAGAATTGTCATATCGTAAAAAGTTTATAGTTAGGGTCATCTTTGTCATTATAAGTTGTCATTTATTTTGATTAATTAGTTCTTTAAAGTAATGTCATTTATTTTAGTTATTGTTTAATTGAATTTGAGATAATGTCATTGAATTCAATAAGTAATTAGGTATCCTAATCTAAATAGTTCAGTTCCAGGTAACCTACTTAAAACAATCTCTTTTTTCTATTAACGCAAGTCGTTTCTGGCACTCGCCGGCCGCTGCCGCGGCACCGCTCGCTTCGCTCGCTCGGCTCGTGCGTAGGAGGTCACAGTTTTAACCTAACCTAACCTAGCCATTACTGCTGTCTGCATAGTATGCGAAGTGAAATTATACCAAATAATATATTATGCGAAATTTGAGCTCTGCGAATCGTTATTATACTAAATGTAATTCTGCCATCTTAAAAGTATGCCATTGTTAATTCGAAGTTTTAAACATTATGCCAAACGATAATTATACTAAATAAATGTTATGCCTTTAAAATGTTCGTTTAAAAAAAAATATGCTAAGTGTGTTATGCCAAATAAATTTCGGAGTATCAAGTTTCTGCCAGATAGAGGGAACCCAATCAAAAGATATGGCTGTTTATGTCGCAAGTTTGTACGGAAACCTCGATGTGGGAGTCTCATTCTCTCTTGGCTAGTTTTTGAAAAATAAACAGTTTCTTCAGCTTGGATACGGCTCTACAGGTGGCTATGTGGCTGCTGTACACGCTTTGTCAACCTACCTAAATTCTAGTAAAGGTAAGAACATATTGTATGTTGACATAGAGATAAAAATGCCTACAACCCCAAGTAAATGGGGACACCTTGTTAAGCCAGTGATTTTTAGCTTAGCTATCAACCCAATTCGATAACTAGGTACATTTTAAATTTAACTTAATAACCATCATTCCTATAAATGGGTAGGATTTTTAAAATTGATTAAAAATCCTACCCATTTATAGGAATGATGATTTCCATCTTCCGACCATGAATAAGAACGAGATTTCACTGTCTGCGATGCTCCTTCAGATCAATCCTTTACGATCTCATCACCAAATTCACCAAAATTTGTGATATTAGTTTAAAAGTATTAAGGATTTTGAGAAACTATGTATAAAACCCGAAATTTAACCGCTCATCGTTCGGCAGTCTAAATAAATAAATAAAATAAATACATTAAAGATAAGACGTAATTGTAAGTAATTTATTCTTTAGGTACTTGTTTTGCTATATAACCAATAGAATTTGTAAACGTAGGTACTGGCAGTTTTTTGTTATGCAAGTGGTTTCCGATAGTGTAGTCAAGTTTGAAAGGCACAAAAACCATGGACAAAATTTGCTTCAAAATCAATGGAGTTAAACAAACAAGTAAGCAATGAATTCCTTGAAAACTTAGTTATTTATATAGAATAGTATGTTTATATGATACGCATTAAGGTGCAGGTTTATAAATAACTAGCTGTTCCCCACGGTTTCACCTGCGCTGCTCAGCACCTGTTGGTCGTAGCGTGATGTTATATAGCCTATAGCCTTCCTCAAGAAATGGACTATCCAACACTAAAATAATTTTCCAATTCCAACCAGTAGTCCCTGAGATTAGCGCGTTCAAACAAACAAACAAACAAACTCTTCAGCTTTATAATATTAGTATAGATAGATTAAGTTTCCTAAGTTTACGTGGGCAATCTGTTTGTCTCTTATTAGCTAAAACCACACAACTTGTGTTTAAATTAGTATTTCTGTACATATTTTGACCACAACGTAAGGCGTATATTATAATTTCTTTCGGAAACATGGCGTTTGCAACATCGCCGAAATATCGGAAAATCAGAATAAATCACGACGACACGGTTGGCGCAGTGGCTGAGCGATCGACTGGTGCGCTACGTGTCGCGGGTTCGATCCCCGCACGGAACAAATATTTGTATGGCCTTCAGACAGTTGTTCCGGGTCTGGTTGTTTGTGCATATGAGTTTAAATATTTGTAAACGCAGCTAATACAGGAGAAAATGCAAGTGTGGTGCAACATTTTTTTTAAAATTCTAGAAAAATAACTAACATGGTAAATATCCCGTTTTAAGTGTTAATAATAATTTCATTACTGCAGTCAAACTATGATATAGTTAGGTTGTGTCACTTTAATCAATTTCATAATAGGAAACGTCTTGCGACAGGAAGAAACAACAATTTTAGTGATTTTTAGAGTAGTTTAGTTTGTGAAAATAGTATGGACACCAATATGACGGTAAACAGGAGAGACTAAAACAAACGTCTTACGCTGAAACGAAATAAAATGGTACGAGGGTATGATGCAGGGTAGATAAACATTCCACTAAGTCACCTGTTTTTCCATCAGTTGGCAATGAAGTGAGTTCAGATCTAACACTCCTGGACTATGTGCGACAAGGTCTGGAGCTACGTGGCACCAAGTACATGTGTCGTGAAGCCGGCTGTGGAGCATGCATGGTCTCTGCACGAAAACCTGATGGCAAACCTTATGCTGTCAACTCGGTATAAAAAACTTTATTAATAAAATATTAATGTTAGCCAAATCCTTAAATTATTAAATGCGTTCCACTGTCCTAAATTTGCGGTAAAAACAAACACATTGCACACCGATAGCTACGACTTGCAGAATTAGGGAGCACAAACAATTTTCACTTAGATCTAGTCCCTTTTGCTGTCTTCTTCCAACGATGTCCTAAGACGAGGCTCCTGCTCCACAAAGGGTACCCTTGGCGTGTAGTCGTTTAGATTTAAAGGTTTTTGTCCTGGCTGGAGTGCTTACTCTCAAGGCGCCCTCAGCAGACGACAACCTTATAGGTTGAACGGCGAGATGGCATTTCAAAACAGACACAAAGATAAACTGACAACTGTTTGATGCCGTAGGACAAATCTGGCGCCTTTAATAAAGTGGCAGAATTTGTTACTATCGATTTCGATTTAACGCGATAAATTTACTAATGAAGTTCTTTTCTTGTATCAATGCCATTGTTGATGATACAAATAAAAGGAATTATTCATATTCAGTGTATGATGTCAGTAACATCATGTCACGGGTTGGAGATCACCACAATAGAGGAGGTGGGCAACAGGAAGAAAGGCTACCATCCTCTGCAGACCACGTTGGCGAAGCACAACGGTACCCAGTGCGGGCATTGTACCCCAGGATGGATCATGTCTATGTACAGGTAAATAGGAAGAAAAAGTATTTGAATGGTAACCTCTAGAGCCCTAGCGGCACAAAAACGTGCCAATAAACAAGTATTACCGTTGAGCCCGGCTGCGCTGGCACAAATTTATGCCACCGACCGATTTAAAACTGTATTTGTAGTAAAGTTAAGTCTTAAAATCAGATTACGCTTACGATAAGAGCCCGCCCGGCGGTGCTTGACGGATAGTTGACGTAAATAATGGCGGTCCTTGAGAGGTTAACCAAACTTAAAAATATAATTAAATTTATAGCTATACTATATATATGTATATCTAATAGCTAACTACGTTGATACTATGCATGATTTGCAAAATTTTAATTGTTTACAGTCTACTACAAAGTAAACCAAACTTAACTATGATGGAAATAGAGCAGTCTTTAGGAAGCAATATCTGTCGATGTACAGGATACAGAGCAATTATGGAAGGTTTCAAGAAATTCGCTAAAGATAGTCCAGAAAAACATGAACTGGATATTGAAAATTTAGACCTTTGCAAGAAATTGTGCAAATGTTGTGATAGAAATCAGTGCAACGATGATAAATGGTGTATGGTAGAAGAAGAAGATGTTCTAGATTTCAGTGATATTGTAATTAAATTGAAAGATGGAAACATTTGGTACAGAGTTACAAAAATCAAAAGCATTTTTGAAATATTTCGAGAGAAAGGAGATGACTGTTATATGTTGGTAGCTGGAAATACTGCTAAAGGTAAGCAATATTTTTTTGATATTTGATTAGTTTACTAATTAGTTTGTGAAAAATGGAAAACCCTTAAGGATTTTAATAATACACGAATAATAATAATACTATAACGACATAATTTAAAACGGATATGTTCCTTTTTATGAATTTATTAAAAACTCCCGAAATGAAATTTTCAGGAGCCTACCCAATAGACGAGTATCCACGAATACTTATTGACATTAATGGAGTTACTGAACTCAAAGGATGCAAAATGGATCAGAATTTGGTTATAGGTGCATCAACTACCTTAACTGAACTAATAGAAATATTTGAAGGAATAGCCAAACAAGAATATTTTACGTATTTGCAAAAGCTTTGTGATCATCTTAAGAAAGTTGCTCATATTCCTGTTAGAAACGTAAGTAATATTAAAATGAAGAAAAAAGTACCTAATAACTATGAAGTCGTGAAGGGATTCCATCATCTGCCTTTTCCCAACTATGTTGGGGTCGGCTTCTAGTCTAACCGGATGCCGCTGAATATCAGTATTTTACATGGAGCGACTGCCTATTTGACCTCCACAACCCAGTTAATACTTGGTAATACGTATGGGATTCCAGTATTTTCTATTGAAAAAGTGCCAAAAAATGCTACGTCCAAAATTGAAACTATAATAAAATAACCTACACACTTTTACTGTATCGATTGTCCATTATTTACTGATACTTTACCGTTTATTGTTTAAAATGACTTAACACACTGTGTCTTGCAGGTTGGCACCATAGCTGGTAATTTAATGATTAAACATAAGTGGAACGACTTCCCGTCTGACGTCTACCTCCTGCTGGAAACTGTCGGTGCTCAGTTGAATTTAAGTATGTTTATTATATTTTAATGCTGCAGTCCAAGTTGTCTTCTTAAGTGGTAAAAACTAAATGGTAGTCGAATCGTTATCATCTTCACTCTCCCAACCTTGTCCACTGTCCTTGTAGAGGCAGTCACTTCCTTCTGCGAAGCAGTTATTCTAGCAAAGGAGATGGTGAGAAAGAAATCCTTAATCTAACCTAGCCGCCACGGGAGACGCACCGCGGTGACTGGAAAGCTCACTGTCACCCATTGACGACGGGTTGCGTCAACGGCGCGTTCGTGCTCCACGCGTGCGAGAGAGTTCAAAAAGATTTCAGTATAGCAGAGGGGTCGCCAGCATTGCGAGTTGTGCACATTTTCATACTGGTAGTTTTTTGGTGTTACTGAGTGTACTGAAATACAAAAAAATCATCATTTTTAATTTACTTTTGCTTAGCGCTGACTAACTTTAATTTTTGAATTTAATTTCAGTAAGCTGTAACTTGACAGTGAAAACAGTGACGATGCAAGAGTTTTTAAAAACCAATATGAAAGGAGTTATCATTCTAAATGTGATGCTACCTCCTTTGAGCAGTGAGCACCTAATTGAAACTTTCAAGGTAAAGTGCCCAAAATAGAAGAGTGAATGTACAGACGCCTGCACATCAAGCTACTACAATCTGTCAGATTTCTTTGATAGATTTTCGACTTTATTTCTAAAGGATAAGGTTCAAGGTTCATTGGGAAAAATTGACAGTTTCGGGTAGCTTGACCTGCAGGCGTCTGTACATAAGTAATGACACAAAATTAACTTAACTTGATCCAATGATTTGTGTCATCACAATTTGTCTGTCGCATTTAATTTGGGACGGTGTCAACAAACGTTATATCTTTGATTTTATTGCTGAATTTAAAATTATTCAGATTACAATTATACAGATACACCGATTCTGTGTAGACACAATTGTGCACTTCCTTATTAACTTACCATAGTATGTTGTTGTTAATACAATTACTATGAAAATGCCTCACATTCTATTTGTGTATTTGAGTTTAAATGCACCCATGGTACAGGAAAGATTCCTAGTGCGAAGAAATATTAAAAAAAAAACAAATCCATGTAAACATTTTCTAATGCTTCTTTTTCTATGCAGATAATGCCAAGGAGTACAGGTGTCCTTGCCATAGTAAACGCAGGATTCTTATACAAACTGACATTAAATAATACAGTCGTCAGCGCAAGAATAGTCTTTGGAGGTCTATCTTCATCATTCACTAGAGCCCACAAAACTGAAGAGTACTTGGTTGGGAAGGAATTGTTTAGGAATGAAACTCTTCAATTAGCGTTGGAAATATTAGAAAATGAACTAGTGGTCTTAGAAGAATCTGCAATCTACAGCGTTGAGTTTAGAAGAGTATTAGCTACTCGACTGTTCTATAAGGTGCATATGATAACAAAATTTCACATATTACGATTTTGTTAGATCTATGGTCTTTTTCGTCATTAATTGCACGGTTGGTGCAGTGACTGAGCGATCGACTGCTGCGCTGCTTCTCGCGAATACGATCCCAGCTTGGACAAATATTTGTAGAGCCTATGGATATTTCTTCCGGGTGTTTTTTGTAAACGGAATCATTGCATAAGAATAAAAGCACTGTTTCATAACAGCAATTGTCTTTTCAGGGTTTACTAGCATTGTGTCCCGAAAACATTCTTGATACCCGTTTTAAATCCGGGACTATTAAACTTCATGATACACGACCGGTCTCAAAAGGAAGCCAGTACTACGAGACTGACCCCTCAACTTATCCCATAAACCAGCCTATGCCGAAGGTTGAAGCATTGGTAAGTTAACAGTATCCTAATAATATTATAAATCAGACAACAGAATTGTAAGTAAATCAAGGAAGAGAAAACTATTGCGCATTATTAATTTACCGGAGTTTTTTTAACCGAAATACATTGCGATTCTAACGTTTTCATTTCAGATTCAATGCGCAGGAGAAACGTTTTATTCAGATGATTTACCAGCTCAACCTTACGAAGTCTTTGCAGCGTTGACCCTCACCACGGTTGCAACGGGTGATATTGTGTCTATCAATCCCAAAAAAGCTCTGGTAAAGTAATCTATTATGCAAATCAATTTTGCAGAATGTCTTATTATTTTAATCATTTTAATTTTATACAGAGCCAACCAGGTGTGATAGCATTTTACACCGCAGAAGATATACCAGGGATAAATTCTTTTACACCAATCGATGGTTACAAGTTTTTTGACAATGAAGAAGTATTCTGCAAAAGTAAAGTCAAATACTTTAACCAAGTTTATGGAGTCATTGTTGCCGAAACACATATAATTGCCGAAAAGGCAGCAAAGATGGTTGAAGTTGAATACAAGAACGTAACTAAACCTATAACGGATATTAAAGACGCTATTAAGGATCCTACTAGAGTAACATTGTATGAGTCAATAGATCCCACTGATATAGGCAAAGATGTTAGTAAAGTGATCAAAACAGGATATTCTATGTATGGTCAGTGTCATTTTCCAATGGAGAATCTTGTTTGCGTTGCTCATCCAACCCAAGAGGGAATGAAAGTTTACACGTCTACGCATTGGCCGGATGGCGTACAAGTTGTGATTGCAAAGGTTTTAAAAATTGACCAAAATTGGTGAGTATTGAGTTTAAAAATATTTTTAACGTCATCAGTACGGCTACGTACACTGATATTCACACATGTGCAACTTTTATTTCTCGCTTTGCTGTAATTTAATATGACCACTATTCTTAGAGATAGAATCGCAATTGAATTTGTGTTTGTGCGAATTTGTGTTTTTGCTATTTTCATCAGCTTTGAGAGACTTCACATGTTAGAGAAAAAATGGGTTGGCTGGCTTCTAGTAAGCACGTATGTCGCTTGGCCTACTCTTATTATATTTCTTTGCTCGCTTCCATGTAAATGCTTCACCACTTTTAGTAATATTATAATCAATTAATGTTTGTTGTCTTACAGCATTGACGTCTACATTCGAAACGTCGGTGGTTCTTTTGGATTGAAAATAGATCGCAACATTCAATCAGCAGTCGTCTGTGGTCTCGTTGTTACGAAGTTGAACCGACCGTGTAGGCTTCTTCTACCCTTGACCACCACTACCAGATCACTTGGGAAGAAGCCGCCAAGTACCTCTAAGTTTGAAGTATAGTTCTTTGATAATATTACTAATGTTTTATTTACTGCTTTCGAATTTAGTTAACAAAGAAACTGTCAGTACATAATTATGTGTTAATATAAATAACAAATATTTGCAGGTCGGTGTCAATAGTAGTGGTGCCATACAACATATGAACTACGATTTCTATTACGACAACGGTCATGTGATCAATATTCCCATTACTCACTTAATTATGAGCTCATATGAAAACTGCTATGATAAATCTAAATGGAAATTGAATTGCTACAACACAACTACTGATACAGCTAAAAATTCTTGGTTAAGAGCTCCAGGTGATATTTAGATAGTGCCATTTTTATTTGCTTAAAATGGCAACACATATATTTAGGATGATGTTTTGTTTTTTCGTCCAGGTACCATGGATTGTGTCGGTCAATCTGAGCAGTTAATGGATCAAATTGCTTACGAACTATCACTAGATCCGACGACAGTACGTTTAAATAATTTAGACAGAGAAAAATATGGTGTTTTGGAAGACATGTTTAACACCTTAAAAGCCAAATCAGAATACGATAAAAGGAGATTAGCTGTCGATAATTATAACAATGAACATCGATGGAAAAAACGAGGGCTGAGATGTTCATTCTTAAGATATGGTACGAAAATCGTTGGAACTTTGAATGTTATCGTTTCTGTCTATAGAGGTGATGGAACTGTAGTTATCACTCATGGAGGGGTAGAAGTGGGGCAAGGTCTGAACACAAAAGCAATACAAATCTGTGCTAACTACTTAAAGATTCCCATTGATAAAATCAAAGTTAAGGCCACTGACAGTATAGTGGCTCCAAATAGCGATGAAACATCTGCAAGCATCGGATCACAAAACGTTGGATTAGGGGTGAGCCGAGCTTGCAAAATACTTCTGAAAAGACTTGAACCTATAAGAAATCAGATGTCTGGCGCAACTTGGGAAGAAATCGTAGCCAAAGCGTATGCATCAAATGTAGATTTACAAGCACAAAGTTTCGTCTCATTAGCAGATGTTATAAAATATGGGCATACTGTTTATGGTGTGTCGTTAGCTGAGGTAGAAATTGATGTGCTGACTGGCGAGTTGGAGGTATTGAGGGTGGATGTCATGGAAGATGTTGGTAAAAGTATCAATCCGGAGATAGATGTTGGTCAGGTTTGTAATGTTGAACAAATTTTTGGTAGAACTCTATGGTTTATTGAAGTCCTTGGTCATTGTAATATGGAATTATTAGTTATGTTAAAGGAATTTATTGAGTGGTTATTCAAACATGAGCAGAGAATACTATTATTTCAGGTGGAAGGTGCATTCATTATGGGGCTTGGCTACTGGACTTCTGAGAAACTAATTTATGATAAAAATACTGGAGAACTGCTGACCAATAGAACGTGGAACTACTCAGTTCCTATGAACACTGATATTCCACAAGATTTCAGGGTCTACTTCAGAGAGAATTCTTATAGTTACAAAGCTATACACGGGGCTAAAGGTAATTTTCGTTTTTAAATCAAGGAGTGGGAATTATCTTGGTTGTGCAAAGATTTGTCCAAAACTCATTATTTATTCCCCTTTTTGTGTCTGCCCTGTCTTTGGAAGTCGTCGATGTAAGTCAGGAAATGCTTTTTCAAATTCAAAATTAAAAGTCATCTATTCAAATTAGTCAGCACTTTTTGATCGTTACATTAGAAGAAACAGTCCCACAAAAACCCCCTTTCCTTCGCCACTTCTTAGTGTTTTAGCTGGGAAGAAGAAGTGGCGGAAAAACTAACACAAACTCCCCAACAACACATCTGTCTGTCAGGTTGGAAGAACCAGATTTTATACAATTCCGTTTTATAATACCTAATATTAGTTAAAACTATCTTTCCAGCTGTTGGTGAGCCACCACTGTGTTTATCAGTGTCCGTGGCTTTAGCAATTAGAGAAGCGATCTCACAAGCCCGGCTGGAATCAGGGATACCTACTACAGAATGGTTTAATATAGGTCATTTAAAAAAAAGTTTTATTTTAATCACAGTAATAGAGCACAGCTAAATATACTTATAAAAATACAGACCACGGTCCTTAAAATATTAGTAAACACACAAGTTACTATCTAAGTTAATAACATGAATTAAAAAATATAACATTAATGTAATCTTTTGTATTATTATTTTCAGACGGACCATTTACAGTTGAAATGATTGGGTTGTCCACAGTAATCAAAGCAACAGAATTGAAATTCAACTGAAGATTTTTAGTAAAAGATCCAAAACTTATAATTGAAATAATTATAAGCTTTGAATAAAACAGTACTTATAGTTTTGTTTAAGATAAATTCAATATTTTTTGTTTACCTGTTCCATATTGTATTATCAATCTAGGTTTAACAATTCTTCCCACTGCTAAGATACAAGTATCTGTGAGAGGGAGTGCCCAATATTCACATCACAGGTAGGCTAACAACTTGAGACCATTCCCGACCACCGTAAACGTGGGTGGGTCTATGGATGGTGAGCAATGGGTAGCTCACCGTCCGTCCGGCCATCCAGTGACGACAATCCATGCAAGGGCGCGTTTGTGTTCTACGAGGGCTTCGAAGAGATGTCAACAAAGCAGGCGGGCCCGCAAAGGTCACTGCTGGCCAGGGTTGCGGGTTGTTGGCCGTGGCCCTAGAACGTAAAGGGCATAAAAAGAATGTAATGAATGAACCCAGGGTGGAAAAAACAGGGGCAGGTCCAAAAAAAAAATGGTAGGCTAACAAATGCAGCAAAGACTAAAATAAAAACCTTATGAAAAAAAAAAACCGTTGTTGAACTCGCCTCACGGAAAAGAACGAGCAATCCTGCAATCCCGCACGTTTGCCTATTATTTTTTTGCAGGCGCTATCGCCCGTATAGTGGTTATTTTTCGCTTTGTTAGTCTGATGCTAATCGCATATTCCTGTGGCTTGTATAATGCAGGTTTATCTTTTATTCACGACATTCTCATATTAAATATAAAAGGTTTCTCGTTGTAGACAAATTTTGTGGCGAGATATAAAAAATCTTCTTTGAAGTCAGTGTTTTTGGTCAGGGTTTTTGTGTACTTTAAAAAAATGTGGTTATTAGTCTTCTTAACTTTACTTGGTTTAAGAAGAATAATAACTTTCCGGATACCTATGGAAATAGACTACATTCAATCTTCTTTTTTAACTTTCCGTATTTTTCATAACAAACAAATCTTCAAGATTTGGCAAAGCAAACGAAAAAATGTATCTGTTGATAGTTTTGATGCTAACGATATTAAAAAATATAAGAGTAAGAAACTATTATTCATGAATTGTCAGAGCGTCTACTTGTAGACCTTGTGGTCCGAAGGTGGACGAAAATAGTTACGGCCCTGGCAGGCCCCTCTGAAACAACACATTTGCCGAACCATTTGTAAAATATAATTGCCATTAATAACACTGTTTGTCTTCATTCTCTCTGGTATCTGTATTGGATTTTTACAATAAACTGATATTTAATTAATCTAAAATTATTATTATTCCCGGAGGCTATGGACCACTTATGTCAAACATGACAGCATCTACCTATATCCTTCAATTTAAAACTTTCTTTGTTTCAATCGAGCTGTGTAATTTATTTATAAACTGAAAGATAGATAAAACTAACTATAATACATTAAACAATTATATAAACTAATATAATTAAACCTTTATAACCCATTTGATCCTAACAATAATGAAAGTATCGCAGTAAAACGAGCTCAATTAATTTACGATCTACTAAAAGCAAACGCTTTTTTTATAAAACACTGCTACTTGGTCCAAGTTTCGTGTCGCCTTTCCAATGGAATGAACACCAAAGGAAAAAGAATCTGCTAGTTATATTTTCTTTTTCCTTTTTACTCGTGTAGAAAATTAATTTATTTAGTTTCATGAAGCAATTTTTGATCAGGAATTAGAGACGACTGCCGAAGGACATTATTTTGGGAAATATTAAACCACAATGACAAAAAAAAATCTCAATCGAACATCATTACCAATATCGGTAACAAGTTTTTACTAAATACTAGCTGGCGCCCGCGACTTCGCCCGCGTAATATGGAAAAAACAAAGTATCCTATGTGTTATTCCAGACCATAATCTAC
This sequence comes from Ochropleura leucogaster, assembly GCA_958449745.1. Lineage (NCBI taxonomy): Eukaryota > Metazoa > Arthropoda > Insecta > Lepidoptera > Noctuidae > Ochropleura > Ochropleura leucogaster. The sequence goes on from OY288212.1 coordinate 17,491,680, forward strand.
CTCTGTGCCAAATTTCATTAAGATTCGTTCAGCCGCTTTGATGTGAACGATTAACATCCATAATATCCATCCATCCTCACAAACATTCGCATTTATAATATAAGTAAGATTGACAGAATCATAATTATAACAGTGGTCCCCAAAATAGGTTGCGCCTGTATCTTGAGGGCCAGAGTTGCGAAAACTTTAGATTAAAAACATGATATTTGTCGATGTGTTGTCTATAGGACGGCCAACGAGAAGCGATACGAAAGGTCATTAACCTAAAGAACAACTGTGGCGTTGACAATCTAATATTTAGCTCTTTCCATCTTGTGCCTTTGTCGTAATGTCTCGTTCTCCCGGCAAAAACATGACATCGTTAAGACGGATTCGCTAACATTCGGGCGGCCATTTTAGATGGGGTTTTAGCATGGGTTTTGTTTTGTACATTTGGTATCGCTTCTCGTTGGCCGTAGGGGAGATCCTTGTACCTTGGGACACCTTGTACCTTGGGACATGCTCATTGAACCAGAAATATTGCATCTAGAAAGGGTAACTAGCGATATCTAGTAACCATTTCACATAAATATTCAGGATGCAACAAGGAAAGTCGGCCATCTTGCGTCGTTGTTTAGTTGTGATATGCAGTGTGATTTTTGCGCCCGATTTTTTTTTACAATCCACTTGAATCTGTGTTAAAATCGAAATATTTAGAGCTAAGCCATTTCATTATGATACAATTAGTTGTTATTTATATTTACAATCACTTATTCTATTTCAGTACAATAGATTTCTGTGATTTATAAATTATAACCACACTTTGTTTTGAACAATTGAAATTTGTACCTCGGGACAGTGAATTTTTTGTACCTTGGGACATTATTTCACTACTTCGAGCACAGAAGACTGGATTCAGTGCGTCACCTGTCAACTATGGGTACACGAAGATTACACCTGTTTTGATAATTACTGTCAAAAATGCGGCCTTACGTCTAAAAATAAGCAGTACTAATGTTTAGGAACAACTTTTGTTATTATGGTTGTTTAACTGATTATCTAATAAAAAGTGATTATATGATAATTTTTCTTATATTTTCAGTGTTTTAAACGACTTTAACAGCTGCCCATTAATACCTAAATTATCGAGATATATAACATTTATGTCAGATGATGGAAACAAAATGTGTCCCAAGGTACAAATATTAGTGTCCCAAGGTACGAACCATGATTGTACCTTGGGACAAATTTTCTGAAATAATTAAATGCCATTTTTGTATAAATAAAGCGTAATAAGTCGTTTGTTGCTTCATAATATTGTGATCTTATAGGCTAGTTGATAAAAATTTCAACATTCATGGTCATTGATCAATCTGATCTTAAATTATGGACATTTGAAGAAAAGTGTCCCATGGTACAAGGATCTCCCCTACTGTAGTCATTATGGCATTATGATAAAATAAACTGAAAAACCTTT